>CAXKWD010000010.1:93955675-95395103 GCA_964059195.1 Ectobius pallidus | reverse complement strand
GAGCTGGCTACACTTCAGATTCCTTTGGCCTCATTGTAATATAAGCGGGAGTTCTTATGCCGGTTGTCGACCAAGAACTAAGCCAAGATAGTTTAGCTTAGCTCACATACAGTGCGGGATTTCATATGTAGTTTTGTCGGCACAACTACATACCTATGTACAGTAGTTGTGCCGGATTTCATATGTAGTTTTGTCGGCACAACTACATATGAAATCCCGCACTTTATGTGAGCTAAGCTAAACTAACTTAGCTTAGTTCTTGGTCGACAACCGGCATAAGAACTCCCGCTTATATTACAATGAGGCCAAAGGACTCGGAAGTGTAGCCAGCAGAAGCGCGGGAGTGTATACTCTGCCTCCCACACGTTGTTGACGTGGCAACGCCCAAGCACAGCACATAGAAATAAATTGGCAACGGACTTGGTGACTTCTCGATATTGCAACTGTTTCTGCCCACAGCTCACTAAATCCTCTTCCCATAAGGGAACTAGACCAATGGGGACCGCACCTAATGTGACAAAATGATAATTTCGATAGCCCACATCTTCGACGTTATTGAAACATCTTTCTTATAATTATACTTTTCAGATTGAAATCAGAAAAATCCCTGATACGGTCACAGCTCGTAATGTCCTCAATCCGGGACAAAATATATATATATATATATATATATATATATATATATATATATATATATATATATATATATATATATATATAGGCGTGCACACAAGGGGGCAGGGGCAAGAGCACTTATCTCCCGACCCCTTAACCTTTTCACAGCTAGTAAACTATAAATGCGTCGTCTCTTCTTCATTTCACTCCTTAGTAGTATGGTTTTGTCACCTACGTCACAGGAGGAATGGGAGGAATAAGAGGGGAGGGAGGAATGAGAGTGGAGGGGGGTGCTTACGTCACAGATCACGTGACAGGTGGCGCTGGAGGGGAGGGAGGAATGATGACGTCACAAGTGGGCGTGGCTATGACGTCAGTGGCGGATTGTATGACATCACAAGTGGGCGTGGCTATAACCACGTGATTCAAAATGGCGTCGGTTCCGGTTCCTATTTCAAATGGCGGCGGTTCCGGTTCCGGGGCGTACGAAGCGCGAAATTCAAAATTTGAAAATTAATAATATAAATGGCGGCGGTTCCGGGGCGTACGAAGCGCGAAATTTAAAATTTGAGAATTTATAATATAATTGGTTACGTTTCCGGCGCGAAATTCAAAATTTGGTAATTTATAATGAAAATGGCTACGTTTCCGGTTCCTATTTCAGGTGGGCGGATGGCGGTTGATTTGAAAATTGCAAAAGGTGGAAATTGAATATTACAATTGCAAATAACGGATGGTGGGAAATTTGAAATTTGTATATTGGTATTGTTTTACAAGATGGCGACATTGCTTACGTCATTGCAGGATTGGAAGGATTAGATCACGTGACAGGTGGAATGTTTTGGTGGGCGGATGGCGGTTGATTTGAAAATTGCAAAAGGTGGAAATTGAATATTACAATTGCAAATAACGGATGGTGGGAAATTTGAAATTTGTATATTGGTATTGTTTTACAAGATGGCGACATTGCTTACGTCATTGCAGGATTGGAAGGATTAGATCACGTGACAGGTGGAATGTTTTACAATATGGCGACATCGCTTACGTCATCAGACCTATCTCATCAGTAGACGTCACTTCTTATACGTCACAAGTGTATTGAGAGGATTGGGAGGAATGGTAGGGGAGGGAGGAATGATTACGTCATCAGAGGAATAAGAGGGGAAGGTGGATTGTTTTACAATATGGCAGCATCGCATACGTCATCAGAGGAGGATTGGGTCGCTTACGTCAGAGGAGGATTGAGAGGAGGAATGATTTATGACGTCACAGCAGATTTTAATCTCTATGTCTTTTTAGCATGGAAGCATTACACTATGACGTTTTCTCACAACGCATAAATACGTCATATTCCTACACATAGGTTTTCTGTAAGATGTTTATTTCACTATGGTCCTGGGATCGACTCAACCTGGATACCTAAGGCTGTTAACCTTATTATTATTATTATTATTATTATTATTATTATTATTATCAGACGCAGTTGGAAATGTAGAGAAGCGTTTTTTTATACCTTCAAGTATTTTTTTATAATTATATTTCACATACAGTTTTTCCGTAAGATGTCTATTTATCTAAAAAATAGCCCTGAGGTCAACTCAGCCTAGGTTTACCGATTAGCGTTTAATTTTTACTTTGGTCCTATGGTAAAGGCGGCCGGTGCGTAAAACTCATGCTGGGGTCTTTAGAGGGGATATATTATGATAATAATTACAGGATTTTATAATGTCGATACAGAAAGCCAGTGAATGTTTAATCATATGCGTGCAGTGATTTTGTTTAGGTAGCAGTAGTATCATCTCGCCCTCCATACATGTTATCTCTCTTACTATGCAGCGGTAATATAACGCTGTACGCTTATCGCTATCTTACAACGTCATTCATTGAGACTTCCTTTTAAATCCTAACTCTATCATATTATAAAGTCGCAGGCCAGTACTTTTAAATATTAAATCCCTAATCATAGCACATGTCTTATGTAGTATTAGTCAACAGTATTTTTATTGCGGAATATTGTAATATTTCATCGCAGAGTGGTAGTGAACTTATTTTGTAATATTCCATCGCTGAGTGGTTCTGAGTTCGATTCAAAGTCAGTAAAGGCATATTCAGCTTTTTTCACAAGTAGGAAACGCGAAATATCAAATAACTGCTGATAAGCTTTAGCATATATTTCTCCCAGTGTTTCATCTCTGATGGAACCTTATATTATTTTTAATGTAGTTTCATACAGAGTATGTCAGCATTTATTGCATGAAAATTAATATTTTATTTCCGCACCAGAATTAAATATCGGATATCTGTTGATGTCATCGTAAATGAATATTTTTCGCATACGTCATCGATTTAATGTGGGAATTCGCGAAATGAATTGTTCACAAAGATGAAAAGCGAAATATCAAATAACTGCTGATAAGCTTTAACGTATATTTACCAAGTCGTGAGGCTAAAACTTTTTCTATCGTCAGCATTTTTTAAACTGCAATCATGCCATTGGTGTAAAATAGATTTTTCCTGTTGCGAGCCTATTTCAAAGCATCATTATATAATCCAAGAACACGCATCGATAGTCTTAATCATACTTGTATATGTAACGATTGTGAATATTCTCATTCTATAAAACTTCGCCATGGCACCTATCCATAACAACCATCACTTGTACGAGATCCCAGATCAGGTGTTTATCATACCTGATGAGGAACCACCAACACTACCAACGCAGCCTAACCCTCCAGAGTTCTTTAACATTAAGTTGTACAACGTAGAGGGACATCACACCGCTGATTTAGAGTTTGGTGTGATTTCGGTAAGAATATACAGCGTGGACCACAGCCCCGAGACATCTGTACTTCTACCATGTGGGAACACTCATTTTGAGAGTGCAGGGGATGATGTGACACACATTCAGGCCCACCACGATGAGGTCTGCGATGGACAACAACATTTTCACCGCTGTCGAACCACCAAAGATGGCTTCTTCAGCACATGGTCGTGGCGTTGCAGCCAGAGCTGTCCTCTGTTCGAGAGGTTCCAAAAAGCTGTAAGTACTAATATCAATACTCATTACATTTATTGTAAAACCCGTTCTTACTATGTCCAGTTAAGTAGGAGTAAATGTTTGGATAAGTTTATAGTACGAGATGTTTTCAAATGACGTTATTAGCTCTTACCATAACTTATTAAAATACATTATATATATAGGCTTATATATTTTATATATTACGCTTATTATTCAATTCCTGTTAAAATCTAAAAGTTAAACTATTTTCTAAAGAATAACGAAGAATGAAATCCTCCTCAAGTAAAGTGTTTGTAAAAAATGAAAAGAAAGTTACAACGTTTCTAACCTCACCCCCCGAAGGATAAAAAACCCAAATATAATCTGATGTACGTGTAGAGGAAGTAAATAGTAAATTAAGTAACTGTTCAAACTTTCATAATAGTTCGATCTAGTTTTCATTAGATTTTTTATCTTTTTACTTATATTGACATTGTTCTTCATCACCATTATCATTATGGAAGAAGCTAACTAATTTTACATCTACACTTTAATTCAGTTCGCGAGAAGTATAACCTCGAAAAATCCTTCGTTAGAAGTTTACATGTGCATTTTCCTATAGTAACGATTACTCTCAGTTAAGAGATTTTTACCAACAGTTATCGCCTAACCAAATATTACAAAATCGAACTATCAACAAAGTAATCGTAAAAGTAGCCATAATTATTTTACTGGAGGTGGTAATAACGGTCCTTAATATCATAACATATTGCTTATAGTGTTTATATTTTTTTCAGATGACGGAAGCCTTCTTCAACGATGGCCACTGCAGCCAGTGAACTGTACATCATCCACTAATATATATTGGGTCATGTTTAAAACTTTGTAGTAATACAAATAAATATCTAGTCAGAACAAAATCTGTGTCAACCACAAGTAATTGAAACCAGAGCTATATTTCTATCCTGATATTATTTCTTCATACTTCCTTTTTGTTTCAAAAGTATTACTCTTTACACATTTCCACCACTAAATCAATATTCTATGTC
The DNA here is from genome assembly GCA_964059195.1 of Ectobius pallidus. NCBI lineage: Eukaryota > Metazoa > Arthropoda > Insecta > Blattodea > Ectobiidae > Ectobius > Ectobius pallidus. Next base: position 95,390,441 of record CAXKWD010000010.1, on the reverse strand, counting down.
TTCCGAGGCATACTCGTTAATGTATTAAAGTCATAGAGTTTTATCTAATTTTCAACATGTATAAATTATTATCTTAACTTATTACTACTATTTTCCTTCATTTCTTTTATTGTTATCACAAAATTTACAGCCAAGTGAGGTACTCTTCACTTTCCGCTTTTCCTATATTATATCACATGCTTTATTTATTTATTTATTTATTCAAAATCTTAACATCAGTAGAGTAAGAAGTAAAATATGTATTATAAAGAAATCTTTTTCGTTACAACTTCAACAGAATTTTTTCATCTCATAATGTATGCAAAAGTTCAGTCACATCCTTAAATTATATACCAAATTCATTTCCCTCATTACATAACCTTCCATCAAGATGATTATTTATTTATCAAGTCATCAAATATCAAAAAAGTTAAAAAATCTATTTAAATAATTATAATCATTGAATTTTAGCTAATTTGTGACATCATATGTGAAATATTTTTCTTAGCTTCTGGTAATATGCACATTATATTTTATGTATCAAATGATTATGCAAATATCAGAGTCAAGAAAATAACATACATCTTCTAGCATATAGAGAGTAAGTTTCACAACGCAAAACGTACACGTGAGAAGGTGTTGATTAGTCAGCAAAGTATATCAGGATCCAAGTCTCTATACCGTACACCTTCATTAAGGAAAAAAGATATCGCGTATAATTTTCATAATAAGCATTTATATTTTGCATGCTTTTTCCCTAACGTCCTGATTATAATATTCAATTAGATATAAGTTACCATAGCTATGTTATGAATACAATGTTGAGGTTCAGGTTTTACATCTGCTTCATGTATGAAACTTGGAAATAAGACTTAGATAACGCATAAATTTCATAACCTGTTCATGTTTCGCGACACCTAATAGTTATTGGTAATATTGTTTTAAATTTAAAGTCATTACCTAAGTTCTCATCATTACTTAAAATACATTTGAATTCAACCAGTCTTAGACCCATATTTTATAAACACTTGACACAAGTAACATTTTTACGAGATCTTTATCATAATTTACAGATCACCTAAACATCTCCATTTTGCTTCAAAGTGATGTTCTTTACGTATTTCTTTTATAATGTGGTACCATCTCCTTAGTATGCAAAATGTCATAGATTTTTACCTAGTTTGCACCATCATGTTTGAATTAGTTTCTTAGCTTTCCACCGATGTTTAACTGAACCTATACAATAGTCCATCAATTTTTTCTTTTTATCATACAACCTACCTAATTATCCTCACAAAATGGGGTTATTACCAAGTTAACATACATTTTTTATATAATACATCACAAGTTTAGCTTTTAAAGATAATATGCTTAAGTTCTCACCATTACTTAAAATGCCTTTGAACTCGACATGTTCATCATTCCAGTCTTAGACCTAATATTTTAAATGCACTTGAAACAAATATAATTTTTTGCGAGATCTTTATCATAATTTACAGAGCACCTAATAGTTATTTGTAATATTGTTTCAAATTTAAAGTCATTGTATCCGTTAGTCTTCACAATATTTCATTTTACTTTTTCGGTTATGGTCGTTCTATATATTACATTTTCTACTTTAGTTCTACTATTGAGGCTTCTTTGACAAAGGCAATTACTTACTTTATCTCATTATAACATATAATAAGAAACCTTATTTTTAGGTAGTAAAGAAGAGGAAGACCTAAATGAATGAATAAAACCAAAGTGATAAAAGCACAATCTTTTGTAAGTTAATTCATAACTAGATTTTCTCACGTTTAACAAAGTCCAGTTTTCCATAACCTATCCTATTCATATTTCCTAGGACGAGGGACTGTTAAATAAAAAAACACATCTCAGGATTATAGAATTTTATTCATTTTATTACATTCATACTAGGATTTCATACACAACGTAAGTACATTAACATTTCACAATGTACATTTCATATTAGACTCATTATGAAAAAGTAATCTGGTTTCACAGTCTCTTAATTCGTCAAGCTTTGGAACACTAAGATCGTTCATGTTTATAACAGATCTCTGCAAAAGTTTACAATGAAGAACATCTACACTTTCAAGAACAGGCTTCAAATCATCGTAGTATAAGTATCCCTCTACCACAGAACTATATGGATGTAAGATTCGATGTGCTACAACTTTACATCTAGGTAAATGTGTTTATGCAGTCAGAGAACAAAATGTACATTTCTACCATCCACCGATGTAAACATGATAAAATCGCTTCTCTTAAGTAGAGAGTGGGAAGGTTTTTGATAGTACGACTCTTACATTCCAGTTTATAAAGTATTCAATACGCTCCAGTCTTACTGTTTACGATCGAGTCATTGTTTGAAACTCTTACGTAATCGTAGTCATTCTATGATTTTTCTCCCCCGCAATTCAGATATGATTTCTTGTATCTCGCTGTGATGAGAATAATTCCCTACCGCAGATGAGGACAAAAGTAAACGTAATCTGTCAATGAGCTCATTCGGATCAGGCCAGTATTTATAATCACATTTACGATTCGTATGTACTTCTCCTGTATGCTGCGACGAAGCCTCGTTGGAAGAGTCGAAATCTTGTTCTTCTTTTTCAACATCATCTTGTTCTTCCTCTTCTTGTTCTTCTTCTTCCTCTTCCGTATCCTCTTCAGGAAATAGTTGTTTACTCATATGATTGTATTTTTGCGTATCGAATCTACATACTTTTTTAACGATGGGGTAAGCATGGTCACCGATGTTCGTATACAAGTCAGGAATTCGATCGGAAACGGTTTTCTGTTTGTTATTAGTCATCCTTTCACGACAAATTGAGCACATGGATAGATATAGAGATATCATATACTGTGTAACGTTTGCAAATTTTCTAGATAGTTCAATATACATTTTATCTCGACCACAATGTCCTATTGCTGTATGGGTGGTATCAATAACGTCGTATATTTCGTCAGCAGAAAGGTAACATTTTATATTAGTATCGCCATCGGTTTTTGCAACAAGTTTCCTCATTCCTCCTAATTCTGATACATCAAATCTTTTCAATCTTCTTTTCTGTATAGCTGTCTTATATTTTGCTTTTTTAGCATCATCCACCTCTCGCATGAGTGAAAAGTATTTTTCCTTTGTTAGAACATTAAAATGAGAAGATATTTCACTCTTAGTTCTTAAAAGCTCAACCATGAATCTCTCTCTACATTTGTTTTTAGTTTTGTTACAAATTGGCCAACTCTCATCCATGATAAGAAGAAACGTAGAATGATACTAAATGCAAGTCACCAATTATGTATATTGTTGTTCACAGCTTCGCAATGAATGTCCTATTGTTGTATGGGTGGTATCTAGTCAGAACTAGTCTTAACTGACTTTTTCTAGTTAGATCTAGTCTTAACTGACTTTTTTCTAGTTAGAACTAGTCTTAACTGACTTTTTCTAGTTAGATCTAGTCTTAACCGACTTTTTTCTAGTTAGAACTAGTCTTAACTGACTTTTTTCTAGCTAGAACTAGTCTTAACTGACTTTTTTCTAGTTAGAACTAGTCTTAACTGACTTTTGTTTTCTCACCTTAACAGCTTGACGGTTGAACAGCAACTAATTGTATTTGACATACATCAATTATTTATTGGTAAAACTCGTGACGTCTAACAAGAAAGATCATTTTGATCATATCTCGCATAATACTTGTTGAATAATGAACCCGTTGGTCTTTCCGGAATTACTAGGCCCACACACACACACACAACAAATACGCATCATCCACGAAGCAATCTCATAAAAGAAGTCTTAACACCGATAAGATTAAAAAGGATTATATCCAAAACACTAAGTTATGTTAGGTTAGGCTAGATTAGGTTAGGCTAGGTTAGGTTAGCAGGATGATATTTTAAAATTATTTCTACATTAATGAAAATTCTAAGATAGGTTAGGTAGATTATGTTGGGTTAGGTTAGGTTATGGAAGGTTAGGTTATGTTAGGTTAGGTTAGGTTATGATAGGTTACGTTAGGTTAGCAGGATATTTTAAAATCATTTCTACATTGATAGAAAGGCTAAGTTCCTTGGCACATTTTATCAATGTTTCTAGAAATAATTTTAAAATATCGTCCTGCTAACCTAACGTAACCTATCATAACCTAACCTAACCTAACATAACCTAACCTTCCATAACCTAACCTAACCCAACATAATCTACCTAACCTATCTTAGAATTTTCATTAATGTAGAAATAATTTTAAAATATCATCCTGCTAACCTAACCTAGCCTAACCTAATCTAGCCTAACCTAACATAACTTAGTGTTTTGGATATAATCCTTTTTAATCTTATCGGTGTTAAGACTTCTTTTATGAGATTGCTTCGTGGATGATGCGTATTTGTTGTGTGTGTGTGTGTGGGCCTAGTAATTCCGGAAAGACCAACGGGTTCATTATTCAACAAGTATTATGCGAGATATGATCAAAATGATCTTTCTTGTTAGACGTCACGAGTTTTACCAATAAATAATTGATGTATGTCAAATACAATTAGTTGCTGTTCAACCGTCAAGCTGTTAAGGTGAGAAAACAAAAGTCAGTTAAGACTAGTTCTAACTAGAAAAAAGTCAGTTAAGACTAGTTCTAGCTAGAAAAAAGTCAGTTAAGACTAGTTCTAACTAGAAAAAAGTCGGTTAAGACTAGATCTAACTAGAAAAAGTCAGTTAAGACTAGTTCTAACTAGAAAAAAGTCAGTTAAGACTAGATCTAACTAGAAAAAGTCAGTTAAGACTAGTTCTGACTAGATACCACCCATACAACAATAGGACATTCATTGCGAAGCTGTGAACAACAATATACATAATTGGTGACTTGCATTTAGTATCATTCTACGTTTCTTCTTATCATGGATGAGAGTTGGCCAATTTGTAACAAAACTAAAAACAAATGTAGAGAGAGATTCATGGTTGAGCTTTTAAGAACTAAGAGTGAAATATCTTCTCATTTTAATGTTCTAACAAAGGAAAAATACTTTTCACTCATGCGAGAGGTGGATGATGCTAAAAAAGCAAAATATAAGACAGCTATACAGAAAAGAAGATTGAAAAGATTTGATGTATCAGAATTAGGAGGAATGAGGAAACTTGTTGCAAAAACCGATGGCGATACTAATATAAAATGTTACCTTTCTGCTGACGAAATATACGACGTTATTGATACCACCCATACAGCAATAGGACATTGTGGTCGAGATAAAATGTATATTGAACTATCTAGAAAATTTGCAAACGTTACACAGTATATGATATCTCTATATCTATCCATGTGCTCAATTTGTCGTGAAAGGATGACTAATAACAAACAGAAAACCGTTTCCGATCGAATTCCTGACTTGTATACGAACATCGGTGACCATGCTTACCCCATCGTTAAAAAAGTATGTAGATTCGATACGCAAAAATACAATCATATGAGTAAACAACTATTTCCTGAAGAGGATACGGAAGAGGAAGAAGAAGAACAAGAAGAGGAAGAACAAGATGATGTTGAAAAAGAAGAACAAGATTTCGACTCTTCCAACGAGGCTTCGTCGCAGCATACAGGAGAAGTACATACGAATCGTAAATGTGATTATAAATACTGGCCTGATCCGAATGAGCTCATTGACAGATTACGTTTACTTTTGTCCTCATCTGCGGTAGGGAATTATTCTCATCACAGCGAGATACAAGAAATCATATCTGAATTGCGGGGGAGAAAAATCATAGAATGACTACGATTACGTAAGAGTTTCAAACAATGACTCGATCGTAAACAGTAAGACTGGAGCGTATTGAATACTTTATAAACTGGAATGTAAGAGTCGTACTATCAAAAACCTTCCCACTCTCTACTTAAGAGAAGCGATTTTATCATGTTTACATCGGTGGATGGTAGAAATGTACATTTTGTTCTCTGACTGCATAAACACATTTACCTAGATGTAAAGTTGTAGCACATCGAATCTTACATCCATATAGTTCTGTGGTAGAGGGATACTTATACTACGATGATTTGAAGCCTGTTCTTGAAAGTGTAGATGTTCTTCATTGTAAACTTTTGCAGAGATCTGTTATAAACATGAACGATCTTAGTGTTCCAAAGCTTGACGAATTAAGAGACTGTGAAACCAGATTACTTTTTCATAATGAGTCTAATATGAAATGTACATTGTGAAATGTTAATGTACTTACGTTGTGTATGAAATCCTAGTATGAATGTAATAAAATGAATAAAATTCTATAATCCTGAGATGTGTTTTTTTATTTAACAGTCCCTCGTCCTAGGAAATATGAATAGGATAGGTTATGGAAAACTGGACTTTGTTAAACGTGAGAAAATCTAGTTATGAATTAACTTACAAAAGATTGTGCTTTTATCACTTTGGTTTTATTCATTCATTTAGGTCTTCCTCTTCTTTACTACCTAAAAATAAGGTTTCTTATTATATGTTATAATGAGATAAAGTAAGTAATTGCCTTTGTCAAAGAAGCCTCAATAGTAGAACTAAAGTAGAAAATGTAATATATAGAACGACCATAACCGAAAAAGTAAAATGAAATATTGTGAAGACTAACGGATACAATGACTTTAAATTTGAAACAATATTACAAATAACTATTAGGTGCTCTGTAAATTATGATAAAGATCTCGCAAAAAATTATATTTGTTTCAAGTGCATTTAAAATATTAGGTCTAAGACTGGAATGATGAACATGTCGAGTTCAAAGGCATTTTAAGTAATGGTGAGAACTTAAGCATATTATCTTTAAAAGCTAAACTTGTGATGTATTATATAAAAAATGTATGTTAACTTGGTAATAACCCCATTTTGTGAGGATAATTAGGTAGGTTGTATGATAAAAAGAAAAAATTGATGGACTATTGTATAGGTTCAGTTAAACATCGGTGGAAAGCTAAGAAACTAATTCAAACATGATGGTGCAAACTAGGTAAAAATCTATGACATTTTGCATACTAAGGAGATGGTACCACATTATAAAAGAAATACGTAAAGAACATCACTTTGAAGCAAAATGGAGATGTTTAGGTGATCTGTAAATTATGATAAAGATCTCGTAAAAATGTTACTTGTGTCAAGTGTTTATAAAATATGGGTCTAAGACTGGTTGAATTCAAATGTATTTTAAGTAATGATGAGAACTTAGGTAATGACTTTAAATTTAAAACAATATTACCAATAACTATTAGGTGTCGCGAAACATGAACAGGTTATGAAATTTATGCGTTATCTAAGTCTTATTTCCAAGTTTCATACATGAAGCAGATGTAAAACCTGAACCTCAACATTGTATTCATAACATAGCTATGGTAACTTATATCTAATTGAATATTATAATCAGGACGTTAGGGAAAAAGCATGCAAAATATAAATGCTTATTATGAAAATTATACGCGATATCTTTTTTCCTTAATGAAGGTGTACGGTATAGAGACTTGGATCCTGATATACTTTGCTGACTAATCAACACCTTCTCACGTGTACGTTTTGCGTTGTGAAACTTACTCTCTATATGCTAGAAGATGTATGTTATTTTCTTGACTCTGATATTTGCATAATCATTTGATACATAAAATATAATGTGCATATTACCAGAAGCTAAGAAAAATATTTCACATATGATGTCACAAATTAGCTAAAATTCAATGATTATAATTATTTAAATAGATTTTTTAACTTTTTTGATATTTGATGACTTGATAAATAAATAATCATCTTGATGGAAGGTTATGTAATGAGGGAAATGAATTTGGTATATAATTTAAGGATGTGACTGAACTTTTGCATACATTATGAGATGAAAAAATTCTGTTGAAGTTGTAACGAAAAAGATTTCTTTATAATACATATTTTACTTCTTACTCTACTGATGTTAAGATTTTGAATAAATAAATAAATAAATAAAGCATGTGATATAATATAGGAAAAGCGGAAAGTGAAGAGTACCTCACTTGGCTGTAAATTTTGTGATAACAATAAAAGAAATGAAGGAAAATAGTAGTAATAAGTTAAGATAATAATTTATACATGTTGAAAATTAGATAAAACTCTATGACTTTAATACATTAACGAGTATGCCTCGGAAGACATAGAATATTGATTTAGTGGTGGAAATGTGTAAAGAGTAATACTTTTGAAACAAAAAGGAAGTATGAAGAAATAATATCAGGATAGAAATATAGCTCTGGTTTCAATTACTTGTGGTTGACACAGATTTTGTTCTGACTAGATATTTATTTGTATTACTACAAAGTTTTAAACATGACCCAATATATATTAGTGGATGATGTACAGTTCACTGGCTGCAGTGGCCATCGTTGAAGAAGGCTTCCGTCATCTGAAAAAAATATAAACACTATAAGCAATATGTTATGATATTAAGGACCGTTATTACCACCTCCAGTAAAATAATTATGGCTACTTTTACGATTACTTTGTTGATAGTTCGATTTTGTAATATTTGGTTAGGCGATAACTGTTGGTAAAAATCTCTTAACTGAGAGTAATCGTTACTATAGGAAAATGCACATGTAAACTTCTAACGAAGGATTTTTCGAGGTTATACTTCTCGCGAACTGAATTAAAGTGTAGATGTAAAATTAGTTAGCTTCTTCCATAATGATAATGGTGATGAAGAACAATGTCAATATAAGTAAAAAGATAAAAAATCTAATGAAAACTAGATCGAACTATTATGAAAGTTTGAACAGTTACTTAATTTACTATTTACTTCCTCTACACGTACATCAGATTATATTTGGGTTTTTTATCCTTCGGGGGGTGAGGTTAGAAACGTTGTAACTTTCTTTTCATTTTTTACAAACACTTTACTTGAGGAGGATTTCATTCTTCGTTATTCTTTAGAAAATAGTTTAACTTTTAGATTTTAACAGGAATTGAATAATAAGCGTAATATATAAAATATATAAGCCTATATATATAATGTATTTTAATAAGTTATGGTAAGAGCTAATAACGTCATTTGAAAACATCTCGTACTATAAACTTATCCAAACATTTACTCCTACTTAACTGGACATAGTAAGAACGGGTTTTACAATAAATGTAATGAGTATTGATATTAGTACTTACAGCTTTTTGGAACCTCTCGAACAGAGGACAGCTCTGGCTGCAACGCCACGACCATGTGCTGAAGAAGCCATCTTTGGTGGTTCGATAGCGGTGAAAATGTTGTTGTCCATCGCAGACCTCATCGTGGTGGGCCTGAATGTGTGTCACATCATCCCCTGCACTCTCAAAATGAGTGTTCCCACATGGTAGAAGTACAGATGTCTCGGGGCTGTGGTCCACGCTGTATATTCTTACCGAAATCACACCAAACTCTAAATCAGCGGTGTGATGTCCCTCTACGTTGTACAACTTAATGTTAAAGAACTCTGGAGGGTTAGGCTGCGTTGGTAGTGTTGGTGGTTCCTCATCAGGTATGATAAACACCTGATCTGGGATCTCGTACAAGTGATGGTTGTTATGGATAGGTGCCATGGCGAAGTTTTATAGAATGAGAATATTCACAATCGTTACATATACAAGTATGATTAAGACTATCGATGCGTGTTCTTGGATTATATAATGATGCTTTGAAATAGGCTCGCAACAGGAAAAATCTATTTTACACCAATGGCATGATTGCAGTTTAAAAAATGCTGACGATAGAAAAAGTTTTAGCCTCACGACTTGGTAAATATACGTTAAAGCTTATCAGCAGTTATTTGATATTTCGCTTTTCATCTTTGTGAACAATTCATTTCGCGAATTCCCACATTAAATCGATGACGTATGCGAAAAATATTCATTTACGATGACATCAACAGATATCCGATATTTAATTCTGGTGCGGAAATAAAATATTAATTTTCATGCAATAAATGCTGACATACTCTGTATGAAACTACATTAAAAATAATATAAGGTTCCATCAGAGATGAAACACTGGGAGAAATATATGCTAAAGCTTATCAGCAGTTATTTGATATTTCGCGTTTCCTACTTGTGAAAAAAGCTGAATATGCCTTTACTGACTTTGAATCGAACTCAGAACCACTCAGCGATGGAATATTACAAAATAAGTTCACTACCACTCTGCGATGAAATATTACAATATTCCGCAATAAAAATACTGTTGACTAATACTACATAAGACATGTGCTATGATTAGGGATTTAATATTTAAAAGTACTGGCCTGCGACTTTATAATATGATAGAGTTAGGATTTAAAAGGAAGTCTCAATGAATGACGTTGTAAGATAGCGATAAGCGTACAGCGTTATATTACCGCTGCATAGTAAGAGAGATAACATGTATGGAGGGCGAGATGATACTACTGCTACCTAAACAAAATCACTGCACGCATATGATTAAACATTCACTGGCTTTCTGTATCGACATTATAAAATCCTGTAATTATTATCATAATATATCCCCTCTAAAGACCCCAGCATGAGTTTTACGCACCGGCCGCCTTTACCATAGGACCAAAGTAAAAATTAAACGCTAATCGGTAAACCTAGGCTGAGTTGACCTCAGGGCTATTTTTTAGATAAATAGACATCTTACGGAAAAACTGTATGTGAAATATAATTATAAAAAAATACTTGAAGGTATAAAAAAACGCTTCTCTACATTTCCAACTGCGTCTGATAATAATAATAATAATAATAATAATAATAATAATAATAAGGTTAACAGCCTTAGGTATCCAGGTTGAGTCGATCCCAGGACCATAGTGAAATAAACATCTTACAGAAAACCTATGTGTAGGAATATGACGTATTTATGCGTTGTGAGAAACCGTCATAGTGTAATGCTTCCATGCTAAAAAGACATAGAGATTAAAATCTGCTGTGACGTCATAAATCATTCCTCCTCTCAATCCTCCTCTGACGTAAGCGACCCAATCCTCCTCTGATGACGTATGCGATGCTGCCATATTGTAAAACAATCCACCTTCCCCTCTTATTCCTCTGATGACGTAATCATTCCTCCCTCCCCTACCATTCCTCCCAATCCTCTCAATACACTTGTGACGTATAAGAAGTGACGTCTACTGATGAGATAGGTCTGATGACGTAAGCGATGTCGCCATATTGTAAAACATTCCACCTGTCACGTGATCTAATCCTTCCAATCCTGCAATGACGTAAGCAATGTCGCCATCTTGTAAAACAATACCAATATACAAATTTCAAATTTCCCACCATCCGTTATTTGCAATTGTAATATTCAATTTCCACCTTTTGCAATTTTCAAATCAACCGCCATCCGCCCACCAAAACATTCCACCTGTCACGTGATCTAATCCTTCCAATCCTGCAATGACGTAAGCAATGTCGCCATCTTGTAAAACAATACCAATATACAAATTTCAAATTTCCCACCATCCGTTATTTGCAATTGTAATATTCAATTTCCACCTTTTGCAATTTTCAAATTTCCCACCATCCGTCATTTGAAATAGGAACCGGAAACGTAGCCATTTTCATTATGAAATACCAAATTTTGAATTTCGCGCCGGAAACGTAACCAATTATATTATAAATTCCCAAATTTTAAATTTCGCGCTTCGTACGCCATTTGAAATAGGAACCGGAACCGCCGCCATTTGCAATAGGAACCGGAACCGACGCCATTTTGAATCACGTGGTTATAGCCACGCCCACTTGTGACGTCATAACCGCGCCACCCTCCCCTACCGGGCCACCTGTGGTGACGTCATAGCCGCGCCTCCCTCCCCTCCATGACGTCATAACCGCGCCGCCTTCCCCTACCGGGCCACCAATGACGTAATCCGTGACGTCATAGCCGCGCCACCCTCCCCTCCAGCGCCTCCTGTCATGTGACCCAATCCAACCAATCAGAATCCGTGACGTCATAGCCACGCCCACCTTCCCCTACAGCGCCACCTGTCACGTGACCCGTTTCCCCTACCGCGCCACCTGGGCCACCTGTGACGTAGGTGACAAAACCATACTACTATTAACACTAGCTCACATGCTGAATTTCACACAAGTCACATTCATTGAAGGAATTAGGCCACGGCAACGTGATTGTGAGGTTAAACACGACGTGCTTGCGGCAAGTAATCGGACGCCATGCAAGGCTTCGTATAATATGATTCAGTACCTCTGTGTAGCCTGATTTATTGTTTGCATCATGCATTTATGAGCATGATGTGACTGTTATCTACGTTTGAACTAGTACTGAGGAACAAAAAAGATTATTCGTGGTGTCTGGAATTTTCGACCCTTTTTCTGGGTGTCATTGTGCAGCTGATCACGGAAATACTACCCAGTTAGGCGTGGGAGTTTTTCTTTAGATAATTTTTCGTGTTATTACTTACACCAACTGAATTTTTCACTCATAATTAATTAATTAATTAATTTACAATCACGCTAGGTTTATAACAGTTCATGAATAGCAGTCGAACAATTTTCATTTTTGGTATTTTAGGTTGAGTTAGGCCTACATTTTAACTATACAATTCCAATTTGACTCTGTTCGTTCACAAAAATAATTGTTGTAACAGAGTAAACACTATGAAATGTTCAAAAAATGTACTTGTGAAATATGTAATGTTTTATTCTTATTTTTCTGCCATTACTAATAAAATGATCGTCTCATTTACTCTGACTGTTCGCAAAAAATTACAGCTTGAGTAAACTGTCTACAGTTGTTACTCGGTATATACTCTACTCTTCTCTGAGTAATGCAGTCCAGCTGTTAAATCTGTCAAAAAACGTGTGCTTGAAATATGAGAGGTGCTACATGCCATCTTTGTCGGAAATTATATTTCCACATAGTTACCTATAGTTATATATAGTTAACAGAACAATCGGGCCAAGTGCCATGAGTCTTGTAAGCAATTCAAACAAGCATGGGTAGATGGTGTGATCGCATAGTCCTAAAGGTGGTTGGATGTTGGTTTTTTAGTAGCTCTATATTTCTTGCCTTTGTCATTTTCAGCCTTTGGTATTTCAAGAACACTTAGCGTCCTTATAAAGGCATGCAAAGAAATGGGGAAAATATTAAGTATTTGTAGATTATTTGTCATATTGTTGAATGTAACACTACACCCTTAGATATAGCCCAGAATAAAAACTTGTGAAATTTCATTTTTCTTAGACTCAAACAAGACGCTTCGTTGCATTCTCAATTTCTTTCTTCCGTGTCCATAAAAACAGTTTCCTAAGTAAGACTGCAGAAACCTGTGGAATACAATGAAAATATGTTTTCATTCAAGTTCATTAATCAACAGCTGGCATTGACTTTATACACGAAAGGCTTTTTGCTTTGTTAAAGTAAGTTTCAATTCTTTTCAGAAGAGTTCTGTGAGTTCTTTTGAGAAACAAGGCAGACACAGCAGGTGAAAAAAGTGACAGTCTCGTGTCTAACATTCGCATGCAAACTTGTCTCGAGCTTCAAAGAAAATATATACTTGGAATACATTTAAATAAAAAATTACTTCAGACATTTAATACCCTCTAAATAATCCGTCATATCCCAGTTCACAACGGATTTCCCTTAAGTGTACTCAGAAGCTTTCACTCTAACACGATTTGATCCACAAAAAGAATACGATAGTCACGAAAAGGAAACGAAAATTCTCAAACCCTGCTTAGTAGAACTTTTATCATAGGTAATCCCACGAGAGTTGACGATTTTATCGATAGATTCGCGACTGCGCAGCAGGAGCTAATTTATCTGATGCAACTCGTCAACTAGAGTTGGATTTATTAAGACTATTCCACGAATAAAATGTAACGGATTATACAAATAATAATTACTTTCGTGCTTTGTTGTATAAAAACAAAACTAACAGTTGTGAGATCACGGCATACTCTGAATCAACCATCCATGAATAGATTCAAGCTACCATGAAGTAATCAGAGCTACCAATGGTGCATATAAGACATAGTTAACTTCATTCAGGTAAGCTAAAAGAAGAACAGCATAAACGCACATGAACTGGCTTGCACCGAATCGAAATTGTGTTCTTAATCAATGTACATTTCTACTATTTCAATTTCCAAAGAAGTTATGTTGTATAAAATAATCTGTTTTCATGCCGCTTAGTGGCAGCATCTGACTATTAATCACTGCACACTGATACTCGCGTCTCCAGTAACGAGCAGACTGTTTTATCACGATAAAACACCATCCTCGCGATTCCTACAAGAATACATGAATATTCCTACAAGAATATTGCAAGATAAACGGCCGTGATTGGTCTATATCCGAGGAATTGCTAAACGTTATTGGTCAATATAAACACGCGGCGTATGAGTGGAATAGTCATCGTTACATGTGGGATTGAACAGTTTGCTCCAAACTCCAGTACGCCTATTTTTTTCTTAAGTACAAAAAGTCGGGTAAGCTGTAACGGGAACACACCCGCAGGGGACGGTCTTGCCTAAATCTAGCACACTATGAAAATCTTGGGATTAAAATGCAATTTCTAAACCTGTAATTAAAAATCTGATGTGAATTTCACATAACTTCCTCTTCCTAGATAAATGTTAGCCTCTTAGTATAATATAATTATTATGTATGACATTCTCTTCATGTAGATTGGTTGTAAAAATGAAGAAAATGTCCTTACCACATCACATCGCATCCCCGAAGGATACACAAAATAAATAAAATCTGATTAATGTACTCTCATAACTTTCTTTACTTTAAGCATAGCCAACGCATATTATCACTTCACACTCTGATATAGAACAAGAAGACAAGAAGACATATTGCAAAGAGCACGTATTCAAAGTGAGTGGCTTATCACTACACTTCAGATATTTTTTTCGAATAAATATTTCAAATAAAAGTTTTAGCTCTTAATATAAGTAACCAATGTGCAAAATTTAAAGAAAATCGTTAGAGCCGTTTTCGAGAAAATCGCGAGAAACGAAAATTTCTTCATGTAAAGTCCCCTTGAAAACAAGAGAAACTTGTCAATCTTCGTGTCACATCTTCAGGAGATACCTGACCCAAATACAAAATTTTGTTTTCATACGATTTTCCGTTCTGTAGCTAGGCTGTTCACAGACATCCACACAGACACAGTGAGACACAGATACACATACACATATATATATATCTTTCTGAAAATAGTATTTTTTTATTCAGGGGAACCTCAAAACGTGTATTTATGCTAAAAACTCAACTTCGAATTTGGGGGTCGAAAACAATACTTCCTCTACTATAGTACCTATAGTACAGGCAGAGGAAGTAAAATGCACAACAGAGAAACCCACATGCATTAGTAGGAAATAAATTTATTGACATTTCATTAAATTTCTGAGAGATTACTGACTCAATTTATACTCGAAATGCAGAGCCTAATTCTTAGCAATGAATTTTTTTATGAAATGCCCGCCCTAAATTGAATATATCCAGTTTTTAAGAACTTAATCTTGAGGAAACATGAAACCTATATCTAGAACCATGATACCCACTAGGCACAAAACTTCCATAATTAAATTAGAATTTTCTGCTTTACAATAATTTACAACATTTTCATATTACCTCGAAAGTTATTTGTTTAATAGTTAGTTAAAAGATATTGGTTTTAATGACACACATATATCGATCAACCTACTAATAATTATTATACATGACGTATAGAATCAGTACATTTTAAAAGATTTATACTTTAAAATAATTTTCAGCAGTTGCCATTTTAATTGTGTAAATGTATGCAGTGTACAGTGTTTTTAGCATAACATTATTATTTATATCTTATCACTATATATGAATTTCACACCAACGCCACAAGACATGAATATGCAATAAAGTAAAGTGTTCCCTATACAGGCCATGGAGGCCCAGAGGGTTCCAGGGGGTTGAGGCTCCCAGATTTTGGACTTTCGGCACGTGAAGGTGGTAAGGTTGTCAGCCTTACGCACCGGCCGCCTTTACCCCCAGGATTGCTCCTGCTGGTACTCATTTCTGTTAGAGGCTGAGTCGACCACAGGCAATAGTGCCACCAGAAGGATTAGGCACATGGAAAAACTCAAACGACCTCATTGGGGATCGAATCCGCGACCTTCCGGTTTGTAGCGCAGCACCTCAACCACTACGCTACGGCGCACCCCGAATATGCAATAGGAGATACGAAAATATTACACAGGAGATATATATGCTTGAAGTCAATAGTGTATAACTGTAAATTAAAAACAAAGTGTAAAGTAAACGTTACGTACATTGAACTTGTGGACTGAATTTATTTTGTGGTTTAGGTGGACAATTTTATTCACATTAAAAAAAACTTAGCCTACGTGCTAAAAATGCGGCTTTGGAATGCATTCCACGTTTAGAAAGCGCCGCCTGGGAAAACGACCTCAGACTCGAGTTCCCTGGCCAAGAAATCCTCTACATAGTTATATGTCGATATCGATCAACGTTTGCCCAATTAGGCCTATCCTCTTCCGTCTAGGTTGAAAATTTCAAATGTCTGTGTGCCTTGACATTATAAACAAACGAATCGACCAGGAAATATCGCGATGGGTTTGTTTACAAATTATGACAAAAGAAGGCAAAGCCACCTGCAATTGATTTGACAACTGAAATGTACAACATTAAAAAAAAAAAAAAAAAAAAAAAAAAAAAAAATTATGCTTCGATAGGCAAAAAATTCATGTTTTCTGCCAGTTTTTCACTCGTAACTCGAAAACGAAAGTTAAAATTAAAAATCAGGCTTCGGGGTGCATTCAGCCACCCTTCAGTCCATCTATGTTTAAAATTTTAGATCTGTGCATGCAGTAGATTTTACTGGTCAACGCACACAGGCAGACAGACAGACAGGCAGAAAAACAATCCCTCTTATTATTAGGCTATAGATGAAAATGGCTTAGTATGTACATACATAGGAGCTAACAATTCTCAAAATATGAGTAAAATACGGACTACTGTTTTTAAATGTATATTATCAACGTTGCGTAGTTATAAAACAAGTACAATTAAAGATTTATTGCTTAAACATGAAAGCCACAGAAAAAAAAGAATACATGCCACACAACAATAAAAAGAACTACGCTCTCGCAAATCTAAAATCCCTTTAGGCAGGCCTACAGTCTGAGGTAGATTTCGAAGTGCTTCCGGTGTAATTTATTGTCGCTGCGCAGCACTCTTCTTATTTAGCCTTGGCATGACAAACCCACAATAATAACTGCAAAAGAGAGGAAAGAGCACTTTTTCAAACATTCAAATCTCGCCTTATATGAGAACTATCGATAAACTAGTTATCGATTTGTAGAGTACTCATCAAGAGCTTTTCAACGATACCCCACTAGACGTGGTTTCAAAAATTTCGAATTTCCATCCCCCCACCCCCACTTGTACCCCCGAAAGTTCCGAATCGTTGGTGTCACTGTGAACTCCATAGGGAATACTCTAATTTATTCAAACAAAATTTCCCTCTATACTTCATAGAGGCCGAGACATAAATTTTTCAATATTTCTACCCGCTACCCCGACCCCCATTGGGCCAATTTTGCTCATTAACGAACTTGTCCGAACTATTGGGCCTAGAAATAACATAATAAAATTTGGGTCAAATATCTTCAAAATTGCGGCCCCTAGCGTGTAAAGATATATATATATTTTTTTTTTTTAACGGGCGGTGGTTTCGTGCTTAGGGAAGCATAAAACGTAAAGATATGAAAGAATTTTTCGAAAGTCATGAGGTATCGATTGTAATAGGTAGCTTTTCTTCGAAATCTACCTAACAATCAACTCGTAATCTCTCCTGGGATTACCTGTGATAAAACTGTGAAAAATATCAATCCCAATATCCCTTAAAGCTCACTGCCGAAAAGTTAACTCACACAATATGTATATACCTGACCTCACTCCTTGCTGTTTCAGGTACATTCCAAGTTGCCATGTTAGCTTTAAATTTGTACCTTAACACAAAACACCTGGTTGACGCGGCAACTACTTTGGTAAAGAAGTACAGCGTTAAGTCTAGTCATTCTTCTGCAGGGGCACTGCATAATAATCAATTCCAAGAATTTTTGCTCGTAATGCATTTGCCATAAACTAACACAAGATTTAGATGATAATGATAATAATAATAATAATAATAATAATAATAGATCATAATAATTATAGATAATAATAATTGTTATCTACCTGTATATCCTCTGCTCGTTACGGCAAGTGTATACGAGTCCAATTTGTTGTGATTTATTTTTATGCAGCGCCCCTGCAGAAGAATGACTAGACTGCACGCAGTACTTCTATGCTAAAGTAGTTGCCGCATCATTCAGGTGCTTTAACTTGTGTTACTTATCAATAGTGCTCGGAAGTTGATGAAATATCTTTTTTCTGAGAATCACAGACAATGCAGGATGTGGTATACATTCGTCTCGCCTCAAAACGAACAAAAATAGCTTACTTTTATTTTGAATTTTTCGGAATTTTATTCTCTAATGGTCATTCTTTAGGAAGTTTTCATTCTTTCGTTGCACGTTTGCCTATTTTGTCTTTAGAATGGGCTTTACCAACATGACAAAGCTATCTCATAATTCTTTACTTCCAGATAGTTAAATGCGTGTTGATTTGGCATTTTTATCGTCACACAAAAAATATATTAAAATTGCCTAACATACAACTTTATTGTTATTTTAACTTTTGAGTACCTCGACCTGTCGGGAGAAGGATTACCTATGGATCACATACCGGTACAAACTTTTTCCAATAGACAAGGACATGGATGGCCGATGCCGGGGCCACATCCAAGCCAACACGAAGACATAGGACGAGACACACCGGTCGCTCACAAACTCACTTTGAATAAGGCGCGGAAGGATGAAGATGAAAATGTCCGCCACAAGGGCCTAAAGTTTCCCGACACTCGTCTCGCATGTGAATAAAACACCCGAAAAAACCCTACCTAGGAAAGTTGTCCCGACCGGGAATCGAACCGAGCCGGCTGCATGAGAAGAGTGAATGCATCCCTTGAACACAGCGATAGACCATAACAAACATAATGAACATTATTCACTTGTTCTGACTATTTTCTTTTACTTGATCTATGCTTATACTCCTTTTAGCTACAAGGCCATATCAGGAGTACGGGATCTGTGTCTATTCAGTAGGGTAGGTCATGGAACTATTGCTTGTCAATTGTTTCTATCGTTGGTGTATTTTATGGAGTGAATTTCAACTGATTAATATAAATGGATATGATACAGGTTGAAATGATGAGGATGATTCATGGTATGTAAATTTCCAATTCGGCATTTGCCTTTACGATTGGGGAAACATTGAAAAAAAATGTCAAATTGACCGGCTACGGGATTTTAACCTAGGATCTCCTGAATGCGGGGTACGCCGTAGCGTAGTGGCTGGGGCGCTGCGCTACAACCCGGTGTAAGGCTCCGGGTTCGATCCCCATTATGGTCGTTGAAGTTTTTCAATTGGCCTAATCCTTCTGGTGGCACAATGGCTTTGGGGGCGATTCAGCCTCAAACAGAAATGAGTACCAGGAGGAATCCTGGTGGTAGAGGCGGCGTGTGCGTAAGGATGACAACCTTACCACCTTCATGTTCCGAAGGTCTGGGAGTCTCAATATCCTGGAACCCTCTGGGTCTCCATGGCCTGTATAATGAACACTTTACTTTACATTACCTCCTTAATGCGATTGCACTTTGTCAGATGTCCCAACTCAGAAATATAGACTACTAGCAGGTGCCCGCAGTTTCGCCCGCGGTAATTTATTCAGAAATTAAAAATTAAGAGCAACATAATTAAAACATTATATTCACTAACACTTACACATGAATCATTCATAATCTAAACGATTAATAATTATAAAGAAATAGCTAAAAACCCGGCGTTAGAATACATTCCAGGATTAGAAAGCGTCGCCTGGTAAAAAAAAGACCTCAGATTCGAGTTCCTTGGCCCAGAAAACCCCTTTATAGTGGATTTCGTGAAAATCGAACGATGTTTGACCATATTTAGGCCTATATTCACTATCCCTCTTCCGACTATGTTTAAAATTTCAGATATCTGCGTGCCTTGACATTATAAACAAATGAATTGACCAGCGTGGGCTTACAACATTCAAGCGATTGCGATCCTTTTATTTCCAAGGTATGACAAAAACAGTCAAAGCCAACTGTAATTGTACATTGTTTTCCATTATTCATTCTCAATTGTAAATTTTTTAATTTTTAAAATTTTAACATAAGGTATTTTGTTTGTATCTCTGTTATGATATTGTATTTTTTTTTTCGTACATTATTCATGTATTTATTTCATATGAACAATCTTATTGTTTTTGCCTAAACCTATAATGTTTGTTTTTATATAATGTTTATAATATAATTTTAGTATGACTGAACTGACCCCGAACACGAGCTATGCTCATGCGGGGTTAATAATGCTCTTTTGTAATTGTAGTATTTATTGTATATTTGTAATTGTAGTGTTTATTTTGTTTATATTTGTATTTGTAATAATTTGTATTTTTGTAATTTGTAATAATTAGAAAATTTTGAAGTAATAATAATAATAATAATAAAATAATAAATAATATCAGAAAAATATCAGATTGTGAAAAAACACCTGGTTGATGCGGCAACTACTTTAGCATGGGAGTACTGCGTGAAGTCTAGTCATTCTTCTGCAGGGGTGCTGCATAAAAATCAATTCCAATAATTTATGTCGTAATGCATTTGCCGTAACTAGTAAAGGTTATAGATGATAAGAATAAAGATACTAATAATAATAATAATAATAATAATAATAATAATAATAATAATAATAAAAATAATAATAATAATAATAATAATAATAGATAATAATTCTAGATAATAATAAATATCTAAATCCTCTGCTAGTTATGGCAAATGTACATTTGTAATTTATTTTTATGCAGTGCCCCAGCAGAAGAATGACTAGACTGCACGCAGAACTTCTATGCTAAAGTAGTTGCCGCATGAACCAGGCGTTTTAACTTGTGTTACTTATCAATAGGGTTCGGACGA
The DNA here is from genome assembly GCA_964059195.1 of Ectobius pallidus. Classification (NCBI taxonomy): domain Eukaryota; kingdom Metazoa; phylum Arthropoda; class Insecta; order Blattodea; family Ectobiidae; genus Ectobius; species Ectobius pallidus. The sequence goes on along the minus strand of CAXKWD010000010.1, from coordinate 95,369,396 downwards.
AGATGAAAGATCTTTTTTTTTTCTGATAATCACGGACAATGCAGGATGTTGTATACATTCGTCTCGCCTCAAAACGAACAAAATTAGCTTACTTAGCTTACTTATTATCTTAACTTTTGACTAAGAAAGGTCACTTTGGAACTCAAGCATTTTGATTTTTCCAGAAGAGAAATCGTAGGCACGCTAATGCAGCCCACAACACCCGGGCCTTATAGGATCTGTCGGGAGAGGGATTACGAGGGATGCTGAAAAGTAATGTCTCCGATTTTTTTTCCGGGAACAACTTAAAGCTTTTGACATAAACCAAACTGCATTACAATACTACATCTTTATTCTCCATTTCTACATATTTATTTATCAACATAGTCACCCTGGCGACGCACACATTTCTCCCAACGAGAGACCAGTTTGTGGATCCCGTCACTGTAGAAGTTTGGACCTTGTTGTCTGAACCACAGCCTCACCTCCGCTTGCACCGCTTCATCAGTTGTAAAGTGGACACCGCGAAGGTGTTCTTTAAGCTTTGGAAAGAGGTGAAAATCGGATGGAGCCAAGTCGGGACTGTATGGAGGATGATCGATGACAGTGAATCCAAGGCGTCGGATCGTTGATGTTGCAGCGCTCGTGTGCGGTCTGGCATTGTCATGCTGAAGGAGAGGGTGTTCCATGTGGGGACGAGTTCTTCGAATGCGTGCTTTCAGTTTGCGGAGAGTCTCGCTGTACCTTGCGGAGTTTATGGTGGTGCCTTTAGGCATGAACTCCATATGCACGACACCTCGAACATCCCAGAAAACAGTGAGCATGATCTTGCCTGCTGACGGCATGGTCTTGAACTTTCTTGGGGGTGGTGATCCGTGGTGGCGGTACCCTGTGATGCTCGCTTGCTTAGGGGGTCAAAATGGTGCACCCAGCTTTCATCACCAGTCACAATGTTGTTAAGGAACCCATCAACCTCATGCTCAAAACGCAACAGAAATTGTTGACTGATGTCCAATCTCCTTTGTTTCATGTCAGGGGTGAGCATACGAGGCACCCACCGTGCACACACTTTTCTGTACCGCAGTTCTGCAATCAGGGCCTGTACACGCTCTCGTGATATGCCACACTGAAGTGAGAGTTGTGTCTGTGTTATCCGACGATTCTCTCTGATGAGTTGATCAACCCGATTCCGATGAGTCTCGTCTGTTGCCGTACGCGGTCGTCCACTCCGTGCTCTGTCACAGACGTTGAGGTTAGGACCGTGTTTACGAGCACGGGCAGCCCACCGGCGCACATTACTGATGTCGATGCACTCGTCACCGTACACAGTTTTCATTCTTCTGTGGATTTCAATTGGAGGCGTGTTTTCTGCGGTTAGAAACTCGATTACAGCACGCTGTTTCTCACGCACCGACATAGTCACTTTACAGACCGCCATGTTACTCGGTACTACTCGAAGCCCTCTAGCTGCAGAGGGTTGTACTTTGCGTCAGCTCAGCGGCAAGGACAACCGAGTAATATGCAGGACATGCGAAACCTCTACCATACTGCAAACAGACGAAAAAAATTTGGAGGCATTACTTTTCAGCATCCCCTCGTACCTATGGATCACATACCGGTAAAAACTTTTCGACTACACACGGACATGGATGGCCGATGCCGAGGTCACCTCCAAGACAACACAAACATATAGGACGAGACACACCGGTCGCTCACACACTCTCTGATTAAGGCGCAGAAGGGATGAAGATGAAAATGATATCCGGGGGCCACAAGGGCCTAACGTTTCCCGACATTCGACTCACAGGTGAAGAAAGCGCCCGAGAAACCCTACCTAGGAAATATGTCCCGACCGGGACCCTTTCACGTCCAAGTAATACCTTACTTTCCGGAGGGGGGTTGAGAGGCGATGGGCTTACCACCTGTCCGTCTGCCCTCTCTCGGAAAATACTTCACATAGGTAACAGTAACCTCCACTTAGAGGCCCTTCAACCCAACAGAGGAAATATAGGAAACCAGAAACAGATATCCTGCTAGTTATGTCAACTGTATTACGAGCTCAATTTTTTTTTCAATTTACTTTTATGCAGCGCCCATCCAAATGAATGACTAGACTGCACGCAGTACTTACAACTTAAAGTAATTGCCGCATCAACCAGGTGTTTTATGTTTATGTTACTTATCAACAGGGCTCGGAAGTTGATGAAATATCGTTTTTCTGATAATCACAGAAAGTGTCTTTACTATATAAGGCCTAAGTGAATTGAACACAATGAACAAATATTCTAATTTTATTTTTACTCACGATTTTCATAGCTCTGAACCACAAACATTTTTAATAAACTGCCAGGGTAAATTACTTAGAAATCATGGAGTCAATTAATAATGGCGGGCGAAGCCGCGAGCACCAGCTGTAATATATTTATTGTTTAACCCTGGAAATATCGCGGACAATAAAAATCCAAACAAATCACTCCTTCCCTTGAAAAAGTACATCATTTCTAAAATCACTTGAATTTATCAAATAAAATTTATATCATATTTATCTGTCAACATACAGTTGAGATACAATTCCGCAGTTTTAATTGAGGGATTTGTCTGCAATGCAGTCAGATGTTTATTTACTTCGTTGATCTAGTTGAAATTGAGTACTACATGAATGCTGTTATAGACAGAATGTACATTACTGTGAAATAATTAGCGGAGTTATTTGCCACTTAATTTTGTGAAATGTTGACATATTTTAAGAATTTCAAGTTGAAATACATTTAGATTTGACAAATAACACTATTGCTTCTCATACGCTTATCAAACTAGACTGTCATACTGACTGACCTGGCCGAATGGTAACGTCTTGGCTCGCATTCTGGAGATCACTGGATCAAATCGCGGAGCTGGCCGATTTAATATGGATTTTTTTATTTTATTTTTTATTTTTATGTGAGTGCGCGATTATCAAGATATCACAAATCTGTAGTTCTGCTGACGCTGCTCGATTTTAATCTGATTTTAAAAATATATTTTCTGCATATCATAATTGCAATTATAATTGATTCAACAAAATCATTCTGGCACTTTGTTATATCAGTTTATCTGATTATATTGTCCTTCATAACGTAAACTGCCACAATGAGGGAGTGCAATTCAGTTGTAGCCACATCCAGAGCCACAGTAATTTGGTTGGTTGATTTGTCACTCTTATTTGTAGTGACCCATTATTTGCTTTGAAAACTGTAAAATGCCAACAGAAATAATATATATGACTACAAACACAAGAATATATTAGAAAATTTAATCGCTCCAAGAACTGATTTACTTACATTTTGAGTAACATAACTTCTATATGTTTCTGTGTAAAGACTACACAGCAAGGCATGTAAAGGAGAAAAGCTAGTTACCATGCAGGTGCGTCATGTAATACAATCAGCGTTGTAATGAACAGTTTATTGCCCTGCTACACAATTACTAGGCTCTCCGCCCCAAATTTCATCACTCAAGCCTCCACGGTTATATTAGAACTCAGTCCCCTTTCCTGCTATACCTTTCCTGTATTTTCGTACAAGGGATAAAATCATATTATCATTGATATAACTCCTACTATAAAAAAACTAAAAGCTAAAAACATTTTTGTAAAAATTTTAAAGTTTGATCTTATCTATGTTGTTTAATCCGATGCATGTTTTTCTTTTTCAGCTGTTTTATACCTATTTTAGCTGCGAGGCCTTATCAGGAGTTCGGGATGAACGTCTATACAGTATATTGTCAATTGTTTTTATTATTGATGCATTTTTATGGAGTAAATTTCAAGTGATATTAATTTAAATGGATATGACACAATATGAAATAGTGAGAACGATTCATGGTATGTAAACATCCAATTCGGCATTTACCTTTACCACTGGGGAAACCATCAAAAACCCATGTCAAATTTGCTGGCCACGAGATTTGAACCTAGAAGTTCCCAAATGCGAGTCCAAGTCGTTACCATCTCGGCCACCTCGCTCGGTGCGATGCATGTTGTTTTAATTGTTAATAAAGAAAAATCGAAACTGTTGGATGACAGTTCAAAGCAAAAGTAAAATCCACATACCTTGTCAACTTGCTGATGTCTGTGTGTGTACTTTTTTTTGGAAGTTAGCACAACTGTTACATTGTTTGATTAGATTAAATTCAATTTTTGTGACTTATCATTTCTAATCGTTAATGCATTAAAATAGTAAATAGATAGTTTTATTTTAAATGAACAAACGAACAAATCGCTAAGAAGAATTGAACCTTTTTGGTCCATATTTTAGACCACGTTTTGGTTAATTTGATTTCATATATTACATTGTCATATAAAGCAATATTGTTAACACAAGTAAATCGTAGTACAGCGTAAATGAAGGATACAACTGGAAAAAAAAAATAAAAAATAATAATAATAATAATAATAATAATAATAATAATAATAATAATAATAATAATAATAATAATAAAGGAATTACAAAGCTGTTTTAATTCATTGTTTTAAAGCCTTTTAAACGCATTGAATTTTGGTAGGAATTTACTAAATGGAAGAGTTTAATTCCTGAAACGTATTCCATTGTTGCACGAGGGGAGGAAGGGTAGTAATTACTGTGTACACGTTCAGCATGTGACCCAGAGAACAGATTGCGCCTGGACCTTGATCACAGATAAATTGCATTGGAGTGCAAGCTGTTGCCTCGCCACCTCCAAACAATACTTTTCATACGCTTCCAGGGACCCCTTGCACTGTTAATTTCACCCCCGGCAAATAACTGCTGAGCGAAATACTATGGTGCCATTCTGTTGTAACATGGATGATATAGGTATTATGGTATTATAGTAAAGTTATTACTGTACAAAATGATTCAACAAATAGAAAATTCAGAGTAAACTGATAGGCCTAACTGCTCATTTTACCTTCTCCATCATTCCGTTTGTTTAACTTACTCTACCTTTTCTATTCTCTCCTTATCTTGTCTCAATCATTTCCTAAAATCTCGTCTCTGTCTCGTTGCCATAATCTCGTCTCCGTCTCTTTGCCATAATCTCGTCTCCATCTCGTTATAATCCAGTCTCCATTTCGTCGCCTCATAGCAATGGCGGATCTAGAGGGGGGAACCGTCGGGGCCACGAGGGTTGTAAAATGCAACTTGTATAATATTTATATTCTAGATGCCTTTTGTCAAATGCGCAGACTTAGCTGTGGCAACCCACATGATAACAGTTGTTCGAGTTCCTTATATTTACATAGTCATAGTTCTTGTGAACTATTTTAGACCAGCACTTACTTAAAGTTAAAGGTAAAAAGTTCGATATTTGATCAATGGTATAAATTTTTAAATACCATGTAAAACCAACAAATTTTTCAACAGAACTAAAACCCTCGGCAAAAAGAGAAATTTGGAGAAATCACGCAGAGGAACTTAAAGCTCATCATTAGGCACTTCATATATATATATTTTTTTAATTTCCGGGTGGACCCCAGGATCCCCCTCTTTCTTTTGAGAATATTCCATATTCCCCCACATACCCCAGTTGTTGCAAACTTTCTTATATGTCGCCCCCTTCAAAAACTTCTTCATCCCCCTGTCACGAAGTCGTCCTCCGTTTCACCACAATCTAATTTCCATTTCTTTGCCACTAACTCGTCTCCGTTCCGTTCTCTTAATTCTATAAAATTGTCATCTATAGTATCTATCCTACCCCATTACTTCCTCTTTTCTCACTCCTACCTCTCACTGCTATTTCTTCTATACACCAAAAAAGAATATAAGTTATTGGTACAGGGGACTGATAATATTATTTTCATTTAAATTATAAATATTTACACAAACAAACAGGTAAGTGTAACTTCGCGCTTGTAAAAAAAAAAGGTTTCTGACATATCCCTATAATATAAAGCTGACTGACTGACTGACTGACTCACTCACTCACTCACTCACTCACTCACTGACATTAATGTTTGCCCACTTCCAGATGAGCTAGAAACTTGAAATTTGGTACACGTATAGCTTTTAGGCTGTAAACCACAGGAAAATTCCAAAAAGTTTATTTTTTTAATTTTTAGCCCTAAAAACCCCCCGAGAAAGGGCACGCCTCGGCACACCGATATTAATGTTTGCCCACTTCCAGATGAGCTAGAAACTTGAAATTCGGTACACATATAGCTTTTAGGCTGTAAACCACAGGGAAATTCCAAAAAGTTAATTTTTTAATTGTTAGCCCTAAAAACCTCGCGAAAAAGGGCTCGGCTCGGCTCACAGACAATAATGTTTGCCTAATTCCAGATGAGCTAGAAACTTGAAGTTTGGTACACGTATAGCTTTTAGGCTGTAAACCACAGGAAAATTCCCAAAAAAATATTTTTTTTAATATGTAGCCCTAAAAACCCCCCGAAAAAGGGCTCGGCTCGGCTCACCGACATTAATGTTTGCCCACTTCCAGATGAGCTAGAAACTTGAAATTTGGTATACATATAGCTTTTAGGCTATAAATCACAGGAAAATTCCAAAAAGTTTATTTTTTCAATTTTTAGCCCTAAAAAGGGCTTGGCTCGGCTCACTGACATTAATGTTTGTCCACTTCCAGATAAGCTAGAATCTTGAAATTTAGTACACATATAGCTTTTAGGCTGTAAACCACAGGAAAATTCCAAAAAGTAAATTTTTTTAAATTTTTAGCCCTAAAACCCCCGGAAAAGGGCTCGGTTTCCATGGCAACGGTATTATCAAACTGTGTTCACGTATGGCTCTGAAAGTTTAGAAATAATTATTTCCGTAAACCTAACGGGGTGGTCGAGATAGTAACGTCTTGGACTTGCGTTCTGAAGTCTCAGGTTCATAATAATTAAATCCAATTAACATATTTTTGTCCAAAACTAACAAAATTTTCTTCTATCTGTTAAAGAAATTTCATAATTTATATTCTTTAATTATAACTCAGAGATGAAGTCCCGCATTCTTTACAACATATTATAACCAATTTCCCTTGTTTTTTTCTATGATTTCCTTGGTCGTAAAGGCAAATGCCAAATTGAATATTCACATACCATGAATCTTAGTCGCTATTTCATCTTGTATCATGTTCATTTAACTTAATATCAGTTGAAATTTACTCCATAAAATACACCATAAATGAACGTACACTTCCAGTTGATCTAGAAAACTTAGACACTTGGCAAACTCATACCTATTGGCTTGCAACCGATGGGAAAATTCCGAAAAAAACCCAAAGTCTTCCCACATTTATTTTTTCAGGTTTATTGTGGCAAAAAAGGTAATAGCCAATACAGCAGACTAAATACAAGCACTCTATCTCCCATAGGTCTTTTAAAAAACCTTTCCCGAGAACCTCAGCGGGGGTTTGGGGGCGGAGCCCCCAATGAGCGAAGCGAGTTTGATTTTACACAACTGCTTGCACTGCAACAGTTCATAGTTATAGGCCTACACTGTGAAAGTACATGCAAAATTCCACATTTTGTGCAAAATATCTCATTGTCTGTGGGACATTATACTTTACCTTGGGGAATCTGTAATTAGGAGCAATCCCATATCCAAGGAGATAAATCTTTAACTATAATCCGGATATAGGTCTAATCTCGAACGTTACAAACCGAGTGCCTCTTCTGTGTTGTATCCTTCCTTCAGACCCCCTTAATCACCCCCATTTCTCTTCGTGTTCTCTCACTATATTTTGAGTAATGATGCAATATAGCTAGAAGGATGACAACCAAGAACAATGTGATGTCTAGGTCCTAGCCTCCATTGACCTAGCTAAGGAATGAGGCAACATTAGTGATGATATTAAACCAAGGGGAAGCTATCACTTGGATATTTCTGTTTGGAATATAATAACAAGGATTGAGAGTATACTATCACAATTCAAATGTATGCCTGTGCGGAAACACTCTAGATCAAATGCATAATGAAATTAATAACACCTACATGTCAGACACACCTGTGATCGCAGCTTAAAGTGGATTAAACCCTGTTTAAATTGCAGCACTCAAGCCGGAAACTTGATTTGCAATGAGTAACAACCCAATCTTTCCAATTTAACCTGTACTAGATAGTAGTATAAATTATGCGGCATTGATATGCTTAATTTAGAGTCATTCGGTAGAATCAGGTAGTTATTTTTTGTGTTCCATGTTATAGCGTATTAGTTCAGTTATCGACCGTCTGCGTTATCGTAACTAACTAAGGGTCCGCAGGTCTGGGTTCGATCCACGTTAGATTTTTCTGAGATAAGGATGCCTGAAACGCACTCAGTCTCGTGACCCGAACTGAGAAGCTACTTGATATCAGTTTATTATTATTATTATTATTATTATTATTATTAGATTATATACATTATTATATACATAATATTATACATAATAATAATAATCATTTTATCATTGTTCACAGATCATAATTACAATGATTTCAGACATGTCAACATATAAATGTTATTTTAACATTGTGTAACATGTAATATTAGTCTTGTCTTATGTAACTTCATACGTACGCGCACACAATATCTTTCTCTATTTCTCTCAAGTTAATTAATTATTCCACAAACATTCATTACAATTATTAAAATTGTATAATAATCTCGTTATCATCGTCGCCGGGGGTGCTGACTTTGAAGTGTTGTTAGTTTAATGCAAGAAGGACACACTCTTTAATAGCCGCGTGTTGAAGTGTTGTCATGTCTCAGTCGGAAACGAGAATCAAAGAAACGCTAAAATTTTTTATTATATTACTATTTTTATTAGTTTGACTTGGCAACAGAGTCCGCCACCTGCCTGGATTTTAGAGTGCAAACTACTGTTTACCATCAATAAACAATAATATAATCCGACAGAGAGTAAAATGAAATGCCGACGTTTACTCGCCTAGTGGAGACGATGAAAACGAAAGAACTATACAATGAATTAATTTTAAAATAAAATAAATTCTAATTGATCCACATCAGTACAATAAAATTCTGGTATATTATAAAGAGGACTTATCTTTTAACTATTTAGTCAATATATTCTTAAAACGGATATATGATATTGAGTGTGCAATATTATATAATTTATTGAAAAGTTTAATTCCCATGTGTTTATAATGGTTCTGTGTTTTGTTTAGTCTAGCAGGTGGCATGTCTATTTGTTGTTTATGTCGGACCTAATAGTTGTGGGGTTAAAACTGTTAAGGTTTCTCTTGTTATACAGTAATCAGTTTAATATATGCCTATTGGGTAATGTAGTTATTTTAAAAGTTTCAAAATGGTCTTTACAAGAGGTAGGCCTACACTGTGTGAGATTGTTTTATTGATCTAACAGCTTTTTTTACCATTTAAAGACGCGTCTAGCACCATTCGAATTCCCTTACATTTAACACCCCCATAGATGTGTAAGGAAGTACGCAAAATATGCATTTGTAAGATATCTTTTATTTACCGACAGACGTTAACCCTAGACTGCTCGTAACTTCTCACCACTGCGTTTTCTTGTGCACAGTTGGTAAGCATGCGCTTAAAGCTTCCCCATCCTTCTGTACTTCCAATAATGACTCTTCTTTACATCAGTCTGTGAATGAGAGGACTTCATTAAATGTGTGTTCTGCTACAATACTATTGGAGTTACCATTGAGCAGTAGTGTATGTTAAATGTCTGCCATGTATTTCTGTGATGATGACGACTTGCAGCTTTTAGGCTATTCTTGCTATTTTAGACGAAGATGTGCCTAATTTATAGAGAATGGAAACAGTGAACGTATTAAAGGTCTTCTCCATCTCTGAAGGGAAGAATAAAATATTCAAGGTTTGGGATGTTTATTGCTTACGAATGTGATACCGGATCTGTTAAAATACCTATTGAAAGCGAAATAAAACTGTACCATAAGTTCTCATTTTTAAACAAATTCTATAACCGCTAAGATATCTAAATACATGGGGCTATCCAAATACCGAAATACATTACACTACTCAGATGAGAGGAGAGGCAAATGTTAAAAATGTAATGGGGTGACAACGTACCCCACGTAAGCAGTTAATGATGCCCAGAAAAGCTGAGCAGACTAGGGTTAAGTAAATAATATTACCCGAGAGGCTGTTACTGTACATGACTGATGATAACACAAGAAACAACTACCGGGGATGCTGTTTCCTCCTGTGTATATTAGTTCATTTCCTACGCGCTGTAATGAAGCAATGTAGATACTGACATCCATGTGGTGACTGTCAGCTCCAAACGATGGGCGTCGGCAAACACTATATGCACGCTGCAGAATTGATGCCATTGTTTCCTTTATAAGACAGTCCCCATTGCCCAACAGCAGAAATAACATCTGAGTGCTATGTGTTTGGTTTAGTTTGATTACACTAACAGACTGAGTCTCACTTGTTAGGGCTGTCTACATCAACACGGATAAAAGTTCTCGGTATCGTGGATAATGAAAACTACAATTAAACCATTATCTCAGATAGTAAACCTTTCGGGTTTCACCACATAGTTTGTCACCTTGGTTTTCAAAAGCATGGGTAATACATGTCGCCTCCAAGCTCCCATTCACCTCAATAATAAAAAAGACCCTTGCACCAAACGTAATATTTCACAACTATAAATAACAAAATTACATATCATAATAAAAAAGACCCTTGCACCAAAATTATATTTCACAATTATAGGAGTAGGAGTGGGGACTCGTGGGCGAGATGTTTTACCTTTTTCCCTTTTTGTCTACTACTTGTCTGACCCTTAAATTTTTCATGAGAGCCAACGACATCTGGCGGGTGTTGTGTGAAACAGCGGAGGAAAATTTACTATTGGTTGCGTCCGGGCGCTAAATGCACACGTTTCCATAACAACAGAGAAGTTTTCCCTCACGCTGTCTCTCGCGAGTAGTTCCACAAATGGTCAGTAGATGTCTTACGGTTTGTGTGGGCGTGGCGCTAAGCAGATAATTTTGTCTTCCCCTTGAATCTTGTGCAGAAATTAATGTCGTTATAGATATCCAAGTACGACGTACGTTCCTTTATCCATCTAGTGTGCTATATTCTGTGTTCTGCTTCATATTCCTCGTCACTGACATCATCTCTCATGTTGATCAGATGTTCCAATCGCCTACGCGCCATTTTGATGCCGCAATTAGCTTGGTTTATCCTGTTTTGCAGGCCGATATTTCATCGGTAAAGCATTGGCTTGGATATTATCGAAAAACCAAGTTACCGTAGCTGGTGAAACGCAAAATGAACAATATCGCAGCTTTTCAGTCTAAAAACCAGGATCAGACAGATTATCGGCGTTGGTACACACAGCCCTTAATAGTTAATAGTCTACATGGAAACGCCATTGAAAAGAACAGAGCAGAAAATTAATGAATATTACCAAATATTTAAGTGATTTCATTTCTTTGATCATGACACATTCATGCTTCCCCAAATGATTATATATATACTGACACCACGTGAGAATAGCAGGTATGATTTATTATAACGATCCGCTCACGCCGTGGGTTCCGTTCCCGGTCAGGACAAGATACCTAGCTGGTTTTTGTCCATAACTTGTGAGACGAACGTCGGGCAAATTTAGACCCTTGTTGTACCTGGATATCATCTCATCCATGCCTTGTTCGGAATGTGTGTGTGTGTGCGACTCGTGTGATTCGTCCTATGTGTTCGTGTTATTTTGGAGTTGGCCTTCGGCTTGTGGCAATCGCCAAGGATTTATGCCATTTCCCATAGCTTGGCAGAAGTTTGACTCTACACCCCAGGTTGGACAATTATTAGGCAGGTGTAGGCCCTACGTTATGTCGACGATATGAGATGATAGATTGATTTTATGAAAATTTAGTGATGGATTGAAATCTGTCTGATTATTAATCTGTACTAAATACATGCCTACATTATTGAGTGGAGTACATTATGGGCTGAATACAGGAAAAAGAAGTCCAAATCAAAACAGTGGCGTATGAATGAAATAGTCCACCTAAAATAATTTTTTTCTGTGCAGTACAGGACTAAAATCAAAGAAAAATTCAAGAGCATAGAGGGCAGAAGGAACCGTTTCATTAAAAATAAAAGCGTTTGATGGCAAAGCAGAAAGCTAAGATGAAAGAACACAGCGTCCTAAATATAAATCTAGCATTGCAGTGGTACAAAGCCAAGTGGAATTAACATGGTAGGAGAGCAGAGACTGACAAGCAAAATGTAATTGCTTATTACTTTTAATCAGCGGACCCGCATCAAAGCGACTTCAGCTTACCGCGCTGCAGAAGATTACCATTAGCAGAGAGGTGCATGCCATTATGAGTTTTCCGGAAAATCGATAACAACACATAGCTAAAACATGTATTAAGAGGATTAAAATATTAACAGTTTCAGAAAATATCACAGAAATCATTTAACACATACGTGGTGTATTGAAATCCATGTAAATACTCTGTATTGAGTTATTCAGATCATAATGAAAACTACACCAAATGGAACATGGTATTCACTTTGTAATAAGGAAGAAAATACTAGACATATCATGCTAGAGTGTAAAGAAACTGAAATATTAAGAAAAATATTTACTGACAGGAAATAAATACTTGAGGATGAATATGAATGTAGCGAATAAAAATTATGTAGGACAACAAATCAGAATTTAGTTAAAAACCTGTGATTTGATAATTAGGTGACGTATTTATCTTTAAGTTCTTTGAAAGTTATGGTGAATATTTTTTTTCTTTTTTCTAATTTAAGTAGTTGTTTCCTTAAATTTATAAATAAATTTTTAGTAAGTATATAATATTTTTCCAGTTTAAGGGGCTCTGCGGCAAAGAAAAAATATAACCTACAGCTCCTATATGTCTGTTTATGAACGATGAAATAAACATTCTATTCTATTCTATTCTATTGAAAACAAATATAGTGCACTCTCGAGGATAGTATAATATTCTCCTCAATATAAGCAAGAATTATAGTTCGTATCTGTCTAACTGAAATGATGTGTACTCTTTCAAAAGTTATGCATCAGATTTGAAGGTCGTAATTCACAAAATAAGTTTTAAAGATCAGTTTTCAATTTTCTATTCCAGCATCGCCAAATTTTTATTGACTTTTCTCAACATAAATTATTACACAATAATGGTTAATCCGCTAACCCGGAGAATTCAGATGACGCTCTTGTAAGTAACATCCAAACATGGTAATATTTGGCGGTTAGCTATATATATATATATATATATATAATTTAAAGCTACTTCAGGATGCACACGTAAATAAATGTTCTTACACAGGGAATATACATTTTTATAATCAGATACTTGATGACGAATGTGCACTTTGAAAATGTTCGAATAACGTACGATACATTCATCGATATCAATATAAAAAATAATTCACTAAAATGTAAATTTCCTTGAGTCAAGTTATTTAATACAGCTGACTTAAAAACAAAACTGAATAAAGCTTACTATTGTTTTCGTTACTGTAAGCCAAAATAGAGTAAATGTCATTGTATATAACGGGTCATTAAAATTCACAATTATATGCCGACAGCCGTTCAAAATTTATCATAATGAAATTCGTTAAGCGCAGTCTATAACAAACTGAAGTACCATTTAAAACTGTAAAGCATGCAAAATTAAGAAGTCGAGAACATTATAGTTTCAAATTATTTAAAATAAACTCATTTAAAAATATAAAAATAAAGAAGGCAGGTCCAAATCCGGTACGAAGCCCTGGGATAATGACCACCACTCGTCAGAGATAATGTAGGCAAGGGTGATACCGCGGAGATTTGCCATTGCCTCTCGCAGGATGGGAATGAAAGAATACAACACCCAATCCTAAACCAAGGAAGGAAATTTCCCACAACTGAAAAATCCCGAAACCTGCCGGAAATCGAACCCGAGACATCCATGGTGGTAAGTAATCACGCTATCAACTCACCCACGGTGGCGGACAACAGTATAAAGATAAAACAATAAATTCAGAAAACTAAAAATAAGCAAATTCGCGAGTTATTCTTGAGTAAGAGTGCTAAAAGCATGTTGTAAGCATGTCAGAATCATGTCAATCAATCTATTTGAAAATACTTAACTTAGCATGTAATCATCTGTGCCGAAATTTTGCCCACAGAAGTTCCTTTACATGCGCATTAGGTTAATCTACAGACGTGCGATCATAATTTTCAACACATTATAAACGTAACCAACCTGGGTCGAATGTTATGAACTTTTAGTGAATAAAGCCTTACGTACCAATATAATTTGCGTCCTCCAGAATCTGCCTATGCGAGACAAATGTTTGTTGTAATAACAGTTATGGTTTCTTTTGTCGAAAAATAGAAGGAAATGGAATGGGGGAATGTGAGACTAAGAGAAAAGGGTATTGTGAGGGTACGGATATGAAAAGGAACAGATGAAGATAGATATGAGTAGATTACATAAAGGAAAATGTAGAGAGAGATTGAATACTGGAGAGTAAATTCGAGGGAAAAAATTAGCGGTAAATAACGAATAATTGAACAGAAGAGAGGAAGAGAAAGAGAAGAAGGGGATATAGGATTTATGTCATTGAAATGGAAAGCTCAAATGGCTGGTTGGATGAAAATTATTATTTTATAGAAGAAAAATTCATTCTACCTACTTTAATAAATATATATATCCGTAATTAACTTCATATTTCTATCAAAAAACTAAAAATTAACGATATTTTTAATTATCTTAAAACAAACAAGGTTTCAAAGAAATTTATTAAACTAAAACCCAAAAATTTCTAAAGAAAACCTTTTCTGCAAGTAGCTATAGGGAAGAATCTATATGGCAGGAAAAATTTTAACATAAAAGTAATTTGTTAGTGGAAAGAAGGTTCCATGGAATTCATTTTTAAGATAATGGAATGTTAATTTACTTTTGTTGTAACGCCAGGCAGATTTATGTTGATTAAAACTTTGTTCGACGTGGCATTGCAGTTCTACGAGATGGCGCTGTGATGAGTTTTATTAATTAAAATTTCAAACTTAGAAGTTGTAATAGCAGAGTGTATGCAGGAACAGAAGGAATGTGAAAAATATGTTGTGAAAGACTTAAAACGTTCATACTCCCCGTACCTTAATATAAGAACCCTTACAGAATAAAGGCTATTTTAGTAAAGAGAATACATAAAAATAGTTAACCTGATTGCAAAATAAACTACAGGTTTTAAAATTCAATCCAAGCTACCAAAAATGTTCAATTTTTGTATGAAATTACGTGTTTAGTTCTTCACCTGAAAGTTCCAAATTTTTAGTTTCCAGAAAGGGGTTATTTTCATACGGAACTATATGATATTTAACTATCAGTTACTTGAGTTTTTGAAGACTCCAAACTCATATTACTTATGTGGCTTAAAGTATTTAAATTCTGACTGTTTGATTAAGTTAACTTGTCTACTTAACACAAAACAAAAATTGTGTTAGAATTGTTATCCATTGGCCTTCATGGCTTGATTGGTAAGCTGTGTCATAGGGCAACTTGTGTATTCAAGCAGCTTCATGTTTATAATAAATTATTTCTCTCTCAAAATATAGGTTTGAATAAAATATGATACAATAAAAATTGATCGGTTCGTTCTATTTTCTTTGCATTTCGAACAGAACAGATCTGTTATTATAAGTGTATTAAGCAACGGGCCTATTATGACATTAAGACATTAATATTTTGTTTATGAAACGAGCGTAGCGAGGATCAGCTGTTAGTAGGTTCTAGTAGTTCTCATCTTTCGCGATAAATGGCATGTAATGGCGTGCGAGAAACTCAAAGCTTCTCTTGGTGTTTTAACCTCAATTCAACAGACTTTAAAAAAGGAAATGTACTCAATTTATGATAATAATAAAATTAATATTAACAGAATTTATTTTATTTTAAATACAGGTTGTTTATTATGCAAATCTATTTGATGTTTTCAAGGCCTCAAGATTGTTCTGTGTTGGATATTAATCGATAAAGCAATTGTACTGTAATGATAGTCTGTACTTTAATACATATCGTTATGATACTACTACGCCACATATGTATATTAATCGATTGTAGTATGGTCGAACAAAAAATATTGTCCTTGCTTCCTTCAATACACGTTGTAATCGATACTTTATAATTATTTATGGGAAGGTCTAAGAGAGCTTTTCTATTAAAACTGAGAGTATTGTAAGACATGTGCAGGTATTATATTTAACTAAAAATCCACTAGGACATTACGTTTGCTGTAATCAAATTAATTTCTCTGACACACATTCTCATATTGAGTACTTTGTTCAGAATCAACCTGTAGCATATTTTAATATGCAGGAGAGTCTGACCTCCATATCGCCGTCCTCTTAGAGTGGAGAGCCGCAAGCAGTTTGAACTCCTCTTACATATCTGCACTAAAAAATGTATTTCCAGTTTTTCAGGACAGCGTTCATTCTTTACTCTTACAGTAATATCGAACTTCATATCCAAAGCTTTTCCTCAAAATCCTGTGTACTTGGAACATTTGAGATAATAATATTATATGAGAAAAAATCTTCTGACACTGCAATTTGAACCCAGGACCTTTCGCTGTCCGTGCCAATGCTCTACCAACTGAGCTAAGCCAGAGGTCACTTCACAGCGTCAGATGGAACCTCTCTCCTATGACTGTTGACATTCAAGAAATAGCATAAAATTGATAGTTTTATTTTATATATTGTTTCATATTTCGTTAATTATATTCGTTAATAATGCATCATATTTGCTTCATATTAAACTATTTGTGTATATTTTATTCTTTTGTCACATATTTAACGGCTTATTTCTGACTGTTTTCAAATATTGTGCATATCTCTATTAATTCAAACATTTTCATCGTCCTATTTGGCTAACTAAGATAATGGTTTCAGAATCGACTATACAGTAATTTAGAGCATTTGGCCTAATGCTTTAGGAACTGATTGTATAATATTAATGCGATGTTTAACTTCATTAGTTTTCAATTCACTAAAATCACTTACATTGGTCTAACTAACAAGATAATGTAAAGTATTAAAATTACTTTAATGTTAGAGCATAGTACATTGGGACCAGAACTTACTTTACAATTTTTAGAGCATATTTGCAAGCGTATTTCGTCTTTTAATAGAGCATTAACTTCCGGGCCTACAGTGAATACTTTAAAAATTTTACTTCTTACTAGTTCAAGTTCTAGTTATGAAATCCCAACACTTCAACAAAAAGAATGTTGAATAATATATGTAGTGTAATGGAATAGTTACCACAAGAATCAATAAAACCTCTACAAACCAAGTCTCGCAATGAGAGTAACAAAAGCTTCCTGAACTTGTATTGGTATGCAATAAACTCAAGCTTCAACGTGAATTTTATTTACCTGTTTCACCTCATTGGTGCATGAATTTAGTAGTAAAACCACTTCAAAAACAAAAAATGGTAAAGCATTAAAAAAAATAATTACAGTGGAACAAATGAACATGCAATTGCCGTTTTTACCACTCAGTGTACATTTAATTAACATAATTTCAAAAATTTTCAGTGGGAAATTGAACATACTAGGGATATAATTTATGTCAATTAATTGCTCCATTTCAATGCTGTTGCATGATACACCGGATCCTCGGAATGAACGGGCATCCACCAGTCTGGATATTTTCGTTAATATAAAAACGAGACTGTATATGGTATAAACGTTGTCTGGATTGATAACACAGACAAAAACAGCTAAAAGTAGGAACAAACAATTTTTAAATTCAACTGAAGTTATGGTTTTGTTCTATTGCAAGCTTTACGATCCGAAGAATTTTTTAGTACGGCAACTTGGAAATCGCTTGCGTTTCTCAGGGGACGGATAAAATTGTCAAGTATTTTTAAGACCTTCACCAATCCCAACGAATAAGTCTTCAGTTGACACGTATCCTAACTGATGGGCTCAACTCCCACCAGATATTACAGAATGAGGACATGTTCGCAAGTTCAAACCAGGGTTTTAAGTCTTTTTCCCTGGTTGTAAGGTGAATACCGGAACTATACATAAAAGGGACACGGCCCGACCCCATTATAAGTGCACCCGCAACTTATATTTATTTATTTATATTTCCCTCTGGTCTAGTTAAGGCCTTAAGGCCTTCTCTTCCACTAACCAGAGGTGTATACATTCAAACGTACCAAATAATCTAATTAAGAATAGCAAAAAAGAGACATGAATATATTATATAAATGTAAATTATGTTAGTGAAAGCTATAATTAAAATTATATTAAACTATAATAATGAAAATTCAACATTGTAAGTAGATTAATTAGAGAAAAATAATAATAGGTAGAAAAATAAAAATAAAAATAAAAATAAAAATAAATTAAAACAGTACAAAAGCAACAATGTTTAACATGAAAATAGTATATAATATAAATTTATTGGTTGGTGGTCAAGTGGTCAACTAACTTCATCTTGAACGTTCTGAGTGTTCGGCAGCCTTTTATATCCTCAGGTAAGGAATTCCACAGACGCTACCTTCGGATTCAGAAGTAGGCACAACGACTAGCATGCAAGTCTCCATATTTTTCCTCATGCGGATTTTCTTTTGAAACGTGCATCGAATGATAATCGCTTGGTGTGTTATATTTCTATTCATGACAAAATATCTTACTCACTTACTAGCTTCCTACTAAATTACTTTTTCTATTATCTCTTAAAATGTGACTATTGTCTTTCTCACACATTACTCTAAGCAAAATACGCTCCTTAGAGAAGGTTTAAAAGCATAATAGCCAACAGAAAAAAAAATATTAAAATAATTTTCACTATCTGTTCTAACTTCTTTTTAGTTAACGATTTTTTCCCCTTTTTGATTTTCGGATGTGGCTTACACATTGGATGTGGAAATATACGCTACTTCAGTTGATCAGGTTATTTCACCATAAAATAGGCCAACAGGAAGAGGCTGTTTGCAAAGTAGCCTACTCTGATTTCCATGTTTGTATATTCTCAACAAATTCATCCCACTCGGGCTCTTAAATGCGAAACCTCTATGCATTAGAGCAAGCAACAAGGTAGAAAATCATTATCTGATTCCATATAATTGGCATTCGCTTTGCCCCTCTAATTATTTCCTGCTCTCGTGAGGCCTTGCAAAACGACAACCGTTGTGTTGTTGAGAAACGGAACAGGTCTGTATTATAAATACAGCCAAGCTGTATCATTACTAATAATGACGCTCATATTGAATTAAACTGTGAAAAAATAATTTGTTCACCAATGAGCATGGTGGAAAATATGAAAAAGGAATGTAAGTCTATTTTATATACGTATTTATTTTCTAAGTTATATATTTGTCATATGTAATGCCACGAGTGATCTAGGAGAGTTCCAAGTCATGAGTTGCATTTATAGTGACTACTTAACGAATAATATGTGATAAATGAATTATTAATAACGTGTATTGAAATTGAATTATTTGAAATCATTTTACATCGAGACCATACTAGTTTTATTAAAAGGCATTCATAAACATATAATCAATGTGACTGTTTTCTCTTAATAAAACGCTAATTCATATGTCCTGAAGATGAGAAAACAGTGGCATAAAATAAAGTGTTGAGCTAATTCCGGGGTGCGCGGGCAAAGAGAGTTAAGTCCACTTTCTTGTTACTGAGAATTAGAGTGACTTAACACACTATACCATCCCAACATAGCTTTAGAGATGGATAAACCCATGAGGCACACATCCATAACTACTGTACAGTTTTGAATATGACTTACTGGACTTAACACGAATGTAGAGAACATTTTTATCTATAACTTTATGGATATAACTCGATTTTTTAGGATGGTGGACTTAACTCTCTTTGCCCGATCACCCCGAATTGTATTAATTATACATTGTATTTTATGATCGAGCTCAACAATAATATAACATATATTTTGACTGGCCAAAGGAATTGAATCCGCGATCTCCCTAATGTGAGCATGAGACAGAGGCGACTCAGTATCAGCATTAGTAGGAAACACTTATCGGTTGTAAGCCTGCTCACTCTTACAGCTGAGTTAAAGGAAACGTGAACTTTACCAAGTAGGTTGTAAATAATTCATGTTTGATGCTTTACGCTTTAAAGCTCTTCGTTAATAAAGGTCATTTTCCCGGGTGAGCAATTTCGAGAGCAAATCTGGCAATATGAACTAAAGCAGAATAAAGGGTGAGGTAGTTGTGAAGATTAATGCTGCTCATGGTAGGAATGGGCGTGGCATACAATCACAATCTGCGTGAGTGGTCTCATAAAGTGAGGACCTCACATTTCTCTATCTCTCCAATTTATTCTTCACACAATGACAAAGTAGGTCACAATAGGTGTTGCTACTGCAAGCTAAGGTAACCGATTATAGTATGTTTTTTTAGAACGGTGATGACACCAGATTGAGAAAGACGCCAAAATAGCTATAAATTTTAAAAACACGTAGCACTTTAAGATGACTGACTGAAGACGTGACATGTTTTCAATATCATTTGGTGAAAATAAAGTAGGGAACGACGTGTATAAGATTGGGTTTTTAGTTCTTTGTGTGTATTAAGTTTTCTTCTTCAAACTATCGATTGTCATTTTTAACACGAATATCTAGCTTATGAATCAGTGACCAGTCAGGTATAAGTAAAAAAAGTAAAGTGTTCTCTATACAGGCCATGGAGACCCAGAGGGTTCCAGGAGGTTGAGCCTCCCAGATTTTAGACATTCGACACATGAAGGTGGTAAGGTTGTCAGCCTTACGCATCGACGCCTTTACCCCCAGTATTGCTCCTGGTACTCATTTCTTTTAGAGGTTGAGTCGACCCCAGGGCCATAATGCCACCAGTAGGATTAGGTCAGTTGAAGAACTCTAATGACCTCATTGGGGATCGAATTCGCGACCTTTCGGTTTGTAGCGCAGCGCCTGAACAACTAAGCTACGGCGTGCCCCAATCAGGTATAAGGATATGTGGAATTTCAACCAATCGCAAGTGTCTATCGTCTTGTTTTTATCACTTTCATTTTATAGCACCTACGTGCATATGTTTTTCATGCAACTTCACAAGGATTGAACATTGAAACATCTTCATACCTGTAGCTCTTTGACCAAAAACCATAATCGTAGAACACAGCGAAACGGTATTGTACAAGCTATACATTTTATTTCTGGTGAAGCAGTATAGATAGCGTATAATGAGAAACACAATAATAATATAATTAATAATTGCCTAGTAATAATAATAATAATAATAATAATAATACGATATCGTCTTAGCTGTAGCAAGGAGGCAATCTAAAAATAAAACAGCTGATGAAAAATCACACGAAGCGCGGATATCGCCGATGGCTAAACATTTGTTGTATTATACCGATTGTCTCAACATAGGTTATCTCGCTTACAATGACTCAAAGAGAGACATTATTTATTTATTTTTGAGATTTTAATTATTCATTACATGCT
Source organism: Ectobius pallidus (assembly GCA_964059195.1). Classification (NCBI taxonomy): domain Eukaryota; kingdom Metazoa; phylum Arthropoda; class Insecta; order Blattodea; family Ectobiidae; genus Ectobius; species Ectobius pallidus. The sequence goes on along the minus strand of CAXKWD010000010.1, from coordinate 95,347,981 downwards.
TGGTTCTGTAAGTATTCGCTAAATATTCACAGTAAATATAACTCGAACTCCGGATTAACTAGAGATAATTTCACGAGCAACAAAGTTGAATTTATCAATACAAAGCGGAGTTCTCATTACATTACCTATGGTAAAATGGTAATTATTACATTATATCACTTTTAAAAGGTTTGCTTTAAAAGCTTTTGTTTGTTTCTTGCATATTTCAGAAAGTTTTCACTTATAGTTTCTGGAAGTAAGCTATACAAAATAACTTCAGCGTGTGAGGTTTTAACAGTAATAGATGTTTTAAGAAAGCATAGAAAGAACGCTTAATATCAAAATCCCTTTTATCTACACCAGAGCACGTAATAAAGGTCAGGAAAGCCCATCTCGCGAGATACATATGAGAGGATAACTGCAAATCCGTCCCAAAGAAACCAACTTGAGATCAGACCTTGAGATCCTCAGTGAATAAAGCTTTTAAAGGCGTCTTTCCTTCTTTCCCTAGACAGCTATCTCTCGTAAAATGCATACTGTCCTCCGAAATCTCTTCATCCCATCTGCTGCTTTTACGGAAGGTTACTGGATCTGGTTTCGTACAGAACAGATGAATAAATCTCTTTTTTGATCAGAACTGGGTTGTCTCTTTCAACAGCATACATATGCGCATTGTATTATCACAGCATTGCTCTCAAGATATTTCTGCCTGCTTTAGAAATAACCAGACAGAAAATGTCTCCTGAAGAGTTTTGATTTAGTTTTCATTTAGACAACTCTAGAAACAATCTGCGGTACGAAGAAAAGGCTAGGCATATTCATGAAATACCCTATAATTTACCCTATAATTTAATTTCCATGTAGATAATTTCCATGTGGTAGGCCTTGTCCCTTCTGGGATGTTAGCGCCACAGAGTTAGTTAGTTAGTAGATAATACCTGTTCAAAACGAAGCTATTTCCCCTAAAACGTTATTGTATTAAATAAGTGCGTAAGGCCTATCCTTCCGCGTAATATTACATCCGGGTTATACGTCCTCTACCTACAGTGTATTTCACGAACGAGTACGTGCGGGTTTCTGCGTCGCGGCGGCTACACCTCTAACTCCCGAGCGATCGGGTGAAATATATATGCAAATAAAGCCGCTAACGGTATAATGAATCAGGTTCTAACAATTACAGTTAAAATACCTCAATTTCCGGAGGGAGGTTTGTGAGGGGATGGGATTACCATCTGTCCCTCTGTCCTCTCTCGGAAAATAAGCGTGACAAAATTGAGCTATATACTGAAACCTCTACTTGGAGGCCCTAAGCCCCAGAGTAGGGGTTACAGGAAACAGTCAGTCACTACATTTTATATGGTGGAAAAATCAGAAATTTTTATTTTTCCTGAAAACACATTTTGAAATTACAGCATGTTACTTTAAAATAAAACTCCCCTGAAGCAAACATGGGAGCCTCTGTTTGCTATTTATTCTCTAAATATCTTGCAAAATATTAAAACTGAACATGTAAAAATTTCAATTTTTGTAATACTAAATTGTAGTATAAGCTTGCCTTGAGATCATTTATTTCCACTCTGTCGGGTACAAACGTAACTCAAACGGAAAAAATTACTTCTCACTACAAATAGCTTATGCAGTGAAAGTCTGTGGTTTGACTCCATATTGCGCTCAGCTACATGGAGAGAAATTACAGCTTCCAACAAACTGCACCATTACTTTCGCTCCAGATAACTTCCGCCATTGCATGTATTATGCACAAGTCTCCGGTTAACTTTTTTATTTACAGTCTCATTCAACGTTTTACTTACACATTCATTGTTACTGGTACCAGAGCCCAGAAGTAAAACCCACATAGTAACATTATTTGTTTAATTCTGATTTTTTACTTTCACCAGGAAACAGGCTTAGTGTGTTCGATCTGCACATAGATTAAGTGGAGAAGGCACCTAGAAATGGGTCAAAATACTAGTTTTTGTTTTATTACTAAACTTCTTAGTTTGAAGTTTGTTTTACGGAATTATAAATGCATTCTGAACCACAAGCCTATTTAAAAGTTCAAAACGACAGTTTATATAACAGACTTTTTATAAGCCAATAATCTACTTATATTAAATACTGTAGGCCTATTATAAGCCTATTTGTTTTAATCTGTGTTATATGTAATTGTTTATTCCTTGTAGCTCATGACAAATAAATAATTGAATTGAATTGAATTTAGCTTAGATAATGCAAGCACTATAGTGAGTTGTGGACGTCATTTTCCTATAATTTTTATTTTCTTTAGCCTTACGTACATTCTCTCTGACACTATTCATCCCAGAACACTGAATTTTTTGTAGATTATTTAGGATTTGACTCGTACCAATATTGAAACAAGATTTCTTATTTCTAAAATTTGTAAAAGTAAGGATAATTATTAAAACATTTGGAGATACTATAATTTTAAAGATAATTCCGAAACAAAAATCACATTTTAATAAGAAGTTTAATTGTAGGCCTAAGTGGAAAAATTTTAATTTGTCAACTATTTATAATTCTTGAGAAAAGGTACATTGAAATTTACAAATAATACTGTGGTCATCAGCATAAGGAAGAGTACGGTATTTAATACATCACATTCGATTAATCGATCCCCTTATTAATTCCTTTATCCTTACCAGGTCGTTTATGTATAACCTAGGTTGCAACAGAGCTAAAAGTCTGATCTGAAAAACATGACTACCCTAACCGTAGATCTCCTAATTTCTCAATTCTTACAGTATATAGTCCCCATTGCGGTCGGATTTACTTTTCTCAGCCTCTTGCAATAAGTTGTACAGGAGGTAGGGTTTAATTTATAATTTGTTGTTGAGATGAGTAGCTTGTGGGGAAATTTTACCTTTTAATATCCATTCTATCATATGTAATTTGTGTAGAAAATCTAAACGAAGTCGTTAGAGCTGTTTTCAATAAAACTGCGAAAATGAAATTTTCTTCCGTAAAATTGTGGTAAGGTAATAAAAATTTGTCTCCAAGCTGAATTTCTTACTACCAAAGGATTTAATAAAAATATAAAATGTATTTTCTCTACGATATTCGCTTCCGAGCTGTGCTATTCAGAATCAGGTCTTCTTTCTTCTAACACGAGAAGAAAGCAATTTCAGGAAGCTATTATATACATCTCATATCAATATTGTAATTCCCTTAAATCTGATACGGGGTACGCCGTAGCGTAGTGGTTGAGGTGCTCCGCTACAAAACGGAAAGTCGCGGGTTTGATCCCCCATGAGGTCGTAGTTTTACAATTGGCCAAATCCTTCTTGTGGCACTATGGCCATGGGGTCGACTCAGCTTCTAACAGAAATGAGTACCGGGAGCAATCCTGGGGGTAAAGGCGGGGTAACCTTACCACCTTCACGTACCGAATGTCTAAAATCTTGGAGCCTCAACCTCCTGGAACCCTCTGGACCTCCATGGCCTGAATAGAGAAAACTTTACGTTTTACTTCTGACACACAAAAATAATGAAAGTAGGCCCAAGTTCTAATTATCCAACTTTAAAAAAAATAATATTATGAGTATTATGATTTTGGATTTACTAAGTATCTTTATTAAAATACCTTCATTAAAGATGGGGAGGGAATTCATTTAAATTATTGAAGTTGACTTGTGTTAATGCCTTTTCTCAAAAATGAATGGACTAAGATTGATATAGGAGAGTGAAAAGTAAAAAGATTTTTACCTAAATTAATGACTACAAAGCAAGATGTTATAGAAATTAAACTTCATTATAATATACCATTGCAGGCTCCAAACATAATTTTGGACGAAGACTGTTTAATTGATGTTTAGTAAATATTTTTAAAGCACCTATTATTTATTATTATTTAGGTAACTCTAGTGTTATAACTATATATATATATTATTTTTGTCTTTCTAAAGACTAAAGAGACTTACCGAGATTCGCAGAAATTCTTTGAGTATGCCCTTTGTATATAACAATACTAAAACCACGAGATAAATAAATGACTTCTATCTTGAATTAATAGCGTTTGGATGGCAAGTGTCATAGTAGTGTTAGGTATTTCTGTGTCTTTCTTACAAATATATTTTTGAATTCCTTCTGCATCGCCTGGTATATAATATACGAACGCACCGACATATGAGCATATTGTCTGAATTTCCGTCTCGGATACAGTTTCTAGCAAACCAATAAGGTGTTTCTCATGTAACTGTCTCTAGTGAAGCACAGATTACATGGTCTAACATGATTTACCTGCTGTAATTACACCAATACCCGTGTTTGATGCCCGGCAATTGAAACTCCTACACCAGTCAGCATGTCCAGCTGATTGGAACAAGCTGCACCTCGGGCTACCATTGAAGGCCAAGTGAGCAGCGTCATAGCAAAACCGGCCATCTCCATCATAATCAATTTTGGGAAACCTAATCTGAGACTGAAAAATTCAATGTCAAAGCCGAGATTTGAAACAGGATCTTCGGCTCTCCGTGCCGCTTCTCTACCAATTGAGCTGCCATGGTAACCTACCGGCACAACATAAAATTCTCCAACTAACTCACATTAGCATTTTTCATTGTTATGAATCATTCATGAACAGCCTAAAAGGCTTAGGATCGAGATGTGGATACGAAACATTCTGTTCAACTTTAAAATATAGCTTAACGTTTAATTAGACTATATATTTTAGTCAAAATTTCTTATTAAAACTCAAAAGTGTGCAAATTAGTCTAACTGGAGTGTAAAATATTTCAATTGAAACCTCACTAGTACGTATGGCACAATATTCGCTTTGAAATACCACATAACACAACCCGCGCAAATATATACGAGTATATATCGAAACTCTCTTCGATGCAGCATTATTTCGCGGATCATGAGGTTCGCGTAATAACCTTTGCAGGAAAACCATCCATTGTATGGAAAAACTTCAGAGATAAAACATTCCTTATTCGTTCCTGTAACAGTATTAGCAGAAATCACAGTGATACAAATTTGTATCGGCTAAAGTAGGGTTAAACATTTATGAACATAACTTTCTTTTCGGAGCATAATATCCACTTCAGCCTACCCAAGGAATACAAGCACATAACTACAGATCTATCGATCGTCTTACACTAAAAGCTCTAATAATTGAAGGGTTCATAGGAAACACAATCGATGTCAGTAGTAGAAAAACGAGATCGATATTAACGCAGAGTAGGGAGAATGTGGTTTGTATGACGCTTACGGATTCTAACATAATAGCCTCTATCAGACATTAAAGCATTGCAAACTATCATTGGTTCAGACCAGACCATTTTTGGAAGAATGGCGTTTGTTATGTAGCATGGGCTGTTTCTCACATAAATATTCTGATTATTATAATTTGAATTATTTATTTTGTATTAAACTTTTTGATTGGAAATCAAATATACTTAATATATTAAGTAAATAATATCCAATTAGGTTTAATAATGAAAATTTTGGCTTTAGGTATTTTTTTAAATTTGCTTTTTTCATTTACTAATACGGCGAGACCAAGAAAGGGAAAAATGAGGACAATATGATAATGAATAATGAGAACAAGGAATGGGGATGGAAGAAAACAGGCAAATAAAAATAATTATGCTTAGATAAGCTGAACAACTCACATTTTCTGCTGACTTTATGATGTAAATATCTTGTTCAACATACCTGTAAAAGAGAAAATAATATTATTTCATCGGCTTAACTATCAAAACACAGCTTCTAAGGCATTTAAAAATCAGTGAATTCATTATATAATTGTACGAGGACTTCAATGCGTGTGTTTGTTGAGGTGTGAGCATTTTAAAGATTTCATTAGAGAAGCCAATATTAGATCCAGCACAATATAGTTATTACTGTATCCAAAGCCTCGCATTCCCAGTTTATCAGTACACGTCTTACAGATATTAGACATTAAGTAACAAAAAAAAAGGAAAAAATAAAAATCAGGGCATGACCCTATCTTCAGTATTCAAAACGGAAAGGACGAAACCTACTGAAGACTGCTGAAATCAGTTCAATTAGTTTTGCTTTCCGCAGTAGTGTTTTGCCTATGGGCGAGTGCGTCGTTCGTGAGCTGGTTAGCCACTTCAAATCGTACTATACAGTATAACATCAGCAGCAAGCAAGTCCAATAAAATCAATGCAAAAACAAAGAATTTCACCATGCAAACATTTTATTCAGATGTTACTCGGAATTTTTAATTGGCCTAATTCTTTTGGTGAAACAGTGGCACAAATATTAAATTTAACAGAAAGTAATGCCAAGAGCAATACAGTAGATACGGTAGATGCGGTTGGTGCTTAAGACTGAACAACCGTTATCGCTTTAATGTGCTGATTAGCTAAAAATTCGGGCACCTCAAACTATAGGAACTTTCCAAGGGTCTGCATGGAAGGCTTTACTTCTTTATTGGCTTTTTCTTCTTGCTTTGAAACAACCGCAGTTCGCTAAACCGAAGCTGGTATTGGTTTTTGCTTACTTTAAATTAGCTTTGGTTCTTGGATTGAAAAGCCTATGACTGTAGGAAATACATTAACCGAATTTCAAAGTCTGCTTGAGTCTGAGACGCATGTAAATAGATTTGCTATTTTCTACTCCATCCGCAAACGGAATTGCTCAGAATCTTGTCACTCCTAAAAATGTCTAGCCACAAACACGAGCCTGAAGAAATGTTTTATCTTTATGTACGTTTTCAATAAATTTGGCAACTTGTGTGTAAATTATTTACAAAGGATCACAAATTTGACACTAAAAGTGATAGAACTTTGACTCGTTTCAGCCTTACTTATCATAGAACAATAAACTCTATAGCAATATTTTATTCACTTCTTTAGCGATATCGTTATTAGCCTAATTGGAGTCATATAAATAGTAGGCTATTTAACTGTGCAACAATGTAAAAATCATGAAACCATTTTATTCTGTGAAAATTATTTCGTAAGTTTTCACAAATTTAGTATTTAACTTTTTCTATTTCATGTGAAAATTCGCACCAGTTATTTTATTCTACATTACTCTGTGTAGAATAATATTTGACTTCAAGACTGAATCTGAATAGCATTCATAGAGTTCATATGAGAGAGGTCAGCGTTCCTGCAAATTCTCTGTCAGTCCCGTAACTCGAGCTGACTGTAAGAGCAGGCTGGGTAAATAAATTATATATCGGATTGTGCATTATTCACGGGGTCGCTTATCTACATCTGCATTCACCTGTCTGCTGAAAGAGCGGTGAAGAAAAAGCTTCACCATTATGTGCCTTTGTGCTACAGCCCTAATCCTCTTCCATTCTTCCTCTCGACACTACACAACCTTTGTATGTTGTATTACGTTGTGACGGTGTGTACATTAAACTGTTCTTTAATAATATATTATATCGGCTCGCTTTGCAGTGTAGCTTCTTCTGTCGTGAACTGAACTGTGAGGCACGGAGATAGAGTTATGACTTCCGTTGAAATTCACTTTCATCTGCTAGTAAAATTTCAAAAGTCTAACTTGAAAACTGTTCAATTATTTTAGTCACCATCAGAAGTGTCCGTTCTTCATACAGTTTATAGTTTACAGTTTATAGATGCACAGCTTATATATTTTGTAAAGAAATATGTAAAATTGCAGTAGAACACATATTACCAGACCATTGTCGGACCATTGTTAGAATATTGTATATTAATTTGAATTCCAGTATTAAGTATAGTAAATTAAAGAATCGTTCAAAATAAATTTCTAAAATATACATATTTAAAAAACAGATTGCCTATAATCCTCAATTTGAATCGTATTCATCTATGCTACAGTACCGTATTTCAATATATCTCAATTTATCACAATGAACAAATTGTCATGCATTATTGTTTTTATACAAATTACTTAATTAAGAAGTATACGTTACTAACTTTCTCGAAGAAATATTTTTATTCTAAGTTATAGATATAATGGGGGTACACCGTAGCGTAGTGGTTGAGGCGCTGCGCTACAAACCAGAAGGTCGCGGGTTCGATCCCCGATGAGGTCGTTGGAGTTTTTCAATTGGCCTAATCCTTCTGGTGGCACTATGACCCTGGGGTCGACTCAGCCTCTAACAGAAATGAGTACCAGGAGCAATCCTGGGGGTAAAGGCGGCCGGTGCGTAAGGCTGACAACCTTACCACCTTCATGTGCCGATGTCTAAAAATCTGGGAGCCTCAACCTCCTGGAACCCTCTGGGCCTCCATGGCCTGTAACACTTTACTTTACTTACTTACAGATATAATAAATTACACAATCGTTTCATCCCAAATGCAAAAACTGATTCCTATAATAATTATTAAAGACAATACATCTATACAATAAATTACACAAAATGGAGAATAGGCTATAGATATATTTCATATGAAAAACAAACTATTTAAAAATGCCTGTGAACAAAACTTTAATATTTGTAAAAATCATAATTTAAAAGGTAGGGGATTTATACACATTGACAATTAAAAAAAAAGTATATAGAATGATTATAAGGCATTTACTCATTGATTCAGTAAATTCGATAAATGGTAGGCCTACTTGAAATAAACTGTTTGTCATTTTTATTTTAAACTAGCAGGTGGCCGCGGCTACGCCCACGATAATTAACTAAGAAATTAAGAGCAAAATAATTAAAACATAATAGTTAAAATTAATAATAATTATAACGAAACAGCTAAAAATCCGGCTTTGGAGTGCATTCCACGATTAGAAGGGGAAAACTACCTCAGATTCGAGTTTCCTGCCCCAGAAAACCCCTTCATAGTGAGTTCCATCCAAATGGGTCAATGTTTGCCGATTTAGGCCTACATTCATTATTGCTCTTCCGTCTATGTTGAAGAATTCAGATGTCTGCGTGCCTTGACATTACAAACAAACAAACCGGCCAGGGGATGAGCTCACAGATGTCTTTTTTTGGTAAAATATAGCCGGCCATAGGCCAATTTTCCTGAATTATTTATTTTGTATAGAGTTTTGTTTTCCTTATTTCACACAAACACTCATGCCCGAGGCGGGACTCGAACCCAAACCCTCCTTCACCACGGATCTAAAGAAGGTTCCAACTTAAAATAAGGACTTCCGAAAACGGAAATAAATTTTTACTTTCTGTGTGTTCCAGAGGCAGCAATAGGATTTTCTTATGAATTTGACATCAATGAATATGAATATGACAATAAAATAATTTTTTCATTGAGAATTTCGAGAAAATTCCAGTATTACGTTAATCTGAAGAAATTTTCTGCACAACAGTATTAACCAAATAATAATAATACAAATTATAGGACAATAAAAAATTGGTTGGACATGAAGGACATATCTTCCATATAATTCGACCCTCCTGAACACCAATGTGGCAATAATAAAAAAATTCGCTGGTTTAGTATTTCAAGAAAATTACGATTCTACACTAATGTAAAATAATTTTCAGTAAAATCAGAATTTTCTCCAAATCTGGTACCAAATAATTTTTACCGTCATATTCTTGTTCAGGAGGGTCCAATTATAGGGAAAACGTGCATTTCATGTCCAATAAAATTTGTATTCTCATATAAGTTATAGGCTTACGTATTAATTAGTTAATACAAGTATAATTGTATCATTTATGAAAAGTATTTTCCATGTGTGGAATACATAAAACCATTACCAATCGAACATTTTAATGGCCAGTTTCGAAATCAGTGATATCAAAATATCCAAAGCTTGTAGGCCTAATTAAAATCAGTGGCAAAATAACTTTTGCAGTGATATTTGACGCATAAAGGATTTTGTTCCCCTTTGTTTTAAAATAACGTAATTATAATATGTGAGAATTGATGGTGCGAAATTAATCTTTCAACAGTTATTATAACAGCAAATTCATATTGCCTTAGCATGGTTTCTCAGCGCGGCAATTTCTCCGACAGCTGTGTACTGCGGGCAGTCGAATCAGAGATTGCAGGCGTCTTTAATAGAGAAATATCTTCCAGGCGCGGCAATTTCTTCGACAGCTGTGTACTGCGGGCAGTCGAATCAGAGTTTGCAGGCGTACTCATGTAAATTCGGGTGTATTGAAGATTAATTCATTAGTTTATGTTATATTTATTTTAGCAAAAAATGTTAATTACAAGGTGATGAAAGTATTTTATATAGAGTACTAGCAGGTGCACGCGGCTTCGCTCACTATTATGTACTCAACTGCCAGATGTTTTATGTACATAATTTATTTAAAAGGAATAATTAGGAGATATTTATTAACACTGACATCCTTTATCATAAATTGCATGAATAAACGTTTTATTCTACATGAAAATGTGAATTGAGAAAATGATATTTTCCATGTCGAGCGTAGAGAAAGTTACTTATCTGCATCTCATTGTGCTTTATTTTCGTGGATTTCATTCTTCAAGAATTATTTTCACAATTTTCACAATTCGTTAAAGCCCAGTATTACATGGTTCCCAAATCCCTATGTGAACACTGTAAACAATACACTGTTGTCATGATAATTGAATTGTATTTCATTTTTTCAGTAAAGGCTTGTTTGAATTTTAATGTTAATCGCGTTACTTCTCGGGCTTAACTGAGTATGTGTGCAAAATTTCGTGCAAATTGGTCAAGAAATGTAGATTTGTTTAGGGAACATACATACCCACATACATACATACACACTTTCGATTTGGCTTGGTTGCAAGACTCACACTTTTTTTGTTTTTTTGTTATGAAAACATGTGACAGCGGAACTCTGAAACTGTGAATATGTCACACTTCTTTTGTCACACTTCAATTTTTTAATCTTTTTTTATGTAAACAATTGACAGCAGAACTCTCTAACTGTGCTTCATTTCACATTTCCGACTTTTCCCGTGGATTTTCCAAAAATGTTCTTTCATACAAACCTTGTCCTAACAATTACGAACACAACAAAAACAATCAACCAAATCGGTCGAGCCGTTCTCGAGTGATGTGGCAACATAAATTTTGGAAATTCATTTTTATTAATATAGATATTTATTTTTACATGTTCCTGTTGAAGTATCAAAACTATTATATTGTACTTTTTAGACAGTCGAAGGTAAAAGAAGCACTTTTAACGGTAGATTATATTAACAAAAAGAAGCAAGTTATGCCTGTGAGTGGTATAAGATTATAACACACCAGGGTTGCCAACTATAGTTTTAGTCACATGGAAAATACTCTTTTAGTTAAAAATAGTTGCATATGATTATTCTATTGACTCAGTTTCATCAAAATTGATAATGTTAAAAGTCATTACGCCTTTTTAAATGTTACGTTTCTCACAGTAGTCACAGAAAATAGTCACTTGGTGACTGAAAAGTGTTGGCCACTCCATCTCATATATTGGTAGCCATGAACCAGAAAATCGATAGCCTTTGACTGTGCATGTGTATAATAGGTGGCAGCCCTTAGGGGCTCGTTTCGCAAACAAATTCAAGTTTTTACCATTTGTTTCATAAATAACTATTCTGTATGTACACATCTATTCTTCTTATGACGAATTTTTATATTGTGTGTGATTTCTGTTTTAGTTTTAATATCTTTAGCATTAGCATTAATAGCTTTCAACTCAGTAATTTAATCGTAGCAATTCTAACTGTCAGAAATAATCGGCTTTTATACAGGAATTATTACACGATTTATATCAGGAATGGGGATGATCCCCGCGGCAAATCTAATAGTGTTATTCTCGCCTGACACTAAGCAAGACATACGACAAGAATGAGACATGAAAACTGTGACAATAAGGCTGTGTTGGCAAAGCGTCAAGACTGCTTGTACTACATCCGCCTGGCGAGGTGTCCACAGTATACTGCAGATAAGGAATCGCGTTTCTTTTGATATTCAGGTTCATTAGCGCCCTTCTACACTGCAGTCGTGTTAGCCTGACAGGGGAAGAGGTTTTTCCTCATTAACTACTGCACTCTGAAGAGAAACTAACTAACGAGGCGTTCATTCCACAACGAGCTGAATTATTATCATTACCATTATCATTACCATTGTCATTATCATTATTCTTATTGCTATTATTATTATTATTATTATTATTATTATTATTATTATTATTATTATTATTATTATTATTATTATAATTATTATTAGACTATCAGAGTCTTGCTGTCATTATGTTTGTTTGATATTCTTGCTTAACCCTAGTATATTAATATAAAAAGACTACCGTAAACCGGGATTATTTTGACCCACTAAAATACATTTTAAAGCCTTTTTTCACTGATCTCTTATGAAAATTTGGAGCAGGAAATTCCAAATGCCATGTACAAATGTGAACATCTTTACATAAAATGCACCAAAAATGATAATAGTCATAGATAATAGGTAGTGTGAGCAATCTTGGTTCAAAACTGTGGACCAAAGTGACCGGGTACAGTTCTCAAAATTTCTAAATATCCATTTCATGGCTTACTGATCCCAAATAAGTATACCTTTTCGGTACATATATTTTCTTGTTTTGCCCTTTTCAAGGACAATTTCATGCATAGGCCTACTTCATGCTCTGGAAGGCTTAAGTTTAATAAAACATATTTTGAAGTTTATCTTACCTATTATGCTCATTTTTGTAGCTGCTGAAGCTTCATTTAAAAATAAGAATCTACGAGTACAAAATACTTAATTCACATTAACACAAACTTTGCGAAACTGCCTACCGTAATAACTAAGTTGGAGGCTTTGCTCCTACCATTGGTTGGTTCCATATGAATTATTGAAGGGTTAAAAAGTATTTTAGATCTACATAATAAGGACATGGGTGTGATTAGAGCCTGTTTTTTTTTGTGGGAATTTATAAAAAAGTGCGTTTATCCGACCCGTTACCACACTGTGAGAGCTGCTGTCCTAACACCGCAATGCTTCCTAACTTCTTCTATTGAAAATGGAAACTGAATAAAATTACGATGCAAGGTGACAAACATGTTGAAAAGAATGTGTAACAAACATATAAAGTAAAGTGATCCCAATACAGGCCATGGAGGTCAAGAGGGTTCCAGGGGGTTGAGGCTACCAGATTTTGGATATTCGGCACTTAAAGGTGGTAAAGTTGTCGGCCTTATGCACCGGCCGCCCTTACACCCAGGATTGCTCCTGGTACTCATTTCTGTTAGATGCTCAGTCGACCTCAGGGCCATAGTGCCACCATAAGGATTAGGCCAATTGAAAAACTCCAACGACCTCATCGGGAATCGAACCCGCGACCTTCCGGTTTGTAGCGCAGCGCCTCAACCACTACACTACGGGTAACAATCATAGAGTACGAAAAATATTCCCAGTAAAATACATAATTAATTTATGAACACACTGCACATTTCACCAGAATTTATATTAATCAATGTTTATCATATACACGGTTGTGTTATTACTATTGCTGACACTGGCAAATATAAAGTTTCATTTTTAACGAGATCGTTATGGTGCGACGCTGTAGGATGCTAATATTCAGGAAATGGAAATATTACAACATAGCTAGTTACTTACACCACTCTCGATTAAAACAGTAACCCAACTTGTGTTTAAGACATTAGCCAAGTTATTACGCTGTTAATTTCCATTTCACATGAAAAACAGCACGCTGTTTTCTGCAGAGAAATTCTAAATCGCGTTTCTTATCTTAATACTTTCCACACATTCCCGCTCCGATGTAACCGGAGTTTCAGTTCTTTCTCTACTACCCACACTTCGTTTCTTCAACTGGAAAATGACAAACGATTTAGTTATGCTATAATTGTTACATGAACTTCAAGAATATACGAGTTTGAGAGTGAAATAGAAAGTGTAATTAAATAGCCTCTATGAATCACGTCAAAAATTAATACAATCCTTTTAGTCATATCTCATCCAAGGATATCCAAGCAAATGTATATTTTTTCACACAGTTCTCAAACTTGCTAAATATGCATTTCAATTTTGTGTACTTTTCCATGCATATTTGAGGGCTTTGGGTTTTTGTGGACAACTTCAGGCATAATGCATGTTTCTCAGGTTTTACCTTTATTAAAGAATTTTGTGAAATTTTTATCGCATATTACGTATATTTTTCCAATTTGTGGGCATATTTTGCATTCAATGGCATAATACTGCATTTTATAAATGTTGCCTCTTGAGACTTTGGCTTTCTAATCTTACAATATGTGATTCTACCATAGAAAAGACCTAATGGTTTGCAAATTGTATTTAAAAATTAGAATGTAATCGTTTTAATTTACCAACACAAACTTTGAATTTGTTTTTACTGGTATGAAGAATGTTACATTTACATTTACATTTACATTTATTAATATTACTTACTTACATTACATTATTATCATTATTACATATTTAATATAAGTAAAAATAAATAAAACCAAACATACCCCTATATGAGCAACGCTCGTGTTTAGGGGATATAGTAGATTAATATAAATATAATTACATATCACTGCAAAGTATACTATACACGAAAAAATTCTAAATTTATGAGTACATGTAAATAAAAATAATTTTTTTAGCATTAACCAATGGTTAAAAATAGCATTTACAACAAAAAATAGAATAAATTGCACTGAAACATTGAAAGATCAAACAAAATTAAAGTGTGTTATTAATATTATCTAATAACTTTTTATCTTCTTCTTAAAATGTTTAAGATTGTAATTTACATATTCAGGGTACTCAGCAATAAAATTGTTAAACAATTTCAAACCATAGTTTTGACCATGTAAATTGCCGACCGCAATATGGTTACGAGCCTATCATTAGTCGATTCCCTAGGTATTATTGAAAACGTTCAAAAGTATTTAGGACCTGCCTAATAGGATATGGGTATGCTATTTCATCTGACAAAACGTCAGCTCTGGATACGTAAAACATCAACATGCAGGGATTAATATGTTACATCCTGCAGGTGAACAGAATAAAAACTCTTTATGTTATCAAACATAACTTGATTGGAAAGTGAAATAATATAATCTGCAGTGGTTTAAAACACAATTCCAATACGATCTAGGTCAGTTTTATTCTGCTATGATGTTAGCAAAGACGACGACGTTTTCTATCTTGGTGCACGCACTATTGGTAGCATTGGTAACTGGAATCGATACCTCGCCTATGCATTTAGTATACCGTTATCTCACATCTGACCTAATATTGATAACAAAGGAAGACAATTATTATTATTATGTACATAATCCGTTACATATTATCCATGGAATAGTCTTTATAAATCCTACCGAGATTACAAGCTTCATCAGATAAATTTTCTCGACCTTCGTTCTCAAAAAATATCGATAAACTCGTAATCTCTGATAATGAGGGTAATACAACTTTAAAAGCAATTGTTTAAACATTTTACTGGCATTACAACTTGTATAGACGTAAATTTCACAACAGTCGCCGTCATCGTTATTTTAAAAAATTATCCTTGGCGTTACATCCTAGAAGGGACTAGACCTACCACCCGACCGCTACGTCAACTACCACAGGCAGATGGCAGGATTGAGGACATGTGGTGAACATGCCTACTCCCACGGCTGTTAATGGTGTTTCTGTGACCGGAGTCGCTACTTCTCTATCAAGCAGTTCCTCAGTTTGTATCACGAGGCTGAGTGCACCTGTTTTCAAACCTTCCTAATCAGAAAACTCCGAGGAGGTACCGGGGATCGAACCTGGGCCTGCAGATCTGTAGCCAGCTCCGCTTAACCACGAGACAACGCAGGCGGTCTTCATTCTTATTACCTATTTTTTATTATTAGTATTATTATTATTATTAATATTATTGTCAATTTGAATATCAATAAATTACAGTATAGCAGTTTTAGCACCTGTCCTATGAAAATGACTTGTGTAAATAGAAGTGTTAAACCGCCATTTCAGAAATATTAAATTTTTTACCTATAGGCCTACCTTTTGTGCTTTAATACCTCAATTATTAAACCATTTTTCGATAAGGTCAAAATTATAAACAATCACAATTATATTTACTTAGTTATACCAACGATTTTCCAAAACAACCCACCTGTATACAGTAATTAAGGAAAAAACATAATATGGATTTCAATAATAAAGAAAAATTTCGTGTAAGAGACCCTTTATTAATGTGTTACTTGCGCCACCAGTTGCACCAATATATCAGTAACAATTTAACTTATAAAATATCTCACTATTTTGTCGGAAGACTGTAGTCTTCAACGTAGACATATTTATTCAAGTATATATTTTATACTATTCTGTTTTACTTCCTTAAGATTATTGCTTGTTGCTGGCCGGAAGAGACAATTGACAACGGGATGCATGTATTGAATAGCAGTAAGATCAGACAGGCTGTTTAACGGGATTATTATCAATCTGGTTACCTTGATCCCCTCACGAATAAAGCTTTGTGTGTCATTGTCATCACCAGCAACACACTCGTGAGGCTTCTAGAAGCCCAGAATCACAATAGATCATGGAAATATAGGGTGAACACAAAGTATTTCCCTGATTATGGAAAATTGGTCTTAAAAACCTTGTTAGGTAGAAAGATTATAAAAGATGGGCATTATGTCGACCAATAAAAATAGATCCTGTGGTCTCTAGATATGATCAGACCGCCCTTCATCCCATCCGCGCCTAGTTGGGAAATATGTGTGTGCGACTGAAGTGTCTCATCTTATGTATTCGTGTTGACTCGGAGGTGCCCCGGCATTGGGCTGATCACCTGTAAGGCCTGTAAGGCCCGTGTGGCGTGGGCTGCATAGATTAACCTAGAAAATTAAACTCCATGGCGCTACATCCCTCTGAGAGACTAGGCCGGCCATCTGACCACTGCATCATCTACCTAAGGCAGAGGGCAGGATTGGGTGTAAATGGTCAGTATGCCGACTCTCTCGGATGGCTTACTGAACCGGAGCCGCTACCGAAAGAGTGATTTTGGAAATGGTTTCTTTGAGTCCAACCCGTTCCAGACTTCTCTACCGCAGAAAAATTATAAATTATTAATTGCCGGGGCCATTGTCAACTATTTCAGATCAGGACTTAGTTATAGTGAAGGATAAAAAGTTTCACATTTGATTCATGATTTTAAATGTTATGCAATATCTAAAACCGACAATTTTCTCTTTTTGTGCAGAGTTTTAGTCTGCTGAGAAATTTGAAGGAATCAGCCAGAGAACCTAAAAACTCATTTCTTTTAATATTCGTAGAAGGGCCCTTGGACCCCCTTTTTAGGTTATTCTGTACCCCCACACAATTTTCCTTTATGTCACCCTCCATTTAATAAGTTTTGGATCCGCCCCTCACAGAAACCGGGCTTTCGGAAATAATATACAGATGACGCTATGAGCTCCATCATATAATTGGAATGAAATTCACGAAAGGGTTCTTTAGGAGAAAAAGTTTGATAAATCCTGTTATAGAGCATCATTATTGCTTCTGCAATAGAACAGTCGGCCTCATTCCTAGCACCCCTATAGATATGGTCGAGCTTGTTACGGTTCTCCGATATGAATGCAGAGAAAACGGAGCTTCTAATCGAAAACCGCTAACATCTCGTCCGATACCCGATAACCAGGAAGACATACATAATCAAAATTTCCCAGAAAGCGGGCCCGGCGAGTTCGCCTATCGACTGGATGCATCTGCATTCAGATGTCCCGATTTCTTTTCATCCTTGTCAGTACCAAGACCTGCTTGCATAAGAAAAACCTATTCATCATCAAAGCAAGGCGTACACCATGTTTCGAAAAATGTTTTCACTGCACTGTTCTCCTTGATATTTCTGCTTAAATAACTTATTATTATTATTGTTATTATTATTTATTTATTTATTTATACTCCTTTAAGCATCGAGGCCATATCAGGTGTTCAGGTTCTGTGTTCATATCCGTAGGCTATGCAACCAATGATGCTCAACTATTTTCTATTGTTGGTGTGTTTTATGGGGTCAGTAAATTTCAACTGAAATTAATTTAAATGAATGTGATACAGAATCAAATAGCGAGGATGAGTCATTGAAAATTAATTCCAATTGTACATTCGCCTTTACGACTGGGAAAACCATAAAAAAAACCCACGTCAAATTGGCCGGCCACGGGATTTGATCCTGGGGCCTCCCAAATGCGAGTTCAAGACGTTACCATCTCGGTCACTTCGCTCTGTAGGTAGGCCTGTCTTATGTTTTATAGCGTTTAGTTTTGTAGCAAAGGGTAGGCCAATGCGAGCTAGATTACCGGCTAAGGACAACATTACGTTACCCTAAAAATCATAATTTATATAAACTATTCAGTGGGATACTGGATAACCAAACATTCCGAGTTAAGAACACGTCATTTTTCAAGGTACATTGATAGAGGTAAATAGTATACGACATATTGAAATAGTTAACTGTTTGTTCCTCTGGTTCAGGTCATTGATATACCAGGAGAATTATTTTATTATTATTATTATTATTATTATTATTATTATTATTATTATTATTATTATTATTATTATTATTATTATTAATGTTATTATTATTATTATTATTATTATTATTATTATTATTATTATTATTATTATTATTATTATTATTATTATTATTATTATTATTATTATTATTAACTTATTGTGTAGAATTGAATTAATCTGAACTCGCTGGAGCAAAATTCCCAGGAGTACCATCCAACCGTCGCGTCATCAATGCCAATTTTAAACAAAGAAAAAAACACTAGAAGCACCGGAAAATTTTCGTACACTTGACTGTACCTCTCAAGCAATATTATAGGGTAGTTAAAATATTAAATTTAATAACAGATCCTTATCTTGCTTTTCCAAGAGGTCAGCACTTTTCAAGCGATATTATGATAAAACGGATCCTTAGTTTAGTCTTAAAAGGAACTCTTTATATCAGAATTGAATTTGACAACTGGATACTGGCAGTTTCGTACGTAATATAGGAATTAAGCATGAGGGCCTTGTAGATTTACTGTGTCATTATTTACACAATATGGAATTATTTTCTTATAATTTTGTTTCAAATGTCCTTTTAGTTTTGCGAGTTTGTTTAAAGATTCATTCGTTCTAAGAATATAATTTGATACCAGACGCTAGGGATTAATTTGCACGGAATTCTCACTCAGCGCATTATTTTCAAGTACTGCAGAGTATTAAGTCCTGAATTATGCAAGAGAGGCGTTTAGAACTCTTGTTTATCTGGTTTCCAGCGGTGAGCTCACTTCCTTCTCTGGCAGAATTAAATGTATTCCATGAAGCAAACTCAACGGGTTCCAAGAAGAAACGGATTAACTCACATTATATGCAAAAACGATGCTAAAATACTTAGCCTGAATGAAATAAAAAATAGTGGCAACACATCTATAAAATAAAAGCGAATTACTGGAAGTACAAATCGATCTTGTTAGAATTGGTTGGAAACCCAGTATACGTCAGAGCAAATTGAAGTCCTCTATCACTATGAAAACCTACACAATAACAAAAGGGAAACTACGCTGACCCCATCAGCCGGTCAAAATCCGATGGTCTTCGAAGCTGAGTGAGGATTTCGGAGGGGGGGTTTCTCTACGTGCAGAGGCGAACTCCGGTTCGGATTTTGTTATTTTTGGTCTTGGAATATATATATATTTCTAATGAAATAAAATAGGTCTGATACGTATCAATGTCGAGAGCTCTGAAAAAATAGTAAATTAAATTAAATAAATATAACTCAGGATAAATATCTCTGTCACTGTCGTATTTACGAACTACAGTCCTCAACAGTTAAGTCATCGCACTGTACAGTACACTCTGCATGAAATATCGGTCGCCGTATAACCTGATGAGTTGTCGTGTCGTGCTGCGGACAGCACCTGACAAGTGTTGGTATATGTAACTCATAGAAACAGTAATCCATTTCAAGATTGAAATGTGAATATTTCTAAGACACGGAACACTACCGTGCATGAAATTCTGCCCAAGATTGTACTTACAAGTCCATTCCCCCTCCCCCCTGCAAGGAACTATATGCGAATGTAAACGTCGACACCAGCACTCTTTGCCCAACAGCATTCCTAAATGTCCTGAGTTATACGTATTGCGAGCAAGTTTATACAATAAAATTTAATGTTATATTTCGGGTGCAAGTAATACCTATAAAATGGAATAAGCTGGTTTGACACGATGCAATAATCAAAACCTAAGCATGTTTCATATGTATTTCCTTTACAGCACTATCATAAAGTGTATAGACCAACCTCTTCAGTGAGAAAAGACTGTAAACCTGTCATTCACTACAATACAAAAAATCTGATGTGAAAGTCACATAACTTCCTCTGCCCAAATAAAAGTTTGCAGAATTTACGCTAATTATGCTATAAATATCTTATAGCCCTTCTTTGAATGTTGCGACTAAAAACGCAGGCTATGGGGAAAAAAACAAGTAACCCAAATACAAAATTTTGTTTTCGTACGATTTACAAGAAGCCGTATTGCAAAAAGCACGTATTCACAGTGGGTTGCTTATAACTACCCTTCAGAGAATTTGTTCGAAAAAATGTTTCAAATAAAAGTTTTAGCTCTTAGTACAAGCAATCCATGCGCAAAATTTAGAGAAAATCGTTAGAGCCGTTTTCGAGAAAATCGCGAAAAACGAAAATTTCTTCATGTAAAGTCCCCTTAAAAATAAGGGAAATTTGTCGCCAATCTTCGAATCACATCTTCAGAAGGTACCTGACCCAAATATTAAATTTTGTTTTCATACGATTCTCCGTTTCGGAGCTAGCCTGTTCACAAACTTCCACACAGACAGACACACAGACACACAGACACACACACAGACATGTTTCCAAAAATGGTATTTTTGGATTCGGGGGGCCTTGAAACGTGTATATATGCTAAAAACTCAACTTCGAATTTTAGGGTCGAAAACAATACTTCCTCTACCTATAGTACCTATGGTACGGGCAGAGGAAGTAAAAATACTAAATCTGTAATAGGCTAGTATGAAAGTGCACGAAAAATTAAAGACGCCTAAAAAGCGTTTAGAGCGTTTACATTTACCGGGATTGGAAGTTTTTTTATTGTTTCTATTTTTCACGTATAGGCTATTTTTAATACATTTTAAATTTTACCACTCAAAACTAACATTCTGTACCCGAGTTTTTCTGCAGTATGGATTTTGTTTCCATAAATATCTCCAGTTACATATGAAGGACTGAAAATTATAGTGACCATTCAAAAAATCTGATGTGAAGCACATAAAATCTCTGCCCAAATAAAATGTTTCCATCTTAGTATAGTATATTAGGCCTACGTATGACATTCTCTTAACGCCAATTGGTTGTAAAAATGAAGAGAATATCGTTACCACACCGCATCCCCGAAGGATACACATCCCAAATAAAATCTTATTAACGCACTCACGTAACTTTCCTTATCCTAAGCATGGGCAACACACCTTTCTCACTTCACATTCTGATATCGAATAAGATGCCGTATTGCAAAGTGCGCGTATTCAGTTGTTCCAACCTCATGCAAAGCTTTATATTGTTCACCAGGCAAGACTGAGTTTCTACAAACAGTGGGTGGCTACTCTTCAGATAACTTTTTCGAAAAAATGTTTCAAATAAAAGTTTTAGATATTAGTATCAGCGCCCCATGTAAGAAATTTAAACAGAATCATTGGAGCCGTTTTCGAGAAAATTGCTAAAAATAAAATCGTCTTCATATAAAGTAAAGAAAATAAAAAATGTTACGAAAGTTCAAGATAATGAACTTCTTTCGTTACTAAATCATTTTAATACATGACCTCTAGTGTAATCTAGACCATACTACTTAATTGTTACTAGAATATCTTCAAAAATTGTTACCTGACATTTCCATGTTTTTATTTTTATTTTTAATGTCTCCCACTTGAGCGAATATAGAACTATCATTACTATTAATTGCTTATATTGAAATGGTAGTCCTAGTTTAAGGCAGGAAATGATTTCATCTTACATTACATTATAGTCTTATTGCTTATTCCTACAACAAAAAGATACAGTAGTTTGCCTTAAGTTTAAAAAAGAAATTTAGAGAAAAGTTTAAATTTGAAATTTTGCAGAACAAGATACAAGGAATAAACTATTGGCCTAATCATTGTGGTAAGTGTTTTCTTTGCCGGTCAGTACGGGTTTATGTAGGTTATAGTGTGAGAAATTGAGTCTCGCGCATTTAAGGTTAAGAACATTTTCGAAGAGGGAAAAAAACGTGTTTTTAAAACAGAATACAGACTTTGCTCAGTAGCCATTAGGAATAGATACATGTCGATATAAACCAATGCCCGCGGAAATGGTGTTAATAAACTCCTGAATTACACATTAAACTCGAGAATCACTCGGCATATCTAACAATGGTTATATTATTATGCGCTATTACTTTATGTCAAAATACTTTTTCTTTTATGTTATATTGTTTATTACTCTTTTGTTACTATATATATTTCACTGTATTAAATGTTACAGCAACTCTTTACTTGCAGCCTGTAATCAAATTATAAGAATTCCTCAGACGTTGTAAATAAATGCAAATGTATTATATCTCCACCCCTAATATACCTTCGGGTGAAATAGAGTTTAACTCAATTTGGATATTCAGTCAATAAATAAATTATATTAGCTGTCCCTTTCCAATTCCCAAATGTTTACATCCCACAGTAAAATAGGCTATTGGCCGAACTTTTCATCTTATAGCTTTGAAAATCCGTATGTTATTTTAAAAAACGAGAGAACTACAATTTATTCTCATTCTCACGTCACATTTTCTTCAGTTTCATAACATTTTACTGAGACATGTATTCTCTTTCATTCTAAGATATAATCGTTTTCCTGTCAAAATGGGTTGGATTTTAGTACCATCTTTATTTTTGCATTCATTTAACTTCCCTGCAGTGCTACTAAAAGCGGTATTTCAGCTGGTATGTATTGGCCTAATTATTTGTAGTAATGCATAATATACCTATTATAGAACATGCAAGGTCACTTATACTCGGAAGTTTTGTACATAGCATGAAAACCATAAATATGTTTCATTTATACTAAACCCCAAATCACTGCAACAAACCATAAACATATTTTATAGCTACACTTACTAATTCTTCAATATGAATTGTGTTCTTTGTATCTAAAGGAACATTCTAAAAATTCTTGCTTCCTCTGACCCAGTTATTATATTTTGAAATGTGGTTCCGCCGTTCTTATCCTGAGTAAATTAGGTAAAAACGTATTTCCCCTACGCCTGGGAAATTACTTTCTGAAATCGATATCGTACCTTTTACTGTCAACTCTTTGATGGGAGTATGCATAATGATCGGATTGGAAGTTTGTAGACCTAACCGAATAGTATACAATTACCATCACATAGTATACAATTTCCTACACATTCATAAAATGTGTTTCTTATATTGTATACAGTACCATATTTTGTAAGTACAGATTACCTGTCTTAAGACTTTTATGTAATGTACTTTTGTATGAAAATATTACACAGCGTAAGATTAAAAAGGTAAAAAAAGAGATGATAGTGTTCAGTTTTAAGATAACTGGATTTTTAAACGAATGTCTAATATTGTTTTACGTAAGGCCTATTTATTACTCCAAATACGCATTATAGATTGGAAGAATTAGAAAAAACGTCCTCTTAACTAATGGTTGGAGGACATTAAAAAAAATATTAATTACAAAATATTAAAATCTGGTTTAGGCCTATATAACAGTAGTATAACATGTGCTGTTTTGCAAAATAATAGGGAAAAATAGAACATTATTAAACTCTGCCGTTGCGTTGGTAGCGTGACTGCCAGCCACCTGGGCAGACCTGGTTCGATTCCCAGGGATTTTACAGGGATGTAAAGTTTCCTTCCTGGGTCAGGAATTGGTGTTGTGTCCTCATTCCCATCCCGCGAAAGGAACTGGCCACCCTACGCGGTATCCTCCGGCCTGGTGTCCCTCGGTCGGACCGTAGGCCTCCCCCTCCACTGCTCTGTCCCAGGGCAGGACCGGACTCCGGGCCGAACACTTCATCATCATTATTATTAATTTGAGCTAAATTCACTGGGCTTGACTGCCTGCCATATATATATACAAAACCAACAAATTATTGCGAGATTCAGATATGGAAATGAAGCTTTAGCCTACAGATATTGGGAAAAAGAAGACAAAAATAAATGCAGAATTTGCATAGAGAAAGAAGATTCACTGGAACACCAATAACGAGTACGAGAAATCAGGACAGACACACCCCATGAACATCCTGCAAGAGGGAGGAAGCAGGGAAATGGTGCTGAGAAAATATTAAAATTAAAGGAAATGTCAATATTAGAATTATGTAGGCCTATTATTCATGTAAAAACTTGTGAATTTCAATGCCAAAAGATAAGCTAAGAAATAAATATTCTATTACTCCTATTGTATTATTGAATTATTTAATCGTTCGTAATATCAAATTATATTTATAGATTATATAAAACTCAGTATTATGATGGTTTATTCCTAGAGGGATTTTCTAAGCTTAATGAAATCAATTTCACTTTATGCAAAAATATCCTGCAAATCTGGGAAAACGAATTCAATTTCCAGTTAAGCTTTAAAGCTTATCAAACATTCTCCAGGGCAAAACGATGTTCTGCATGGGCTTAATTCCTCTGATCGGAAAGTTCTAACCGTATAATAACCAATTTGATACGGGATTACCTCTTTCCGACGCATAACTTTTGTATACTCGCGTTTATAAAAAAAAAGATGAGATCTGTACACCGGCTGAGGTTAACTCTGCTGAATTCCATTCATTCCTAAGCGTGAGCATGCGCAATGGGCCAGAGCTCAGGTGCTTTAGCTCTTCGGCTTTTATTTAAATTGGAAACAACCTGGGGAAATTTCATCTTTTCTCGGTATAGGAAGAAGGAAGTTTAAAACTCTTCTAGCGTATAATTTAAGGGGGCACACACAGCTTTCGGTGAAATTCATAGGTGATAAATAGGTAAAATTCATTTTTTTCTCAGTAATGAATTCTTTGTAATATGGCACGTTAATTATTGGCTATCTCTACAATTGCATACCATTTTCAGAATTAATTAAACTGTTAAAGTTAAGCAGAGCAAATACAAATTTCAAAAATAACTATAACTACTATTTTTTTTAAAAAAGGAAAAGAAATATAGGCTAATCTTACATCATTGATAATTATTCTACCACAAGAAGTATTAACATTTAGTAATACACCCGAATGAGCAAGACTGCTCGTGCTCGGGTGCAGTTTCAAACATATCAAGTGAAGAAAGAGGAGATACAATAAAACAAGAGTGTATTAAAAAAATGTGATTAACTAATAAAGAAAGTAAAAAATGTTAAACATAAATACATAAAAGGAATGAAACAAAAATGTCTTAAACAGCTAAAGATCACAGATAATGCTTTACATATCTATTAAAATTTAAAAGCGGAGTATGCTGAGATAACAGGATACTTTCTGATCATTAAGTTATAGAAGCGGGGGTCAAAATTAATGCTATGTTTTAATCCTGCCGATGTGAGACATTTGGATTCTGATAGGAGTAAATTAGTATTTCGTCTAGTTTTGTAAACATGATCACTGGAAGAGTATTTTACATGATGTTTGTGAAAATATTTTAATATGGAAAATTTGTAGAGTTAGTCCAAATTGCAAACATTAAATTCCGAAAATGTTAGACTACAGTGTTTTGCAGATGACAAGCGGTTTATTCTTCTCCTTCTTAGATACGCGGTCCAATCAGAGACGGCGAGACGGAAGGAAGACCCTTCCTGCTAGCGGTACTACTTTAGCTCGTACACGTGATTGGCGGTGAAGGAAAACGCTTCTCATTTGAAAATTACTGTAGTTGGGTAATCAATGTGCGTTTGTAGACAGATTTTTATTATTCTTTCTTGTAAAAATCAGAGGGGCTTAAGGGTAATTTTCAATAATCCTCCCCAGCGGGAATGCCATATTGTATAATGGATTGAAAAAGGGCTAGATAAACGGAACGTAGAATTGCAATGGGCATACAGTGACGTAAAATGACAAATTTGTGAATTGTTCTGAGTTGTTATAAGCGTACATTTCAATTTCAATAATATCATACTGCTGAAGATGTAGTTTAATCAACTCTTGCTGTATATAATTTGCTTCTACATCGAACAGTATAATACAGCATGAAACTTGTATAAAGGAGAAAAAAGGGCGATGTCTCGCAATTTAAAAACGCTTCACGGATTAAATTCCAAACTACTCCATGCAAACACAATAGAGTAGAAGCTGAAGTGTTATGAAAGCAGAACGAAATCTCGGAGCTATGCATGTCTTTGGCAGGATTCTATAAAAGCGTTCAACAATATTAAATCAAATTGCTACTTCTACTTTTCCTCCAGAGATATTACTTCAACTCTTGCTTCTGATAAAATACTGAAATCAGAACGCTAAAATGGAGCCGAGACTAACGTCAAGAGACGAAGGGAATTAGTATGTGAAATTCAGCGTAACGAATTTGAATTGTCAGTGACAGCAACAACAGAAATTATAATTTTCTGGAGAAGGATTTCATTCCAATGGCAGACAATTTGTTTCCAATGTGCTCGAATGGATTAAAGGCATAGTTACTTTAAAGATATTTATCACGAAATGAAAGATGACCTATTTACTAGTTAAGATCAGGAATGCTTTACTTTTATAATCAAGAAATACTAGACTTGTGAAATAATTAACATATTTAGTCCGTTAATGTGTTTATTCTTGAATTGAGATTTCTACTTAGCCTCTAAAGGCACTAGTTAAATAGATGTTAAACATGACAAGATCTCCATTGCTCTAAACCTGGAGTGACCATTCTATAACATGCGTGCCACGAACGGCACGCACAAACCCTCTATGTGTAGTTTTAATCATTTTTATAAACAACCTGAAAACATAGCTTTTCAGAATTACACTGGCAGTCACAGCAAGTTCAAGGTTTGTTTAATTAATAATTTAAAAATTTGTGTTGCTAATTTGCAATCAGTACCGGTTCCGAAACACGAGAACAATCGGTCACTGATGATGAAGATAACGTGCAAAAGATACAGAAAAAGAACATTTAGTTCGAACTCCCCCATCAGCTTTTTTTTAATTATTTCGCATCCTAGTAATAATTACCAACAAGAAAATTACTTGGTAAAACAACAAACAAACAAAAATGTATTTTACCGTGGATGTTTAAATATATGCATTTATATGTTTGTATGTATCCCCAATACGAGACGAAGACACGTGCTAAAACCACAAGCTTTATTTAAAAACCACAAGGATAATTTTGATTTCTGATTCTTTCCTCTACAGATGAGAAAAAATATTACTACTATAAGGATAATATGTATCAACAGGGTTAAATTGTTTTCAACTGTCTGTTATTTACTGTATGTCTCTTACCTCCAATTAGAGCAGGATTACATTTTCGTTTTACCTTTTATTAACATTCATGGTACGGGTGCGGCAAAACATCCTCCCAATTTTAAAGTTCAAATAAAAAACACATGGATCAAAATAAAGAAGCTGTATTAACATGAATGATTCTACACAGTGGGAAGTTTTATGTTTTGAACAATGAGTCACTCAAGTGGTGTCCTTCACTATCAATGCATTGTTGAATGCTACTTCGGAAATTCTCCATCGTTCTAACCAACATTTCTTGAGGAATAAGACCAATCTCTTCCAATATTGCATTTCTTAGGGCTGGCAAAGTCCTCGGCCGATGTTTAAACACCTCACCCTTAAGATATCCTCACAGAAAATAATTGCAGGGTGTAAGGTCTGGTGATCGGGCTGGCCAGGATATGTCGCCATGTAAAGAAATTAAGCGCCCGGGAAACAACTGTCTCAGCACTTGGAGAGAAATCCGAGCTGTGTGAGCGGTGGCTCCGTCCTGCTGAAACCATACCTGTTCAGTCAGCAGTGCATTGAGTCTTGGTTTAAAAAAAGTGTTGATCATGTGAGTGTATCTTTCAGAGATTACTGTCACAGTAGCGCCATCCTCTTCAAAAAAGTAAAGACCAATTATCCCGACGCATCCAACTGCGCACCATACAGTAACACGGTCGCTATGCAGAGGTTTTTCATGAAGTTCACGAGGGTTCTGTCCACTCCAATAACGGAAATTTTGTTTATTAACACATCCAGATAAGTGAAAATTTGATCATTGCTAAAAAGGACCACAGCATCTTCTGGTACAGCTTCAAGGATGTTTGCACATGACCTCACATGATTTTCATAATCACGTTGACACAACTGATATGGTGAATCTGGCTATAAGAGCACGGAGACAGGATTAAGGTCTATTGACACTTTGCAGTGAGGTGAACTAATGTATTATACTGAAAACCCTAAACTCCCACTGTGTAGATACCATTAATATTAAAACAGTTTCTTTATTTCGATCCATGTGTTTTTTATTTGAAATTTAAAATAGGGAGGATGTTTTGCCGCACCCTTTATATGTACAGATTTATTATACGTATACGGCTGGCTTTTGAATATCAAATAAAATCATCAGTCGGCTCCACGTACAAAATCGATGAGGAAACTTTCTATAGAATAGCTATTTCTATAGAATAGCTGGATTCTCATTAGAATCCTAATGTGTGAATAAAAATCCTCACATTTTAATATAAAGAATTGCTCATTTAATCTTATACCTCTGGCAATAAACAGTTTCTCAATATAAACGCAAACTCCAGTTACAAGCTACAGCTTACAATATCTACACATTAATGATTTTTAGCTGCAGGATCGCGGCATCAGTCTATATGTTGAATATGGAAAGAAATGGACGGGAGAAAAAGAGCATAGAGGGGAAGGGAAATGAGGGCACTCAGCCATGAGCAGTTTGTCAGACACTTTTCTGTTTTAAATAATGGAGTTAGGCGTAACTGTAATGGAAGGCATAGCTTATGACAGGCCCAGGACTACAGCACTTTTAAAACTTTCTAAACTGACGTAACATCTAACTTTGTATGATAATAATTCAACTAATGTTAACTATAAGTCACAAGGAAGGGATCCTTCATGTGAGACATTATTCTCCCTTCATCTCTGAGGACACGTAAAAGAAGAGTATTTTCTATAAGAAGCTTTCAAGTATGTAAAATTCGATGATGAGCACTCGTTTTCTTCGAGTAATTCTACATCTATAACTTATGGTTATAACCAGGGCCCGGATTCTAATGACATGTCATCTTTTTATTGATGCTGCATAGACATTGCCAACTTGTGGATAAATCCTAATCATGGCCTCTAGATTATAGAAATGCATTTTATTAGGTCATTTTTGTCATTTTATGCAATTTTATATTTTTAGGGCATTTATTTCAACTTTAGGTCATTATTTTGTCATTTCGTGTCATTTGCTTCCTTATTTAGTCATTTTCATGTATTTACATTGAGAATATTAACTTTTTTCGTCGCTAGCGGTGCTGTCTTTGAAGTGTTGTTTCTTTAATGCAAGAAGGAAAAATTCGACGTTAAAGTGTTGACATGTCTCAGTCGGAAGTGAGAATCAAAGAAACGCCAAAATGTTGTATTATGTTACTATTGTTATTAAATTGACTTGGCACCAGAGTCTGCCACCTGCTTGGATTTGAGAGTGCAAACTACTGTTTACCCTCAATTCCCGTCCGGCAAACCACAAAAGGATGTGCCGAATTTTGACTCACCAGTGCCTCAGTGCCAGTATAAATTTCCGTGAGAAAAGAACATTTATAAACATTACAGTAATTTACAGTTTTTACAATTATGTACAAAGTAGTCTATAACTTTGTGTGTACAATAATATTTTTTTTGTAATCAAAATATCAGTTTTTAGGTCATTTTTTATAATTATTAAGTCATTTTCTTTAAAATTTAGGGTCATTTTATAGGTCATTTTTCAAACAAATTTAGGTCATCACAATCCGGCCCCTGGTTATAACTAGCAATAAAAGAACAATAATTATGGTTCCTGAAACGTTATATTAAATAAACGCATTAAATTAAATTACCTTAGTCTGTGCATGAAATGAATGGTATAACCCACTACCATTCAGAGAATTTGGTGGGTAAAAATGTTTAAATAAAAGTTTTAAGTTCTTAGAGTCGATTTCGATAAAATAAAGACAAATAAAATTCTCTTCATGTAAAGTGGTTGTAAAAATGAAGTGAAAGCCGTTGCCATGTATCGTGACGCGTCCCTGAAGGATATACAACCCAAACGAAATCTGACATAAATCACACATATATTTTTTTACCCCAAGCATGGGCAACACACTTTCTCTCCGATAAAGAATAAGAGGCCGCAATGCAAGAACTGTCTCATCCTCGGCCTGTATGGTTAGCTTCACCTCAGCTCTCCCTACAGATGGCAGAGAAACAAGATATCCCAACATACACGTACAGTTTATACGTCACTTAATGCTTAAATAATAACCAGGGCCCTATTTCATAAAAGTTACAATTTTACAGGTGACAGGTGACATAAAATTGTCTTACAGGTTTACATTTTGACAATTGTGTTTTTCATAAAAGCTGACAACTTTAGATAAATGTCATGACAATTTTGTAGATTTGTATGACAATTTTACATATTGTTGTTTCTCAAAACTTTTGAGTTTTCAGGTAAAAGTCTGACAAATATGTCAAATCTTAGGATACCTATCATTTATGAAACATTAATTTTTGCTGACATATTTACAAATTTACAAAAAATGTAGAATTGTCATCACAGAAGTGACAGGCAATCTTTCATATGTAGGCCAACAGAGTAGGTTATGTAAATGTGTGGCATAACTTGGCAAACTTTCTTGTGATTTAAACTTTGTTAATAAACTTGCTAAATTGTCTTGTTAATAATGAACCCTAGTAGTAATGATATTGGTAGTAGTGAAAGTGGTGAAGAAATAGACATGAAACCACCCAGTGTTTTTAGGCAATGGATTAACCTAACTTTCAATTTCAGTGACTTTGTATTAAAAGAGAAATATAATTCAATTGTTTTCGATAGTAATAATCGATTGCTTAGGTATCATATTCGATGTTGAGACCACAGATATATAGGTTGAGACACGTATGTGAGAGCCATCTACAGTGTACTAAAGTAATCTTTAGGTTTGACATAAAATTGTCGCGTTTATGAAATGGGTTCTTTTAGTCTGACAATTTACATTAATTTGCCTGTAATGTAAGGAAAAGTTGTAATATTTATGAAAAATACAATTGTCGTGACATATTGACAAATTTGTCAGACTTGACATAATTGTCGTATTTGTCACACCTGTAGAGTTTTATGGAATAGGGCCCAGGCTGTCAAAATATTACACTACTCATAACCTCCCATCATTTTTGTAGGCCTACAGGAAGGATCAGTTTAGCAAGTATTATGCCAGGACTGGATTCGAGAATACGAAACTCACGTTCCATCATCCGTATCTTTTCGGACTTCTATGAACTGTGCAGGTCCCTATATTAGCCATAATGGCGTGCAGGCAGTTGAGGTGTTTTATCTTAAAGGACTACTGACTTCGGAGAAGAAAACTGTTAACAGCCATACATTGACTAAGGATCCGATAAATCTCAGTAATCAATGATGTTAGAAAGCATTTACCATAACATTCAATAAATCAATCAATGATATTTTGAAAAACGTGCTATTTTTATAGTCAATTATAATACTTAGGCCTGCAAAATCGCTTTCAAATTCTCGCTTTATGATTTCCATTTATACATTTTAAATGTCGTAAATGCCTAAGTGACGGCACGCAGTGGTAGGAAGCGTTGTCGTATGGATGTTCAGTATTTGTCTTATTTTACGCTCTTTTCGTAATAATTCACTAAGATTATAACGCATATTGTAATTGTAATCAGTTTTCTACATCATAAATATATTAAAGTGATGAAAGCGAGATAAAAGGGTCGCAGGAATATGAACATGAAAAATAATAAAACTTCAGGTCTTAATTTTCAGCCTTTTTTTCAACATAGCTTCTTTTCTTCTTGATGTAATCCAGTATCTTAATTCTTCTTCGACCAAATTTAAAAGATGCAGCACAATATAGAAAGAGTTGAGTTGACGGGTGAAACTTCGCACGATGTACAGGCTTGCCATAAGGCAGAAATACCGAAATTATAATTATCATAAAAATAAAAAGAATAAAAATAATAATAATAATAATAATAATAATAATAAAGACAACAATTTAGAAACTGCATCGGTTTCATGTCTTCATTGCGGAACCTCAAGTGAAAAATATAAAATAAATTTTATAGTACCGGTATTCTAAAATAATTTCCTTCATGAAATGTCACAATGAATTCCTGTTTCACTTCATTGTTGTACAGTTATATGGAAAACTGATGTGGTGTAAGAACACCATTTTTTCTTATGTGTTATTTTAGAGTAGTTTCTAACGTAGGAAACTGTTCTCGGTCTAGCGTGGTATTAGATAAAGCAACTTTAAAGTTTCTGGAAGATACAGGGATGAGGCGGTGCCATATATCTGGTGCTGCAGATGCTGTTGAAAGATAAATGAGGCTTTAATATCGAGTTTGAAAAGGATCGCACTGCACTCCGAAAGCATTAATGTTTCCCACGAGGTCTTAACTGCGAAGAGTTTTGAAGATTATTTCTGCCAATTTCTGGGAACTGAATCTTTTCCATCTGCATTTTATCTTGAAGTACGCAGAATATTTAGTTGGTACGTTTAGTAGTAGTACTTTTTATTCCAGCGTAGAAGCTCTATTGTACAGAAGCATATAAAGGCCAAAGTTCATGAAAGTAACAGAAAGTAAGAAAAGAACGTTACAAAACATACAACTACGGTTTAGAGTAAACGAGGAGAATGAGCTTAGTAAAATATTTACAACAAAAATTATTTTGGAGAGAGTGCATAGAGAAAGTTCGTAATAGTTACTACTGTTGACAGTCTGTCTATTGAGGAACTGTCATTGCACAAAAAGCCAGAGAAGTCGACAAATAAATATTCAACAGACTATATTTCCCCCACATATAGGCTACATTTAAATTTTTCTGCAGTCTTAATTTTGAATCTTTCAAAATACTGACAAAATGTACCATGTTCGGATATATAATATCACGTACTGATTAAGCTTGAAGTGTACAATTTGCATTTCGAACTTCTTTATTCAAGTTGCCCCTCATTTTCCTTCGCCAGGTTGGATCTACTCCGTTCTAGAACAGAACACTTCTAGGAAGTACTGGTGATCGATTCAGCCTGCAAAGCCCTGTACTTTGTAAGAAAATATAAGCAATTAAGCATAGTAATATATGGAATATGTAGGCTACAAAAATCTAATAAATTATGTCATCTTTCAAATTAGTCCCGTCTATCGCTTCTCTTAAACATTTCGTCAAGAATTCTCATTTCCTAGATTGATGATTAACAAACCAGTATAATCAGTAAAATATTCGTACCATGTAGCCTAAGCAGATAATTTTTTCACAGTAACTCTAGGAATGGTGTGAAAGTCATTCCAAGAAACGAATCTCAAACACTCCCTCTGTTTCCATCCTTTATCGCTTGTTTCCGTTTACTCATATGAACTTAGCTCTATTACCATGGAGTAAGAAGTAAGTGAACAATATCTACTTCACTCATTCGTCAGTTTGTTGATCTTGACCAATAACATGTAAGGATTTTATCAAAATCAACCATCCACAGTGCTCCGCCTCTGTTACCACTGAATTGTTGTAAGTCCTTTCACTTTACTGATCACTTCCGGTCTGAAGCATATCTAGCAATTCACGCCATGAAACATTGAGCTTTTGTTGTTATTTAATAACAAAACGAAATTTACATGTCTCATGCTTTAATTCTTACTTAAATTCATTTAAAAATGTGTTCTTATGTGTCCAAATTAAGTGATATTTGATAGTTCGTTTCTATAATATTCATATAAATTAATATAAATTATCATATATTTATAACAGGCTATATCGGTCTTAATGTTACAGCAGTGATGTCGATTATTCACTAATAAGCCGGCGCGGTGGCTCATGCTGTAGCGCGTGAGCCTGGCATGCTGGTCGAAGCCGTGCTTTGGGGGGTTTTTCTCGGGGTTCTCCCGTTTTCCCCTTTCATTCCACCAACACTCTCCACTTCATCTCACCTTTCCCCCTTTTCATCCTCATCCCGTTTCCACTTCTGGCATCGGGTCTGCTTCGGCAGTCAGAGCCCTTTGGGGGCCTCTCCCGTTCTCCCCGCTGCTTGTGGTCAAGAGGTTGTTGGTGGTGTGTGTCACGAACCTGTCAGGGCTCCCGGTTGGAGGTACCGCAGGGGGTGGCGCACACGTGGCATGGTACTAGGCTTGTTGGATGTAGGGGAGTTCCGTGGGGGCCCACGGGGGGCTTTGCCGGTCCGGGGCGGCCTGTGGGCACGCAACTCATCCCATCCCGGAGGTAGGTACAATAAGTCGGCAACGGCTGCGGTGCTTATGGGCGTTCCCACCCCGCCTCCCCGCCTTAAGGGGGCTCAAAATAGAATAGAATAGAATAGAATTCACAAATAATGTGTTTTTACAAATATCGGATGCTCTCAGCAGATTCGGTGTAATTCCAATTAATTTTTGGCGTTGTTTACAGCATTCTTTCTATTTAATTCGCATTTTTTCGAAAAAAAATTGTACTTTTAAGTGCATTAATAATTTTGTACTTCTGAATCCCTAGATAATATTTGTCTGCCAACCACCTGTGCGGCCAGAGTTCGATTCCCGGCCGGGTCGGGGATTTTAAGAGATTTATAAGTTTCCTTCCTGGGTCAGGACTGGGTGTTGTGTCCTCATTCCCATCCCGCGAAAAAAAACTAGCCACCCTACGGGGTATCATCCGGCCTAGTGTCCCTAGGTCGGGCAGTGGGCTTCCCCCCCCCCCACGGCTCTGTCCCAGGGCAGGACCGGCCTCCGGGCCGAATACTTCATCATCATTATCATATAAAATTGTTCTCGTGACTATAAGTATATAAAAGTATCTGTTACATTACCTATGAAAATTTTCCTTAAGATAGTTTTAGAATTAACACCTTAAAGTCTGAGGTCTCTCTGAAAGTAGATTTACCTAGGTGACAGCACTGATTCTGAGGGTAATAAGAGAAAAAGTTCAATTTCAAACAAAATAGAACTGATCGCCCCTTCATTGCTGCAAGTCTTGTAATATAAATTTGTCTCGCTACATCGGGCTGTCCAATTCTGTAGCATTACAGGATTCAGGCATCCAATGAGACGTCGGGTCATATTTGCTACTCCAGCGCATTCAAAAAATAAACGTCCTCGCTTCTTTACGATCTTTTCTATTTCCGTTTCGTTTGCCGGTCAGCTTCTCTCGCCCACCCCTTCCTCCAACCCTCTCTTTTTCCACCCCATCGGAGCAACTCGCACGGCTTTAATTTCAACATCACAACTCCTGATTCCCTTGCAATCAATCGAGTTCAGCCTTCTCAGATCCAATAACAACGCACCAAAAGTTTTAGCCATGATGGAGAAATCGAACCTTAGCTCCATGAAGTTGCACTTCAATAACAATGCGAGGTGCGGTTTAATTGGAAGCAGTTTCCAAACTTAACTATATCTCATGAAACAAACTTTCAGGAGAATAGTAATGGTCGATTCATTAACATAATTGGTTTTAAACAAAAACAATCATCGTAAAAAAAGTCTTTAAAGAGCCTTGGAGTTTAGTCATTTAATTATAAAACATTTGTAGTTTCTTCAGTATAAGCATCATTACAAGGTAGAAATACATAACTGCGAAGATTTTTACCAGCGATCGTATCGCTACTGAAAATATCGGTAAAATACCGGTATTATTTCGGTATTTTCCAGTACCGCTATAGGAAACTGTACCGGTATGACTATGTCGTAATAGGATGTGCATACCGATACAGACGACCGCTTTGAAATCCTAGTAAAATCATAAAATATTAGAAAATACTTAAGAAGGAATTTACAGTTATACTACTGCTACTCTATATGAAAAATATACATTTTTGTTACACTCACATTTATTTAAACTTCAGGCTATTCTTGTAGTAAATAATTCGTGCATTTTTCAGAATGATTACAACAATGTCTAAAGAAATGGCAAAAAGTGCTCGCTCTGAAATGTATTGAAGATTATAGCCAGCTTTAAATATTTCACAAAAATATAAATCCATATCATATTAATCTACAATCTACAACTATTTAAGAACTTACACCTTCACAAATAAAATGTTATACTGCTGTCAATTTTTTTCCTTCTCTTAATAATTCTATGGTTAATATACAACAAAAAATGTAAGTCAACTTGTTCAAAATTACATTCTTTTTCATTGGTCGGTTTTCTTAAACGAGGGATAAACAAAAAAACTCGAACTTTTCCAGTGTAGGCCTATTCCAGAAATATAGGAGGAAACAAATTATGTAACACAGTAGGCCTAATAGTTTTTAGCAATTGTTCCAGATTAGTTAGGAACTCGTTAAAAGTGTCAATTTGATCAGAATAGTTCAATTCCATTTTAATTATTTAAAAAATCTACCTATTAATTCCTACTGCCTCCTTTAATATTTGAAAACTACTTTTAACATGATAGGCTGTAATGTAAAGGAATATAAATATAAAAAAATATATATTTTCAGAGTAGTTGGGCAGTTTGTGACAGAGCAATTAAGGGAGACAGGTCCAGAGTGTAATGAGTTCTCTCAGTTAATTAATAGGGCCCTGTGGCTTTTAGCGTCCGAGATCAGTCAGTTTAACATCAAAGCTAATCAATTCATTTCCGAGGACCCGCTCTCCGCGGGGCCAAGTCCACGGTAATCCTGTCAAATTACAAACGACAACCGCTATTTTATAGCCCCAAGACTGTACTTCGCATTAGTGATGGTACAGTCAAGTCCTATTATATGCGTTGTCACGGCGACAAAACAAAGGCGACTTTACTATAGCTCTAGGGATTTAATTAAAATTGCTATCTATGATGTATGACATGCATCACTACAAATGAAAGCTGATATACTTTGTTCAATGTTAACACAAAATCCACTGAACTGTGATGTTAACAAGTAAATTAACAAACCTCCAATTTGAAATGCATACCTGGAAACAGAATATCCATCCCTAAAAAGGACAAGGAGGATGCCAAAAACTGTAAAAATGACCCTGAGATTCGGCATGCAGAACACATCCCCTATCCTTCCATGTGGCAATGATGATTAAATATTGATGTTGATTACTCAGAGAAGAATGTGAACAACATCTTTGTTTGAAATTAAGAGGGAACAGAAAAATTTACAAATATATACAAAAAAGTTCATGTATAGACTAAAAAGAGTTATAGAATTTTAACAAGAGAATTTAAAATATAAAGTTCTAAATTACAAAAAATGGAATTCCATTTCAAAAATATGTTTATATGTTAGTCATTTAGACCTAGAAATAGGTAGAAGAAATTAAAATTAAACAAATAAAAGGCAGAAAATTCTAAAAATATATTATTAATATTATATAGTTTTTTATCTTAAATTGGTTGAAACTATATTTCATAAAATTGGGATTCTCAACAGTAATGGAATTATAAAGTTTCAAATGATAATTTAGGCCTTGTACTAGCCCAGTAGAAGTCCGGCAGTTGTATGTAGTACAGTAATATTGAGCAATACGTTATCCAGGTATCAATTTAGCAGTTAAACATAGAGTATCTGGTTATAATTATATAATTATATTATATATAATTATTTCTTGTAAAATTAAAGCAGTACACATATAACAACATTGTCTTAACCCTTTCAGAACTCAGTTTGTATATTTATATAATCAATCATCAAGTGAAATCATCAGTGGGCTCTAAGCTTAGAATCGATTAGGACAGTTTCAATAGAAAAGCTGGTATCCATGAATTATTTTCCTAACAAGAGGGAAAAATCTTCAAATTTTACATATTAATAGTCTATTATTCTTCCAATATTTTTACATGGCGAATTTATACAACAGTAACAGTGAAAAATCAAACCCGGTCGCTGTCGATGGGTTTTTCAGGACGTAAAAATCCTGAGCACGGAGTCCTCCGGGAGGGACTTTAAGCTGTGGGGCCCGTGTCGTAGATTTACGGCACTTAAAAGAACTCCAAGCCTAAATTAGAGCCTCTGGACAAAATTTATCGGCCCTTTCACGTCCAAGTAATACCTTAGTTTCCGGAGAGGGGTTAAGGGGCGATGGGCTTACCACCTGTCCCTCTACCCTCTCTAGGGAAATAAGCGTAACAAAATTCACATAGGTACAGAAACCTCCGCTTGGAGGCCCCACGCCCCAACAAGGGGGCACAGGATTCGAGAGAGAGAACAGTGAAAAGGTTAATAAAAGTTTACATACCTAAAAACATTATTTTCTGCGTTCTATACTCCGCTTTTAGGAACGAGCTGCGAATTTAGACACGGGATTGTGTTTAAATATTGAACACAAATCGTAAAAGGTAGGGATTCCATTTCGTCAGTAATGTCAGTCCATCAGTTTGAAGTCAGGATTTGTGGCTTCCTGGAATAGGCCCGCACTGATATATGGTTTGCCCCGAGGCACATTTCATCCGATTGAACACTCCATTTTTCCTCGCTTCCAGTAGGAACCATGGTTCACTGGATATAATTAATGGAAGCTTGAACCCTATAGCAACAGCTTGCGAGCTTAGAAGGATTGAGTATCAGCATCACGTTTTCAAAGCCTGTAATAATTTTAGAAAGTTTTTACACCAGATTTTACTCTCAATTCTCACTGTTTTTATAATGATGTTACAGATATTGAAATTGAAATTTAATCGAAGTTACTGAAATCTGACTACTAGTTTCCGATACCAAATTAATCCTCTGTACATTCCTTTTCATTCAACTGGTTTAATATTTATTCAATATTATTTTTTAATTTAAATATCAGGAAACTACTGATGGAATTGCGAAGAACAGCCTATCACACTCAATATATTTTTTTATTTAAAATTATCGCATTTTACTGGTCTGACTGTATTAACAGAACAGTATGAATAAAGTAATAAAGGTATATATAATTACTTGTCCTCACTTATACATCATCGCCAAACCAAAATCGCTAAAACTGTAACTATGAAATTTGGTCAGTACTTTTATTTCATTAATAATAATTTTTTCTGTATTCACTCCCTACGGGGTTTATAAAAGCCAAAGGCTCATAAGGTTCAAATTTTATATGGCGAAACATAATAGTAATCTTATACTTTTATTTTACTTAATCTCTCGTGGGGTTACCCATGGTAAAACGTCAGCTCGTTACTGGACAAGTAAGGCATCAACGTGCAGCGATTAATATGTCACATGCTGCAAGTGAACAGAATAAAAACATATTATTTTATACAGCAATAGCTTAATAGGCCCGTAGATGGCTGAACATTGTATTTTGCTTGTAATTCGAAATTAACTTATGTCCTTATGTTGGCTTCTCGAATTTGAAGCGAAGAAGAACGACCTATCACACTCAATAAATTCCTTCATAAAACGCTATATATAGCTTATATCGTTCATAGAGCACTTAGAATTTTTCAACCCGTTGATACTACAAATCATGCCCGGTAGAGAAGCTGGTATCTGAAATAAGAAAAACAAAAATTCCGGCAACAAAATTTTACTATATTTGCGTGATATTTCCAACTCTCGTGTTTCCGTACAACTGTTTCGGGGCAGAAATAAAAAAGAAAATCAATGTCACCTTCATAATTTCTTCCCCAAAAACCAGGGACATAATAATTTACTGCGCACACAGGAATAAAAATGTTCCATTTTATTTCGTGACTAAAAATGTTCTATCCTATTTTGTCTCTGTTTGGATGATTAAGGCTTACAACAAACTTATACTTCCAGTCCTTTTTATGTTTAATATGTTGTTCTTCTTACTAAATTTAAAGTTGGATATATATATGTTTTTCTTCACACTTCACTTCTTGTAGCACTTGTTCAATATAAATGTATTAATTACTGTGGTCGCTGGTGACCCTGGTAGTTAAAAAGCGACCTTAAATAAATAAATTTTAGAACATCCCTCTTTCTCAACTATTACAAAGCTTACAGCGATTATAAATATCAGTGGATACTATTTTTTATCGACTTCTGACATTGCTTACTCGATACACATCGTTGGCACAAACTCCGACTGAGAAAACTGAAAACGCTCTCAGCGCAATATGATCTATTATTCTAAATCAAAATGTGATGTGAGAAAATCATATTCTACATTCCTGGGCAGAGAAAGTTGTGTAAAAAATCACACTCGATCTTTATTTACGTGGATTTCATTCTTCATTATTAATTTACCGAAACTAAATTATAATATCGATAACCTAATTCGTCGAAGTCCAGTATCAAGCAACTTCCAAAGCCACCTGCGAACACTCCGAACAATAATGTTGTCATGGGAAATGCACACGCAAAGTTAATTGCATCTGGTGAATTCAGTCAAATATTTTCAGAAATTATATAATTTTACAAGGGAAGGGGGGAGTTTGAATTTTAATGTTGCCTACGTTTCTTTTCTGGTTGAAGTGGATATGTGTGCAAATTTTCGTGCAAAGTGCTCAAAGCATGTAGATTTGTATAGATAACCAACCTAAAAACACATTTAACCAAACCTACATAAATCACAAATACATATACACTTTCAATTTTATACAGACTGTATAACGAATAACACTGAAGATATTTTATCTATGTACAGAGGGGGCACAGGCAAGCAACTTTTATTAAAAGAATTTGCTCTATGGATTCAATTTTTCATGTTACAGCATAAAATCTCCCAGGACATGGCCACCAGTGACTTCTAAAATTAAAAAAAAAAATGCATAACAAGGGAACTTCGTTGTTAACACTGAAGTTATGAATAAAAAACTAATGCAGTGGCGGCCAGTCTTGTGAATAGACTGTAAATTTTGCAGATTATGGAAACAATAAATGATGATATAGCTGTTGATGAATGATTAAGAATCAGGTTATTATCGATCACTAACAAGGCATGAAAACAATTTAATGAAACTTTTAACCCTCTTTCTCGTCATTACTGACTTATGAACACCAAATTGTAACACAGGTAAAACATTTCGGTGTTATTCATTAACACCTGTATATTAGATTGTTATCCGTTCTGAGGAAATTCAGTCCTTCAGTCTTAATGTACGTGGTGTCCCAGACAGGTTTCTGCATTTCAACTTAACGTCCGCCTTGTGTTAAAGAAGGTGAAGTCGTTCTGTTTCCTTTACAATACTTTGTTCGCTGCACTATAAAGTTTCTGCCAAGTATACAAAGTGAACTCCATTTGCTCTCTTTGCTGCATTATGCACGGTGTGACTTCGTAACAACATCATTGTGATTGTTGTTGCTTGTGTTGACTTTGTACTTCGTGAGCATCAGACAAACGCTGACTTCAGCTACGTGACATTAACCATCTCTTGTCCCCCACACTCTCAAATGTCAACAGTAACCCTGAATAACAGGAACATCACTTAAGCATAAAGCAGAGTTTCTAAAAATATGTAGGCAATGCAACCCCGATCAATAATATAGTCCTTTAAGGGAAAGGATTGACAAATTTCTGAGAATCACATTTTTATATTTAGAATAATTGTCAAATTTCTCAACACGTATTAGTGTTCATGTTCGTGTTGTCCGGAAGTGGCCCCAGCATTGGCTGATCACTCATCCGGGGAGGCCCACCATGTCCTTGTCTGGTTAAAAAGTATGTATGTGATCCTTGGATAATCCCTTTCCCTACAGGTCGCGACCCTGTAAGGCCCAGGCGGCATGGGTAAAGGGAGAGGTAAAACTAAGGTAAAGAAAGAGAAAGAATATATATTATGTTACTTATTAAGAGACTAAATATAATGAAGATAAATTTATAAATATTTGTTTTTTAATTGAACTGGTATCTTAGTCTAAATGTGAGGGCATTATTATTTTCTCAGATAATTTTTACTAATATAAAATGCTGTCTGAATAAATACTTATTTTTATAGATTGAAAATAATAAACAAGAATTGTTAAATAAAAGATTATGGACGATTTTTTAAAAGTTATTGATTAAATCCTCTAAAAACGCTTCAAAAATAAAAACAAAAGTTTCATACCAAGTATTTTCTACCATCTTAATACACCAATGCTTTTGGACACTTTAACCTTAAAACGTCTATTAATGTTTGAAAAATCAAAATCAATTTAACTGTTGAACACGTTACTTCCTACACTTAAAGTCCTTATAGTACGTGTATAGAAAGTAATTATATTTATTTATATTAGGCTATAACATCTAAATTCAACATATCTTCTCTTGAACATATTTATATTGAAAATATTGGAGAAAGGTTTAATTAAATCAATATTAATTTTTATTATTTTTTTTGTGTTTTCACATTACATTCAAGATGTTCACATCTAACAGCAGCTCGAATCCATACTTGTATGGGTGACCGTTTCCTTCACTTTCGGCAAGAATTCATGTTAAGTGAAGCTTACGAAAGACCCCCACAACGGATTGGATTCCAGATAAATCTATAAGTCACGGCCTCTGTAACAGAAACGGTAACCACGAAAGTGGGATCTCCTCCCTCCTTTAGTGGACCGACTCGCTGTGCTCAATTGAGCAAGCCCTCAGCCTATATTAAGAAGAAACTAAATTATTAATTAATCCTACATTGTTATTTTTCATTTTATTGCATCCTATCTGTTTGTATCTTCACGCTGAAATTTTTACTTTTATGTATTTTAATTTTTTTTTTTTTTTTTTTTACTTTACTTCCTCTTCTCTCTTTGGTTTTCGCTATTTGGATGTCACGACATTGATGTCTTTAAGACTTGATTTCACTCACGAACACATATATCACAAATCAACGTCCAATCAGCCAAAGTGCGTTGGGAAGTTCCACAAAATATCGCTTAAATTGGCCTACTATGGGATTTGAATCCACAACCTTCAGAATGAGAGTTCCAGACACTAGACCCCTAGAAATCAATATTATAATAATACATTAGCCTATCTCTTTTTCTTCTTTCTTTTATTTTCCTAAGTATGTAGCTCTTCAACTTAACTATAATAATAATTTTATATATTTCCTTAGAAAAAACAGTGTGTAATTTTCTCTCACGTTCTTGTTTTTATTTTTGCACCAGCTTTACAGTAAGTGTAATGTGTGCAATAATAAAATACAAGAAAGTGATCGCATCACATTATTTGAAATTAGTTTTATGGTTAGCAAGATTTTAAATAATTGAAATTTTTAAAAGAATATTAGACAGTTCTAGAATAAAAAGTGTACGATTTAAGGCTCATTTACAACCACAAGTTTGTGAAGTACAAAATTCTTACGCATGAAAAAAACACTTTGATCTCACGATTACTCACGAATCTATATTACTTGACTCAATACTCTTGTACATATATTACTTTAATATTTAGATATGTTAAGTGATTGTTAATACCTATAACCTTAATATACCT
Organism: Ectobius pallidus; assembly: GCA_964059195.1. Taxonomy (NCBI): domain Eukaryota; kingdom Metazoa; phylum Arthropoda; class Insecta; order Blattodea; family Ectobiidae; genus Ectobius; species Ectobius pallidus. The sequence goes on along the minus strand of CAXKWD010000010.1, from coordinate 95,304,518 downwards.
TCGGGTAAAATAAGGTTAAAACTTGGATAATTAAAAAAAATCTCTATTACATTACTATTACACCTTTCTGAAAGTGGTGATAATTCTAACGTAGCTTCGTCCGTTTAAATGCATGCATAACTAATCTCTTTTGTAGTGTATATGAACCCACTCTATACTTACAGTTACAATGACTCCTCGCACTCTTTCTGTATCAGGAACTCACCTGAAAAAAGATATTGTGATTAGGATGAGGCATTCTTTATCCAAAACAAACCCAGTGTTATCTAACCAACTTCAGCATCATTTCCTCATTCTTTCTATCATTCATGTGCTCTGGCTTATGCTAAAATTATTTTAATATCACCTTATTATAAAATAGTTTTACTTCGTACAGTGCGTTTATAGATAAATCGGTCCGCCGAGCGGGTGGCATTGGAAGGAGCAACAGTTCCAGTATCTGCCGCCTGCCGTTTATAGCTGGTCACCGGCAGTTGAGTTTTATCTGTTCCTTGTGGAGTTCAGCTGTGTGTGTTAGTAGTAAAATTGTGTTGTTTGAGATAAGTCATTCATTATTATGGTTGAGTATACATTAGAACAGTGTATTTTTCTGTATGTTACGTATGTGAAATTTTCTTCTTTAAGAAAGTGTCGGGTAAAATTCATCGTAGGTTCCAGATGTTACAAGTCCCTGCAAGTCCCTGTGTTCTTTACCTTGTGAATAAAGTCAGGCATACAAGGGTCATTTTTTAACAAACAACGAGTTCAACAACGCCGTTTATTGACTGAAATTTAAGTACTTTATGTTACTACTTTTATTTTGGTGTTTTTAATTATTATTGTTTGTCTTCTGTTATTTATTAATGAATGTTGTACTTTTTTATTTGACTATAAGGATGCCAAATCAATGCGCATATAACTGTCTGGAGGTAAGGAATTATGAGATCGCTTTGTCTGTAATGTTGGAAAATCCATTCTCAAGACAAAATGAGGAAAACTGCAACGAAAGAATGAAAATCTAAAAATAACCAGTGGAGAATAAAACTCCGGAAAATGCAAAATAATGCAAAATGAAATTAGGCTATTTTTGTTCGTTCAGAGGCGAGACGAATTTTTACTATCTCCTGCATTGTCAGTGATGTCTCAGAAAAAATATGAGATTTCATCAACATCCGAGCTCTAATAATCACCATCCTTAATTCATGATCATTACTACAGGCTATCTGATGCGGGACCCCGCTTAAGCTAAAACAGAATTTTATTATTATTATTATTATTATTATTATTATTATTATTATTATTATTATTATACATTCAATGGCATTCTACTTCCCATGTTTGCCTTAAAATTTATCTACCGGATGAACAAGTAGATCTACTTCTTTTACCTCCACGCCTATTCTAACTATATGTTGAAATAATTTAAGAATCGCAGAATCACTTAAATTGTTCAAATTTTCAACATAAATATTATAGCAGGCCTACTCATAAAACAGGTATAACACCTTAACATCTATAACTTCATATTTGTTTGTATGGGTCCTATGATAACGGTGTAAGAATCATTAATACGCGGGTTTAAAATATTCGAGTCCTGCTCAAGCATTTAAGGTCGATTTATTTCTTACTGGCGTGCAATTTACTCATCCATTCCTCAGTTCTACTCAAATTTGTCTTTTCCTTCCCGTTCTTTCTGCCGTCCAATTATGTTGTGCTAACCGAGTGTGTGGAATGGAAGAGATAAAAATGCCATTGGAGGTCAAGGCGAAATGTTGCAGATGACAGGAAGAAAATGATGGATGGATGGATATGGTAATATCAGGGAACCACTGTTATCCAAACCGAAATCAGCTTTCCTTCTAGGAGACTTTGAATGAATACTTCTTTTGGCATAGTTCTCGCATGGATGAATACAAGAGAGACAGATATTGTAAGGTAGGCCTAATATATGAGGAAATCCTATATCATAATGTCCCCTTAATGCTTAAACCGGGTAACTGAACTTAAAACTTTTATATCATCGTTATTAAAACATGCTACAATTAGGTAACTTAAAAGACATGAAAACGGGGACTGTAGAAAATTGCGTAATGGAGAACTTCATAACTTGTACGCTTCACCGAATATAATAAGGGTAATTAAATTACGGAGGATGAAATGGGCTGGATATGTTGCACACTTGGAGGAGGAAAGTCATATCTCAAAAATAATGACTGGGAGACCCGAAACTAATTATATTGGATATTACATACAAAGCTCAAAGTTGATTAACTCGTTACTGTGTTAGGCCTACTTTTTAATTTTGCTATACATTTGCCACAAAACAAGTCACCCACAATATACAGAAAATTGTGCATTCTACGAAAACCACTTTCGATAAATGACATTAGTATCAAAAGAGAAAGTAGTTACAGAACAAAAGCAATACTATGTTGCAATATAATTATAAGTTACTGAAAAAATCATCACAACTTTGAAAACCGATTAATTTCACATTTTCACATTTAATACTTCTAATAATAAAAATTACAGGAATGAAGAAACACTTTCTTAACAGTTCGCACTTGAGAGTAGACACTAGGAAATCTTATGGAAATGCTCACATAACTTTCTTACATAGACTAAGCAGCCGTATTGCAAGAATGAGAATTCAGATCTTCAGATCTCGTGCAAAAGTAGTAATTTATTATTGCCCTCGAGGGAAGAATAGTGTTGTGGAATTTTGAGGAAAAGTTGACTAGCTTATAACTACCCTTCAGACTATCAGTAGGAAAAATTCTAAAATAAATAATTTATTTAGCAGTGCAAGTAGTTACTATATAACTCCGTGGCTCTGCATCCCTGAAGGGACTAGGCCTACCATCCGACCGCTGCGCCATCTACCATAGACAGATGTGGTCAGCATGCCGACAAACCCGGCCGTTAATGATGGTCTCCGTAACCAGAACCGCTACTTCTTTATCAAGTAACTCCTCAGTTTGAATAACGAGGCTGAGTGCACCCCGTTCCAGACGTCTCTACCTCAGAAAAATCCGAGGAGGTATCGGGGTTCAAACCCAGGCCTGCTGATTCGAGGCAGCTCGCTAACTACGAGACCACGTGACCATGCAGGCGGTCAAGTAGTTAGTGCACAAAACACAAATTTGTTATAGCCGTTAAAGACACAGCTGTGTTAAAAATTCTTTATGGAAAATGGTAGTAAGAGGAAGAAATTATTGTCGTTGATATATTTAGGACCATATTAGCGGGAAATGCCCAACTCGAGTAAAAAATTTCGTTTTGAAACGATATTTATATCTTATTATTATACATTTATATCGCATGTAGGCCTATGTATGTATGTATCTTATAAATATAATTATTAATAATGTATAACGTATATTTTCTTAATCTTGTTGAGTGGAAGAGAAGGCCTGTCTCTGCCAGATAAAATAAAACAATTTTTGTTGTTGTTAATATTATTATATTTCCCATTAGAAGTGCGTTGTTCATGGACAGACAGGCAGACAGACACACACGTATTCAAACTTTTTCGTAAAATGATTGTTTGTAACCATTCATGTCGATCCACCCTTGTTCTGTCGATTATTTTTTATAGGATGACTAGAATATTGTATACTATGTTAGTGTATTCGTTTCTTCATTTCTTTTCTGTCTCTGGTTGAGTGTAAGAGACGGCCTTAAGGCCTTAACTTTGCCGAGTTAAATAAATTATTATTATTCTTGTTATTATTATTATTATTATTATTATTATTATTATTATTATTATTATTATTATTATTAGAATATCATCTTTCATAACTACATCGTTTGAGCAAATTAAATTTCAAAACTATTATAAATCTTTTGCCACTTATTATTGTCTTACCTTTCAAAATCAGGAAGAAAATTTATTAACAATATTATTTTTATTACAATTATTGTTACTATTATTATTATCTCTGTTATTGTTATTTATTATTATTACGATTATTATTATTATTATTATTATTATTATTATTATTACTATTATTATTATTACTATTATTATTATTATTATTACTATTATTATTATTATTATTAGTAAACGTTTAGCGATGTTGCCATAATTAAGATCCGATACTTTGTATGTCGTGTCTCACTCTATGTGGCATTCCGCTCCAATGAATGAAGATTTTTATGAAAAAATAAAAAAGTTATATTTCCGCAGTTATATTAATTAATCGTGTAATATAAATGCATCCTACAACCCCTCGGTGATGTAAAATTTTAATTTATCATTCGATATATTGGCACTCCCATAAAATATCACTAACTCGTGTGTTGTCATGGCTTTTTATTATAAAACTTGTTTTGGTTTTAACGCGGTAAAAAATAAATCCATTCCATTAACAATGTATGCTCAGTTATGCAACAACGTGGGAATATAACATATCTAAACCGAATTCCACACTCACAACTTTCACATACTTTGTCATAAAATACACACACATATAGTAAACTAAAAAAACTCGTATTAAACCCTCTCATAACTTTCTCTACCCGTTATACTGTGACACGCATTCTGCTGCCTAAGTATATTTCAGAGCTAGGCAAGATGAAAATTCTTATTTCTGATGAGTACATGCAACTATCCTTCACAGAATTTACAGGGAAAATGTTTCAAATAACATTTTTAGCTCTTAATAAATTTAACTCATGTAAAAATTTGCTTACATTTACTAAATGGTAATAGACAATTCCTAAGCAAGCTAAATGAGTATTACCTAGCCTTTCTGTGCTAACTCCATCAACCATCCCTCGCAAATCTTAATTCCCTTAAATCAACTCTAATATTGTCCTCCCGCTTACCTATGTCTTCCAAGTGGTCTTTTCCCTTCGAGTCTCTTATAAAATCGTAAAAGCCATTTTAGAGAAAATGGGAAAAATATAATTTTCCTCATGTAAAGTGGAAATAAAAGTACGAGAAAGTCGCCGCCACGTCTCATGTCACAAACTTAAAATTTTAAGCTATGCTGTTCACTGACAAACGTGCACACATACACACACACTAACAATTATGTTCCCGAAAACCGTATTTTTTAGTCTAGGGCAGGGGTCGGCAACGTTTTGAGTCGGAAGAGCCAAAAATTACAATTTACAAAATTTCAAAGTTTTTAAAGAGCCACAAATGTTTTTCTTGCCAACAATAAATAGTACTCGCATAAATAAAGTTTTTTGATAAAAAAAAACTTATCTATTTATTCATAAGAAAAAATATTTATTTATTCATAAGAAAAATATATATTTATTCATATATAAGTAGTGTTTTTCACAACAAATTAGATAATATATATATATGGCATTATTAGATACTTACTTATTATTTAAGTAAAAAATTAAAACAATTAAACATTTACTTACAACACTAACTTGTACTTCAATAACATACATTTCAGCAAACAAATTCAATGGGAGCGTTGGCTTTGCATGGTTTTAGAAAGTTTGGATAAATTTGGCTCATAACTTGTTGTTTTAAGTTTCAAACACGACTCTAAATTTTCATTTGTTAGTTGGCTTCTTACTTTACTTTTAATTATATTCATGCAAGAGAACGCTTGCTCGCACGAATATGTCGATCCGCAGATAGTCAGCACTCCAAATGCCAACTTCTTCACCCCACTGTAGCAATCTGGAAGACTATTCCATGCGTCGGATATAAGTGTCTCAACTCGCGGCATTTCTTTTAAAGTTGTCCGCTTTTGTTGCGTAACGTACATACATTTCTGGATCTCCAACTCTTCGAACTTGCTTTTCAACTCTGTAAATTTTCCACTCCACAAAGCTTTACTTTTTAAATCGATCAATTGCATTTCTAGAGATCCAGTATCAATTCCAAATGGCTCAATGTGTATTTCGTTACTATTTGTGTTGAGAGGATTTACTATGAATGCTAGAATGGTTTTGTTGGTTTTGAATTGCTCAAATCTGTCAGGAAATTCATCTTTAATTTTTTTATAACTGTGCTGAAGTAATTCGTGTCAACAGTTGCACTGGTTTTATCGCGATATTGCTCTAGAAATTGAAAATGAAGTAATTTACCGCTCTGAATATCTTCTGCAAAAAGAATTAATTTTTCTTCGAAACAAACCAATTCTTCTACCAAAACATAGGCTGGGTTTCCCTTTCCTTGCAGTTTTAGATTCAGCTCATTTAATTTCGCTGTGATATCCACCATAAAGTAAAATTTTTGCAACCATTTGTCGTTCTCTAATTCATTCTGATTAATGCCTTTTTCATTTAGGAATGTATTTATTTCATTCAAGCACAAAGCAAAACGTTTCAACACCTTACCTTTGGAAAGCCATCACACTTTATTGTGAAGAAGGAGGTCGGAATACCGAGTCTCCATTTCGTTTAAGAATTCTTTAAACTGACGATGGTAGAGTGCTTTTGACAAGATGCTGTTAACAATCTTGATTACCAAATTCATGACCTCAACTATTTCGGCCGGAAATGTTTGGACACAAAGCAGTGTATTATGCAGTGAAACGTAAGAATTTCGTGGGTTTATTTTGCTCTGAAGAATCGTTGTTGCCCCATTATTTTTTCCTGTCATAATTCTGGCTCCATCAGTTGCTATTGAAACGATTTTATTCAAATCGATCTTATTGTCTTCAAGGCATTTTTGCACGGCATTTTCTATATTTTACCCTCTAGTTTGTCCCGAGAGCGGTAGGAATACTAGAAGTTCTTCTTTTGGACCTTGGGAAGACATATACCTGACATAAAGGGCAACTTATGCCGTGTCTTTTATGTCGCAAGACTCATCTATAGCAAGTGATAAGACAGAAGAAAGTTGAATATCTTCCACCTGCAAATCTACTCTTATACAATTCAACGGCCCTAAATAGCGTGCTTGCTCGCCCGTTTCGTGAGACATCGGGTATACTCGGCGATGTTCGTCTCTCGCAGTGTAAACTTTCATGAAGACTACAAAATTAGGAAGGAAAACCGTTTCTTTATTATATAAGCCCTAAGTGAAATGAACACAATGAACAAATATTCTAATTTTATTTTTACTTACAATTTTCATAGCTCTGAACCACAAACATTTTTAATAATCTACCAGTGTAATTTTCTTAAAAATCCTGGAGTCAATGAATAATGGCGGGCGAAGCCGGGGGCAACAGCTGTAAAATATTGATGGTTTTATCTCTTGAAATATAGCTGATAATAATAATCCAAACAAACCATTCCTTCCCTTGAAACATTATATAATTTCTGAAAATTACACTGAATTGATAAAATAAAATTCACATCATATTCATGTCAATAAACAGCTGAGAAACAATACGTATTATGTGTTCACAGGTTCTTTGGAACTGCATAATCGATTCTGATATAGTTTTCCCAGGGGGCGCTTTCATGTCGTGGAATGTACTCTAAAGCAGGAATTTTAGCTGTTTCATTAATTATTAATGGCTTAGTTTATGAATGATTCGCGTGCAAGTGTTAATAAATATAATGCTTTAATAATCATTATACACTTAATTTTTAATTTTTAAAAGAATTATCGTGGCGAAGCCACGGGCACCTCCTAGTATGTTACATTTGAAGACATTTTAGCTATTCTATCTTGTACTGTTTTAGCGGATACTGGCAAATCTTTGACTTTTTTTTCAAGATTTCTGGTTTGTTTTTGAAATCACGAAACAGTTCTTAAGATGCACGTATGAAGCAATCTTTGACAAACTCACCATCTGTGAATGGTTTGCCTTTTTTGGCAATTTCTAGTGATACCGCGAAGCTTGTCAGATAACAATACTTGTAGATTGCATCCAGTTACTTAACATGGAACTTGATTGCTGTTTTTGTTTTTGGAGCTCGTCGACAGCTTTTTTTCGTTCTTCGCCGGCTGGATATTTACTAGCAAACTGAGTATAGTTTTTTAGTGAAGTGTCTCTCTAAATGTGATTCCTTATTGTTTTTCGTGGCAAATGAGACAAGTCGGAAGGCTATCTGAGTTGCATATGAAAGCGAACGACTCCGTCCAATTCCGATTGAATTCTCGATGATCTTCTTCATTATCTTTTTTATTTATTTATTTTTCATTTTGTTTAAGATGCCATGCTTGCGGTAAAGCTGTAGTAAATAATTTTTTAATTATTATTTAGGTATTATTTAGGTATCCAAAACAGCAGATGACAAGTTTTGCAATTATTTACTATGTCAACGTATACCTAAGTAAATACATACGATTTTTTTTTTTTTTTTATAAAATAAATAATATTTGCGTATGGAACTAAAGAGCCGCAGCTTCACATCCAAAGAGCCGCATGTGGCTCGCGAGCCGCAGGTTGCCGACCCCTGGTCTAGGGGAACACAAAACGTGTAATAGCGCCGCAAACTGGATATATAATTTCAGGGGTGAACTCAATTCTTTCTCTGTCTATAGTACCTACAGTACAGGTTCAGAAAGTACACAATTCAAATCGTTTGTATGCTGACTGTTCACGGAATCTAAAAACTATCGGAAACCTCATTTTCCCTTATTTTTAAACTTTCCTTATAACTAGGAGTTACAGAACATAAGTAATATTAATTTAAAATGTTGAGTGGAGCAACGGTGGAACGATATATGGCAGGGGAAACAGAAGTACCCAAGAAAACCTGCCCGACGACATTTTTTCACACCATAAATTCCACATGAACCCACCACAAAAATTATACAGGCATAAAACTTGTTCATTTCAAACCCCCATTCTATTCGTGAATCCTGTGAGTGAAGCGACATTTGAAATTCAGCAGAAGCATCGTCTGAAATTGAGTTACATAATTACAGAAAAAAGGAACTCAGGGGGAACTGAACCGGAGTCTGTAGAATAGAAGATAAGGCATAGTACGTGCAACACTAATTCCTCCTGAATCCATTCTATTTATATTCCACCAGGCAGACAAAGCTACGCGTACATACAGTGCAATCCAACAACTGAATTGGATAAATAATGAAATAGTACTTGGAACTTCGCACATCTTATGCAAAAAAGTGCTTATATTTAATCAGTTTCTGTGTTTCTCACCGACTCCCAACATGCCACTCTCCTTCTACGATATTTAAAAACCGCCATGGCGGAAGTTGTTTCATCATAATTTCGATATATTATCACCCCCTTAAAGTAGATGTAGTTCATCCTTGATTGAAAACAAGGTACATTTCCCCTCGACTTTAAAGAAAACTCTAGTATTACAGAACCTCATTTTGCCTCACTTTGACTACGCCGACGTTCTGCTGACTAATCTGCCATATGGCCTAAAAATGAAATTGCAACGTGCTTATAACGTGTTCATAAGATTCTTTTATAACACGCGCAAATATGACCCCATCAATCCTCTGGAAGCATTAAACTGGCTTCGACTCCATACACGCCGTGATTTTCACTATCTTTGCTTCTCTTTCAAATCCTCGGCACCACTACAATTTATTTAATACGCTTGCCTCTCGTCATAATTTTTACGCCCTACCACGACATGACTTAACACTATCTGTACCACCCCACCGCACAGCTCTTTACTCCTCTTCGTTCACAATTTCCGCAATTCGATTATGGAACTCTTTGCTCGTGAATAGCATGTAGCCTACTATGTTTACATGCGGGATTGAAATCTATCTGAATCCGATCCCAATTCAATACGTTCCCTGTTTACATTGAAAGTGCTAGGAGTGTATTGAGATTTGTTGTACTATTGGCTATCTTGGTTTCGTAAGACTATTTGTGTGGCTAATGGCCAGTTGCAGAAAAGCAAATCAATTTTGATCAGAGATTGATGGGAGTTTAACCAGAGTTTGATCGGCGATCAGTTACAAGCAGGTTGCAGAAACAACAATCAGTGTTAACGGGCGATCAAATCTCTGGTCAGAATTGATCACCCATATTTTTCTGGTCAAATAATGATTCTCCAATCAAGTTTGCTATTTATGCTGTGTTTGTAGGCAGAGATTGTTCTTTTTGTCATATTATTGAGATAATGGATTCTTCAGATGAAGAAATTGTTGAAAGGTATGAAGAGGAAGTGGTGTTAAGGCAGCGGAATATACAGAGACATGATGAATTATATTTTATGTAAACTTATGAAGATTTGTAGTTTGAAAAACGTTTTAGCAATCTTGTTGCATGATACTTTCCAAAATTGAGAGAAATATATCTAGACAGACCAACCGAAACTACCCTTTGTCCCCAATGAACCAGCTGCTTTTGACATTAAGTTGTGTAAACAATTGCCGTGTTTATTCCGTGATTTTAAAAAATTATAATAATTTCTAGTCACCTTAAACAAATTATGCCTTAACAGTGTAACATAATAATATTAATATTATAGTGTGAGTTACTGTTTTAGATCAAATGGACGATCAGCTAACGGAACAAATGAGGAACGCCGTGCGAGTGAATACGCGGGCACCACGACTGAATTCGCTGGAATTGAACACGACTTGAATCCGAACCGTTCCTCCATTTGCAGAGGATCGGATCGAAAATTCATTCCGGACTGAGTCCGCGTTTACACGACGATCTCAGTACAGGGATTGGACTCAGATCGATCTGAATCCTGCATGTAAACGTACTAATGGACTGTTAAAATTTCAGTCAATTCAGAAAAGAATTGTTTGGATACCTAACTCTTAGGTTTATAGTTTTGTGCATAAAAAAGTATTAGGTCTAAATGGAAGTAACTAATCTAAAAAAGTCATAGTTCCACTTTAATTAAATTATTGTAGCCTGTAGTGTTTTATTCTAATTGTAATTATTATTATTGTAATTTTAAATATTGTTATTATTTTGATTTCACATCTTAACTTTAGTGTCCGTACTATTTTCTTTTCCTTATTGTATTTTTCTTGAAATTTTTGTATAGTAATTATATTTTTTTTTAATTCCTGGTAAAGTGGAAGAGAGGACCTGTTGGTATTATCTCTACCACGCTAAATAAATTAATTTAATTAAATTAAATTTGTATACCACCTCCAACTCTTGCGTTCAATAAATAAGCATATTTGTTCTACATTCGATAATATTTCGAAATTAGAATGTCACGTATGATAATTATTTACTTCACATGATTTCTCATATTTAGGCCTACATCATCCTAACATTACGTTAAAGCGTGATACATAAGTAACTAAGAACGATATTGCTTTATACATTTATTTATTAATTTTACTTAGTTTATTATTATTATTATTATTATTATTATTATTATTATTATTATTATTATTATTATTATTATTATTATTATTATTGTGGCCCAAAAATTATATCTGCATGAAGGAATATATGCAAATGGCTGGTTCGCTTTGTTGATGAATGTGAGGGAAGCCCGAATCTGCACAAAGGCAACAGAGCGTCCGTTTCAGCATCACGTGACCTACTTTGAGCTACCCTACAAGTACAATCATAATCCACACTGGAATATAAGTAATAGAACCGAACCCTGGGGCTCCTGCCAGGGATTACACAGAGAGTGTGAAAAATGTAAAACTAGTATTAGCACAATTTTATAGCCTCAGAGGAATGGAAAATTTATGTAAAGTAAGTGCACCATAAAGAATATACTGCCTAACCCACAAAGTGTAGAAGTTGTACAATGAACATAAAAATATTATACTTTCTGGCTGAATGGTTTAAACATAAAGTTCACAACTGAAATAGGGTGCTGATCATATCATTAAGCTAAACCTGATAACCTATTTATTTAGAATTACTGTAGTAAAATAGTTGTTATTTTCAGGGGCTCTATTAACCATTTAGCTTTTTTATTATTTAATATTACAAAATTTTCTAATTATTACAATTTACAAAAAATACAAATTGTTACAAAATTATTACCAATACAAATATAAATAATATAAACACAATTATTACAATTACATAAGAGTATTATTTACCCCGAATGAACATCAAAAACAAACATATTATACGTTTCTCTCTCTCTAATCCTGTGCCCCCTTGTTGGGGCGTAGGGCCTCCAAGCGGAGGTTTCTGTACCTATGTGAATTTTGTTACGCTTATTTTCCTAGAGAGGGCAGAGGGACAGGTGCTAAGCCCATCGCCCCTGAACCCCTCTCCGGAAACTAAGGTATTACTTGGACGTGAAAGGGCCTATACATTTTGTCCAGAGGCTCTAATTTAGGCTTGGAGTTCTTTTACGTGCCGTAAATCTACGACACGGGCCCCCCTGCTTAAAGTCCCTCCCGGAGGACTCCGTCCCCAAGATTTTTATGTCCTGAAAACCCCATCGACTGCGGCCGGGTTTGATCCCGCGACCTTCTAATCTAGAGGCGGGCACGCTACCTCTAGACCACCGCAGCCGACATGAAAGGTTTAAGCAAAGACAATAAGATTGTATATATGAAATAAATACATGAATGATGATACCAAAAAAAATTACAATATCATAACAGGGATACTAACAAAAAACCTCAATACTATGTTTCAATTTCAGAAATGATAATCAAACTTTCTCGTGTCGAATTTGAAAATACGACAACATGTAGTGCCTGGAGTTCGAATGTTAAATTACCTTTCTTCACTAGACTGTGTATACTATCAGGGCACAAGAGAAAGAGAATGTATAAATGATAGTAATAAATTGTGAAAGGTTACTCTGCTGTGAAATGCAGTGCGCCATTCTTTCCTGCCGTACAGATAACAACGTCATTCGGCGCAGCATTGACAGCCAAACCGGCAGGTCGGAAAATCACCTCTACAAACGAGGGCACCATACAAGTCTGACATTCACAAATTCATTATGAAAATCAATGAGGATAAAAAAACAACGATGTTTACATTTACATCTAATATATGAAAGTAATAACAAACACTCACAAATGTTCTTCGCTCGGATTTGTGATTTTCTCTCTTGGTATTCCAATACAGATAAAGTTGCCTCCTTGTGGAATGGCGTATTTAAGAGTGTTATTTAATTTCACTACGCTTATAACTTAAATGTTTACCTAACACCTTTAATTAAATAGAATATAATTTATTATTAAAACCATCAGTTCAACAACCTTCATTATTTGCCTTTCGACACTCGTATGCCATCATCAGGCACCATCATCAGGCACCTTGCTGTGCTGGCGTAGATCCATTAAGTTACTGAAAAGTAAAATATAATTCTTATGCTAGTAAAATAATTAAAATATATTTTTTTTAAAATTCCATTAAAAACTAGCATTGGCACATTTTCGAGCTACCTGCTTCTTCTTGAGTCTTCCTCCCCGGGAAGATCACAAGAAAATACCTTGCCGGTCAATAACAACCCGAAACACTAAAAAGAATAATGAAAAAACACCTTGGTTTGTCCTCCTAGTACAGGGGTCAGCAACCTGCGGCTCGCGAGCCACATGCGGCTCTTTGGATGTGAAGCTGCGGCTCTTTAGCTCTATACGCAAATATGATTTATTTTATAAAAAAAAATTAAAAATCGTTCTGAATCGATTAACGAGGATTAGGCACCGATTCTATCTCTCAACCACTTGTACTCGCTTTTCACGCACCCCTCCCCCGTGACACGCGTCGTCACTGTCGTCACTGTCGTCAGTCCGTCGGAAGCTCTCGAATGACGCCGTCGTCGGATGTTTCTATGTAGGTTTTAATTCGCTTTCGACGCAAGACAATTTGGCGTCTTCACCAGTGCTTTGGCTGTGATATATAGTTTGTTGTTTCAAGTAAAAGAGTTAGAAGCGAATTATCTTCTCAAAGTTATGTATATATATAATAATAATAATAATTATAATAATAATAAAACCGAAGTAAAGGTAGGTAACATAATAAGTATTATATTTTTAAAATACATATTATACATATTTTTTTTTCCAAATAAGATACCTAACTACTTTTTTGAAGTCAATAAGAACTGTCAAAAAAAGAAACAAAGTACTACTGTTGGATATTACCGCGAAGTGTTTTTATTAAAATATATATTTAATAAATTACCTATTTCATTATTTATCTATTTTATAGCTTTCATTATTTAAAACTTAGCGTTAAAATAATAATTATAAGTGTAAGTACCTATAATTTGTTATTTAATAAACCTATTTTTGAACACTGAGGATCAAAGTAGGTAGGTATTTGCAGTTTTAGATTGTACTTATATGTTTGGCAATTTTAATTGATTTCGGCATAGCTGGGCATAACACCTTTACTCGTAAACTAAGTATCTAATATTTGCCAAAGGTAAGGTGTTGAAACGTTTTGCTTTGTGCTTGAATGAAATAAATACATTCCTAAATGAAAATCACCCTGAATTAGAGAACGACAAATGGTTGCACAAATTTTACTTTATGGTGGATATCACAGCGAAATTAAATGAGCTGAATCTAAAACTGCAAGGAAAGTGAAACCCAGCCTATGTTTTGGTAGAAGAATTGGTTTGTTTTGAAGAAAAATTAATTCTTTTTGCAGAAGATATTCAGAGCGGTAAATTACTTCATTTTCAATTTCTAAAGCAATATCGCGATAAAACCAGTGCAACTGTTGACACGAATTACTTCAGCACAGTTATAAAAAAATTAAAGATGAATTTGCTGACAGATTTGAGCAATTCAAAATCAACAAAACCATTCTAGCATTCATAGTAAATCCTCTCAACACAAATAGTAACGAAATCCACATTGAGCCATTTGGAATTGATACTGGATCTCTAGAAATGCAATTGATCGATTTAAAAAGTAAAGCTTTGTGGAGTGGAAAATTTACAGAGTTGAGAAGCAAGTTGGAAGAGTTGGAGGTCCAGAAATGTATGTACGTAACGCAACAAAAGTGGACAGCTTTAAAAGAAATGCCGCGAGTTGAGGCACTTATATTCGACGCATGGAATAGTCTTCCAGATTGCTAAAGTGAGGTGAAGAAGTTGGCATTTGGAGTGCTGACTATCTTCGGATCGACATATTCGTGCGAGCAAGCGTTCTCTTGCATAATATAATTAAAAGCAAAGTAAGAAGCCAAGTAACAAATGAAAATTTAGAGTCGTGTTTGAAACTTAAAACAACAAGTTATGAACCAAATTTATCCAAACTTTCTAAAACCATGCAAAGCCAATGCTCCCATTGAATTTGTTTGCTCGATTGTTTGTTATTGAAGTAGCCTACAAGTTAGTGTTGTAAGTAAATGTTTAATTGTTATAATTTTTTACTTAAATAATAATTAATTATCTAATAATGCCATATATATATTATATAATTTGTTGTGAAAAACACTACTTATATATGAATAAATAGACATTTTTTCTTATGAATAAATAGACGAGTTTTTTATCAAAAGACTTTATTTATGCGAGTACTATTTATTGTTGGCAAGAACAAAATTTGTGGCTCTTTAAAAACTTTGAAATTTTGTAAATTGTAATTTTTGGCTCTTCCGACTCAAAAGGTTGCCGACCCCTGTCCTAGTAGACTGTAACAATGACACTGGACTACGAAATACTACTACTACTATATATTATAATAATTACTATATACTGTAGATGTGAAAGCAAATGTTTAAATAAATTAGAAGGGCGAAGTAAGGGAGAACGTGATATTATAATTCAATTATTGTCGTTGGAATTCGACTTTGCGGCCAGAGAGCTTGACTAAAAATACAGACGTAGTAAGTTCATTAATATGGGGATTTTATTAATCCCAGCGTACGTTGGCAACACAGATCCTATGCATGCAGTTTGAAGTTTTATCTTGTGTGAACATGCTAATAGTGAATTATCACTCTCTTCCTCTGTTAACCTCATCTCCCATAGTACATACAACTCACATGCCCAAAGAAATTTATATTTAAAGAAGGATATAGGAGCCTCACTGTGTGAGATCAGCATGATCAAGGGCGTTTTCCTAACTTTGAGGCATCACAAACATTCAGGACACATTCAGGATTAGTAGGAAGTCAATTTCAAACTGGAAACAGCCTTTAAGAGTGGAGAAACATTTATAGAAACATCACACGCTTTGACTGTCTCGAAAGATTTTACTATTTGTTCCTCACGGTCTTTAACGACGGCTGTACACTGTTACTCTAGGCTTATAACCGAAATTGTTCTCGCAGGAGTTATTTTAAAACTCTTTAAGGGGGACACACAGCTTTCAGTGAAATTCATAGGTGAGAAATGGGTGAATTTCATTATTTTTTCCTCAGCAAGGAATTGCTCTACAATCTTGCAATCTAACATACTATTTTTTGACTACGTCTACAATAGCATACTATTTTCAAAATTAATAAAACTGTTACAGTTATGAGTAATTATCGTTTCAAAATGGTAGCCACGTTTCATGCACTGAAATGCCGTTTCCTTCATAACTTCCACAAATATCAATGTTTATGCATTATTAATTTTCTGTGTATTTGATAATATCACACGAACAACACTATCTGCAATCATTCATTTAACATTAATAGTTTTATTTTTAAAGATATTTATACTCGTATTTTAACGAAAAATAAAATTTTAAAAACACTTATACTGTAGATATTCCAAAGATTGTAGATGATGTTATTCGCATGATGTTTTCAAATTGATAGAAAAAAATCACTCAAAAA
Organism: Ectobius pallidus; assembly: GCA_964059195.1. Lineage (NCBI taxonomy): Eukaryota > Metazoa > Arthropoda > Insecta > Blattodea > Ectobiidae > Ectobius > Ectobius pallidus. The sequence goes on along the minus strand of CAXKWD010000010.1, from coordinate 95,287,989 downwards.
TATTGTCATTTGTGGAAATTGTCAAGGAAACGGCATTTTAGTGTATGAAACAAGGTAGAGTTTAATAAGTTGACTTCAGAGAGACACTGAAAACTGTCGTTTTGACATGTTAATGGTTCGATAGTCAAGCGAAGTTATTTGGAAATGCAGTTTTATGTGTCGACACATGGGATTGGTTTGCTAGGCCGTATAAATTAATTGTTAGTATTTTGCTGATTCGAAAAAATAAAGTAAGGATTTTATTTGCTTCAGAGTAAATTGCTTAATTTGATTTAACTTCGAAGACGTAGCGATTTTGGTTCTTTGCACTTCGTTGTTGGTAGCCCTTAGTTTCTACAACAGTTTGGGTTAGAATGAGGTAATAAAAACGCCGGCAATAACATTAAGCAACTTCTCCGGCAGATGTGTACTGCACGTAGCGTACCTGTGCACTTCAGGCGCAAGGTCCAGTTTACGCTGCTCAGAACATCAACTCGTGTGTTGAGACGATTTCACCGTTCTTAAATCAAGAAGAAATAAAACGAAGCCTTGCACGAAATACTCGATTGGCTTTCTCTACCCAAATAAGAATGTATAATAATATTTTCTCACTTCATATACCTCTACACACGAGTGACCGTTCGTTTTGTGAGTGTACATCACTGGAGGAATGGCCTAGTAGCATCTTAGAGTACTCTGAAGTATGTTTTATTAGGGTCTCTCCCTTTTCTTCTGGGCCACTGGCCAAAAAGAGACATTTTAATTTTAAATCTCACAAAGTAAGATTGTGAAAGTTTTCACAATTGAAGCATTTAGTTTTATAAGGGTCTAAGTGTCAGGATCATGATTTTTCAGCTGATAATTTTAAATGGATCTATGTACCCAGACCAATGCATTTCAGAAGGGTCCAGGGAAAGCCACGTTAGTAGCAATAAATTCCAAGATATAGCGCCATCTCCGGAAAGTCTTTCTGCGGGTCTATGTCTTGTTTTCTACACAATCATGATTTTGGCAGTTAGACCCTTAAAAAAACTAAACGCTTCAATTCAGTTTTACCATTCTCTTGTAGTGGTAGCTAGCAGGGTAATATTCGGATTGGCTATCCAGGTTTTTCAATTTTGTTATAGGTATTTAACGACGGCTGTGCACTGACATTTAACCTTGTAAACGGGTGCAGGTGTTCCAGTATTTTACCCACAGGAAATCATTATTTTGATTAATTAAGTCCTTACAACTCAAAGCCTGCTTCAGTGATCGTGAGCGGTATCGTTGGATGAGAGTCATAACCCGCCTGTTGCATACCTGGCAAAGGGTTACTGCGGTGGTTTCCCATTGCCCTCCGCGGAAATTTGGTTGTCCCCACAAGGCTTTCAATACGGGACCGCTTGTACCGAGGTGCTGGCGTTGAGTTAACCGAGGACCTTAGGAAATAATTTACTTGCTTATAAATATTCAGACATAGGACTGTCCCATTTATGCATACATAAATGCTTTGTTCTGTGGCGGGAACGCACTTTTCTCTATTTTCTTACAATTTCACATCCCAACATCTAAATCTATTCTTTTTAATACATAAATTGTCGAGGATATTAGAGAAATTGAAGCTTAATCGCAAACAAGTGTCTGTTACATTTCGCAAGTTTTTAGAAAATGCGCTCCAAATCCATTGATGCTTATAGTGTCAGAATGCCTAGTAATATACCTCTTCCATAAAAGTTATATTACTGTTTTATCAAAATAACATTATCTAAAATACTCCAGTCAATATTAAGAGAAGAAAAACAACAAAAACAACCCACAGAATAATACTGGCTGCATCTTTTTTTTTTTTTTTTAATACACGAGTAGCTGTGTTTATACTCCTTTCAGCTACGAGGACATATCAGGAGTTCGGGATCTGTGTAGGGTAGGCCATGGAACTATTGATTGTCAATTATTTCTATTACTTGTGTATTTTATGGAGTAAATTTTAACTGATATTAATTTAAATGGATATCATACAGCATAAAATGAAGTTGATTCATGGTATGTAAATATCCAATTCGGCATTTGCCTTTACTACTGGGGAAACCATGAAAAAAAGACATGTAAAATTGGCCGACCACGGGATTTGAACTCGAGACCTCCCGAGTGAAAGTCCAATATGTTACCATCTCGGACACCTCGCTGGGTTAGCTGCATAATGTAGAATAGATGGGCAGGTGATTGTTATAGCTCGGCACATTACTTTCGTGTTCTATATAACCTTTTGTTCCACAGTTTCGCTTCTTAATTTTCTGCATAGTGATGTCATTGTTTATTGTAAGATGAAAGTAAGCACATAGGAAGAGGCATCATAGAACTTTTTCCGCAAATAACTCAATTTTTTAGAGAATTGTACAGTAACATAGTCCCTTGTTAAACTTCGATTTTCTAATGTCCTCGTCATGTTAGACGACTTCACATACCGTCGTGTTTCAACAAAATAATACTAAGGCACTGTTCCTGCCGAAAATTTATACTGTGTGATGAAGTAGACATTACATATCTCGGAAGTCATTCAGTAGTGTTATCGGTTCCACACAACGAGCGGTTTCTCTAGACTACATTCAGGGCGCGATATTGACCATGACCACTCTTCTGTAATGTGATGCAGTTTACGGGCGGAACTTGCACATACCACATTGATCAGACTCTACTGCAACGTCTTTCAATATGAATTTGTTTGGAGAACTCCTTATTCTATATTGCTCCCATAAAATTTCTCGTTTCATAAAAATGATTCCTCTGCAAAGCCACATGCGACATGCAGTCTTGCCTGTTGGTTTTATAACTTACAGCAGCACCAGATATCGACCGTGGAGTTCTGTTCTACATATATCATATGCTATTTTTCAGCTTTGTGCAAATGGTATATCTGCAGTCCGGGTGTAATAATCATCTTATTGCAGCTGTTCTCAAGGCAGGAACGAGGGACCAATTTAGACCAAGGTCACGGAACAAATCAGGTGGTAAAACCTGCCGCACAACTCAATGGCGGGTGATAAAATGACGAACGGGACCATTATGTGTATGCAAAAGATGTGGGAAAGCGTGTGAGAGATACCACGTGATGTCATGTGACAAGAGACAAGAGTCCCTATCATCATTCTGTACAAAATAACCAACTTTTGCACATTGTGCGATCTTCATATTTCATCAAAATGATGGAGTTGCAGAATGAAAAGAATTAGCAGGAAATCAAACTCTCAGACTTGCTTTGTACCGCTTTCAGCACCAATAAACTTTATATGGATTGCCTGAGTCGTTCTCAAGTTGGCTTAGATGTCTTAATTAGCTTATTACTTCCTCTGACCGTACCATAGGTAACCTACAATAGGTAGAGGAAGTATTGTATTCGATTCCGAAATTCAAAGTTTAGTTTTCAGCATAAATACATATTTTGAGATCTCCATCAAAAATTCTATTTTCAGAAACACGTCTGTATGCGTGAGAGAGACTGAGTGTTTATGTCTGTGAACGCCCATCTCCAGAACGAAAAATCGTAAAAAACAAAATTTTGTTTTTGAGTAAGTTATCTTCTGGGAATGTGACACGAAGATTGCCGGCGACTTTCTCTTACTTTTAAGGGACTTTACGTGAAAAATATTTTGTTTCCCGCGAATTTCTTGAAAACGGCTCTAACGGTTTTGTTTAAAGTTTGTGCATGAAGTGCCTATACAAAGACCTAAAACTTTTATTTGAAACATTTTTTTGCAAAAATTCTCTGAATGGTAGTTATAAGACTCTCACTGTCTGGAGACATCTCCGACCGATGATCCAGATATGCAAATGGAGCTGTGTGACCTACAAAGTGACAATTTTCTTACACCGATGAGAAATTGCAGCCCATCGAGTTTTGGACAAGAAGCAATATCCAAACTTGCGAAATTGTTCTTTGAGAATACAATCCATGTTTTGTGTACGTAATGTGAGTGTTCATTTTATACAATGAATTTGAAAAAACTGAGCAGAGGAACAAGTTGTAACAAGATTTACTGAAATCGCCACTGCGGCTTCCCAATATTCAAATGGAAGTCGATGCTGAATCTGTAGTAAACCAATATGTAGCTCAATTTTCTCATTAAATGTATGTGGTCGTTATCTTTCTATTATTATATTTTGTAAAAGAGGCCTATAAGAAAATCTAGCTTGATATATGATATTTCTTTAATTTTTGTAATAATTTAATATTGAAAATTAATACACTGTTCCGACCCGCGAATTAATTTTGAAAGTGTCAACTGGCCAATCACCCGAAAACTGTTGAATCACACTGTTCTATAAAATTGAATGTTACGACGCGCAATGGATATTTATGGCTGGTGTACTATTTGGCACAAAGACATAGTACCAAATTTTAGTTATTCATTGCACTGTAATTTTATTAGTTAGGCATACAATAAACACAATTCTCGTGCTATTGATAAAGCAAACGCTATAAAATGTTTAAAACATTTATTTTAAATAACAGAACTCCGAGGGACATGATTAAATATAATGTGTATTATTAAATTATTACATACGTAAGATATTATGCAAAATATTATATACAATATTGTAATTTTTAGTAATCAATTTGTATCAATTTGTAAAAAAAAAAGAGCGTTAATTATCCAACTCTGGATGTGGAACTGAAAAAATCTAGTTTAACAAAATAGCGTGAAGGTTAAATCCGGTCGAGTGATCACTGGACATTGTAATGAATCGCTGGAACAGCTGGTAAGATAATTAGGAATTCCGGAATTTTAAATTAAATTCGACAGCGCTCTTTTAATGAAAGCCACTGTCCAGTAAAAGTGCTGCCCTATCACATACCATTCCAACAGTCAGTCTGAAAAAAATGCAGCTCTGTAAGAAAAAATCGTGTGACCAGGTTTTCAGATACCGAATAAAGAGAAAATTTTAACACCTAGCAATGCTTGCTAATCGCTATATCCCATGGTTGGGGAAATATTAAGATCACTACGGCTACTTAAATATATTCCGTACAGTTTATAATAAGTTTATAATAAGCTATTTTCCTAGACACTAGACAGTTTTCATCCGTCGTATAGGAAATAAACTACAGTACAGTTGAAAATAAAAACCTCTTTTTGAAACCTAGTTTTAATTCCTTTTATCGGGAATTTTCAACTAACATGGTCGTCTTTCAGATGTTTATCTTGGGCTATGTATGTACTAATGGTGGCACAGGGCTAGTGACTGCATTTTTCTGCAGGCCGAAAGGTCTTGACGGAAATAAAAAAAAGATACGAAGATATGCATTTATATTGGGATGACGTGGAAAGTGATAACAATTAGAAGAAAAATTCTTGACACCGTTCGTTCTGACGCTCCGCCAACTGAGTTAGTCAGAGTTCGGGAAGTCTCTAGGAATATCCTTAATGTCCGCACCTTTACGTTCTACATACTACGAGGCACGCTAATTTGCAGTGATACAGCACACTACTTTTAATTACTCAAAGATAACGAAGTTGTTCTCTGAGCTCTCTTTCCAATTACATTTAACTTTCTTAAACGATAAATGGTACTATTTATACTTCAAAACATTAAGAAACCTCCGACTACCAATTTAATAGCAACTATAAAGATCCATCTCTAGAAAACGTTTAGAAGTCAAGAATGTAAAACGTGCATAAAAGCACTAACATGTTTAAGGGTCAAATACAATTGCAAGGTGAGGAATCAAATTGCTTGGACTACATTCTCAAAATGAAAATGAATGTGTGTTTAGAGAAACCCCGTACACACGAAGTAGAAAGTTTTGGGAAACACAAAAAATTGTTGAAACGAAATGTATGATTTAAGAATTGAAATACGCTTATTTCAAATGGAAATTGTTTGTAAGAGAATAAATTATTTTGTATGCAAAAGAAGATTTTAAAAATAGAATATGACTCAATATTCATGCCTGAAAATATTTGAGTTACGGGATTTCTCAAAGTCGTGTATAATTTTCAGAAACACGTCTCTTTATTTTATGAAATAATTGAAAATTTGGTTTAAAAAATGCTAATTTTATTCTAAAATCCAATATTTAGAAGCTGATTTCATACTTGTTCCTTCGTGTGGACAAATTTTACTCTGACTTTTATGAAATGTCACTGAAGAACATAAAATAATAACAAAACCATTAAACTTAATTTAAACCTGTACATTTTCCTGACTACCTTACACCAACAAGCATACAAGGAAATTTATTCCTGAAGCGAACAGGAAGATTGAATTCCCAGATTTCTTATATGATATTTCTCGCGAAATGGCACGTACTGTTCTCTCATTCTGTATATTCCTTTTTGCTATGGTTATAAAATACCTAAAACCCACGAACAGAAATCCAACACTAAACAGCTCGCTTATTTAGAGTTTCAGAGAATTCGACGCATACTTCCTGTTGCCCCACGCAACTGTAACCATAGCCACGTCCCGCAAGACTGAATAGCAAAATTTAGTGATCACTCACAGCGTGCAAAATCAGCGTCTGGAAATAAAATATCGCAGTAAAAATGTACCGTATATACAAGAAAACAAAGAGTGTTTCTAAAACTGTATGCAACGTTTCGTAAGTTGGTTCGAGCATGATACACTGAGATTTTATTTTAAAAATGGCACTCTACTTTTACAAAATATTATGTCATACTCATAACTTTATCTTAATTTTCTCGCTTCACATTCCGGCACAGAGAAGTGACCGGGCCTTGAAGTAGTTGAAAATTCAATTATCTCTCCCTCAAGCAAGGCAGTTTTAGCGAAATGGCACCTAATTCGTGAAATCCATTACTAAATAATACAAAAATTGTTAGAAGAATTGTTTTGAACAAAGGCTTTAGATTCCAACATAAGTATCTTTGTAAGATATTTAAAGAAAATCTGTATTCGTGTTCGAAAAAATTGCGAAAGCCTATAGCCTAATTAAGATAATGTTATTGGTAAAATAAAACGGTTGGCATGCTTCAGGTCAAATCCCAGACCGATGACTAATTCAAAAATGAAATTTCAATTTATATTACGTTTAATTCTCCAAGAATGTTGTTCCCCGAAAAAATACAGACAGAAAAGCACATTCAATAGGTATTTTCGGCTCAAGGGGCATCAAAACATGTAATCCTAATGAAAATTCACCATCGAATTTCAGGGGCAAACATAATACTTTATAGTACCTATGATATAAGTTATAGGTAGAGAAGTAAGGAATATCACTTGTTCCAAAAAGAAATAATCTTAACGATTAAATATGGCCTTTTCAAGGGTTACCAAAAGATAGACAAGTAGCCTATCAAAGTCAGTGGAATGAAACATAATCTCCTATTATATAAATTTTTTAACAAATTTGAAAATATTGTTAATACAAATATAAAAAAGTAAAAAAGCAGAGAGGAAAATTAAAATTAAATAGAGTTGGGAAAAATAATTTACCTCTTGGGAAGAGAAAGCTATAGTCAATATTTAAAAATACTATTGAAATTTAATTTGCTAATACAAATGGTTCTTTAGGAGTCACGTAGATGGGTTCGCCGGAATTCTAGAAACAACCCATCGCAATGGTTTGTAGACTACTGAAAATCTTACAGTGACCGGGACCTATAATTATATTAACATAGAATCCGAACCACAATGGGCCTTATGTTTCGCTTAACAGGAATCGCAGAGGTATAGGCAACGGCCACCCATCTAAGTTCTCGTGAGATCTAACAATAAATTTGTTATCATTGTTGTTATTACTAAGTATTATTACTGTATGTTATGTGAAGATACTTGGTCTAGTAATCAGCGTTGCTGACTACGGATCCGCAGGTCTAGGTGGTTCAATCTCGTCACCTTCTCGCATTTTTCTGAAGTAAGGAGGTATGGAACGGGGTGAACTCAGCTTCGTGTCACAAGTAGAGGAACTGCTTGATAAAGAAGTAGCGGCTCCGGTTCAGTAAGTCATCAATAACGGCCGTGAGAGTCGGCATGCTGACCACATGCCCCCAATCCTGCCATCTGCCTGACTCAGCGGTCGAATGGCAGGCCTGCTCCCTCAAGAGATATAGCGCCATGGAGATTAGGGTATGTGAAGATAAGAAACACAAGACCTCATAAATAATTCTGAACGTGCAGATAAACAATAGGGAGAAGAAGAGATGTAAAAATAGCGTCATCTCCTTAGAAGGATTTTAAAACGTAATTTATGGGCGGAATTTTCCTCTCACGCACTTTACGCATTAAAGAACGTGCTAAACGCTTCTATGTAGGCCTACCTCCTCGCAGTTTCAGCTGCAACTTCAGAAAGCTTTTCCAACACGCAATGCGGATCTTCAAGTCGCCCCAGGTAAATGACGAGAAAGACTCGAGCACGAAGGCTGTCCAGCGAGCTTTCCTGGCATGTTACTGTCCACAAAGACATCTTTATCTGCTCCTTGCTACCTTCCTTCAAAACTTCCCTATATACACATAAATGTATTTCGACAAGATCTACAAAGTTTGGAGGTTAAAATATATTTTATTACATGAAGAACACTGTACATGCATAATGCTATTTCCTTTAAATTCTATAAGGCATAACCGCAATTTAATCATAATGATTAGACATCGGAAGTTTAGGTAAATGCCTGTTTTACTTGAATGTATATATATTAAAGGCTGGTAGTAATGTTCCCGAATTATATCAAATAAAGCCGTCTGGTAAGTTTTACCTTGCCTATTTTTTTCCTTTTTTAACATTTATGCCTTTTTATATGGATTTCTTTTCCATTTTAAAATATTTGAGTACTCTCTCAACAGTATTTAAGAATTCTGAGTTCAAACTAGGAATTTATATTAAGTTTCTTTAATAATTTTCCCTAAATTAATTTAATATGGCATACAACCACATTATTTTCTACGCCCAAAAATGTGGGTTCTTATTGTATATTTATGTAATGTTTAAAAAGAGCCTGAGGGACTCAATTTAAAACTAAATATTATTTCATATTAATCATATTAATTAATCAGCCGAATACTCAAAGAATAAAAATTGTAACAACACATTGATGTGATTTTTATAGAAAAATTACTATTCTGAAATTCTTGAAAGCCTTTTTTTCATGAAACTAAATTTTTTAACAGATACCCTTTTTCCAACCAACTGGTATTATTCTTATTTTATTATTTTAATAGCATACTTCTAAATGAAGCAAAAACGGTATGGAACAGAATGGTTAATTTTGCTGTGATTAAGAATACTGATTAACAATATACCTTGGGACAGGATTATAGAGACGCCGTAAGCTAAAATATAACAAACCTACATACATATACATTAATTAGAAGCATATAATCAATCAGGAAATATTAATTACAAGAAACATGTACACTAAACAGGATGTAGTTAAGAACGTATTTCCAAAATATCATAAATCTGGACATAGAATAGACCATGGGAAAACACACTTAAAAAGAAACTAATTTCAGTAACTTTACAGACATAAAGTAGAAAGCATTCGGCTATTAAAAATATGAGACTGAGTGACATTTTTATGATTCTTCGAAATCCCAAGGAAGCAGCTTTAACTCCTACCCCGTGGATACATACAAATCCATTTACGTAGGCGTAACATACATAAGCATTTAGAACATATGCTTTAAACTGCACGACCACAATGAACGCCAGCAGGAAGAGCTTAAAAAAAAGAACTCTGTACATGTAAACATCAATCTACGCTTAGAATTTTGGAACTTTATATTATTATGTTTTCTAATAATCTGAATTGTGTTTTAGTTTGCAATAACAAACAGTTCTAAAGGGTCTTTCATGTTGTAGTGAATGAAATTTAACAATATTTATTTGCCTGCAATTTGCCAGGACCATAGAAAAATATCGCTAAATTCGGGTTTATCGTTATATCGATCTTCATTATACTCAGGTTCGACAGTATTAATAAAGTATTAGTTTGTAAAATTTAGCATCTATTATATACAGTGCGATGTGAGGCTGAGTAGATGCACTAACTTACTGGAAAATCGCTTTCAAAATAAGCATACCAACATTATGATTGTAGATAAACTTTAGCTAGTACGAATTTCTAGTGTTTAAAATATTGTAATATTAATTTATATTGCATATTTTGTATTTAATGGGTAATTTAGTGAATTTAAATGTATTAAATTTTAAGAAATGTTTTTGTATAATGAAAAACACTGTACTGTGTAAGCAAATAAACCAACTAACTAACTAAGCACAAGTATTTACATTTATGAATATATACTTTGTTCAGTCATCGGAGGGGAAGTGAAAACATATAATATGTCGATGTAGTGAACTTTAGGATATGCTAGTATAGTTATAATTCAAGATGCTGTTCAAGCAAATGGAAGTTTCAATAACTTTAATGCTACTTAATGGAATTGTGTTGCCCTAGAAAATACACAGAGATCTAAATACACATTTACTGCAGAGGGAATCAACATCAGTGAAGTGTAGTGTAGTGTGCTGAAACTGTCTCTTTCCAGACAGTAAACACGAGGAAACATCGCTCCCGAGTAGAATGGGAAGCAGAAAGTGATTTTACTCCGTTTCATTTATATAAGACACAGTAAGGACATTACTTGTATTGTTGTGGCAATAATTCTACAATAATATCATGGTTGTCATTATATTAGTGATAGAAGTTCAAACATCAAAACATTAGATATAGGATACCCTAATATCCACATTTGTGCGGTGCGGTGCGTCAATATGCAGTTAATACAATCTATATATTTAAATGGGAAGCTGAAAAACGCTACTTAACGTTTTGGTGCGTTCCGTTTGGTCCCGTCGCATGAATTTCCGTCAGAAAGAATATATTTCGATTGCTGCAACAAAATCGGAGTTTTTCGTATAAGCTCGGGTCCGAATTTTGTATATTTTCCTCACGTTATGTAATTTTTGGCACTTATATGATAGTGGCACTCTTGTCACCCACTCTGTTCAATATATATGGAGAATGGTTAATGAATGAAGCTTTGGAAGGAATGGGAGATTTTAAAGTAGGAGGACATATCATAAATAACATAAAATATGCTGATGATGTAGTACTTATGGCAAAATCAGGAAAAGAATTACAAAGAATGCTGGATCGGTTGGTGGAGATTGGAAAAATATATGGGATGAAGATAAATACAGACAAATCAAAAGTCATGATGATTTCAATGACAGAAGAACCACTTAGGTGTTTGATAGAGAACAGAGTGCTAGATAATGTGTCCCAATTCCGTTATTTAGGAAGCATGATCACCAGAGATGCCCAATGCACCAAAGAAATCAGAGAAAGGATTGCTATGGCTAAAATAGCCTTCAACAAAAATAGAAATTTACTCACAGGAAAACTAAATTTGCAGCTAAGAAAAAAACTGATGAGATGCTACGTTTGGAGTGTAGCTTTGTATGGAGCCGAAACATGGACACTCAGGAAAAGAGAAAAGAAATATCTGGAGAGCTTCGAGATGTGGTGTTGGAGGAGGATGGAGAGGATTCGATGGACGGATAGAATCACAAATGAAGAAGTTTTAAGAAGAGTGGAAGAAAAGAGACACATCTTGCAAGATGTGAGAGTGAGAAAAGCCAACTGGATGGGACACATTATGAGAAGAAGAGGACTTTTGCTAGATGCCATAGAAGGAAAAATAGAAGGAAAGAGAAGACTAGGAAGAAGAAGAACTGAGATACTGGATGACATCAAGAAGAAAAGAAATTATGGAGAGTTAAAGGATGCAGCAGAAAATAGAAGGAGCTAGAAAATGGAATTTTACATGGGAGTTTAGACCTGCCGTAAGGCAGAAGTACCATGAATGAATGATATATGATAGCTAGTATCGTAAAATTTGGCAGGAATATTGGCACAAATACCTGCCATAAGAGTAAAAAATTTGGTGTTTCTGGCTGACCCACAAGTATAGAAAAACTGACTGGATATCCGTAACGTCATTCACATCAACGACAATTTAGATCAACCACTCATGGCGTGTTTCTAGAATGCTAGATAAACGTTTGTCCTCTGGGTAATTATGAAAATGACTCAAAACGTGTTTATACAAACTCGGGTTAGATCTTTCCAAGGATAAATCACGGGTTGGAGTATCCTTTCATGAATGGCTGGATAAAATTTAACCTCTCGTAGGATCAATATAGCGGTCGTGCACAGCTGATTACTTTTTTTTTCTTTACCTTAGTTTTACCTCTCCCTTCTTAGGTACATTTAAGCGACCCAAGCCGCCCGGGCCTTACAGGGCCGCGACCTGTCGAGAGAGGGATTAATTATGGATCACATACATAATTTTTTGGCCAGACAAGGACATGGAGGGACTCCCCGGATGAGTAATCAGCCCAATGCCGGGGCCACCTCCGAGACAACAGGAACATATAGGACGAGGCACAGCATTCACAAACACACACACACTCCAAACAAGGTGAGGATGGGATGAAGATGATAATGACGTCCAGATGATATCTGGGGACCTAAAGTTGCCCAACATTTGTCTCACAGGTGAGAAAACCCCCAGAAAAAAACCCACCTAGGTAACTTGTCCCAACCAGGATTCGAATCCGGGCCCGCTGTAAAATTGACCAGAAACGGGATTTGAACAAGGGACCTCAAGAATGGGAGTCCAAGACAGCTCGCTCGGTTTAAAGGTCTAGTTTGGTAAGCATATGTGAAGAAATGTGTGCGTACTGTTACTTTTCAAAGCTAAATGTATTGCAACTTCCAAAGCCGTATATGAATACTGTAAAACAATAATTATGTTGTCATGAGAACTGATTTCCATTTGATAAATTGTAATACTACCATAAAATAGGCGCTAAATTTGGCATTACTCTGGTACAGGTCAACCGACTTGGTCCAATATCAATAGGCTTCTTCCCATGGACGTTATAAATGCATATACCAAGTTTCATGAAAATCCGATAAAGCGTATCGAGTTATAGCGCGTGGACAGACGGACAGACATTTTCCCGTTCCCCACACTATCTCATAAAGTAATATTCTCTCACTTAATAAATGTAAATAATGAGTATCAAAGCCTTCTAAATTAAATAAACGATACAAATCCAAGCCAGGTCCTCCTCATTATATCGTTAGTGCTCTGGTGGGTGATTCTGGAACTAATATGCCCATGGATAATTTGTCCAAGTGCAACTTTAGGCTGTTCATTTGGAGAAACACAAAAAGTAATCTTGTGTATATCCTGCCCATTGGATAATTTATTTATAGGTATTTCACGAGTTTATAGAAACCGAGCATACACTTCCAGATGAGCCAGAAACATATTATTTTGTTGAACATAGGCCTATAGCTTTTGACCTGTGCATACTTGTAAATTTATTGATGTAAGCAGTGGAAAAGCTAACCATTGTTAAAAGTTGTGTTATGTCATTAATATCATTTCCGACACTTTGTTTTATCAGTTCACTTGATTTATTTATTGCTCCATCTACCCAGTTACCACAAGTCACCAGAGCATTAGGCATCAGAGCATCTATAATACAGTAAGCCCATCGATTCTACAGCCATCTAGTACGAAAGAACCTAGGTAAGGCATTAGAAGAACTTAAAGAACTTGAAGACTCTAATTTAGAAAATTCTGAGCCCAGAATTTTTACGTCTGAAGAAAAAATTGACCTCTATTGGGTCTGAATCGGCGAACCTCGGGTTCAGAGGCTTAGACCTCTGGCAATACAGTACCCTAAATAACTTATTGCTTCCTTGTTATTTACAGAATACTATTTTGAGGCTCTATTCAACCTAGAACCATTCCTGTCGACCTTTCGAATAGTTCATGTGACATTTACGTCAAATTAGCGGTGTTACAAAACACAGCGGACAACATATCAAAAGTTCTCGACTGACCCGATATTCTCGTTCGATATCACATACATGAAAAATTCAAATGAAATCGATTTGATGAAACTGTCACAGTTTAATATCAGTTTGTGAAAAAGCTTCGCAAAAACCATTCCACTCAGCAGGGAAACTTTATTCATTCGCTTCAGATTCCATTTTCCATTTCACTGTAAAACAAGCTAACAATAATTTCTCCTCCAGCAGATGACCCCTTTCCACATGAAAAAATAATCTAACGTTTCATCAATCCAGATTATTTAAATAACATTTATCTGTTTCAACCAATTTACTATTATGTTGGAGTGGATGGTAGGTATTCCAAGCTATCCATAATAATTATACGAAGGAGAATCAAATGAAAACCGCAATTAATTTTTTCCGCTAATTGACTGCAGGAAGAATGTTTGTTCGTACATTATTCTTTTTCGCCAAAGCGAAGGGGATTGTTGAGTGCAGGTGTTTTGCTTCAACATGATAATGCCCGTCATCATGCTGCTCGTGCAACCATGAAAACCATTGATGATATTCGCTTCAAGTGCCTCCCACATCCGCCATATTCGCCAGATTTGTCACCATCAGATTTCCACATCATTGATCCATTAAAGGAGCACCTTGGAGGGCAGAAGTTCAAGTCCGATGAAGACGTTCAATAGGCGCAGCACGAGTGACTACAGCGTCAACCAAAAGAATTTTTCTCACTCGGTATCAAAGCACTTCCTATCCGATGGCGCAAGTGCATTGAACTGGGAGGGGCTATGTGGAAAAATAATATACAAGCAAGCATTCTTCCTGCAGTAAAATAGTGGAATAAATTAATTGCGGCTTTCATTTGATTCTCCCTCGTAGTAATAACAATAATAATAACAACAATAATAATTGCGTTATTGTAGTGAGATAGATTCCTTGATATTCATAATAATAATAATAATAATGACAATAATACATTAACAATAATAAAATAACTGCGTTATTATTATTCTAGTGTGACACAATAATGATTACTACATTATTATTTAACAATAATAACAAAAAACTGCGTTGTTATTATAATCATTATTGTCATTATAGATAGGCCTACAAAGAATCTTCTCATGCCACTCTGAATCGAAGGCTTTAGTGTAGTCTACAAAATATGCTATATAAAGTGTTAGGTTGAATTATTCTGTTTCCTCCAATATATATATATGAAGAGAGAGAGGGGGAGGGAGGGAGAGAGAGGGGGGAGGGGGAGGGGGAGAGAGAGACTATATATACCTCCGGACGGGTATAGGACTTGAATGCAAACCAATAAGAGATTGGATTACCCAGGCCTGGTGTGGAACGCGGTAAGGAGATCCAATGCCAACTAGAAGAAACCAGAAACACTGAAAACTTTCCACGAACTCTACTCGACTGTACCACTGGTGGTGCAACTCCCTGCGACGAATTATGTTGCTTTGAATAATTCATCGCTCGGTTCATATACGTGGAATTGCTTTCTAAATCGATTCTCTTTCTATATTGAATTACTTTGTAGGCCTAAGTTTTCTGGCTAGTAATATTACCAGCTGGAATGCACTCGGCCGAAATGTAGGTTCTTACGGAATGTGAGACTCGACATTGAATTATATCCGAAATAAGGCTTTTAAGGATGGTTTTAGGTTCATATCAAGAGTCAAGATGGGATGTACTGCAACTTAGGCCTGTGATCGTCGCCGATGTGCCGGAGTTCTTTTACATGCCAGTAAATCTGCTGTCACATTTATGCACACATAAATGTCATCGACCTGGGCCGGGGTCGAACCCACAGAACCTTGGGCACAGAAAACCAGGGTTGATGATGAATTGAACAGGTTAATAAAATAAAAAACATATAAAGTCATATTAGAACCTTCAGGTTGAGTTACTTTGGGTACGATTAAAGGAAGAACACTTCTTAATAAAGTATTAAATCGGAATAGAGTAGCAATAAGACCAAAAAAAACGATGCTCAAGATGTTTTTAAAAGTTTAGAAAATAAAGAACCGAAAATTGAAACTGAAATCAATAAAGAAAAAGATGGACATTATTGAAAAGTACAAAATAATCAGGCGATAACGATGTAGCACCTATAATAATTAAGGAATCGCGCACAATGTGCATTATCTTAACCTAAGACTTAACCTACCCAGTCCTGAACCCGGGAAAGAGATTTTTCACTACTGAAAAATCCCCGACCCGGCCGGGAATCGAACCCGGGCCGCCGGAGTGGAAGGCAGGCGCGCTACCGACTCACCCACGGCGAAGAAGAAGAAAATAAAGAAAGGGGGAGGAGGAAAATGTCTGTTCTGAGGTGAGCAGTAGTATGCATTCCATGGAAAAAAATCTTTGCTTTTTAGAAGAAATTGTATTTTTAAAGAAATGAGAAAATTTTGAAACATGTATACCAACGGAAAAAAGTCTTGTTTCAATATTCGCTTATCAAAATTCAATTACTCTTAATGAACATTTCACACTTCCTCTCATAATTAGATCCTCTTAGAAAGGCATTTCCCTGTCAGCTGCAGTCGCAAGATTTTTATGGCTTTGTTTCTATTACTCTATCTTATTGCAATCCTATTCCAGACCTTTTCAAGTCATATCTTTTGAAGACAGGTAATGAAACTGCAAATAAAACCTTTTTAGATGGCCTGTCATCTGCTCTAAAATTAAAGTTCTTTTTTCATTCACCCAAATAAAGTAGAATACATTAAAAGGAGATCGTAATGTATTGTGAATACCTCTATTCATTCATGACATAGGATTGAGAATAATGCGATCAAAAGACTAAATTGTTATGAAGACATTTAAGTTCAGACGCGTTATATAGTGCTCTTCTTTATCCAATCTGATATGTAATATTCATATAACTGTTTTTGATATTATGTTCTATGCAACGTATTGTGGGAAATATTAAAAGAGTTTTATATCATGAGTACAAAGGAGTATCACAAATCATACCATACCTAGGTCATATATATTCCGTTATGAAGATTCAAGATAATTTTTAATAGATACCGTCTATTCTTTAGAAATAGCTTATATGATGGTAATCTGCACTGTAGCAGAAAGATTTTTAAAAATCTCAAATTCCAGCAGTTATCCAGGAGGATTTTAAGTCGGTTTCTCATACTGTAAGTTACAACTAGGGTCCTGAATCCTTACCAGACTGGCATTCTAGTCTTGGGAAGATCGGTATAAAAGAGTCTTCTTAAGGGGCGACATACAGCTTTGGGTGATATTCATAGGTGAGAAACAAGTGAATTTCTTTTTTTAGCAATGAATTACTCTACAACATTGCATTCTGGCATACTCTTTATTGACTGCTTCTAGAATTGCATACTATTTTAAAAATTAATCAACCTGTTACAGTTAGGGGTAATAATCGTTTCAAAATGGCAGCCACGTTTCATGCACTGAAATGCCGTTTCTTTGATAACTTCCACAAACATCAATATTTCTTAGATATTTTTCTGCTTATTTATTAATGTCGTATGAATAACATTACCTACAATCATTCATTTAACATTAATAGTTATTTTTTAATATATATATATATATTAATGAAAAAATAATCTAAAAATTATTTTTTTTAAATACTTATAGGCCTACTGTAGGTATTCCAAAGACTGTAGATGGTGTTGTTCATATGATGTTTGCAAATCGATAGAAAAAAGAATCACTCAAAAAGATATCCATTTGTGGAAATTATCACGGAAACGGCATTTTAGTGCATGAAACGTGGCTGCCATTTTGTAACGATAATTACCCATTAGTTTCATTAATTATGTAAATGGTATGTAATTGTAACAGTAGTCAATAAAGAATATTCCAGATTAAAAAGTCACAGAACAATTCATCGCTGAGAAAAAAAAATGAATTTCACCTATTTATCACCTATGAATTTCACCCAAAGCTGTGTGTACCCCTTAAGAAGACGGCGACAGAAAGAGATTACTATTTTTCCCGGAATCTGAATTCGAAAGATTGTGGTTAGTAATTGCCTAGTTTAATAAGTAGCATCCGTTTCGTTAATAATACGATACAACAGCAAAATTAGCTAGGGTCATTAGACCACGTCTGGGATTTTGCAGGAGAAGAGAACTGTTGGGAATCTAGGTGGGCTATAGTTCAGTTCTCCTGATTATGGGAGGTGGAGGTCACTCATCTATGTACAGGTAGGGGGGGGGGAAGCGGACCGACTCTTGTAGCTGATTTCAGAGCCTTGTCATTCGTAAATAAATGTAAGAGATGTAACGGAAACGTTTGTTTTCACAAGTAATGCAAATTACGTGAAATTATTTCTCAATTCAAGCAATTTATCAGCTGTAGAACAAATTTCATTACATTCCATGTGAATGCCGCTAGGCATGCGCAGTGGCTCATATCGGCAACTTAGATATTTTAGTCGGTCCGCTTTTTCCCCCCTACCTGTACATAAACCAACCTGCACATTCCTTAACCTGCATTTGTTTATAGTACACTTCATAGATCTAAATTTCTCTAATAATCACGCTGCATTTTTTTGAACACGAATAACGCCATACTTGAGGTTGTAATGTTCTTTAGAACCTATAGATTTCATATATAAACTCGGTTTGTTCATAGAAATATGGGAAATGTAAAAAAAAATTAAAGAAGTGAGCACTTATATAACCTAAAATGACGTAATTTGAATACTACTGATTCTTCACAAGATTCGGCAACTAAATTAACTTAATCTAACCTAAAATAACCTCACAACCCTCGATTATCTCACAATCATCGCACACGGAGAGAAAAAAAAAAAAAAAAAAAAAAAAAAAAAAAAAAAAACTCGTGTTATCTGAACCTAACTTCCCGCGTGTAAGGCTATTGTACGATGCAATCGAAATAAGTCGATCATATCCAGCCAAGTAACCTGCACCACACAATTTCATTGCGGTTAATTCAGTACTCAAAAACCTCATTATGTTCTATAGCACCACTTGTGATATTACTACATTATAAAAATAAGGCATTTGGTTTAAGAAGATAGTAAAAGTTCAGATATTTTATTTTAATATCGTCACTCTCACTTTTTCAGTAGAATTAAAAATAAACTTGAATAATGGAAAAAAATTAAAGTAAAGTAAAGTGATCCCTATACAGGCCATAGAGGCCCAGAGGGTTCCAGAAGGTTGAGGCTAAAAGATTTTGGACATTCGGCACGTGAAGGTGGTAAGGTTGTCAGCCTTACGCACCGGCCGCCTTTACCCCCAGGATTGCTTCTTGTACTCATTTCTGTTAGAGGCTGAGTCGACCCCAGGGCCATAGTGCCACCAGAACGATTAGGCCAATTGAAAAACTCCAACGACCTCATCGGGACCTTCCGGTTTGTAGCGCAGCGCCTCAACCACTATGCTACGGCATACCCCAGGTTAAAAATTACAAACAAAAATTATGATTCTAACCTTTCCTTAACTAAAACTTGTTTTTCATCGTTCAGAGGTAGGTAATACTATGACTCTGGAATATTAGTTCCATTCAAGATTCTAAACATGATCCTTTTGGACATGTTATTCTCTTCACTGCTTCTGGCGTAAAAATGAGTCAAGTCAAGATTAGTATAAAATGTGAGAATTGTTTTATCCATGTGTTAGGTTAGTCCACCACTATGGCGCAGAGGATGCGTTCGCTCCTCTTATGCAGCGGGCCCGGGTTGATTCCTGGTCGGGACAAGTTACCTAGGTGGGTTTTTTCCTCAGGTGTAAGACGAATGTCGTGTAAAATTAGGCCCTTGTGGTACCCGGATATCTACTCAGTGGCGTAGGAAGGGGGTTGCGGGGGGTGTGGGGGGTGCGGGCCGCCCCGGGTGCCATCACCCGGGGGGTGACAAAATAAAAATGTGTCTTTGTAAGTAAAAATCGCTCAAGGGAATTTAAAGAAAATAATAATATGATTTAAAACAATTAAATAAGCTTAACAACTTTCTACAAGTCAACATGCGTATTGAAACTTCTTTTAGTTTTAAATTCTGTCAACAAAGGTAATAAAACGCGGCCGAATTGGCCGCTGTGTTGATACAATAATATTATGGTTAGGGAAGGGGTGTTTATTTCTGTCGATGCTTGTCTCTGCAGTTTTATTAATTTAAATGAGACTTCAACAAACGGTGACCTATATCACTTAAGCAGCAACCAATTCTACCCTCGGCGGAAGTCTTGACTTTGATGAAAATAGTTGCATTACTTGTTTATGAAATTTATTAGGATCAACCTAAAAAAAATGATGTATAATTCACGTAACTTCCTCTGCCCAAATAAAAGTTAGCCTCTCCTTAAAAATAAGAGAAAGTTGTCGCCAATCTTCGTATCACATCCCCAAAAGCTACCTAACCCAAATACAAAATTTTGTTTTCCTACGATTTTCCGTTGCAAGGGGCCCGTATTGCAAAGAGCCCGTATTCAGAGTGGGTGGCTTATAACTACCCTTCAGAGAATTATTTCGAAAAAGTGTTTCAAATAAAAGTTTTTGCTCTATAAGCAACCCACGTGCAAAATTTAAAGAAAATCGTTAGAGCCGTTTTCGAGAAAACTTTCTTTATGTAAAAATAAGGAAAACTTGTCTCCAATCTTCGGTTCACATCTTGAAAGGTATCTGACATAAATACAATTTTTTTTACCCTTTTATCAAAATTCATCTTTCCAAAATTCGATATTTCGCTTGGAAAACAAAATATAAAAATTCACTCAAAATCATAAAAGTTTGCACAATTTCGGGAGTGTATTTTGGCCTAGATGTTCGCTTTATTAATGGTAACACCTACAGTCTGTCGCTCACAAAAACAATATATATGTCTGTCTATAACGTACTTTAGATTAATAATAATAATAATAATAATAATAATAATGATAATAATAGCATTTATTGTCGTTTAACAGTACAATGTACAATGTACTGCATAATATGCTTGATATGCATGTCTTTCCTTCTAACAAAATTGGCTGAATTAGGTTAACTATGTCTTATATGCGCCATTGGTAGCACTGGTCACAATATAGTAACTCGAATCGATTCATAGATTGTTGATTCATGGTATACCATGATTTCGGAGCTTAGTTTTGTTTCTATATAACAAAGTAATTATTACTAATTTTGCATAATCCGTTGAGTTTACGAGTTACATCAGATAAATTCGTTGCAGCTGCTTCCATCGATAAACTCTTAAATTCTCGTGGGATTACCTTTGACTATCCAAAAAATAACACTTGGAGCTGTTCCATCTTTTAATACTTTAAATGGGGGGGGGGGACAAGAAATTTTCCGCACCGGGTACCACCTAATCTTGCTACGCCACTGTTAATCTACTGGCCCTCATTATCATCTTCAACCCACACGCGCCTTGTTCTGAGTATGTGAGTGAGTGGTGTGTCTCATCATAATAATATGTTCGTGTCGTCTCGGAGGTGGCCCCGGCATTGGATTGATCACTCATCCGGGGAGGCTCTCCATGTCCTTGTCTGGTCAGAAAGGTATGTTGTAATCCACAGGTCCTCCCCCGACAGGTCGCGGTTCTATAAGTCTCGGGCGGCGTGAATCGCATAAAATTCCCCACAAGGGGGAGGTAAAACTCAGAAGAGAAAGAAAGAAAACGTTAAGATTATCATCAGGGTCCGGATTCTTAGGTTTTAAACTATTCTGTTCCTTGCTAGCTACCTGTGATATTTTAACATAATTATCCGTTTCACTGTCATGGCAGTCGCATAGTCCAATCTTATAAAAACTAAAAATGGCTAAAACTGATTTTTAATTAAAACACGATAAAATACTTACACTAATAATATGTAATTAATGTTCTACTAAAAATTACTTTTTTTCTAAATATGTGTCTACATTTTCCATCTTACTCATTGATGCCAGTCCATTATTTTGTAAAAAGTATAGTATCCCCTATACAGACCATGGAGGCCCTGAGGGTTGCAGCAGGTTGAGTGAGGTACCTGGATTTTAGATATTCGGCATTGCGCACAGGCCGCCTTTACCCCCAGGATTACTCATTTCTGTTAAAAGCTGCATCGACCTCACGGTCAAAGTGGCATCAGAAGGATTAGGTCAATTGAAAAACTCCAACGACCTCATCGGGAATCGAACCCGAGACCTTATGGTTTGTAGCGCAGCGCCTCAACCACTACGCTATGGCATATCCCGCATCGTTTTCTACGACAAAGTAATAGCATTGCACCTTGTAATGTTTTACCCCGTTTTTCCGGTAAAGGAAATCATTAGTGAACCGAATAAATCCCCGGTTTCTTTAGAAGCACGTTACAGGCATTCATATGGTGCTTGCACTTTCAATTTATTCACAGTGTTTGTTCCAGCAAGAGCCAAAAATGAAGTATTCGGAAAGCTGATTGAATATTTTAAAACTTTCCTGTTGAATTTATGTGGTATAGTTAGAAATGACAGAGTTAGTTGTGAAATTAAGCAAAAAGTGTTCCTACAGTTCTGTGGTTCAGAACCATGGAAATAAAAATAAAAATATAATGAATTAATATATTTGTTCAATGTGTTTATTGTATTCATTAAAATGAAACTTTAAAAAGTCAGAAAATGGCAAAAAAACTAACATAAAACTGTTTTAATATTTTTTTAAACTATAACAGGATTTATAAAAACCTAAAAATCCGGGTTCTAATTATCATTCATGGAAACCAGCTGTTTCACTATTAATTTTTCTCCTTGATTAGTATATGGTTATTTAAGGACGGGGATGTACTGCTACTTAGGCCTGTGACCGTCGCCGGTATGCCGAAATGTTGTCCCGCAGGAGTTCTTTTCATGCCAGTAAATATACTGACATCGGCCTGTCACATTTATGCACACATAAATGCCATCGACCTGGGCCAGGTTCGAACCCGCAACCTTCGGCACAGAAAGCCAGCGCGATACTAACTGCACCGCCCAAGTAAACTTTCTTCATTGATTTGAAACGAAATAGTGATTTCACTTCATGTTGCTTGTATAAACATATAAATTCAGCTCTGAAAGGGTTAGTTCTAGTCAAGATTCTAAACTTGAACCTATACACGCCACAAATGTTTGAATCCAGTTGTTCAGAGCTCGTTTGAAAGTTCATTAGTATATGGCTTTTATCACATTTTATTCCTGAAAATTAACAACTGCGAAATTGGAAGGAATGTCCTACGACTTCGACCGTACTTGAGAAGGAAGTCAGAATACGAATTAAAAATTCCTTTCCTTCTAACCTGAACTGATCCACTGCTCAGGTAACGTATCAGATGTATAGCTAAGGCTAATCGGTCACAGTATGACGTAACCATCCTGTACATTCCTTAGCCATCATATGTTTACAGCACATAGCTCTAACAGGCCCAACGCTAAGGGCTCGGAATCTATATAATAAGTGTTTCATCTATCTGTCTGCCTGCCATGCCTAGCAAACTCCGAAATTTTTAACGTAGAGGTACAGAAAGGGGTCCGAGCGCACCGCGAAGCCGGATTTTTAATTTTCGCTTTCTTTTGCGAGTTATGGCTGAAAAACTGGAAGAAAGCAAGATTTTTTTGCGAAATCGAAGTACCAGTTTTCACTAATATATTTCAATTGTAAATTTAATTGCAGATGGCCTCGTTATGCTGCCATAGCAACCGGGAAGATCATCGCTCAAATCGATTTTTTGCAACATACATCAACTTGAACCCTAACTGAACTACAACTGAACTGAACCCGAATGATCATTGCTCGTGTTCGGGTTCAGTTCTGTTATTAATATCACAAAATACGCCGTAAAATACAAATACATAGGCCTAAAACAAAATATAACTCTAACTTAAAACCCAATACCTAGAAGAAAAAAAAGTAATAAAAACAAAAAATGCAAAGTGGGAAGAACAATATTGAATTCCTATGGTGTAATTAAACAAATGGTTCTTTAAATATCTACTAATTACAGGGTGAAATAAATTATAATCTATGAAATAAGATATCATTTACGAAATAAGATTTTTTACATTCTTATCGAACGTTTTGCTTTTCGTATTTGCTACTTCTACTGCAAATTTAGAAAATTGTGAAATCGGATTAAAGTTGACGAAAACTACCCATTTTTTAAACATGGGGTACACCGTAGCGAAGTGGTTAAGGCCTGCACTACAAACCGGAAAGTCGTGGGTTTGATTCCCGATGAAGTCGTTGGAGTTTTTCAATTAGCCTAAATCCCTCTGGTGATACTATGGCCCTGAGGTCGACTCAGCTTGTAACAAAAATGAGTACCAAGGGGCTGGGGCTGACAACCTTACCACTTTCACGTGCCGAATGTCCAAATTATGAGAGCCTCACCTCCTGGAACCCTCTGGGCCTCCATGGCCTGTATGGGGATCACCTTTTTTTTTTTTTTTTTTTTTTTTTTTTTTTTTTAATTATAAACAGATGCGTATCTTTTGATATCCGCCTTCACATATAATTGCCGATACAGCTCCATTTTCCTATTTATCTTTCTCTTCCCAAAATTCTATAGCGAGTATGTGAACTCAACATCGCGAAAATGGGATCGCTAAAGTTAATGTTCTATCAGAGGAGGAAATATGCATGCAAATATACTCTAAATTTTGTGAAATATACTCCGGAACGACCTACTGCGAAATTAGAACGAATGTCCTATGACTGTGACCGTATTTGAGACGGATTTCAGAATACGAATTAAAAATGCCTTTCTTTCTAATCTGGACTGATCAGCTGCTCAGGTAACGTATCAGATGTATTAGGCTAATCGTTACAGTATGATGTAACCACCCTGCACATTCCTTAGTCATATATTTGCAGCACATATACCCTTAGCAAACAGGGAAGGCGTTTGGGGCCAGGTAGATTCCTTCACCCACAGGCACCCTCACATTTACAAGCGCAGGGAATTAGCACCGACCGTAATTTCAGCCCCATGAGTCACCTAGTTTACTTCAATCTATCAATGTTAGATTTTTTTAATGTGTCATTTTATCTTAAAGTGTTTGTTATATCAATTCTACACATAATTACAAGAAAAATGACACCAAACAATGTATAATTTACTTCAATAGGAACATTTCTAACAAATGATGAAGTAAGTCACTATAAAATTTCATCATTTGTTAGAAATGTTCCTATTAAAGTAAATTATACATTGTTTGGTCTCATTTATCTTGGAATTATGCGTAGAATTGATATGTAACAAACACTTTATGATAAAATGACATATTAAAAATATCAAATATTGATAGATTGAAGTAGACTAGGTGACTCATGGGGCGGAAATTACGGTCGGTGCTAATTCTCTGCGCTTGTAAATGTGAGGGTGCTTGCGGGTGAAGAAACCTACCTGGCTCCAAACGCCTTCCTTGTTTGCTAAGGGTATAGCTCTAAACTCCTCTAACAGGCACAACGTTGCCATGCCAAGACCTCGGAATCTTTAGAAATTATCATTTAAATAATTTTAATACTTTATATTCTCTTGTTGAAAGAAATCATTATAAATTACACAAAAATAGTAGAATGTGTATAAATTGCATTATGAGACTTAAAAAAACAAATACGAAACGTTTTAAAAAACAAAGTAGCCTAAATGTAACAAATTGTTGTTAATCGAAACTTAATGAAGTGAAACGTTGTTTTATATTATACAATGAGTTACGAAATAATTATTGTATCCTTAGCCGCGGTAGTTAAGGCGTGCTGCCTTGGAGCCGTAGTGAAGGATGCTGTGGGTTCGAGTCCCGCCTCGGGCATGGGTGTTTTTGTGTAAGAAGGAAAAATGGAAAACAAGGAAAACAAAACGGTAAGCTAGATAAATAATTCGGGAAAATCGGCCTAGCGCTGGCTAAATTTGAAGAAAAAATATTAGCGCTAAGCAATGTCAATTATTTAAAGTTTGTTCTCAAAATATTCCCTTACCAAATATGCTGTGAATGTATGAATTAACAGAGATTTGTAGAATATTTAAAATCTGTCAGAGATATGCTGTTAAAATATGACAAATTAACAAAATAAGCACAAATATTTTAATATTAAACAAGTACGATGCATTATTATCGCAAAACTAACAAAATGCAACAATTTTTTGTAAATCGAAACCTAATGAAGTGAAACGTCGTTTTAATAGTATACAATCAGTTCCGAAAATATGGCAATCTATGCAACAATATGAACAAAATATCATCAATCTTCTGTAATTTCTTTCATGTCTTCTACATATTTTAACCCTAACATGTAATAGAGTGCATTTTTAAAAATATGATTTTTCGTAAACTTCTGGGCCCTGGTTATCGCCTACCCTTGAGAAATGGAAATAAGGCTTCTTACCTTATGAGAAGGGTGGCGGGAACGCGGACGAACGCCGGTAGATGAGAGGTTGGAGAGATCGGTAGCGACACGTTCCAGCACCGGACCACAACGAGCAATGAGCTTCTGGAAGGGAAGATGTCCACCCGTTGAGAGGGGGCTGTGGGGCGAAGCGACGAGAACAGCAGAGCAAGCGCGGATACACGGAGCATGCGTCACCGTCCTCTTTGATAAATTGCATCAGGACGAAGAGCTAATGGTCTATGATAAACAAACTAAGGAGCAATTAGTTCTCCTATAATATAGACCACGGTTTTTAGTACGGAGATGTACAGGGAATTATAAATTTTGGCTTTTTTAGGAGAACTTGTTCAACAATTCCTTTTTTGTTTAACCATACTACGGTATAATCCGCTTAT
This sequence comes from Ectobius pallidus, assembly GCA_964059195.1. Classification (NCBI taxonomy): domain Eukaryota; kingdom Metazoa; phylum Arthropoda; class Insecta; order Blattodea; family Ectobiidae; genus Ectobius; species Ectobius pallidus. Next base: position 95,261,440 of record CAXKWD010000010.1, on the reverse strand, counting down.
AATAATTATTGTGACGTTACAGTATCTTAACGACATCCGTTAGAGTACAGATATTCATTAAAACACTGGACACTGGTGTGGTATCGATTATTATCGAAAACGGAACAATCTTGAAACCTTGGGCGCAGCAAATGAACCTGCTTCATAAGCAACCTGCATTTTTTTTTTTAATCAATTCTGTTCGTGTTAGTTCTCATTTCATACCAAATTGAGTTCACTTCCTCTTGTAAAAATCTGATCGTTTCAAGGAATGTTTGTATTGTTATTAGAGTGATAAATATTTTCTTTTTTAAATAGCGAATATAATACAATGCTATAAGTGACCATTCGTTATGATCAGGGTCCGGATTGTAATGACATGTCATCTTTCTATTGATGCTGCATAGACATTGCCAACTTGTGGATAAATCCTAATCCTAATCCTAATTATAGAAATGCATCTTTATTAGGTCATTTTTTGTCATGTTATGCAGTTTTATATTTTTAGGACATTTATTTCAATTTTAGGTCATTATTTTGGCATTTTCGTGTCATTTGCTTCCTTATTTAGTCATTTTCACGTCTTTACATTGAGTGAATTATTTTTTTTCGTCGCTAGCGGTGCTGTCTTTGAAGTGTTGTTTGTTTAATGCAAGAAGGACAAAAAACGGCGTTGAAGTGTTGACATGTCTCAGTCGGAAATGAGAATCAAAGAAACGCCAAAATGTTTTATCATATTACTGTTGTTGTTAGATTGACTTGGCACTAGAGTCTGCCACCTGCTTGGAATTGAGAGTGCAAACTACTGTTTACCCTCAATAAACAACAATATAATCCGGCAGATCACAAAAGGATGTGCCGAATTTTGACTCACCAGTGCCTCAGTGTCAGTATATATTTCCGTGAGAAAAGAACATTCACAACATTACAGTTATTTACAGTTTTTACAATTATGTACGAACTAGTCTATAACTTTGTGTGTACAATAATAATTTTTTATGAAAAAATATCAGTTTTTAGGTCATTTTTTATAATTATTAAGTCATTTTCTTTCAAATTTAGAGTCATTTTATAGGTCATTTTTCAAACAATTTTAGGTCATCAGAATCCGGGCCCTGGTTATGTTATAACTTACGAGTAGTGAACTTTGGGTCCCTTATTTTGGACATTTATCTCTTGTTTTCACTTCTCTTATACATTATTATAACTTATTTTCACTTTCAAGAGTTGGCAACCCTACTTATGGCAGATTTGTTTTCCAGGAAATTGCAGCGTTTGCTCTTCTTGTGATTGCTCAAATAATTAATGTGGCACATTCCTGAAGGGGCATGTCCATAAGAATCATGACAAAATCCTTAATTTTTATAATTATTTTTTTAACAACAATTCTGTTTTCAGAACTTAAAAGTTCGAGAGAATATATATAGCATTAAATTTCTTGGTTTACACCAAGAATTTGTTTGTAATTTGAGAAGGAATCTTACTACTCTGAAGGCAAACCTAATGCCTTCATTTTAGGTCTATTTTCCATCGGTATTTTGTACTTTTGTGTGTGTGTGTGTGCCCTCCCTTTTCTGTGTTAACTCGTAGAAGATACAAAATTATTGAAAAATATTTTCAACACATTAGACCTCCGGCGTGGTCTTGTGGTTAGCGTCGCTGACTACAGATCTGTTGACCCGGGTTCGATCCCCGTTACCTCATCCGATTTTTCTGATTTAGGGAGGTCTGGTAGGGGTGCACTCAGCCTCGTGATCCAACCTGAGGAACTACTTGATAGAAAAGTAGTGGCTCCTGTCAAGGAAACCACCATTAACGGTCGTGGGTGTCGGCATGCTGACCACATGACCCCCCAATCCTGCCATTTGCCTATGGTAGATGACGCAGCGGTCGGGTGGTAGGGACGGAGTTATGAACATATTTGGTAAGTAAACATATTATTTAAGTTGTAATTATTTTTTATTTTATGCCTTTTATTAAGACATCAAAAGTACATAGCACCTTGTAACGTGAGTTACCAGAAACATTGAAAAGTTTTTCACTTTTAGTTCATAGAAACAAACAAAAAACTAATTTCATTTCATACCTGTTAATTAAAATACAATAGCAATGAGTTGGGTTTCCATGCATAACCTAGAAGTCATATTTTTATTTTCAATTTGTGTAACGTGAGTTACCATTGATGCATTCCAAGCACGGTCAAATACAGACTTTGACTTAAATGTAGAAAGTACAACCAGTCTTTCATAAATACAGCAGACAGGCTGATGCCTAATTTATAAGTAACATTGTCCATATAACTATTTCTCATTAAAATATAAAATTCTAGGACTTTTGGATTATTTTTCAGCCATGCCTTTATCTACAGCAGAAAAAAATAAAAGGCGGAAACAGAAGTTAAAGGATGAGGGAAACTACTGTATATATACTCGTAATAATAAGAGGAAATGTTTGTCTGTTTGTCTGTTTGTGCGCGATGCTCAGAGAAATCTCCTGCATGCATAGATCTGAAATTTTAAACACAGATGAGCAAAAGGTTGGCTGAATGCACCTCGAAGCCGGATTTTTAATTTTTGCTTTCGTTCGCGAGTTATGAGTGAGAAACTGGCAGAAAACGTGAATTTTTTTGCCCTAATAAAGCATCATTTTTGGTGTTACATTTCAATTGCCAATCGATTGCAGGTGGCCTTGCCTATTATTTGTCATAACTTGGAAATGAAAGATTTGTGATTTTTTCAATATATCCCATGGAATTATCGATCGCTTCGATTTTGCGAACTTACCCTGGTCGATTCGTTTCTTTATAATTTATGGCAAGGCAAGCAGACCTAAAATTTTCAACCTTGACGGAAGAGGGATAATGAATATAGGCCTAAATGTGCAAACATAGAACGATTTGGATGGAATTCCCCATGCAGGGATTTTCTGGGCCAGGGAACTCGAATCTGAGGTTGTTTTCCCAAACGGCGCTTTCTAATCGTGGAATGCACTTCATAGCCGGATTTTTAGCTGTTTCATTATAATTATTAATCGTTTAGTTTATGAATGATTCGCGTCTTCACACCACAGCAGAACTTCGGAGACTGAAACTCACGACAATATGGCATCCTTCATACAATCCAGATTTAGCGCCTCTGACTTTCATCTGTTTCCGATAATGAAAGAAAATTTGCGGAAACATCACTATGCAGCTGATGCGGCTTCAAAAAAACTTGTTCATCGTTGGCAGAAGTGTATCCAACTGTCTGGTGATTATGTGGAAAAGTGAATATTGGTAATTAAAGGGCACATTCTAAAGATTGTTTCTGTTTGATTTATTAAAATACTCCCATCGAAACCCAAGTTATGAAGGTGGAGGCATTACTTTTCATTCAACCCTCTTACATTTCCTTAGAAGTAGGTGAGATTATATAGAAGAAGAGATTTAGTTTTACGTTTATCTAAAATTAGGGCATAAAACAAACTGATACAAGTACAAACTATTTTAATACTCTCTGGAATGAATACTCCACTATTAGTGGAAATCATCAGAGGACGAAACGCACACAAGAAAAACAACTATCATCCAGGCACGTTCAGAGATGAAACCAGTGAAAACAGGATGAAGTCTCAATGCTTTAGTTAAACATGTATGGAATGAATAGAGTTTGTTTATGAATGTGTTTCGTTATGAATGAATGGAAGGCAAACGAACCTACTGTACGCAGGTGGTGTAATAATGCCGGGGAAATTAGCTTCTCCCTTACAAAGTGGTGGCTGTAATTGGAGGGAGAAGGGAGGATTCGCTGGAAACGATGACGTGGGATTTTAGATTTGTGCAGGAATGTTCATTTTATTCAAAGCACATATGACTCGTTTTCAATTAAACGAAATCATTCGTACTTCACCTCTCCCATTCCCGCTAACACTTTCTTATCGTAGGCATAACAGCCACTTAGTGCTTACAACAAGACCTAAAATGAAAAATGTTTTCGACTGTAGGTCTAATTGGACGGTGTTTGTGCAAAAAATGGATTCACCCACAAAAGTTTAAAATGTTATTGACATATCTGGGTAGGCAAAATGGCACTCTATGATTTAAAAAAATGATTTAAACAACAATCTAGAGGCCAAATTGTCAACCCACTATCATGATACCAATCATGGTAAGCTTGTGCAAGCATCGTGTTGTTCAGCGACAATTCCAAATTTTAGGTAAGCGGCAGTTAGGTTACAAATGGTGATATTAGTGTTGGTAACATGTAGGTGAGGGACCGTCGGCGTGGTCTTGGGGTTAGCGTCGCTGTCTATAGATCCCTCGGCCCGGGGTTCGACTCCCGGTACTTCCTCGGACTTTTCTGAGTTAGGGAGATCTGGAAAGGGGTGCGCTCAGCTCGTGATTCAAATTGAGGAGCTACTTGATAAAGAAGTAGCGGCTGCGGTCATGGAAACCACCATTAACGGCCGTGGGTGTCGGCATGCTGACCACCACATGCCCCACAATCCTGCTATCTGCCTATGGTAGATGACGCAGCGGTCGGATGGCAGAATTTTTTTTTTTTTTCCCTCCCCCCATGTAGGTGAATCCAGCTTAAATATTTTCCCTCGCCGATTGAAAGAGCATATTTTAAGGTTCTAAATATTTTAATTATATTTTAAGTTATAGCAACATAGTTTTTTAGGTATTAGCTGTATTACAAGAGTGATATTCGTGATTTAAAATTTAGTATAATTTTTATGTTTTGGTGTCAGGTTCTTGGTTTCAAACCCGGCAGGACGTGGAATTTTTTTTGTCGCAAAATATGCCCTTTTTGGATGGAACTAAAGCCGTTGACTTTGTGTCTTAGATTTAAGGACGATACAGTTCTCCATATCCTTAACAATCTATGGATAAAAATACTGGTATTTTTCGCTAAATTCTTTTTTGGACCTTCCATAGGTGATAGACCGACTTTCATCGCTATAAGATGATGAAACTGTACAGTCGCAATCATAGGCGTAACGAGGGGGGGGTTTTGGGGGGTTCGAACCCCCCCCCCATTGATTAAAAAAAGGAAAATTATATGAGTTTTTAAAGTCTGCCCATAAATTACTTAATACAAGTATAAAGCGTGGGAAGCTTAAAACTCGTTTTTTTGCGTCTTAATATTTAAAATTTTCCGGGGTAGGACCCCGGAAGCTTAAAACTCGTTATTTTGCGTATTAATTTTTACAATTTTCCGGGGTAGGACCCCGGAAGCTTAAAACTCGTTATTTTGCGTATTAATTTTTAAAATTTTCCGGGGGAGGGCCCCCGGACCCCCCTCTCCCTGGAGGGTATTCTATACCCCCCAGACCCCGCGGATGTTATAACCCCCCCCTTAAGGTCGGTCTGGTTACGCCTATGGTCGCAATGGATGAAGAGATCTTGTTAAAGGCCTCTGGAAATTACATACGCCATGGCAAACATAAAGGCTATACTTTTGCCTTTTCACATTCACTATGAAAATGTATCGTACACTCCATGCTTGAAGCATGAACAACTCTAGAATCCTGGAAAGTGGGCCACTCATTCAACTACGTGATTGTATGTGTGATTTTCTCCAATTCATCTCTTTCTGATAACTTCTGATTTGCAGATACCCATATTTCTGCTGCAATATTTACCATAGATATTATCCAATAGAATCTTCGAATGGAGCACTTTTTTAGCACAGTTATACGTATTTTTATTGTTTACATTTCTATTCAAAGTCTCCAACAATTCAAAGCGACGTTCTTTTGTTCTATGTGTTTTATTATTCTTCCCTCGCTTAGTTCTGTACAGGAAAAGCTGTGGCGATTTGAATTGCTCCAACAGATAAATACTGGGTGGCTAAAAATGTTATAAGAATCATTAAAAATACGTTCAGAATATATACTATTCAGGTTCATCTGGAACACTTCATACGGATATTAAATTCGATAGAAACAATTATGTCCCCCCGCTGTGGCTTCGCTCCTCTCACACAACGGACCCGGGTTCAATTACCGGTCGGGACAAGTTACATAGGTGGGGTTTTTTGGGAGTTTTTCCTCACATTAAGAAGAATGTCGGGAAGCTTTAGGCCCTGTGGTCTCCGGATATCATCGAGCCGCCATTATCATCTTCATCCTATCCGGGCCTTGTTCTGAGCGAGTGTGTGAGCGACTGGTGTGTCTCGTCCTAAGTGTTCGTGTTGTCGCAGAGGTGGCCCTGGCAGTGAGCTGATCACTCATCTTGCGAGATTCTCCATGTCCTTGTCAAAAAAAAGTATGTATGTGATCCATAGAAATCCTGACCCCACCATGTCGCGGTTCTATAAGGCCCGGGACACCGAATTTGACTCAGCTTTTGTACCGAAGTTTATTCACCGTAAATAGGACTCTTATTCATTAGTTATGCCTATTTGCTATATAACCTACCATCAATTATTTACAGAAATTTTGGAATTCAATATAAGCCTACCTCATGGCATAAAAACTTCAAATGCATCCGACTACGTCATTTTTGTGTCATGTCAACAGAAATAATAATTTAGACCTCTGAGTTTAACCATAGAAATAATATCGGTAGTAACTTTAGAGCAGTGCTCTTCAACCTGTTTTAACTAAAGGGCCATTTTCTTTCTGGTGAAAGACTAGCGGTCCGCATTGATTTATTGATTATTAATAACATGATACTTACGTAATACAAATATATCAATTATATTAAAAATATCTGCAGAGACTACTTAATATTATAGACGTGTGGGTTTTATATTTTGACTTCCAATTTGCAAAATTCATGAATAACACAAAGCACAGTAACATTCTCGAATTTAATGTGAGACCTGATACTATTTCTTTGTCACTGAATTATCAATATTGGCATTCTAGTTAAAATTATTAAGTTATTTGTTTGAAATCCGCCAAAAATGAAGCCCCGGGCCGCAGGTTGAAGACCACTGCTTTAGAGGATTGTTTCCCTCCTTGACCTTTCATGTTATAAAGCAGCGTTTTACCAGACTGGCTGTGTAAACTGAAAATCAGATTTAAAAGGCATCAGCTGCAGCATAATGCGCTTAGTGACTGGGGACAGAGTGATGTAAAACCATTTAGAAAGATCATATTCCATCCGTTAAAACAGAAACCCCCGAAACACTCAGTTTATTGAAGAATTGGAACACGCAATGGCAAACACTATTTTATCCATCACATTACTGGGAATTAGTTCTTTTTCAGGGTGGAAGTAATGTAACGTACAGATTAAAGGAGGCAACAGATAACATAAGGTTCCACCTGCAACATTTGGTGGTTATCGTAGCTTACTGCGGATCCGCAGTCTGGGTTCGATCCCGATCGGGTACCTCCTCGGATTTTTCTGAGGTGGGAGGTCTGAAACGGGGTGCACTCAGCCTCGTGACACAAAGAGAGAAGCTTCTTCATAAAGGAGTAGCGACTCCTGTTCGGTAAGCCATCAATAACGGCCGTGAGAGTCGGCATGCTAACCTCAAGCCCCCAAACCTATCTGCCTAAGGCAGGTGAAGCAGCGGTCGGATGGCAGGCCTAGCCCCTCAAAGATATGTAGCGACATGGCGTTTAGTTCAGTTTAGATAACCTAAGGTCGTTCCGAGGCAAAAATATCAAGTTTGAGTGTGAGAATAGATAGCTTACCTTTTATAAATGTTCACAAATTATTTTAAAATCAAAATTTTAGGTCTTAGTACATTACCTCAATTTAAACAAAACCGTCAAAGCAGTTTCAATAAAATCGCGAAAAACAACAAGAACAATAATAATATTACTAATAAATTTATTTAGCCAGGTACAGATAAAGCCATCATGCCTTCTCTCTTTCTCTACCTGTTCCGTCCAGCATTCGTGTCTGGCCGGATTTGAGGCATTAGCTGGTTTCGCGAGGTCATTCGCCGTGTTGCTATGGCAACAGGCTTGTGTCTTCGTTTGTTTTATTTTTCTTGTTGTGTCTTCAATATAATTTTAAATATGTTTACTTATCTGTTTGTTCTTTCTCCCATCAATTCTCATAAGAAATAACATTTGACTGTCGCATCTTTCATTTTTTGGATAGTCATGTTATAATCTCCAACCCAAAGTTTCAGTCTGATTATTTTTTAGTATATTTTATTCATAATTTTGTGTTTTTAAAGAAACAATTCAGTTTTGAAGTAATGCTATTAATTCTCTTATTTATGTTTTAGTATTTTAATGTAACTTAATTGATTTATTTCCAAGATTAATTATTTATTGTTTTTCTTGGCCAATGGGATTCTTGCTTTACGTCACATGTCGTGACGTCTGTCATTCTTGCTATTCATTCTTATTCTCTCGTTCGAAGCTTTCGCCAGGCTAGTTTTCAGTTCAGAATTCTGAATCTAGTTATTATTGTCGAGCTGGGAATTTGAAGTTTCCCAGCCCTAGTTATTGCAGAGACGCAATTTAGTACATTCATCAAAGTAATTTATTTGTGATTTAATTACAAATGTGTGAAGCCAAGTTTTTTACTTCCCTGATCAAACCGTATGGACTTGAATGCGTAACTCATTAAGTAAAAGGATTTACTGTAAGTACTGCTGTGAAGTGAATATTTCAGAGTGCTTAATTTTAGTTGCAGTGTCGAAGCAACATCTAAAGGTTCTTCTTTTCGGTCGAAGCAGCAAGTCGACCTTAAAATAATTTGCTGATAGTGCGCATTCACTTCAAGAATAGTGAAATTCTTTCTCAGTCGTCCGAGCAAGCGCGACTATAAAAATTGCTCTGCTCTGGTCCTCCGAGCTATTCATCAGTCTTATAAGGCAAGCATGCCTTATTTTCCAGAAGGAGCTTACTAAGTCGTCTCCCCTTGACTTCATCAACATTTCATCTTCTTCGGCACCGCTAGGAAGAGGAATTTATTTGTAAAGCAAGATACAAAATTCCATCTTGTATTTTAAAGGGTCTATTTATCATTTTGTCCATTGTGCTCTTTGTATCTTTCAAGGGGCTCAATAAATGTATTTAAACTTGACTTAGTGTAGCATCCTTCAAACCGGAGAGGTTTCCCCGTGTCCCTATTTCGCCTGCGAGCTACCGTGGGAGCGGGAACATCTCTTTGTGGTTCCTCCGGGCCTAGATAAGACCCAGAGGCCTATGGTTGAAGATGCATTGATAGTTAGTGACCTATAATTAACGTAGAGTAACTATTCAATTAACAGTTTGAATTTGTCTTGGTCACTTATTACAGAGACCTCAGTGATTAGCCACAATTCTAGTCATTCTTATATATCAATCTTGTTCTCCCGGTATAGTTTGCCGCCGGTGTGAGACGCTACCATCAGTAGCCATCAGTAATAAGTAGTTTAAAGTCAGTTGCTATAAGTATCTGTGGTTCTCCTCCGCATTGCGTTTGAGGGAGGTCTCTGACAGATTTCAATTAAGTTTTTTGTACTTTCTTGTAAAGTGTAAACATTTACATCTGTGTACTTACACCTGTACAGCTACACACTATTTCTTTGTCTACTCGTATGCTCCTATGCGGGCAACTCACTCCATTCTTATAAACAAACCTTAATTTGTCATTGTTGCACCGGCTCTAGGCGGGCAACCTATTTAATTCAGACATTGTATAAGCAAGTCGCTATGTCGAGTCCAGACGGTTTGACGGCTCTTAAAGCCAAGCGAGTTCCCATTAAGGCCCAGATTACGCGGCAGGTTAATGTCATTAGTAATTTAGCCATTGAGGATGTCACTTATCCTGAACTCAAGAAGTATGAGTCCAAGTTAGACGAACTTGCAGCTAAGTTCGACCTTGTTCAGACTGAAATCGACGGTGTGGATTATTCTGATGCTGAAGAAGCCTATAGGGCAGAAGTCGACGCCGTCATTTCCAGAGGCAACTCTCAGTTGTGTAAATTTCTTCAGGCCTTATCTGACAAGGAGGTCCTGGCCCAGCAGGCCCTTGCAGAAAGGCAGGCTCAGGCCCAGCTGGCTTTAGCCCGTGAGGAAGCCGAAGCTAAGAGAGCGGAGGCCCTGGCCCAGCAAGCCCTTGCAGAGAGGCAGGCTCAGGCCCAGCTGGCTTTAGCCGAAAAGGAAGCTGAGGCTAAGAGAGCCGAAGCCCACGCCCAGGCCGAAGCTGCCCAAAAGGCTAAAATAAGACGCTTCGAGTACTTGCAATCGCAACTTCTGCGTCAAATGCAGATTATGCGAGAGTACGAAATCGAAGATCTCACTACGCTTCATGAAGCGCGCATTCGCCGCTCTGAATTCGTAGAGGTCTTCAAGGCCTACAAGTCAGATTATGCTCAGGTGGCCATTGACGAGGCCTACCAGGATCATGAATTCGACTTTCACGCAGTGGAATCTGATTATTATAAAGTCATCAGTTTCTTTGACTCCATGATAGCTGAAAAGAAACAGCTATATGAACCCGAGCAGGCGCAGACTGCCAGTCAGCGCTCCTCGCTCGACCCTGTCACGCCGTTGTTACCGAAACTCCCCGAAATCCGTCTTCCTCAGTTCAATGGGAACCCCTCTGAGTGGATCGAGTTTCGTGACACTTTCTCGTCGTTGGTAATTCAACACAGGCACATTTCGGACATGGACAAGTATCAGTACTTGAAGTCCTGCCTGTCATCAGAGGTTAGTACGGTCATTCAGAATATTCCTGTCTCTGCTGCGACTTTCCAGGTGGCGTGGCAGACTTTGATTGATAGGTTTGATAACGACCGGCTAATCGCCAACACCCATCTGGACAATCTCTTCTCTCCCCCTCAGATTGAGAGGTATTCTGCAGAATCCCTGCAGAAATACCTGGATCATTTTATAAGCACGGTACATGCACTTAATTCCCTTAATACAGAAGTGGAGTTGTCAGATCTGATTATTACCAGAATTATCATCGACAAGCTTCCGATGAACCTCATCAGAGAATGGGAGTCATCTGTCAAAATAGGGAAGCTCCCTACTCTCAAGGAGTTATTTGTCTTCTTGGAAAGCCGAGTTCGCATACTGCAGATGACTGATGCTGCCACGAAAAGTCAGGCTGCTAAGTCAGTTCCGAGCTCTCCGGCTCCTTCCAAGTCAAAGTCTTCTTCTTCGAGGCCTAAATGTCTCTGTTGTCGTACTGCTGTGCATGACCTGTTTTCATGCAGCGACTTCAGGAGCATGACTTTCGCTCAAAGAGACCAGTTTGTTAGAGACCGCAAACTGTGTCGCGTATGCCTGTTTAGTCAAGGGCATGCCAACAATTGTAGGACTTTTCAGTGCAGGAGATGTGCTGGGAGACATAGCACATTCCTCCACGACCCGACTAGCGATAGTCACCAGGCTGCCAACACTGCAGGTGTTATGGCTTCTAGTCAGACCCAGCAGCGCTGCTTGCTTCCTACTGCTACTGTCCGCATCCTGGACTCAGACGGCTCGCCTGTTGAGGCCACAGCCCTCCTGGATAGCGGTTCAGACTGCAATCTTATTAGCGACAGGCTGTTTAGGCGTCTTGGACTAGCTCCTCATGCGCAGCGGACTACGCTAGCGGGAATTTTGTCCACTAATGTTAGCACACATAAGCTAACCAGCATCACGATTCAGTCGCGAGTGACTTTATGGCGCTACAATGCACAGGCCATTGTCGTTCCGGAGATTTCGGAGAAAAGGTTCCCGAACTCTTTCATTGAGACCAAAGATTGGAACATTCCTCCGAATCTTCCCTTGGCTGACCCATTCTTTAGTCGTCCTAAGTGTGTCGATCTACTTCTTGGAGTGGAGATTTGCGCCCAAGTGGTGTGTCCAGGGCAAATTTCCACCTGTGAGTTACCTACGATTCAGAACTCGCACCTTGGTTGGTACTTCGCCGGGAAACTGCCCTCTGCGCCTTTCCCTTCACAGCGTTGCCATACTTCCAATGGTCATCGACGCCGATCCACGGCTAAGCGTTATCTTGACGCAAGCCCAAAAGAGCCTGAATGCTCGAAGGCTATGTCTTCCAATTACTCAGCCTTCCTAACTGCAGACTTAAACCATTCACCTTCTAAACTTAAGACTTTCGTGGCTAACAGAGTCGCGGACGTCCAAGAATTCACTGCCATTGGCTCTTGGTCGCATGTGTCTTCTAAGGACAATCCCGCTGATCTCATCTCTAGGGGAGCCACCCCTTCTGACCTACTTAACAACTCTCTGTGGTGGTCAGGCCCTTCTTGGCTTACTGCCGACTCCACTCAGTGGCCCAGTTTGCCCACTGAGCTCGAGTCTTCGTCTCTCCCAGAGGTGAAGATAGCAGCGCTAGTCACTATCGAAACCTCTAGCTTAAGCCCATGGCTGACTAAGTTTTCACATTTGAAAACAATCAGGGTCATGGCTTATGTGCGACGTTTCATCAATAATTACTTGAAACTCAAGTCACCTATCAATGGCCCTTTGTTGCCGTCAGAGCTTACTGAAGCTTTGCATTCTTGCATTAGAATCATTCAAAGGAATGCTTTCAGAAAGGAAATTCAAGCATTGTCTTCCTCGCAAGATTTGCCTTCTTCTAGTAAGATCCGGCAACTATGCCCCTTTATTCAGGATAACATCCTGCGTGTAGGTGGACGTCTAAGTCGGTCCAACCTACCCTTTGACAACAAGCATCAGATATTACTTCCTGCAGAGCATGCTTTCACCAGGCAGTTAGTTCTCCATGTGCACTTGCATCTAGGTCATGCAGGACCTCAGCTAGTCATCTCACACTTGCGAGAGTCGTATTGGATCCCTTGCATTCGCAAGCTGGTTCGCAGTGTACGGAGGCGCTGTAGTGTTTGCTTCCGCTTTGAGGCTCAGGCTTTTCAGCAAAAGATGGCTGATCTGCCTCCTGAGAGAGTAAATCCTCTCCCTCCTTTCACAAACTCTAGTGTGGACTACGCCGGTCCATTCTCTCTCAAGTTTGGTGGCCCGCGGTCCAAGGTGACTACTAAAGCCTACGTTGCTATTTTTGTCTGCATGTCCACGAAGGCCGTACACGTTGAGCTAGTGACTTCGCTCACCTCACGTGCCTTCCTGGCGGCATTGTCAAGGTTCACAAGTCGTCGTGGAATTCCAAGTTCAATCACTTGTGATAATGGTAGAAACTTTGTCGGAGCTCACGCCGACCTGCAGAACCTCTCTAGGCTTTTGATGTCATCAGAACATCACTCCGCAGTGCAAGACGCCACTGCGCATTTGAACATTCATTGGCGTTTCTTGCCTCCTCACTCTCCACACATGGGAGGACTTCATGAGGCGGCAGTACGCTCTTTGAAGTTCCACTTGAAGAGGATGTCCTCGTCCTGTAAGTACACTTACGAGGAGATGTCTACTGTTCTCACACAAATTGAGTCATTCTTGAATTCACGTCCTTTGATGTCGTTATCTGAGGACGTGGATGACTTTGGATATTTGTCTCCCGGCCACTTTCTTATTGGCAAGCCCATTGTGTCGGTGCCCAGTCCTGACCTCTCTGGTGGGTACAGCCTGCGTTCCCGTTGGAACCATCTTCAGCAGATGGTCACTTGTATTTGGAAGAAGTGGTCCGTGGATTATCTCCACACGCTACAGCGTCGTGCAAGGTGGCATAAGGTACTGCCAGACGTTCCTTTGGGTACCCCTGTATTGGTTCTCGAGGACAATGTACCTCCTCATAGGTGGGTGCTTGGTCTGGTGCACCAAGTACACCCAGGCCCAGACGGCCTTGTCAGAGTTGTCACTGTGCGCACTGTCTCAGGCACTTATAAGAGGCCCCTCATCAAGTTGGCTCCTCTGCCTGTCAGTGAAGAGGGACAGTGACACCTGCTTTCATTCAGAGTGCTGATGCCGGACGCATCCCACTCCACCGATTTTGACTTTATTGCGACTTGATAGTTGTTTTGGCCTCGAATCCTTGCATTCACGAATTTGCTTGACGTCACATTCTGTTAGATAATTTCACGAGCGAAATTATCGCGGGCAATATGTTCCGTCCAGCATTCGTGTCTGGCCGGATTTGAGGCATTAGCTGGTTTCGCGAGGTCATTCGCCGTGTTGCTATGGCAACAGGCTTGTGTCTTCGTTTGTTTTATTTTTCTTGTTGTGTCTTCAATATAATTTTAAATATGTTTACTTATCTGTTTGTTCTTTCTCCCATCAATTCTCATAAGAAATAACATTTGACTGTCGCATCTTTCATTTTTTGGATAGTCATGTTATAATCTCCAACCCAAAGTTTCAGTCTGATTATTTTTTAGTATATTTTATTCATAATTTTGTGTTTTTAAAGAAACAATTCAGTTTTGAAGTAATGCTATTAATTCTCTTATTTATGTTTTAGTATTTTAATGTAACTTAATTGATTTATTTCCAAGATTAATTATTTATTGTTTTTCTTGGCCAATGGGATTCTTGCTTTACGTCACATGTCGTGACGTCTGTCATTCTTGCTATTCATTCTTATTCTCTCGTTCGAAGCTTTCGCCAGGCTAGTTTTCAGTTCAGAATTCTGAATCTAGTTATTATTGTCGAGCTGGGAATTTGAAGTTTCCCAGCCCTAGTTATTGCAGAGACGCAATTTAGTACATTCATCAAAGTAATTTATTTGTGATTTAATTACAAATGTGTGAAGCCAAGTTTTTTACTTCCCTGATCAAACCGTATGGACTTGAATGCGTAACTCATTAAGTAAAAGGATTTACTGTAAGTACTGCTGTGAAGTGAATATTTCAGAGTGCTTAATTTTAGTTGCAGTGTCGAAGCAACATCTAAAGGTTCTTCTTTTCGGTCGAAGCAGCAAGTCGACCTTAAAATAATTTGCTGATAGTGCGCATTCACTTCAAGAATAGTGAAATTCTTTCTCAGTCGTCCGAGCAAGCGCGACTATAAAAATTGCTCTGCTCTGGTCCTCCGAGCTATTCATCAGTCTTATAAGGCAAGCATGCCTTATTTTCCAGAAGGAGCTTACTAAGTCGTCTCCCCTTGACTTCATCAACATTTCATCTTCTTCGGCACCGCTAGGAAGAGGAATTTATTTGTAAAGCAAGATACAAAATTCCATCTTGTATTTTAAAGGGTCTATTTATCATTTTGTCCATTGTGCTCTTTGTATCTTTCAAGGGGCTCAATAAATGTATTTAAACTTGACTTAGTGTAGCATCCTTCAAACCGGAGAGGTTTCCCCGTGTCCCTATTTCGCCTGCGAGCTACCGTGGGAGCGGGAACACTACCAGAATTTCAAAAACTACAATTATAATAAAATAAAGTACAAGAAAAATAACTTACGGTTAGAAAAATTAACATAGACCTTAAAATTAAGATGTGTAATTACAATATGAATTTCAAGTAAAATAACGACACAAATACTATAGAATAAATAATTAATTCAGTGATAATAGTTTTTTTAGATTATTTAGATCCTTCACTGTATAATTTTATCAGTCCTTGACAAAATGTATTGCTTTTAGTTATTATTACTGTATCATAATTCATTGTATTTCTTTGTTGAATTTACTGTGTAAACTGTGGTTAAATAATTGTATAATTATATATAAATTTAACTCTTAAAAGAAAATAAATTATTGGGATACAAATTTTATCAAATACCTGCGTTATGTTTAAAACTGAGTATCCAAACAGTTTTCTTTGAATTCAACTAAACTTTGACAGTCCCTGATATTTATAGGCAGAGAGTTTCATAGACGAATTATGGATAATGTGAACGAAGATGAGTGCAGAACTTGCTGTGGGATGATATTTATAGCTTGATGAAGTTGTAGTGAAAGTAAAAGAAAGTTGTTACTTGGCTCGTGTCACATTCCCGGAAGGTTCTTACCACGTTCTTGATACAGTGTTCGCAGACACATATACGTTTTTTTTTTTTTTTTTTTTTTCACTCAGGGGACCTAACACATGTATAAATGCTAAAAACTCGACTTTGAATTTCAATCCAGGGTCAAACATAATTTTATTGTTTTACTACTTGTCGTAATAGGATATTTGTATTATATAGTGAGACATAGGCCCTTTCGGGAAGAGCATAATCTGAGAGTATTCGAAACAGGGTGCTTATGAAAATATTTGGACCTAAGAGAGATGGAAATGAGGAATAGAGGAAACTGCATAACGACGAGCTTCATAAATTGTACTGTTCACCGAATGTAGAATGTATAATTAAATCACAGAGGATGAAATGGGCTGGACATGTTGCGCGCATGGGGGAGGAAAGACATATCTAAAAATATTGACCACTTGGGAGGGAAGGGAAGAGACCACTTGGAAGGCCTAGACGTAGATGGGATGGCAATATTAGGATAGATTTAAGGGAAGTGAGATTTGCGGGGGATGAGTGGATGGAGTTAGCACAGATTAGAGTTGAATGGCGGGCTCATGTAAGCACGACAATGAACCTCCATAAAATTGGTAATATTCGATTAGCTTGCTTAGGAATTGTCTATTGGCATTGAGTAAGTAAGTAATAGGATGTTGTGGTTATTTAGTATTGGAGATGTACTGTTACTTGAGACCGGTGTGCCGGAATTTTGTCCCGAAGGGGTTCTTTTACATGTCTATTACTCAAATATACAGCTCAATAGATAAATACCGTCGATCTGGACCAACATCAAACCTGCGATCTCGGACCAGTTCCACAATGACTGTGCCTCCCAGGTCGACCTTGTAGTTATAGAGCACAGGAAATAAAGCAAAAGTAAAGCAAAAATTAATTAATTAATTTAGCCGATAAGATCCCATGAAGGGCAATGGCCTCCTATCTAAGGGAAAGCTCAACATTTGTCCTCATGTGGTGAGCTAGTCCACATGACAACCCTGAAGTGGAAATGGGGAGGTCACCTGGCACGACTACATAACTGCAGAAGGGCATAGATAGCAACGATGTGGGACCCGCGCATTGGAAAACGACTACGAGGCAGACCAGCTACAAGATGGACAGATGCATTTACGAACCTCGCGGAGGTACACTGGTCCAGAATAGCAAGGAGCCGAGACAATCGGAAGAAACTAAAATCAACCTAGTCATAGTTACATCTAAGTCTGATTACTTAGTGCCAAATCTTTTAAGTTTAGTAAGTGTAGTGACTATAAACTAGATACCGACAGTCAAATATTTTTGACAAGAAAAACAAACGTCAGGCAACACAATACTCAGTTTCGCTGAAAACATTTTGATACTTACGACCTTCATTTCTCCCTGTTCATTCAGTGTCTGCAATTCCGATTTTTCAATACTAGTTCGATTTGCCTCTTCTAAAACTTCAAGAGAGATACTAATTATCATCTTAAAAAAATATACAGTTTTTAGAATTATTTTGATTTGGCTGTGTCCTATTGGCACCCTTAATTTAAAGCAGCTATCCTCCAAGATTTTCTCTCTTTACAAATAGGTCAATGTTTTATGTGAATAACTACGTAAGAAAAATGTCGACACAACTTTTAATAATTATTGCTGTGATATATTAAAATTTGGGTCTATTATTATTGTGTTATTAATATAATTATCAAGATCTTTTTATATACGAGTATGATTTTTTTTATTATATTAGGCTAGTATTGGTGTTGTTGTTGTTATTATTATTAAGTGCCAGTATGGTACGGTACTTTATGAGATTGTGTGTGAGGACGAAAAATGTCTGTCCGTCCGTCCGTGTGTCTGTACGCGCCATAACTCAAATGCGCTTTTTCGGATTTTCATGAAACTTGGAAAACACATTTATAATGTCCATGGGAAGAACCCTATTGATATTGAACCAAATCGGTTCACCGGTACCGGAGTAATGCCCAATTTAGTGCCTATTTTAATAGATTATGGCGCCTTTCTAATAGAAACACGCCATAACTCAAATACGCTGTATCGGATTTCCATACGCATTTATGACGTCCATGAGAAGTGCCATATTGAAAGTGAACCTAATCTGTTGACCGGTACCGGAGTATAACCCACTTTAGTGTCTATTTTAAAGGCGCAATAACTCAAATACGCTTTATCGGATTTTTATGAAACTTCGTATACGCATTTATAATGTCCATGGGAAGACGTCTGTT
Organism: Ectobius pallidus; assembly: GCA_964059195.1. Taxonomy (NCBI): domain Eukaryota; kingdom Metazoa; phylum Arthropoda; class Insecta; order Blattodea; family Ectobiidae; genus Ectobius; species Ectobius pallidus. Next base: position 95,243,476 of record CAXKWD010000010.1, on the reverse strand, counting down.
TATATTCGACTAAATCGATTGGTCAGTACCGGAATAATGCCCAATTTAGTGCATTTTATTTTAATATATAAGAAGTCGCGATTACTCAAATATGCTTTATTGGATTTTCCTGAAACTTTGTATACCCATTTATAATGTACATGGGAAGACGTCTACTGATATTGGACCAAATCGGTCGACCGGTACCGGAGTAAAACCCAATTTAGTGTCTATTTTAAAGACGCGGTAACTCAAATACGCTTTACCGGATTTTTTATGAAACTTGGTATACACATTTATAATGTCCATGGGAAGACGCCTATTGATATTGGATAAAATCGGTTGACCAGTTTCGGAGTAATGCTCAATTTAGTGCCTATTTTATGGTAATATACATATTCGAAAGAATTTATGAAATGCAAATCAGTTATCATGACAACATAGTCTATTGTTTTATTGTTATCTTATAAGGCTTTGGCAATTAAAATACAGTTAGCTATGACAAAAACACTATTGCTTTACATGCGCTTAAACAACTAGACCGTTAATCTGACCCAGGTGGCTGAGTTGGTAACGTCTTGGCCTTACATTCTGGAGTTTCATGGTTCATATCCCGAAACCGGCCGATTTGACTTTTTTTTGTATTCCGCATATCATAATTGCAATAATAACTGATTAAACAAAAACATACTGGCACTTTGTTACATCAGTTTACCTGATTTTATTATTATTATTAAGTTATTATTATTATTATTATTATTATTATTATTATTATTATTATTATGTATCTTGTTGCAGTGACCGGAATTGGGTCAGTCCACGAACAAAACTTGTTGCAAAATTCTCATCACATTTTTTGCTGCTGCCTAAGGAAGGGATCTGTCGTCTGTAGATCGATCAGGAAAATTGGATGTTAGAGCCCTGCATTCTGCCAGGTACATCTTGTGACGTGGCTACACTATTGAAATGTCAAGAGACGCATCCCTAACTGAATCCTAAGAACGAATTTCCGCTGGAAGGAGATAAAAAATGTTCTTACTACCAAGCATCCTCCGGCAACTCCAGCAGCCAATGAAATGGAGTGAGAGAGGACCTGAATGCCTCCAGAGAACTGTGTACTCAATTGCTTACAACCCATAGCAGAGTATGGCCCATAAATTGGAGGGTTCTATTAGTATATAATCCTATGTCTTCCTCACAACATTTACCTAGGCAGTTTATATTTTGCGGCTGCCTTTAAAACTAATCATACCGAGGTGCATGGTTCTTCTCTGTACATAATTTCGTTAAATTTCTCGGGATGAAATATAATTTATCTTTAAAAAATTCCGACATAAACTTTTTTTCTGTCACCGGAGTAACATTAAAGAAAGATAGATAAGCCAGCTAACCCTTAATTGACAAAGAGAACCTTGTTTTTCTTTAAACTCTGGAAGAAATTAATATCTCAGGTTAGAAGCAAAGACTCGGGTTCTAAATGAGGCATATATATTTTTAATAATTACTTCAGTCTTCCTTCAATGCCTTTAATCACTGTAAAAAACGCTGATAGAAATCCGTTCAACGATGGCGTTTCTGGTGATTTGAATTTACAGAAGTAGCTTTAGTTTAAGTTTTTCATGCCCTGAATAGGATCGTTAAGTTCATGGAGTTAGATGGAGCTAGTGGTTGTCACCATTTCCAACAGCAATCCGTTTCCTTAGGAAGAATAAAAATAATTATTACTCGTTCAAGACCCATAGATTATAGAGAAAAATTATAGAATGTTTCTCGAAATTTTTACTAGAAGCTGTTGTGTCTTGCAGTAATATGAGAGGATGAGATACATAAAGGTAGAGAATTCCACCTCTTTTCATCGAGTCAATGCATTGAAATAATCTGCAAGAAAAGCGGACAACCTTATTCATAGTTCAGCGTCTTGGATTTGCATGGAGAATAAGAACAAAATTTATAAGCTCTGGTTTCCTAATATCCGATGATCTTTTTATAAAGAAAAGTCTAATCATGGGATATCTTTTATGTATTATTCAAACTGTCCTTTAAAGTAAATCTGATCACCCTACCAGATTCTGAACTTGAGCTTATGCAAGATTTAAATGGAAGGGTATTACAGAATGACTAACCGGAATTTTGAAAGGAGAATAATTACTCTGTTGAAGTTTTATAACTTTCAGATTCTAAAGGAGAGGTCTGTCCATTTTTAAACTAACATTCTTCGTGAATTGTCTTTATAAAGTCCCCAGATCTCAATCCCATAAAACAATCTGGACAAAGAACTGAAAATGCTATTCAACGCTGTTTACTCGTAATTGCTTGTTCGGTATTGTTATGCACACGTTTATTGCTGATATTGCTTGCTTACCGTTCACTAATCTAGCTGTATAGTTAGCGTATACTGACTTCTACAGCGGCTAATTATGACGCCAACATATTTTATTGTGTATCGTATTTTTTCATCATTAATACGCGTTTTGATGTCCCCTGATTTAAAAAATAGCACACTGCAATAAGTGTACAAATAGTATTAGTTCTATTATAAAATGAGTACGAAACGTTCTCTCATGCTGCGATGGGTATTTCTCCTAGAGTGTTACATATTTTTTTTTTTTTTTTTATCAAAGTGAGCTGATTTAAAAATTTATTTTGTATAATGATTAGAATGATAGTCTTTATATTGTATTTAGTTTTATGTAAGTTACTTTTATGTCATAAGATGGTGATATCTGTAAATCAGGTTTACTGTCTTATGAGAATACTAGCAGGTGCCCGCGGCTTCGCCCGCGATTACTTACTCAACTGCTGTCTGCTATATATTGTGCTTCAATTATTTATTTAACAGACAAATAATTAAAACATTATATTTAGGAACACTGACATTGTTTTTACATAAATTGGAGGAATTACGTAATTTTACTCTTAATTATATTGTTTAACGTTAAAAATATATATAAACGAACAAAACGAATCTTATGCTACTGTATGGGCACACAAATTCCAAATGAAACTATCAAAATGAACCATAGATTCACGCATACCAAAATCATGCATAAACATTTTTATTACGACTGATAATTTAAAAAAAAAAAAATTGTTTCGAGGTGCATTTCACGATCAAAGTGCACCACCCGGGGGGGGAAAAACACCTCAGACTAGAGTTCCCTAGAACAAAAAACCCCCGCATACTGTTTTTCGTCCAAACCATTCCATGTTTTCCCATTATGGCTTTGCCCGGGAAACTTCTAAGCAGTAAAGAACATACACTAATTCGAATATTTCGATTAAAATGTTGAATTTTCTGATTATTTTACATAATTTACAAAATTTTGAGATACATAATTTACTCAAATATAAATTGTAATACCTTCTCTAATTTTCAAAGTTTTGTTTCATTTATTTCCAAAGCCTTATGTAAAGATTGCCAACAATACACTATTGTCATGTGAACTGTGATTTGGATTTGATAATTCTGTGTAAAAAGCGATTAAGTATTCTCAAAATCATTTAATTTTTGTCACTTCAAATCAAATTTTTTTCAAAATCCTTTCTTAGTGAGCACTTACATTATGAAACGAAGGTACTGTCAAAATTCCAAGTCTCTACCTAATATAGTTTAGGCTCTACGTTGATTCTCTGTTAGTCAGTCAGTCATTCCGGACAAAGCCCCTTATATATAGAGAGAAGAAATATACAGATAACATAGAACCCAAACCATGATAGAATGTTCGTATCCATCAGTTAACAATCCCATCACCACTGATTGGCTGAACACAGTATCTTAAAAACGTGATCCTAGGAACGTGAATCTTGGTACACCTATCGCTCATAGGTTCTAGATGCGCTCTAAGAAAAGATTTCAACATCCTTGGCCTCTGATGGGGTTGTAAAATTATGTAACTTCTCAATTCGCCAAAAGGAATTCACACTGCATGTTACACAGTCCCCATGATATTTTTTTCAGACTACAAAGGTGGCTTTGCATGACACTGTGTAGGCCTAATATATTGCACTTACACCAAGATACTCCTTTGGGATATAGCCTATGTTTGTGGATTTTCATCAGTGGAAGCCTTGTAGAAGAATATAGCCCACGCGTCTTTTTTAATTTTGTACACAAATTGTTACGTGACATTTAAAAAGCTTTTAGAGGTCGTTTTGATGCAACTAAATTTTGACATATTTTCAAGTGCGCTATATATTTCACTATCTTAACCACTATAGAAATAAAATTTGTTATTGAACTTAAAAAACGATCTGGAGTAAAACTCTAAGATCGATTACAAAAATAACAACAATTTCAAGTTCACCTACTCATGCGAGCGGTTGATTGAACGACTCATGTTTTTTATAAGGAAACAACGTGGCACTTCATCTAGGAGTTATAATTATTAAATATATTTTGCACATTTATTTCACAACAATATCGACATTTTTAAGCGTTTCCTATTAAAATATATTAATTAAAGTGAACTGATTTGCATTTCTTGAACTTTCTTTGAAAACAGTTAATAGCATTGGCACTGACAATTATGTCGGCCGGTAGGCCATGTCGCCTATAGAAAATGAGAATTTTCAAGGATCCCGCTACTCGAGAATTAATCGACTCTAATGATAAATTCATAATATTGTAGTCTGCATTTAATATATACAGTAACTAGCATGTGCCCGCGGCTTCGCCCGCGATAATTATTTCAAAAATTAAAAATTAAGAGCATAATAGTTATATCATTATATTTATTAACACCTAAATCACGTGGACTACATACCACGATTAGATAGTATCGTCTGGTAAAAGCGTCCTCAGATTCGAGTTTCTTGGCCCAGAAAACCTCTGTCTAGTGAGATTCGTCCAAATAAAACAACGTTTGACCATATTTAGGGTTTACAACATTCAAGCGATCGCGAAAGTTTTATTTTCAAGATATGACAAAAATAGCCAAAGCCAACTGTAATTGATTTGACATTGAAATGTATAACTGAAAACTTATGTTTTGAAAACGCAAAAAATGCACGTTTTTTTTCCCGTTTTTCACTCATAACTCACGAACGAAAACTAAAATTAAAATTCCGGCTTCGAGGTGCATTTTCCGACCCTTCAGCCCAGCTATGTTTAAAATTTCAGATCTCTGCGTTCAGTAGATTTCGCTGGACATCGAGGACAATTCCTTTTATTAATATAGATAATATGAATTATAATGATACCTTCTCTAATTTGTCAAACATCCATTTCATCTAATCCAAGCCCACCTGATACCAGTGGTAACAATACGTTCTGAGAATTTGTTTTGATAAATCTGTGCAAAAAGGGGTTAAGTATTTTCAAAAACATTTAATTTTTGGCATTTAGAATAAGAATTTTTCAAAATCCTTTCTTAGTGAGCATCTACATTAGGAAACGAAGGTACTATCAAAATTCCAAGTCTCTACCTGTTATAGTTTAGGCTGTACGTTGATTCCTGTCATTCAGTCAGTCAATCAGTCAGTCAGTCATTCATTCAGCCAGGACAAAGCCTCTTATATATATAGAGATTATCCTATTATTGTATTGTACAACCTAACTGAAAGAGATATATAAACTGTGTCTATTTTTAATTAAATAGATAAAAAATAACAGTATATAACTTGCGTTGCTGTAGATTTAGTGTCAAATGCACGTGCGGAAATTTGCCTGTAATAAACAGAGAAATATATTACTAACATGCTCATATTTTCTTATGAGAATCAGAATAATTAATTATCTACAAATTAATGTATTCTTGCAATGAGGGAGAAGGAAGGAATTTCCGTGCACTCTGCCAGAAGTTGCTGAAGTTGAGGAGGGAGTTTCATAGGAACCACTTCCACGAACGTCAAGAGTACGGTACGAAAAAAAATGGAATCATTTTCTTTTTCAGTGTAAGGGAAAGGGAGTGCAAGTATAGCCTAAATGAAAAATGTATTTCTGCGTATTTTATGGGAAAATCAAAAAAATGTATTACCCGTCAACGCTGCGATCTATTTAATCTATGCTGAAAACTAGGCCTACATTAAATTGGGAAGACACTGTTGATGTTTCCAAGTTTAGAAGGTTCATATGGTTTTTAAAACGGAAGAGTATCAGATATAAGCCGAAAAGTCTGGAATATTAAGAAATAGGCAAATTACTAGCTTTTGGACGAAGCACCATCGACATAGCTTAGGTATTCTGTTTCAAAACCATCGCTTCCAGGGCTCTATTACATAAAACTCTACAGGTGTGACAAATATGACAATTATGCCAAGTCTGAAAAATTTGTCAATATGTCATGACAATTACATTTTTCATAAATATTACAGCTATTCCTTACATTGCAGGCAAATTAATGTAAATTGTCAGACTAAAAGAACCCTTTTCATAAACGCGACAATTTTATGTCAGACCTAAAGATTAGTTTAGTACACTGTTGATGGCTCTAATACACGCGTGCTGTAACTTAATCGATCTCAACATCGAATGTGGTACCTAAGCAATCGATTATTACTATCGAAAATAATTGAATTATATTTATCTTTGATTACAAAGACACTGAAATTGAAAGTTTTCTAAAACCTTGCGTGGTCTCATTCTATTTCTTCATAACTTTCACTATTACCAATATCGTTACTACTAGTGTTCATTATTAACAAGACAAGTTAGCAAGTTTATTAACAAGAAAATTTAAATCACAAAAAACAGTTTCCCAAGTTATGCCACACATATATAATCTACTGACTTGGCCTACATATGAAAAACTGCCTGTCACTTCTGTAATGACAGTTCTACATTTTTGGTAGACTATATTTGTAAATGTGTCAACAAACAATGTTTTATAAATGGTAGATATCCTAACATTTGACATATTTGTCAGACTTATATCTATAAACTCGAAAGTTTTTATAAACAACAAAATGTAAAATTTTCATACAAATCTACAAATAGTCATGATATTTATGTAAAGTTGTCAGCTTTTATGAAAATCACAATTTTCAAAATGTAAACCTGTAAAACAATTTACTGATACCTGTTACCTGTAAAATTGTAACTTTTATTAAATAGGGCCCAGGTATTAATATCACCCGTTTACATAATTACTATGTAGTAACAACCAATAATACTTTGTAATTCATTTTAAAAGTGTTTTTGCATTATTATTATTAATATCATCATCATCATCATCTTCATTTTCACTATTATTATTAATATTATTATAATTATTATTATCATCATCATTATCACAATTTATAATACTAGAAACAATACGATGATAAATATACCTTTCTACTAAATTGTCTAAATCCATAAACAGGTAGGCCTACAATGTACTAGATCCCAAAATGTACAACAAACCACCCTTGGAATTTATGGGATTAATCTTAGAGATCTTTAAATGCAGGTTATATAGTTATTTACAATATAGCTACCTTTCTATTCTGTCAATGAATTTATGGAATATGGCTTTCCTACAATATAAAGGTATATAATTATGATAATTATGTATTTTCAAATGTGGTTTAGTAGTATGTTAATGTATGAGTGTAGTCATGTGGTAGGCTATTTATTCAGTTTCAACTTTGTCTATTGCTTGCATGACAATAAAATTTCATTTACTTATTTTTTTTATTTTTATGGCTCGAAAACTAAAAATAATATCAAAACAAAATTTTATTTGCGAGCTAGGTGTACTTCAGGGATGTGTTAAGAAATGCGACGACTTTCTCTTACTATTGTTGTGTGAAATCTTACAAAGTCGTTTCTTAATATTTTCTCAGAAACGCCATGCAGTAACTGTTTGCTCCAAGATGTATAGCTTAATACCCTCCCCTCATTTATAGCAAATTGCTGGTTCTTAATATTCCTTCCACGTATTTATAGTACAGTACTGGTGCTTAGAACAAATATAATCCCTTGCGGTATAATGAAATATATGTTGATACTCAAAGCTATATAGGATTTCTTGTTGCTTGCAGAAGTTTTGAAATGCGATCCCTGTGCATTATCCTCAGAGCTGCTGTTTGTGTGCTGGCTCATTAAAATCATGTAAATTCCGTCTAATTGTACTGTGCACTCAGAGTTATGATCGTATTAAATCTACAGTCCACATGCCATCAAGTTTATTGTCTACGCTATGAAGGAAAACATCGACTGTTATATTTTAACCCTTAAGGTGAGAAGGTACTGCCTATCTCGGCAATGTTAAATTTATGATCTTCGGGTAGACATTACCAAAGCACTATTGGAGATATGTATGTGAAATTTTCAAGGATCCTTTCTACCTCTGTCTCTAATAATACCTATTATTACTTAGGTATTAGGTATTACTTAGGTATTAAGACTTTTTTTTTCAATTTTCAACATCAAAAGTTTATAACATTTTTGTGAATTTTCTTTTTTTCTGAAGTTGTATGAACTTCGCTGCAAAGTTCTTTTTTTTAAATAATATGAGTCTCTTTAATGCACCCACAAAATTTCACCCATTTTGGATGAATAGTGCAATAAAGTGTACTAGAGTATGAAATAAATGGTGCAAAAATACGTTGCACAAACTTTCTCGCACATACGTGTTAAAGGCTAGCACAGAAAAAATTAAATTAAAGAGACAATTAAATTTTACTTATTACATTTTCATAAAACTAACAAGTATCTAGAACGGAAAGCATCAGGGTCGATCTTTATGTTCAATGCTTTTACCGTGAAATAATAATAAGAATAATAACAATAATAATAACAATAATAATAATCAATGACAGTAAAACTGCATATTATTAGTACTACTACTACTACGGGAAAATTCAAATATAAGTCGCACCTTGGGATAAATCGGTCCCACCCAACCTATCTTCACCGATGCAGTTTCTTTTATACCACGATCTAGCGAATTCTTCTGTCCTAGTATTATGAAGAAACTCGTGATTGGACGTTGGAGGTGTGACGTCTTACCGCTAGACGAGAGGTGGCAGGCTGACAAACCTTGCGGGAGATATAATATGCCATATTTTCGAAACCTACAAACAGTGTATCGTACAATATTCGAAAATGCAAGGGCGCTTCGCTACGGCTGCCGGCTCCGCTTCGCGCACTTAACTATGTGGTTAGTGTTATGCATTATTTAGCTATATGCAACAGTATACAAGGGCAGTTGGTCACTCTGCTTCGCTCAGAAACAAAATACATCACACAGTCTGTGCAAATGTGAATATCGAATGGGGAAGCTTAAGGAGCGACTTATATTTGAATTTCGCCACCACTACTACTACTACTACTTAGGTTATATTGCACGCTTTAACTGCATGTAGGTCATACCACGTGTTTAGTATGTTTGCGTGAAACATTAGTCTATATCAGCGTTTCTAACCATTTTGAACCCGAGGACCTCTAAAATGAGTAAAAAACTTTACGGACCCCAAATTTTACATCCAATTTTTAAAAGTAGGCTATATGTAGGCCTATATTCTTAATATTTGGGGTATTAAATTATAGGTCGTTATAACGAAATACATTTTTTTTAATCCGACGGAAACACAGTTATTGAATTGGAATGAAACTATTGACAGTAAAATTATATTTTGAACAGACTTTAATATGTATTACCAATTTGATAATATAATTAGGAATTATGTTATTACTCACTTTTAATGAGACGGTTGAGCTTGACGCCTCTTGCAGAGTTCCTGTTTTTTTTTTTTTTTTTGGCTCAATATTAGTCAAATTCAGTCGATATGACCTGTATTTTCGAAGATTTTAAACCTTTGACATCTAGTGTCCATTTTATGTGAAAAATTTTTACTTCTTTACTTCCCACTTGCTTTATGATATTTTTTAATCAATTATGTCTGCGGACCATCTCCACCGTGTTCGCGGACCACCAGTGGTCCGCGGGACCATAGGTTGAGAAACGCTGGTCTATATTAACAATTCATTCGCGTCATGTTTCTATTGTTTAGTGATGTCTTCTTATGTGATATTCAGTTTAAACGATTACAATATCCAGTGACTTAGCGGCGATGAGTTATGGAAAATAAGCAAGTCCTACAAACCCGGCGTTTGCCTTTGCGAACGAGAAAACCATGAAAACCCAAGTCAATTTGGGCGGCCACGAGGTTTGATTTGAACTCAGGACCTCTTCCCTGTTAGCCCATAGGCCTACCACCTCGCTGTAATTGGTTTTAGTGTGTTCATTGCGACTGAGCTAAACTGATTGCATTGAACAACAATAAGTACATTAGGCCTATAGTTTTTTTGTTACTAGGGGCAACAAAATGTCATTCATATTTTAATTGACATTTATGTTCTGAAATTCGCATTTAAGCTGTCCTTATTTTGTTTTTATCTTGATATCTATTAAATGTACAAAGAAATGTGTTAAACAAAAATGTTCATTTTAAATTTTTCTACAACTTTACTGTGATAGGTTTTCATGTATCGCCTACTGTGATGGATATAATCTAGAAAAATTAAAAATGGATACGAGTAAAGTGCCCCTTAAGTCATTTTTGCGGAAATACAGATATAGCCATTTTATTAGCCACAGATAAGACTTTACAATTTTAAATTTTTATTAAAATCGTTAGAGCCATTTTTTCAAAAAACAAATTTTTTTAAAAAGTTTTCATGAAAAGTCCCCTTAATATTTCAGTTGTAAAACTAAATTTCTGGGCGGTTCGACAAAATTTCGAAAAAGTCCTTAATTCAAAAAATGAAGTAAATACAATGAACCGTTTGCCCGCTGAGATTGTCCACGGACAGACGGACAGACGGACAGACGGACAGAAGTCATTCCAAAAATATTTTTTTCGGTTTCTAGGCTTCATGAAACGTGCTCTCCCGGTGTTATCTCGACTTCGAATTTTTGTCACGATCACAATACGTTCTCTATACTACGTATATGCGAGAAAGTAAAAATGTAAAACTCTGAAAAATGGTGATACAGTTTATGAAGTTATTGGCCTATCTACCTTGGCACTTCAGTCAGAATGTTCCTGCTGCTTGACAAGTGAAAACTGAGAGCTAATAATGGTACCATCAGAAAGCTTGGAAATTCCCTTTCAAAACAAAGTTAAGTTCGGATACCTGTGGCCAGTAGAATAGAAGTTACGGTAGATTTGCTAAACGTTTGTAAAAGGGTCCAAAGAGTCAACGTGTATATAAAGTGCTCATTACAACTCAAATATTGCTCAACTAAAATTATAAATGCAAATTCATTTATTCAGATTTTAAACTGTAGTAACAGTAAAAAATTTGTTCTTTTACTAAACTTGAAGTACCTTCTTACCTTAAGGGATGATAGAAGTGTTGATTTAGCCATTTCATTTTTTAAAATGCTATTTTTGTAATTTAGTGTCAAAAAATCAAAATATTAACACTTTTTCTGTATAAGCAGTCATTCTTTTCTTAATATACAGTATAATCCGAAGGCAGTTATTCACTTTTCTGAGTAAATTTTTAAGGCAAATAGCATAGACAATTTTCTTTAAATCACAAGTAAATTTGTAAAAGACGCATCAAAGAACCTCACATAAAAAAATCAGGTTCGTATTTTATATCTGTCTTAGAAGATAAATTTCAATTTTCATTTTCTTATCTATTAAATTACTTAATATCTCAAAAACAAATTAAGACATTGCAATGAAATTTTGAACCTTAGTTTATGTTTACATTTTAATTAAGTTTGTAAGATTCCAAATATCTAGGACAAATAGTTTAGGAAGCCATTCTTAACATCCCTTAAATTCAAAATATCAGATTTCTAACGAAATTTATAAAACCATGACGGACTGAACGACCTCAACATAAAGTTTGTTCCTTTCATACGACTAGTTTTGGAGCTATGCTGTTCTCACACAAGACTTTCTTATTTTAGTATTTTTGGACATGGCGGAGGAGCATGAAAATATCATGCTTTTCATCAAATTACGGAGTCAAAATCAATATTTTTCTAAGTGATTACGAAATTTCAAGTGAAAATAGCACTAAATTGTGGTTCCTCATCTTCTAAAGTATTTGGATGTAGTTGCTCAGTAACACCAAGACGCGCTGAACGAGATAATGAGGAGATTTTGTGCTTGCCTATTCAGGGCAGGACGGGGTTGCTCTCCATTCTGAGCACAGCTAAAATCTCTGCATTAGTAATGTTAGACTAACACCGGAATTATAATTAAGAAGGGCAGGACTGCCATGAAGTTCTCAATTATGTTCCCCAGCAACTGAAGTAGAGATAACTTCAAGTGGAAAACATTGATTTTATGCAGGAGGATAATAAGGTTTAAGAGGAAGCATCTGTGCATTTAAGGTGAAAATACAAAATTGTACAATGTTTAAATTCACTATGCTTATACGTTGTAGTCTTACATTCCGCTTTCCATTTACAAGTATTTGAAGGTCCCTAATGTAGCATTCGTATGCTTGCGTTCACCTAAACTAAACTTTAAATTCACTTCTCTTCCTTTTAAGTTTATATACGATCTTTCATTGTTCGAAATGCTCCTTGCGTTAAGGCTTTCTATGCATGGATTTGAAACTTTTGATACGCGCTATTATAACAATTTGTTTTTTTAATATAAGCTACTTGTGAAATATAAGAAATCTCGTACTATTTTTATCCTCTTCGGACCAAAGATAAAATTAGAACAGTTGTATTTAAATTTTTGTGTTACTGAGTTTCTATGGGTTTAAATACAACAAACTTTCCAAAAAATGAAAAAATTGGGTTAAGGACTTTTTGGAGGGTCTAAAATGAGATTTGACAGCTATAAATTTTATTCAGTGGATTAATATATGTTATTATTGATCAAAACAACACGGATATTCAAGAGATCAAATTTTGATTTTTAGGGGGTTTTAGGGGGTGGTATTATATATGATACCTCGGTCTATATCAAGTTTTTATGCTCTTTTTTAATTCTACATCGATACATAGCAGACGATAGAAAAAATATGAGCATGCAGTGCAGAATTTATCAAATGTACCACCGGCCATTAATTTGACTCGTTCACAGCGTGAGAAAAAATCCGAAACCCACTTCATAGCTTATATGTTACCCGGGCACTGAGGATGATTGCAATGAAGGATTATATCTTAGGAATATCTAGCAGATGTAAAAAACAGTTATCAATATTTGTTTGTAGTCCCTAAGGAATAGAATAAAAAAGTTTCTAAAATTTAAAATATGTCACAAGGTGGACACTCTATCGAATAGTAAAAATAATATTTTGACTGCTCATCAAAACAAGACAACGGTACATTTTCGACCATAAGTAGGCCATAAGTTCGTGCCATCATGGTGGAAACTTGTATTTCCTGCGCCCAAGCCGGTATCCTTACCTTCTTTTTAGTCCAAGTACGTCTTTATAACAAACTATCTAACTTTTAATACATTTATTATTACAGACACGGAATATAAACACATTTGCTACCTGTACATGTACATTTCCAGACATGGGGCTGCATCACTCAAGCTCACATAATGTAAATGCCATCCATTTGGGCCTGAATCGGACTCTTGAGCTTGGGAACAGCAAGCCAGTGCCTTAGGGCGGTATTCCACTATCCAATTCATTGGACAAGAACTTCATGAAGAACTTTCAGGCGATATTTGAATCAAAGATGCGCTAGTACACTACATCCAATAGCTTTGACCAAAACCAGTTTTCTCTGTATAGGGAAAGCTTGAATTTCGAAGATTAAATCATTAAAAAATTATTTATAATGGCATTAGTTTATTAGTTTTATATAAATGTTTTGTAGCATAATTGCAGAAATATCTAAATGACAAGGAAGTCAGGCCGAATCGTTACTTTCTTTAAATTGAAGGTTATGTTAACGATGCCACGAGTTTAGGTTCGCTTGCAATGCCAATATTTATATCTTCTGGCATGTCGCTTTCGAAATGTGGCTTAAATAGTATAAAATATGCTCTGCCATGAAAGTACTGTTTGAATGTTTGTGATTTATAATGCGGACATACATTGGGTCTGCTCAATACTAAGTAAAAAATGCAGGCTATATACAGAAGGCTTGATTTTCTATGGTGAATCGTAAAACAGTAGGCCTATAAATAATGGCATAAATTTATTGGTTTATAAATGTTTTTGTACAGTAACCCCGCATTTGAGAAATATCTAAATGACAAAATCAGGCTGAATCATTGTTTACATTGGTTATGTGAGACGAGTTTAGGTTAGCTTGCAGGACTTTTTAAAATATATTCCTATGTAACTACTATAGCACGTAGTACATAATTTTTTAAATGTGGATTAAATACTGAATAATCATTTATATAGGCCTACTTGAAGAAAATGAGGTATCAAACTATTTTGGTGCCGTTTATTTCTCAAAACAGTCGATTTTTAGCCGCCATTTTGGACCCCTATGCTATGAATGCCGGGAAATCTTTGATCCAATGTAACGACATGCAGAAAGTCTTCAAATGCTCGTCCAATACGGTTTCCTTGAAGCAACGGGCGGCCATCTTCTTTTTTCTAGACGATTTGATCAAATAACTTGGATAGTGGAATACCGGCCTTACTGACTGTTCCATCCAAGCCCGTAACAATAGAAGTTACTTTCGTGCCACACAAAGTCAGTAACTACGATACCGTACTATACTTCGTTTACTCTTAGGTATTTTAATGTTTCAACATCGTTTTTTCAATACATAGGCCTAACCAAGTCATCCTGTGATTAACACTTGAACGAGAAAGGTTTCATATATCCTTTTCTTCCAAATGTTAGCCTACTATTTTCAAAACAGTTGTATGCATCCAAGGGTCAATATGTCTTTCTGTGCTCAGCAAAGCTCGAAAACAAAATAATAAGAATGAACAAACCGGGTGACCGATTTGGTGGTGAGTGATGTCTTGGACAGAGGTCACGGCTTTTGTCTATAGTACGGGTAAAGACAATAAACATTTGGAGATGATTCACGTAAATTATATAAAAAAAAAGAAGAGCATGAAATTCCAATTAATTATTATAGGTAATACCACGAGTGAGTTGGAAATTGCTGATAAATTCACGAGCGATGAAGTCACGAGTTGCATTTGTAGGGCCTAATAACTATTTAACAAACAGTATATAACAATCAATTAATAAAATATATTTACATTTAATAAATTTAATAGCATTTTTTATTGAGACAATACTATTAAAAAGCATTCATGACATACAATCTATGTGCCTCAATATTTGAATATAACATGATCGTAGACATGGTGCAACCCCAATAGTTAATAAACATCCATTTATTCAATTATAGTTTGTTGAAATATTGAACATTTCTTGCGCAAAACGTAAGTATATTATTGTTATAATTCCTATCAATGCATACTGGTAAGTACTGTTTCTTGAAAGATATTGCGCACGTAAGAACATAATATTTCAATCATGCTGTTGAGGTTAAGTTTTTATAATATTTAATTTAATGTTTAATTTTATTTATTTATTTATTTATTTATTTAGCCAAATAGAGATAAGACCATCAAGTCTTCTCTTCCCTCTACCGGGATTCCAAAGACTACAATTACAATACAAAAATGACAAGAAAAACACAATAAGGGTAATAAAATAGCATTGACATTAAAGTTAATGTTGTCTGATATGATCACAGGAGGTGATCAGTGATTACAAATAAATGCCAACGTTGCTGAACCATGGAGTACATTTCCCGTAAAATATTATAATGCACCTGTGCGTCTAAGTGTCTTTCTTTCTGTCCAAGAAAATCTTAACATACTGCGACAATGGTGACGTGTGCGTAAATCACGGCCTAGAGTAGTCCTGTAGTCCTGATTAGAATATAGAGAAAAGAGGAGGTGTTTTTATCATTTTTTGTAGGAGGTGATAAAGCAAATTTCGATAAAGATTGAGTGAATCATGTCTGTGATTGACTCATTCTTATATATTATAAGTTCAAATCGCAAGTAAGACATATGAGCTAACTAGTCTTCATAAGAACACCGCGAGGTCTTAATAACGGAGAAAAAGTCAGAAGAACTTGACTCGCTTACAGTTCTGGTATGAACTGAACTTTAGTGAACATTTAAATCATGTTAATCGGAAAAAGGCTGCCCCGTCCACCCTGGTAATGCTCTGTTGTTATCTTCAGAGTGATATAATGTGATGTTTTCTGTGCGAAAGGTCATTTTAAATAATTCTTCCACGGACCACGAAACTTGGCTCGGCGGCAGACTCGTAACTCTCAGTTTCCCGGACATCAATTAGCCAGGAAACTGTGTTACAGCACTCCCTGATGTTTATATGCCCCAGATGTGGAAATGTTCCGAAAAGAATTAAACCTATGGAACTTATGTTTTCAAAACCCAATTTTGCCTGTCATTATTGCATAAAACACAGTAAAGTTATTGAATTTTCCTTCAAATAGAACAGCGCAGAGGTTCCGGACATTTTAAAGGCTGTATTCTGGTTCGATTTTCTTCCAATTTGGTATGAGTAGTTCTTGAAGTCATTAAAAACGACTATGTGTAAGGCTTTTTATTTTTTATTTCGTTTCAAGATGGTGATCGTTTTAACAGATACGAACAGATCTCAGGTTTCTTGTTTTTCTTTTTGCGGGGGGGGGGGACGCGAGGTCTACTGTTCACAGAACATTGCTAGTGGTAATCCTACGACAGCCAAAGGAATTATTACTTCAAGGAGGTTATTGCGACAGTCGTAAAGGACTCTGACAGATATTTCGCTCTTGTTATCATTGATATTGGTATTGCAGAAGTTGCAATGCCATACAATTCACAGAAAGGTTTGGCGGTTTGCTGATGAAGCCAAGCATTAGATTATTTTTGTTATTTTTACTTCTTCTGCCCATACCATAGGTAGGCCTACTATAGGTAAAGGAAGTATGGTTTTCGACCCCCAAATTCTAAATTAAGATTTTAGCATAAATCTTAACTGGAAACATGTCTGTGTGTGTGGATGTCTATGTAAACAAAATTCTGTACTTGGGTCAGGTACCTTCTGGAGATGTGACACGAAGGTTGGCGAGAAGTTTCTCTTATTTTTACATGAAAAAATTTACATTTTAAATCTTATTTTACATGAAGAAATTATCGTTTTTCGCAATTTTCTCGTAAACAGCACTAAAGATTTTCTTTAAATGTTGCACGCGGTTTGCTTATACTAAGAGCTAAAACTTTTATTTGAAACTAGCTGAAAAGGCCCGGTATCGCCCGGGCTTTGTATTTTTTAATTTGAAATTAACTTATGGAGGACTTTATGTATGTAAAACAAAATTTTGTTTGGGTTAGGTACTTTTTGGGGATGTGACATCAAGGTTTTTTACAATATTCTCTTAATTTTTAAGGGGACTTTACTTGAAGAAAATTTCGTTAATCGCGATTTTCTCGAAAACAGCCCTTACGATTTTGTTTAAATTTCACATGGGATGCTTATACTAAGAACTGAAACTTTTTTTTTGATTTTTTTTTTTTCGAAAAAAATATGTGAAGAATATTTATAAGACACCCACTATGAATAAGTGCTCTTTGCAATATGGCCTCTTGTTATCTATGGTCTCCATGTTTCAATGTGCAAGGATCTGGTACCACAATTTGAGAGCCAATGATATGGTTCATATAAATTATACTATAATGGTTCATAGGCCTATACATAGTAATAAAAGTTTAACATCTATGTTACAGCGTTTGTAGGGCTTTAGGGTTGCAACCGTTAATACAGCCAAAAGTAGGTCTCTAGGTAAAATACAATTTCAAATATTGGTCTTCATTTTTTTATTAATAGCTCCTTAAGCAGGAAATAATAATAGAATTCTGTTATTCTAGGCACAACGTCTAATAAGGTACGATAAAGGTATCGAACACCAATAGAAGATTTCTGCGGTAGCCGGGGAATTGATACATTTTGTTCTGAATTGTGTAAATTGTGTTCAAGAATTTGCCTATTTCGTGTATATGCACATAAACTTACACATAAATTCATACAAATATACGTTTTATATGACTGACTTTTTCCTGTAACCCCTACGGTGTGGCATATGGTCTCCAATTGGAGGTTTCAGCACAAAGATGAATTTTGTTACGCTTATTTTGCGAGAGGAACAGGTGGTAACCCCATCGCCTTACAAACACCCAACGAAAACTAAGGCAATAGCCTACTTGGACGTGAAATGTTTTATATAGTGACTTCAAATTACTTACAATTATCCACGATTTTAAAGAATCCTTCGCTTATATGAAGGATACAACCAATAATGAAATGATCAGTTAAGGCATTTTCTGAAAAATTCTCGTCCTATGTCGTTTACTACATGAAAATTAGCCATTTCTATCCAAATATTGATTTCGAAAATTGCCAATTCCTTGAGAATGAATGGTGAAATTTTAACCAATGAACATGCAATTCCGAAAGAAAGTTAGATGAGTAATTAATTGCCTATTATAAAACAATTTCAGATTAAAGCTAAGTATGTTTACTGTATTGCACGATATTTAATATTATTTAATACCACGGCTTCGCCCGCAATTACGTATTTATTCAACCATTAGATGTTTTATTTAAATTATTTGTTTACAGAAAAGTAATTAGGCCTAGAACATTATATTTATTAACACTGGCATCTTTTTTTACATAAATTGCATGAATTACATAATTTTATTTTTAATTATATTGTTAGACGCAGTAAATAAATAATTAAAACGAATCTTGTGCTTCTATATGGACAAACAGATTTGAAATGAAACGATTAACAAGAACCACAGATTCATGAACCTTACTCTTACACGCAAATCATGCATATTTTTAGAAGATTTATAATATTAAAAAGCTAAAAATCCGGTTTTCTGTTCATTTTACGATTAATGTGGGCCGCCCGGGGAAAAAATCAGATTCAAGTCTCCTAGTCCAAAAAAAAAACCGCCGCATGGTGAGTTTCGTCTAAATCATCCAATGTTTTCCCATTTAGCTCTGCATACACGATTCCCCTTCTGTCCATCTTTATAAAAAAAATTAGATCTCTGCGTGCCGTAATGTATAAATGAATCAAGCAGAAAGGGCTAACAAAAGCAAAGCGATAAATAAATTATAAGTTGTATAACCGTATACTTATTTTGATTGGTTAATTATTCACGAAATAATCCTGTTAAACCAAATAGCCTACGTTTTACCGACGAACCTTTTTGTTCGATTTCCTCGTTATCGTTCAATATCTTAAGCCCTAATGTAAGGACCGTCTCTACATAGATGTAAATGGTAACATTGTTCTCGAAGCCTGAACATTTGTGTACACAAATTTCATGTGTTTGACTCAATACCCTCCTAAGTACACAATTGTGGATGATCCTTATGTTTACTCCTCCTGATGAATATTTAATGTTGCTGGTTACGTCTTGTACCATTGTTGCTGGTACTTGAAGGACGGCTCTATCGATCCAGGACGCAGGGCATAAGGGAGGGAGAGATTTTCCCGGCCTGGCCCGGGCTAACAGCAGGATTCCCACATACCCCTTTCTCTTTTAAATCACCTGTAGGGGTGATTATTGTAACAACCCCTTAAGGTGAATGTGCCACATTCATTCAAAGCAGAGTTTATCCCTGCCTTGCAACAAGAATGGGAATTCTGGTATAAATAGTAATTAAGGTTCTCAGGATGCCGAGAAGGACAGGATAAAGCCTTGAGGTACTCTATGAATGGGGGCATATTTCTGCACCTGTAATGGTGCGCAATATTTTGGTGGGTGTGACCCAACTGTTTTAAGTACGGTTATAGGTTATGTCACATATAGTAAAACTATGAGTTGAATTTATTAATTAATGGTACATTATGCAACAAGCCTATAATGCCATTTATCTTTGTGATCAGATGTTAATTTAATGTAGATATCACTTTTGTTTATATATTTTATTTAACATATATCATTATTATAATCAGTTTTCATTGTATTTAATGCAAATGCAAATCGATCATTAGACATACACTTTTTTTAGTGGGAAAATAATAAACCGGAGTTATCAACAACGACATCGCTACTATTAAATATTTTACAATTTTATATGTAGTTACTATGTTGGCATTCCCGAAAAACATCACTTTGGTTTTTTAATTCATCAGTCATCAGTAGGGTTCGGATGTTTATGACATGTCATATTTTAATCCTGTCCTCCGTTTTCGTCGCAAACACAAATTAAACACGAATTGCACGCTTCTTATTCTAATTGGACCGTTCTTATTTTGCATATAATGTCATATTTTGGTCATTTTGGGGGTCTTCGTCATATTTTGTTCATATTTGTAATTTAACGTCATATTTCAGTTATAATTTCGGTAAATGATCACATTTATACAGTATATTCACTAAATGGTCGAGTTAAATTTGAAATATATTTAATTAATTTAAATTTTAAAATTAATGCAATTTTTAATACTTTATAGGGACACACAAGGTCTACAAAATATTAGGAGTATTTCGAGCCGATGAAGCGAGCAAACAGGAGAAAATTCTTTAAAAAAGTCCATTACAGGTAAAACTGTAAAACCAAAATTGTTAAAAAGTTATTATATGAATGAATTCATGTGAAACGTTTTAAAATTGAACAATTATTTTTTGGAAATACTTTATTTTATTAGGTTATATTTAGGGTTTTTGGGTCATATTTAGTCATTATTACGGTCATATTTTCCACTTTTTTAGGTCATAAACATCCGAACCCTAGTCATCAGGAAGTCATCGAGAAAATTTTGTGAAATCCAGCCTTCAGTCAGTGGAATCCATCGCTCATCAGTCCGATGAATTTAGAAACTCGTCTATCCCATTGTATTGCAGTGAGGTAGGTAAAGTAAAGTAAAGTAAAGTGTTCCCTGTTACAGGCCATGGAGGCCCAGAGGGTTCCAGGAGGTTGAGGCTCCCAGATTTTTAGACATCGGCACATGAAGGTGGTAAGGTTGTCAGCCTTACGCACCGGCCGCCTTTACCCCCAGGATTGCTCCTGGTACTCATTTCTGTTAGAGGCTGAGTCGACTCCAGGGTCATAGTGCCACCAGAAGGATTAGGCCAATTGAAAAACTCCAACGACCTCATCGGGGATCGAACCGGCGACCTTCCGGTTTGTAGCGGTGAGGTAGGTACCTGTCGCAAATAGCTGAGCGGTCCACAGCTGTGCTGTTCTGCACGCTCATACAGAAATTATTTTTCTATTGGGAACATTATTCATTTTCAATATTGCAATATTTTAATTAATACTGACTTCACTATTGCATTTATTCTAATTATTAAAAGTCCATTATAATTATTGTGATTAATACTGGTTTTAATATTAGCCTATATTTATTCTAATTTTAAATGTCCATTATATTACTTTTAATATTGATTTCTTCAACATTGCATTTATTCATATTAATGAATGTCCGGCAATTTAAATCCATTTCACAATCTAAAGCGGCGGTTCCCTAACTATTTTGTCCTGGGACCCATCTTCACCTAGAAAGTTTTTTCGCGAACCATACTACATAACGATAACCAATATAGGCTGTATAAAATACAGCACATGTTTTTCATATGCCTTTCAATAGTTTTATTGTGTTCAAATGCCCTGCTGCATTTTCTAGTCGCTCTTCTCACTTTCACTTTATTGTTCTTGTGCTCCTATGTTATGTTCTTTATGTTTTTATAAATAGATTTAGTTATTAACTTTGTACTTGGTAGCAATAAAAGTTTCCTTCACCTATGGAAGTTTTGTTTGGATTCTTTAAATTAAACACTCTTTCCTTATATTGAAAACAAGTTTAATTTTTCCCGCCCTTTTCGAGACCCACCGAAACTGCTCCCGCGACCCATAGTTTGGGAACCACTGTTCTAAAGGAACAAATAACAAGTCTCTCAACACAATGTATATTCTGTGCACTTTCATCCAAAGAATGTGAGAAAAATACGACTATGTACCAGACGGTGTTATGATAATGTTATTAAAATATTCTCGTTTTGACCCAGTTTTGCAAAATGCCACCGGTCATAATGTTCACTGGAGTAAACTCTCTTGACGAATAAGGAATTCCTCCCATTTTAATTAGTAATTTGCAACACAGTTATATGAAGCCACAGTTTATACATCGCGCTGGCTGGGTTCTTATCTTGAGAAATGCAAACTCCGTGGAGCAAGAAACGCTCTCGTAGACCTGACCTAGTTGCTCTATCCGACTTAATCCAGCCCAAAGAACATTTATCCTGGATCCTGTATTTGAACCAAGGATCGTGGGAATCGAGATCTTAACTAGAAGCTGAGATAGTTTAGTCAAGTTTGATAATGTTACGTATTTGTATTTGTAATTATTGCTCCCAGATATTTGAATTTCTACACTTGTTTCTTTTTCTTTCCGAATGCTTTATCTGCTATTTTAATATTTTGTAGCGCATTATTTTGACGTTTCATGATCACATACTTAATTTTTTATGTGTTAATGTGTTTTCCCGTAATTTTACGATTTTCTTATGTCTTACGGCTTACGTTTTTCTTTTGCCAGTAAGACCATTTCTACATTTTTTTTATTTTAAAACACCTGGAATACTGTAATTATGTTGATGGAATTGCTTTATTTGAATAGCTTTGTTAATTTTTTTTTACTGATTGTTCAAGCTCTAGAAAAAAAAGCTAATTGAATGTGCTAAAATCCTTTAAATGCATGATCTAATCTCGCTAAAGAGTAAAATTGTACCAAGAGTCAAAGATCAATTCTTTGGAAATTCTACAAAACAACTTCTGAAATATTTTCTACACAGCCAAACAGAATAAGCAACATATGAAATTTTGTGCCAACATATTTTGAAAAACTGCTATAACTTTCGGAAAATAATCAATTTTCAAAGCTTTATAGTTTTTCATTAAGTTCACAGAATTTGTGAACCTTGATGAACCGTACGAGAATTTTTTTGAGAGTATGTACCCATTATCAAGGAAGTAATAAGTGCCTTTATTTTTTCCCCAAGTTTGTAAGAAAATGTTCCCAGCAGAAATAAACTTATAGGGTTTTTACAAGCATTCCAGGCTCGAAGGCTTTCGTAGAAAGGGTTTTCCCTCTAATGAAGAGTAAATGGATAGATGTAAGAAACAGGAACCATCCTGAGCCGATCAAAGTACCCAGGTAGAACTACAAGTTGTACAAAATGTGTCTTTCACAAACAGTTTTGCCAGTTTGCAAAATAGGATGAACAATTGTTAAGAGCTGCAACATCTCAAAAGAAGTTTGTTTAAAACGGGGTTCTAATTAGTAAAATAAAATCAGGTAAGCTGATGTAACAAAGTGCCAGAATGCTTGTTTAATCAGTGATAACTGCAATTATGATATGCAGAAAATAAGTTATTTTTGTTATCGACTTTCGAGTTAAGCTTCAGATCGATTCATTAAGCAGGGTTTACGGAAGGACAAAGGACTATTTTGATAAGCACAAGTGAAGGAATATGTTGGTAGAGTTATTTGTCATAGCTAACTGTATTGCAACTTCTAAAACCGTATATGAACACTTGAAAACAATATATTGTCATGAGAACTGATTTGCATTTAATAAATTCTTTCTAATATATTACCAAACAATAGGCACTAAATTGGGCAATACTCCGGCATTGGTCAACCAATTTGGTCCAATATCAATAGGCTTCCTCCTATAGACGTTATTAATCCGTATACCAAGTTTCATGAAAATCCGATAAAGCGTATTTGAGTTATCGCGCGTTGTTCAGTTATGTTGTGATCTTTTTAGCTGTTAATATTTTTATTGCTAAATGTTTAATTTTATTATGATGGATGGTTGGTTTGATTTCTTTCTGCTTTTCGCCCGTTTTCAGGGGGCCTTGCATTCTCTTCATTATTTTTAAGGACAGTTGAATTTCTCTACAATATGTTTTTTATATTGTTAGCTTTCTTCTTTTCTTCTTGTTTCAAACATTCCTTCTTCGTCTTCGCCATTTTTAAATCCTCTTAAAGGATCATTGTCCATATCTGGACTTAACTAGCAGTGGTTTTTTAACGTCATAATTCCTTATTCTTCGCTTCCTGCAAGTTAAGGCTTCTTTATAATTGATATTAATTGCACAGAAGCAATTTTTCACATTTATTCGTCTCAGAAAAGGCTGGATTCGTTTAGTGCTTCCACCAGGCATTTCTACATGAATTGACTATCTTGATTATGACCTGATTTGGACTTCAGGACTATTTTTGAGGTAATATTAGCTACGAAAGGAATCTTATTACCTAGTGAGTGCATTAAAGCTCTAAAATTATTTCATACAGCTAATAATATTAAATTGATTTTATTGCAACGTAGCTGTATCTACTTTAACACGCAATATAAATTCAGTAACATTATTATTGCGTATTATTTGGTGAATTAAAATATCACAAGATTGACTGTGAACCTTAATACGGCATATAATTGGTACATGTGTGTATTTCATTGTTATTCACATAATTTTATTTGGAATATTGACTCCAAAGGTCCTCCGGAATTGTTATTAAATATATTTTTAAATCAGCAAGCTCTTTCATTTACTGGCGGAATCAATCATCCCTGCTTATAAGAAGACTTCAAGACGTCGATGAAATTTCAAACGAGTGTTTGTGATTCAAGAAGATCAAAGTGTCAGTGTTATCTCACCTATGGTTTATTTAGCTTATAACCTTGTTATCATTCATTCTAAGCGAAATGTATAGCGTGTGTACAATCTTTATCACCCTTAATTAATTTAATTGTTTTTACAGTCCACTGTCTACGCACGTTATACATTTTTTGGTACCTCCGAGGCCGGATAGAACCACAATATTGTAACACGCATTGTAAACCTACACTCGTTCTATTCCGCCCGTAGTAAACTTTATTGAGATAATTCAAGCTGTTGGTGTTCCGCAATTCATGCTGTTTGAACACAAATATCATTCAAGCAAATAATTGACTTATTTGAAGCACAATTGACATTCCTGACTTAGTCAGTTTGAAGTTTCTTATTGAAAAGGTAATTTTAATCTCATATTAAGTGCTTCTGCCTCCGTGTTTTAATCTGCACGTGTGAGGCCTAATATTCAGACAACAGCTCTTCAAACTAATTTATTAAAAGGGTTTGATATTATTTACATAATTGCACTCACCTTTGTGAATCCATGTACACACACATTATTGTCACATTTTGTCTAACCGCGGGCAACTAACTTTAGTGCTCAATAAGCTCTCAGTGCGGTCAATTTAAGTCATAAACAGTGAATCACGTTAAGTCGAATACTATTTGAACAATCAATTGTCAAATCATGACTGACGTAGAAGGCACCCTTAAGACTTTAAAGGCAAAAAGGACGCCTATTAAGTCGAGAATCACTCGCAAAGTTAATTATATTCTAGACTGTGTTATCAATGAGGAAACCTCTCCTCAAGACCTTCTTGAGCTTAAGATTGATTTAAGCAAGCTTGAATCTGAATATAACAGAGTCCAGTCCGAGATCAATGAACTAGCCTTTTCTGAATCCGAAGATGCCTATATGGCAGAAATTGAGAAAACCATACAAAAGGCCATCTCCCATATTAGCAAGCAGATTAATGCTTTCAATAGAGCTGAAGCGGCTGAAGCTAAAGCTAAAGCTGAAGAAGCTGAAGCTAGAGCTAGAGCTGAAGCGGCTGAAGCTAAAGCTAAGGCTGAAGAAGCTGAAGCTAGAGCTAAAGCTAAAGCTGAAGAAGCTGAAGCTAGAGCTATAGCTAAAGCTGAAGAAGCTGAAGCTAGAGCTATAGCTAAAGCTGAAGAAGCTGAAGCTAGAGCTAGAGCTGAAGCGGCTGAAGCTAAAGCTAAGGCTGAAGAAGCTGAAGCTAGAGCTAGAGCTGAAGCGGCTGAAGCTAAAGCTAAGGCTGAAGAAGCCGAAGCTAGAGCCAAGGCCAAAGCCGAAGCTATTTTTAATCTTCTAAAAAATCAATTCATGATTCAAATTCAAACAGTATCTGAATTTGAAATTCTGGACAAGATATCCTATCAAGAGGCCATTGTTCTTAAGTCGAGCCTAGAAAAATTGTCAGATAGATATGAGGTTGAAAGTCTTCAGCATCGTAACATTTACGATGAAGAGGCTGAGTTTCAAGAGCGCCAGCTTCAGTCAGAATGTTTAAGGGCTTTAGCTTATATCAATTCTTCAATTGCAGATGCAAAACTGTTGTATGAGCCGAATCAAGAGCAGAGCTCTAATCACAACTCTTCTTTGTCTGCACCTTTACCGAACTTACCTAAATTGCCTGAAATTAAGCTACCAAGTTTTTTAGGCGATCCTAGAGCTTGGCTTGAATTCAGGGATACATTTAACTCATTAATTGTTCAGCACAGTCATATATCCAACATGGATAAATTTCAATATCTAAAATCTTGTTTATCCCCGGAGGTAATGACTGTAATTCAAAATATCCCGGTCTCCAATGCCACCTTTGATGTAGCTTGGAAGACTTTAGCTGAAAGATTCGATAATGACAGGTTAATTGCCAACACGCATTTGGATAACCTTTTTTCTCCACCGCCCCTTAAAGGAGATTCTGCAAGCTCATTGCAACAATACTTAGATCATTTTACAAGTACGGTTCATGCATTGAACGTACTAAATACTGATGTTCCTCTGTCTGACTTAATTATTTCACGTATCATTGTGGATAAGCTCCCAGTAGAATTAATTAAAGAATGGGAATCTTCAATTAAGTTAGGAAAACTTCCCAAGTTGCAGGAATTATTCAGTTTTTTGGAGTCTAGGGTTAGGGTGCTGCAGATGACAGAATCGGTTCTGAAAGGTCACTCCGTCAAGCCCTCATCTGCTCTTTCTGTCAAGGCTAACCTCTCCGCTCCTAGAGCGAAATGCAATTATTGTAGTAAATCGAATCACACTATCATTTATTGTGACGCCTTTAGATCGCTGAATTATTCATCCCGCGATCAATTCGTGAAAAATCACAAACTTTGTCGTGTTTGCCTTAGCTCACATGGTCACACTTCGAGCTGTAACACTTTTAGATGTAGACAATGTCAAGGCAGGCACAGCAACTTATTGCATGACCCTTCACGGCCAAGCAATTCTCAAGCCATAAATACGGCCAATATCATGTCTGCCAGCCAGTCACGGCAGAAATGTCTTTTACCTACTGCTAGCGTGATAATTTTAAGTAACAATGGCAGTGCCGTACAGGCCACAGCTCTTCTTGATACTGGATCAGACTGTAATCTAATTACTGACAGGTTGTTCAAGCAGCTTGGTTTGTCGCCATTATCTCAGCGTACTTCTCTCGCTGGTATCCTTTCTACCAATGCAAGCGTCTCAAGGCTTACAGACGTCTCTATCAGATCTCAGGTTACGAATTGGCGCTATGATACAAAGGCCATTATAGTTCCTGAGATCTCTGCTTCTAATTTCCCTAAAAACTTTGTTAATACTAGAGGTTGGAACATTCCTCCTAACTTACCCTTAGCAGATCCCAGCTTTAATTCTCCTAAGCCTATTGATTTGCTATTGGGTGTTGAGATATGTTCTCAAATTATGGTATCTGGACAGATATCTGCTCCCAATTTGCCTACTATTCAGAACTCCCAGCTAGGCTGGTACTTCTCCGGCAAGTTGCCTTCGTTCCCTCTTAAGCATCATAACATGCCTTCAATGCAGCGAAGGAGATGTTCTAAGTTGAATAGGCCTTCATCAAATAGACCCTTTAATTACGCTGAGTCTTCTGTGAATTGCTCAGCCTTCATTACGTCTGATGAGGGTATCAGTAATCAGCTTACTCATTCACCCACGACTTTGAAAACTCTTGTGGCCAATAGAGCCGCTGATATTCAGGAGATTACATCTATTGATTCTTGTTCTCATGTCGCCTCTAAGGAAAATCATGCAGATATTATTTCAAGAGGATCTTCTTCTTCAAATCTTTCTTCCTTGCAGAGACGTTCAAACTGGTTGAAGGCTATGCCTAATGTTACCATAGGTACGCCAGTTTTAATCATGGATGACAATATGCCTCCCTTAAAATGGGTTGTTGGCATCATAACTCAAACTCACCCAGGCCCAGACGGTCTTGTGAGGGTTGTCACGGTCAGGACTTCTACAAGTTATATGAAACGACCCATCATTAAACTAGCCCCAATTCCCATTTATGACTCTCACGACTAAAGCAGTCGTTCATTTTTTCTTTGTTTAGTTACTTTTATTTCTCAACTTTTAGGATTTATTGGTGTTTTTGAAGATCCAACATAACTTCGCATTTCTGTTTGATTATTCCCTAGTGAATAATCGCGGGCAATATGTTCAGTTATGTTGTGATCTTTTTAGCTGTTAATATTTTTATTGCTAAATGTTTAATTTTATTATGATGGATGGTTGGTTTGATTTCTTTCTGCTTTTCGCCCGTTTTCAGGGGGCCTTGCATTCTCTTCATTATTTTTAAGGACAGTTGAATTTCTCTACAATATGTTTTTTATATTGTTAGCTTTCTTCTTTTCTTCTTGTTTCAAACATTCCTTCTTCGTCTTCGCCATTTTTAAATCCTCTTAAAGGATCATTGTCCATATCTGGACTTAACTAGCAGTGGTTTTTTAACGTCATAATTCCTTATTCTTCGCTTCCTGCAAGTTAAGGCTTCTTTATAATTGATATTAATTGCACAGAAGCAATTTTTCACATTTATTCGTCTCAGAAAAGGCTGGATTCGTTTAGTGCTTCCACCAGGCATTTCTACATGAATTGACTATCTTGATTATGACCTGATTTGGACTTCAGGACTATTTTTGAGGTAATATTAGCTACGAAAGGAATCTTATTACCTAGTGAGTGCATTAAAGCTCTAAAATTATTTCATACAGCTAATAATATTAAATTGATTTTATTGCAACGTAGCTGTATCTACTTTAACACGCAATATAAATTCAGTAACATTATTATTGCGTATTATTTGGTGAATTAAAATATCACAAGATTGACTGTGAACCTTAATACGGCATATAATTGGTACATGTGTGTATTTCATTGTTATTCACATAATTTTATTTGGAATATTGACTCCAAAGGTCCTCCGGAATTGTTATTAAATATATTTTTAAATCAGCAAGCTCTTTCATTTACTGGCGGAATCAATCATCCCTGCTTATAAGAAGACTTCAAGACGTCGATGAAATTTCAAACGAGTGTTTGTGATTCAAGAAGATCAAAGTGTCAGTGTTATCTCACCTATGGTTTATTTAGCTTATAACCTTGTTATCATTCATTCTAAGCGAAATGTATAGCGTGTGTACAATCTTTATCACCCTTAATTAATTTAATTGTTTTTACAGTCCACTGTCTACGCACGTTATACACGCGTAATGGCACTTGGACAGACAGACATATTTTCCCGTCCCCCACACAATCTCATAAAGAACCAATCTGGCACTTCATAAAATGTTCGAAGTCGGCCATGGAAAATCTTCCTTTTTTCGAGAGAAACTTGGCAGCGCTAATTTCAATCCACAAATCCACAATTTCGTTGTGTTTCAACTGTAAGGTACAAAAATGTTAAATGTAAAAATTCCTTAATTTTATTATTGTTTATATATATATATTGTGTGTGTAAAATAACACTGAACTGTGTGAATAAATAGCTTAACTAACATCCGTCTTCATCGTTATTATATACATTATATCGTCCTTCTCATAGAAAATGTATACAATGCTTAACAGCGGACGTCGCAATGTCACAATTCTAATTTCGAATTCTCTCACAGCTCAAATGATCAGCCCACTTCCTACTTAAAAATATTCCAAACCTATACAGTTCAAGAAAACCACACTATCCTACTTCAAAGAGTATCATGGACACGGATAAGGTCTTTACGCCTGTCGTGAACGCTCCGTTGCGCGTCGCAGAAGCCTATATTATTTATGTGTCGAAAATATTACGTTAGATCGCTGACCCTTGAAACACAATTACCAGGGGGAGCTGAACAGGGTTTGTGTTTGTAATCCGGTTTGAATCACGAGCAGTTAGTTCCACCCGAAATGGCGCGCCCCGCAGTCTCAAAAATAAAACTCTAAAAGTCACCGGCTGCGACAAAAAGGTTAATGTGTCAGATAAATTGCTAAAATTGGGCCTACAATAATAAATTTCAATTCACGGTCGATTTTAAAAAACTGAGAACTATATGCAGTCTTTCTAATCGAATAGGCTGGTGATAGAAAGATGCACCATTAGGATTTAAAGTGGCCTAAGCTATAGAGATGTAAAGTTTCCTTCTTGGGTCAGGACTGGGTGTTGAATTCCCATTCCCATCCCGTGAAAGGACCTGGCCACCCTACGCGACCTAGTGTCCCTCGGCCGGGCCGTGGCCCTCCCCCCAGGGCAGGACCGGCCTCCGGGACGAAAACTTGATCATCATCTAAATTATCTTTTTTACAGAACCCGATTTTCAATGCCGCGCTTATCTGAGCCCGTCATTCAACCCTATTCCAATCATCCCTTGCAAATCTTACTTCCCCTAAATCTATTCTAAGTCTGTAGGTTTCGAATTGGTATTTGCCCTTATATTGTTTAGATCTCTTTCCTCCCCCATCCAGCCCATCCTCCGTGATTTAATTACCATTATTTAATTTTTTTAGTGAAGAGTGCAAGTTATGAAGCTGGTCATTATGCATTGCTCCAGTCCCCGTTTTCAACTCTCTGATTTCCAAATATTTTCCTAAGTACCCTGTTCTCGAACACACTCAGATTATGTTGTTCCCGAAGAGTTGTACCATATTATAATACAACCAGCGGAAAATTGCCTTATACATTTTTATTTTTAGATTTCTACCGGTATACCATATGCAAGTAAAGATAATTCTGTATATCATTTTTCATCAACCTTCTCCTTAATGCTTTTATTCCACTAAGATATCGCCTTTAAATGTTTACTCTCACATATTTCTTTCTTTTTTGCCAGGTCACATACATTGTGTCAGATGGCGGCCGCTTACCAAGGAAAAATTAAAACTAGTTGCGCGTACGAGACTAATCTCCCTTATATTACACGTAGAGCAAGAGAAAGTGGGTGGGGTGAAATCTCTCCTGTAGCATATTACGAGTATTTTCACACTTGGGACAAAAAAAGGGGTGCTGTATGTACCACGTTCGTGGCAGTGTTGAAGTGGAAATTGTTTCTAGTGGAACCCATAAATTTATATGTAGGTATTTATTTATTTTTTATTTTATGACATCAGACATTTCAGTCAAATTACCTTTCTTTAAATGAATCACACAGAGATTATTACAGTTACAATAAAATCAGGTAAACTGATGTAACAAAGTGCCAGAATTCTTTAGTTTATTCAGTTATCATTTCAATTATAATATGCAGAAAATTATTTTTTGATCGATTTCCGAGTGAAGCACCAGATTGATACGTTAAGCAAGACTTACGGAAAAACAAAGGTCTAGTTTAAAAAAAAAGATCAAGTTTGTTAAGCATGAAATAATAGTCTTATCTGTCATAGCTAACTGTATTGCAACTTCCAAAGCCGTATATGAATACTGTAAAATAATATGTTGTCATGATAACTAATTTGCATTTGATAAATTCCTTCTAATATATTACCATAAAATAGGCACTAAATTGGGCATTACTCCGGTACCGGTCAACGGAATTGGTCCAATATTAATAGGCTTCTTCCTATGGACGTTATAAATGCGTTTACCAAGTTTCATGGAAATCCGATAAAGAGTATTTGAGTTATCGCGCGTACAGACACACGGACAGACAGGCGGACAGCCATTTCCCCGTCCCCACGCAATCTTATAGAGTACTTAATAACAACCATTGCAACCAACGTCGTCACGTATGCATTGAATCCATGGCAACTGCACAGGCAAGGAAACTGTCGTGACAAGAACAGGAGATCATGACCCTAATAATGGTCCTTTATTTTTAAAAAGTGTTCCCAAAATATATGCCGATTTCATATGTACCGGTACTTTTTTTCTCCCTGCGTTTTGCCAGACCGATATCCCGGCCGAACGTCAGCCACTGGCGTAGAAAACCTAAAATTCTACTTTCGTATTAGATTAGTGCTGTAGTTATTTAAGCTCCATTTCGACAAATCTCTTCGTGGCGCTATATCCCTGAAGGGACTAGGCCTACCA
Source organism: Ectobius pallidus (assembly GCA_964059195.1). Classification (NCBI taxonomy): domain Eukaryota; kingdom Metazoa; phylum Arthropoda; class Insecta; order Blattodea; family Ectobiidae; genus Ectobius; species Ectobius pallidus. Next base: position 95,211,399 of record CAXKWD010000010.1, on the reverse strand, counting down.
CCCGACCGCTGCGTCATCTCCCATAGGCAGAGGCAGGATTGAGGGGCATGTGGTCAGCATGCCGACACCCACGGCCGTTAATGGTGGTTTCCATGACCGGAGCCGCTACTTCTCTATCAAGTAGCTCCTCAATTTGAATCACGAGACTGAGTGTACCCCTACCAGACCTCCCTACCTCAGAAAAATCCGAGGAGATACCGGGGATCGAACTCGGACCGACGGATCTGTAGTCAGCGACGCTAACCACAAGACCACGCCGGCGGTCCATTATGACAAATATTTGATTATTTTATTTAAAAACAAAATACTGAATTTGTAAATGTAGGTCTATTATTTCCACTGTTCCATGTTGTCTTATAAATAATAATAATAATAATTAGAGTACAGTAAGCAAATTTGTTATCCACCCTTTTCAGTGCTAAAATAGCGTAAAATGTCATTTTCAATAGTTCAATATTTTACAAAATTTCCGGACTCCCTTTCTTGGGAGGTATTCCATATCCCCAAACCACCGGCCCTTTCGACCCTCCTCAAAATTATTTTCTGGCTCCGCCACTGACTTTAGCTCTGGTCCCTGGGATACATCGAATTCAAGTGATCACAATGAATATGATCCGATAAATTAATACGAAGTCAATTCCACAACTCTCGATCAAATGGCGAGTTACCATTTCTTTAAAGAAATAGTGCTATTTGATATATTTCGTATTCGTGCTTCTTTAGTAAACTACAGAACTTAACTACGGTGATTTTCACGGACGGATCCAATACAGATAAACATATGGTGCGGGTGCAGCTGTAATAGCTATGACCCATTCCAAAGAAATACATTCAGAAATAAAACCTAATAGGCCTATATCTTCTTCATAAGAATATTCCTGCATAGATATAAAATGTAGCCTATTTTAAAGCGTGCAATTAATTGATCTGTTGCGAATGCACTGCGCCTTATTTTTTACAGCATAAATTAAACTTATTTTCCCTGTCGCCAGGGCCGCCAAATCTTGGGGTCGAGCCCAGGACTATGTACTGGTCGCGGGTCCCTCACCGACCGTCGACCATCATTAATCAGTTCTCTTCCCTTCTCCGAGGAGCTTCCTTCTCGCTACTCGTATAACAGAACATTTTATCAAACTTTTCCAGTTTTCCATAAAATCATATAACATCGGCACCCCCCCCCCCCCCATGTGGCGGCCCTGCCTGTCACTGTTAAACATGTTCGTTGCGAAGTTTTAGCTGATCTTGAAGAAGCAATTCTTTCTTGTGTGACTCATACACCTGCGTTCCTGTGTTCTCTGTGACAGCAACATAAAAAAAAAAAGTTACGAAGGGAGAGCGAGATCACCTCATTTAACCGAGTTTAGAGTTAATAGTGTGGAAACAGAGTGAACACACTTCTCAAGTTCTAGATTTATGCTAATAAGAGTAATAAAAAATCAAGCTTTCTTCTCCATCACAAACGAGCAAAATGTTCATTTTTTTACGTATATCCCTAGGCCTAGTTGTTAATCCTCCGAAGTGTACATTATGATTTCTTACCTTGATTATACGTCGAACTTTCATTAATCGCGGTGTAGCGTATTGTGACGTAACATCGAAGTTGTATTCACTTGACTTGAACACTAGAAACCGATAAAACTTTCGATCCACTTAACACGTGTAGTTAACACACGTAACACACGTAACCAACCATCAGATGGCAGTAGCCAGTAAGTAAACAAACGACGAGCGCGGCATTGCCAACACCCCTCCGTGGAATTTCTTTAGTGGTTTCTACCAGAAAAAAAATAATTTCCTAACTTGTTACACTATTAAAGTAATTAAACCATATTAATGTTGCCCTTTTATATTCAAATACAATTATGGTGATATTCAAACAGTATAATCTAAGGTATATACGTGAAAATTATATGGTGTGTACATACATATGAATGATGCTCAAATAGGCTACACACTAATATTCCAATAAGCCACTGTGAAATAGATGAGATTCCCCCCTTAAACAATTTCGGGGTTCCAAGGCACTATTAATGAATGCTTTTCTTTTAACACTATTAGCCTACTTCTTTATTGGACTGTCACTGGAGTCAAAGAGGGACATTTTTATGTAGGTCTACCACTACTTGGAAAATTTTGTGTCACTCTGTTCTATGTATTAAAAGAGCAGGCTTATATCACACAAAATGTTTTAAAATTATGCTACATTAATTTTTTAACTGTTCTAGTTTTAAATATCAATATTAAATGACAATCAGGAAACATAAGTTGCATTTTTTGAAAGACCTCAGAAACTAAGGTACCGGTGCTGGTATCTGACTAAGAAAACATCAGGATTTAGGATATTTTAAACTAGGAAGATAAAGATCAATTAAAGCAACTGGAATACCAAAGGAATATTCTCCAAATTCTTTTAAGTATAACACTAAATTGTATAACTGAAATTTGTATAACTTAAGCGATGTGGTTGGCTCTTCAGTTATTCAGGATCTGAGGAAGGAAAATGGTAATCAATTCAAGGAATAAGGGCTGCAGAAGTGTTCTGTTTCTTGAAAATTCCTACAGTAGATCTGGAAATTAAATCTGGAAATTCTTGATTAGGAGGGACTGACAATGACAAATAATTTTACAGATCAGAAAACGGAGCATTTCCTATAGCAACCATTATAAAAGCCTCCTTGGCTCCAGCAAGCCTCTGGTTACTAAATCAATGTGGAAAACATACACCTCTATCCGCATACCCATTGCAGATATTCATTCGCTATGCACAGTTGCTTCTGTGGCATCACTGTTCCCCCAATACTGAAATAAATTTGGCAAACTCCTGTAATGTTTTGTTCCCTCTTTCTTGTAGCCATGTTAAAGGATACACATTTACTCAATTCTCTGTTGGTACTTCCTCAGTGTGGCAACCTTCTCGTTTCCCAGGAAGAATTAATCCCTAATTTATAACACACCTCTCTCAACACTGATGACTGGCACAAAACCTAATTCCAAAAGCCGAAAGGTAAAGGTGATAAGCTACCTTTCTTCCGTGCCACACTGTTTAAATAAAGAAACTACAGTTATACTCAAATTCATAAACTTTGTTCACAAAAGTGAGTTGTTTACCATAGTCTCTCATCACATGTACATACTATTCTTTGATACTACTCATTGCCATAATATGAACCCAAAGAAGATGATTTGGGCACAGGTAAAATATGGGTTACTACAAAAAAATGTCACCTTTGAAGCTGAAGATTTAAAATTAGATTGAATAAAAATTTAGTGCTATGAGGGAAAGAGAGTTAAGAAACTGGAATAGAAGGAGTTACTGAAATAGAAGTGATCAGATTAATTAATACTCTAGGCTAAGGGACACTGACAGCGATTCTTCAGATTCTTCTCATTCCGAAGGTCAGCTATTCACAGTTCGGAACAGTCTAAATACTTTTATCTATTTAATGCCATAGCCATTTCTAGTTTAGCGTAGACAACAACTCACAAAAATAAAACTCTTCAAAATAAGTAAGTTTTAAATTTTGTAACATCAGCCATAAGAAATGCTTTAGTTTCTTTACTATAAATATGAGGATTAAGAAGAAAAAAAAACAGGCAATGTAATATTACACAATACAGGTATATTTGTTTTACCCCACAACATGTTCAGACATATACAGTACGTATGATAACATCCAAGATCCAATGTCCTGCAGATTTGGTATCATTTCATTCCCAGATTTCTTTTTGAACATTGTAAATTGGACCAATGTTGATACATGTTTATATTAACTCCATCTTCCTTAAGTCTACATTAATTTACAATTAAATATTATTACTTTTATTAAATACTGTACTTAAATAATCCTCACTAAATGATTTACCGATTCCCAATAGAAAAAAATAATATACAGTTTTTCTTTATGTATATCTTATTCTTATTTTTATTGTACTTGGGCTCACTTGCAAAGATACTTTTAAATTTTAAACACTTAGCACAGCACCACAATCCTTCAAATCTATGCCCAATATTCTGCCCTTACACTAAATAGCTGTCACAAAATGCTTACAAAAATATTTTAAGCCTCCATTGGCTTTGTTTTAAAGAAGAACAAGAGCAAGTATACATAAATAAATTATCCACAAAACCACAAACTTAGCTTTTCTTTCAAAACGTAGTATTACACCTTTCAAAGCATTCAATTGATTATTCAACATTTGCAGAGTTCAAAAAATTACACGCTATAACACAAAATTAACTTTTCAGATTTACTAGTGTTGAAAGAATGGCAAATGACTACTGAGTAACTAAACTCAGATCTTCTATTACATAATATTATGTTTTTATACGTGCAGTAATTTTTTCATACTATGGAGAGTAAATTAAAACTCACAAGAAATGTTTACATTCCCACTTATGTTTAAAGTACCTTAATATCATAGGCTACTATTAAAAATGTTTGTTAAACCTAAAAAGCAAGAAAAATTAAGAGAAGTATTTGAAAAATAAATTATAAATTTCACAGAAATTATTTAACAGGAGATATGTTTACATGGATTCATATACCTATCCAACAATTTTCATTCAAATAAAGCATTTAAAAACATCCCCAAATGAAAAAATCCAAATTCATGCTTTAAAAATTATTAAAGCACACAGAAAGTTAATATTTGTGGTTTTGATTACAGACTCTTGTCTTCTGAATTTAACCAAACAACAGCCTATATTTATTTAGTTTATCTTTTTTTATATCATTCAATTAAGCATTTGAGGAGAATTTCATTCAATGCAACCGAAGTTTACGTATACCAGGTATTAATAATAAATTGTTTTTCCCTTAAATTGGTATAAATATGAATAAGCTACATTAAAACATTTTACACTAAATATACTGTATTAAACTCAGTATAAGTTACAACTGATACTTAAAATTCACACTTCTCAGATTTAAAATGATAAAATGGATCAAAGTTAATACTTACATCTAAATATTTCTAACAATGTGTTATTTTCCATAAAAATGAACATGTTTCCACAGTTGATATCATAAAACATAATCCTGGGCGTTTACATGTATTCCTCAAAGGATTAAAAGAACATACTAACCTAGTAGGAGTCACAAGTTAAAATATTTAATAAGAAGAAATTCATACTTCCCTGTTTTCTTCAAAAAGAAACAAGAGAAGTTATTATATTTAACCAAAATAACTCTCAATAATAGTGTAAGAGCAGTAAGTTTTCAAAATTTTATTTCTAGACAACTAACTCTAGTCATAATACATTTCACTATACTATTTTTCTCTGTTCATTTTTTTTTTTTTTTTTTTTACTTTTCTTAAAGATTATTAATGGTAATGTGAAGAAAACTGACACATTCTTTTTTATTGTTTATTTTTTGCAAATCGGTAGATCATTTCCACATTGTGTACTGTTAGACTGATGTAATATACTTGAATGAGGCTTTCCATCATTCAGTGTTACTTAGAGGTAATGAGTTTTGTTGACAGGAGTACTTGGAGTATCTCAATCTTTTTCAGGCTTAATTATAATAATTTTTTTGCAACATCAGTAAAGACAGAAATATAAAACACCAACTAACTAAATTACTTCAAAAAATTGTGCATCCTTAACATTTACTTATTCTGTGATTCCTATTAATTAATTTAATTTATTTATTATTATTACTGAAATAATTACCTTACAAATCACTTGAATGACATCAATATTGGGATGTTTTCTTTTTACAAATATTCATCACGTTCTTGGATTAAATAATGAAATATGACTGGTAATAATAAAGGGAATCTACATTAATGTGTCAACTAATCTAAGATTGTAGAAAATATGCCAACACTATTCATAAATAAGAACAGGAAGCCTTCCACAGCTGCGTCACTGGAAAAAATTATTTTCTTAGCTAAGTCATGTTTTAGAATCTGAAGTAACAGACAGTACATCATTCTAAGACATAATGCAGTTTAAACTGGATAGCCCACAGAATAACTTTACTTCTACAACCTATTTCTTTCTAGCAAGCTATCCTCCATAGATTTTTATAATACAGATAGTTCCTATTAGGCCTTAAATAGAGCATGAATTAATTGTAGGAAGATTTTGCAAACCCCAAAACCCAAATTCTCATTATTAGATCCAATAAACTTAAAGTATTTAGGTAGATAATGTACGAATCATCTTTGTTGTTCTAAAAACTGATGCCTGTGCATACATTTACATCATCCATAATACAATTTAGCTGGTATCAATCCTAGTAAGCCATGTTAGCCAGAAAATTGCGTAGTTCCTTTCGCTTAATTAGAGAATTAAATTTATCTGCGAGACTTCAAGTATTTTTCATTTTTAGGGAAAATCATAAAATACATCAAACCTACAATAGAAGGCACAGGAATCTCCAATGATCTTTGTTTCATAGAACATGTTTTGCACTTGCTACTAATTATAAGTAAAAATCAGTGAAGTCTGGGTGTGATAAACAATAATTTATTTATATATACACATTAAATTACTTCACTGTCAAAAATTCCAAAAATTAAACAGTTCTTCCCCTTTATTAAGTGCCAGTATGGTACTTTATGAGATTGTGTGGGGGACGAAAAATGTCTGTCCGTCTGTCTGTCTGTACGTCCGTGTGTCTGTACGCTCTCTAACTCAAATACGCTTTTTCGGATTTTCATGAAACTTGGAAAACACATTTATAATGTCAATGGGAAGAACCCTATTGATATTGAACCAAATCGGTTCACCGGTACTGGAGTAATGCCCAATTTAGTGCCTATTTTAATAGATTATGGCGCCTTTCTAATAGAAAGGCGCCATAATTCAAATACGCTGTATCGGATTTCCATTAAACTTGGTATACGCATTTACGACATCCATGAAAAGTACTCTGTTAAATTTGAACCTAATCTGTTGACCGGTACCGGAGTAAAACCCAATTTAGTGTCTATTTTAAAAACGCAGTAACTCAAATACGCTTTACCGGATTTTTATGGAATTTGGTATACACATTTATAGTGTTCATGGGAAGAGGTCTACTGATACTGGATGAAATCGGTTCACCTGTTTCGGAGTAATGCTCAATTTGGTGCCTATTTTATGATAATATACGTATTCGAAAGAATTTATATAAAAAAAAAAGCAAATCATTTATCATGACAACATAGTCAATTGTTTTACTGTGATATTTTACGGCTTTGGAAATTAAAATAGAGTTAGCTATGACCAAAAACACTATTGTTTTACATGCGCTTATAACTTACAACTAGACCGTTAAACTGACCCAGGTGACCGAGATGGTAACGTTTTGGCCTCACGTTATGGAGTTCCATGGTTCAAATCCCGAAACCAGCCAATTTCACTTTCTTTTTCGTATTTTTATGTGAGTGTGCGATTGTGATGCTGGAAGATTTTAATCTGATTAAAAAGAAAACTAGACCTTTGTTCTTCCCTAAGCCCTGCTTAATGAATAAATCTGGAGCTTAACTTGTAAATCATTTAAAAAAACATATTCTGCATATCGTAATTGCAGTCATAACTGATTAAAAAAAACATACTGGCACTTTTTTACATCAGTTTACCTGATTTTATTAATTAATAGGGTACTACTGAATTCTTGCTACTTGGTGGTCTAGTGTGTAAGGTATCTCAGACTCTTTTGAAGTGAAACAGGTTTAAGGTTACCAGATGTCCTTATTCACCAGGACATGTCCTTATATTTTAAGGAAGTCCTGGCACTCTTATTTATTTTCCAAAACTTGCAACAGTCTATGTCCTTATTTTTGTATAAGCAACTTTTTTAACTGAAAAAGGATACTTTTATTTCCAGATTTTACCAAATGATGTCATTGAGCATCTAAATTCCACTGTAATTGTAATCTATTTTGCATACTTGTGCACATTTCACTTTTAACATTACCGTATTAATCCCTTTTTTTGTTATAATCACTTTGGAGGAAATATCTACTTTAAATCCTGCTGTTAATTACAAATATTCCAGCTCAACATGAAATGAAATTCAATAAATACGCAAATCTTTACTCACAAAATACACAAAAAGATATAAATGTCATCTTTACGCTGTGGAGGGGGATGCCAGAAGTTTACCTTAAATAGATGGGAAGTTTCTGAGAAGGAACAAACTAGTGGGCCTCTATTGAGCAATACTACTGTCTATGCTCTGCTAAACAAAAAAACAAAACTGAGGGAAAAGAAAATGCAAGTTTACTGCCGAGTTGGAGATGGGAAACAAAATGCTTAAAAAAAGGCAGTTCTGATGAGTAACCTGATTGTTTATTTGGCAAAGCTGAGACATATCTCTTATGTTGCTAACCGTGGAGCTTCATCAGATAAATGTGTATCTCAAGCTAGCAGTATGGATAAGAATGTTCATACAGGCTCAGATGAATATAAATAGACTGCCAGATAAATGTAGGCCTCCAAAACAGAACCGTTCAATAATTTTAATGTGTCCTGCTTTTGTCCTCTCTTTTTAGTCTCATATGTCCTCCTTTCCAATCATAACCATCTGGTAGCCCTAAATAAGTTCCAAATCCTGGTCACTATAATGTGGAATTTTTTTATCTTAAAAAAACAAACAAATAAATAAATAAATAAATATAAACAAAACTTTCCTTTACTTCTGGCACAGTCAAGTGAACCATTTTAATCTTAATAATGACTTAGGTTCCATTACAGCTGTAGGTGTTAGCTCCTGTAACACAATAGATTTGTGTATTCCATGGAAACAGCTTCCACCAAACCAAACCAAAATTTTTGTGAAAAGATCTAAAGTTCACTACAAAACTTACCAAAGAAGAAAGAAGATCAAAAACAGAACAAAAATACGTGACAAAATGTCTGGCTTCTTCCCATAACAGCTAAGAGAAAATTTAAAGATATATTGGTAATACATGTGTTTCACGTACGAGTAGGCCAATCATGTGGGTTTCTGCATCACGGCAGCCAAAGCTCTAACTCCTGAGTGATCAGGTGAAATACCAATACAAATAAAGATGCTTACGGTGTAATGACTCAGGTTCTCACAGGTACAGTTAAAATTACAATGAAAATAACCACGCACCTCATCACAAGAGACGTTGGAAATGTCCTCCTCTTGCATCCACACAGCACTGGCACCTTTTTTAGGAAATTTTCTTTCACGCGCATAAGTTCAGCTTCCGACATAGAGTTAATTTATCTTGTGACACTGTCTTGAACTTATGCACATGAAAGAAAATTTCCTAAAAAGGTACCAGTGTTGTGTGGATGCAAGAGGATACTTCCAGCATCTCTTTTGATGAGGAACGTGGTTGTTTTCATTGTAATTTTAACTGTAATTGTGAGAACCTGAACCATTACACCATTAGAAGATTTATTTGCATATCCATTTCACCTGATCGCTCGGGAGTTAGAGCCATGGCAGCTGCGATGCAGAAACCTGCATGATTGGCCAACTCGTACGTGAAACACACTGTATTTTTGTGAGTCATTAGTTGTACATGAGTGAAAAATATCCTTTCTGATATGTCTCCTTTGAAAAACTACCTAAGTAATCAATTGTGTGTTTCTAGGATAACAAATTAATATGAAATATAGACAAGTACTCCTATAACAATACTACAAATCAGTAAGTTACACTGAACTGATTAAGAATTTGTTTCGTTTGTCTTCAACTATTAATTTTCTGCACTTGTGGCCATTTGTACCAATATTCAGTCATATGTTACACTGAACTAGGAATATAAAAAATTTTCTACTTCACTCCATGTCAAAAATATCTTACGTTATTATTTAGGGAAAAGGAAGCAAAGACAAACTGGAGGTATTGCATACGATACAGTAAATTATACCCGTATAAAACTGACAAAATATTTAAAAAGTACCACATTGTAACTATAATCATTTCATAGTACATTTTATAAAAATAAAAAATAAACCATACATGAATGTACACAAAAACTTATTGCTGCATAAAGTAAATAGAATCAATGTATTTTCCTGTAAAATGAGTACGTTTACCTAAAAATATTTGGAAACACATAATTACATATTCTTCTTTTCAGTCTGTTGGATTAAAAGATTTCATTAGTCTATACAAAGAACTGAAATTACAGATTTATTTTTAATACGCCTTAAGTAGAGGATGTTGTTATATTCTCCCAAACAATTTATAAACAGAATTTTTAGTACAGATCTTCATAAATCGGATAAATCTGTTATAAAAACTAAAATTGATGATTTATCAGTAACATATATTCCAGGATATGAATAATTCAAAATTTCTGATGTACCTTAAAGATTATTTAAAAAATAAAACACAATAAAAATATTGTTATATTTCGAGGCATGCGACGTTGTACTTATTTCTGGAAAATCTGGCAAACAAATTGCAATTTAAGAACAAGGGCAATAATTTAAAATAGCATACTACTGGTATGTAAAGTAAAAGGTAAGTATATTACCTCTATCCTATCCATTACAAAATATTAACACACGAACACTGGTACAATAGCCACTTACTCTGTTACTGAATCATTCACACGCACTAACATACTTACAATGCAATCAGTCTTTCTCAATAGTCCTTAGGCAACATAAAATAAAAACCTTCTTGTTCATCTTAAGTAAACTCACATTCATTGCTTAAGTCATTAAAAATAAAGGTTCCACAGATTGCAACTCAAGACAGCAGAGTGATATGTGCAACAGATTTGGAATTGAAGCTTAATTGCAAACGAGGGTCCATGTTACAGTTCACAAGTTTTGAGAAAACCACTCCACAGCCATTGTCTCTTGTTGATTTGGGATGCCTAGTATTAATGTAGCTTAGACTTTTGTTCCATAGAAGTTATACTACTATTTTATCAAAACAATATTATCTAAAATACACAAGTTAATGTTGCAACAGGAAAACAATAAAAACAACAACCCACAGAACTCTACTGGCTGCATATTGTAGAATAGATTGACAATGTGATCACTGTAGCTTGGAGTGAAGGAAGCAGGCATATTACGCTCATGTTTGACATAGACCCTTGTTCCATGATTTTCAAAGCACATTTCTCTTCATTATTTTCTGCACAATGATGTCATTTCTTATCCTCAGGTAAAACTAAATGCATAGGTAGATGGAAGAGGCACCATAGACCTTTGTACCGCAAAAAAATAAATATTTACATAATTGTAACATAGATCCTTGGTCATGATTATGCTTCAATTCACTGTAAATAGTATTTTTACAATCAGCTGACATGTAAAAAATAAATATACACATAAATGAAATGGTGTAATACTTGAAGTATGTTCAATACTGTGATTTACAAACTATATTCCTATTTACTGTACAGTATCTTTTCTAACAATACTCCTCAATGTTATCTTGCTCAGAAGAGCTGAAGGGCTAAACAGTTAAATTCTGCATTCTATCACAAGTTCTGAAGTTCTATCATTGCATCAAATACAAATAACTACAATGCCTTTACGGCGTAATCAATCTGTCCTAATGTAACAGATCACACAAAGGATAAAAATGCTTTCAGATATAACGCGTAAAATTTATAAATCATATAGAACAGTGGTGAACAGGAACCTGACCTGCTGTGCCAGCCTGATTTACCTGTCTGCATTCCTTTGTAGCTGTGAGCAAGCTGCATTTCAGGGCTAGTGGTTCCACTTGTTTTGATTAGATGGCCACGGTAATAATGAAAATAAAATTATGCTAAAAGAAATTACAACAGGCAATAACTGACGAAACTAGTATTTGTCAGAAGAAATGCCATTATGATTAAACTACCAGGATCTATTATTTTTAAGATAAAGTATTAATCTATTTTGCCTATTTCTCAGCCTTTATGAATTTTTGCAGTGATGCATATGTACTTCAACAGCAGTGAAAAGGTAATATACACATAATATATGATGAAAATAATTCTATAATGCAAAAAAAATCTATGTTAAATCGAATATTTATATATTAATAATAAGATATTTAAAAATTTTACTGGCTTTGGAGTATCCACATGAAATCTAAAAAGATAATAATGTTCACTATGTTAAGATGGTCAGTAAAAATATGGAAACAGAAAAGAGAAAAAAATGATTCCAATTCTCTATAAAACTATTCCACTTTATACTTTTATCGGTGTCCCCATATTTGCATTATTTATTTCTTCAGAACTTGTGATGAGAAAACATAATTATTTAACACAAACAACCCTTAATTTTGCAAACCTTAATCTTAAACTTATCTAAGAAAATAAAAGCTAATGAGATTTAGATGTGTATTTTTCAAACCATCTAAATTGATTCAGTCATAATAGGCATATATTCACTGCAATATTCTACACATCTGTTTTCCAAATTCTACATGTAAATAAGATGGTATCATTAAATATGATAAACATGTTTAAATTACAAGATGCATGACTAGTCACCCTATTCCAATCCCAAGAATTCTGTTTCTCAAACACAATAGGAGTGTGCAGAAAAAAAAATAATAATAAGATGGTTAAAATTTTCTTAAAGTAACTGGTAGGCAATCATTTGGCTTCAGAGATACCATTTATATTTTTAGTTTCCCATTATTTAACACAGTAATTAAACCAATTATTGTAAGTGCAGACATACATATCAATAGTGTATTATGCAACAAGCCTAAAATGGCATATATTAAGACATGGGTGTGTCAAGAAACAAGCACATTAAATATTTAAATATTTACTAAGTGTACTCCCCTGCCAATGTACTACTATGAAGGGCAAGCAATGCACTTACAGGAAAATAATGCATCAGTCTTAACATTTCCATATAGAAATTGGAATATAGTTATTGGACTTTATATTTTTTAAAAATATTACATATTAGACCAATAACCATATTATTAAATGCCTGTAATATTGCCCCAAATAATGTCGAGTTATCTTAAAAGTTAATAAATTTCACTTATTGATAGCATTTAAATTATTAATAACGCAAGATGGGAGAAATACAAGAAATTAATCTTCTAAACATCCACTGTACTTTCACTTTATCTACTCATACTACAGGTACTATAAGTAGCAGATATTTTGAGTTTTCATCAGAAATAGGTTTTGAAATCCCTTGAGTCCAGAAATGCTTATGTGTTTGCTTCTGCACACTCCTTCACTCCTTGTAATCATGCTACATAATTGTTTATTCATCATATGTATAAAGTTTGCACATTTTACACTACCTGAAAAATGTGGACTAACACAGTTTGTACTTTGCTGCAAAAATTTCCGAAGGAATTCTAGGGCATAATATGCATATCGTAGGTTAAGAAGGGAGACCTTGTATCTCCAAATCATTTTCAGGTTATAGTTGTGAAATTTTCAGGAGAAAAACAGCTCATTGGAATGATAATTCTTTCAAACTGACCGTGTGTAGGTTAAGGTGGAAAGGTATAGAGTCAGACTGAAAAATTCAATGCCATAGCAGGGATCTGAACCAGTGTCACCTCTCTACCATTGAGCTACCATGGTAACATGCCAGTACAAATCCTGGTTAAAATCCCGGCTGTGGCATTGAATTTTTCAGTCTGATTCTACCTTTCCAAAAACAGCTCATGTTTCTGTTCATCGTGTATGCGAACAATGATCAATTTTGGCACTATATTTTATTGTAATTGAACATTTGCATCTTTACAATGCTGGAATTGAAACATTTTTCTTGTCTCCTGGAAAGTTACCATTTTGGAGATACGAGTCTCTCATCTTAACCGAAGATGTGCTGCTGCATCCTTGTCATCCAAACAAATTATTATGAATTCATTATTTCTTACTTGTGACAATGCCATCAAGAGTTGTGAGGGGAAAAGCTAAAAAAATACAGTTCACTCACACTATACCTATGTATTGACATTCACACTGACATATGCACATAAATATGGTTCATTAGATTACATAGGCCTATATAAAAATGGAGAGTTGCGTTTCTTGAAGTCTTTTGTGAAATTCCTTAGATTCAGAATGTATTTGCATACCTTACAGAATATGCCAGTTTATTGGGCAAGAAGAATCAACAGGTAACATGGAGATTTACATTACAAAGGAAAAGAGGAAGTGTTCTGCATTTAATAAGTGTTTTTAAAACTTGAATAATTAGCTAATACTATGCATAAGAATATACATTAAAATATTCTAGGTTTAGAAAACGTCAGTGCCAATAAGAACTACCAGTATCCATTTCCATGGATAAAGGATTATTGCCGACATTCTTTTCCAATTGATATTACAGTGTTATAAGACATATCTATGTTGTATCTGTGCATTCTTCTGTACACACTATTTCAATTCAAATTTGCTAAACACAACTGAATAAAATATGTCACATAATAGTTTTAAAAATGGAGGGATTCCACATATGCTTCAGCATAAAAACCATAGCTGTTATGGCTTGACGTGGAGACAAAGTAGCACAGAGAAAAGGGCTGAAGAAGACCCTAAATGGTCATGGGTCCTAGGAACCAAAAGAACACAGGAGGAGGTCTAAAGACAAATGAACATGGAAGGTGCAAGAAAGGAACTCAAATGGGATGCAACGATGTCCAAATATATACAAAAGAGCTCACAGAGGAGGCTGATGGATACATGAAGGCACAGCCCATATGGATGGTGAGCCAGTATGAGAAATTATCGTATTATTGAACTCGCATCGTGAAGACAAATGAAGTCTTGCGCATGCAAGCTTTATCCTTCCGGTTTCTTCAGAACCGGTTGGGATGGCGTTGTGTATAGATGTTCGTTTTGGTGCTCTGTTCTATTTAGGCTTTAATTGAATTTAAGAAGTATTTTACAGTTATATTAGTGAAAGTGTATTATCACGGGTGCATGGAAGCAGAGTAAGTAATTTGTCTGGGCAGATGGTAAGATATTTTTGAGATAATGCATGTTTAAGAAATAGCCTAGGTCTTGCCATTGCCACCATATTGATCCTTTGGAATTTAATATTTGAATAGGTAATTGAAATTAATATATGCTTCCCCGTCTTTGTTATGTAATTTTATTGTGTTACTATGAGAGCACTTTCAGTTTAGATTATATTTGGAGCAGCCACGGGTTATATTTAAACGTAGTAGTAATTTCGCGTCTCAACCGGATTCTCCTCACGGCTTGGAAATTTAGTAACGAAGGCTTCCCAAGTGTGAGTACGGTGTGTTAGGCCTTCAATAATTTAGGTGATCACCGTGTGCTGATGGATGGATGGAAGACAAAATTAGGGTGAGTGCTTATTTATTATTATATTAGAATGTCTAGAGTATTTTTGTGTAAGGCAGAGAGCTGGTGTGTTATTTGATGCTTTATTTTGGCCCAGCATATTATATGTGTTTGAAACAAAATATATTGTTATAGCAAACTGAAAAGGTAGCAGAGTTTTAATTATTGTAGTTTGCGTATTTTGTGATTGTTCCCTCCTTTAGAACACAGGTTCCCTCTGGGTTGGCAGCTTCCACGAGTGTCCAGAGAAGGAAGAGAAGAGAAGAGAAAGAGGATAAGAAGAGAGGTGATGATAAAAGGATGATGGTTCAAAAGGGGGGGGGGACAATATTTTTATCCTCTTTCTCTTCTGGTGTTGAGCTCCAATCTGACTTCATTGTGAATATGTGGGATTGCATGAGTCGTAAAGAGTTTTTTCTGGTCAAGAAATGTCAACAACTGAGGACAGGTTGATTAAAGCACTAACATTTTGGCTCGCTCTGCATACAAAAAATTAATCTTTGTTTTAATAATGTAAATTGAGTGGTCGCACTTCTATAACACCCATACAAACTAACAATCATAACCAACCCATCAATGTCTAAGAAGATTAAATAATTTCAAAATATGGAAATAGTAGAGGTTATCTATAAAAGAATTACTGAATCATATTGAAACTAATAACTAGGTGGCTAAGCGCCACCCCCCTAACACACTCCCTACTGTCACCCGTTTCCAGCATTGCAGGCTACTTAAGCAAGCTGTACAAGTGCTCATCATTGTTCTTATATGCAACAATACCAAAAAAAATTTCACCCAGTTACAGTTAATGTGGGTATCTAACATTTTGCATGTATCTATCTGTAATGAAAAGCTATCGATACGTTAAATTTGAGAGTAGCTTTCAACACGACAACCGCAGTTTCCTTGTCAGTCACAATGCAGCAGGGAGTCTATCAAAGCACTAAATTGAATATGCTACAGATTAATGCAAAAACTGTCACAAATTTTTATATAAAGAAAGAATTAAACAGCACAAAAAACAACATAGATCTGTCCAATACTGACAATCCTACTCTTTTCATAGCATTTTGAACAAACAAGATAAATTTGAAGAATAGTATCACTCTGGCTTACTAATGAGTTGCTGAAAAAATTCAATCTGCTGATACACATAGGAACCTTTTGATTATTTATTGTTGTTTGGCACTTTCATATTCTACACCAACATAGACATTATTGAACCACTCAATGCTACAAATGAGCAAATACTTCACCATCTTTCTTGTTGCAGCACTCCTCAGGTAGCTCATACTCAATTTAAAACAGATTGGTCACTGTCGTTTCTAAAGAACCTTGAATGCTCGTTAATAGTTAAGATGACTCTACTGATAAAACGATTGAAGTCAAGGCAATTGTTTTCTTCAAAAAGAGTGTCATGTTAACTTCACCTAGAGCAACATTTAACATTATCTAATTACACATTTTTATTATAAGAATTTACGAATCGTAGGTATATGACATCAGATGAAATACTTTTTTTTTTTGCAAAATAATCTTAAGATATAAACTACAAGACTATGCTAAGTAAGAAATATATACAATCGGCAAGGCTTCAGAATTCATTAAAACAGCTTCCATTTTAAAAAATTTAGAGTATTCAATTTCAAATTTTAATCTTGGTCCAATATTTTAATAAGAAAATTCTGAGCAGAAAGAAAATGTGCTGACATAATAAAATTATGTAATCTATTTTCAGTTGTCAATTCATTGTATTTTTACCTGGCCCACCCTGATTCATTTTATCGCCAGTAACCAAGAAGCAATGACAAAGTTGTTCACATGTTAGTAAAAACTCCACTAAGGGTTAATGAAAATTACTAATACTGCAGTGATATAAAAGAAACAAGATTACATACGTATAGGCATTTCGGCGACCATGACAATAAATTGTCTGCTTAATGAAGCCAAGAATATTCGGGAAAGTAGAAGAGGTTGAAGAGACTACAAACATCTCAATGTGCAGCAATTAAAAAGTAAGAAGAGAATTTGACAAAAAAGGAACGAAAAAATGAAGTATGATTTAATATAAAAAATAATTAAGAATAACCTAACACAAAAATACCTGTACATCTCATTTTAAAAGAAGTCGAACTTAATTTTAGTTCTATGTAAGATTTGTAGCAATGCAGTAATGAACTGAACTGGGTCAAATAAAATACATACCGATCAGTTCCTATAGCAATTTTACATTTGGCACACACTTGTTTTCAGAAATATTCACTTAAATCAACTATGCTCATTTTGCAACTTTCAATTACATTGTGTAATCTCAGCTTTTAAACAAAGTGAAGGGTGCAGCTGTGGAGTACAGTCCATCTGCAAAATGACAACTGGGGAAAGGTTATATAAAAATAGGTGGCATTAAAATATTGAAGAAACATTGCAGAAAATCAGGTTTTCACTATCAAGTTAAGGACAGAATAACAACTAAACCCAATATGGCAGTGATGACAATTAAATAAGAGCAAACCATCAATGTTTACATGTATATCCTGTCCAGTAGGTGTATAAATCTTCCCCTAAATATGAATGTAGCTTTGTAGATTTTTATTATTTTAGGAAGGAAGAATGCAAGAAGTTAGTTAACAAAAACTTTTAACAGCTTATTCAAGAATGAATTAATTAAGTTACTTCATATTCTGCTTTGCAGAAAATATGTAACACTTGTAAGTTAACTTCATGCCTATTAGATAAGCATGAAGTATATTTGTACTAGTATTTTTAGTATACGCATAAGGATAAGTGGAAGGATATCCAAATGTGGAAGCCACTGAAGAGGAAAACACTAACATTCTGAATCAAGAGTGAGGTTTATACAAGGCCCCTGATAAAATACTATAGTTTCTTAACTGAGGATTTGGTAGATAATCTTCTAACCTAGGGAAGCTCAAGAGCTTGAGTATGACTGGGACACATTGGTGATATGGATAACTTTTTTCTATTCTACTGTTTTGAACGCAGGGCCACCATGGGGGGGGGGGGGGAGGTCTGCTGGACCCAAGGGATCCAGGTTCCTTTAGGAGCCTGGCTCGTTCCTGGTGATGTGATGTAATTTTATGGAAAATTGGTAAAGTTTGATAAAATGTTCTGAAACACGAGTAAGGAGAAGAAAGCTTTATGGAGAAGGGAAGAGACAACTGAATGGGGATGGTAGGTGGTCGGTGAGGGGCCCGCAACCAGTACATGGTCCGGGGCCCGACCCTGAGATATGGCGGCCCTGTTTGAACCAGGTTTTCACAGTACGTTCTTAATGACAGTGTATTGAGATATTCAAAATTTGAAAGCAATTGAGGAAGATGATTTATTATTGTTGTTATTGTAATTATTATTATTATTATTATTATTTTTCATTATTATTCCCGTGGGTCCTTGGAAATCCTCATGAGACCTTGAACCTCAGAACAATCTGAGAAGATAACAGTATCGAATCCAGGCTTTCAGATTCAATACACAAATTGGTAGACTATGGAGACAATAAACACTAATTTTATAACCCGATTATATTCAAATTTAATCTATGGTTGCCCATGAAAAATATGGGCCATACATGATGTTGCTATTTGAATATAGCCTACAAGATTTTGTGGTTACCACAAAATAAATGTAGTGTTAGGACTGGAAGACCTGGAACATGTTAAAATTACATATTGGTAGGCTTCTGAAATTACTGAACTAGTGAATGCAGTAAAACAACTAGATCCTCATCATGAACTCATTCAATTATAACTGTCCATGTTAACCTGGAGTTTGCTCTGAGAAGTAGTAAGGAACCATAAATGATGAAGCCAACATATGTTTAAAATAAGCATAGCTTCCAGTTTTAAACACTGTTCTAAAATTATCTTCGGAGGTATTAGAACAAAGTTCTTAGTGCATCTGAAATTACACCTTGAATTTGCATTCTTTAATCAATGCTATTTTTCTAACTTGAAAACAATTAATCTTAGGCCAACACAATAACCAAGCAACTTTCTAACAAACAGAATAGTCAACAACTGGTTTTGCTAGGAAAACAATGTTAGGCCTTAAAATATAGGAAAAAATTCTGACTACTCAGAAGACATGTTACAGAAGAGAAACTGCAATTTATGAATTAAATACTTGGCATGTTCTCCCACAAAATGTTTCTAAATATATATTTCATCACATTAACCATGAATATTTAAAAAAGATTAAATACTAACTTCAACCAATAGGAACTATAGCAGAAATGCCTTCGACACCCATGCCTGCACCAGAATAGTAACTGTAAAGTGGAATCAACTGGAATTACCATTTTGAAATAAAAACCATTTTCATTCTGCTCAAGTGATTTTCCTTTTACAAAAAAGCTTGAATAAAAGATTTACAAATGCATAGCTTTAGCAATTATTCTGCTAGGTTTAACAATATTTAAGTAAGCAGTTTTTGCAATTTCTATACTACATTGCATTATTTTTATTGTGTTTACTTTCAATTGTATCACTAACAGAGCTGTAAGTTATTTAGAATAAAATATCAATTTCACTTCTTTGTATGAAGTTCCAGTTAGTTTTCAAGCGTTTATTTTCAGGAAATTAACAACTGCCTTGCCATACAATAAATAACTAACTACAAGGTTGATTAATTTCTTTTCATTCTTGATATTATAATATTGTATTTTTTTAAATATAGATTCAGTGATAAACTTCAACAAATAAAATGCGTAACAACTAGGAATAGTTTATCATGTCTACCTCTTCACATGTATTATACACTAAATCTGAATATTTCAAAGTTATTTATATAAGGTAAGATTCTGTTTTGTTCAATTCAATTCCAGTAAATGTGATTCTGTTCCATTTGGTCATTTCAACTGAAGAATTATAGTAAAACCAGTTTTAAAATTCCTGTTCTGGAATTTCCATTTTAAAGAACCTTGTTTTTAAGAAATAAAATGAAAATCCCTTCACATTTTTTCCCTTAAGTGAAATGTTAAAAGAGGTTTTACTTTATTTCCATTCTTGGTGTGATAACCGAGAAGTCTTTATTATGAATACCAATTTTAACCTTAATGAAAGCTGCAAAGTTAACTGATTACGCTTGTGAAATCCAACTCTGACAATCGTATTACAATCTTAACAGAATGCTGAAGCCTTGGCATTATTACCAGATTCTAAAGAATTCATATTCTAAACAACATAGAAGACTAATCTTTAATAACTAATTTTAAGATTCAACTTCCCAAAACTTGAGGAACACAACCACTGATTTTTATAAACACCTGTACATGAACATACAACAAAGAAGAAAGATCCGATAATGTGAAAAATATAAAATGTGCTATAAATTGAAAATACAACAAAACTGATATTTATATATATTCTATTGTACATCACAGAAATCTAACATATACATATTCTTCTCAAAAAGCAATGACTGTGATCCTCAAGAATTAATACTAAAAACTAATACAAAATATTTAGTTCTAGAAACTATAGACGTTACCATTAACTTAATGCTACCATTTTGTTTTATACAAGGGACCCTGAGTAACATCTGCCACCAGTATATTCTATTGTAAAACAGTTATGGGCAGTATTTAATGTGAAAATATCTTTAAAAATGGAGTTCCTGAATCAATGGAAAATTCAGGTTTTAAAATACTGTTTCTTACTTAAGCTGAATGGAATCAAGTTTCAGCTTACATTTTATACACTTACTTGTTCATAATTATTATATAATAAAAACCAGGTACTTAGTTACTTCTGTTTGCATAATTGCTTCTTCTCTTGTAGCTACTTTGCTCTATCTCTACTTTAAATAGTTGTGCATTATATCATGCTTTTTGCAGCTGCATCATAGATGTAGGCTCTTGACCGTAAGTCTACTCCAAGCAAATTTTTAAATGTTGTTTAACTGTATTGAGACTGCTGTCAATAAAATCATAAAAGCGTCATTTAGAGAATGTTAATATTAATCACAATGTAGACAAATGAAAGCTTTAAATAAAATTAATACAGTGAAATTAGGGTGTTTCCAGGCACATCTAGAAGATTTAACTAAAAATTAGCTCACTCCATACTTAAATATTCAATCATCAAAATGTTTTTAAAAAATTAAGAAATAAAGCTACCTAGTCACTAAATTAGTCACTAAAAAAGTACTCAGGATGGCAAAAATCTGAATAAAAGGGGAAAAATAATAAATTCTAACAGAAGAAACAATACAAATACTTTTAAGTCATCAAGCTCTTCAAAATATACAAATAATAAAATGCTAATTAAGAACAGAAAAAATAAATTAGTTACAAATCAGAACAAAATAGAGGCAAGCCTGTCAGGAAAATATCAACACAAATACCACAACAAAATAGGCTAGTATATATCATTACAACATCGAAATTGGAAGTTAAGAACAGCAAGTTAGATAATTTAAGCTCTTATTTCATCATCATTATCAGGTACAAGATTTCCAACAGAAATGTAAAGAACACATTCCTGAATTTCAATTAATGCCTCTATACATTTTGCTATGAAACAGTTGCATTTAAATTTTTAACAACTTGACTCAAAATATATTGTACAAAGAATGCTGTAGTAATAGAAGTATAGGGTTGATGATTAGTGCAAGAGGCACAATACCTAAGCTCTTGCTCCAATTTATCAAATCGCCACTGTTGCCATAAAAGGTTTGATTTTAATCTTAAGGAACCATTTATATGGCTCTAATACCCTATTAAGAACTGAAATATTTCCCAATGTCATCTATATATATTTGTATATACATTTCATTCTATGTTTATGAAACCAGTTTTGTAAATTGTTAAAATATTTGGAAAGTATGCTTTGTCTGTAAGGCAATCCCCCCTGTGGGGAAAGCAGAAAGATTGTCTTTCAAAATAAATGCTAACAATGCTTTCATGAGCGAGTTCTGAAAAAATATATTATATATTTACTTCACACAATGATTAAGTTTACTATTGTTATTTCCTAAAGCTTGAGCAATGCAAATAAATTAATCTAAACAATACTTTTGCCACATCTAATCTACCACCTAGATAAAAAAATATATTAGCACCATGTCATCCAGCACCCTGTGTGAAAATTTAATAAAATAGAGTATTCTTTCTAGAACCTTCCTTAGAGATCTTACAATTGCAGATATCTGGCATATGGTTTACATTTGGGATATAAGTCAAGGCAAACTAATATTGTAAAAAATTGTACATTTAATACCATTCACAGAAAAGCACTTGCAGAAAGAAATCTTAAATTCTTGCTTGTATATTGCTTTTATCTCGAACAATAAATCTTAGATTTAAAAAATTGAAGTTCCAGCTGCAAGATAAGGAAAGATCTATAGTCTAAATTACAGGGGTATTAATCGAAAGTGATTTTGCATATTAAATCATGAGAGTTGGCAGATACAATACGTACATGCTATTTGTCCTTACTACATGGTTTATTAAAAATCTACTAAGTTAATTTTGAGTGGGCTCAGACCACTATAAAAAGAGCCACCTGCATATTTTCAGTATAGTAACATATTTATGAAATGTTCTAAATCTCTGTAATGCTGTTGTAAATAAATCTGCTAGCTCCACAAATGATTTCTTGTAAACTAGGGGGGTAGGTGCTAAGAGAACAGTGAACACATGAAAATATCTCCAACTGACGATGGCCTCAACGGTGGCAGAAACAAATTTGTCCTGTTAAAAAGGTAAAACTTTAGTGAAGCATGTATGTCAATATAACTGGATTTAGTGTATTAATAGAAAGCTTTTCATGTTGTATGATTATTATATACCATTATACTATACAAAAAATTCTGCTTTTTATGAAAAAGTGCCACTGCCACTGAGACAAAGAAACCTGTCAACAAATAAGTCACCATCAGACCAAAATTGAGAAAAAACTCACTGATTTTTTATAATATTTTAGGACTAAAAAATTGTAAGAGAGAAATAACCATGAAAGGTTCACAATTTCCTGGAAGACTGCCTTGAAGGGAAAACTAATCAATTTTTATAGGAATAAAGAATAAGTTTCAGTCTGGAACATAATTATAACAATTCAGATCCTAATTTACTCTTTCCAAATTCTTAGTTAAGAACAGAGACACCTGTTTTTCACAAAGTGCATATTCTTTTACCAAAAAATCACTCATTTAGGTAAAAATGCAAAATTATTCACCTTTCAGCAAAATCACAATATATTGATAAAATTATGTGAATTACTTTGGAAGAATCCTTAGATGGCAGAATCTGCAATTCAATCAACAAGAGGGAAATGTGACAATAAAAATTTAAAAGTAATGTTTCGGTCGATTTCACAACTTACTGTTATGTACTGAAAACAAGAGTTCACTTGCATTTTTCAAATGAAGCCAAGCCACTTCAATTAAAATTAATGTTTGCTAAAGCTTTTTCTCCCTTAAAAATTTTAATGAAAGTAGCAAAATTGTTGACAAAATTAAATAAAAATATATAAAAATGAACCTAAATGACTATTAAAAGTTTAGGAAATCTGGGAAAATTTTCACAGAAAATGGTGCCTCTGGTGATGAGCATTGCATAGCATATATCTGTGGCATTTTACTTTACAGGGATTTAATGAAATTAAATTACTGAGCATTACTGAGTGATCGTAGTTTACTGCTTCGGCGTTCAATAAAGATTATTAGGTATTTAGAATATACCCACTTTGCAATTGTAGTGCTTTTAAGTGTATTGCTTCAGCAGGAATTATACTTGAAAACACGTTTAAAATCTGAAAACTTAAAACGAAGTGAAGTAAAATTACTTGAAGATCTTTCTGTGGGAGTTTCTACTGTAAAGTTGCAATTAAAGTGATTTAAAATCACTTGAACTAAAATCCTGAAGGAGGAACAAAGACTCCCCCCCCCCCCCAAAAAAAAAAAAGACTACAACACCAAACCGCACATCTTACAGTAATGTGTATGTAAATCTTCATAAATATTTAATATCAAACTTACCAAAATTGTACTTCTTCCTTTATCACCGAAATAACATAAACTCAATTAATAGAGATACTTCTGCAGGAGTTATCTTGAGGATCAAGAGCCTACTTAGTTATATTAATAAATATTTGTAGTACATATAAATTATTTTTGTATGTCAAGTCTGGAAGTGATTTTAGAGAGACCAGTTATTACCAATATTAACAGTTTTCTTCAAAACAATTCAATGTTAACCTTAACTTATGAGTTTAACGGTTACATTATTATTCATTCAATAAATGCAGAGCATGTTTAATTATTTTATTATCAAAGGCTTCGATTCATTATCATTTGGTTTTGTGAAGATCGTATATTAACATTTAGTACGGTACTGTTTGGATATGTTGGAAGAAAAAATATATTAAAAGTGAAATACAATAGAGTTTAAGTTCATGAACTTATTTACCGATACTTAATAAAACCCTGCTTAATCAAAATAAGAGAGGCAAAGCAGTTTTAGACTGAATGCTTTCCTTAGTACATTAAAGAAACAGGTACTATTTATGGATATAAGATTGTAAAGTAAAAAGCATGCAAGATCTGCATTTAACCCTTTCTAATCTACTTGTTCTTACAATTGAGGTCTTCTCCTGATTAAGGGCCTACAGTCAAAATGATGGTTCTGAGAAAAAGGCAATTGAGAGTTTGAAGCATTTTTATTTAATAGAATTTTGAAGTCAAACATAAATTCAAAAATGTAATGATACAATGAAGACTTTGTCAAAGTTCGTATTAAGTTATTATTAAAAGATAATACTACTTCAATATATTACAGCATTTTTTGTAACAATGCTCAAAGTGCCATTATAAAAAAATATATAAAATAACATGAAAAACAATAGTGTAATGCTATACGAGACGTGTAGAAAATAAAGAATAGAGATCTGGGAGTGCAAAGCACATTTACACGGAATTTACTTAATTTCCTCCATAACATATTCAAGTCAGTTCCTGTCTGTGGGTGAGATGAAAACAAGATCTTGAACATCTTTCAGTTTTGCTGGATTAATGTCATTATATGGGACCTGACTCAATACTGTATTTACATTTGTATTTACATTCTCAATCATATTTGGAATGAAAATCACAGCTACATTTCTAGACACACTTAACAAAACAAACCATTGGTTGTTATGGTATAACAAAGAACTGAGTAACTTCGCACAATGTTGCCACATCACAACGAAATTTTCAGAGAATGTACATTAAACTATGGCGGTTCATTTAAACAGGCTTCCGGAAATAGGACTCATGAGCCCATAGGCCCTTACTCAGGAAAATGCCTCAATGCGGAAGAGCAGTAATTTGTACAAAATGTGTGGACAAAAGATACAAAAAAATCACTTTCTCTTGCTGGTCACAACTAATAACAAAATTAATAGAAAGCAGTCCAGAGTATCTGGCTTTCCTTGCACTCTAGTGAGTCTTCATAAGCTTTTGACAACCCAGTGACAGCTGCAGTTTGAAAAAATGTAGAACAAAGATATGAGGACAAAGATAAGCTTTCGCCCACCTATCCAAAAATTAGAATGAAACAAGTGAAAAGTGTTATATACATATATATACACACACATTAATACTGCAAAAGCATTATAATATTATATTAATTAAATTTTTAGATACCATAGTACTTCTTTAATGTTATAATATAGTATAAAACAGATAAAACACTTTTAGCGTGGATACAAATAGTTAAAAACTAAAAAAGCATGAGTTTTTTAGTTTTTAACTATTTGTATCCACGCTAAAAGTGTTTTATCTGTTTTATACTATATTATAATATTCAATTGTGCGTGTGGAAAGTTTGGACCAACACCAATTATATATAATGCCTTCTTTAAAGTTCATCACATTTGGAAGAAATCTGAAAAAAATATTTTTTTCCCCTCCACTTCAATTATTGTGCTAAGCTTCAATTACATGAATTTTGGTTAAGCAGGGTTTTGCGGTATACCAAAAAGTTCAACAGCTGAACAAATGTTCCAGTATGCCACTTCCATTATGCCTCCCAAGAAACACATATTCTACAATGTCTTCAAGAAGTGGACTCCTTGGTTACAGAAAGACTGGAAAATTCTATTCAATAGTATCAAAACAATAAAGACATTTAGGACTAAAAAGAAGTAAAAAAAAAAAGATTGCTAAAAAACAGTGTCATAGGTAACTGATCTCTCTAATAGCATGGAAAAAAAAAAAGAGAACCTACATACATGCCTTGTCCATGATTTCTGGTTTAGAAAAATCATGTTCAAAAATCATTCTTAGTAATTTCCATGTATGGATGGAATGAATATATTTCATCACTATTTTATCATCCATTTATAGAAATTTTAAAAAAGAACCGCTTCAGCTTTCCAGACTCTGTCACAGTTGTTGAAAAAATTCTTGAGCAGGTCAAAAGATGAGGTAAATGAACTTCCTGATTCAGACATTGTTCACATTGTGTTGGTATTTTTTTTTAACCATGAATCACTTTAAAAATGTTTCTGACAAAAAAAAAATACAATAGGAGAATAAGATGGATAATGAAAGGAGACACCTTTACAAGCCATAAAATGGAACTAATACAATTCCTGTTTGCAGAGAAATTCAAACAGACTGAGAAATAGATGAACATAGAAATAGCATGGATGTACAGTACATTTTCAGTATACAATGTTACAATTCTGTGGATGCAATTCTATTCAATAATGCTAACTTTTTTCATGAATTCATTACTGCTGGGAATTATGACCGTTACTACTTAAAAAATCAAATATTTCTGTTATACTGAGTAAATGGAACAACTCAAATTATATACTACACTAAGAAAAATAAAAAATAGCACACAATGAAGGGTCAATCCATTAGAAATGAACCAAATTTAATAAAATTTGTTGCTCGACATTTTTGATTTTCCTAATTTTTTTACCAGTTATTTCCCAACTAAAGGTGAGTTCAAAACTATGGTAAAAACATTTTTGGGCTCATACGTTTTTTTTGGCGGCCATTTTAAGTTTGCCTTTTAACCATATTTCAGTCGAAAACATGTTTTGTACAACTGTATGTAACTCTGTTAATTTTATAGATAATAAGACAAAATAAACACCAAAATTATCAGAATGAAATGCTCTACATTTTTGTTTTAACACAATATTACCTAAGTAGTGAGGAAAGTGAAGAAAAAAATTCAAAACTACAAATTGAAAATTGACTTAAAACGGGAGTTTTAGTGCCGCAAAATTATTAGAAGGAAGAAAGACTCGCACTTAATTTTTTTTTCTGGTGTAGATCTACTATAGGACTACTCGCTGTAGAAGTTTAAAGCTTGAGAACTTTGCGGTTTTTTTTATACAATTTTTCAAAAATGCCCAAAACCGTATTTTGGCAATATTTGAAGTAGAATATCTCAAAAGGGACTGAGTGAAAAATTATGAAATTTATACAGATAACACCTCTTTATGATATAAAGACGAGATATAAATTTGGTGACTGAGACTCAACTGGTTCCCGAGTTATAGTGCATCGAAGTTGGCCATAACTCCAAACTATGCACCGAAATTTCAACACTCTTCCAAGTTTTGAGGAAACCAAAAATTTGTCATGCTAACTGATGAAATGTAGCCTACATATACAACTCTTTTGTGTAACAAACTTAGGCTCACAAAAATTTTATATTTAAAATTACAAAGTGAATATTTACTATTAAATTACCTTTAAATTTCGTGTGCCTATAACGCAATTTTTGGCCAAATTCAAAGCACTGTTACTCTGGAACATGTTGAGTCTCAGTCACCAAATTTATATCACATCTTTATATCGTAAAGAGGTGTTATCTGTATAAATTTCATAATTTTTCACTCAGTCCCTTTTGAGATAATCTACTTCAAATATTGCCCAAATACGATTTCGGGCATATTTGAAAAATTGTATAAAAAAAAGGGCAAAGTTCTCAACCTTGAAACTTCTACAGCGAGTAGTCCTATAATAGATCTACACCAGAAAAAAAAATTAAGGGCGAGTCTTTCATCCTTCTAATAATTTTGCGGCACCAAAACTCCCGTTTTAAGTCAATTTTCAATTTGTAATTTTGAATTTTTTTCTTCACTTTCCTCACTACTTAGGTAATATTGTGTTAAAACAAAAATGTAGAGCATTTCATTCTGATAATTTTGGTGTTTATTTTGTCTTGTTATCTATAAAATTGACAGAGTTACATACATTTGTGCAAAACAAGTCTCCGGCCGAAAAAATGTTACAAAGAAAACTTAAAATGGCCGCCAAGAAAAAAGTATGAGCCTAAAAAATGTTTTACTCTAGTTTTGAACTCACCTAATATTGGGGAGTAACTGGTAAAAAAATTTAAGAAAATAAATAATGTTGAGCAAAAAGTTTTATTTAATTTGGTTAATTTCTAATGGATTCACCCTATTTTGGCATTATTTGAAGTAGAATATCTAAGAAGGGCCTGAGTGAAAATTATGAAATTTATACACATAACACCTCCTTACAATATAAAGATGTGATAATAATTTGGTGACTGAGACTGAACTGGTCCCAGAGTTACAGTGCATCGAAGTTGGCCAAAAATTGCAAACTATGCACCGAAATTTCAACGCTCTTCAAAGCTTTGAGGAAATTATAAATTTGTCATGCTAACTGATGAAATGTAGCCTACATGTACAACTCTTTTGTGTAACATACTTAGGTTCACTAAAATTAAGCATTTAAAATTACAATGTGGATTTTTACTATTAAATTACCGTTAAAATTCGTGTGCGTATAATGGAATTTTTGGCCAAATTCGATGCACTATAACTCGGGAACCAGTTGAGTCTCAGTCACCAAATTTATATCTCGTCTTTATATCATAAAGAGGTGTTATCTGTATAAATTTCATAATTTTTCACTCAGTCCCTTTTGAGATATTCTACTTCAAATATTGCCAAAATACGGTTTTGGGCATTTTTGAAAAATTGTATAAAAAAAACCGCAAAGTTCTCAAGCTTTAAACTTCTACAGCGAGTAGTCCTATAGTAGATCTACACCAGAAAAAAAAATTAAGGGCGAGTCTTTCATCCTTCTAATAATTTTGCGGCACTAAAACTCCCGTTTTAAGTCAATTTTCAATTTGTAATTTTGAATCTTTTTCTTCACTTTCCTCACTACTTAGGTAATATTGTGTTAAAACAAAAATGTAGAGCATTTCATTCTGATAATTTTGGTGTTTATTTCGTCTTGTTATCTATAAAATTAACATTTGTGCAAAACATGTTTTCGACTGAAATATGGTTAAAAGGCAAACTTAAAATGGCCGCCAAAAAAAAAGTATGAGCCCAAAAATGTTTTTACCATAGTTTTGAACTCACCTTTAGTTGGGAAATAACTGGTAAAAAAATTAGGAAAATCAAAAATGTCGAGCAACTTGGCCTGGTTCATTTCTAATGGATTGACCCTGAAGTAATCTCTTATCTTTTCAACATCTTTATCTCATGTCATTTACACTTTAGATGAACAAAATTTTCTTTTCTGCAATATAAAAAACGAAACTAAAATTTAAGGCGAAACATCCCTTTGAGGGATTTGTCCTGCCATCCGACTGTTGCATCTTGTCATAGACAGATGGCAGGATTGGTGGGCATGTGTTCAGCATTCCGACTCCCATGGCCAATATAGAATGCTTACTAAACCGGAGCCCAACATCAGAAAAATCAAAGGAAGTACCGGGGATCGAACCCAGACCTGTGAATCCGTACTCACCAACGCTAACCACAGATCATATAGGCGATCTCTGCAATATAATAGCCTACTTACAGTAAAAAGTTTAGATAAAATGTATTTGTACAGGATAGTGTTAGCTTCTTTCTCTAATTCTCTTTTAAGTATAGAGGGAACTCACTAGAAATTTAAGGAGAAACATTTATGAAAAAACAATTACTTTTGAGAGATGCAACGAGTTTCATGGTACTGATATATGACATATGACATACGGATTTGAGTTTTTTGGTCTCCTTTCATAATTTGGATTTACTTGTACTTGTTTTAATAGCAATCACAT
Organism: Ectobius pallidus; assembly: GCA_964059195.1. Taxonomy (NCBI): domain Eukaryota; kingdom Metazoa; phylum Arthropoda; class Insecta; order Blattodea; family Ectobiidae; genus Ectobius; species Ectobius pallidus. The sequence goes on along the minus strand of CAXKWD010000010.1, from coordinate 95,181,110 downwards.
TAACATTAAAATATTCACAACTATTACTATTTAGGAGATTTTAACATAGTATAGCTTTATAAGCAACTCTCTATAACTTGTACTAAAGGGGACAGGAATCTGTTCAAGTTACCAAAAATCCGTCATATGGAGTAAAAATGTACAAAAAAGAAAACAGGTATTATGTGTTTACATAGAACATGGCTTGAAATGCTCACCTCTGAATCAGAGGTTCATAGGTTAAAACTCATATGAGATCATTAAGTTTTCAGGACACAAAAATCTTGGATGTGAAGTCCTTGGGGGGGACCATAAATCATTTTTCACCCATTTTAGATTCTCAGCATGTTAAAGAACTCCAAGTCGGCCACTGTGGTCTAGGAGTAGCATGCCCGCCTCTAAATCCGAAGGTCATGGGATCAAAACCGGCCACGGTCAATGGATTTTTCAGGACATAAAATTCCTGGGCACAGAGTCTTCTGGGAGGGACTTTAAGCTGGGGGGCCCGGATCATAGATTTACGGCACATAAAAGAACTCCAACCCTCCTCTGGACAAAATTTCTCGGTCCTTTCACATCCAGTAATACTTTAGGGAGGGGGGCTGAGAGGCAATGGGCTGACCATCGGTCCCTCTGCCCTCTCTCAGAAAATAAGCGTAACAAAATTCACATAGGTAACAGAAACCTCCACTTGGAGGCCCTTCGCCCCAACATAGGGGATATAGGAAACCAGATACAAAAAGAACTCCAAGCTGAAATTAGAGCCACTGGATTAGATTTCCCACAATTTTACTTTCCTCCTAGATTGATGTCAATGATTACTCCGCCCTCGATTCACTGTTTGTCAGAGTCTACTAAATTAAGTTTTATTTCCAGAGTATTTTGTCAAAGTAATCCAGAGTCTGATATATAAGGGTCTGAGTTATCGAGAGTTGACTCTATTTTCTTTTTAACTGGAAAGAAGAAAAACCTCTTTTGATTTTTGCTCTTTGTTTGCTTTCCAGAAATGCAAACAAGCACAAGCACAAGAGAGCAGACTTTAATTCAGATGATTGTGATTAAAGTACAAAGAAGTCAGCACTAATGAATAAAAGCTGCATCCACCAGGCACACAGCCAGCAGGCATCTAAAGCTACAACAATAAGTGATGACTTTAAAGTTTATTTAGAACTGTTCTTTTCTTTTCCGCCCATAAAACAACATCCTTGCTATATCATCATAATTTTTTTTTTTTTTTTTTTTAGATCCATTCCCATTTATTTCAACTTAGCCATAATCATACAAAATTATATTTTTCGATATACATTTAATTATATCTTTATTAAAATGATTGTATGGTACTGAATTCTATAGGTGTATCCTTTCATTAAGTATTAGCAAAGTGGAGATGCTTACTGGCAGACCTTGTTCTGCTGCACCCCATTGGGTCAGGTGGCTGTCATGGCTGCTTGCGAATTTGTGGAAGAGCAACCGCTGTGAGGTGACAGATTGCAACCTGTCACCACGCCTGTACCCACACTGGCTCTTGCTCCAGGCAGCTGCTTGTCTCCTTGTCTTCGAAATGGATCTGTACACACAAAAGCAATTTTTTAAAAGGAATCAACCACATTTTTTTCACTATGTTTTAATCCAATGTCCTATGAGTCAATTTTTAAGTTAAATTCTTTATCAAATTACATTTGTAAGGAAGGATACACATTTAAAATTTTATAAATTACTGGCTGTACCTACATTATTGTATGGTGCGGAAATATGGACTCTGAATAAACAAATTCTGAAAAGAATAGAAGCTGCAGAAATGAAATATCTACAATTTGTGGCAGGATATACATTGATGGATAAAAAAAGAAGCGAAGATATTCGTGATGAATTGGAAATATATAGCCTTACAAATAAAATAGAACAGTATAGAAGAAAATGGCATGAACATGTCTGTAGAACGGACCCCAATAGAATGCCTTGGAAAAGCCTGAATTATCAACCGAGAGGTGAAAAGAGAGACCAGGGATGCCCAAGGAAGAGATGGAAACAGCAACTTTAATAAATGGAGCCGGAACGAACCAATAAGGTTTAATCCCTGAATGAAGAAGAAATTACATTTGTATATGTCACAGGTAGAGTTAGATACCAGATATGCCTAGGTTTTCTCAGGTAATGTGTGCTTTACCCGAACAGTTTGGGTAAAGCAAGAATTATCAGCAAAGTTTCCTTCACGTTGGGCTTAACCAGGTAAAGTGTGATCTACCCTCATGCCTCTGGGTAAAACTGGCTTCTTATTTTATCATGGGTCTGGACATGCACAATATGGTTAGGTTACATTAGTTTAGGTTAGGTTAATTTCAAGTGCCATTTAATCACATCCTGCTCAAACAAGTAGCCTTACTAAATAGCATTTGAAGTGATTATAATTCCACTAATAGTAATAAAGCACGCTGAAAGTGTTGTCTGAAATTCATCTATACCCAGTAGAGGTTGAGGGAACCTAATATCACCCAGGTTAAGCTAGAAACATATACTTTATTCCACCTTTATCCAGTCCTTTTGGATGATGCACACTTAATCCGGGTAAAGCTAGGTTTACCCAACTTCGAGCTCTACCCATAACATATACAACAAGAACATGTTTTCGTCCAACATATCAGCTATTCACTTGAAACAGAACATGAATGCTGTTACAATCATTAACCCTAGGATTCCCAGGCTTTTTTCTGAGTCACAGAATCCAAAAAAGGGGATTGTCGAACCCAGTAAACTAAATGATTACATGAAGAAAGTGTAAATTTTATTATTTTGCTATTCATTTTAACTGATCCTGTGAGCACTTAGAAACATGTAGCTCCATTTATTGTACTTCTCATTAGGTAGATTTCGAAGAAAAATCTACCTATTGCAATCAATACCATGTCATGACTTTCGAAAAATTCTTTCATATATTTATGTTTCATGCCTCTCTAAGTACGAAACCAACCCTCGTTCAGAAATTTAAAAAAAAAAAATTATATATATATATATCTTTACACGCTAGCGGCCGTAAATTTGAAGATATTTGAACCAAATTTTATTATGTTATTTCCAGGCCCAATAGCTCGGACAAGTTCGTTAATGAGAAAAATTGGCCCAAGGGGGGGATCGGGGGAAGGGGTAGAAATATTGAAAAACTTATATCTCGGCCCCTATGAAGTATAGAGGGAAACTTTGTTTGGATAAATTAGAGTACTCCCTAAGGAGTTCATAGTGACACCAACGATTCGGGGGTTTTGGGGGTACCAGTGGGGGTGAGGGTGGGGGATAGGAATTCGAAATTTTTAAAACCACGTCTTGTTGGGTATCGTTGAAAGGCTCTTGATGAGTACTCTACAAATCAATAACTAGTTGCTCGATAGCTCTCATAAAAGGCGAGATTTGAATGTTTGAAAAAGTGCTCTTTCCTCTTTTTTGAAGTTATTATTGCGGGTTTGTCATGCCAAGGCTAAAAAAGAAGAGTGCTGCACAGTGACAATAAATTAAACCAAAAGCACTTTGAAATCTATCTCAGCCTGTAGGCCTGCCTAAAGGTCCTGTCAAATGCATTTATTATGCTCAAATAAATAATGTTAAAATAGTACATTATGTAACAAGCCTATGGCATTTACTAAGACAAGAGCATGTTTTTCATACGAGTGTCTTAATTATCATTATAGGCAAGTTGCATACAACTGTTTTTGTTCGACCATAATTAAATGTTTAGTCGGCCGCGGTGGTCTAGAGGTAGCGTGCCCGCCTCTAGATCCGCAGGGCGCGGGATCAAACCCAGCCGCGGTCGATGGATTTTTCAGGACGTAAAAATCCTGGGCACGGAGTCCTCCGGGAGGGACTTTAAGCTGGGGGTCCCGTGTCGTAGATTTACGGCACGTAAAAGAACTCCAAGCCTAAATTAGAGCCTCTGGACAAAATTTCTCGGCCCTTTCACGTCCAAGAAATACTTAGTTTCCAGAGGGGGGTTGCGAGGCGATGGGCTTACCACCTGTCCCTCTACCCTCTCTCGGAAAATAAGCATATCCAAATTAGTATAGGTAATGAAACCTCCATTGGAGGCCCCTTCGCCCCACCTGGGGATCATAGGGTACTAGATAATTAAATGTTTAAGTTTTGGGTTTTTAAAATCCTTCATAAATGATGAAGCAACAGATCCTCAAGACAAGAGCTCTTAGTACTTCTCGTCTTTTCCAATAAATGCCAGGCTACAAGGTATGTGAACTTGGTATGTTTTGCATCATTCGTTGATCTTAAATTTTTTCCTCTTTGGCTTTCTCAGAGAGCTGTTCATTTTGAAGCAAAAAATTGTTGCTCTGCCTTATTATGAGAAATATTCTTCCATGGTCTCATGGCCAATGCATTCAATTGCTGTCAATATCACAAGGAAATCATATAAATTAGAAAATATTCCTTAAAAAAGGATTAATTTGTCCAAATAAAACAATTTTTGCCCAAATTTCTCTAAAAACTGGGATCATATTTCCTTTCTTTTGTCTTTTATGTGAATTTGCATTACCTGAATTCGCATTATTTCACGATTCAGAAGTGCTGTTTTTGGGGTTGTAGGAGCCTAAAATAAGTGCAAATATTTGTCAAATTGAGAACAATTCACACTATCGTGTCTTGCAAATTTCATGGACCTCTAGGAATAGACACTATCGCTGCATGGAGAAAATTAAAATATTTCGGTTCAACTGAAAATAGTCATGTTATGGGACTCGTCAAATGATTACAAAGAAAATATATAAAAGTTTACAGTTCCACAGTCAATGATAAATGAAATACAATATATACATAATTAATTATAAAATTCAATAGTCAATGATAAATGAAATACAATATTTACATAATTAATTATGTGTGTAATCTAAATTACAGCCGCAAGTATAAAAAAGGAACAAGCCATACGAAAATTACACAACTACAGCTATTGAGTAATGCTACTAATGTACATATTACAAACCTGTTTTCATATGAATACACCACAGGGCCCCGGTGAGACCAACACCAATAGCAAAGGAAGCCAATGCAATTCCTACTGTCATTTCTGTTGATACTCCAACATAGATAATATTTGGTCGTCCCTCTGCTGGTGCCTCTGAGCTTGATGCAACTGGTGTAAAGTAATAAAATATTAACACATCACCCAGGTAATATTTTTAAAAATCTAGTATATTTTAACCATAAAATGCATTCATGAATTTTCTTAAATGAGAGTAAATGTTTGAAAATTGGTATTTCCTGAGGATTGTCACAAGGGTGACTCAGATGTAGCTGAGGATAGCCACAAGGGTGACTGAAACTGCGCAGTCCTAGGTAAATAGTTAATAGTGAAGTTTAAGTGTGATAAAATAGCCTTAATAATATATATTATGACTTCACTGTATTCTTCCCAATATTAGTTTCTATGGTATTTCCTTTCTTAAAGCTCAAGGACCTATATTAAGGCTAGTTTACATGATGACACTAGCTTTTGTAACCACTTTCATAAAAGTGATTTTGTGAAACTAATTACACCCAATTTCTTTAAAACTAATTCCAATGCAGCCGCACGTTTCATCTTATTTCTGAAGTTCAAGTTGTTGAAATCCCACACACAGGTTTGAAACATGTATGAATCACAATTTCCTCACTTCCCCACTTCATTTTACAAAATGTGAACAAGATAAATATGTGTAAAATATCAAATTACTATTATAGTTTCGTGAAAAGTTGGAATCGGCCAAAACTGCGTAGTTTCGTAACTCACTGTCGCGAGTACATCTCGTGCTTGCGCATTCAAGTAAAAAACAGTTGCGAAACTTAATTACGAAACCTAATTTTGTCGTGTAAACTAGCCTTTACAGTTTAAATTTCCCATCTAAAAATATTGCATAATGGCTTAATGATTTTCAGCTTATACCATAACATAAACATCTGTAAGGATTAAAAACCTGGAACACCTTACCAAGCAATACAATATCCAAGCATTTTTAGTGTATTCTTTATTTCAACATATTTTTTACAAATAAAGCATTCAAGCTGTTACAATTAGAATAAAAATAAAGCACTTTGAAATCAAATGTGGAAATTAACTACTCAAATAAGGTAATAACTCTTTTTTAGTACACACTCTCTAAAACAGCTGCTTGTCAGACTGGTAACACGTAGAAAAATTGCATTTTAGCAACTTACATAAAACTGCATTCAAAATGCAGTTTTATCGGCCTAGTACTTTAAAGTCGTCATGGCAATCTATAACAAAATCTAGATGGCAATGACCAGTCACACCAACTTTAACATGGATTTAAGCATATTATTGGTCATAAAACAACAAATGTAAGCCTACATGTTTCTCTATGATAATCAGAAACTTTACCAGGGCTTTTTTGCAAAACAGGGTAGCCTATTTCATCATATAACAACAAATATAAGCCAACAACTTTCTACATCTTCATTCACAAGAGAATCATTGCTTACTATGGATGCACCACCATTTAAATGCAATCATATATTCCTTCTCATAGTCTACTACTGCCAGGATGTTGCTTGCACCAGCTCCAATTCAAAATGTTTCTGGCTTGGATTGAAATTTCCTTGGGATTCTCATTCATATTTTCACAAGCTTTTCATAAATACTAGTTCATATGCATTATTGTTCACAAAATGAGACTCATATAATAATTATAATGCATTATAATTATAATGCATTATAATTATTATAATGCATCTATACTGCAATCAGGGTTGGAATGTTTAAAACAAAACGTTTAAAACAAGTGTTTAAAACATGTTTAAAACAAGTGCTTGTGTTTTTTTTAAGTTTGTTTAAAACGTTTTAAACAATCCGTTTTAAACATGTTTTTTTAGCATATGTTTAAATCATTTTTTAATTGCGTGTTATATTTAATTATGAAGACAATTTACATTTTGTCAAGTCAGTACACCCTGTTAGTGTTGTAAACAGAAAAAAAAAACTAGGTCCAGAATACCAGAAAATCATGTGAGGTGGTGTCTTTTGTACCCTTTTCCTCCAGACTTCTCTATCCTCTGTCGCCAGCTTCCAGTTTCTGATTTTGAGTAGGCCTAATTGATTTGAATTTTTTCTGACTGCATCCTACCATCTATTTTGTGGTCTTCCTTTTTAAAGAAAGAGATTATTAATATTAAATATTGAATGTGTCAATTTGGCAACACTGTAGTAGGATATCCCTTGTAAGTTTGATAATGTAAGGCGGCTAAGACCACATAAAGCATGGTGAAAGTCAATCATCAGTTGAGCAGTAAAGGCAGTAATTAAACAGTAGTTTGTATTATTTTTTATTAATCATGAACTATTTAATCATAAACAAATACTACTGGTACAAAATGTATTTTCAAATACTATTAAGTCTACGACTCGTAAATCTTGAACATCTTAGCACAGGGTGTCATTGGATTGACAAAATGTAAATTGTCTGCATAATTAAATTTAACACCCAATTAAAAAGTGTTATAAACATATGCTAAAAAATGTTTAAAACAAATTGTTTAAAATGTTTTAAACATTCAACATATATATATATATATATACATACACATATATATATGTATATAATAGGCCCTATACATTAAAATGGTTGATTTAAACAAAATGAACAATTTAAACTTATTTTTAAACAAACAACATTGTTGTAAACATAAAAAACGTTAAAAAAACACGTTTAAAACAACCAACATTGTTGTTCACATATAAAACGTTTTAAACAAAAAAAACATGTTTTAAACAAAAAAAAGTTTTTTTTGTTCTTTTTAAAAAAAAACGTGTTTTTTATCAACCCTGACCGCATTTCGTATTGGTATGTATGGTTCATTGTTGTTCTGCAATTCAGGTGGCTGTGAGAATATGTCGTTAACAAATGGCTGACTACCTTTCATTTATAATTTCTTAGTGCACACTTACATTATGAAACAAAGGCACAGTAGAGTCCTGCTATTCTGTACACCGCTATTCTGAAAATCCGCCTATTCCGAATGAACATAAATACGACTACGACTACGAACATAAATAAAAAAGCACAGTGACTCGGTAAAGTAACTCAACACTCACAGAACAAAGCTTTACAATAAATTTGCAATAAGCGCACACAGTTCATCAAACTCCGCTAGAGTAAAGACTAGACAGTGCTCAGTTCAGTGAGCCATGTATTTGGAATGCGGGAGGGAGAGGGATAGTTAGGACGTCTGCGCTATGAGTCGTCGAAGATCACTGCCCTTCCCTTCCAACTTTCACTGAATCTGTTCACGAGCCGATCAACGCTGTATAGAACTGATGCTACCAGATGTCCCCGCACTTAATTTACGCTTTAACAAGTCAATACGTTGATATTCATGAAATCCACCTATTCCGAATTCCCACTAAACCGAACAGTGTTTGGTCCCAATTAGTTCGGAATAGCGGGACTCTACTGTACTGTCAAATTCCAAGATTCTACCTATTATAGTTTAGGCTCTACGTTGATTCTCTGTCAGTCAGTCAGTCAGTCATTCATTCATTAAGTCAGTCAGGACAAAGCCTCTTATATATAGAGAGAGATTTTTTGTTTCATTTCATATAATTTAGAGAGCTTTTACTAAAAAATATTGTATGCACCACATACGCAAAAACTTTATCGGACCCATGCAGTATTTCAGCCTCGGCCGCTATACTAGATTCATCCACTAAAACGTTATTTTGCGTACTTTATACATAAATAGCCGTTTTGGTACTTTTCATAGCTACTAATTTGCTTTACGAGCTCCTGATTTTTCTATCCTTAGTTTCTCTTATAAAAGAAAAATCAGGCCGTTTATTATTTTGCCGTGAGGTAAATTTAATCTTTTTCCTTTACTGCAGTGTTAAAACGGCAGGTGCAGCTTAAATTCAGGGGTGACTTACATTTGTGTACATACAGTAGTTATAACAAAAGTAGTAACACATCATCATGCAATTTGTCACTCACCCTGTAAACCAGGCACTCTCCTCCTCCTTGGTACAGGTCGAAGAGGTCCTTTACTCACAAGCTGCTGAGCTGTAGATACAGCCTTGTCCAGGTATGGACGCAAACTCTGGCGTGAGCAATATACTGTCGTATTCACACACTAAACATCAAGGTATACAATATTAATAAAGAGTACCTTTGCAGGAGGTTAAGGAAATTCTGGAGAACATGATGAAGATTGGACTGCAAGGATGGGAAGTGACCGAAGCATTTCGAGTTGGAAAGAGGATGGGCAGAAGAATGATAATCGCAAGATTTTCCACGTCACAGGTTGTATTAAAAAGATTGAAGACGTTACAAGAGAGTGACATTTTTGTGAATAAAGATCTCTTGGTTGAAGTTAGGGACAATAGGAAATAATTACTACACAAATTGAAAGTACTAAAGCAGGCAGGGAGAAAAGCCTATATACGCAACCTTCAACTTTGGGTGGATGGAGAAAAAATAGTGGAGGGTGAAAAGGCACTAAAGGACACCAACAAACCAAGGAAGGAAATGCGTCATGAAATTCCTGCACAGCAAGAGATGCAATACATAGGAAACGAGAGGGTTGAACATCCAGCTAGCTGTGTATGAGGATCCGACGTGTGTCGAGGTGTCAGCAATAGCAGTCAAGGTCAAACATCAGATTCTTCACGAGATGTGACGTCACTATGGAGAGATAGAGTATCACCACCACGTACGAATCAGCTGGACAGACAGAGACGGGAAAGAGCTACGTATAGTGAAGTGAAATTACAGAGTGAGAGAAGGCCTGTCAGATTTTCTATCCCAGTGGGGCCGTGGTCAAAACAAAGTTGCACAGAAGAACACATGAGATGGGGGGGGGGGGGAACGGAAGGGATTGAATTAAGGAGTAAAAAGAAATAAAAAACTTCTAATCTCTTCTAGGGATCAGTGCCCATTCGTTGATAAAATCAACACGGGGAATTTGCGCCTGGCTTTTTTAATGTGCAACAGATAGTGAAATTAAAGCAGTGTGAGCACATCAGCGAAAATGGAATTAAAAGAATTTGGTAGCTAAATTAAATATCAAGTGAAATGTAATGTGTTATGCATAGTGAGTTTGGGTTGTTGCTAATAGGAATAATTTTCTAATAAATGTCGTTATGATAAGGTTTATTTAGAAGACCAGTTCATTTATTTAGGGCATTTCTTAACAGCAAGAGTAATAGAATATAGTGGTGTTAGGATGTGAACAGAAAGAAGGTATATGAACATAGCTTAAAAGGAAGCAGAGAAGAAACTTATCTCTATATAAAAGTGTTAAAATAATTAAACTGAAGTTATATAGACAGTAGAGCAATATTGTAAAACTTATATGGGCTTTGTTTTTTTAACTGTTGACTCTCTACAAGTTTTATCTCTATATGTTTACACACACTCCATGGAAATGTATTATTGTGTCTAAGATGTCTACTGGTAAAATGACTAGCATCAAATCCGGTAGACTCTTTTGTAATTTTTTCTTAGTACAATAAATATCTATCTGTCTAATATTTGAGTCTATTAAAATTAAGAGCAATTGCATGTTTCCCAATCTCTTCAGCAAATTTAACAGAAACCAAATTTTAATATAACACAAAATTTAACGAGGACATGTATACTTGTAAAATATTTTCACTAACCATTATAAGGTTTCCTTTAACATAGGCTGGATCTGAAGTACATAAGCCAAGGCGACAGTGGATGTAGAATAGTCCCAGGTTTTCATATTCCTTGTTCACTTGAAAACTGAAACCACCATGAGGTGATGTCGAGCTTCTGGAGTTATTTCCATTAGGCATCTGCTCTTCAATTTTCACAGACAAATCAGTTGGACAAGTGTTCCGCAGTAGAACCATTCTTGATCTTTCCCTTGGATTTGAAGAATTAGAAATCCAACAGTTTTCTGTCACAACTTGTACCCGGTCACCTGAAGAAACAAATTTACAATTTAATTAGAACCCCAAACAAAGATGTAGGTTATGGATTACGTTTTCTCGGGCTTATAGCCAGATGAGAGAATCTAAGATTTTGACAGCCATTTGCTCTACTGCCATCTTCTGGAAGAAGTAACTGGTCGTGGACAGCTGGTTACTTAAGAGCATAGAAAGAATGATGAAAAGCAACCAATGAGGAAGAAAGAGGTGAGATAGAAAGACTGCTTCCCATTGGCTGGAGGTTATTGGAAAAATTATGGTCTGGATATTCTTTATTCAGCCACAGGAATTATTGTTCAAGGGCTTCGTCACAGGATTTAAATATAAGATTACATTATGTACAAAATCGATAAGCACATAAACCCTTTACATCATCAATAAACTACTGCATGTTCCCTACTGTTTAAAAACTGTCATACTTGCTCCTGCATCTTCTAGAAGAGTTGCTTGTTTGTTTCGTTGATCTGTGTACTATCTGCATTAGCCAAGCCAAATACTTCACTACCTATGCATGAAATTTTTCCAATTTTTTTTTTCCAAGTTGCCATTCCAGGCCTTCCCACAGAGCTTCTTTAAAAAAAAAAAAAAAAAAAAAGAGTCAACGCCTCCTTTCTGATAAAATCTTTAGATTTCTTTACTTTGTAACCTTTTGAACCTTAATATAAATATTAGATGGAAATTTAGTGAAGTTTAGTGTGTATATTTCCGATCTCAATCTTGCTACAGCTTTTGAACCTTGTTTAAAAAATCTGATGTAAAACATATAACTTCCCTTCCTAAATAAAAGGTTTGCCTCTTGGTATAATATATTATGTATAACATTCTCTTCATGTAAATTGGTTGCAAAAATTAAAAGAATGTCGTTACCACATCACTTCACGTCCCTGAAGAAAACACAACTCAAATAAAATCTCATTAATGCACTCATGTAACTTTACCCTAAGCATGGACAACATTCTGAAATAGAATAAGAGGCCATATTGCAAAGAAGGCTTGCTCAGTTATTTCAACCTGTTGGCATAAATCTACTACATGTTAAAGGTTTCTATTGTGGGTTATAATTCTTCTATACATTATGTAAATTGGTTGTAAAAATGAAGAGAATGTCATTACCCCATGGCATCGTATACTCAAAGGGTACAGAATCCAAATGAATTATGATTAATGCACTTAAGTAACTTTCTTTATCCTAAGGATCCTTTCTCACTTCACATGCTGACAAAGAATAAGATGCAGTATTGCAAAGAGTGCATATTCAGTTCTTTCAAGCCAATGAGAAGCTTTAGTGTTCACCAGGCAAGACAAACAGTGGATGGTTTATAACTATCCTTCAGAGAATTTCTTCAAAAAAAGTTTCATACAAAAGTTTTAGCTCTTAGTATAAGCATCTCATCTACAAAATTTAAACAAAATCGTTAAAGCCATTTTCAAGAAAATCATGAAAAACTAAATTTTCTTCATGTAAAGTGGCATTAAAAGTAAGAGCAAGTTGTCACCAATCTTCATGTCACATCCCCAAAAGGTAGCTAACCTAAATACAAAATTTTGTTTTCGTACAATTTTTCGTTCTAGAGCTAAGCTGCTCACAGGTACACACACAGATAAGTTTCTGAAAATAGTCTAGCGTTTTTTTTAATATATATATATTTTTTTATTTTATTTATCCATGGGACCTCAAAACGTGAATTTATGTTAAAAACTCAACTTCCTCTACCTAAATAGTAGGTATGGTACAGGCAGAGGAAGTAAAACTAATACCACTATCATATTTTATTATTAATGCGAAAACATTATTTGAAAATAGAATTTACTCAAGTTCCAGCCAAACAAAACAGATCAGTGCAGGACTCTCTCTCCTATCACCACCAAAGATCATGCCTTATTCCTCTCCTGAAGATGGTAGCTGATAGAATCTTGAAAATTATTAACTTCTCACCTAACTGGAAGCTTTAGAAATCATCAACACACAGAATGTAAAAAGTGTACAATAACAAATAAATGATTTACCTCCATCAATCCATGCTTTAACATATAATGTTTCGTCAAACTCAGCCTCCCGTATGCTAGGATCTGATTTTCTGAAGTCAACTTTCTCTGTATAGCCTCTATCTCTATAAAGTTCCATATGATAAAGATTCATCTTGGCGGCAGGTCCTTCTGGCATTAAGTCATCTGATCCCTTTAAAACAGAATCAGAAAGAAGATTGGTGTGGGTAAGCCTTAAGCATAAACTACACATTGCTCTTACTGTTAATTTGGGCAACAAAGACTCTATTTTGAAAAACTAATTTTTTATTTGGTTTCATTGAACAACAGAAATGTAATATCAATATTAATATTAGAGAGAAATCTACAGTGAAGTGTTGATATCTGTAGCAAGATTGAGATCGGAAATATACACACTAAACTTCACTAAAATATACCTTTTAGTGAAGTTTAGTGTGTATATTTCCGATCTCAATCTTGCTACAGAAATGTAATGGCAGGTATTGCCACAAGCAATAACTTTGATATGAACATATTGACCAAATATTCGTATTTATTCAATCTGGAAATTATTATTGATTTTTTGTATTTCCCATTGGTTTTGGTTCTCTGTGTTCCTCTAACTCCTTTAGTAATAAGCAAAGTATGCAGTCGATAAGATATTTCCAAAATAATTTTGTTGTTTTAACAATTTGTTAATTAGTTGGTGCCATGTAAAAAATAAAAATTATTATTTACTCTTTTTAAAAAGGGGAATAGTTCATTTAAAGTATGTTTATTTATTTACAAATTTATTATTTATTTAGTTAATTTTGCATATATAAAATGATTATACGGTGCTCAGTAATATTTTATATTAAAGAACAGATAGAAAAGGTGATAGTTGTTCACAATTCCCAACAGGCTATAATGCTATACCATAATCAGGGCAACCAAGATTCTAAATTTGCCTTTAGACTTGAAATTTCGTTAACTGATACAGGGTAGGGCATGATATTGATAGTTGGAGCACTATGCTAAAAGCTGAAGGGTCATGGGTCTGATCTCTGAAGAATGGCATAATCCTATGGCTCTGAAGAAGACTCAGCTTTAAATAGTTCATGATTAGCAAAAGCCTCAACTTCCAGGAATCCGTAGGAGCCCCAGGATCTGTAATAGGGAACACTTTACATTCCTTTCTGCTGCTCCCATGTTTGTTGGGATATACAATATACAGGAAATTGGTACATTGCGACTCACCCGAGTCCCCCACTCCTACTCTCAATCCCTCCCCTAGCGGCGGCATTTGAACTACTAGTAGTGATGGTAGCGCCATCTCTTAAGCAACTGATGAAACAGAAAAAATAATTTATTTCTTCTTTATTATCTTCTTCTCTTCCTTTCCCGTCTCCTTCCTCTCTTCCTCTCACCTCCTCTTCACCCTACCTACCTATTTGAGACCTAGATACCTAATAGTAAATTTTGGATCGACCGGGATTCGAACCCGGGACCCCTAGCATTATAGCTGATCTCTAGCATTATAGCTAGGAGTCTTGACCACTACGCCACGAGTGAATGTTGAGCACTGAAGGAAGCTTTCGTATATTAGAGTTATGTTAGGGGGATTTCATGAGTTTTAACGCAAGAATCGGTTTTTATAAGTAGTGTTGGTACAACGGAATTTTCCTGCATCAATTAAGCCACATTTTATGTTATAATACGGCGTTTTTTATAATTATGAAATATTATGTATGGTACAAGGGTACTTTTTGTATTGTGAAATAGCCTATTTTGTTGGAAGGGTAATTTTTATAATTGTGGAATATTATGTAAAGGTGCAAGGGGCTTTCTTTATTGTGAAATATTAGGTGACATATCAATTGCAATTATGCATTACCGGCGTTGAGCAACGGCTATAGGCATGAAGGTATGCATTGCTTGGAAGCGGAGCAGGGGGCATGCGGGAAGCAGCCAGGCGAGTGGCGAGTGGCGAGTGGAAAGGGGAGCAGGGTGAGTCGTAAAGTACTAACTTGCCCAATATACAATATTGGGAATTGAACTCCGGCTTAGCTCAGTTGGTAGAGCATTGGCGCGAATAGCCAAAGGTCCTGGGTTCAAGTCCCAGTGTCAGAGGAATTTTTCTCCTATAATATTCTCATGTAATGTCCAACAGAGACAATAATCTGTGGTTCATGAAAGCTTATATATCTATCTTGTTCACCTTTAATTCTAGTTTGTAAAAATATAATTCTCTGTCACTTCAAAATGTTTTTCTGTATTTTGGCTTATCATTAAATCATTAATATACACTGACAGGAAAAAAAAAAAAAAAAAAAAAAAAAAAAAAAAAAAAAAAACCACCAATCACTGTAAAATTTGTTGTAATTTTAAGATTAAACATAAATTGGTTAGATGTTTATACATTGTTGTTGGTGAGGATGAATTATTTTTATTGGACCATTAGCTATAGATACAGCATATCCGCTTTCTTAATATCTTCACTTTATCACCAAACAAAACAAAAAACATCGTGACAGGCCGTTCCCGATCTGATTATCTGCACTAGCTTGTCATACACATTGCAAGATGTTTCATTGTTGTATTGCGTCATTTCCTTCCAAACGGAAAGGAAACTGGCTTCCTTTGCATCGAATTGATTCTGCAGGTAAGTTTAGTTGAAATTATGCCTCTCAGTCTCGAAGACGTTGCCAAAGTTGTTGCTCTAATTGATGATGGACACAGCCTCCGTTATGTCGCTGCAACCTTAGGTTCACCGTACACCGTGGTGCAAGTGGCTGTGAGATGATTTCGAGAAACAGGCAGTTATACCAGAAGACACTGGTCTGGCAGAAAAAGTATACAATTGCAGTAATTTTATTTCAAGCATTACTTCATAATTTTGATTTAAACTTAATTTTTTTAAATTTCTTTAAGCGATCGGTTTTTTTTGCCTGTCAGTGTATAAACTTTCTTCATGAAATGTTAAATATACCATACAATTTGGCTTAGTTCTTAGTTTTTCTTTTTAAATTTTTATTTATTAGAAATCGTTCGTGTGTCTTCTTCTTTATCATCTAGGAATTAACACATTATTTGCTGCTTTCCTACAGTACTACTACTATCACTACTACAAAAATGACAAAAACAACAACAACAACAACAACAATAATAATAATAATAATAATAATAATAATAATAATAATAATAATATTGCCTATCTAATAATAATTTATGCAAATTTTAATGCCTTTGAGGTCCTGTCAGACTAAAAAATGTTATATTTCACATGGTCGAAGCCATGTTATGGTTTACATACAGGAGGCTAAATTAATAAAGAAAAGTATGCAATCTTCAGTGTTACTTACAAACAATGGATCTTCTGCAATGTTTGATAAAGGAAAGCGTGGATGGTACTTGCACACTATAGGAATTTTCCTTAACGCCATGGAGCCATCTCCATACCAGCCCGATGATTCTTCAAAGTCTTCATCATCACTTTCTTCTTCATGGCCAACTGTAACATGAATCTGGAAAAAGATCAATGTGATGATTAGGAAATTTGAACTACAAATTAATTAATTTAAAAAAAAAAACAAAAATAAAAAAACAAACAAACAAACAACAAAAACAACAACAACAAAAACACATGTGATATTCTACTCAAGACAGGCATTTTGTCTCAGTAGGGGCACTTCCTCGGTTTCAAGATCATTCCGTTTGCAATAATAATCAATACCACACCAGTGTTTTAATGAAAATCTGTACTTTAATAGATGTCATTATGATACTGTTATGTCACATATAATAAGTGTATTATAGTATAGTCGAACAAAAAAATTTTTTTAAAGTAGGCTACTTGAACAAACTCTTTGGTGATAACTTTTTAATATTGTACTTTAATATTTTTAATATTGTTTTTAATATTGTAATAACTGAGCCAGTCTTATGATTTTTAGTAACATCACAGCCATTTCATAATTACGGGTGAGACATTATACTTTATTACAACTACTTTTGTTCATTACATGTCATAAATAATAAATTAGAACAGGTTCTGCTCATTCTGTGAAATTTACTATGGCTTCTCCTTCATATACATGGAAAGCATTATTTAAAATTGATTTTAAAGATTTAAAATTTGTTTTTCTAAATCTATTACGGGTAGGATATAATTTGGACAACGATTTTAATGGTGTGCAAAAACAGTTCATTTGCTGTCCTGCTATTACTGTTAGAGTTAATGTTATTATTAATGAAGGTAGCCTATGAGGGATTAAATAAAAATGATAAACCATTTCCAGATTGACAGAACACTTATTTAACTTTACAATAATAATTTAACAAAACTATCACGATTACGGGTGGGACATTACGGGTGGAACAAAAAGTCACTTTTTGCTACTTTACATAGTAATTAACCACACATGGTTTTTGAAGTAAGTCTTATACCAAATTGTACCTTAAGATGTATATTTTCTCAAATCAAAGAGGACATAGCTGATTACTCTTGACTACTTAGTTTTAATGAGTGCTAAAATCATGCTATAAATGTCAAAAAAATCAACTACAATGCAATAAGTAATCGACAAATTTTACACATGAAACAACTTCAAATACACGTAATTCCTGAATATCCAGTGAACTCTAGGCTTTAAACTTTTATTTGACTTCCCAATTACCTAGTTTTATAACATTTCTCTTTGAGGGAAAAATCCCCATAATTTATGAAATGGCTGATCAGCAAAACATCATCTCACATATAAACTGATATGACAAACAGTAATGGATTAAACTGATAGTCAATGTGCAAACAAACCAAACTTAAAATTAATTTCAGTAAAACTTCTCTCCTGTCTTCCTAGTGACCTACCATCTGGCTCAGACCAGACATTTTTAAGGAGTTAAGACCGGAAATACACTTGGAATTTTCTCAAAAGGAGGTTCGAGTACATGTAAAATAATATAATTTTGTTTATAATTATTCAGTTATAATAATTACAATTACTATCTAGCTCATGAAGCAGGACAAATCCAGTATTAGAATATGTGGACATTCAATCAATAAATCACAAGTGTCTATCATCGTAATTTTATATCTTTATTTTTATCACTTTCATTTTACCTTCACTTGTTTTGATGTAAATTCACAAGGACTGAACAATGAAACATCTTCATACCTGAAGCTTCTTTCATGAAAAATAATCTCGTGCGGCTCTTGAAACCAAGCTAAGAGTAAATATGATAAAGATTTTAAAAAGTATGTAGTTAATATAATTTGAAGAAAACATAGTACAAGGAAATGAAAAACTTATTTCTGATTTAGCACAGAGTGTATTTAGTTTTCAGAGCAAATTAAGACTCTTTCAGAAAGACCTTGAGATTAAAACATTCGCTCATTTCAAATGTTTGAAAAAAAATTTTGAAAGCCTTCCTGACGTTCAGGTGGGAACAGAAGATTATTTGTGTAAAATGTCTGGTCTTGCTGAAGAAATCAATAAAAGATTTAATGATTTGAGAACACTGAAACCTTAATTTTTATTCCTGGAAAATCCTTTTGCTGTTGATGTTGTGGGCGATGGCTGTCCTGTTTCATCACCAATTAAAAACGATACAGTTGGAGTAGAGTTGGAGCTACTAGAACTGCAACTGCAAGAGGACGAAGGCCTAAAAGGACTTAAACAAAGTAGTGTCCATAGAATTTTGGAAGAAAGTTCCAGAAGAAAAATACCTTAACAAAAGAGTGTGCTAAGAGACTTATCTAGATATTTGGTACTACTTATGTGTGTGAATCTCTGTACTCAATGCTTATGTTCGTTAAATCTAATCTGAACTAACTGATGAACATTTAAATGAACTTGTGCGAACTGCGCTTACCAATTATCAGCCAGATTTCAAACAACTAACAGTAAAAACGAACACTCGAAAAAGCACTTCTCAAAAGTAAAATCTTATTTCTTGTTGTGTAATTGAAGAACGTTTATGTGTATAGTAAAAACATGTGAAATGTGCTTTGAATTTTTCCTGGTGCTGGTAATATAGGATATTTTCCCGGGCTACTAACCAGGTGGTGAATTGGATTAATACCGACGTTTTGAAGCCAATCTGAGTTGTCAAGGAGAATGAAATGCTGGGACTAGATGGGGTGTATTTATATAGAACTGCTGTAACTGGGGACATCCGGATTGGAGAAAAGTCCCCAGTTACAGCAGTTCTATATAAAAACACCCAATCTAGTCCCGGCTTTTCATTCTCCTTGACAATGAAGCCTCAGATTGGCTTCGAAACGTCGGAATTAATCCAATTCACTACTTGGTTAGTAGCCCGGAAAAATATCCTATAAAATATAAATATGTCCGCATCCAACAGCTTCATAAATTTGCGGCTCCCAAAGTTACGGTTAGTGGCCACCCCTGGTATATAAGATGCTTATGAGCAAAATATAATAATTATTTATATGTATGGTGAAGCATTTAAATCTCATATAATAATAAATGCAATAATAACTACACAATATTATTGTAGCAATAAGGTTAATCTAAAAGATAAACCAGCTGTTCTTAAAAAAAAGTGTTGGTAGCATTGTCACCATCACGATACATAGATTGTTTCATCTCCATTATTTCAATGCCCCCTAGGTGGTATTGCCTATCTTGCTTATAATAGCACTTACTAGCAACTTGTTTAATTCATTTTTGTAATTTCATTTATTCACTACATGCTTCATTGTGATAATATTCGCTAAACAGTCACAATAAATGTAACTCAACGTCCGGATTTTCTCAAGATAAATTTATTGATAAAATCCTGACCTCTCATAAAATTTAACACACTTCCATCACCAAATCACTTAATTTTATTTATGTAAGTTGAGAATGAAACAGTCGTATGAGTCCAATTTGTTTCAACTATTTAGCCTATGTACAGAAATCAGTTTTGAAAAGTTTGACTTACAACATTTGTAGAGGAGACAACTTTTCTATCGATTTCCCCTGTACTCCCACACGATGTGATAGGACTAGATATATACACATG
Organism: Ectobius pallidus; assembly: GCA_964059195.1. Lineage (NCBI taxonomy): Eukaryota > Metazoa > Arthropoda > Insecta > Blattodea > Ectobiidae > Ectobius > Ectobius pallidus. The sequence continues at coordinate 95,161,198 of CAXKWD010000010.1, read as the reverse complement.
AGTTGCATTTGATTGTGACACACAGCTTGGATCATTCAGAGTCAGACGAGTGATGCCCAGTTCACGAACCAGATTGGCAGAGAAACTAGCAGTAACACGGGTCTTCCCACACTCGACAGTCATGTTAGCTCTCAGCATACTCAAAGCCCTCTGCTGTGGATCTGAAATGGGACATATCTTGAAAAGAAACCTACTCATGACACATCTTATAAATTTCTCTATCCTAAGTTTAGTTTTGAAAGATTTCTTGTTTCACAAACTGGTGTTAGATCAAGAGTCTATAAGTTTTAGTGTTTTAAATTAGCCTCTGTGTTATTTGGCGCCTCCGCCAATTAATTGCCGCGTATTTCATCATTTCCTGCAGGTGTGGACTTTGTAGCGTTACCACGCCAGCCAGTTCAGTTTAGTTCGGATTGAGACGCCGCTGTATATAGTCTGCGTAACAAGTGCTCCTAGTGTTTTGGACCTTTTCGCTCTATATATTAATTCCTCATCTGCAACTCCGCGTATATCATGCTCCTATAGTGTAGGCAGCTTTACGTGTGAAATTCAGGAAATAACATTGTATTTTAGTGTCATTTACAAGCATTTCTATTGTTCCTAACCTAGAAGCCACGTGAAGTGAACAGGCTTTGTCTAGCGTTACATTCGCCAACAGGCGGGAGAATAGTTTTCTACGAGAACAGTAACTGTATTTATTCTTATATTTTATTGTGTAAAAGTGTTGTATCAAATAATTCAGAATTCAGGCTTCTTGAATATATACCGTTGCAAATTACCCAGGTTGAAATCTCTGTCCCAGCTACCTACAGTCCTAGCTCTTCCTGTGATTAGTTATTAATTGGCGTAATCGCCTGGTCCTCCGAAATTACCTTCATTGTACCTGAGTTCCCTACATTTTGGTCCTCCGGGCCGGATCTGAGATATATTTGCAATGGTTTCTGAATTATTGAACAAGAGTGCGACTTATAGTTGATTTTCGTGTATGACGCGTTCCGCGTTCGTGTGGAGTTCGTGTCAGCTTCGGCTTCGCTCGGCTCTGGTGATTTTCCTGTACTGCTTGTCTTCGCGCGCACCGTGGGCTGCTAAGACGACACGTGCTTCATGTTCACCGCCTTCAACCTTGCGTGAAGAAGACAACCCGCCTCCTTGCTGCTGCCGCAACAAGAGAATGCAGCTGACTGCTCAATCACTTCTACGCTGTCTATGTTAATTGTTTCATCTTAACATGGAACAAATGGAAGATATGAAGGCTTTAGTCAGGCGTCGAGGTGTATGTAAAAGAAAGTTTACATTGACACAGAACTTTCTCAACGACGTACCTGAAGATGCTAGTATATTTGTGATCAAAGCGCATTATGAGAAACTGTTGAATGAAATTGAAAAGTTTGAGGCTGTGCAAACGCAGATTGAATCTATGGTGGAAGTTGATACAGAAATTGATAGTCACATACAGTATGCAGACGAGGTATCAACAGTGTACATTAATCTAAAAGCTAGGTTAAGTGAATTGATGCATGCTCATGAGCCTACGTCAGTCAGTGTCAATTCAAATAACAGTGGCACACGACAATCAGTGAACTCTAGTGTTTCGCAGGCAAGTAATGGGATAAAACTACCTACGATTCAAATTCCAGTGTTTGAGAGTGATGTAACTAAATTCAAGCATTATTTTGACACTTTTTCGAGTTTGATTGTGAATAATAGCAGTTTATCACCTATTCAAAAATTCCACTATCTCATCGGTTCACTCAAGGGTGAGGCTAAAACATTATTGCAAAGTTTACCAGTGACGAGTGATAACTTCCAAGTTGCCTGGGATATATTGTGTGCAAGATACAACAATAAACGGTTAATTGCCATATCCCACATTAAGCATCTGTTGTCCCTACCTGTAGCGAGACAAGAGACAGTTGCAGACTTGCGAAACCTGTTGAATCAATTCCAAAACAACTTGCATGCTATTGAAGCGTTAGAATTAGAAGTGCCACTTCATGAAGTCATTCTAATGCAATTGTTATTGGAGCATTTGCCAGACAGTGTGCAGCGTGAATGGGAATCCAGAATCGATTCTCAAACATTTACTTCATTAGGTGAACTTGTGTTATTTCTAGAAGCGAAATCTCATTCTCTAGAGGTGCTGTCGAATAATTCCTGCAACAGGGCCAGCCCATCAAAACCTAGAAATGAACGTCGTGAGCCTAGAAATCAACATAATAATAGTCGTCAGTCATATGTGTCGACAACTGAACAGTTATGCCCTCAGTGTCAAGGCGGCCATAACCTGTTTAAGTGTAAACTTTTCCGTCAGCTGAGTGTTGAACAGCGATGGAAAGTTGTAAAAAGTAAAAATCTGTGTTTCAACTGTTTTTCTAATACTCATCGAGTAAATCAGTGCAACGCATCTTCCTTCTGTAGCTGTGGTAAAGTTCATAGCAAGATGTTACACAACAGTGATCACAGGAGAACGGTTTCACACTCGAATGAAAGCAGTGAGACAGTAAATAGCAACAGAACTGAGGCTCCTGCAAGTTATTGTTCAGTGAAAATAAAGCCAGTGCTTCACGTCTTACTTGCGACTGCAAGAGTCGAAGTGCAAGACAAGCATGGTAACTACATACAGTGTAAGGCCCTTCTAGACTCTGCCAGCCAGGCCAGTTTCGTGTCTGCGGATCTAGCTAGGCGTCTGCAACTTCCTACAAGGACAGCTGATACGCCTGTCAAAGGAATAAACGGTACTTCATCTAATGCTAGTCATAGTGTAAACATAAATGTGAGATCTATGGTTTACAACTATCGAAGGAATCTAGATTGCCTAATCCTTCCTCGGATAACAGGGAAGTTACCCGCAGTCGGAATTGATCCATCCTCATGGAACATTCCTTCTGAAATTCCATTAGCCGATCCTAAATTTAATATTCCTTCTGAAATTGATTTACTGATTGGAGGAGCACTATTCTTCGAGCTTTTCCATGGTAAGATCCTGACCAATCCTGGTTTTCCTGCATTGATTAGTACAGAACTAGGTTGGATATTGTCTGGAACCATTCCTAAGTCCTCTGTGAAAGGCAATCTAGATACTGGTTCCCAGCACAACTTCTTCATCTCTACGGACAATGTGGACAAGCAGCTGCGACGGTTTTGGGACCTCGAAGACTTTCCACAACAGATGTTAACACAAGAAGAGAAACGGTGTGAACAGCATTATGCAGAAAATACCACTCGCAATGATGATGGTAGTTTCACAGTACGTCTGCCCATGAAACAGGATAAAACTTCATTGGGTGAATCCAGGCAACAAGCAGTTAAGCGCTTTAGTTACCTGGAGCGAAAACTTCAGAACGACTCTGCTCTAAAGGAAGACTATACTAAATTTCTTGTAGAGTACGAGCAGATGGGTCACATGAAAAGGGTTTCGCCTCCTCAAGAGAATGAAATATGTTATTACCTGCCACATCACGCAGTAATAAAACCTTCTTCATCTACGACTCGTACACGAGTAGTGTTTGATGCTTCTGCAAAGACGGACACAGGATGCTCTTTGAATGACATCCTAGAATGTGGTCCTACAATTCAAGATGATTTGTCATCAATTATTCTTCGCTTCAGAACATACCGCTATGCATTTTCAGCTGATATATCTAAAATGTATAGGAGGGTACAGATGCATCCTGAAGACCAGAATCTCCAGCGTATTGTATGGCGTCCAGATAAAAGTGAGCCACTACAAGATTATGCCTTGACTACTGTAACCTATGGCACTAAGTCAGCATCTTTCTTAGCCATACGGTCTTTGAGTCAACTCGCTCAAGAAGAAGAGTCTAAATATCCTCGTGCTGCAGACGCAGTACGAACCTCTTTCTATGTGGACGATTGCCTGTCAGGTCATGATGATCTACAGGAAGCTCTACAATTGCAAAGTGAACTTATACTCATGTTAAACAGTGGAGGATTTCCACTACGCAAATGGTGTTCAAACAACGAGGCTATCTTGGAAGCAGTACCCGTGGAGCACAGAGAAACGCAACTTCCTTTGTCCCTCGACAACAGTGAAAATGCTCATGCGCTTGGACTTCTGTGGCATCCCAGTACTGATTTGCTACAGATACAATCACATTCCTCTCTCCAAGAACCTCCTTCTTACAAGTTTACCAAGAGAAATATCCTTGCTGTTACATCCTCTATTTTTGATCCTCTAGGCCTCATAAGTCCTATCGTAATCCATGCCAAGATATTCTTGCAATCTCTGTGGCTAGCTAAGCTTAGTTGGGATGAGGAGTTGCCATCTCACCTAAGGGAAAAGTGGATGGACATCTATGACATTCTTTCTACAATTCATAATGTTCGCATCCCACGCCATGTGTTGACAGCAGCTACGGTTACCGACATACAGATACATGGATTCTGTGATGCCTCGGAGAAAGCCTATGGTGCCTGTGTGTATGTATGGTCTACTGAGAGCAGTGGTCTTGTTACAACTAAACTACTTTGCTCCAAGTCCAAGGTTTCACCATTGAAGAAGCAAACAATTCCAAGACTCGAGTTGTGTGGTGCCTTGTTACTTGCGAAACTGTATCAGAAAGTTGTCACTGACTTGAAATTGCCTACATCACAAAATTATCTGTGGTCTGACTCCATGATTGTGCTCTCATGGATCAAATCTAATCCCCATAAATGGAAAACATTTGTGTCTAATCGCGTATCTCAAATCCAGGAGATGTCAGAGACGGCAGCTTGGCGGCATGTGGCCACCCAACACAACCCGGCTGACATGATTTCGAGAGGTGTGGTGACAGAACAAATCTCAGACATTGATTTATGGTGGAACGGGCCTGTGTGGATTTCACAGCCTATTGAATCATGGCCCAAACAGCCTCAGCAACTTGAGCTGCAGGACAGTGATGAGCAGCGTGACACAGTCTGCCTAGTCACACATGCTGCAGAAGACTTTATGCTACGCTTTTCCAAGCTAGCACGTTTACAAAGAGTAACTTCGTATATGCTACGCTTTATAAACAACTGTAGAAGCCAAGTTAAACGTCACGGCCCTCTCACAGTTGAAGAGTTACAACAAGCTTTTTGCTTTGTTGCTTTGTATAAGAATAGCTCAGCAAGCAGCATATTCTCATGAACTGTCCGATCTTCAGAGTAAGATGCAAGTAAATACTAAGAGTTCTCTCCACTCCTTGGTGCCTTTTGTGGACAAGGATGGCCTACTCCGAGTGGGTGGACGTCTGGAGAAAGCTGAATTACCACATGATGCACGACATCAGCTTATCCTCCCTCCAGGTCACCATCTCACCAGATTGATAATTGAATCCGAGCATCTGCGACTGCTTCATGCATCACATCAACTGCTTATATCTTCTCTGCGAGAACGATATTGGATTCCTAGTGTACGTAGAATTGTAAAGTCTACGCTACACAAATGTTTAATTTGTTTTAAGTTGAAAGCCAAAGGTGCTCACCAGCTGATGGGCAGCCTACCTAGCTACAGGGTGACCCCTGCTAGAGCATTTCTACGTTCTGCGGTTGACTACGCTGGACCATTCTTCATAAGATACGGATCCCCCCGCAGCAAAACTCAGGTCAAAGCATACATTGCTATCTTCGTATGCTTGGCTACGAAAGCAGTTCACATCGAGCTGGTTTCCGACCTTACTTCTGATGCCTTCATCGCCGCCCTGCGCAGATTCACATCTCGTAGAGGACTTTGCAAGGAAATATTTAGTGATAATGGGACGAACTTTGTTGGTGCTAACAACAAGCTTCGCGAGCTGCATCTCTTGCTTCAGTCCAGCACCCATCAACAAGTTCTCCAAGACTACGCATCCTCTAATGAATTCACATGGCATTTTATCCCTGCTTCCTCCCCACATTTTGGAGGACTCCACGAGGCTGCTGTTAAATCCATGAAATTTCATTTACGTAGAGTGATGGGTAGCCAAGTGTTTACCTATGAGCAGCTTTCTACAGTTCTCACCCAGATTGAGGCCTGTCTAAACTCTCGACCTCTCCTACGCCTAAGTGATGATCCTAGCGACTCATCCTATCTGTCTCCTGGACACTTTCTCATTGGAGAAAAACTCACAGCCCTACCTTCTCCTCCTATGGCAGAGAATGTCTCTCATGTTGCTAAATGGCATCAGCTACAAACCTACATACATCACATATGGCAGCGTTGGTCAGCTGACTACCTACATTCACTGCAGCAGAGGCAGAAGTGGTCTGCGTCCAGCGAAAACATTCAGATTGGTACTCTTGTGCTCCTGAAAGAAGATAATTCTCCACCGCTCCAGTGGAAGCTGGGAATCATCTCATCAGTGCATCCTGGTGACGACGGTTTAGTGCGTGTTGTGACAGTGCGTACATCCAGTGGTGAATACAAACGACCAATTGTAAAAGTGTGTCCCTTGCCTATTCAGTAAAGTGTAAATTTATTAGTGTTATCTTGATCTATCCTCAAAGTGTTATGTAAAATCTGTCGATTTTAGGCGGGAGTTATGTTAGATCAAGAGTCTATAAGTTTTAGTGTTTTAAATTAGCCTCTGTGTTATTTGGCGCCTCCGCCAATTAATTGCCGCGTATTTCATCATTTCCTGCAGGTGTGGACTTTGTAGCGTTACCACGCCAGCCAGTTCAGTTTAGTTCGGATTGAGACGCCGCTGTATATAGTCTGCGTAACAAGTGCTCCTAGTGTTTTGGACCTTTTCGCTCTATATATTAATTCCTCATCTGCAACTCCGCGTATATCATGCTCCTATAGTGTAGGCAGCTTTACGTGTGAAATTCAGGAAATAACATTGTATTTTAGTGTCATTTACAAGCATTTCTATTGTTCCTAACCTAGAAGCCACGTGAAGTGAACAGGCTTTGTCTAGCGTTACATTCGCCAACGGGCGGGAGAATAGTTTTCTACGAGAACAGTAACTGTATTTATTCTTATATTTTATTGTGTAAAAGTGTTGTATCAAATAATTCAGAATTCAGGCTTCTTGAATATATACCGTTGCAAATTACCCAGGTTGAAATCTCTGTCCCAGCTACCTACAGTCCTAGCTCTTCCTGTGATTAGTTATTAATTGGCGTAATCGCCTGGTCCTCCGAAATTACCTTCATTGTACCTGAGTTCCCTACAAACTGGCAAGAACAAAAATTTGAAATTTGGTTCAAATTTAATTATAGCACAAGAGACGTTATTAAGACAAAGCACTACACATTGACATCACCCATATCTGTCCATGTCAGCCTCTCGAGAAACAAGCCTTGCACTGATATAAGATAAATGCCATTCTGCTTACACTGAAAAGTCCGCCCCCCCCCCCAAAAAAAAATCAACTCAATTGAAATATGGATTTCTAATTTAATAATGACCATACACACCCCATTGTTACAAGGTAAACAAGGACCCAAAATAACCAGCGATCTACAAAGGCCACAACAGCCTATAGGGTGCCGACTGAACATACAGTATGTAATTTTTTTTAAAGAAGAAACAAAGTTACCTACTGCACATCCAACTGACATATTGTCTGCCTCACAACTGAATTACCATGACATCTATGTGATATCCATACATTTAACAACATGTCCACAAACTACATTATTATGTCAAAATTTTCACTGACATCCAATATTTTGCAATACCAATGTCTGATTTGGGTTTAAAAAGAAAAAAGTTGCCATGATACCTCAGCCTCCTATATATATTTAACAATTCTTTAAAATAATGATATACCTTGTCCTGCATAGCTGCTAACAAATGGAGCTGCTGGAAAGTTTGGCTGTTGTTGCATTTGTTCAAAGCTCCCTGCAACTCCTTCACGGATGTCTTCTTCACCATCATCAACCCACTTCCCTCGCTTCTTGGATTCTGACACTGGATCTGGTTTTGGTTCAGCAGTTCCATGTAATAATTTGCCTTCTGGTCCATTTTTCAACCCTATAATATGAAGAGAATCAAATCAACTTCAGTATAGATCTTCCTTTATACTAAAGGAAGCATCAAGGAGAAAATACTACCGTGGGGAAAAAAATTGGAGGAAGAGATTTATCATCTACAAATATATGTGTACTGTCTTTTTAAATATCCAATATATTTCAATGAATCAGGAATGGTTTGAATATACAGTAAAGCTATAGTATCATACTGAACTGGTCTTTCAGAGGCGTGGTCTATTAACCTCTTCACCGCTACTGCCATATAGATTTGACATCTAAAAATATTGTGTAAAGCAGAAATATAAGATTAATAGATTATTATTTTATGTAAACATGAGGTTTTTCTCTTGTTATGGTTGTCATTTATAGATATCCGCTCTTCAATGAAAATTGTCCTCATTGATTCTTAACTCAGAACCTAATGATGATTTAATTGATGATTGCTTATATAAAAATTAAAATTTAGCTCTGAAGGGGTTTACAAAATGAATCCATTTTTATATAATTAGAGAACTTTCAAATACAAAAGACTATCATGTAATAAATCATTAAATGTTGTTTGCTGTCATTTTAATTTACACTAAGCCGTGTATTCAATTATTACTAAATTTTTGATGTGACAAAATAGCCAAATGTGTTCTGCTCATAGGTGCTGATTTCAGGGGTGCTTTGCATTTTTAGCATCCCAAAAATAATTACTGGAGGTGCTCCAAACTGATAATAAAAAAGGGATATCTGTGGTTCGAGCTCTAACATAGAGAGAAACAGAACATTTTATGGAGGTGACTTGGACAGGAAGAGGCAATTTTTGCACAGCAACATGTTATTATAAAAACTCCACCACATCACAGTTTTATTTCCTTCAGAAAGAAGTGTTTCCTCGTGACACACAACCAAAACTTTTAAAGTTCATAAAACTAGTTCTTACAATACCAGTATCTACCTCTAATGTTCAGCAATCATTCTCCTCTCTCCGTAGACTTAATTCCTACACTAGGTCTACAATCAATCATTCCCACAGAGAAGCTATGCATTTAGGTCTGGATGAAATAGCAAATGAGTTCATCACTAGAAATTAAATTCACAGGCAGACATTTGATTTGCAATGAAAACATAATTGGCAAAAAGGCCACCCTGTGGCACAATATCCTTAATAAAAGTGGTAAAGCACTTAACAATGTAATAATATTATTGATTAAGCAGACTATGAACAGTGTTTACCAGTATGTTAATTAATAATGTTGTTTGTTGTAAGGATGGACTTTCTACAAAAATTAAACTTAAATGTGATTTTCCTTTTCTGAGTGAACATCCCCAATAAATTTTACAAGCCGCCACTGTGGGTGAGTCGGTAGCACGCCTGCCTTCCACTCCGGCGGCCCGGGTTCAATTCCCGGCCGGGCCGGGGATTTTTCAGTAGTGAAAGATCCCCTCCCCGGGTTCAGGACTGGGTAGGTTAAGTCTTAGGTTAAGATAATGCACATTGTGCGCGATTCCTTAATTATATTAAGTTATTTATATTTTTTTTTTCACCTTCCAAACTGTCTTTGGCATATATAAAAATGTAATAACAGCTCACTCAAGAAGAACACAAGCACAAAGAACACTCATCCTCAAATTACAGTGAAAATACCAAAAGAATCAGTCAGGGGAAACTTACTTACTCCTTGGCACTAGGGCCCATGTAGGGCCTTGGCCTCCAGGACAATCTCTGCCCACCCTTCTCTGCTCACAGCCTTGGTTCTCCATCTTCTTATTCCCATCCTCCTCCACAATTTCTAGCAGACTGGACAGTCATAGACTTACCAAAAGCTTACTTAGCATATCTCACACAGGAATTCTCATGTACAATAAACTGCCACCAAAAATAACAAAATCCAACATCAAAACTTTTAAGGGAAAACTCAAAGATATACTCCTGAATGGCAAGTTCCTTAGTATTAAAGATTACTTAGACTCAACATTTTAACCAAAACAACTCTATTCATAGTCTCGACCATAATCATCAGTTAATGTAAACAAGCAAAATCCTGTAGTAATTAATGATTTTCATTGTAATCATCTATGTTTTATTCATTTGTTTTTTATTGTAATCATCCATGTTTTATTCATTTGTATTGTATTGTTTTGTAATCATCTATGTTTTATTAATTTGCATTGTATTGTATTGTATTTTGTTGTCCACTTCAACAGTACTTATTGTATAACTCCATAAAATTGTGTCCCATATCATTTTGTAATGATTCAGAGGATGAAATAAACTAAACTAAACTAAACTAAACTTAGTCTGTCTCTCATACGTCATCCTCCTGGTTTACTATTCAACACTTTCTTTACAGCCCTGTTCTTTTTAATTCTTTCTACATGTCCCAACCATCGCTGATCTTTATTTCTGCCAACACCCTGTACAACACCCTGATCTCATTATTTCTAAATCGCCAAAGCCATTATCATTCACTGGGCCATAGACTTTCCTAAGTATCTTCCTTTTCCACCTCAGTAACAAGCTCCTCACCACCTTGCGTCATCGTCCAAACCTCTAAACCATATGTCACCACAGGCCTCACCACTAAACGATAAACAGTCAGCTTCAGATTCCTACTCAGGCTTCTTGCTCTAAATACTTTACAAAGTGTGAAATAACTCCTGTCACTCGCTACTATCCAAGCACATATTTCTTCTCGCATATCATTTTCAGCTACCAGTGACCCTAGACATGTAAAGCTCTTACAGCATTCAGTTTAACACTTCTTTCTGCATCATTATCCCTTTTCCTACTTAACAGATATGTGGTTTTTGTCTAATTAATCTTCAATCCCATTTCTGTCCCATACTTTTCTAGTTTTACTTACAGATCCTGCTTCCTCCTGGACAACAGGTCAATATTATCTGCATATGCAAGATCTTGTGTCATTCTATTAAACTGCGTTCCACCCAGCACTTTTGTATCTTTGGCATTATCCTCTCCAATGCGATATTAAACAGAAACAATGTATCCCACTACCTCATCCTATTTCTACCACTTTACGTTACCTCCCACCATCCAATCAAAAAAAAATATATATACTGTATTTGCCACAATGCAAACAACAGCTAAAACATTGATCAATCATCCTCTCTCCCTGTTAATCATACTTTTCATAGTCATAAAAATTCACATGAGGCTTAAGAGTCCACCTACTGTTGAATTATTTAAGGAAATAGCAATATTGGTGCTCAAGGGCACATTACTGATACTATGCCATCGTTTATACAATCCAAAATGATAGTATTGATTTGGTATTAAACATCCAAAAATGGTTTCCACAATATGCTTGTATGAAATCTGTATTTGTATTCTGTGTCTTAGAGGCAAAGGGAGCTATCCTTGAGAAAGTACAAATACACCATCCAACTAAAGAAGGAAGTAGATGTAAACAAAACCACATAATTACAAGATCTCTTTTAAATTCCCATTTGCTGTGATTTGATCTTAAACTTTCGCTTTCTATTGTTGCTTTCTCTGCATACTAAAATAATCATCTGTTAAATACAGAAAAAGTATTTTAAATCTATGTTAAGGAACTGTTCATACAGCAATTACGACTATTATGATTTTAACACAATTTAATAATAATTTAATGGGGTAACCGCATTGTGTAACAATTAATTACACGTCATAATGTTTGGTTATGAAATTAAGAATTTTCCTTCAGTAATAGAATATTAAATAACATAGGCTTAATATTTTTATATAAATAGGGTTGTTTTAAGCATAAAGAAGAGATTCATGTTGTATAACATAACAGAGGAAAGTCGTTTGAAAGTGGAGAAAAACTATAGTCCTAATATAAAGTGTTTATATTTTGTGAAATGTTCACCCAACTTGAAACCTTAAAATTAGCATCGGAGTTCATCATTATGTTAAAACTAGCATCTACGAGCTCGTGAAAAGAAGTCAGCAGCTCGTAAGGTTATGACGATTCTGAAATTGGCAATTTGCAAAATTGTTTTTTCTCCGTAACAGCAAAATCTCTACATTATGAAAGGTCTTGTCAACGTCAACAGTGATCTGATCTTCCCAATCAAATTAGATCATCCCTCTACAAACTAATTACAAATCAGTTTTGAATTTGTTAACCGAAAGCGACAGTGGCGCTATAGTGGGCTGAGATTATACAATTTAGTGGCAAAGGAATTATTTACCACCAGAGAAGAGAATTTAGACAAGAAGGAAGAAAAATATACTATCCAGATGAAACTTGGGTTAACGCAGGCCACACAATATTCAAAGTATGTAGTGATAATACTGTAGGCCTCCTATAACATCGAAGAAGCAGATTTTCCTTTCAGGGTTAAGCACCCAGGGTTATAAAACCCAATAGGGAAGGGAAAAAGCCTGATCATTTTGCATAATAGGAAGTGATGATGATTTATTAATGTCAGTATCCTTTACTTTTCTGCAAATGTAGCATAATTACTCTATTTCAAAAAACTCTGGTCAGAACGTTCACAGTGGAGTGTAACAACATTTGAAAATGATGCGAGTTGACTACACACTATTTTCTCCACTTGGTAAGTGGAGAAAATAGTGTGTAGTCAACTCGCATCATTTTCAAATATAATTACGCTATTTATTTATTTCATATTATTACATAATTACATTTCATTGCCATCTTTTAACCTGATATCAGCTATCAACTATCCTCTTGGAAAGTTATGATGAAACTTTCACAGTGAAATTATAACTTTTTTTTTAAATTAATAATAATAATAATAATAATAATAATAATAATAATAATAATAATAATGTGAATTGACTAACACACTTAATTACACCACTTACCAAATTTTCGGTAGAACATGTTTTGCATGTTTTTGCATCTCAACTCAACTCAAGTACTTGTCTTGTTGACTACTTGTCAACTCAAGTAGCTGAGGATGCATGTCAAGGCATGTGAAACATGTTCTACCAAAAATTTGGTAAGTGGAGTAATTAAGTGTGTTAGTCAATCCACATTTTTTTGTTTTGTTAATGTTATATCAACTATCTGTGTGAGAGTGGAGTGATGCATTTCACTTTCTTTACTACTTCAATCTCTAGTTGGACAACTTATAGGTTAATAAAAAGGAGTAAAAAAACAACTGGTATTAATCAGGGAAAGATGTTGTCTTCCAACAGAGATGTGAACTGCATTAATATTGTGGACTCTAATGTTTGTTCCCAGAAGAAGAATGGTCTTTAAAAACTTGCACCAGTCCTCCCCCCCCCCTAAAAATAAGAACAGGATCAAGTAGGAGTTCTAGGGTCCTCCCCCTAACAGGTCTCTTTTCTCAGCTTGGCCCTCCCAGAGGATTTCAAAACAGAGAGGGTGCCCCAGAAAGGAATTAGATGCCTTTAGCCCAAAAGCTTATTATTTATTAGAGCCCAGAAGTTTATGACATGTCATATATTCTTCAGACATTTATTTCAGTCATAGCATTGATTTAAACTAGAAATGAATGTTCTTGACTACTGTCAGATATATTTTATGTCATACATTGGAATATTTAGGTCACTTTTGAAGTTTTGGTCATATTATGCATGTTTTGCAATTTAAGATCATGTTACTTCCAGACATTCACTTCAGTCACAGCATTGATTTATACAAGAACAGAATGTTTTTGACTACTTTCAGATATATTGTATGTCATACATAGGCATATTTAGGTCATTTTTGAAGTTTTGGTCATATTGTGCTTTTTTTTTCCGATTTAAAGTCATATTTCGGTTACAATTGTGGATATGATCTCTACATTTTTGCCTATATTCTGAAAATTACTAATTCCTAGAAGAGTTTTTGATATTTTAGTCTCATCACTGTCAACGGAATGCAGCTTAGTTACAACTTACTAGTTACCAGTTACCAGGTAAAACTGTGCAGTCTTTGAAATTATTCTACTTTTCTAAAAAAAACTCTGTGAGATGATGTTATCTACTACATTACTTTCAATAAAGTAAACAATGTTAGTTTTTAAAAAACTTCATGAAACACAATATAACAGATTCCAGATGCATCAACATGAGGAAAAATTAATTACCCTCTTGTTATCGAAGTGTATTGGACCAAAATTGGTTTAGGGAGCAATAAGATTTGGGTGTCATAATGATCTTTTTGGGTCATATTTAGATATTTTTACAGTCATATTGTCTTGCATATTTCTGGCTTTCTTAGTGATAAACATCCAGGATGTGTAAATAATAAGCCTTTGCACCAAAAAAATGAAAAATGAACTTCTATTCAAAGAAAAATTATAATTAAAATACAATTGGAGTAACAGAAAACGTGTTCGACAGAAAACAAATAAGCTCTTTCTTCATCAGTCTTTTATCTTGCTTCACAATGTTTGTTTATGGATAGATTAAACATATTTCTCTCACTTTCATAACCCACACAAGAACAAAAAAAAAAAAAATTTGTCCAACAAAACTTGTCCATAAAGTTACATAAAACAAATAATACTGGAAGTGCTGACTACAAAATTATAACTGAACAGAACAATCTGTCTCTAGTGAAATTAAAATCTCTCTTTAAGAGATAGTAGGATGAGAATGAAAAGCTTAAATCAGAAAGCACACCAGACAAACACAAACATATGTTTTCTTAACAATTTATTTTTCTTAAAATGCTTTGATAGATCTGAAACTAACTTAAGTTTTCCCAAATGAATATAAACCAACCATATAAAAACCTATCCTGTACTTAATTCTTCCCTACATGCTGTTCCTCATGTTTCTAACTACACTCAACATGCTGTGCCAGCATAAACATAAATTTCAACTAATATGCTCCAAAATACACCTTCACGTCCCAGCCATGATGCGATGGCTCCTCTGGTTAGAAAGAAAAATTTAATTAAAGCAAAGGAAATCAAAATGAAAGTAACTTCTTGTGACGACCATATACAACTACAGGTTTGGAAACTGCGCCACACATGACCAAAATAAAATGCAAAATCCCACAAGGCTCATACAAAAGGACTACAAATTGACAAACATAGACAAACAGCTAAACCAGGACTACAAATTAATTTAAAAAAAAAAAAAGTGAACGTAGGCTAAAATCTTAGATACTAAGACTTGGATCAAAGCCAAATCGAATTTTAAAAAAATTTAAGAAATTAAAAAAAAATCCAAACTGGCTAGGACTAAGAAAAATCTCAAGAATCGATCAGGGCATGAAAATAAACTAAAGTTCGAAATCACATGCGAAAATATCAAACACACAAAATGAAATCACAAAGAATAACAAAGTTCATAAATAGCCGCAAAAAATTAAAGTCCTACATTGCATATACATATATTGCATATTGCATAATGTAAGTTAAAAAAATGGCTGAAGACAAATAATGAGCCAACTCGTAGTGCAGTTTCCACCACCGTACACTATAAGTACAAATTTAATTTCTGCACTTAGAAAAATCTTGCACACACTTTATATGATTCAAACAAAAGGATCTTGTGACTAATTTTTTACTTCAAGGAAGAATGTATCAAAGTGAGCTCCAATAATCATGACAAAATAAAGCAACTGCACACTTACCAGACTTGTTACGTGTTGTCCCAACCAATAATCTAAGAGTTGATGCTCGACCTGTCTTCGCATATAATATTGGTGGTCCAAATTCTGTCGTTACTGACAGAAGTAAATCTGGAAGATTATCAGGTAAAGGTTTAGAATGCACTTTCAAGTTCTGGTGTCCTCCAACAGCAGAATTTTCAACCTGATCCTCATGATCGCTCTGTAAAAAGAATATATTTTTTTTTTAATTACACTTAGGGTAGAAACTGCTAGCTTACTATGTACAAGGAATGGGTGGCCAGCTACCCAGGTGTTGGGAGCCACAATTTGAGGTAACAGTTTGGGAAGAGTCGCACATATTTTTAAAATTAGATGTGAATTTTATTAAGGTAAAATTAATACAGAGATGTAATTTTAAAAAAGCAGCAAAAATCATATTCATCCACAAACTTGCATCTCAACACTATTAATGTAGCACACTAATAAACATTTATATAACTTCCACAAATTACAAGATTTTTTGTTAACAAGAACTTTTTCTACTTTCCACTTGGCTTACAATTAGCTTGAAATTCGGCAGGTGGCCAGTTAATGTGGTTCTCACAAGTTCAATTAAATGTACATCAGTTCAAACTGCTTGATGATTAGATTTAATGGACTTCATTGTTGAATACAATTGACTCCCACGAATAGGTTGCTCCAAAAATGGAAATCAGCCTTTTTGCACACTGTTTTATGTTTGGATATTTGTTCTGAGACCTGCTTTAAAATTCAACCTCTCCACATCCACTTTTATTCAATTATTTTAATCCCTCGTCCTCTTTCATCTCCAGTAGTCTCAACTCTACAGCTGCTGCAGCTGAATCCATCACTGTGGGCATCCATATGGGACAACCATTCTTCACGATATCCACAAGAAGGGTGTTTTCCAAAAAAGCAAATAGAGACTTAAGAGCTCTGAGACCACTGAATCTTACATTCATTTTAATTTGCATATAATCTTCAGAGCGTTTTGATAATAAATTTTAAATCGCCAGTTAGAAAAAAATTTTAAGAGCCACACAAGAATGTTAGAAGAGCCGCATGTAGCTCAAGAGTCAGAGTTTGGCCACCTTGGTCATATATGCTGAAAAATAATCAAGTAGATAAGAATTATGTTGTTTTCTACTCTCAAGGATGGATCTTGTGATTTCCTTGCCTTCATTCTCGCAAAGATTAAGTAGCTGCCTAGCAAGGATGTATTACAACCTCTTCCACTTGCTTAATGGACTGTAAGTCTTGTGGTCAGAACAATTTTCACAGAACAATGATTAAAACGAAGTTTGTATATCCTTACAAAGTTAATTTACAAAAATTAAATACCCTCGTTAGTATCATTATTTGAAATTGTAACATGTTTAACCCTTTGCAAGCAGAATATGGATACAACCAGGTGCAAGAATTT
This sequence comes from Ectobius pallidus, assembly GCA_964059195.1. NCBI lineage: Eukaryota > Metazoa > Arthropoda > Insecta > Blattodea > Ectobiidae > Ectobius > Ectobius pallidus. The sequence continues at coordinate 95,144,272 of CAXKWD010000010.1, read as the reverse complement.
GAACTTCGTGCATGAAAAATATGATGAAATAAAGTGTGGAAATTTGGAAATTATGTTCTCAACATTGAAAACCTCGCACCCCGTTATATCGGTATTCTGCTCACAATGATTTAATATAGATTAGTAAATAGAATAAGAGAACATCAACATGCTTCATATCATTTCTTCACAGATGCCTAGATACAATTTTTTATTTTGAGCTAGAGATATACTGTTTCCGGACTCATAGGACCTTCAAAACATGGACTTCTAGTGAAAACTCAATATGAATTTCAGGATTGAGTTCTCTCTACTTCATCCAACTGTAGCACTATGGTAGAGGTACAGAAAGTAAAAGAGCAAAAGATAGGCCTAATGAGAAATATTTAAGTGGAGAAAGAGCAGAATGCAAAGAATGAAGTATAAAAGGAAAATTTTGAAAAAATTGTAGAAATAGCCTAATAAAATCAAGAGGAATAGAAAACACGAAAAAATCTAGGATTAGCTGACAGAATACGAACCACAAGGAAAAATAAATCCAAGAATAAAAATATAATAAAACCCAGAATGAAAACGAGGGAAAAAACTTTTAAAAGGGTATGCAGAATAAAGGATAAAAATCATGGAATTACAAAAACAAGAAATGAAAATATAAAAGTAGTAGTAGCAGTATCTAATGCCCAGACACTTGGATGATCTCCATTCGTCTTAAATATAAAAGTAAATTTAAGAAAAAAGAAACGACTGTACATGGTATAACTTCTTCAGATACAGAATGTATAAATGAAAAAAATATTATAGTAATAAACAAAAGATTGTACAATACAAGGGTAATAGCTTCTAATACTTACAACAACAACGATGTTCCCATTAATTCTGTTTGCTCCTAATTGCCAACGAATTGGCTGATGTGATTTAAGAACAAGAGTGACATTCCTTGGTACAGGTTGAATACCTTCTCCTTCTAGCTGGATTAATACAGGAAGAGGTCCTCGATTTGGTCGATTACCTTTCCTACCAGCATCAAGCTCCACCACATAGACATCACTGAAAATTATAAACAAAACTACAATACAATACTTCCAACACTTTATATGAAGTGCCAAGATTTGACTTCAGATCCGGCATTAATCAATTAGTCTCTGTGCTCAGACCTAATTTACTCATTTTATACCACAATGATTCCTAATATAACCTTTTGTATGCTTTTTCTAGATCTACAAATACTGCATACGGTTTGCTCATTTTCTTTTACAGACATTTATTGTATACTTCCGCAGATAAGACAATAGTTGAGTCATGAAACATGGCCCCGAAAATCCAGGGCCCCGATAGATACAAAAAAAATTAGACTGAAATTTATATAAATTAAAACCATTATAAAATGTATTCTAATACAAGATATATTGATATGTTAAGATGTTAGGTACCATTTAATTAAGTGGAAGGAAAGGAAATAGACATTAAATCCATGTCTGGGATATTAATACAAGTAAGAATCTTACTTGTATAGGTATCATTTGCATGGTGCAAATGTAAGCCCCAAAATGACACGAATTTTGTAAATAAAACCACAAACACCGTAATCCACAAAATGAAACCTATTTTTGGTATCTGTTTCACTTTTCCTTATATAACAGTACATGTATCACATGTTTCACACACAATGGGAGTATCATTCTGTTCCACTGTGGTGCGACTAAGCTCAGTGAAAAAAAGATCGGAGAAGCTTTGTTCCAGTAAGGGTAGCCAACTCGTCTTCTTAACTAAATGTAGTTATTTTGCCCTAAATTCTACCCACCCTTTGGATTATAACATTATAACATTATGGATTATAACATTTTTGGTTACCAACATTTTTGCGATCAACCAGAAAACTTAATCAAAAACGAAATTTTTTGAAGTTGTTTCATAAACATAAATTCATAGGCCATTTGGAGGTTGCCTTATAGGACATATGCTAAAACTATAAAACTTTGATGAAAATTTATACGTCTTATCTGAAGGTCGTCTTATTTGCGGAAATATACAGTATTTATCACTGTATTGATTATAATACATTATCTACTTTTTTTCTTTCTTTTCTAAAGCCTGATTAATAAGTCGGTTGTCTCTCTCTGCCCATGCCTGTTTTCTTTCTGACAAAATCCCAGTGAAGATCTTACCGAAGTTAGACTAAAATTACTGGGATTCTAGCCCAGTTGCTAGATGGGCTGACAGCAAACAGTTCCTGTTTTCAACACTCTCAACAGAGAATATGCAAATGTAGCAGTCAGTTTTCATTGTACTCATAAATTTAGAATTTTTCATGTATAGTATACTGTGCAGTGATATGTAATTATATTTATATTAATATACTATACCCCCTAAACACGACCTTTGCTGATATAGGGGCATGTTTGGTTTTATTTGTTTTTACTTGTATTAAACGTGTAATAATAATAATGTAATGTAAGTAAGTAAGTAAGTAATGTTAATAAATGTAAAAAATAAAAAAATAAAATAAAATAAAATAAAAAAATAAAATAAAATAAAATAAAAAAAGTTATGTGGCTTGTGCATGTTGAAACTATAGACAATGTGGAGTATATGAACATAAATACAGGGAGGAAATTCAATAAGCAAATTTCGCATGTCACCATCTCCAGTAATTTCAACGTTGGTTATCATTATGCTTACACCCAGTTTAATAAGTTCCATTTATTTGTATAATTTTACTGTTAAAACAAACATATTGGTCCCAGTTTCCATTGAGTCAAATACAATAAAAAGATGTTTTTAAAATTATTTCAAAACCAGTGGACAAACATTAAAAGTTAAAAAAATTATAACACGACGTTTCAACTCTGCCCTTGAGTCTTCCTCAGGTGATGCCTCCAACAGGAAGACTCAAGGGCAGAGTCGAAACGTCGTGTTTTAATTTTTTTAATTTTTAACGTTTATCCACTGGTTTTGAAATAATTTTAAAAATATTTTTATTGAATTTTACTGTTATTTAGCTACTTCTAATTAAAATATATTTACTTGACTTCCATTTAATTTGTAGCTTCGATGGTATTCATTTAAAACAAGATGAGAGGTAGAGACTTATAAAATCATTTGGCTAGGTACATTTGGGAAACTCAATTCCAGTACTTTGGATTACATTCACTACCAATAAACTGGTCCACATAGCCAACATCTGTATTCTAATAATAACACTAAAGCCACTCTGTGTATAAGACAGTTGATTACATAGTGGTACAGTCATTTAAATAACCTGTTGCATTTTTTTTTTTTAAATCAGGCAGATGAATATTGATTGTAAAGTATCGGTAAGTTTACATCAGAGTTCGAAGTGAGGAAAAAACAGAAATGGTATGTTTCTCAACTATCTTATACAGGCATCCCTGGCCTAATAAAATGTCAAAACATGAGAATGAAATCATATATTTTATGATACGGTATGCACTTTAGTTCTATAGCCATACACAGTATTGAAAAATTCACCAGCTCAAGTCTATAAAAGTTCCCTTGTTGGCTTCTTTCCTGGAGGTGCAGTATTCTGTTTCGTCTGCACCTGGCCTAACCATTACTTAATATATTTCTCCGGCTTCAGCGTCAAAAAGAGGTTGATTACTGTTAATATCTTAAGTTGATATGTTGAAGGTAATAGAACAATGTGCATTCCACCAACTGCTCTTTCACATTCTGCAGTTGATGTAATTACAAATTAATATGCCGCAATGCTACCATGCTGGTAGGACTGATTTCCCAGCATACAGAGCCCTAAAGAGTAATCCATTCACAAAATGACAGTTAAAGTTCTAGCGCTGCTAGAGTCAAAGCAACAAATAAAGTGCAAAAATATCTAACCCTTTCAGAGCTGAATTTATATAAATATAAGCATACCTCACGTGAAATCACTGGATTTATAAAATTGAAAATGAATGAAAACAATTTTAATGGAATAGCTGGTTTTCACGAATGGCAATCCTAACCTGTGGATAAAATTCCTCATATTGTAACATAAAAGCATTACTCTATTAATTTTATATCTAGTTTTATATTTTTTAGAAGTGAAAAGGTAAAAGTCAGTTTAGCTAAATGTTAGGTAAAAATGTATTATCAAACAACTCCAGGGGCAGTTTGAGGATATATGACATATGTCATTTAGGGCCAGTTGTATAAAACTCACAAACTGATGGTTGTTTTTAACTGACAGTTTGAAAATAACTAGCTACTTATGTTGTATAAAAATAACCGTAGATTGTGAAACTCACAGTTTTAAATAACTGGAGAAAATAATAAAACATCTGGCAACAATGCAAAAGTTGAGGGAAATTTGCAGGGAGTATTATGTTTATATCTTTGGTCTTTGGTTTTCAGTTGTTTAATTAAAGACAAAGCACCATGTTACACATATGTCTTTGGTATTTATTTCAATTGCTTAATAAAGATGAGTTTTTTAAATCATTTCATTGAGGCCATGTATATTTTTGCTTCAAACTGCTTTAACCTGTCTATAGAGGTGTTTAGGTGTGTAAACGCAACCTACAGTACCTATAATTCCTGGAAGGTTACGAATATTGTAGATATCTAATATTGTTTTCTTAAGACTGTCCTTAGTTGGAATTCAAATAAACCGAGACCTTAAAGTATAATTTTCTCTTGTCAATTTATGAATGGTTCTAATGGCTGTTCTTTGTCCTCAGTAACTATTTGTAAGCTTCCAATCACAATAATTCGCAAAGGACCTCAGGGCTTAGCCTGAATATCATAAACATATCATGAATTTGCTTTGTACTTGATTGTAATGGGAGGGAGACATAACCTCTATAGCCTATAGTTGTTCTGCCCAAAATTTGGTAGCATGTCATGCAGTAGGCTACTAATAAAAGATTATGACATTCAAGAGATGCATGATGGGTTTTCATTGCATCACCAGATAGGGTATCAGAATAATCAGAAATCTAGAAATAAATGTTGCTATTTTGTAATGTGGGGCTACCATAACCAACAACAAAGCCAAGGTACCAGTGTCTGTATTTTTAATGTCATTAGACAAAATGAAAGCAAACTGAATATAAATTATATGAAAATAATAATAACTCACACTGTACTTATAAAATGGATTTCTAGTGTCTTTTTCATTGTTTGAAATGTATTTAAAATTTCCAAATCATCAGTTAATGTTTTAACTTGCAAAAATTCACCAGTTATATTAAAATGTTGGTTAGAATGAGATAAACCTGGATTAATGTTTATACAACAAAAAAAGGTAGTTAAATGTAACTGAAAGTTAATTTTGCATGATAACTACAGTTTACATGTTTATACAACTGGCCCTAAGAATATTAAAGGACTCACTATCCATTACCATTTTCAAGGCATGTTTTTAAAGTAAGTACCATTTAAATATTTTGCTGCTGCAGCATTGCTGTTGCAATTTTGAGCCTGCATCACTCCCTCCATTCATTAGGAAGTCAGGTGCAGTGTGAGCGATCGTCACTTTGTGTTTTCCTATTGTTAGAGCGTTTCAAAATGTTCAAAACAATCAAAACTAATCACCAGCGACTATGAAGTCAGATGAGTGATTTTTTTTAATGTGAGAAATGTTACACCAGCAAACATTCATTGCCAATTGTGTCAGGTTTATGGGGAAACAATAATGAGTGATGGAATGGTGAGGAAATGGGTTAGATAGTTTAACGAAGGTCGTGAAAATGTGCATGATGAGCCAAGGAGCGGCCAACCGTCTGTGATCACAGATTATTTGGTGCAAGCTGTGGAAGAAAACATCTGTTTCTTCATCTGAAGGGAAAGCATTTCAATGATGATGATGATGTGAAACAAGAAGTGCAGACTAGGCTTTCATAGACGGCATCATTCTTTGACGAAGGCATACAAAAACTGGTTTCCCATTACAAGTGTCTGAATAACAGCGGTGACTATGTGGAGAAGTAGTGTAAGGTGTTAGGTAATGACGATAATAAAGTATTTGGAAAATAATGTTCTGTTATTTTTTTAACTATCAGTACTTACTTTAAAAACATGCCTCGTATATTGCTTACCAGTGCATACTGGCTCACTTCAAACACTGGTTTACATTGTACAGGAGCAGATACAGTGCTTACCTCCAACAGTTTGCACACATTATTTACACTTCATATCTACGGAACTATCAACCACACTGATTCAATGCAGACTGTCTCATGGCATAGCTGTGTAGCTCCAATAGCTACCAATAGACAGACATTGATTACGTCGACCAGAATGCATTTTATGAGCTCATTTTGTTTAGGTCCAAAAATATCATTCTACAAAAATAACAAAATATTCACTTACACTTGGTTATCTCCAATGAAGTCCTCATGGAAGCAACCTTCTGTTTTCAACTGCACAGTTGATGATGCTGTGAGTACATGACTTTCAGATAGTGAGTTGATATTGCATTCACTTTTAGGTCCTGGTTTCCAGACTGAGCCTACTTTCAATTCCATGTGATTTGCACCCTTCACTTCAGTGTACGAGGCTAACAATGGATATTTTTTCTTCACATATCGCTGAAGAGCTTTTTTGCTAGCCCATGCTTCGCATTTGTAGGTGAAGTTGAAATTGCCTTCAACGGTAGAACCTTCAGATATCTGTAAACAATGCAAATTAAAAGGTAACATACATAGTCATATCTGCCTCGATATAATTCATTCTAAATGTTCTATGCATCCCATTTCCTAAAGCAATTACAAGCATCTACTCTTATACAATTCAACGGCCCTAAATAGCGTGCTCACTCGCTCGCCCGCTTCGTGAAACATCGGGTATACTCGGCAATGTTCGTCTCTCGCAGTGTAAACTTTCACGAAGAGTACAAAATTCTTTCATTAATGAATATAACAGAACTTACCAAAATTAAAGACTGAGGTGAGGAATACAGATCACCATTATCTTCCTTGTCTTCATAATTTGCCATTACTTCCCAGGACACAGGATGATCTGAATTCAATACAAGAATCAAGCGCCCAAGTACATCGGCATTTGATTCATATCCAGCACCATCCTGACTGATGTTGACATTGAGCCTCACAGGTGTTGACGTTGAATCAGTACTTGAATACTCACTAAGAGGGAAATGGTTTGCTGCATTCTGCAGCATGATCACATGCACCTCTTCCATCTTTCCATTTCCAGCTGTGGCTTGTTTTTGACGACTCTGTGACTTTGAATTCTGTGTTTGGGAAGCGACAGTATTGTAAGGAACAGAACAACCTCGTGTTTTCCGAGGTGTATCTAACAGAGGGACAAAGTAGGGTGTGACTAAAGAGCTCACAGTACACAGATCTGGTGTATCTGAAAAACACAAGAAGAGCATTAAATTTCTATACAAGGTGAATATCAGATGGACAAGATGTTTAATTTTTCACTGCTAACATATTATTCACCGTGCAAACTGATGATGCTGAATTAATTTACAAATTCCTTCTGTAATCATAAATGGACAAACAATTGCAAATAATTTGTAAATTTCTTCCAAAACAAGAGTGCTGCACATATTTCTCCAAGTTTAGACTGATTTGTGCAACCTGGGAGTTGCCTGCATCTTGTCACAACAGCACAGATATAAGGCATTTTAATGCATGGTGCAACACATCGCCTGAGACATTTAGTTACAGATAGCAGCCCAAAGCACTGAAGAGGGAACTATGGTGTCAGGATTTACACAATAGATAACACTATTATGCTGACTCACTTTGAATCAAATTCATAAATTGTAAAAATCAACTTTATCAGAAAAGAAGTTTATTATCGATTCACTTTGAATCACTCTCACAGAAAATTTCTATCATCTATTGGCAGGAAAAGTGACTACATTGTATACATGCATCAATAACATGGCCAGCAGAGATGCACGTTGTTGCATATATATATGGCTATAGCAGTAAAAGGGTTAAAAGCTTATGCTATAAAATTTACAAGCAGCAACAGACCACTGAAACTAGATCTTATTAAATATTTAAATGTTGTAAGTACAGTTAAAATAATTTTTGGGGAATATTATAATAAGCAATTCTGTTAGGCAAAAATGCAGACCACGGTTGGTCGACCAACAGCAGAGGATGGGGATGAGTTGTTTCCCCGAAACTAGTCCATGAAAGAATGTGACGTAAGTGGAGTTTAAAGTGTATATAAATTGACCATCAGCTCTTAAGATGATACAACTTACCTGAATTTCCAGCAATGCTTGTTCTGCAACCCACCAAAATATTCAACAGCAAGAAAAGAAATGACATAAATCCTGTGGGTTGCATCACTGCAGAGTTCACCAATATTTCACTCATCTCAAAATTCCCTCTCCTCTTCACATGGCAATTAAACCAAACAAAATCTTTTTTAGTGAGTACCTGAAAGGAAACACATAATATCCTTTCAGATGCTGCTGCACAAACAATGAAATGAACAGAAACATTAAGTAATTATAGAGAAAATCACTGATACATCTCATAACATAGGCTACCACATTCATGGTTATTATAACCTGTGAAAGGAAAGGAGCTCCTCAGTGGAGAGAGCAGTGTGTATGCACTAGGTATGGCAGTCATATTGGCAGCGCAAAATATGTTGCCAAGATAAATAATTTTTCTGCATTCCAAGGCTTACTGTATATGTTACTTTCACACTAGGCTATTGATTCGTAAAACTCAGTGTAAAAGCTTCGGTAAGCCTATAACTTTGCTTCCTGGACAAATTTTCCATTGCAATGCTGTCTATATCTAATAATTTTTCTGAGATGTTTCTGTATGTTCTGCTGGTAGATGTCTGGCTCTTGGATCTACACAGGAAAGCAGTTTATTTTATGGGCCACCAGTCAATGTTCATTAAGGAGGCAGTGATAGTTCGTAGCCAACAAAAAAAAATTGAATTACACTATACAGCATTATGGAAAACGCTATACATGCATAAACATGTAATCCTACCATTATAAACACTCACACGACTTTCTCTGTCCTATGTATTTTATTACCATTTTCTTGCCTATGATTATAGATTTTTTAACATACTTTCACTGCCCTAAGAATATATTTAGTACAGAAAATAATAGCACATAACCCCATTCTACATAGGGGGGATAGTCTAATAACCCCGTTCTCCTCATGAGTGACAATTTTATTTTGCATAGGGACTTGTAGGAAAGGGATTACAGTCAGAACTAGGACTAAAACCCTTTAATCTCACAGATAGTTTAATTGGCATAAGGACTTGTAGGGCAAGGATTATCAAAACTAGCGGGGAAAAAACCCATTCTGCTCATAGGTGACAGTTTAATAACTCCGTTCTACTCACAGGTGAGTTTTGTTTTACATAGAGACGTGGTTATTTAATTTTCACCTGTGAGTAGAACAGGTTTTTGCATAGTTTTGATAATAACCTTTTCTCTACAACTTTCTATATCAAATAAAATTGCCACCCGTGAGTAAGAAGAGATTATCTAACTGCCACCTGTTAGGAGAACAGGGTCATTAAACTGTCACCCCTGTCTAGAACAGAGTTATGGGCTATTTTTTTATTTTTTTAACAAGTGCTCTGCTCTCAAGTGCCAGAGTTGGAAGTATGAATGCCGTCGCTGTGACTTGTGAATCACGTAGGTTGCGGCGAACGACTCAGACAGACCCCTTTTTCAAATTGTGATTTATTATTATAATTACACAATTTATCCCCTATTGCGCTAGGGAATACGTTTCTAGTCTAATGTATTCTGTATGGTTGTCTATGTTGTTTAGTTCATTGCTGCCTAGATCACATTGACTGATAGTTGGTAAAATATACGCAGACCCAACCATTCGGCTTAATATAAAAATTGAATGAGCTGATTACTAAGTACATAACACTACTTACAACGTGAATGAGTATATCTGGAACGTTTAGAAAACCATTGATGCATCTCACAACATGTTACATCCTGAAACAATATAAATAAAAATAAATAGTTTAATCCAGTCTATAAACAACACTACGCTTCTAAACATGGTAAATAAAGTTAAATTTTTAGGTTTAATCATGCAGACAACCTTATCATTTGGACATCATCTTACAAGAAAGAACAGCGACAGCTAGGTATCAAGAATCTAGCTCATTTATCTCTGCATACAGCACTGCTATTATTTGACTTAACAATATCGCCTATTGTCACTTATGGAATGGACCTGATTTGGGATAGGTTATCTAATCACTAGGGTTCGGATGTTCATGACATATCATATTTTTATCCTGACCTCTAATCTTGCCGCAAACTGAAATTAAACACAAATTGCACTTTTGTTATCCTAATTGGACCGTTTTTATTTTGCATATAAAGTCATATTTTGGACATTTTTATAGTTTAGGTCATATTTCGGTCATTTTTTAATTTAACGTCATATTTAAGTCAGAAATTCGGTAAAAGATCACAATTGCACAGGTCATATTTTGGAAATTTTTATAGTTTTGGTCATATTTCGGTCATTTTTTTAATTTAACGTCATATTTCAGTAATAAATTGGGTAAAAGACCACAATTGCACAGTATAATGTAGGCACTAAATCGTAGAGTTAAATTTTTTTCGAGAAAGAGTTACTAATATTTTGGTTTGACTGTAACTGGAATGTGAAGGGACAAGGGACAGTTGGAGCACAATGCACGGGGTTTTACCTCCTTCCTCCTTGTTGTTAACAACTTTCAATAGAGACAGTTTTAAAAGATTTTCAGTTCACACTTGCAGTGGTATCGGGAAACATCAAAATGCCAACTAATAAGTGTTCTGAAAGTGTAAAACTAACAAATTTTGTTAAAGAGTTTGGCGAAAACCACTTCTGCACCGACGGGAAAATTCTGTATTGCAAAGTGTGTGAAATTAAAGTGACGGCTGCAAAACGATTTAATCATGTTCTTCAAATATGCACCTGTGACAAACTGTGACGTCGAAAGGAGCTTCTCGCGGTTTAAGACGATGTTAAGTGACAACAGGAAAAGATTTTTATTCGATAATCTTAAAATGCACGTGGTTGTATACTGCAATGCAGACAAAAATGGAGACAGAAAACTGGTACGTAATAGCCTACTTTGAAATTTCTTTCATTAATTTAATGTTTATGCCCAATTAATAGGTAATTTAATTTTTAAATTAATGCAATTTTTCATGTTTTATAGGGACACGTGTGGAGTACAAAATATTTTATGGAAGTGATGAAGCAATCACACAGAAGCAAATGCTTAAATATTAGATGACCATTACAAGCAAAACTGTGAATAATATGTCAAATTCTTAAAAACACGATCCTGATTGCATTCATGCGATGTAGAAATTTAGTTTCATTAAACGTTTAAAAGTGGAACATTTATTATTAGAAAATACTTTCTTTTATTAGGTTATATTTACGATTTTTTGGGTCATATTTAGTCATTTTTAAGGGCTTATTTAAGGTCATATTTTCCAGTTTTTTAGGTCATAAACATCCGAACCCTACTAATCACTGATCTAGAAAGTATAAAAAAGGTGAAAGCCCGTTTTTTAAAATGTGCACCATCAAGGCTAGTTTACGTAGCCTACTGGCAATGGAGACATTTTTCCCGAAAGACCTGAGAATAAAGAATCTTCTTCCATCCACAGGATCATACAATAAAGCGCTGGAAAAAGGAAGCAGAAGCAAAGACTCATAGAAGATGAGTTCTACGCAACAGGCGCAATGACAGACAGAAATTGGACTAAAGGAAACCAGGACCTAAGACACGTAGTTACAAGATTTGCAATACACGGGTTTCATCACAAATTGTGTACTACGCCACCAAGTTATCTCTGCATGCAGAAAATATGTTAGGAATGTCCTTCCGTCTCGATCTCCCTCCTTTGACAATGCCACTTCCTATTCTCTGAGTTAAGTCATTTTGCTACAAGAGGGGTGCTGAGAATTACTGTCTTTTTAAATGACCTGACACCTTCGACACTCGTTCTCGAAATGAATAATCTGGCAACCATGTCCCTACTGGGGAAAATGCGTAGAAATAATCTGTTGAAGGAACACCCCCTGCCGCCACACTGCCACTTCCTGTCCACTGTGTTGGGTTATTTGGCTAGAAGAGGGGTGCTCAGAATTGCTGTGTTTTTAAATGACCTGACACCTTCGACAGTCATTGTCCAAATGAATAATCTGGCAACCACGTTATGATCTTTCGCACGTGTTTAGGTATTCGCCACCCACTGCTTCCCCTACATCCCTTCCGTATAGTGGTAGCTGAGCGACACTAGCGCTAAAACACTTCCCCTATCGCCGTGCAGATTTAACTTGGTGGCATAGTAAAAACAAGAAATTTCATGAGTCTGACCAAATGTGCAATTTTAAGATATGTGACAAGATTTGTGAACGATATCATGCTACCAAGTGCTCCAATGGCATTACCGTATCTCATTGTCCGACCTTAGCAAGGACTAAAAGTAACCCTAATGCCCACTCAGGCACACCTTTCTTTCTTATTATTATAAATAACACCGAAACTTTGATTGCAGGAACTTCATGTACAATAAAAAGCACGAATTCAAAAGAATGCATTGAAAACTGGTTTCCATTGAATCCCTTTTATAACATGACTGTTTGATCAAGTCAATTTTAATATGATTTTCTAATTCAATATCGTAATTTTACTTCTATCAATAACACAATAACTTACTGGTGTTGATAGTAAATAAAGAATAATAAAACAAACCCCACCTTAAAACTGAAATGATTCAAAGAAATGCTGTCATTAATTCTTACAACGACTAAACAAACAATATTTATCATTTTATGTTGCAAATGTACACAATAACATGTTTATACTAGAAAGGATCACTCTTGATCAACAACACGCAGGCATAATCCATAAACAATATTATGAATCAACATGGAACATGGATTTACAAATACCGTAATCATATTAAGATGTATTACCATTCTTGACTGACGAATAAACAACCGATGTCGAATAAAAAACTATGTATTTCTAGCTATCTAGTCCCCGTCGCACATCAACAACACATTTACAACACCAAGTTTAGGCATTATGACGTAACCAGTTCATGTTGTCATCCATTTCATTGACCCTTGTTTTACGGCTGTGAAAGCGCCCTGGGCGGAATTTTGGAGTTTTTAGTGATCTTTCAATTTCGCCGCTAGAGGAGCAAATCATTGACCAAATTGTACCAAGAGCAGCAATACCCCTCTCCACCTGATTAATTATACAAATGAAATGCTACGCATTGATGAATTTAAGGGATATAAATACAATTTTTAAAAAGCTATGAATATAAAATATTTCTATCATAACCAAGCTCCGTCATTTCCATTTTCGCAAAAAATATGAATGAAAGTTGTCACATTCATATTACCAACATTGTTTATGTAAATCCTAAAATAAATACATTAATATTTTTTAATCGACATACTTTCTCTGCTAAAATTGTACGAATTCAAATTTCAGTATTTTCTTACTTTTTATTGTACTTAAAATAACACAGTGTTTTATTCTTAAATGTTTTTTAAGTTGGCGGCCGCCTACGCCACCAATTTCAACCGAGCTCAGAGCAATAGCTCCAAATCACCTATCTCTATGCCACAATAACAAAACAGGAACGACCCGCAACAAAAATAAATCTATCCACCAGGGTTGCCATACGTACGACTATAGTCGTACACATACGACTATTTCATAGATTTGTACGACGTACGACGCAATCTTAAGTTGTATGCCTATTTGTACGACTATTTTTAACATAGCGTTTTATATTTTTTTTAATCAATCTACTGATGAAATTTAAATTTTGACATATATCCAGCTTTTTGTTTTCTCATGGTTTTTGTTGTAAGCATGTTGCTAAAATCAATATGATTGGAAAGCAGTCCTGTGCCTTTTGCAGTAATATCAACACTGTGGCAAGTACTGTTTAGGCTATTTAATTTTATTGTATCGTAGCAAATTTAGCACATCGGAAGATAATGTAACACGCCTGATCATTACCAAATAAGCTGACGATTTATTAACAATTACATGACATAATGTAAGTTGCATAATACCGATTATTTATTATTATCAGTATTATTATTATTATTATTATTATTATTATTATTATTATTATTATTATTAACGCAATACGTTCATTACACTGAAAAATCACAAGTATACGACAGTTTTAACTAGCATACGACTATTTTCGGATATTGGTACGACTGTTCTACGTTTCTGATCTGGCAACCCTGCTATCCACTGATTTGACTGATAAAGTTGTCGGTTGTCATCATGGCGCTCGAAGCATTGTGTGGTTTTGATAAACGTGCGAAATTTAATTTTCTAAAGAATGACACAGATTTTGATTCCGAGGTGGAACACTATAGTCGAAATTTTTCACACAATCTTGAATTAGCAGTGCCACCGTTTCCAAATGTAAGTAAGCAGGTTACGCTGAGGGAAGCTTAATGTGAAAAATGCAGAATCATTGTCAATTAAAAATGTTTGAAAAGCTTTCTGAGATGTAACCCTAGGTTAACTCATCGAAAAGCTGAGATCTTTTAGCTTGTTCTATTCACGATAGTATAACTTATAATTTTGGTAAATTTATCTAATGAAGGATTTTGGATTTTGTATCTGTGTTTATCAACCGTAATCACAATTTTTGTTTTACGCTGTGTCTTTAGCTAATACTGTACTTACTTTCTCATACATATAAGTCATGTAAGAGAACTGGACTTGTATATTTACTATGTTTTAATTACTAGGGTTCACTTTTTAAATCTGTCTTGCTGACTTAAACGTGTAACCAATTGTGTATTGTTCTAACGGTATAAACTGCTGTAACTTATTCTATACTATTTCTAACTAAAGAATAAAGTAGATGTAAACAAACACACTGATATGTATTAATCCGCGACCACGTATTCGTTGACACATTGCAGACGTCGCAATTTCAATACAAGAGGAACTAATATTGATATTGATCAAAGTAAGCTAGCATCTACAGAAACAAAGCTGGATTTCACAAATATTGCATATGCCTACGTTTTAAATGCTAATACATTGTAATATGTCAATGTCATAATGAAAAATCTACCTACTGCAAAATGTATTTAAAAACATTCAAGATCACAGTTTTTCGCCACTATTTAACGGCTTTCCCCGCTTGTGCTTGACAACACGAGGTGGTGAGGCCTGATTAGCTTCAGCCATTGAACTTTGTTGCTGTATTTTATTATATAATAGCTGTAGTAAGCTTGTTTTCACCGTATGAATTAAACGTTATCTGTCTTCCAGGAATACATGACAAGTGACTGTGTTATTTTTTCATACCTTTGTTGTCTTCAGGCATGCGCGTCGCATTACATTCAACCGATAATATCAAATAATAATATTGGTATTGCTTAAATCACATAGAAAGGGTAGCAACAAATTTGAGAAACGTGCTTAATTTAGTCCTACATCAAATACATTTCTTACTTTTTATGTTTTGAAGAAACTACATTAATACTCGGAAGAAGACGACAAGCAAGAGCCTGAAGGGTTGTGCGTCCAACTGCCAATCAGAACCCATCATGTCACGTGGTTTTGTTTACATCTACTTTATTCTTTAGTTGGAACTAGTATAGATTATAAGCATGACGTCAATTGTTGTAAAGGCTGAAAGACAATAAAATTATATTATTACTAGCTGAAAAGGCCCGGCGTCGCCCGGGCTTTGTATTTTGTAATTTGAAATTAACTTATGGAGGACTTTCGATGTTGAAACTCTAGGTCCTGATATAATAATGTATGTAGAATTCGAAATGAGGAAGAACAACATATGGCACTCAGACTATTCCCTCAGAAAACGCTAGATATAGCTTTTTATGGTTCATAGAGGATGTCGAATGCTGCATTCCGTTGCTTCTACTCATCATGCCTGGGAGGGGTTGAAATAAGAAGAAACATAAATTACGTAAGATTGTATTGACTTGACGGAAAATTTTATTTCTCATTCTCATGTTAAACCGTTTCGGGCCTGAAATAAAATAGAAATGCAGTATCACTTTCATACTTTCCTCCCCTAAAACCCGGGACATAATATACTGCGAGTATAGGACTCAAAATGTTCCATCCCATGCTTAGGGCCTATGATAAATCTCAACTAATACAAAGCCTACAGCTATGGATAACTGACTATTTACCGACTTCTGATATAGCATACTCACACACTTAAGTTGTTCCTGCAATACGACCTCTTATTCTACATCAAAATGTGAAGTGAGAAAATATTTCTTATGTCGAGGGTAGAGAAAGTTATGTGACTGCATCACACTGTGCTTTATTTTCGTGTAATTCATTTTTCAGTAATTATTTTCGCCAATATATTACATGGAATCATAATTCGTTAAAGTCCAGCATTAGGCTATATAGTTGCCAAGGCCCTATGTAATCACAGTAAACAATTCACTGTTGCCATGTGAACTGAACAACATTTCATTTTTTCAGTAGAATATTCACAGAAATTATATAATTTTCAAGGGAAGGACTGATTTGTTTCAATTTTAATGTTGACCGCTATACTTTCCGGGCTTAACTGGGTATGTGTGCAAAATTCCGTGTAAATTGGTAAAGAAATGTAGATTTGTATAAGGAACAAACACACATACATACATACATACATACATACATACATACCCACAAACACACATTCGACTTTATATATTAGATTATTAATAATAATGAGAATTGCGCACATTGTGCATGTGTTCCTGAAGGCTTTGGTCTTGCTGACAAAGTTCGCTAATTGAGCACAAACCATAGGCCTATATGAACTGAGTTTGTTCGTGGTGTTCTAAAAGTAGTAAAATAAGACAAAATGTGACATGAATTAAATCTATAACGGGGCTTATAAATACCATCCTATATTAGAATTAATAGTGAAAAGGTGATGCAGGAAATTATGCTTGCAGCACCCACTTTTCTTTATTTAGAAAATTTCGTTTGTAGGGGTACAAGCCCTCAAACCTCTGCTTTATTTCGATATTCTGAATTAATAAGACTTGCCAATATGTTAAAACGGAACTGGTCGCCACTTAAGCTCACTAACGGGACCCATAGGGACATCTAGGAGGCATTGGTGAAACTTTTATTCCCCCCCTTCTTCTTCCCTTCCCTTCCCTTCTGTCTTTCATCCCTCCTCTCACTTTTCTTCAGCCTACCTACTTGTTTGGGGCCTGTTCCTATCCTACAAATTTACACACTGAGCGGGATTCGAACACGGGACCACTAGCATCATAGCCAGTCGTCTTAACCACTATGCCATCAAGTGATCGTTGCATTGTGAAGCAAGAATTCATCTACTTAACTTTAGAGAGCTTTGGTAAGTTGGTCCTGAGTAACGCTAAAGATGATTTGGTACAAGGGGGTTATTTTTATATTGTAATAATAAAGCTTAGTGCATATGCTTTGGTACAAGGGTGAATAGCCTATAACAGTGACCATTGCCGGTGCCATTACCATAGCAGCATGTGGGTGGAGATTAAGTGGCAACCTGTTCTTCTCTTTTACTGTTAAAATCAATTCAAAAATTGGTAAAAGATAAGTTCAAGTTGCCCCTGTAAGTTCCGCCCACTCTCACCTGCTTTCCAGTGCATTGCCATGGCAGCGGACCATTGCCCCTACTCCTCTTAGCCTTCAGCCTTTTTCCTGGCTATTAGCTTCATGCCAGCTTAACGTCCTGTTCCTCAGACCTCAAACAAACTTTTAGTCTCCCAAAATGTCTGTTTTTGTAATAGGCGTACCTAGTTGATGACTCCATTGTTTGTAATGGGTGCCGTAACACTAGCCCAACCAAGACTATTTTCAATATGTACATTCAATAATTGTTATTATTTTCATTCTGTAAGCCGTAAAACATGCCATTCACAATAGTTAAAAATTGTCGAATTTTGTTTGTATCTCAGGCCACATTGTATTGTACTGAGAGTGTTTTCTTTAATTTCATCTCAAGGGACAGATAAACAAAACAGGTAGGCCATAGGTCTACTCCTGTCAGGATTTTTTATGCAAATCTTGAGAAAATCTAAACTCCTGTCAGAAAAATCACCTTCAGGGAAATATCTGTGTACTTTGAATGAATGAAATGAGAAAGGTTCGCCCGAGTGGGCATTGAGTAACTGTTTCACTCTTTGCTATACTCGGTCAGAGATTTTGTTCTGTTTGGGCACGACGTAATATGGTATTTATCGCATCTCTGTTCACAAAGTTCGCACACGCATCTGTCGTTTGGGCTGTGATACGATTTACTCTTGCATATTTTGTGGTGAAAGCCGTGGATGGCTAGCCGTGTTACCACATGTCTCTGTTCCTGAAATTCCTTTGCCCAGTTTCTTTCAATCATTGCTCCTGTTGCATAAAATTCGGGTTCGATTTCAGCTCTCTTCCTGATTCGTCTTTCCAGCAGTTCATTGTAAGGTCTGGTAGATGGCAGTGTCAGGTTGATTCTGAGGTCTTCGATGAAAAAGCTTTCTTTGGCCAGCTCGTACACAAGTCTTGATTGAGCTGTCTTCCCGACTCTTAGTGCATGTTTTAGGAATCTGGACTTTACTCTTTCAATTTTTCAAGGTCGCTTATAGTCAGGCTGTCCCATATTGGTTCCAATCCATATGTCACTATGGGTGAGATACAAGTATGGAAGAGGGTCATTGCTGTAGTCAGAGATAGTGCTGTCAGGTCCTTAATATTGAATATTGCTTTTGTTGCTATTGCTGTCCTTTCCTGAATATGGTATCTGAATGTCGTAGCTGTGGTTTGCAAAGTTATTCCAAGATACTTAAATCTGTTTACATTTTTCAGAGGTTTATTGTTTATGATGGGTGTGTCTTTGACAGATGCCTTTCCTCCTTTTCGGAATGTCAACTGGACTGTTTTTTCCTCGTTAATTTTTAGGTGGTTTTCCTCCACCCACTTTTCCAATTGTGGTAGAGCTTTTTGCAGTTCTTCTTTGCTTGATGACCCCAGTACCATATCGTCTGCATACATTGCAAGGACGACTTCTGACGTATTCTTTAGTATTTCAGTGACATCCGCTGTACATAGCCTATATTAAACAAAATGGGGCTTGACGGGTCGCCTTGCAGCACACCGTTTCTTTGTTTTATGTAATTGGATAAGGTGACACCATCGTCAATTTCAACTAAGTTGTACCTTAGAATGTTTCCTATAATCTTGATTAGGGGGTGAGTTTCGCTGATCATGTCTTTGAGTTTATTTATTAAAGTTTCTCTATTTATGAGGTCAAATGCTTTTTTGAAATCCACAAAGACTGCATAGAATTTTCCTCCGGGTTTTCTTAGGGATTCTTCTACTTCTCCTAGTAGGTATCTTACCGCATCTAGAGTGCTCTTTCCTCGCGTGAATCCGAATTGACACTCGGGTATGTCTGCTAGTGCTTCTAACCTGTTTGTTATGATCTTCATGAAAATCTTAAAAATGTTGTCTTCCAGGGCAACTCCCCGATATGAGTTGGGGTCATTTACTTCTCCTTTTCCTTTATACAGTATCTTGATTTTTTACTTTCTCCAGTCCTCTGGTATTGTGCCAGACTCCAGACATTTGTTAAATATGATCGTCCAGAGAGGTAACAATAATTCTTCGGATTGTTTTAAATGCTCTATGCATACCCGGTTGGGACCCGGAGCCTTCTTATTTTTTGCCCTTCTGATTATACTCTGGATTTCCACCTTTGTTGTCTGTAACCTGTTTTTTTCCATATGGTCAGGTGGGATCAAGCTAAGTTGACCGAGACCCTCGGTGTGTCTTTCCTGAGGTGCTTCGGTGTTTGCTTTCTCTTGGTTCTCCTCAAGTTTTTCAGTGACGCTGAAGGCTGTCTCTTTCTTTCCTAGGTTTAGGATCCCTTCAAAATGCTTTTCCCAGTTTTCTATTGGAATCTCAGCTGTTCTTGGGGGAATCTTCTTTTTAAGTGCTATGAAAGGGTCTGCTTTCGCTTCTTTCGCTAGCTTCCTTGCTTCCTTTTCACTATAACTGGTTTTCTTTGATTTTAAGAGCTGTGTATACTCCTTATGTTGATGGGCGTAGTTTTGTAGTTCCTTGTCGGATTTCAGTGTTCTTGCTTTGTACAGCGCTCATAGGGTTTCTTTCCTTTTTATGTAACATTCCCTGTCAAACCAGATTTGAGCTTTTCTCCTCCTGATGGGTATACAGGCTTTTTGCAGTAGTCTTGTACATGTATTTAGTGCTTCGTTGATATTGCCTTCTTTTGCTAGCCGCTCTACGTTGGTGATTTCTTCAGAACTAATTTTCTCTAAATCTAATCTTCTAGACATTTTTCCTCCGTCTTTTATTTTTGTCGTTGGGTACGACCTCCGAATGTGCATATCTGTTTCTACTGGGATATGTTTCCTTAGAGGGGCTGCGCCAGAGTTCCATAGTCCCCTTTGTCCTATAATGTTAATCCCGCTTCCCTTGTAGAACACTAGATCAATTGTACTTGATCCATTGTACGCAAAATAGGTTTTTTCTTCTCTTTTGTTTATTAGAGAAAATCCTTCTTCCTCCAGCATTTCCAGTACAAGGTCAGTTTTTAAGTTTGGTTTATCGATTCTACAATTTAGGTCCCCTGCTATTATAATGTTTGTATCTCTGTTATTTAGTTTGTTTGTGGCTATTGCTAGTTTTTCTATTACGTCTTCTGTTGAGGCATCGGGGTTCATGTATAGTCCGATGGGTGTGATATCAGGCGTCTTTACTATTACCAAATTTTCCTCTTTGTAAGTTTCTTTCTGTGTACTTTGCATGCTGGTTTTTAATATCGGTATCTGCAGTTTGAGAATTTTTTTAATGTTTAATTTCATATTTATTAATATTATTACCAGTAATATACTTTGATGTTTCTCAACTTCATAGTTGTGTTATATCCATTTTTTCATAGCTCCCATTAGGTTTGTCCTCATTTTTTCTCTAATGTCCTAATATTCCCACCCTACTGCCCTCTTTTTCATGTAGGTAGATCTGGTCACCCTAACCCTTAAACCAAATCATATGTGCTAATGACTACAGTACAAAAATGACCCTTGTACCAAATCATTTGTGCTAGTTACTACAAAATGTAAATTATCCGTGTACCAAATCATATGTGCTAATTCAAATACTGCATTAGGTTACATGTCAAAATTGGTAAGTTTTCAGGAGATCAATAAAACCGTTTTGTTTGTTTACCTTTCAGTCAATTTTTTTGATCATTCCTCGATAAAAACCGTCAAATTAACAATGGTTTAAATGCTTTTGCATGTTTTGCATAATTTTACAATAATAATCATAATACAGTGACATAAGACATTTTGCTGCCAGGGAGTGGTTACATAATGACGACTTACAACTTATTGCAACAATAGAGAAGAAATTAAACATAACAGAAAAATAAGCTCTTTAGCAAACACTTAATAATAATAATAATAATAATTTTATTTCTGTCCAATAAAGTGTAGAATACACAAGTGGACTAAGTCAGTCCCTACTAAAATGTATATATGGGTGATTCTTCAAATACGGGAAAATTTGTGTTCCGGAGTGATATTTCCCTTCAAATTCAACTTTAAAAAAAAAATTAAAATAAAAGCTTGTTTCTACTACTTCCATACTACAACTATCACTTTGAAATGTCACTAACTTTAAATTCTGATATTCCAAAATCAAATTTAATTCAATGAAATGTCATCCACATGCCCTGTCCCATACCCCGGTTTTGTATATTCTAATGCATTTTTCCACAAAACAAAATGTTATTTCCCTTTCAACTTTTTTCCTGCCAATGAGTATGAATGTGTGAAGAATATTAACCCCTAAAAATAAAATGAAATAAAATTGTCACCCCACCTAATGAACATAAAGAATGTCCCAAGGGTTTTTGGTCATCCACATGGCTGAAAAGAATAGAATTTTTTCTGCAGAAATGAGAAATTTGTATAACTGGCAACAGTGTTAGAAAGCCAACAGGGCAGCTTGTGGTTGAATTGTAAGGTTGAATTTTGCTTGCTTACAAACAGTTTGGTATTAACGAAGGACTTTGCATCATTTTCAAGGAAAGCGTTTTTATTCCCCGTCATTAACATGACTTCTAGAAAGTAGGCAGAAAGTGAATATTAATTAATTTTGATTATGCATTATGATAAACCTTCCAATTCAAAGTACCTGACTGAAGTTGAGCCTACAGAGGTTTAGAAATGGCTTGCTGAGACCACTAAAACTGATTTTTTGTCATCCACATGCCTGATTTTTGCGTCATCCACATGCCTCATGAAGGGGTATGTGGATGACTCTCAAGTCATGTAGATGATAAATGTAGGGTACTATTGTGTCTGTGGTGTCTGTGACCTGTACTTAAAATCTTAAAACTGATTAAGTGAATTTCTGCTTGATCCCCCCCCCCCCAAAACCATAAAAACGCAGTCTAGTTAAAATTACGTTAATTCCGGAGTATGCACACAAATTTGCAAATTTGGTGCAAAATCAACTGAAGCACACTGAGAAAAATATGAAACCCCATAAAGAAAAGCATATTGTTGCCAAAGTTAGTCATTAATGTGGCCTTCTGCCACCCACATATACACGGATGTCATTCTCATGGCTTTAAAAAAATTAATATAAATAAAAATATAAACATTTATGCTCTGCTGGTGTCATATTACAATCAAGTAACCCCTGAAGTATTTTAGTATTTTTTTTTTGAGATTTTTTAAACAAAATAAAAAATTTGGATTTTACACACTCCAAATTTTCCCGTATTTGAAGAATCACCCATATAGAAAAACACTTAACTTGAGAAAATCTTAGTGGCTCATATTAAGAAGGCTTGAATTGTGCACTAGGTTGTCATAGAAGGAGTGATAGTTGGATGGAATTAATGTCTTGAGCTCCTGTAAATGAACAAAGTTTGTTCCCTCAATAGCACATGGTGCAGTAGGCTATACAGAGGAGGGTCCACTCTTCAGAAAATTTAAGTTTGTAGTTTATCACTCCTGCAGGTGTATACTATAGAGCACAGATGTCAGTGACATCAGGATCTCCTTTCTTCTTTCCTGGCCTGATGCTCATGTAAATACTTGATTCATATTGACAGAAGTGTGTGAATGATAGCGATACTGTGTTGTAAGGAAATGGGCTTTCCCTAGCCGTGATGATATGTAAGTAGTCAGCAGGGACATAAATTTCTCACCTTCGGTCAGGTTTACATTCAATGGTGGTGTGAATTGAATCCACCTCCATTTGGGTGCAGCCAGCTTCAAGGTATTTTTGTTATATAATAATGTTTTGTTCTATGGCTAGTTCAAGAAATGCGTTGGATAATTTCACATTTCTGTCAACACCCATCGCTCTACAGAATGATTTTAGATGGGTGATTTTTTCAATTTCACTCTTAATAAACTTAGTTGCAAAAATGTCACTCTCTAGGCCACCATTCCCTTCGTGCCAAAGAAAGTAAGTTACATCTACAGAATGGAGGTTGTAGTATGTTAGGTTGTGCACTTTGAGCTTTGTCTTATAATATGTGGCAGAAGCATTTAGACATGGGGATAAAAGATCTGCCTGAAAGTTCACTGTGTAAATGCATACTCTCCATTTCCAGCAGCCTTGGCTTTGTCACTTTCATCACGCGCTTCGGTATTTTTCTGACAATGCCTTTGGTAATCTTCTTTCATGTTGCCGTTGGTGTACATTGGTCTTTCTTTGGACGAAAAATGTCTAAATTCATCTTTCTGAAAATTTGCATGAAGGTTCGCCAAGATGCAGCCTTTTTGTTTTGCCTTTTACAATTCTGAACAAACTCTTTGTAAAGGTGTCTTTAACTCACCCACACAGGCTCTAGATAAAGTCTTTTGCTTGATGACCTACAATAGTGAGACTCGAGTTTGGGCAATCCTTCTAAAAACTCTTGAACATTCTTGGAGCAAACAGATTCAAAGTTAGTTTCATGCTTATGAGGTATAGGATGCTCTGGAGGATTGCTCCTCAGAACCCATGATCTTACTGATTTTTCACCTATACTTAGTGTTGCCAGAAACAGATAGGTTTTTTTCCCCCTTTCCCCCCCCCCTTTTTCCCCCCCTTCTCAATTGGGTTCTTACTCACATTACTACCTACTTGTTTATGTGAAAGTTCTGTTTGAGTGGTGTTTCTTCTGTGTTCAGGCGGTGCATGTAATACTTGACCTGCCACAAAGACTTCTTTCGCCTCCCACTAAGACAAGTTCCAA
This sequence comes from Ectobius pallidus, assembly GCA_964059195.1. Lineage (NCBI taxonomy): Eukaryota > Metazoa > Arthropoda > Insecta > Blattodea > Ectobiidae > Ectobius > Ectobius pallidus. Next base: position 95,120,043 of record CAXKWD010000010.1, on the reverse strand, counting down.
AATGTACTAGTGAACACTTCCTGCTGTTCTCTTTTAGTTATTGTTGAACATTCAAATTTCTGATGTGGACCTTTTCCAGATGTTGGGTGACCATCGCATCAATGAATCAACAATTTGTTGATATTTTCCAGAGGAAATTTTTTTAAAGCCAATGTAGGCTTCTCCTTGAAGTCGTGAATTGGCATTTTTCAATCTCTGCCATTGCTTGGGGTCACCTTGTCCCTTACTCTTCCGATTTTTTCTTCCTGCCATCACCATTTGGACTTTCCTCACCTGATAAGTCTTCCTGAATTCTCCACGATCTTTTTGGTTTTATTTCCAGGTCTTTTTCCTCATCTTCTGATGGTTTATACTCAGATCCTGAGCTTTGAAGCCATTCTTCGACTGAGTCTTCATCTCGGTCTGTGAACCCTTCCTTGTCTATTTTTCGTTCTCCTTCTTCTACTTCTATATCCTTCTGGCCTTCTACAGTACCATTGCTCTTAACCAGTGAAATGCAGACATCACCTAAGTTGCCATACCTCTCTTCTTCTCTGTCCATTTCTTTTTCTGTTCCTCTTTCCTCTACTATTTCTTCACCCTCTCCTCTTCCAGCTTCTCCTTTCCTTATTTCCTCTACTACTACTACTTCTTCACCTTCTCTTCCAGTTTCTCCTTTCCCTTTCTCCTCTACTATTTCTTTTTCATCCTCTCCTCTTCCAACTTCTCCTTTTTCCTTTACTACTTCTTCTTCACCCTCTCCTCTTCCAGCTTCTTCTCTTCCTTTTTCCTCTACTCCTTCTTCTTCACCCTCTCCTCTTCCAGCTCTTTCTCCTCTCCTCTTGCAGTATCATTATTGTTGATTGTTGGAGTGCAGTCATCAGCTAGGTTTCCAATCATCTCTACCCCTTTGCCATTTTTTCCATCTTCTTTATTTTTGTGCCAAGGTTATCATCAGTCATTTTATTAACGGGTAGAATTCCGGCTTGCTTAAGTGCTAACTGCAGGATAAGGTTGCTTCTACCTGTAGAAACTGTTTTCCAAGCCATTTCCCTGGTTTATCTGAAGCAAACAAGATAAAGTAACCCTTAAAACAAATTAAAACATAAAATAAAAAAGTTGTATGTAAGTGATGCACAGTATCAAACTAGTGGCAAAAGGTCATATGTAAATGCTTTAGAAGAGAAAAGTCAGAGCAGTATGAGAATTTTAAAACAATTATGAAAAAAGTACTGTATAACATTGTTTTGTCTAAACCAAAACATAAAGTAATTACAAGTATCTAAATTCACTACGGGTTTGTTAACAGGAAGTTGAGTTTACAATTACTTACCTTATTTCAAATGTACTGAACAATTTCCAATATCATTCCATGAAAACAACACACAAGAACAATAAATGTAGGCATTTTACCGCGCGTCACAAACAGCAGCTTAATAATACACGTTGTCGACCTTTGCATGTGCCATCTTGTGACATACAACCAATTGCAATAACCAAATCTGGAGACATTAGATATTGGCTATATTGCAAATGGGCAAGCTCCTCCTTTATTATTGGTCTAACAAATACGACCTCTTACAAGAAGGTAGGTCTGATCATTTTGATCATGAAAGCACCATAAAATTAAAATGGTAATTTTCTTAATTAGGACATTTGTTTTCCATAGAGTGATGGTAAATGGATCTTCTGTATTTCTTTACAGGTGTCAATAGTCAAAAGAGCCCCCCATTTTGTACTTTTGGTCATCCATAGGCCTATTTACGATTATTGTTACCAGTGCCCTTATTTGGTGGCAAGATGACAGTGTTTTCTATCATGGCATAATGTTGGCTGCTTAACCAAGCTATCACTAACATTTCCTATGTATTCCAAATTGTTGTTTCATTTATTCACAGCCAGCAGAAAATCTAGCAAGATTTTCAACAGATGAAAATGGAACAAGCATCAAGATTAAATTTGACCATGGAACCACAACTCTGGGTTTTCGCTATCAAGGTGGAGTTGTTCTTGCTGTTGACTCTCGAGCGACTGGAGGAGAATACATTGGTATGTTACTTGTCTGGTGTAGAAAAATAACTTAAAGTCCATTGGCTCGTTTTTCTGAATTCCACATCAGCTATACTCCCAATCTTTAAATGTTGTGTAGATACAGTTTTTCTGTATATATATATACAGTAAAACTTCAATAAGGCACTAGGGACCAGACAAAAAATGCATCTTTGACAGGAAAATATCTTATAGAGGAATCACTCCTAATCATATGTATTGCATTACATAGATATGGATATGATGTAAATTGTTCTCATAATTTATTCTTATAACGTTTATAAAAGAAAGAAAAAATATATATTCCTACCTATTTTTATTGGTAACTATGACAGCTTTAGAAGCCTAGTCTGCCTAGACCTAAATAGGCTATGCCCATGTATGACACAATTGATCGGAAAACTGAATTTTCCTCTGTGTGTGTGTTTATATATATATATATATATATATATATATATATAAACATTTACTAGCTCTTACATAAAACTGAAATTTGCTGTAAAATCGGCAGGATTTAATTAATAAACTAACAAAATTATGTAGGTCTAGGGTTAGCAAGTTTGTTACTCTTCTTGCTGATGATTTAAAAATTCCTATCTCTGTTATTTTTTTAGGAATAGGCCTATTCTCCAAGGGTTGTTCCTTTCTCTTCTTCTTCTGTAAGCACATGATTAGCAGCCTATGATCCTTTTTGTAGTCGCTCACTGAATTTAAAATTTACTCACTAAAGTAAATATAATAAAATCAGGTAAACTGATGTAAAAAAGTGCCAGTATGTTTTTGTTTAATCAGTTATGACTGCAATTATGATATGCAGAATATGTTTTTTTTTTAATTGATTTCCAAGTTAAGCTCCAGATTTATTCATTAAGCAGGGCTTACGGAAGAAGAAAGGTCTACCATCTCGGCCACCTGGGTCATTTTATTGGTCTAGTTGGATAAGCGCATGTAAAACAATAGTGTTTTTTGTCATAGCTACCTGTATTTTAATTTCCAAGGCCTTATAAGATCACAGTAAAACAATAGGCTATGTTGTCAAGATAACTGATTTTCATTTTTTTTTATAAATTCTTTCGAATACGTATATTGCCAAAAAATAGGCACTAAATTGAGCATTACTCCGAAACAGATCAACCGATTTTATCTATTATGAATAGACGTCTTCCCATGGACATTGTAAATGTGTATACCAAGTTTCATAACAATCCGGTAAAGCGTATTTGAGTTACCGCGTCTTTAAAATATACACTAAATTGGGTTTTACTCCGGTACCGGTCAACAGATTAGGTTCAAATTCAATAGGGCACTTCTCATGGACGTCATAAATGGGTATACCAAGTTTCATGGAAATCCGTTACAGCGTATTTGAGCATTACTCCGGTACCGGTGAACCGATTTGGTTCAATATCAATAGGGTTCTTCCCATCGACATTATGAATGTTTATACCAAGTTTCATGAAAATCCGAAAAAGCGTACTTGAGTTATGGTGTGTACAGACGCACGGACAGACGGACGGACAGACAGACAGACAGACGGACAGACATTTTTTCGTCCCCCACACAATCTCATAAAGTACCATACTGGCACTTAATGATTGCAGTATCATTACAGTATTGCTTAATAGACAGAGTTGCCGGCATTGCATGGGGATTGCTCATGGTAATAGCTGACTTGTGATCTGAAACAGGGCATTGATTTTTACAGGATCCCAATCAATGAAGAAAATTGTGGAAATCAATGACTACCTACTGGGAACACTAGCTGGAGGTGCAGCTGATTGTGTGTATTGGGATCGAGTGTTGGCTAAGCAGTGTCGACTCTATGAACTACGCAACAGAGAGCGTATTTCTGTAGCTGCAGCATCAAAGCTTATGGCGAATATGGTGTACAACTACAAAGGCATGGGTTTGTCCATGGGCATGATGATTGCTGGATGGGATAAGAGAGTGAGTAATCGTTTGGTAGATCAGTGGAAGCCTTAGTTGAATTCATGTAGACTAAAACTTCATTCTTCATTCTATATTTTTTTTTCCTTCACATTGATATATGTTGGCATGACAAGTCATATAATGCCACTGTAGGTTAATATTCTTTCATGGTTAAATTCCTTATTACAGATTAAACCCTTAACGATATTATTGTATTCTATAGATTTACACGTTTCTCCAATGGATTGAAACCTACTGGTGTCAGTGATCAGCGGTCATTGATGATTCAAGCATTTCTAATGACCACCACTGAAATTCAATATTTCCCTTTTGCTGCTCACTGTAAGTTATTTCTCTCCACAAAATGCAAAGCAAGTGTGCTCTGAAGCAGCTGTAGTCTGAATTCACTACCTATGTTCTATGCCACTCAACCTGATTAGTCAATACCTCAAAGCCTTACTGATTATAAATTTTATGTCATTCGATTATCTTCACTTAGTCAGGATTTTCCCTGAAATTTTGGGTGAAATACCATTGACCCATGCAAGTTCAAGATTTAATTATTAGCTTACTTATAAGTTTTCTCATTAAATAATTGAAGATAGTCAATAAAGGTCTTATGGATTTCAGAACACACACAAACAGTAAATAAGTTTCTGACATGTGAAAGTATATATCTGAGTATGTAATAATTACTCATCTATTGGCACATGTCTCAGTTAGAGCCTTTGAGCAAAATTTATTATGTTGCTAACCCTTGAAAGTGTCAAGACTTGAAATACTACATAGTTTCTTATCAAGTAGTTTATGTTGTGACATACTTGACCCTTAATAGTATAAATTAACAGTCTTACTAATAATCCAGTTGTAACATTTATACCAGGAATATACACAGCTGAGGAGAAAAAGTGTACTAATAATCCTTGCTTAAGGCTGAATGTGTGCAACGCTTTACACAGCCTGGTCCCCTTGTATAAACTTGACGTTAATAATCAAGATGGCTGATATCCGTAATAGCCGGTCGTTTCATAGATGTCTGAGATTGAATTTTGAGGCTATGAATATTCTGAGCTGCTTTTGCGGAATTATAAACATTGTTCCTTGTTTGCGGGACATATTTCCATACTTGTACCCATGATTACAGCTTTCTGAAAACAATATAATGAAATACTGAAACTAGGCAGACGACGCATCGCTGTTTGCCCAATGCTCCGATAGATGGCTTTCAGCAGTCCTTCATAGCCAGGGGCTAGTAACGTCATGAAAAGCGTGACGTGTTTGATGACGTTGCAGTACAAACCCGGTGTAACCCTCGGCAGTTACACTCCGTTTATTGGTAATACGGCTTATGTAGAACTTGCACGCAGAACAACCAAACAACCGTTCAACGCAGATATAAGCAGCTTTTATTAGTAAGGCTTTAAGTGAAAATGCTGACAGCAAATGGCTTATATACAATATACGCTTATATACAATACTATAGGGACATAGTTAACAATCAGTAGCATAACTGAAGGCCCCACAGACCCGTAATGCAGGGGGTCTGAGGTCCTAGTGGGCCCAAAATGGAAACCAGAAATAAAAGAATGTAGGCCAATTAGGTTGTTGTAATGGAGGGGGAATATGTAAAGCAGTAAAATTCAAAGAGTTTGCTCCTTTTAGTGAACACACCAGTACATGTGTCAACTATCAGCAAAGTGCGTAATGAAAAATTCAGTTTGAAATATAATAGGAGCCTGTCGTTTGTCACTGTGCTGTGGAAAATGCATAATATACAGTAATTAAACGTATTGGTTTATTTTGTTGTTGCTTTTATTAATGCATTATTATTGAGGCAGGTGCCATGTCCCTTAGATAATATTACTTCAAGTCTAGTATGGTAATAGAAATGAAGCATAGTGTTTGATTCTGGTCTTGTTTCGCTTACAATATTAGACTTAAAATAGCTAGTTCTAGCAAATCAATAAATCTAATAAAAACATATTTATGCAGCATCTGATCACAAGTGCGATTAGATGGACTCAGTAATTTAAGTATCAAGGTGTGAGAGAACACAAAGAATTGACATAAGTAAAGTAGTGGAAACTTTTGCTTGAAATAATACTAGACTTCTTCGCCGTTTGCAATGACCCTTAAGCCAAAGATTCTAAGTTAACAATAAGGTGTGCCAGATTTTGGAGGTAAGCAGTGTATCTTACATCTAGGAACTAATATAGTTTTATTTAATTAGTATTATTTTTATAACAAAAATAGTAGTAATAATATGAATAATAATAATAATGATGATGATGATGATTATGATGACGATGATGATGATAATTGCCTTCCAGTATAATAATAATAATGCAGCAAATTTTAATGTCTCTAATGTCCTATCAACCTATCAAATTTTATATTTCCTGTGGTCGAAGATATGCTACTGAACCCATATGCTTATGAACATAAATTGTTCTGTTAGGGGACCCAATATTAAACTTTGCAGGAGGGCCCAACCTTTCTCCATTACTCAACTGTTGAAAATGTCAAGTGAATCAAAAAATGCAACCTCACTATTTTCATTGCATTTACTTTTCAGGGGCCAGGATTATACTATGTTGATAGTGAAGGCACGAGGACCAAAGGAAAGGTGTTTTCTGTTGGGTCTGGCTCTGTCTATGCGTTTGGTGTTCTTGATTCTGGCTACAAGTGGGATCTCACAGATGAGGAAGCCTATGAGTTGGGACGACGAGCTATCTATCATGCAACCCATCGAGATGCTTACAGTGGAGGCATTGTGAGAGGTAACTGCATATTCGTGTTGTAAAATAGTCCTAGCTTTTACTCAAGTAAATTTGGTAATAAAAGTAATGGTAAGCTTTCATGGCACTGGTTTTTAAATATGGCTTCATGGGTTATCAGCCGTGTCAAGATTATAAAATTCAAGCTTTCGGCCATGTTAAGCTGTGTGGCTGTCATCAGGATACTACTTATTCCATTAATATATTTTGCTATTTACTTTTACATAAAACTGTTATTTTGTTAATGCATATGAAAAAATGTAAATGTAACTAAATTTTTCTGTTATTCCAAAATTGAAAAACTTTTAAAGTGAATATCTGTATTGTATAATAATTAATTAAATAAACCAACCTAATAATCTTGAATATTTGTGTTTCAGTTTATCACATGAAGAGCACTGGTTGGGTGAATATTTCTAATCAAGACTGCAAAGATCTGCATTACCAGTACCAAGAAGAAAAAGAAAAAACAGTTTAATTACACAGTGGTTTTATTATGAAGATGCTTTTTTGAATTTGTTGATTTGCAACTGGATTTGTGGAGTTAAATAAAGTATTAAAATTTTCAGTGAAAGAGTTCTATTTATTTTATTTTCTGAAGATAACAGCCATATTCTGTAGTTTTAAAAAATACAGAAATTATGGATGAAATAACTTATAGATTCATAGCAATAACAGATGAAATTCTCCGAGTCTAGTGGTCGTTAGGGGTTGAAAGAAATTAAAATCACTTTGGAATGGGAAACACAATGAAGTGGGACAACATTAATATAGTACATAATATCTTAAACACACGCTACATTATTATTCATTTTTACTTGTAACCGGTTTTCAAGAGGATTTCCCTACATCCAACTGCCGAATTTCCTTTTTGTATCACCTGATGATGCTCTTGTGGTTTCATGAGTTTCCCAATTAGGCCTACCTCGTTCTACCCTGGGGCCATTCCATGAGAAAGTGGACATGAGGGGTAATTTTTATTATGTGGTGTATAATGTTTATTTTTGCAGCAAACATTTCTTGGAGATCTATATTTTATTATACAAAGTACCCAAAACATAATATGAAGAATTCCTTTAAGAAATATGGAGTTAAAGTTGCCTCTCTTTGAACTTGCTCTGTTATCTTTAAAAAACGTATTTTTTAGTTGGCTAGACAGCTTGTCCAGAACCAGCAGAGACTAGTTCTGCTCAGGTCATTGTTAACAGCGTCTTTTGCTCTATATGTTACCTGCATTTCATCTTAATCCATCCAATGAGTTTATTTTAAAATTCATATTAAGTTGTCATAGTCATAAATGTAACATACGTAACAAAAAACTTCAAAAAGTTTTTATTTAATTGCAAAGAGCTGGTGGATTTCTTTGTTACCTTATGGAAGTAAGGTTAGTCATGAGTTCTAATGATTGCAAAATTATTTTCACCAAAAGAACAATTATTTCCTTCAAAAAATATGTAAACAATAAGTGTAACATACGTAACACTTTTACTGCCTTGGAATAAAATATGAATTTGCCTTTTTGACAGGCCTACAGTCAGGCCTATTTTAGTGCTGAAACTGATTTTATATACATAGGCCCAGTGGTGCAGCCATTGGGGGAGATGGGGGCACTAAGGGGGCTAAAGCCCCCCCCCCAAGATCAGAATGATTTTTTCTTTAGTTTACCACTTTCACTTAAGTTAAATTAGTGATCACTGACAAGAATGCAAGATTACTTAAAATGTTTCACAGTGTTTGAAATTGTTAATTGGATTAATAATAATAATTAATTTTCGCCGTACATAAAGAAATTCTATATCGATTTCAAATGCATTAGTTTGCAGCCACATTTGCTGAATCAAGTCCAAATCCCACTGCACCATGTTTGCTACAGAATTCATACTGGCAGAATATGCTAAAATCTTCTGTACCATAATAGCAATCATTTCAAGTCATCACAGAAGTAGAAACAAATTTACCGGAAGTATGTTTAGTTCTGTATATTACTGCAGTAACAACAACCAGTGCTATATTCTCCGTCAATCCATCATTCAATGACTAGATTATCTTAATGCTGTTTTTAAAACACTCACTTTTTACAGTGCTTTATACGATCACTTTAAAGACACATAATAAAATACTATGGGGGAGCAGGTTCAGTTCTGACCTAATGGTACAATAACTATAACTATAAATTTAACTATAAATTTCAAAAGTTGAATGAAATGCTTTGAATTGTGATGTGTTAAAAATGGAATATCAAACTTTTTATAAACAGCAGGTGATATGGAAATACGTGTTGATATCCAATTTGATGATGATGAAGATAATGATAATAATAATGTTAATGATGTTTGCAATAGGATAGTAACTTCATTGAATAAGAATGGGTTGTAAAGAGAATTGAAAAATTAGTCCTATGCACCCAGCTTATAATAAATTATCTTTTTTAAATTCTATTAACATGCATTTTAATTTTTAGCAACCCCAGATTAAAATCCTGGCTGCACCACTGTATAGGCCTAAATGTAAAATTCAATAATTAATAAAATAATTGTTTGTCTCAAGAATATAAATATATAATTAAAATAGGCCTTATTATTTATTACTGGTATTTAATCAAAATTGCATAAAATTACGCATAAACGAAAGATATTCTATTTGGCTTGTAGTTTGAAAAGATTTCAAAGGAAAGAGTTAGGAAATAGAGAGACAGGATAAAACAAAATAAAGAGGTATTTGCGGCCAATTTAGAGAAAGAAAGAGAAAGAGGAAAACAAAGAGAAATTGGAAAACAATATCTGACTAACAATCCAAGGAAATTTATACTAAAGCGTGCGGGAAGACACCTTGCTTCGTAAATATGTATGTGTAAATACACATATAAACTAAACTTCTTGGCGCTACATCCCTGAAGGGACTTGGCCTACCACCCAACCACTGCGTCATCTGCCATAAGCAGATGGCAGGATTGGAGGGCATGTAGTCTGACCGGAGCCGCTACTTTTCTATCAAGTAGCTCCTCAATTTGTATCACGAGGCTGAGTGCACCTTGTTCCAGACCTCCCTACCTCAAGGAGGTACCGAGAATCGAACCTGGGCCTACGGATCCGTGGCCAGTGACGCTAACCACGAGACCAATCAGGTGGTCAAATACACATATACACATATAATATATCTAAGGGGTGGGTCTCAGTCACCACAGCATGGTGCATCCTAAGGTTGCGGATAGAGGATATGGTCGCCAGATATGGAGGGTAGCTGTGAATATGCTGAATAAACAGTCGCGAACAGATGACATGTGAGACTATAAAAACTTAAATATAAGTGAACTATCATGTAAAAGTTCTTCAAACATTCAAATTGTTGAAATATTGCACAATAAAACATTATTCTTCTTTATTATTTTGCACAGTGTAACATACGTAACAATGTACTGTAACATACGTAACAGAAGAAAAAAATTATAATTTCTGAAAATCAGCCTGAACTATTGAAACAAAGATACTAGGTTAATGAGTGTAATCTTGGGTACCCAGAAAAAAATGTCCTGGAGTTCTTGTATTACATAATTCACAGAGATTTCCATGTAAGATAGATAAGGTTAAATTCTGTGTCCGATTTCTGTAACATACGTAACACCCATTATATTGATAATAATATTTAATGTATATTACTGATTAATAAAACTTTCATATATTCTGAAAGTACATCTTTGAATCTATCTTCTGATATATAGAAAGTTCCAGTTAATGCCATATTTTAATAGCTGTAGGGATCTAAAGTGCATCCAAATGTAACATACGTAACAATGGAATGACTCCCTGGGATGTCAAAATTTTGGAGGTTATTTCTATGTTTCTGTATGTAGATCTTCTCCCATACAGTCAATTGTATAAGATGATGAACATTTTTAAGTAGAGCCGCTTCCTTTATCACGTCACATGTGCAGCTACCGCAGACTTTTCAATTTCCCATAAGGTTGGGTCCTCAAAATAAATTCAAACTAAAGAAAAAAAGAAAAAATTCCTCCAAGACAAAAATTAGGCATTTACAAAATAAAGTGTATTGATTGTGACAACGTATGTATAGGAAAAACAAAAAGGAACTTAGATACCAGATGGAAAGTTCATTTCAGATGTATTAGACAGGGGGAAATTGAAAAGTCTGCAGTAGCTGCACAGGTATGAAATTCTGACTATGACGAGGTAAAGGAAGCGGCTCCACTTAAAAATATTCAATTGACCGTATGGGAGAAGATCTACAAACAGAAACATTGAAATAACCTCCAAAATCTTGACATCCTAGGGGAGAATGAATTAGGTCTAATTTGGAAACTCATGAAACCACAACAGTATCATCAGGTAGTACAAGAAAGAAACTCAACAGTTGGACGTGGCTGACAATGAGAGGGAGGTCCTCTTGAAAACCGGTTATTAGTAAGTAATTAATAATAATGAAATAGTGAGTGTTCTTCAAGATATTATGTATGAATGTTGAAAGAAAATCAATGACTATTTTTTCTTCCTATCCTCTCCTTTCTTTTCCTTTCACCTTCACCCTTGTATGGGGAAGGTGGAGTTTGAAGTAAGTAAACATAAGCTATTTGAAAATGATGCGAGTTGACTACACACTATTTTCAAATGTTGTTACACTCCACTGTGAACGTTCCGACCAGAGTTGTTTGAAACATAAGCTATATAGAATTTTAGAAAGTTTATACAGGGAAGTTAATATTACGAAAAAAATAATATTGAGATAGATCCATACACTCCGATGGAGTATAACTGGTGAACATGGTGGGAAGGCTCACCGAAACCTGGGTTCAGGTTAGTAATTAAAATAAGGGAAGCAGTGTATGGATCTATCTCAATATTATTTTTTTCGTAAACATAAGCTCTTTCTGTATCAATATAATGGACTTCAGTTTAGTGTATTTTTCAGTTTTAAGTACATGTTTTAAATCCCTTGCTCAAATCACCTATATTATTACACAAGATATTTCATTTTTGCCGTTCCATTACTTATGATTATTTCAGTATTACGAAAATTTAAATATTAAAAATTAATCTTTTATTTCTACAGTGTGTATCACATACGAATTGGCCAATCATGCACCGCAGCGGCCACAGCTCTACCTCCCAAGTGATCGGGTGAAATATCTACACAAATAGAGCCACTAACGGTGTAATGATACAGGTTCTCACAATTACAGTTAAAATTACAATGAAAATAACCATGTACCTCATCACAAGAGGTATTAGAAATGTCCTCCTCTTGCATCCACAAAACACTGGCACCTTTTTAGGAAATTTTCTTTCATGTGTGTAAGTTCAGCTTCCGAGATAGGGGAGTTAATTTCTCTTGTGATATTGTCTTTAAGTTCTTCTAACAGTATGTGACTATTATTTATGGGGAACTTGAAAAACAAAGTTTATAGGTCAAACCTCCAAACATTAGAAGCAACTTTCTTCAAGCAAGGGTTCCAATGTAATGTCTTATCTACTGTATACTATAGTGTCTTTGAATTTAAATCTTCATGTTCTAAATATTGAAAACTAGGGATGTTTCTTTGGGTTATGTGTGTTAAAAATAAGTTCTGTACATACTATACTATTTGAATTGGTATATTTGTGAAAATGAAGACAAAGAAAAGAAAGCAGTGTAGTCGAGACAGAGGGTGGAATGAAACCGATTGATGTGGCACGTGTTTACAATATAAAACCAACAACAATATTTAAGGACAAGGAAAAGATTCTTCAAATGTATGAACATTCAGCAAAGGCTTAGTGTGTTGTGGAACAAACCACATTATTTACGAAATTATTTCATTTCCCGGTTAAACAGTAAAAGTCTTTAGTTTTGAGAAGAATTGTTAGTTTCAGTATAAATAACTGAATAATACGATAAGAAGTCATGATTAGTAACACTTACTTCAATTAAACTTTTTTTCTTGCACTAGTTTTGGAAAAGAATAAGGTCTTTCCAAAGCTAAATTCAATAAAACAATTTTAAGTGATGTGTTACAAATTTAGACTCATTATCATATTATCAATAATAACTTCACTTTTACCAACTTTCTATATAAATTAATATGACTTTTTATACAAGATCATTCGCTACTTCATTATAATAACTTCTTTGTCTAATGTACCGGTACTTTATCCTGAGATTTTACTGTACTAGTACGTGCAGAGTTGCCAGGCATCCAGGATTTCAAGGGACAGTCCCTTATTTGAGTAAAATGTCCCGTTTCCTGTTTGTCTTTCAAGGGATGTCAATTGTCCTATATTTAAAAATTATAGTATTTCCTCTATATTCTATCGTTCAAAGGTAGCTGCCACACCATGGAAATATATGGGTAGTGCCTCTAGTTCTGGACCTTTTGAACAGCTTAGCTTCTCAAAATTTCAGCTGGTTGAGAAGCCTGGTTCAAGCTTTCAGCTGCTGCTTCCTCTACCTTGAAATACTCATATAACCAACGCCAGGAAGCTGCAAGTCTCTTATCACTAGAGCCCAGATTTCTAAGCAAAATGCATATTTATTTTTAGACTCCCAAACATAAGCAGATTATACTTCAAAAGACTTCTTGACAAGCAACTTTAACTTTATTGATAGAGCTTATTCTGATATAAAAACTATTTTGCTTGCATATTTTATGTTTCTGAATTAAAATAGCATATCTTACCCAAAACTGCCACATTAACACAAGTGCTTGTTTTATTTATAGTCATTATCACCTGTTTATTTTCTTGTATCAGTAGTAGTAGTCCATCAGGTCGAGGACGACCCCTGGTGATCCGAAAGGATTTCCAAAGCAGTGAGGTTGCCAGCCGTGTCTATTCGAAGAGTCTTTTCCTGTTTTTGACATTCACGTCCACCAACTTCTTCCATCGAACCCGGTCCTTCACTACAGTTAAAATTTCTTCCCAACCTAGGTTAGTTGCTTTACTAATCTCTGTATGCCATCTTGTTCTTCTCCTACCCCTACCACGCTTGCCAACTAATAGAATTAATGAAAAATGTGAGTTATAAAACACAGTGCCAAATGTCTAAAACAAGGTTTCCAATGGAGAAACATATTGAAGAGGAATTCATCAAAGAAAAACTGTGAGGTTTCACATGCACCTGTGATGGATAAATATTTCCACATTACAAATCATTCTTCACTGACTGATGCAAGAGTTTCACAGAAGAAAATCTGTGGGTGACCTTCTTTATATATTGTATCAGCTGTGAATAAGTTAAGATTTCCAGGAAACTAATAGCTTACATTTGACTTATAAATTCGGGCTCTACTAATAACAATTCTGATGTCAGAAATAGGGGCAGATCCAAAACTTATTGATGGGGACCGACATAAAGGAAAGTTTGCACTTACTGGGGGTACTAAATGTCCCAAAAAGGGGAGATTCGGGGGGTCCTCTCCCGGAAATTAAAAAAAATTGAAATACAAAATGATGAGTTTTAGATCCTCAAGGTGACCATGAAAGGTTAGTATAATTGTGTCAACTTGACTGAATTGCAGACTTTTCATTAAAATACTACAGAAAGAAAGAATGATTGTATCATTAAGGGATAAATATCTCAATTGTTTATGCTATTTTTAGAGTGCCGATGTAAGGAATAGTTAACTTATTTATTTTGTGAAAAATGTAGAATAACGTGACAAATTACAATGCAAGTACAATTTTCAGTGTTAATATTAGTGTTCATTTTGTGTTTTATTAAGATGGCTAAAATTGTTTGTTTAAAGCCTAAAAAGGGCTTATTCCATGAAAATAAAAGGCTAAAATACCTTTATAAAAGCCTAAAAATCTGGGCCCTAATAATAATAATAATAAATTATTATTTAATAATCTAGAACTTTTGGGGTAGTATTACTTGCTTGGGATGTCCCGTTTTCAGTTCAATATTGTCACCCTAGTTAAGACCGATTTTTTTTTCATGTAATCAACAACTTAGTAAATACTGTATTTTATTTCTAAGTGATATTAAAAACAGTGAAAATATCTGCCACAGTGTTGCTATGTAAATAATAGATACATAAATGAATCCTGTACATTAATAATTTGAGTTCATGAAATCAGATTATTACTTGCAGCAATTCAAATTACGTTATATAGAAAATACAGTATATACCAGTACAGCAAAACTTGCTTCTATATAGCATAAGTTCAGCCACTACATACAGTTTTGGTATCTGTCTAGTAGTATCATTATGCATATTTTAATTGGAACTTTTAAAGGTAGGAAAAGCAATGACAGCAAAATAGGGAAAATATAAATTTACTTTATAGAGCATGGTATATTCTGAAGATTAAGCTAGGGGTTTAGTTTCCCACTCTACTGGATTTCCACGTTTGAAATATCTGTGCCGTCTATGAATATTTCAACATGCAGTCGAGATAAGTGTAGGTCTAGCCATTTAATTATATTATCTAAAAAGACTAGCATGATTTTTGTACGTCTCGTAGAATTAACTCTGTTGCAATAATATGATTTTGTGAATGAATAGTTAACTTGGAATTTGTTGTCGAGTACATGTTATGGTTCCGAAGTTTGGTTGTCTTCCCAACCTTCAAGTTACATAGGTCAAATATGTAATATTATGCCACACTATAATTCTACTTGTATATAGATTCTATTCAATAACATACATACCCCCACGATGTAGAAGTTGTTATCTTTTGATGCCAAATATTGTGACTAATTCGAAACAACCGGCAATGGAGTCTAACTTGCGCTCGACATTCCTCTTTTTATCAGCTGTCCGACACTACATACCGCCTACTGGCAGATCAACGAACTATTCAGTCTTACAGCTGTGCTCAAAGAGAAAACATGGACGGTAGACCTAAACTTGTTGACGAACCAACTTGGCAGAAACTGCAAGATTATTATAAAGCCAATGGTTCTAATATAAATATTTACCAGCTTATGAAAGAAGATCCTCAACGCTTCGAAAAATTTAGGTGCGTATGGCATAGCCGGAAACTGTAGTAATGTAATAACAAGGTACCCTTCAAATGACCTTACGTAAGCATAACGATTATGAAATAATAATTAATACCTTGCTCTAGTTCTTGCATAATACTGTGCATGACTTCTTTATCGTTCACTGTACCATATGTTATAAAATATAAAAAAACAGAGTAGGCCCATGTCATTTAAAAAGACAGACTTTTGACATGAAGACAGGTTACGCCCCTAAGCTTTTGTGGCGGTATATTAGAAACTGCCCTACAGCTTCATTGAAATATAACTTCTTTTATTTATTTTGTTCATTACTTTTTATTTTGTTTTCATATTTGAGAATGATGAAACAATTTTCTTACTGAAAAAATAAATTTTTATTCAAACCCTTTTAATACAATAGCCTATTATTGTAGACCATAATTTTGTGTCAAGACGACATAATTACTGGCTGAGTTCATAGTTTCTGTATTCATATCCCAAAGTAATGTTAGCATGGCAATCTTAATTGTTGATAATGTTGGTATAGGTGTATATTTTACTCACAAATTTTACAGTCTGCTACACCATAGGCTACATTTATCTGTAAATTGTAGAACTACCCGTGCTGTCTATTTTTTATTTCTGCTGGATCTGTGTAGTATTCCTTACGTTATATCGATTGACTATTTGAATGATGTACCGGTAACCTTTTCTCTTAAATCGAAATATATCTCATAGACTTTAGTGTAGGATTTTTTTTAATGAAATAATCTGATGAACAAACCCCCCCCCCCCCCACATAACTTTCTTCTTACTTTTTTTTTTTTTTTAATAATATATAAAACACATAACTTCCTCGACACTTACCCAGTATAGTGTGCGAGGCTGTAGGCCTCGTGCAGTACTGAGCATTCAATTGTCTCAGCTTCTGTCAAAAGCCGCATTATTTGCTTAGTTTTGTTTACTTTGTATTAGGTCTTGTTCTACGATGGAGATATAACTTATTTTATATTATACTTAAAACTGTACATTATCTCATATATTTTAATTGACGAAGTCCATGTATTTTTGTAATTACATAAATTAGCCTATATTCTATTCTATAAGTTCTATTCTCTATTGTCTATAAAACTTAAAACCTAAGTTTTTGACAATTTATTGGGGAAAATTTTCAAGCAAAAGTTTTAGATCTTAGTATAGGCTAATATATTGTAGTACAATATGCTACATAATATACACATTATACAATTATATGGAGAACAAAATCATTAGAGCCAATTTCAAGAAATTTTTTTCATGTAAAGATGAAGAGAAGGTTGGTTGCATCCTCAAAAGACACACAATCCAAATAAAATCTGACATAATGTACTCGCATAACATTTTTTTACATTAAGCATGAACTTTGCTCACTTCACACTGATATCAGGATAAAATACATATTGCAAGGAGTGTTTATTCAGTTGTTCAGCCTGATGCAAAGATTTATCATTCACCAGGCAAGACTGAGTCTCTAAAAATGGTGGCTGGTTTACAACTACACTTCAGAGAATTTTTGCAAAAAAAAATTTTTAAATAAAAGTTTTAGCACTTAATATAAGCAGGTCATGTACAAAATTTAAACAAAATCATTAGAGCCATTATCAAGAAAATTGCAAAAAATAAAATTTTCTTCATGTAGGCCTAAAGGAGCGTCTATATTAATAAAAGGAAGTGTGTGTCTTTCCTTCTGTCTGTGATGCCCAGCGAAATCTACTCAATGCAGAGATCTGAAATTTTAAACATAGGTGGACTGAAGGGTCGGAAAATGCACCTCGAAGCCGGAATTTTAATTTTCACTTTCATTCGTGAGTTATGAGTGAAAAACGGGCAAAAAACATGCATTTTTTGCGTTTTTGAAACATTGGTTTTCAGTTATACATTTCAATGTCAAATCAATTACAGTTGGCTTTGGCTATTTTTGTCATACCTTGGAAATAAAACTTTCGCGATCGCTTGAATGTTGTAAGCCCTAAATATGGTCAAACATTGTTTTATTTGGACGAAACTCACTATACAGGGGTTTTCTGGGCCAAGGAACTCGAATCTGAGGTTGCTTTTACCATGCGACGCTATCTAATCGTGGTATGTAATTTTAATAAATATCATGATTTAACTATTATGCTCTTACTTTTTAATTTTTTAAATAATTATCGCGGGCAATCGCTTGATTTTGTAAGTCCATCCTGGACGATTAATTTGTTTAGAATGTCAAGGCCCGTAGACATATGAAATTTTCAACCTACACGGAAGAGGGATAATGAATTTAGGCCTAAATATGATCAAACATTGTTCGATTGGGACGAAACTCACTGTACAGGGATTTTCTGGGCCAAGGAACTTGAATCTGCAGTCGCTTTTACCAGGCAATGCTATCTAATTGCAGTATGTAGTCCACGTGATTTAGGTGTTAATAAATATAATGGCTTAGGCCTAACTATTATGCTCTTAATTTTTTATTTTTGAAATAATTATTGCGGGCGAAGCCACGGGCACATGCTAGTTAAATATAAGAGGAAGTCGGCATAAATCTTCATGTCACATCCCCAGATGATACCTAACCCAATACAAAATTTTGTTTTTATCATGATTTTTCATACACATATATTTCTGAAAATAGCGTTTTTGCATTCAGGGACCCTCAAAACATGTATTCATGTTAAAAACTCAACATCAAATCTTGGGGTCGAACACAGTACTTCCTCTGCCCAAATTTCAGGTAGAGGGAGTAAAAATACACGTTTTTATTCACAGATTTTGCCTCAATACCCAAACTTAGCCTACATTCCTTAGTATACAGAATTTGTAGAATCTATGTAAGTTATAGCCACAATAGTAGAAAATCAAAATAAGCGAGAGCTGTTTTAAATCAATAATGAATAAAATCCTAAGCTCTCTTAGGGAGCTGTAACATTTTTTGTGCTCCCCTACGAGAGTTATATAATTCATTGACCTAATTAATGAGCATTGTTGACTTCTTTGTTATACAGTTTAACTCTCCCAACACCTAACGATGGAGATATATTGCTGGATTTCTCTAAAAACCGTATAAATAGTGATGTCTTCTCACTTCTTCTTGATTTAGTAAGTACTGTATAAGCAACAATTTTACAGCATCATTAATGATATAAAAATTAAAGGAAATTATATACTTTCTAGTCACTTCATTTGAGATTTCCATTTATTTGTTTTTTAGCAAAATGTCATATACTATTAATATTTTACTAAGGAAATTTTTTAATTAATGTTCTATGACCTCATGTATTAGGGCAATATACTTCATTACTATTACAGTGAGTCCCACGCAAGAGTTGGCCAACGACACGGGTTCCTGCGGTGCAGCGGGCACAGCTCCAACTCCCGAGCGATCGGGTGAAATATCTATGCTAATAAAGCTGCGATCGGTGTAATGATTCAGGTTCTCACATTTACAGTTAAAATTACAATGAAAATAACCACGTACCTCATTACAAGAGATGTTGGAAATGTTCTCCTCTTGCATCCACACAATACTGGCACCTTTTTAGGAAATTTTCTTTCACGCGCATAAGTTCAGCTTCCGAGATAAAGTTAATTCCTCTTGTGATATTGTCTTTATGTTCTTCTAATGTATGGGAAATTGACCTATACACTTTATTTTTCAAGTTTCCCCATAAATAATATTCACATACTGTTAGAAGAACTTAAAGACAAAATCACATAGGCCTATCACAAGAGAAATGAACTCTGTCTCGGAAGCTGAACTTATGCGCGTGAAAGAAAATTTCCTAAAAAGGTGCCAGTATTGTGTGGATGCAAGAGGAGAACATTTCCAACATCTCTTGTGATGAGGTACGTGTTTATTTTAATTGTAATTTTAACTGTAAATGTGAGAACCTGAATTATTACACCGATCACGGTTTTATTAGCGAAGATATTTCACCCGATTGCTCGGGAGTTGGAGCTGTGCCCGCCGTGCCGCAGGAACCTGCATCATTGGCCAACTCTTGCGTGGGACTCACTGTAGATTTATATATCAGATACCAGTACTATATTTGTATGAATTTCTTATAATCATCTGAGACACAAAAGTCATACTGATGCTTTATGGGTTATATGGCTGTATGAAGGGATTGGGGAAGATAGTTCTAACCCTTGTTTTGTAAACATTGAGATTATTGCAATATCTACATTTTTTCTTAGTTATTACTTATTTCAATCTTTCTGAACAGAGACTATTCTATCAGTGAGTCTTGTTGGTAACATATGTATCCAGTGGTGGCCTCTGATCATGCTGCAGAGTTCACAATGACCAGTTATAAAGAATATTTAGATTTTTATTGCTTTAAACTATTAAACTACTCCCAAATCATCTTTGTGATAAATTTTTATTGCCTGAAAACATGCTTGCTTCAAACGATATTTAACAATTTTAAATAATTTAAACATGTACACTGACCGGCAAAAAAAACTGATCACTGTAAAATTTGTTGTACTTTTAAGATTAAACATAATTTTGATTGGATGTTAAATACATTGTTGTTGGTGAGGATGAATTATTATTTTTAATGGATCATTAGCTATAGATACAGCATATCTGCTTTCTTCATATCTTCACTTTATCACCAAACAAAACAAAAAAAACATCGCAATACGGTGATTCCAATATGATTATAAGCACTAACTTTTCGTACATATTGCTAGGTGTTTCATTGTTGTATTGCGTCATTTCCTTCCAAACTGAACGGAAACTGTCTCCCTTCGCATCGCAGTGATTCTGTCAGTAAGTTTAGTTGAAATTAATGCCACTCAGTCCTGAAGACTTTGCCAAAGCTGTTGCTCTAATTGATGATGGATGCAGCCTCCGTTATGCCCCTGCAACGTTAGGCTCACCATTCACCACGGTGCAAGAGGAAAAATGGGGAATTAAGTGTGAAATGTGTCATTACATTTTAATCTTAAAAACGTATACAATTGCAGTAATTTTATTTCAAGCAATAGGCCTACTACATAATTTTTATTTAAACTTAATTTTTAAAAATTTCTTTAAGTGATCGGTTTTCTTTGCCGGTGAGTGTAGATGCACGTTGGTCATCACAATGCAGTTGCAACAACTTCCTGCCTCATCCTGTGGGCAAGCAGCATATGTAAGATGCTTGATTTTGTGGTAACACTCCCAGGGATTAAACATTTTGGTGGTCACATGAGGATTGCAGCGACAAGGCATGATTCTTGTCTTTGCCGCTAGAGCACCCTGAAGCACGTGATATTAAACATTAAACTAAACTCCGTTGCTCTACATCCCTGGAGGGACTAGGCCTACCATCCACTGCATCAGCTACCATAGGCAGACAGCCAGGATTGGGCGCATGTGGTTGGCATGGCAACACCCATGGTTTCTATGACTGGAACTGATACTTCTCAATCAAGTAGCTCCTCAATTTGTACCACGAGGCTGAGTGCTCCCTGTTTCAAACCTCCCTACCTCAGAAAAATTAAGGGATCCATAGCCAGCAAACCCAACCATGAGACCGTGCAGGCACTATTAGACACTATCATATATTTATGTATTCTCAAATTACAAGTAGGCCTAATCGCAGCAATCTTGGCCACCCATTACATATGTAACTCCTGTAAAATAGTGCAACACTCTGTTTCAACAACCACGATCCGCCCCTGTATGTACCAAAGAACATATAAAAATAAAGTTTGGAGATTGGAGCAAACTTTAAAAATGTAATATCACAAAATGAGGTTTGGTGGGTTAGCACTATCTTCCCTCAACTCATTCAATACAGCCTTTCAAGAAAGGTACTGGTAGTAGTCTTATTAATTTATTACAGGCAAAGGCAAGAAAAGTTGAAGCTGCAAGGGATGCCATGTTCAGTGGTGAGAAGATCAATTTCACAGAGAACCGAGCAGTATTACATGTAGCTCTGAGGAATTGTAGTAACACACCAATTGTTCTCGATGGCAAAGATGTAATGCCAGATGTTAATGGTGTTTTGGCACATATGAAAGAATTCACAGAAGAGGTACAGTTCCAACCTATATTAATATTAAAGTGCAGTATTATAATGCTCAGAAGGTACCAGTTATATGTTTCCTTATTTTAATTTTTTATGTGTCTTAGTTGTTAAGATGTTAACAGTATTCTAACACCAGGATTATAAGTGTTACCAATATATATACTAACTTAATAAAAATATTACAGGTTCACATTATTTAATACTGCTGTGATGTGTTCAGCTTTTCCTTCTCTCTGCACTTTTATCATTATGAAAGCTTGTTGTTGAAGTTGCCTCCTTTACAGTTTTTAATTCTAGCAACTCATTTTTTTATATAACCCCTAAGTACAGTATGTTTTACATATGAGTAGGCCATCATGCGGGTTTCTGCATTGTGGCAGCCACAGCTCCAACTCCCGAGCGATCAGGTGAAATATCTATGCAAATAAAGCTACTAACAGTGTAATGATTCAGGTTCTCACAATTACAGTTAAAATTACAATGAAAATATTAATGGACCTCATCACAAGAGATATTGGAAATGTCCCTCTTGCATCCACACAACACTGGTACCTTTTTAGGAAATTTTCTTTCTCATGCATAATCACATACTGTTACAGTTGGGACCGTGCGGACCATAAACCCTTACTAATTACTCGATCTTCAAAAATTTCTTGAGTGAACTTTAATAACTCAACTGTATGCACAGTAGCAGAGTCTTGCTGGAAATTTGCACTCCAACAACTCAATATTTAAGCTGTCAGTTGTGATTTTGTTAAAAGATATTGCTTATAGACAGAGAGAAAGTATCATAATTAATAAATGTATTAATATCTTCCTTTAGGTACTTTCCAAGAAGTGGGTAGGCTACACTGGAAAGCCTATTGAAGATGTTGTAAACATTGGTATAGGTGGTTCTGACTTGGTATGTATATTATTACTAAGTAGGTTCTTGATTTCAATGACTTAAAATAGTATAAATAGAAAAACAGATTATTCTAAAAAAATCTCAAAATACAGCTTTTGAAAGAAAAAATAATGCAGTGAAGACAACAGCGCTGTGATTTTAAGATAGAACAAGCATTTTTATGAAGATATGGTTGTATTTTAACATTTTAAAGACATTTTAATTTTTTGGGGGGACTGCTAATCATTTATATTATTTTTGACAAGTAATTTATGTAACATTTTGATAATTTTAAGAAATTTTAACTGTTATTATTATTACTTCTAGTGAAACACATGAGTTAATGCTTTTAGGCCGGTATTTATAGTCGCAATAAGTCGTACTTATATCCAAGTCAAACTTTAATCTCGTCTTAAGCTGAGTTTCTGGCAGAAACAAGTCGTACTTATGACGTAGTTGCTTTATAAAGTGAGACTTGACAAAGTCGAGTTTATTGCTATTCATAGTCACTAAAGTATGGCTTATTTCTCAAAATAAGACTACTTTATCAAGTCTTATTTCAGTTTAATAAGCCAGAACCATGGATAGTGATTTTGAAGATCTGGGCGAGGTATTAGAAGAAAATCGCGCCCCAAAGCGTTATTTGCGAAACATGATGAATCCTTTCAAATTCTACGATGACACTGAATTTAAAAAGAGATTTTGTTTCAAGAAGACACAAGTTTGGAAATATCAATCGTCTATCTTTCATCAGCATTTCTCTCTGCTGGCATTTCATATCAGCCCAAAGCTTCCTAAGCTGTTTTGAATCTCTCTAAAACAATAATTAATATCGAAACAAATACATGAGCGTACCGGTATTAATTCTGAACAATGTCCAAGCTAATATATATACAAAATATTCCCAAGAAACTATTGATCGATTTACTTACGGTACACAATGCATAATATGACTGGATGAAATTAATTCTTTGTTTACATTGCACAGCGCCGTCTGTATTTTTATATCATGATGGTGAAATATGTACTCAGATGGCTTTGCATTACACGAAATCTGAAGTACGATTCACTGATTCAAATTTTGTTGGCAGTGAACGTGCGATTTTTCATATTATCGAGTTTGACTTTAATATGTAGAACAAGTAGAGCTTTATGAAGTCAGACCTAACAAAATACGACTTTAAAGAAGACTATGAATACGAAAACATATAAGTTGACTTGTCCAATAAGCTCAGCTTTATAAAGTTGTTCTTAAGTCGCAGACTATGAATACCGGCTTTAGACAAGTAATGTAAGTTTATTTACAAGGCTTTTATCCATTTACAGTTTTTTTTAAATAATTTATACGATAGCATTAGAATAAATTGTATATTTATTATATTAATTGAGCACTGGTGGAATATTGATAATATTGAAAACACAGATTTTGATCAGTTGGAAAATGAAAATAATTAAAATAAATCATCATTTTTTTATGTCTTATTTATTTGTAAATTATTTTGAATTGAGAAAGGCTGATTTAATGAAAATGGCATCCTGTTTCAAGGGTCCTTTGATGGTGACAGAAGCTTTGAAACCATTTGCTGCTGGCCCAAGAGTTCATTTTGTATCCAATATTGATGGTACACATTTGGCTGAGGTACTGAAGAAACTTAATCCAGAAACTGTACTGTTTATTATTGCTTCAAAAACATTCACCACACAAGAAACCATCACAAATGCTACCTCTGCAAAGGAGTGGTTCCTTAATTCTGCTAAAGATGTAAGTTATGTTAGTAGTAATAATCTAGTATTATTAACTTAAATTTTGGACACAGTTCTGTTTGCCATATTTCCGTTTAAAATATGTACCTATAGTTCAAGATCCAAATGAGCAATATTATGAAAGATTTATTTTGGATATTTCCAGGCCTCAGCTGTTGCTAAACATTTTGTAGCACTCTCAACAAATGCTCCTAAAGTAAAGGATTTTGGAATTGATGAGAAAAACATGTTTGGCTTCTGGGACTGGGTTGGAGGGCGCTACTCTCTATGGTCAGCTATCGGACTTTCTATCTCTCTCTATGTTGGTTTTGAGAACTTCCACAAACTTCTTGAAGGTGCTCACTATATGGATAATCATTTTAAAAGTGCACCTTTGGAAAAGAATGTAAGTATTTTAGTTCATTTTTAATATAATGTACTATGTCAAGTACCGGTATGTAAAACAAATTCATATTGTAGGCACAGCTGTATAGTAGAACCTGAATTATCCGACCTAATGTAGATCGGGCTTACTGCATTCTTAATAAAAAAAAAGTTAGATAGTGCTGAAAATTATCAATGTTTTACAGTTAATGTATCTTAGATATTATTCATTTGTAAACAGATACTAATATTATATTAAGCTTACTATAAAGGTAAAGTATATTCTATTGCATGTTAAAAGACTGATTAAACATTTGATTCCAGGCTCCAGTTATTTTGGCTCTCTTGGGAATCTGGTACCACAATTTTTATGGTGCAGAAACCCATGCTTTACTTCCATACGACCAGTACCTCCACAGATTTGCAGCATATTTCCAACAAGGAGATATGGAATCTAATGGAAAGTAAGTAGGTGCTTCTACCTAGGGAACAGTACGGGTTGTCATATCAAAACCTATCCTCAAATTTAGCTTCCTTACAGATATACAGCTTCTCATACAAACTGTAAGTGGGTGAAAACTTGTTTGTATTGTTCCATAAGGAAACAATGGCGGGCACTTGTGTGGCTCGCTTGAGTAGCCCACATGGTGGGGAACATAAGCTACAGCAGGTGCTGGGAAGAAGAGAAGAAGCCATGTTGTTACCCTTTGAATGTGATTTTTAAATAGTAAGTTCTTATCATTTCCACATTTTGAAACTACTTAATCTGTTACAGACTTTGAGGGGTTGGGTATGATTGTTAGTGTGTGTTGCTAGAAATGTGGCCACTCAATTTGTGTGATAAAAACAAAGATTTTTCGCCAGGCACAGAGAATCATAACAGTAGTGCTTCAAACAACCTGTTCTCAATATCGACATTTCTTGTCCAGACAAAACTCTTTACGGCACTCGTCATTATAGGCCAAAGTAAACTAGTAATAATAATGTCAATTGAACCAATTTAAACAGCACACAAGATTCACTCTGCTAATCCTAAACACTTAAAAAATACTAATTACTTCACAAGTAAGTACTAATTACTTCACAAGATCTGCTGGAATACAAACGTATGTATCAGAGGAGGGTATTAATCATTATTAAGTGCCAGAATGGTACTTTCTAAGATTGTATGGTGGACGGGAAAAAATTACTGTCCATCTGTGTGTCTGTATGTACAATAATTAAATATGCTTTATCAGATTTTCATAAAGTTTGGTGTGCACACTTATAATGTCCATGGGACGAAGGCTATTGATTTTGGACCAAATCGGTTGATAGGTACCAGAGTAACACCCAATTAGAGACCTAATTTGTGAAAATATTACACTGAATTCATCAAATGCAATTCAGTTCTCATGACAACAATATTGTTTGCAGTGTTCATATACTGCTTTGGAAGTTGCAATACACTGGGGTTTTGACAAATAAGACTGTACACACATATTCCTTCACATATGCTTATCAAACTTTAGACCTTTGTTTTTCCGTAAGCCCTTCTTAATGAATCGATTTGGAGCTTAACTCTGAGACTGATTACAAAAAATAGGTAACTTCTTTTCTGCATATCATAATAGCAACCATCAATTATTATATTAAACAAAAGCATGACATATAAAGTATAGAATACAAGATTTCATATAGGAGTTATGAAAATAAAATACAAATTTTCACAGATATTGGTCTGTTAACTCCATCTGGAACTTTGTAACATCAGTTACCTGATTTTATTATATTATTATTCACCACCTTAGTGACAAGGAAGGGGAGAGATAAAGCAAACTGCACATAGGCCTGCATGGGAGGCAGGAACTGTGCTTTGGAATACTTTGACAGCCTATACAGCACACATTAGGTAGCAAAGGACTACCCCCTCCCACTGACAGCTGTGTTAGACTACTCTGTATTTCAAATTTACGAGATTTGCAATTAATTTTCACCCACTTAAAGTTTATATGAGTAGCTAATTTTTTGAATGTATCTATCTGCAATGGAGACCTACTGATATGCAAAATTTTAGTGTAGGTTTCGACATGACAACTCATACTTTTTTCTTGTAAGAGTAATTTAAAAGTTTTGAGATGGACAGCATCAATTATTTGAGGGATATAGATAGAACATTTTCCATGCCAATGGCAAGTTTATAGTTGGGATTAGAACATGCAATTAAATTTTTAAATTATTCAAAATGGCAGCTACTTCCTTTGTCGGAGTTACATTTTTTGGTATTTTTAACCACCAAATTATTTTTTGTAAAATAAAAATGTAAAATTTGACTGTCCCTGTTAACGAGCGTGAGCTCATTGGGACCTTTGTAAAATAAAATAAAGAAATAAATATTTAAGAGTGGCATGGTTCTGGTCATTTTTTAAGTATATGTGGCACCTTGCAAAAATAATTTCATAAAATTATTTTCAGTAGTTTTTAAATACCAGGGAAACTGTTCTCAAAAAACGTAGTTTGTGGCAAAAGAGCAATAATTAGATAGGCTGACATTAAAATACACAGCTAACTGATAGCTGCCTACCTTAAACTGCAGTATCTTGCAGTATCAAAAATCTTCCTCAATACTTAGTTCTCAAATTTCTACTCTGTTCTCAGGTTGAAGTGTTAAGAGGCTCTATTTTGCACTCATCATAGGGGACTATCGGGAATCTGAAGAAACCTACAAGGCATCTTTTTACCCTGAATGAGAGGAAAGGCTTTTTGTTCTGAACACATTCCTCTTTTTTGAATTTTGTATTTAAAATATTTAAAAAAATATCCCTTTTTCAGATATGTGACACGAAGTGGAGAAGCTGTTACCTATTCTACAGGACCAATTGTGTGGGGAGAGCCAGGAACAAATGGCCAGCATGCTTTCTATCAGTTGATTCATCAGGGAACAAGACTAATTCCAGCTGATTTTATAGCGCCTGCACAAACACACAATCCTGTTCAAAATGGCCTACATCACAAGGTACATAAACTAAATTAAAAACTTTTAATCAGTGCATCTCTTAAATGAAAAAGGTATCTGGCATTATCCAAATAGTTAAAAACATGATTTTGCAAATGCTGATTTCAAAAAATCAAAATCTAAGATCTTAATTTTGAAATCATTTTGAAATAATTAAATGGGCTTACTACTAATAAATATTGCTTTTTGTTCAACTGTAAACTTATTGCATGTGACATAACAGAATGAGCCTATTATTCCACACTATAAAAATTCACATGGCCTTAACAAGATCCCAGTCATTGGCCTAGATTAGAGGATCGGTGGCAATTTTAAGAAACCATTTATTTATACTTAATATATTCTATTAATATATTCTTTTCATATTTTATATGATAATAAAAGCATTTTTATGACTTAATTGTAACTGTTTATACTTTGTCATTAGGCAGCTCTCGACTGTGAAATTGAACGACATCCTTTAAAGTATAGGATTTCAGATTTCATTATAACAAGCACTGTTGTCCAACTATCAATTAATTTTGTACATGGAACAATCTTCAAGTCTTGAAAACAGCAATTCAACCAGATTATAAACAATCTGCATCTATAATAATAAAAGAAGGTGTTTGTCTTTCTGTCTGTTTGTTTGTCTGAATGTGCGCGATGCCCAGCAAAATCTACCGAATGGAGAGGTCTGAAATTTTAAACGTAGATGGACTGAAGGGTGGGCGAATGCACCTTGAAATCGGATTTTTTATTTTTGCTTTCATTCACGAGTTATGAGTGAAAAACTGGCAGTAAACATGATTTTTTTTTTACTATCCAGGCATCAGTTTTCAGTTCATTATGCTCATCAAATCAGTTGCAGGTGGCTTTGCCGTTTTTTGTCATAATTTGAAAATAAAAGAATCGCTTCATTTTGTAAGCCCACCCTGGTCAATTAATTTGTTTATAATGCCGAGGCCCGTAGACATCTGAAATTTTCAACATAGTCAGAAGAGGGATAGTAAATATAGGCCTAAATGGACAAACATTGATTGATTTGTTCGGAACTCATTATGCAGGGTTTTCTGGGCCAGAGAACTCAAATCTGAGGTTGTTTTTCCCAGGTGGCGCATTCTAATCGTGGGATTCACTTGAAAACCAGATTTTTAGCTCTTTCATTAATTATTAATCGTTTAATTTAGGGCTATGAATGTTTCGCTTGCAAGTGTAATGTCTTAATTATTTTGCTCTTAATTTTTAATCTTCCAGTTAATAATCCAATTAATTTTATTAATAGCTGCAGGAATCTGCTAGTTTAAAATAAAATTAAGTCTTAATTAATCATTGTATGGAAGTTTACACAGTGAAGCTTATTATAATTTAATAATATTGAGTTGGGTTTAGCACTATGCTTCACTTATTTTATAAATACCTGTACTAGTTTCGAAGACCCTCGTCATTCATAATCATCAGGTTAACACCAACTGCCGGCTGGCCGTTTTTGTTGCGCTCTGTTGGAAGTGTGCGGTATTTGGCGATGACATCCTTCGATATCTTCGATGACTTCGACATCCCATCAGACGAAGATCTCATCGCCAAATGCCACACACTGCCACCAGAGCGCAACAAAATCGGCCAGCCGGCAGTTGGTGTTAACCTGATGATTATGAATGACGAGGATCTTCGAAACTAGTACAGGTATTTATAAAATAAGTGAAGCATAGTGCTAAACCCAACTCAATATTATTAAATTAAAATTAAGTCTGTTCATCTTAATTTAAATATACTAAATTGAGCTAATTTCATGTATTTTAACATGTGTTGCTTTGAGGTTAAAACACCAAGAGCTTCTTTTCAATTCCACTGATACCTTATTCATCACTGTAGGCTTTGTAGTAGTTGAGAAAAAATTAATCATTTTTTGGGGAGGGTGGAATGTTGAAGGGTTTACTGGTTATAACATAATATGTTAACAGGCAGTGATTTTATTTCAGATTTTGATGGCTAATTTCTTAGCTCAAACTGAGGCTCTAATGAAGGGGAAGACAAAAGAGGAAGCTAAAGAGGAACTGGAGAAGTCAGGACTCTCAGGAGCTGCATTGGAGAAAATTCTTCCACACAAAGTATTCGAAGGAAACAGACCAACGAACTCAATTATTGTCAAAAAGATCACCTCTTTCACACTTGGTGCACTCATTGGTACGAGCATTTAACCTTACACCAATTGTTTGGCTACTTACGTTCCAATGTAATTTCTACATATTGGTTTCTTATTTTGCCATTGCTTTGTTTCAGTTCTGTATGAGCACAAAATATTCACTCAGGGAGTGATATGGGACATCAACTCTTATGACCAGTGGGGGTAAGTAAATATAATAATATAGTAAACTTTTCCAATAGGGACCTTAGAAATAAACTTTTAGCATTGTACTCTGGATTTTTTTAAAAGCAAATTTGACTCACTTGACTTAATTCCTTTTATTTGACGAAGCCTATAGCAAACTCGCATTTTGCTCAAATGGTGAATATTAAACTAAACTAAACTATTCTGACCTGGAGCATAGGGTACACACTAGCTATCTATCAAACCCTATTCAGTATTGTGTTGTTAATGGTCATGAAAATTATTAGGAATCAAAACAAATTGGAATTCAGAATCTACAGAAAATCAACACACATGAACAATTACATTAAATATAATAAATCCAATCTAAGACCTCACCAATTTGCACTTTTTAATAGTTTAACACATAGACTGACCCACATACCACTAACAAAGGAAGAATATAATATCAAATACCAACACGTACATGAAGTGGCTATGACAAATGGTTTCAAGTTCAATTTCATTGACAAGATGATTGATAAAACACGATAAACAAAAGAAGATTAAAGAAATAACTACATTGGTTAATGCAGAAAAAACCTAACCAATCTACAGCAAGTTTTCATCCTAACTTGTTGCAAAAATTTGAAAAAGTATTTAAAGAAAACATCAAATTAGCACCACAAAACAAATATAATTTGAGGAATCTACTTAATCACCCATTTCAAAACAGTACACCAGTTATGACATTATCAGGAATTTACCAAATGAAATGCCAAGATTGCAGTAAAATTTACATTGGACAGACAATGAGAAATTTGGAGATTAGAATGAAAGAACATCTGAGAAATATAAAATTTGTACAGACAGATAAATCGGCAGCAGCATATCATTCTTGTACATATGACCACTACATTAAAAAAATATATCAAACTACTCAAACATGTTAAAAGACCAATGGAACTCAATACTTGGGAAAAAATCTTTATAATGAAAAACCAAGATGACATGAATTTTGAAATTCCTCCAGTTAATGGCATCAGAATGACCAAAAGGGACAGAGAGGGCATCACAACACTGACAAAAACTACCAGCCATAGCCACGAGAATGTCAGTCGACCATTAACCAAGGATGGGGATGATGGTTTTAACTAGTCCATAAAAATGAGGCCTAAGTGGAGCTAAAAGTGTTTATAAGTTGACCATTTTTAATGATGATTCAATAGCTTTACTGTTTATATCACTTCCTTTTTTTATTTGTCAGTAACAGTTATATATTCCAGGTTGGGGTTGTTAGCCCAACAACCATGGTCTTTCGTGTCAGGGTTAATAATAATAATAATAATAATAATGTTTATTAGCCTATGTCCATACAGGTGAGGCATCGTCAATATACATAATAACAGTTCTTATAAGACAAAGTCAGCAGTAAGGAATTCGTGTACAGAGTAAAATGGTCTCCTTATTAGCCATGCATATACATAATTTTTAAAACTATTTATGGGTAAGCAACGGACGCTTAAAGGCAGTTTGTTGAATAAATTAATTCCATTATAAAAACAAGTGTTATAAGAACTATTTAAACGACACTTCGGTAGATTTAAATCTGCCCTATGTCTTGTATTATAATTATGCATTTCTATATCAGTATAACTCTCTAGATTATTCTTGACAAATAAGATACAATAAAATACATATAAGTTAAAAACTGTCATAATATTCATTTCAGTAAAAAGAGGTCTACAGCTTTCTCTCTGACTTTTGTTTGCCATTATCCTCAGGGCCTTTTTTTGGAGAAGTAAAATCGAATTTGTTTCCCTGGAATGACCCCAGAGATATATTCCATAAACAATATGGCTTTGTAAAAGAGCAAAATACACAGTCCTTAAAACTTCAAGTGAAATGCAATTCTTAATTCTTCTTAGAACAAAAATACCTCTCGCCATTTTCTTACAAATATTTTCAACATGGGGCTTCCAAGTAAGCTTAGAGTCTAGGTGAAAACCAAGTAATTTAATATTGTCGCAGTTATTAGGTATCGTGCTTGTAAGACCAAAAGAGTATTTCTGAGTCTTTGAATCATTTAGAGCAAACCCATTTCTACCAAACCAGTCCTTTGCAGCTTTGAGGCCATCCATTTCCATATGTTTCATCTGATCTAAGCTTTTATCAGAAGATATAAGAGTGGCATCATCTGCATATAACACGATATCCACTGGTATATTATAAGACAGATCATTTACTGCAACGAGAAAAAGTAATGGTGCCAGTATAGATCCCTGTGGAACTCCACAGTTTATGGATCGAATATCAGAACTTTGGTCGTTTATACTAACAAACTGTTTCCTGTCATATAGAAAGGACTTAATTAAGTTCAACTCAGCGTTATTAACCCCATAGTACTGAAACTTTTTAATTATCAGTTTATGATCTATGGTGTCAAAGGCCTTAGTTAGATCACAGGCTGTTAGTGATAGTTGATCCTTATTTTCAAAAGCTGTGATGATCTTTCTGACTACATATTCAGTAGCTAACACCGTGGACTTTCCTTCCAAAAACCCATACTGTTTGGGTGACATTATGCCTCTTAGATATTCCAATAACTGTTTATGCATGAGAGATTCAAAGATCTTGGACAGAATTGGTACCAAGCTTACTGGTCTATAATTAGCCGGAGAGTTCTTATCCCCCTTTTTGTAGACTGGAACAACTTTACTTATTTTCAAGCGGTCAGGGTAAATTGCATACTGGAAACATAGATTAATTAAAGTAGTTAGGGGGGCTAAAATTGACAGGATAATACTCTTAATGAAGTAGTTGGACATGCCATATACATCATTGCTCCGAGAATTTGACAATTTGCTTGTTACGTTGTACACCTCCTCTCTGGTGATTAGTTTCCATTTTAAACTTGTACCACATTGTGGAGCATTTTCACATAGTTTCATGGCCTTTGTTATATCCATTTGACAGCTATTAACAATATCATTAACTGACTGAATACAGTACTGTTGAAAAGCCTGTGGTTCAATTTCAACCTTGTTAGAAGTATTAATGTTTACCATACCTTGGTTACCATACCTTTTCAGATACTAGGCATTTGCATTCAATCGCCCCTAAAGGAATAGGGTTTGCTAGTTGCATAATTAGGCTAGCCTACCAACTAGAGCTTTTCTTGGCACTTACCAGAGACATTCACTTGATATCAGTGCCTTCATCAAGATTCCACAACAGCCATTAACTCCTGCAGTTTTTCAGACTGGGGACTGATACTAAGTTGAACTGGATTGCTGTCCAATGGCTGAGTTCATTGAAGAGTCAAGGCACAGCTGTGTTTAAAATTAAAAATTAATTATTTGACATCTGCAATAAGGACATCAATCTTCATAAAAGATAGTATTGCTGATGATGATGATAGAGAATAGATAATTATTATAATCCCCAAAGTTCCATAAACCAGATTTCTACATGTATTAATTATATTTTGGGAGTGTTGTGCCTAGACTGCTTGCAAAAGTTAAAGGTATAAGGGTAATAATCAATCATCGTTTGGTATTTTCAATTTGGGAAGGTACAAGTCATGTCATTTCCATAACTTCACCCATAACTTTAACTTTGCAGCCAGTATAATGAATAGGGAGGGGATAACCATACAACCAACTGACAAAGAAAATTTCAGTTTGTAAACTTTAGCCTATATTTTGTGTCTTTATTTGTTTAATTTTCTTGTTACAGTGTTGAGCTTGGAAAACAATTGGCGAAAGCTATCGAACCTGAACTTGCAGACAAGAGCCCTGTATCTTCTCATGATCCATCAACAAATGGCCTCATCAACTTCCTCAAGAAGTCTGCTTGTCCTTGTTAGGATAATAATGTACATGCACAGTACCTCTGTAAGAGTAGGAAAAAATGTTGATTGTTTAGTGAATAAACATATTAATACAAAAGAGGAATTTTAAAATTTAGAATGCCTATACTGGTGATGGATATAATTAGTTCAGTGTATTCATCAGCGAATTAAGTTGTATACACTAATATTTGAGGTTGATGTAGGCAGTAAGGCAGAATGCATACGAGATCTGAAGATTCCAAACCAAATAATACCTGTGAATTAATGGTCGGAATCATATCTTATTTTTATAAGATCTTCCATTACTGCCATTTGAAAAAGACACAAAGTTTGTCTTTATTTTTATATTACTATCTTTTAAATTGAAGATAGAATTAACCAATTTTTAATTTCCACATATTTATGTAATTTTTTGTTGCTTTTTTAGCTTTTTGTTGGTGATCTTGCTTCTTTTTATTTTTTATTATTTTTATATATATTACCAGGCTAAAGCTATCTCTCTATATTTATTATTTTAATCCCTACATTTTTTAAACTTCTTCAGGTCTCACTTTCAGTTCCAAATAAGCAAACTTGATATGCTTTTGCTTGTACAATAAACTTCATGTAGCTGGAGTAAAACAGAAAGAACATGTACTAACAGTTTCACCTCCGTATCCATGAAGCCCTGCCAGGTAAGCAATCTCTGCTAGCTAACTGGCAAATGATGTACAGTATAAAGGCCTGCCAAGTCCCAAGCTTCACTTACAGCTGTCACTTGAACCAGCTGGTTCCTGCAGGCCCCTCCTCCATGCTGTGTTTTCTATGTTCTTTGCTGAAGGCATTCTTAGCAGGAGGAGGTTAGCAGGCGTTCCATGCAGCCATCATAACATATCACTATTGCTAACTTGCACTTTGAATAATGCAATGTTCTTATGCTTATTATTATTAAATAGTAACATTAGTAGATTTTGTTAAGAAAATGTCTAGTATTCCTCATATTTATTTATTTATTTATTTTTTAATACAACTAAAGAAAATTCATATTGATTTTTTCCCTATAATATCTTATTGGTCACTACAATGTTGCCAATTTAGTTTGACGCCATATATCTTCATGGTTGCCATATCGTTGCAAAATCCGGAACCTCTGCTGGCAGGGCTTTATAGATACCGTAAGCAAGCAGACTCCTAGGGGTCTGCCATCTGGGTGTGGATACACTGCTATTCCTAGCCGAGATTCATAGTTAAGTCTCTTAGTTTTAGACTGTCAAGAATCTGTGATAAGCAAGCATACTTATATTCACTGTGGCTCTTGTTGAAGTGCCCTATGCTAAACAAGTTCTGCACATTGCATCCAGGTTTATAGTCTTGTAACTCTTAAAATGACATTCTGTGCCATATATTATATTATTTGTTAGGCTTTTAAGTTGTACTTATCATCATTGTAATACTGTACATGTATTTTTGTCATAGGTGTCAAAAATTAAGATGTAATTTATTATCATCTTGAATTAAAAAAACTGTTAAATATGAATTTAAGAAGTATATCTGTTATATCCTGTCATGGAATAGAATAACATATTATTTAATTCAATTTTTCTTGATTAGAAAACCTAACGAATAAAACCAACCATATTAATCATACCAGAGTCCTAGTAGATTATTTTTTCAGTAGAGTCAATTTCAAATTTTGCTGACCCTGAGTGTACACCCAAATAGGCCACTTATACAGAGCTCTCCAGTTCCAGCCTAGAGAATGGTAGAGAATTCCAGCATATCACTTCCAAGAAAATCAACATCGATTTGGACTCTACAGTACTTCCAAAAGAGCATACATCCATCCCATACTGTGGCAATACTTCCAAAAGAGCATTCATCCATCCCATACTGTGGCAATACTTCCAAAAGAGCATTCATCCATCCCATACTGTGGCAATCCATCCAACAAGATCAATGGAGCTCTTTATGAGAACAACCTGAAAACTACACAATTATCACCTAAACAAGGTCTTACAATTTGTACAGCCTGTGAAAGACAAACTCCCAAAAGTATGTAAGATCCTCTGCAAAAATGGGGAAAGTCTATACTGGACAAGTAGGACAGATGGAGATGCTATGAACATTAGCAATACATGCGGTTATACCGGTACTACCCAAAAAATCTGCTGTGGCATAACACTGCATAGGATACACCAACATATTGTTTCACAAAGGCATGGCCATAAACAATTCAGTATCACACTGGGTCATAAAAGAGGTCATCAAAATTATTTATGATGTGAACAATTTCATCAAAGAGGAACCATTCAGCAATGCTTGGACTCCAGAAAAAAACACTGAAAACACTCATTAGGATCGGATAGATTCCGACCACATTTAGCAACCAGTACGTTTTGATAGGGTCCAAAAAGATATGGAGCTTCCTAGTAGAAGCACACCGAGACAAAGGGGCCCTGATTTGGACTGAATCCAAACTATAATAGCTTAAATGTCCTAAATTACGCAAATATTTCATACTAAACAAAAACCAGTACTTTAAGTGACCATGATACTTAAAAGCTTGGGAACCACTGGCCTAATAGACTAACAGCGTCTTGGGAAGCAAATCTAAGGTTTAGCCCTTGGCTCAAGTAAGTCGAGAATTTTTCTTAAAAATCAAATGAATGGCTCAAGTAAGTAGAGAATTTTTCTTAGAAATCAAATGAATGTTATGAAGACCATTATTTCCTATTAGGTATTACATCCAATAATTTATCTGCATTGATATTACTAACCTACATTCAGGACTATCGTAAAATGGGATATATTGTAACTACAATACAGTACACACCGCTTATTGTGATCACTTTGGGATGCAGCTAATCTGATATCATTAACTGATTGATAACAGTAGCCTAAGGAATCAAATGAAGGTTATTTATTCATATACAATATAATACACTACAAAACAGAATAAAAAATATTTATTCATAAAATAATACTTAACTGTGAATCATCGAATCACTCATAGGCTAATGCAGCAATAGACTGCAACTATTTTTTCAACCAGTAACAAAGTTTTTTATTGTTTTTACTTTCCTTTAGGAGTCCATTAACCAATACTCCATACTCAGTTACGAGTGTTTTTGGAAGTCTATACTGATCTGTGGTGAACACCATGTAGCAAAACATCTAACGCCTGTCTGTCCAAGTCTTTTCATTTTACATTAGCCATCACTGCTTCAACACTGTTATCTTCATAAATTAAAAGCTGCATCGTAACTGTGGGGTGAAACTTTTTTACTGCTTAAAAGAGAAAGTTAGATAATGCCACCCCCCTCGAACTGGTCATCCTGTGAGCTGAGAACAGTAATGCTACCTCCAGTACAATACAATAGAAACCGTTAGAAACGAAACCGTTAAAAACGAAATTCTGAATGACGTACAGTACTTGGAAATAATGCCGCAAAAAAGAAAATGTGACAACATAAACCGAATCTTTGATCACAATAAACAATTTTTGCAATGTATTAGTATTCATCTGTATGGGACTTCATAAAAGTGATAACATTATCCATGATTACACTAAGCGGCGTTCACTGTATACATATTATATACCTGTATATACATATATATTTATATATACATTTATGCATACATACATACACACATTCACACACAACATGTATCACTTACATAAGAATGGGAAAAGCTTATGCAATTCTATCCATTGAGGGGAGAGGCAACTGCCTACCCTGGGTGGCAAAATAAAACTGAAATATTGAACTTTCTATAATTTCATGGCACTAAAAAACAAATCAAAGTACAGATGAATGTAAAATGATGAAGCTTTACTAAGTAATTATTTAGAGAAAGTAATCTCAAAACCTTCCTTGGAGAAGAGTAAAACAAGCTTAATCCAATAACATAACAGCGCTAAGTACATTGGTGTGATTCATAAGAAAGTTTCTCAGAGAGGAAAATCCTGCCTTAATTGGTGTACAACAGGTACAGGGGTGACATGGGACTGACTTGTCCCCCGACCAACAAGAAAATGCCCGGATCCAGTACTGATTCCATCCTATCTTATTGTCCCCAATAGCTAACTCCAACAGTTACATTATCCTGTCTTCACTATAAGTGAATAGCTCATTCACCATTGCTCAGTACTATCGTATTTACCAATGCAATAGATATACTTTTTTCCCAGAATTTTATAACTAAAAAACTAGGGTGTGTCCTTATTTATGTGAGGAAAAAATGTTAGTGGGGAAAAAACACGTATTTAAAAGATGTGCCAGCTAATGATCAATAGCATATGTATCGATATATCAGCCTCAACTAATAAATCGATCGTGTCGTACATATGATTATCTATAGTTAACAGCTGCATAAACAGAAGAGAAACAATACACACATTACAATTGGACATTGTAAATTCTTGTTCAGTGTATGTGTTACCACGTTTTTCCACGAATTGATAACTATCTGCCTGAAACTCACTGTATAACTTGAATATTTCAGTCGGTTCTTATCCATCCTCCAAATACAAGTTTATCAACAACTGTCTACTGCAGATGTCCTAAGAATACTGTGATATTAATCGACAATCGAATATTATTTTGTACGTTAATAAGAACCAATTACATTTACCATTTCCATGCACTGTTATTTAAAACTTGAATTTAAAAGTAAGCAGGCCATCCAATCTTACTACTTCAAATAGTATTAAAACAACTTTTAGTTAGAAATGAGATGTGACTATTACATGGGGAATTTTTATTTTTTAACGCAAAAGGTTGGGGTGCATCCATTATGCAGGGCATGCATTACACGCGTAAATATGGTATCTGCGTACAGGGGAAAACTTAACTTAAGACCCTGAGGAACCACCAAAGGATAAAATTTGGTAAACAAGATGTAAAAACAAAACAACAGTAATTTTTCTTTTAAAAAATTGACAGAGTTGCATTGTTCGCAAAATTATTCAGTAAATGAACTACTAACATGAAGAGCCACATTTGGCTTAAAAGTGAATTAGAGCCACTTTTATGTACTAAGCATGCACAGCCTATGTTCCATCCTGCGCTGGTTTTATGTTCCAGGAATGCACTGAGCAAGGCAGTCTCTTAACTCAAATATTTTGGTCAAGTTTGAACAATTTTTATTTAGTGTTAACAGGAAATATTTTTTGCTCTGCTAACTGTGAATTTGAGGAGGGCTAGGAGGTTGAAAGAGTTCTCGGTCTACACAACCAACTGTTACCCTGACTAAAACTTCTCTTTTCATCAGAAGGAAGGGCAATTAAATCTTGCATACAAGGTCGTCCGGCCACAAATTGTACCCTACTTGCCTTAGAGGTGCACTTCATAGAAAAAATAATGCTCACGAAGACTTCAGAACAGGAGTGATACATAGTGTAAGAAACCAATATAGGGAAACTGGTTACTACACAAACTAATTACATGCAGGGACATATTGAATGTTTCGTAATTCTTAAACTGAAAGTTTATTTTAAAAATGCAATAATTCACAAGAGGCTCCTCAGCATTTACATGTCTGGTTTAAGGGGTTAATAGCATTTAGCTTTATACACAATACAACAGATGAGCATTTACAACTGAACACATATAGCAAGTTGTTCATGAAATAAACAATTTGATTATTTTTTTAAGAAATAGTTATAGCACATTCACTATCACAACATAAGTGATTTTGTAATCACCTTATGAGTGGATTTATATGTAGTGTTGAAATATCCTGCTAATTTGTAACTTGGAATGTTTAAATACAGAAAGTAGGTAGTTCAAGGATGGTAAAATTCATACAGTATCTGAAGGCATTGAACAAATTTAAATTAGAAAATGCATAAAAACTTTTTTTTAAACATTTTACTTATCCAACAAAATTCATGAGATCATTTTTAAAAAAAGTCTGACCAAGGGGGTATTGCATAATAGTTAGCAAATGTCTCGGACATTACAGTAACTAAAATATTACAGATACAGTGATTTAAGCTGTTCATTTATCTGTAAAGATTGATTATATGCTTGGAACTATTATATGGCTCACGCTATACTAAGGAAAATCAGGTGCGGCTTTAGTGGGACCTGTTTGTGCGAGTAGCAAATGATAGCAAGGAAACATTGCACAGTTCACGTAACTCCACAACAAACAGAAACATCACGTTGTGCAATTTCAGATTATTAAAAATTATTGCATTATTAAAAATAAATACACTTAAATGTCAAGTTAGCAGCCTCAGCAGTGGTATAATATAAGTGTAAAGAACTAGAAAAAAATTCAAAATACTTATTTCAATTCAAAATTAAACTAATCTTATGTGTAGAGATGTTCATGGAAATTAATTTTTGCTACAGCATATGTTAATTTTACACTCAACCCCATTCCTAGTTGGTGTATTTTAAATTTCATTTCCACATAGAAATAGCTGTATTTGGGTGCCCCGTAGTTATATCCTTGATATGTAAGTCAGGGAGATTGTGTTAACCAGTTCATCTACACTACAGGCAAGTGTTAATAAACAACTGGTAAGAATTATGAAAATCTATAAAACAAATGACCTAAAATTCCCTTGATGATGTGTTTCTACAGAAATATGCAATATTCTGTATCACATGGAGTAAGTTTATTGGTTTTAATGCAAAATAACACAGTATTTTTATTTATTTATTGAATTTCGTTACGCTATGTGAAATAACATCAAAACTAACCCAACTTTTGTACCGTAAAATAAGATACCTACAAATGTATCACCAGAAGAAAACTGTACAAAATCCATGTTTTACAACAGGTGGTTGTTGAGCTATAAGATTTTGAATGATAGTAAGATTGCTGAGCAACCCCGCACCTCCCAGGAATAGCTGCAAGAAATCTATGCTCTCTTTCATCGTTCCGACTAGAGTGACAGCAGCACAGGAAGAGTTGGCAGGGACTGGCGCACACCATTTTCCTTCGTATAGCATAAGCCATATAAATCCTTAGGGTATATTAAAAGAGTTCACAATGGTATTATCAAAAGGCCTGCATGATCAAGCTTTCAATGTACATTTTTAATTTTGCAGATTCTGCAGTCCAAATACCTGTACTCTTTTGGGAGGAAAAATTATTCAGGAGACCTTTGAAAAGTATTCTAGTCAGAACTAATTTTAAATTTTTGGTCGACAGCATGTTTCTCACCTAAATTAGAGAGTAAGTTCAAGAAAGAACAATTTCTTTACCTGGAATCACAATAAATAAAAACTTCTGTGTTTTACAGTCAACAGTCTTTTTCCTTAATTTGTTGCTGAGGCGGCTTTGAATGCAATACAACCCAAAAAAGCAACCAATTTGGAAGCAATACTGCTGCTGCGATAGGAAACACCCAGTTTCCATAAATATAACTATCTACAACTGCAAACACCAAAGCCTGACGTGTTGCAGAAATACCTGTAAGAGAAAATTGCTAATTACTGATCAAATAAATGCATAATTAGTACAGTCCGGAAGTTTACGAAAAATGATATTATTAATCATGCACAATATTACATGCTAATGTTAAGATGTGTACAAGACATGAAAGAAATAACAGAAAATTGATGCTTTCATTTTGCATACCGTTGCATATTTTGTTAGTTTTGTGATACCGCACCATACAAGGTGTATCAAAAAATACGGTGAATGTTATTTTATAGCAGCAACTGCTGACGCCACATCCATTTGATGTAGTATGCCCGATAGCCTGATCTGTTGAGATAAGCATTGTCAAGTTTGAACACATTTTGACTTCTTAATCAGCTTCCAGAGCCTCTAAAGTGAGGTCGTGTTTACCGTGTCTGTCGCTCATCATGGATTTTAAACATTTCGTCAACATTAAGTTTTGTTCTAAGTTACAAAAAAATGCCAAAGAAGCTCATGAAATGTTGGAATCAGTGGATGGCAATGATGTGGTAACTCTGAAGACTGTTTACAAGTGGTATGAGCGATTTAAAAGCGGAAATGAGTCGGTTGAAGATGATAACGCCCAGTATGTCAATCGACCTCAAAAACAGATGAAAACATGCAAAAAATGGCAGCACTTGATTGTTCAAACAGGCGAATGACTATTAGACTATTGATTAATGACTATTCGACAGCTTACTGAAGAACTAAACATCTAAGAAAGAGACTAGAAAATGGACCAGTACCTTCCTTCTTCATCATGACAACACGCTGTGCCACGCATGGCTTCTGATTCACGAGTTTTTGGCCGGAAAAAGTATTCCTGTCTGTAGAATTCTGCCTTACTCACCAGATTTAGCACCCTGC
The DNA here is from genome assembly GCA_964059195.1 of Ectobius pallidus. NCBI lineage: Eukaryota > Metazoa > Arthropoda > Insecta > Blattodea > Ectobiidae > Ectobius > Ectobius pallidus. Next base: position 95,077,909 of record CAXKWD010000010.1, on the reverse strand, counting down.
GACTTCTGGCTCTTCCAAAAAATAAAAATCATGCTAAAAGTAAAATGTTTTGACATCATTCCCGACATGGAGATGGCCACGACAGAGCAGCTGAAAGCCCTTCCGAAAAAAGCCTTCCAGAAATGCTTCCAGTCATGAATTCAACGTTTGGACAAGTGTATCGCTAGCCAAGGATAGTACTTTGAAGGAGATTAATGAAAATTCTATGTAAACTTATTACTTCCTTTATAAAAAAATTACCGGTATTCACTATATTTTTTTATCACACCTCGTATTTGCTTGATATTAAAATATTTGTGCACATTTTATAAATTTATCAGATTTTTAACAACACATTTGACAGATTTCAAATATTGTATATAGGCTTATCTCTATTAATTCATATATATATTGGAAGTTTACACAGTGAAGCTATATTATAAAGGATATAATAATGAGTTGGGTCTAGCACGTATACTTCACTTTTTGTATAAATACCTGAACTAGTTTCGAAGACCATCATCATTCATAATCATATTAACACCAACTGCCGGCTGGACATGAGATGTTGTTTATGTTTATGGATGAATATGAACTTCGACATCCCAGCAGACGAAAGTCTCATCGCCAAACAGCAAACTTCCCCGAGATGGCAGCACAAACGTCCAGCCGGCAGTTGGTGTTAATCTGATGATTATGAATGACGATGGCGAGTTCTAAGTAAGCAGTGGTAAAGAGCAGACACAGGTAGGAGGTGCTGTGTGGATATATGTAAAAGTGACACAAGGGTCATGGCTATCGAAATTGAAGCATACAGGATGAGGATAGGCACATTTGGGGTTAAAAAAGAGCATGGAACAAGGGAACATCGGGAGAAGATTTAACTAATGTGGCGACCTGGGCTCTGGTGATAATAGTGCTACTGGTAATTGGAGGGGTGGAATTGAACCCAGGCCCAAATAGCGGGAAAGGCTGCTCAGAAGAGGTCATAAAAAGCCTGGAAAGAATGGAAGAGAGATTAGTTAATAAAATAAATGGGGCTACAAAAGAAGTTAAACAAGAAATAAGAGAGGAGATAGCGAGAATGAAGACGGAAGTGGAACAACTGAAGACAAGAATTGAGAAAATCGAGAATGCAGACCGGCAGATGAACTTAGTTTTCCACGGAATAGAAGAAAGAAAAGGTATCAGTGCTCTTCAGGAAGTCCATGAGCTATTGGAAAACAAATTGGAAGTTCAGATAATGGGATGGGAGTTCCTTGCGGCACACAGAGTCGGGAAGATTCCGGGGAAAAGAACAATTATAGCCAAATGCGCGTCCACACAAGTTGTTTTTGCTACACTTAGGAGAACAAAAAATTGAAAGGGACTGCGATATACATTAACAGGGATCTATCTCCGACGGAGAGAGCAACAAGGAAGAAATTAGTGGAACGAATGAAGCTGGAACGTAGCAAGGGGAAGAAGGCTATTGTACGAATGTTGATGGGAGGAAGACAGACCTAAGTAGCAGCACGGTAGCAAGCACCAGGAAAGCTATGACCGCGTCAGCAACGAACGAAGAGGTTGCTGCGTGTCAGGTTAATGAACGTAAAGCGCGTGCAGCGACGTCACCAACTGGAGTTAACCTCCAAGAAGAACAGCTGAGAGAGGCAGCTAGCAAATCATCTGTGACGCGTTTCCAGATCCCTCACGGGCCTTGGAGCAAGGACGAGTCATCTGCTGCTGCAAGCGGAACCACTGATGACTCAACGATAACCACCAGAAGCCGTACCAGATTATTAAGTTTCAAACAATAGAACTTAGCCGGGAGTTTTCAAATAGCAACTTGTGAAGAAGTGTTAATTTAAATAGATTAAGGTTCATTAAGAGTGAATTGCCAAGGAGTATAGGGAGAAAGTAGAATAGTTCAAATCATTATTGTAAGATTAGGGAGTTGAGGATCAAATAATAATTTAGTGTCTAGTATCACATCCATCACACGTCTCCAGCGACCATGATAGCGTGTGCCCTATGAAGATATACGATCGGCAGTTCAATAAAGGTAGTGTTTAAGTACGAAAACTAATGTGATTGATGACGTTGAACTATCTGCCGTGTGTTAATTATGTATGCATGTATTATATGGAAAAGGACCTGCCAGAAACCGGAAGGTAGGTACGGCTCCTTTTCGAAAGTGTATAACTTAAGGGCCAGTGTAAAGTGTCTTAGAACAAATAAATCATATCATATCATATCATGAATGACGATGGTCTTCGAAACTAGTTCAGGTATTTATACAAAAAGTGAAGTATACGTGCTAGACCCAACTCAATATTATATCCTTTATCTCTATTAATTCAAACATTTACAGCACACTTGTCTAAGTGAATGTTTTGAGAACCAACCCTACAATAAGTGAGGGTATATGGCTTAATGTTTTCAGATATGACTGTGTGATATTAAAGCGACGGTCTTCAATCTACTAATATTTGTTGCACTGCCCTTATTTTTCTAAAGTTTTGTAATGTAATTGATAAAACTGTTTTGTAATGTATAATGTAATTCAGCTGACAAGAGAACATGAAGCATTAAAATTACTTAAATGACAGAGTATACTTCATTGGTTCAGAAGCATACTTTACGAATTTTAGAGCATATTTGCATACCTATTTCATTTTCTGATAGAGCATCAATTTCCGGGCCTTAGTAATTAGAAAATTGCAAGCAAAAGTTAATACGTCTATGATAAAACAAAATCATATTCACGCCTAATCTATAAACCGTTCACTACTCCTTAATTAAATCTCTTATACAAGAAAGGTAATAAGACTGATACCTAAAACCATAACTTTCAATTTTTCTAGGTTTTCCCCCCTATAGTAACAAATAAAAGCAAGACAATCAAAAAACTATAAATGGCCTTCACTACGCTATTCAGAGAAGTTTAAATATGTGAAGTGCTAGCAACAATAGCAAGAAACAACATTAAATTGTATTGTAAGTTAACACAGTGAAGTTATATAACATAATAATTATATGAGTTGAATTTAACACTAAACTGAAGCTGAAGTATAGCTGTTGACAATGGTAGCAATGGTGCCGAAACTAGTACAGGTAAACCTATACCAAAAGTGAAGTTTAGTGTTAAATTCAACTCATTATATAATTATTAAGCAAGAAACAAATTTGCATACATAGGCATCCACAGCCAAAGTTTCAGGCAGCAGCTGAGATATCCAAGGAACTTGGAATTAATTTAGGACACATTTCTTGTGAAGAATAATAATACAGGAAATATGAATGATATCAAGGAAATGTGGAGGAGAAAAAAAGAATCAATTAATATGGAGAATATTTTGGTTTTGAAATCCCCCCATGCTTATGAGCTCAAAACACTCAACAAATTTAAAGTCTGTTATTCTGTGAACTGTCTAACATTATTTAAATTTACCTCTAACGATGAGTTCAGGAACCGATTCATCTGGAAACAGCACAGCGGTATATGACATCACCACAATAGTCAACAATATAATTGGATGTAACATCAGCCAAAATACTTTCTGCAGTATACCCAGAAATCTATAAAAGCAAAAGAAGTTTATTTTACAACAAATCAATAAAACCATCAGAGATAATAGTTCTGTAAACAAACTATTGTTCTAAATATTTTCTATGTTTCATGGTTATTTATCCACATCATCAGTTGTAATCAACAAAAAATCACTGTTTGAATATTAAATTGTATTGGAAGTTAGCTGTACAGCTGCTGAAAACGGTCGCAAAGGTGCCAAAACTAGTACAGGTAATCTATACCAAAAGTGAAGTTTAGTGTTAAATTCAACTCGTTATATAATTATTATGTCATTGTTTGAAGTTTCTTGTTGTGCCCTCTGTTGTAGGTTTAATGAGGTCTTGATAAAATTTATTTCTTGAGGTATTTTAAAATTTATCTCTTAGTTACAGTCTGTACCGAAAGATGGCGCTAAAATAACCATGCCCCTAGGCTTTTCTCGTTGGTCTGTGTTCTGTAATTTTGCAACATTCCTTTGCTTGAAGTCTTTTCTTTTGAATCTTGTACATAGCAATTAGTAAAATGGAACATAAAAAGAGATTACAAGGTATCCATGTTAAGATTATAATTAATATATTTAATTTTCTCCAGTTAAGGCTTATAATATTAAATACTTTAATAAAGTTCTGCCTTAACCCTTAACATACAACTTATCTGGATCCACTCAAAAACAGCATTTATAAGTCAGACACAAATAAAATAACCCAAAAACAGCATTTATAAGTCAGACACAAATAAAATAATGTTGTCACATATAAAGGTCATAATATGTAGATGAAAGTGGGGTTCTTCTGCATGGAACCAAGATGCGTCACTACTTAAAAAGAATATGCATTTCGGCGTATTTAATGCGCCATCTTCAGTTCTGTCGAGTTGTATTCAACACTACATTCCTCTGATATAATGTTGTTTATGTGTTTGTTTATTAGGTAATCTAGGTCACAGCTGTAGTTAGGTCAAATAAACGATTGTGGTCAATTGTGTTTTCATTAAGGGTATTATTTTTATTCTTATAAATTTGAAAGTTTTCCAATATATTAAGTCTAACACCTTTATAACAGATATGTGTTTATTTGAAAAGTATTAACATATCTTTGAGACAGTGCATTTCATTGCATTTATGATTCAATGGTTAAATTGTGTGCCCTAAAAACCCCAGAAAATGATGATGTAAAAATGCCATGTTAATTAAACATCTAGAAGTCAATTAGCTTGAATAATAATTAAAATTCATATTTCGTAAGTTTTTTTAGTGTTAACAGCTCCTTATCTCTGAGCGGTCATTTTGATCAAGCATCTGCAAGTATACTGCACCCTCCCCATTTTCTCATGGGAAAAAAATCCTATTAAAAAAAAATACTTGCCTTCTCCTCGTTGGAGTCATCCACAAAACAGGAGGAACATAGAGAACTGCAGTAAGGAGAGCTAATGAGAAATTCTGCATCGAAGTACAAAGCAATAACGTAGCCAACTCAAGCAATGCTACTATATTCAGAAGTGTCCAACTTTCTGGTGTGTTACCAACATTCCTGTAAGAAATCAATTTTGTTACCTATAGAGAATTCAACTCTGAAGGCTGTTTAATTCATTCGCTGATAACAGAAGAAAGCATAATCATTCTGTGTTTGTTTACAAATAAATGAATCACACATTTCATTCCGGAATTTTAATAGAGACAAATTCACCACCACTAAAGAGTTCAAGAACTGAGTAAGTACTGTATTTATATTTCATATCAAGACAGACCGAAAGTTAACTAAAATTCACAGGGATAGAAAATGGGAGTTTCTGATTCTTTACCAAAAAAATTTTAATTTGTGATACAAAATAAAAGTTATTTGTTGGTGTTAAGCACAGTAAGTATTAGTATGATTTCCTTCTTTTTTTTATATTTCAATAAGATTATCGATTTGAGGTATTCATAGCTGGAACATCATTCATGGACAACTTCCAGGGCTGCAGGCAGTGATCAAGGGTGTCAGACGCTTCATTCCCAATTACAGAAAACTTCTTCAGTGGTTGCTTTCTCTCTAAGATTAAGATTAAGCACCAAGACTTCGAAGCAAGAAGAGTAGAGCAAAAGCAGCCATTGAAGAAATTCCCTGCAGTTGGAAATAAAATGTCTGGTGAAACATACAGCCTTGACCATAGCCTACAGTCTGAAGATGTTCAGAACTTAAATGAGTTTAGTTTGGAAATGAAGTATCATTTTCATTTTTGACAATGCTACCAAGACAGTAAAATTATTAGACTTCCTCTACCACATCTCTACCTACACTTAGATCTAACTTCTTTTCATTTTAAGTTTTACTAGAATAGGGTGTCCATATAATATTTAAAAAAAAGGGGACATTTTAAACATTTTTGGGAAAAACCTGGGACAACTAAGGGTAAAAAAGGGACAAAATAACATCCACAAAATTTAGCGAACATTTAAAATTTACCTTGCCTCTTGCACATAAATTATACCAAAATACTTAAGTTGCTTTCTTCTGCAGACTGACTTAGATAATTTATTCCACAGAAGCAGTGCTTTAGTTGGAAAAAAATATTTGGGGCACTCGCCTTCACTATGGTAGCTTTCACAAAGAAGGGTATTACAGAGAGAGAAAAATTTGGGGGCACTGAGACATAAATGAAGTTTATAAGACTATTTTGGGAAAATAGTTTTCACAAATTATATGGAAATTTAATTTAATTTTAAAAAACTTCTCCACAATTAAAGCACTGCGCACTGTCATTGTATTTTTCACTTTTATGTATTTTAACAAGAAGTGGTGATTCTGGTGATTTCTGCTATATATGTTAATGTTTATGAGATTCAGAACGCTATAATATGCTGCTGATCTATGTTTCTTAAAATTTTAAGAATTAATTTATAGATAAGATATGTTGTATGTTATACTTTGTCTCTAGGCAGCCTACAATGGTAGGAAGTGTTGAAAATAAAAAATTCCCCTTGATACTTTGTCATAAAAGTCCGCACATTAAAGAGTGTTTTCAAAAAGTGCAAAACCTTCACTGTTTCAGCTTTCATTAATGTGGAATCACAAGAAAGCAGGACATTTGAGTACCCCAACAAAACTTTCAGGAGCAGAACATTTTGCTCTCCCAGGAAAAGCGGGATGAATGGACACCCTATCCTAGAACAAGAATCAAAAAAAATAAATAAGTAAAAATAAAGTAGTAGGCATACTTACTTATATGTGAAAAAAGGAATAATGAGCATGCTTGCAGCATGAACAAGGTAACCTACATACATTGAGGTGTCGGTCGTTAATCCATACTCAAGACCTGTAACACTTAGGGTTTGAGCAGAGGATAATGTAAAAACACCTAATGCATGAGTTGCCAGAACGGTTACACCAACAGGTACTAAGCTGAAAGGATGTGATGTATCCTGCAAAGGAAAAATACAGAACTTTCAAAAATAAATATTGTAACAAATCAACTAAATATTAGTTTAAATCCTCAAGCAAGACAATAAAAGATATCAAGTAAAAAACAACTGAGGACTACCGTATATACCCGAATACTACCCACCTGCACCCAAATTTTATGAAAGGAAATTTGAAAACAAAATCAATAGGCCACTATATAAAATTATTTTGCCAGGTTTATTCTTGATTATACAGTTATAATTAACATTACATATCATAAAAGAATTACATATGGTAGGCTAAAATGTAATTTTAAAATTAACATGGTAACAGCCAGCTGGAAATCTCGCCATCTTATACGTGCTGCATCTCTTTCAACAACAACACTCTCCAGCTGATCGGGGGAATCACACATGATGACGTACGTCCGACTCAAGGTAAAAGTCGTGTGGAAATTCACCGAACTTTTCCCAAATTAGTGCTTCTGCTTGTAGTGTAATGTTACTTGCTTGGCGTCTCTACACGTGAAGCTTTGTTTCACGGCCAGTCATGGTGAACCATGTGCATTAGAAAGCACTTTCTTTGTCTCATTTTCCTTTAATTACAGCTTCGCTATTGTTATACTATACTGTGATACTACTACAAAGCATCGTGCTATATTGAGCCGATATGGTACAAATTGTCGAAATACAGATGAAAGGAGACGAGCATTCAAATAAGGCCCGCTCCCCAGTTTTTCACTTGCGATTTTTGGAAAAAATATGCGGGTAGTATTCGAGTATATATGGTATTTAATTAATGAAGGAAGTTTACACAGTGAAGTTAAGAATTATGAAAGATACGAGTGGAGAAATTATATACTACTTCATCTAGTGAAGTAGTGTATTCTCCACTCGTATCTTTCATAACCGAGGACTGGTTTAACAATATGTCAGTTGGAACTTGTGAGTAGCTAAGTGTTTTCTTCCTTTATGTCCAACCTCTAGTTGAGTGCTAGAGACTAGATGTCAAACACTAAAAGAATTCAAAACAAGTAGGTAAAAAAAAAAATAAAACTTTAAAATTGGCACTTAAATTGGTCTAGAAGTTTATATAATTACTTATACTAAGATGGATATATATATAATATATACATTCATGAACCACAGATTATCGTCTCTGTTGGACATTTCATGAGAATATTATAGGAGAAAAATTCCTCTGACACTGGGATTTGAACCCAGGATCTTTGGCTATCTGTGACACTGCTCTGCCAACTGAGTTAAGCCAGAGCTCATCTCACAGCGCCAGATGGAACCAGAGACAATCTGTGGTTCATGAATGTATAAATATATCCATTTTGAATGTTACTGTACAATAACAGTGGAGGCCCAGTCACAAAAATCACTAATTAGCGTGCCTCACAGTACTGCATAGACATAACTTGTCTGTCAGTGAGGTAGACCATTAAGGGCAATCAGTCATAGGAGAGAGGTTCCATCTGGCGCCGTGAAGTGAACTCTGGCTTAGTTCAGTTGGCAGAGCAGTGGCACAGATAGCCAAAGGTCCTGGGTTCAAATCCCAGTGTCAGAGGAATTTTTCTTCTATAATATTCTCATACTTTTACTAAGCCTATTATGTAGTAAATTCTCACTCATGCATGATAATGAGAGAATCACTGCAAGCCAGGGAAGGGGGTGAAAGAGGAATCATGATGAAGCTTGAAATAAGGTTGAAACTTAGACTAAAAAAATTGTAAAGAGTAACTGAGGAACCTACCCTTATAAATTCTCCAGAGTTGATGTTCAAGCCTTGTATGCAAGAGGAAGAAGAAGGAAGAAAAGAAAGAAAGAAAAGAGGGAATAAATACAAAGAAAGAAAAAAAGAGATCTATGGATAATCTGCAAACCGGAAAGCCCGCAAATGAATAATCATTCAGTATACAGTATCTGTAATACCTTTTATATATATAAGTTCATCATGGAGACGATATGTGCACATATATGAGGGTTAGCCAATAAGTATCCACACTTTTTGTTTAATCTTTTGTAGGTTGGCTGTACTGCTTTGTGCTTGCACACATCGACATGTTGTTAATTTATCTCTGCTTGTGGAATATTTGACCGTTATGACTCCACTGAGTGTTGTGCACATTAATCATGGCTGCACTGCTCAGCATTTGCACAAAGAAGAACAGCATGCAGTGATCTGTTTTTTGTTGTCAGAAAGTGTACCAGGAGCAGAGATCCATCGAAGACTTTCTGCACAATATGGGAGCAATGTTTTACCATGGCAAAGAGTGTACAAATGGATACTGTCATCCAAATTCCTGTAAGTTTGCTGACCTTGGGTGTGCGAATATATACTTGCCCTTCTGTCACCCTTGCTACCTTCATGCAGGCCAGTTATGACTCTTAGAACTTGACTTACCCTCATATATCTTGCTTATGGTACAAACCTTCTGTTCTCGACTAGATGTTTTTGACTTAGAGTCTTCAGCTTCCTCTTCCTCGCAATCATCATCACCCTTATCATCATCATCTTCTTTTTCCTCCTCCTCCTCCTCTTTCTCTTCCGCTTCCTCTTTCTCCTGCTGACATCCAGTGGGATCATCTTGCATTTTAAGCCAAAGCCCAAAAGCTTTAATCACTACTGCTGCACACAGTAATCCAAGTGGAGGCATATATAATCCTATAAAAATATAAGACACATTGCAATGAGTATATTTCTTCTGATTCTGTGCATTGTTATCAAATTATATTTGCCTACAGATATTAAAATGAATCTAGAAATTAATAATATTATTGTAATAAGAAATATCACAACGAAATATTGACATCATGCAATAAAACTTAATATAGGAGGATCGCATAATTTGTATTGTATCTGAAGTGTTTTGAACAAAAAGCCAATGGCTTTTAATATACTGTCATCCAAATTCCTGTAAGTTTGTTGACCTTGGGTGTACAAATATATACTTGCCCTTCTGTCACCCCTGCTACCTTCACGCAGGCCAGTTGTGACTCTTACAACAAAACTGTATCTAATAGTTTATCTTATCTTTATCTTTAATTCCTTACTTTTGTGTTTTTCTATTCTTGATTTTTTCAAGATTTATATTCACAATTGGATTTACAGAAATCATGGTTTTGTCAAACTTAAATATAGATAACAGATCTTATAATAACAATTAAAAAGGAAGTCTTATAATTAATACACTGACAGCAATGCAAAATTTTAGTAATATAACAGTTCTCAAAACTAACAATACAAAATGCATAAAGAGACAATAAGAAGTTACAGAGAATTACAAAAAAGAGTCACAAGCATGGTAGGTCTAGTTACCTGATATAAATCTGAACAGATGAAGAGTTGAAATAAATACTTATACAAAATTTTATACATGTAGTACATGTAATATAGGTATCTACATACACTGACATTATCTATTTAACCCTTTACATACAAAATATAATATATAAATCCAATGTATTTTGTGGTAGCGTGGAATGAAATATATTAAATTCACATCACCGGCTGGCTATCTTGCGAGGGAGTGCACAAAATTGATACTAGACATCATGGGAAGTCTCTTTCACACTTCCTGCAGTGAATTCCCTTCATCACATGATTTCCTCGTGGACTGCATCTTCAAGGAAATATAAGTTATTTTGAAGGGCAGAGGTAAATTTTTCTTGCCTCTTTCTTTCGTATTTATTTACTGTTTTGGTAGTGAAATAGCATCCAAGAGGGTACTAAGTGATGAACAGTAAAACTCTGTAATAGAATCTGTATTAAACGAAATATATTAGTGACTTTAGCAAGGGTGAGGAAGAACTTATACCAGATGATGCTACTGAGAGCAACAATGATACAAGTGACAGTGACACGATAAATGCAGGCTTAGCAGTTTTCACTGCATAGACGTGACTGATTCAGAACCAGGCCCATTCCCATTTACACCACCAACCAAGGTCCCATATTACCATCTCAGTTCAATAGAAACACAGATCCAATAGATTACTTTCTATTCTTTGATGATTTGATCTTGGAATATAGTGGAATATCCCTTATGCCACTATTCTGGTACCAGGTAACTAAGCCCGACAGAAATTCTTCTATCATCTCCTGCTTACTCCAGCTGTGAATATTATCTTCAGAACAAGGTAAATGGTTGATGCTATGCAATATTGCATGTCTTTTAAAAACATTCAATAATTTAAAGGATTTTATAATTTTAAGGAGAATCTGCAGCATAAAGTAATAAAATTTACCATGCGCAAAGGGTTAAAATACGGCGCAAAGTATGTTACACAAACTTTTTCTCATATATGTGTTGTTTTGTAATCCTGAGGTTTCAAGGTTCATGGAAGAAACAAGAAAGTACCATTCAAAAATCAATGTCCAACCTCCAGGTTAATTAGATTTAAGGATTAACCAAATTGTTCATATAATATTCTCCTCGTAGCATCACACATATTAAAATAGTAATAAATAAATAGATTTAGATGGTATTCACAGTTAGAGTCCAAGCTATTTTACCAACTTAACACATGCTCTAACATGTGAATCAATACGATGTAGAATTTATGACTTTTCTTGCAAAGGAATGCATTTTCTATTATTTTCTTCACCTCCATGATATTACCAAAAATTATGCAACACAAAAACACTGATGTTGCTTCAAATCACAATGAATTACACAACATGAATAACTACAGTATAATAAAATGAAGTAAACTGCACTCTCACCAAAGAAACCAACTTCATCTGGACTAGCACAAGTAGCACAACTGACACCACATTTAAGAGAGTTAGCAGAGAATTTAGAAAAGTGAAAGCAATTCTTCATCTAAAATCAATGCTGTCAATAGGGAAAATATGTGAATGGCAGGAAATAAAACTGTTTAAAAGTTGTTAATGGCAGGAACACTGCAGGATAAAAGATGGGACCACCAGAAATTGATGTAAATGGCAGGAATGTAAAAAGGGGGTTTTATTGTATTCTGACTTTGCTTATATTAGTCACAGGAAGGTAAAGTGATCCCTATACAGGCCATGGAGGTCCAGAGGGTTCCAGGAGGTTGAGGCTCCCAGATTTTGGACATTCGACACGTGAAGGTGGTAAGCTTGTCAGCCTTATGCACCGGCCGCCTTTACCCCCAAGATTGCTCCTGGTACTCATTTCTGTTAGAGGCCGAAATGAAATTGTACATTTTCTCTGTCATACTGTATTAATATTATGATTCTGGTAATAAGCTGGAATTGGTAAAATTACTTTTGTTAATGGAATCTTTCTTGGATTTTATTTTCTCAAAGTGACTTTAATTTAATCAAATTTATGTGACATTCAGATTAGTGTATTAGCATGTGTTTATGCATGATCCATTACACATATGTTATCCTTCTACACACTTTGTTATGCCAAAGGGATTTATTTGGTGGTATGAAAAATGTAGTTCCAGGTCAAACTAAACTGAAATACACCAACATGACTATAATACTGCAAACTAGAAAAATTCACACTTAGCTCTAGGTATAGTTTAATACAGTTCCACAAAAATGTCAAGAGATAAAAATAGGTCTGTATATATTATGTAAAAAAGAGGTTTTATAACTTTAATCTAGAGTAGAAGCCAACTCCTTGCAGCTTCCAATATTTTAATCACTAGGACAAAAATCCCTTTTCAAGTAATCACTGGCAGTCTCTACTCTAGATTATTAAAATATACTGAATTTCCTAGTTTCTGAATGTCATATTTCAATAATTAAATATTAGGGATGGGTTTTCGATACCTCGATACTCTTGATACTTGCATGGTATCGGCATCAGCAATACTTCAGATAACTCGCTCGGTACTTTTTCGATACTTTGGTAACTCTGCAATTCTGCAATTAAGTGAGAATGCTAGTATTTTTGAACAAAAACTTGTAAGTGGACTGTTTCAAAAACTAATTTTAGTTTTAATGTAGAGTTTAAAAATAATTATAGGCTACTGATGATATTAAATTTTGTCCCATTAAATATGCACACTTAATTTAATTGGTATTACACAGTTCTCTTAACTTTTAATTTTTAATGTACCTATTTATTGAAACCGGAAAGGTTGACGGTAACAAGTATCGATGTATCGAGTATTGAGGGAAAAAATCATATATCGGTATCGAGTATCGAGAAAATCTGGTATCGACCCATCCGGCTATTAAATATACAATACTTACCTATGGAAATGTATCTATCAGTGGCAGGTAGTAGGTAGAAGAAATATGACTGATGAAAACGTTCTAGAAGGTTATTTAAGCTTCGGAAGAGGCCTTCAAGAACCCTTGCAACAGAATAATAAATTGTATAAGTATCATAAAATTAAAAACATGAACAAAACTTATAGATAGAAATAACAAAATACAGTTAAGTCTCGATTAACCGAGTTAATGGGCACAGCGACCTCGGATAAGCAAATTCTCGGTTAACATTGAAATACAGTAAAGGGGGATAAAAAAATTAATAAATAAATTAAGAAAATACGATTACATTACAAAAGCAGCAGTATCATAGTATTGACATATAATGACATGAAATAAATATAATGCAGTACACATACCTCTGAAAAACTAAAAAATTATACACTTTAAACGAAAAGACGATCACGATTTGCAATCTTCAGCAAATCCTTAATTTATGTTTTCCCTAAATTTAGGCTCAGATAGTATGGAACCTCAGTTAATCAAAACTCGATTAATCAAGACTCTTCTGTGCACTGCAAATGGGTTATATGGATGAACTCAAAATGAGTTATGAAACAAATTGAATGCATTTCAATCCAGTTGATGCCCACTCGCTAAAATTCAAACAAAGACCTGGCAAAAACAAATTGCATTTAACAACATTGTTACAATAAATACTGATTAATCATTATACGTGATGTATAAAAGAGGAAATAAAAATCTGATATGAAACATAACTTCTTCTACCCTTAGTATATTCCAGTGTGCAGCACACGGCTGCATTGCAGTAGTGACTCAATTGTCTTAGCCTCACAATTAGTAAGGCAAGACCTAAAATTTAATTCCAGAAATTTTTAGAAAGTTTATACAGGGAGGTTTTTACTATGAACAATAATATTGAGATGAGTTATATACACTACTTCCCTTATTTTCATTACTAACCTGAACCCAGGTTTCGATGAGCCTCATCATTTTCAACAGTTTACTCCAGTTTACTCACCACATAAGAGTTTCTATGAACAGTGCTTGGCTTAAAACTAATTTTCAGAGAATATTTTCGAAAAAATGTTTCTTATACAGAAGTGTTAGCCCTTGATATAAACACCTCATGTATAAAATTCAAATAAAATCGTTAAAACAGTTATCGAGAAAAATGCTAAAAACTTAATTTTCTTCAAGTAATAGGAAGAGAAAGTTGTCACCAATTTTTCTGTCATATCCCCAAAGGTAGAATTTTGTTTTTATATGATTTTTCGTTCTCAAGCTATGCAGTTCACAAACAAATGGACATACGCACACAGACATGTTTCTAAAAATAATATTTTTGGATTCAAAGAACCTCAAAACATATATTTATGCTGAAAATGTGATAACGAATTTTGGGGTCGAACACAATACTTCTTCTACCTACAAATTAAATTAAACTCTAATAACTCACCTTCCAATCTGAAAATACATTGCTGGACTGCCCTTTCCCTTTCCAGACTTTTCAAAACCTTCTAGAGTTACAGCTTCTATGCCAAACCTATAAACAAAAATACCCTCAGATAAAAAAGTTGTAGAATTAATCAAAATTAGGTGGATAGAGAAAACCTGAAGTGCATGTAATTAAATGATAAACACGGGAAGTGAAACAAACAGTGAAATTATAGAATCTTTAGAGCTGATGGTCAACTTATAAACACTTTGATGGGGATGAGTTGTTTCCCCGAAACTAGTCTATGAAAAAATGTGATGTAAGTGGAGCTTCAAGTGTTTATAAGTTGACCATCAGCTCTAAAGATCCTGAAATGCATGTTTACAATATGGATTTAACATACCAGTACAGATTAAGGATACAAGCAGTTCACCAATACAGAAATCCTAGATCTAAGCAGGAGCTGACTGAGGCTCAGAATGTTTTTATTAATCCAAATATCCCTCCCAAAGATCTGTTGTTATATATTAACTTGGCAGGCCTTTCCCTAGAGTGATTTTACGTAACTGTTAAAAACAGGGGACCCTACTACTTATGGTCTCTATGAGCGCTTAGCTGATCATTAACAAGTAGCCAACTCCAACTTCTTGGGTCTCCAAGTCTTACAATATTTCACAGATATTAAAATCTACTGCAGCCTTAGCACTGCCCCCATGTTGTGTAATACAGAAGGCAAAGAAAGCTTATAGTAGATTTCTACTGGTTTTTCTCATGGTTTGTATAAACATTTGAAATAACATAATCTAATCAAAAATACATTTTCTGGTTTTTGTTGCATAACAAAAACACATCTTCAGCTTTCAGCTTTATAAACTTATAATATAGAAACCTAGTGGTTGCATTGAGTTTACAGTGAACTTTCGATAATTCAGACCTCAGTATGCTGGACTTCGGATAACTCGGACAGATTCTTGGTGATCCACACCCAGATCTACAGCCATTCTACGGCCACTCAGAACTGCAAGAGAAGTAATTATTCAAAAGCAACAGAAACAATGTGTACACAGAAGAACATTTACAGTTTCTTTCGGCCTAAATCTTCTCAGAAAAATATGCTCACAGTGCCACATCAATCATAATATTGTACTAATAATATAACTGTGTGTATTTCAGACTCTGACTAGAAATTTCATTATAGAACTGAAGTGTTATTCTTTTTTGTTCCAATGGTAAGTGTTAATATTATGTTTTGCCTCATGTTTTGTTATTGCAGCTTAAACACTAAATTTCATTATTTAAATACCATTTCCCAATTTACTCTCCACAATTTAATTCACTTGGAATTGGGAAACACAATGAAGTGTAATAATATAAAACACATTATCACAAAAACACTCGCTGGGGAGTGGGCGGAGTCTGACGATGGGAGGAAAGGTCCTCTTGAAAGCCGGCTAACTAGTAAGTTAGTTATTTTAATGAAGTAGCGAGTGTTTTTGTGATAATGTGTTTTATATTACTCTCCAAAAGCCTGACATTTCATAACTCAGACAGACCCCCGCCAACTTTAGTCTGGTTTATCGAGAGTTCACTGTATCATTTCCTCAATCATGGAGAAACGACTCAACTGATGAAGCTAAAATTTTGCGTCACTGATTTTTTATTACACTTATATTTATATTATATATTACAAGGATTTAAACCTTCAACTTCACTTAATATATTTCATGCTTTGCCCTCACATTTCAACGTTACTGTGGTATACTGAAATGTGAACGTAGTAAAAGTGTCAAAAATCAATCCCGCAGAGATGGAGGAGGGAAACATTCATGCACTAATAAATTACAATTATAATAATAATAATAATAATAATAATAATAATAATTTTAATTTTACAGCAACGTAAAATATATTACACAGTCACAGTCAACTAATGGGTGTGGTGAGGAAAAGTTTAACAGCAAAATTACTCTGCAGAACTGCTCTTTCAAGAATATTTACTATTTGAATCCTTTGTTGCTTACTATTTAAATTCCTCTGCAAGACTAAATAACTAAATTTTTTAAATTGGGTATTTAAATTTTGAGGACAGAGCTGCCTAAATGCACCTCTTCAAGATAAAATAAGACATTATTAAAACAAAGAAAGCTAAACATATTCCTGCACTTTTTGCACTTTCAATCTCAAATAACCACATATTTTTAATTGAACTCGCCCTAATTTTATATTTTGCTTCTGGTGGTACTCCAAAAACCTTAGGGGATGCAATACTGATAGGCAAACTTGTACATTTGCGAGATGTGAAAACTCCTGTTCAGCTGTACTAAGCTAAGTCTGAAGATCAGCTGTCCACTTCCATGTGCTGTAAGGGCTGGCCAGTTATTTAGATCGTAGAGAATGAAACTGTTTACAATAAACAAGTTCACTATATTAAAAAAAAAAAATTAAAAAAAATAATAATAATAAGTAATAATAAAAAAACAACAACAACAACAACAACAACAACAACAACTTACGAGAAGGAATTTTCTAGTTGCATATGCATGGATCAAATCTGTGTTTATTATTATTATTTACACAATAAGGAAATGTTTGTAGCATCATAAGCTGAACACAGTCCCTTTGTCTATGATTCAGTCTGAGGTATGCTGATAGTCTCATAATATGTCATATCAGTCTTTCAATGCTTGAGTAAGTGTGCATGTTACAGGAGTGTTCTAGAGAGCTTATCACGGCACCATAGGTTTAAATTTTGAGCATTCTGGAGTGTTAGGGATGTCAAAGATTTAACCCAAAGTTTAAACAGTAAAAACCTTAACTGCTGAAAAGGTTTACTTCTACACTATAATAAGTTATCACTTACACAGTATGTCTTTCACAGAAATTCATCTGCTGTTAGTACATTTTGTGTATTATAATACATATATTATTTTTTTTAAATATGACATTTACATCTGAATTTGCGGCATTTCAAACCTTGTTATTTCGGGCTTCCACTGCACTATGACTTCAAAGCTGAGGTATAACAAGATTGCTTTTCTTCAGGACAAAAATCCATTGGATCTTTCTACTCATGTCAAAACAAAGCCCCCCATCCCATATTAACAAAACAAAACAAAAACAAAAAGCATGCTTACATATTCTATATGCTTATGGAATACACAGATACGAAGGCACTCACATGATATCTGATAAGTTTACATAACAACTGCATTTTGGTACATTACCTCCAACATGATTCAAGGATCTTTCTCTTCATCTTCAGCAAAGTTCCAGCTGCTGAACTTCTGTCCTATACTACTAGATGCTGCAGACATGGCTTTGAGAGTAAAAAGCCACATGAGTCACATCTGCAGCATCTTATGGTACAAGACAGCCAAACGCTGGTTCATTTAATGGTCAAATGCTTAAAAATTGCTAAAAAAAAAAAAAGTGAACAAGTGTTTTTACAGACTAGATCAGAAAGTAGGTTGTTTGTATTATGGTTTGAAATATTTTTGCTTTTACTTTGTACAAGGTAAATCTTTTAATCAAGACTGTTCAAGACCATTTCCATCTCATCAGCAAAGAATGAAAGAGTTTTCAGCACATTGTATGAGATACAAAGTGAAAAGAAAAATTGGTTATTCACTGCAAGATCAAGGAAACTTATTTTTATAAACAGTTTTGGAACCCAGCGCACATGTTTAACCCACAGCCATTGTGAAGTCAAAGATGCAAAATGGGAGACATTCAGCTGAGGAAAGAGCTCGTCAGAAACATGAGGCCATAATTTTTTAACACCCAGTATAACTCCATTTAGGAAATGCTTAATTAATAAAGTGGCTTCCTGTAAACATTTTGTTCCACCTAAATACCTGTCGACAGTATACAGTACACTGTATACAGATCAATTTGAGAACCTTTATACATATATACCTTTATAAAGTCTGTTAAACTTGAAAAAATACTTGGAAAAGCAAATACGATTACCTGTGGAAGAGGCCATGATTCCCATTAGGGACACCAGTAGCTTGAGTAGTCACCATTGCCATTAATGTCTTGAATGAGTGGAGCCATGCCTTGTATGCATCTCTGAAGTTACCATTCTCCTGTATTAAATTATAAAGATAAATTAGTATTCACTTTAAAATCTAATAATACCACAAGTCCCTGAATTGCTACCACCTGTTCAATAAACAAAATAAATCATAATAATTAGTCCTAGGACAAGCAACCAGGTCAATGGTAGGGCCTATACCGCTAATCCAGGTGCAAGCCCTAGAAATAATTTTTAGTAATATTCGCTGGAAAAGTTTTCATTTTTTAAATAAATTGTGTCATATGTGGTGGTACCCAGAAGGTCATGAAATTAATACTGAAAACTTTAATCCAATTTGTCTCAAGTCGAGTTTGCCAGACAAAATTCTCTCATCTGCTACATGAGTCACTCACTGCGGATTGTGAATACTGCAGATGTTGCTGATTGTCTGCTTATGACCTTCCATTACATTTTTATCATTATACCGGTTGTTCCAAGGATGGATCCATAATTAGCTTACAGAAAGGGCAGGCACCTCAGGAAGAAGGTGGAAATTTTTTAAACAATAGAACTTTACAACCTGTGTTTTAGTAAAACCTTGGATTTTGGATTAGTTTGATTAAGAAAAATACTGGTTACTAGCTTTGTTAGTTTACGGCTGTTTCTCTTTCACTTCTGATAGTTTGAAAGTAAACAATATATAAAATGTTCTATTAACATGGATCTTGATGGCGGTGAATCCAGTAAAGTTTGAAAATGAGGAAATAAAGAACCTTCTTCAGTGAAGAAGGGTCTTCGCATTAAAGGATCATACACTTCCCTTAAAATGGATGAATGTCCCTCTATATTCAATAACTGAATTGGTCTTCAACATGGGAATTATCTCAACTTACCGGTAATATTGTTCAAACATTGCTATAGTCATGGCATCAGCAAGTAGCATAGCTCTGTAGTGTATCCATTTCCACTTCACATTAACCTTCTTGTATGATATGAAACACATTAACGGCACAGCTTGGAAATGCAAAACACTGTATTTTCTTCTCCTCCTATCAAAATCCCTTGGCTTACTCAGTGGCACCTATACTAATAAATAAAGATGTAGTATCTACAGCAAGACTGAGTTCGCCCCTTCATCTTCAGCTGATTCCGACTGGCCATCTGGTAGCGGGTGGATGAATTTATTGATGAAAATTTCATTGAAGCCCATTGAGTTGTCAAAGTTTAGCAGTTTTTGGCAGTTCTTTTGAATGAATATTTTCTCCCAGACCATAAACTCTAAAGCCGATGTCCCACGATCCAATTTTTGGTCCAAATGTCTACAAACCGTCAGATTGGATCATGTGACATGGCCGACTACCATTGCACACAATTTCATCCTATATTTTCCATACAATTATTTTGCATGCAACGGAATAGAAACGTTTCTATTTTTCCATCCAAAAATATGAAATGAACCAATGAGCGCCATTCTATCCCCGCGTGACATGCATGACGTAGAAACATGGCTTCTTCCTCCATACAGCTGATTCTCGCCGCTGCAAGCGCTCGCTCGACCAGCGAACATAACCAAAAAGATAAAATGTTATAACATTAAAGTCAAGAAGATTAACGGATGCTATGACTTTGAATTTAACAATATTAACAATAATTATTATTACAACCGGCATAAAAGCTGAGGTGCTCTGGAAATTATGATAAAGATTCCGTAAAAAATGTTACTTGTGTCAGGTGCGTATATATCGACCGCCATGTCGATTGTAGTAGCCATCGATTTTCGTTTCGGGAGAACAGCTGGGGCTGGATATTGGACCAAAACGCACTCTCGTGTGCACAGCCAGAAATAATTGTATAGAAATGCTACTTTATACAAAATTTTCAACCAACAAATTGGATCGTGGGACATCGGCTTAATGGTTTTTTAAGGGGGGACATACAGCTTTCAATGAAATTCATTGGTGAGAAATATGTGAATTTCATTATTTTTTTTCTCATCAATGAATTGCTCTAGTCTTGCAATCTGACATACTCTTTATTGACTATTTCTACAATTGCATACTATTTTCAAAATTAATCAAACTATTACAGTTACGGGTAATTATAGTTTCAAAATGGCTGCCACGTTTCATGCACTGAACAGCCGTTTCCCTGATAACTTCCACAAATATAGATATTGCTGAGTGATTATTTTTCTGTGTGTTTGTTAATATCATGTGAACAACATAATCTAGGATCTTTGAAATATCTTCAGTATTCGAATGTACTTGAGTTGTGGAAGCCTACGATAATAACTATCAATTGTACTCACCCTATTTTTGAAAGTATGTCTTACTCCTTCTTTTGAGCACATTCGATGAACCAAATTAACTAGATCCAGGTTAGGCAACTGTCCATTTAAGCCTTCAATTTTCACATCTATATGGCCTATCTTTTCAGCATGAAGTTCTAAATTTATTGCAGCCTACAGGAAAAAAGAATTGTTCCATTAATACTTCAGATTTGAGGATAAGTTTTCATCTATCTTTAAAAACAGTTAAGAACATCACACAACCATGCAGCTTAGTTAGCAAATCTTTCAACTCAATTTTGACACTTCTGAACAACCTATTGAAGGAAAATTTAATCTATTGATCCTGAGCTGCAGAAAAAGATCTAGAAGTGAACTGCAGATTAGTCTTTGTTCCTCCATCTATATTCTAAATAAATGATGCAAAGTATCTTGAACACACTTTCTCATACATGTGAGTTGTTAGGTGGACAAAATATGTACCATCTTAGATCCAAAAAATGACCAGCAGCAAAATTACAAACACCCTCAGGAACATTTCATCTGAGTTTCTAAGAGCTTAGATTCACATGCACTGGAATTTCTTATGCAGCTGGAGAATTCAGATGATTTTTTAATGTTTTGAATTGTTGCTAAAAAAACATACAATCCGAAGTCTAAGGTAATATTGTGGCTTAGTGTTGGATAGACTGCTCCTAAAGAAACCACAACCATGATGGAGATTGCTTACCCTCACAATTGCCGGTGCAGTTTGACAATAAAGTTTCCCCTAGATAAACTGTTGACTTGGATTAACTACATTATGTACGATACAATGAAACATACTGCACAGGCTGATTTAAACACAGACTGTATACTATTTATTGACCAGTTTAAAGTTGATAAGCTCAAAATATTTTAAGAAGGGTTTGGAAGTTAATGCTTTATTAAAAGAGTAAATATGCATGCAAATATGCTATAAAATTTACAAAATGTTGAAATGTGAAGTGGAAATTGCAAAGGTTCTGAGAGCCTTTCAGAAAATTGTACAGGAGAGAGGAAGAACTCATATTTTTGTACTGTGTCTGCAGTAATCTTCATCTGTTCATGGGTATAGCAACCACTGTAACAATGAACAGCATACAGAACTTACATGGGTTATTGGCGTTAGCACAAGGAACCACATAGTTAAATAAATAAAAAATAAAAATAAATGAAATAAATAATAAATAAAAAATTGAAAATTGGCACTTAGAACCTTTGAAATTTTCACTCCTCAAAAAATGTGCTCTATCAATAATTTAATTTTAATACATTACATTCTCTAGTTAGCTCAATTACATTACAAACTGCAGAAAAATGGCATAGTGTGTATAAATTACACTACAAAAATTAGCTTTGCATCAAAATTTAGTGCAGATAAATTGAAAATTACTGTAATTCTAGTAGCCCCTAGAAAGGCAAAATGTATATCATCATCATCAATACTCGGTCTTTCATAGTTGAAAGTGGTGACCCATCATAGAATACACTTGACAGTCTGTCTCCATCATTCTTGGTCTTCGGTATCTCGGAGCAGTTGACCCAATGTTCTATTAGTCTTCTCCGTCACCTGGTCCAGGCATCACCTTCCTGGTCTTCTACACAATCTTTGCCTTTCAACTTCGCCTTGGATAATCGTCTTTTCAAGTTGTCTTCCTGTCACCGGACTATATGCCCAAAGAACTGCAGGATTCGCTGGAAGCTAATACTAAACAACCGCTTCTTTACCCGGAGATTTTGAAGGATCAATTCGTTAGTACGTTTGTCCATCCATGATATCCTTAGCATCCTCATCTATGTCCACATCTCAAAGGCATCAATTCTTTTGTGATCCCATTCATTTATTGTCCAAGTATCAGCCCCATAAAGGAAAACTGGCAATACCAAAGCCTCCAATATTCTCAATATATATATATATATATATACGTATATCAAATAGGCTATATAGTAGACAAGATTTAAGATTTAATTAACTTATTTATCAATTAAATAATTAAACTGAAATGTAAAAGGTTAAAAATGTCATCCATAGTTGTTGAGGGTGAAACTTTTTCTCTTCTCTGCTAGTAGAGCCGTGTATCAAGAAAAAGACCACTCTACATTACAAGATTATAATTATACAAATGTAATTATGGAAACATTCGCATAGCCAAATGTGCTCTAAATGCTTAAATTAACAGAGTTATGTGAAAATATGAACAAATATTTTTATACAAAGCAAATATGATGCGTTATCTCTAAATTAACAAAATAAGCAACAGCATGCAAAATAAAACCATTAATTTTCTATCCTTTATTTTATGTCTTGCACACATTTTTACACAAGTATATAATAGGGTGCACTATTAAAAATATGTCATTAACTTCCAGGCCTTGATTATAAGTTTCATATAAAAAAATCAATTCAAGGAAAGCATTCAGTATTACTGTAATGTATTTCTTACTTGTATTGCTCCACCACGTCCCATCATATCACCGTGGTCCAATACACCACTTCGCCCACATGAGGCTTTATGATAAGCCTCAAGCCATGCTTGCACACCCAATTGCTCATGTTCTGTGACTAGGAAAATAATGTCTTTTGCCCAGTACTTTTGACCTGGCAATAAAAAGAAATTCACGTAGTCACTCCTTAGCAATCTCATGTTTTCAACTATACAGTGAGTAAGAAAGGACTATTTGGCATGTTCTAAAATTGCAAATAAATCAACAATTAATTATCCTAAGTTTGCAAGTTATTCACAACATAGGGAGAAAAAGAAGTGCAATATCATAATAAAAGCAATAACACTAATTTACCAGAATGCTACCATTGCCTTCCTCAACTTTTTAAGTATGCATCTTATGTATACACCATGAATTCTTCTTTCAGAACGGCTTAATATTCCTATAATCATGCCCTCTTTCTCAAAATTATCTTGGATTTGGCTTAATCATCGTAGAAAATAGCATTCCCTTTGTCTCCTCTTCTGAATACAGTATTACCTAGTACAGTCATCATCTCCAACATATCTTGCTTCCCGTTAAAAATTATCAGAGCATCACACAATCAACATACGTTCTCAACTTAGTACACTTCTCCTAATCCCTCAACACAGAATCACCCTGCAGTCATTAAACCTTCACCATCACCACCTCTCGGTCTCCCACACGACATCAGAGCCTTTAGGACTATATCATCGTTCAAATCTAAATTACTAAATTATTTGCATAATCCTGAAAATGCTTAGCTTTGTTTTTTATTTATTTATATATTTATTTTATTATTATTATTATTATTATTATTATTTTACTTTACTTTAAAATAGTGATGTCAATTTGTGTATCCTTATATCCTTGTAATTACACTGTAAAAATTTCTTTTGTGTAATATTACTTATAAGATCACCTATTGTATAACCAATTATTTTGTAAGTTGTTTGTATATCTTTTTTCTCCTGGTTGTGTGGAAAAAAAAGGCCTTATGGCCTTAACTCTATCAAGTAAAATAAAACATTATTATTAATGTTGTTATTATTATTATTATTATTATTATTATCATCATCTGCAAAATGGGTAAGTGTTCAATGATTGTGTTGGATCACAGAAGCTACAGGTATGAAGATGTATCAGTGTTCAGTAATTGTGAATTTACTTAAAAAAAAAAAGTTAACATAGGTGCAATAAAACGAAAGTGATAAAATAAAACAATAAAATTACGATGCAATTGGTTGAAATTCCATACACCATAAATTAAAACAGACATTTGCAACTGGTTAAAATTCCACATATTCTTAAGGCAATTCCGGGAGATTCGCCGCAACGGTAGAGATGCCAAATATACGAAAACTATAGGTTCCTGATATTTCTAACATATGGCAATGCGAACTCTTCCTCATTGTTGCGAGAGGGCTGTTGTGAGCTGAGGTCGTAGAATTTAGAGGCATTTTTTACGAGTTTACTGACCGTTTTGTCTGCTAAGTACCAATATTTTACGTACAAAGTTTTTGCACAGTTTCATTACATCTATCTGAAATGTATCTATACTGTATAAAATCCACATTTAGCGCACATTGGATGTTATAAGAGTTACTGTTCATGCCACTGAATGTGATTTGTCCACCTTTGTCGTTCGTTGTTGTACTAAGTAGCTGCAGCATCTCCACTGGAGGATTGGTAGAATTGCCACACAAAAGTCAGGTGGAGACGCTGCAAGCAAAATTTCTTTATTCGGCTAATTTTAACACAAAAATGTTTCTGAAAAATCAATTTAGTAATCATAATGAATAAAAATATTTAATTATATTATAATTTAATATAATTATTTTTACTGGTGTTCAGAACATTTAATTAGAATATGAATTTATTTTAATATTTCGTACCATCAGGATTCCTGACTGAAGCTGCACATGTAGAAAAACTAAAAATGCAGAAGGCAAACCAGAACACAGATAGGAAGGAACAGTCAAGTTCTGTAGGTCGTGCAATCGTGAAAAGGAAAGCACTGCTACTACTGACAGTTCTGACTCAAATCATTGCTGGGAGTGTTGGGAGAACTACTTCCAAACAACCAAGAAATATGATTGGATATAGTGTGTTGTGTGTAAAAAGTGGGTAAATTAAATCTGCACAATATTTAAGGATAAATGCATTGGCATTGACCAAAAACTTTTAAGAAAAGACAATGAAAGGAAACAGCGTTGGATGTTCCTATAGCCTGTTTCTTAATTTAATTTTTTTCCTAATTCAGTATGTTTCGTAATATAGTAAGGTATTAAATTCTTGCAGTGAATTACTTTTTTGTACGAATTATGACCATTTTCTTCTGCGGCAAATCCCCATTACTAGGAGCGGCATCTCTACCGGTATGTCTGCGAGAGATACAGCAGAGGCAACTTTTTTTGTCATTCTGTAACACACTTGATTTTCATTTTTTAGCTGTTGTGCTTTAAATTTAGTGAATTAGACATAATGCTAAACTGAAGAATTTAGAAGGATATAGTGATAACATAAGCAAAATATGCGGCATCTCTCCCTGAACTACCTTATACTGGATTGGTCATTGATACATGAGCTAAATAATCATTATAACTTTAACTATTTCAACAATGTCACTGAATGTTCTTAGACCACTAGGCGAAAATTTTTAATTTATGGCATGAAACATTTGAATCTTAAAAGAACAAACCGGAGTTACATTGTACAGAGCCTATACTTACTTCTGAAGAATTTTGCAAGTGCAAGCATGATGGCTACAGATGGAACAGTCCCTGGATGAACACTTGTTGGTGGTCGGTAAGGGACACTAAGAACCAGAGCCTCAGTGCTTGAACTTCGAGGAGCACGCAAAATGGCATAAATATTTTTTCCAGTAAATTTCTGAGGAGGAAAATATATATCTCAGTAAGTTAATCTTTCAAGTAAAAATAGCAGGAGTACATGAATTAATTAAATTCAATTTATTTCAGTCAAAAATAAAAACACAAACAACCATTACAAGTACGTTAAATATATTCTAATGAAAGAAGTACAATAAACAGTAGAGGACTTAGCACTTGAGAGGCCCAGGTGCAATTCAATTTTGAGACCCCCCTCTAAATATTTTCAATACCCTACACCAATCGTCTTCAACCACACACAATTCTTGGTTTAATTTTTGGCAGCCTGCAAACAATAGCTGCTTGTCCATCAATGGACTCAGCAGCAATGGCTTTCTGCAAAGAACTTCCGTTCAACTTATCTAAAATTTCCAGTTTCAGCTTGAGGTCTAGCGTAATGTGTTTTCTTTTAGAAGCCATGATACTGAACTGTAAAGGAAGCCACAATTCAAATATATAGCACAACATCGTTGTGTGTGATAATTAATTTAACAGTGGAGTTGAAGCATCTTCCGGGCTGTGGGCCGTGGTCCAAAGGCAAAATTACAAGTCTCACCAGACGTTTCGCTCCCGCTGTGGGGAACTTCTTCAGTGGCTGCTATCTTGACGCTGACTGAACTGCTTGGAGAAACGGAGCTGCTTATATACTCGCGGTGGGCGTGGCTTAGCTGGTTGCGGTTACTACCGTCGCACCAAAGGTGGCGTTCGACGCCAAGTTTTCAAGTTTAGAAACAATTTCAACAGAAAAGTAGAGGGGCTAAAACTTCCAAAAGCTTGGTTTCCGGCCTTAAAATCACGTATCAGACAAGAAGGAATACAACAGCCAGTGTCGAACGCCACCATTGGTACAACGGTAGCAACCGCAACCAGCTAAGCCACGCTCACCGCGAGTATATAAGCAGCTCCGTTTCTCCAAGCAGTTCAGTCAGCGTCAAGATAGCAGCCACTGAAGAAGTTCCCCACAGCGGGAGCGAAACGTCTGGCGAGACTTGTAATTTTGCCTTTGGACCACGGCCCACAGCCCGGAAGATGCTTCAACTCCAAGATTCCGGCCGTGAAAGCCTCAGATTAGCGAGAGTTTAGTGTAAATCAATGTGGCCTGCTAGTCTTTCAAAAAAAGAAAATGGCCCTTCAGTTACAAAAAAGGTTGAAATCCACTGCCCTACAGTGTGCATTTTAAGTGCACATTTTTTTACTCTGGTAGGCACTAAATAAACTATGGACCACCAGTATATGATTGATTTCAAATGGAGGTAGTTAATTTGACTGCTGAAAATAGAAGCTAAATTGTGAGCTAGCATACATAATTAGCCAAATTTTAAAAATTATTTATTATTTTGGCTTCTGATAGGCACAATTACCAGAATGGAATAGCTGAAAGTGATCTACATGAATTCATCAACTTAGCATACTACAGTATATGAAGTACCACAAAATGAAGGATACTTACTGTTCCAATTCCTAAAGGATAATTGAGAGTAAAATTATGGGTGTAAACATCAAGATTAAGCTGCCGAAATTTGGCTACCAGCCATGAATATGGAACACTGTCAGGATACCTGGATGCTTCATCCATGAGTTCACCCTGATATTTCTTAGCTAACATGTCTTTATCAAATTCACCTTTGACTAGACCTGGCAGTAGAGCATTTTCAGAAAAATATGTTCCTGTAAAAGAGAGATATGAATTAATCAAAATGTTGAACTGAGTTAAATATTTGAACTATCTAAACAAGGATTAGAAATTTCAAGCCTGGAGGCAGTAAAATCTAAAAACTTTTGTCTCATTACTTTTACATATAGTATAGTATATGTTACAAGTTATTTGGAATTATGAGGAACTATCACCTCCGCTGTGTTCTCTACATATAACAGCATATACAGTATTCATTTTATATATACTCTGGCATGAAAAATTGAATGCATTAAATAAAATACTATAGTGAAGGCAAATGAATACTGATTGTGCAGAAGGGTCTCCAACTTCACTGTTTTCCTGACAGTTTAAAGTCCTAAGTGTTCCTGAAGAAGGACTAGTGGGTGGGCCGAAACGTCAAGTTTTAATAGGTTATGTGACATCCAGTGTGAATTTTAAACTGTGTTGTATTTTGAAGTTTTATCGTGCATACAATGGAAAAAGGACTATCTGCAATTTCGTGTAGGCCTACAGTTTAAAGTCCATGTAGTTGAGCCTCAACCCCACTCTACCTCGCCCTATATGAATGTCAGTTATTGTCAAGTCAAGCACTGCTATAGTTATCGTCATTTTCTCCATGTATGTCTTCAAGTCAGTCTATGTGTATTATTAAAACAGGAAGAGGGCTTCATGAGGGGAAATAAGTTAGATAGTTGTAGGAATAGTTCTGATGCAGCCAGTGACAATGACAAGGAGTTAGGAAATTATGTTTATTGTGATGTACACAAATCTGTTACAAACTGATATAATGAACCAATTTTTCAGTATCATAATACCGATTTAATATAGTAATGTTATAAAATTATACAAAAATAAGAGAAAATAAAATAAGATCTGCACAACACAACTGATAATTTATTATCAAAAGTATAGTGAGTATTAGTTTAGTTTTAATTCTTCAAATTTAAATATAACAAATTAAAAGTACTGTAATTGATCATGCTAATATTTATTGAATATCTTGCTTGTTTGACCAGTAGCATAACTTTATAAAAATAACACAAGGAAAGAAGTTTATTTCATATTTATTTTAACTTAATTATCAAACTATTAATTTATTAATTAAATTGACCTTTTGAAATATTCTGTTAAATTGAAAGTAATGTTACTGAAGTATTAAAACTAAAATTACACAGCGCTTCAGTTTCTCGTCCTGGGGTATGCTGTGGTATAGTGGTTGAGGCACTGCACTACAAACTGGAAGGTTGTGGGTTTGATTCCCGATGAAGTCAGTGGGATTTTTCCATTGGCCTAATCCTTCTGGTGACATTATGACCTTAGGGTTGACTCAACCTCTTTCAGAAATGAGTATTCCTGGGGGTAAAAAGAAATCAGTACATAGGGCTGAGTACCTTACCATCTTCATGTGCCAAATGACTCAATCTGGGACCTCCTGGAATCCTATGGGACTCCATGACCCATGCCAGGATCAATTTACCTTTTTTTCTTGTCCCACTAGAAGGCTTCATTGTGAGTGAAAGTTCATTGAGACACATCCATAAGAACTTGTAAAGCAGAAAAAAGGAAACAGGGATGGTTGGTGGATGGAGTTGTTTTGAGAAACCTGCCTACACTTTCTGCCTCGACTCTTTGTATCATTGTCTCTATATACTAAAATATTACTTTTATCATTTGAAGTTTTCTATCCAGCTTATAACAATATGGGTCCATTTACAGATATTCTCTATTAATTAAAGATTGAATACTATTAAATAGGCTATGTCTTTTCTACTTGGCAACAATTAATTTTTAACAAATTATTAAAATAAACTAAATACTTTTAAAAGTATTTTTGATTGTTTGTAAGCTTTATTGACCATAGCAAACAAAAGTCAAGTACAAAATATGTTAATTAAATGAGATGGCTGATATTTAAACACTTTCTCTTCTTGGGCTTTGCCCACATTTTCACGTAAACAAGTAGTTTGAAATATTTTAGAGCATTTTTTGAAGGTTAATTTTAAATAAATTAGTAAGTGTGTATATATATATATTCACACAGCTCATGTAAGTATACACTGTATACTAGAATGTTTAGTGTTCCCAAATTGGGAAATTTGCTACTACACCACTGACAGTAATTTTTGAAAACCAAACCTGACCGCCGGCGTGGTCTTGTGGTTAGTATTGCTGACTGCGGATCCGTCGGCCCGGGTTCGATCCCCGGTACCTTCTCGGATTTTTCTGAGGTAGGGAGGTCTGGTAGGGGTGCACTCAGCCTCGTGATTCAAATAGAGGAGCTACTTGATAGAGAAGTAGCGGCTCCGGTCATGGAAACCACCATTAACGGCTGTGGGTGTTGGCATGCTGACCACATGCCCCCCAATCCTGCCATCTGCCTATAGGTAGATGACGCAGCGGTCGGGTGGTAGGCCTTGTCCCTTCGGGGATGTCGCGCCACGGAGGAGACGGAACCTTTTGTCATTTACTTCAGAATTCTGGTCACGAGTGGCATTCTGGCGACTAGAAATTTTGCACCCTAACCTTATCATAATGGCAATGCTTAACAAAATTGAAATATCTGGACTATGATTTATGAAAGACTGTTGAACTGGAGGACTACCAAAAGCAATAGCTAAGCGACTGAATATGAATAAATTAACCATTAATTCTTCTACTTACAATATTTCCTTACCTGCATTGAAACTATCGAGAGCTAAAATCATAAACCATATCACACCTCCGATGTACAGCAAAACACAAAGCTTATTATGATAAGTAACTAAAAGCTGTGTGAGCCACCCACGTCCAGCACCAGGATCTGTCAGTAAACCCATGTCTTCATAGAACACCTGAAAAACATTAGCAGCATTAGTAAAATTATTGGAAAATGTAGATAGAATATGTGTCTATTTATAGCTATTAACAACAGTTGTGTACCACTGTTGCTTAGGTCTGTAATCGTCACCTAGGTATGCCGGAATTCTGACCTGCAAACACATGGGCTGGAATTGAACACATGAACTTGGGAACAGAAATCTACTGCTTGACTGATTTTTCCACCTAGGACAACAAATCATACTGTGGAAGATATTAATACAAACTAGTACAACTTTCAAGCAAATAGTATATTTAAGCAGTATTAACAGTAATCTTCTAAGTAGCATGCAATCCATGTTGATCCAGCAGATTTTCATAGAAGAAGGATGCCAGCCAAAACTATACCTCTTACTATCATTTAATTAGTTTCATTATCTTGATTGCAAGAATCTTCTATTGCACCTTGTCTTGCACCTGTACCAATTCCAATAGGTTTGTTCCTGACGAGTAGCTGTCAAAATCGCCACAGGACATTCTTAGATTTTGATTGGCTGGGGTAACTAGCTGATTGGTGCGGTAAAAACAAAGAACATGGGTTGAGCTGCACGACCATGCTAACAGGACATGGAAGAATAAGAGCCTATTTCCACAGATTCCAAATAACACCAGATGCAACTTGCCCCTGTAATGGAGGAGACCAAACTGTCGATCATATTCTACTTGAGTGCTCAAAACACGATATAGGAAGACAAACATTACGCCGAAGCATAATCACTAGACGAGGAGTTTGGCCACCAGATAAAAGAGACTTAATGAAAAGATTTTTAAAAGACTTCTGTAAATTTGTGAATATGATTGACTTTACGGCAAAATAACACATTACGACCCACCCGAGCCCCCCACCACTACTCTCTTAACGGGACCCGACTGGAAAGTAGGGGTTTAGGGTGGGGAGATTCTTTAATACAGTCGGGAGAAACCTAGCGGCGGCATTAGAACTACTAGGAGAGTAGCGACGGTGGTGACATCTAGTATGGAAATGGTGAAAGAGAAAAATAATTTATTTCTCCTTTATTCTCTTCTTCTCTTCCTTTCCCGTCTCTTTCCTCTCTTCCTCTCACCTCCTCTTCACTCTACCTACCTATTCAAGACCTATTCCTAACATTAAATTTTGGATCGAACGGGGATCGAACGCATGACCCTTAGCATGGTAGCCAAGAGCTTTACCCGTTACGCCACGAGAGACAGTTGAGCACTGAAGGAAGTTCCGATATATTTTAGTTATCTATTGGCATTAGCGAGTGTTAACGCAAGAATCGGGTTTTCTAATTTTGAGATGGTTTGTTTGTTATGAAAAGAGTAGTGTTGGTGCAAGGGAATTTTTCTGCATCATTTAAGCCATGTTTTATGTCACAACACGGCGTTTTTTAAAATTGGGAAAAATTATGTACATTTCGATTTTTTATAAATATATGAAATTGTGAAATATCCTGTTGGCATGAAATATTATGTTTGTTGCAAGGGTTTTTGGCATTTTGTATTTTTTTTTATCGTGAATTATTATTTTTTTATAATTTGTGAAATATTATGTTTGTTGGTGTTGCAAGGGTATTTTGTTATTGTGAAATATTATTTTATCTGTTTAAAGATCGTGAAATATGATGGGGAGATGTTTGGTACAAGGGTATTTTTTAATTGTTACATATTTTGTATAATTTGTGAAATTTTATTTTGTTTTTTATAACCGTTTTTAAAAATTGTGAAATATTATGTATGGTGCAAGGGTCTTTTGTTATTGTGAATTTTTGTTCTTCTTTCAAATCGGTGTTTAAAGATCGTGAAATATTATTTTTGGTACAAGGGTATTTTTTTTTAATTGTTCGACATTTTCTATAATTCGTGAAATTTTATTTTGTGTTTTATAATAGCTTTTAAAAATTGTGAAATATTATGTATGGTGCAAGGGTCTTTTGTTATTGTGAATTTTTTTTCTTCTTTCAAATTGGTGTTTAAAGATCGTGAAATATGATGTTTGGTACAAGGGTATTTTTTTAATTGTTCGACATTTTCTATAATTCGTGAAATTTTATTTTGTGTTTTATAATAGTTTTTAAAAATTGTGAAATATTATTTATGGTGCAAGGGTCCTGTTTTGTTGTTAAATATTGTTTTTTTATAATACTGAAATAATATGTTGGCGTTGGTGCAAGGGTAATTTTCCTTTTAAATGTGAAATATTATGTTGGCTCTAATAAGAGCTTAGAGTGTAAATGCAATCATTAGAGTAAGCCGCGGCTTAACACAGGAAGCTGTATTACCGGCGCTTAGTAGCGGCCGGCATGAGCCATAGCGGGGAAGATGCGCGCGGGATGATGCGTGGTAGGTGTAGGGGAAGCGAGCACGCAGGCAGGCTGGCGGAGAAGGCGACCAGGCCGATGGAAAGGGGAGCCGGGTGGGTCGTAAAGTGTTTACTTGCCGACTTTACTACTAATACAGTTGTTTAAATTAGAACACAACTAGAGACGAACCAAGCACATATATGTAAATAGTGTAAATACTTTAAACACCGATGTAAACCAGAACATGTAGTGTTACACATTTGTAACGGAGCATGTTGTTAAATAAAGTCTCAAAAAAAAAAAAAAAAAAATGGGTTGAGCTGGTTGCAGAGGAGTTGAAGTGTAATGTACTAGATTGTAACAGGCCTATTCCTGTCATAGATGGTGGCTCGACTCGTTTTTTAGGGGGAATCTAAGTGAAAGAATCCAACAGCTTAGGCCTATATGCATATCTCAAGTCAATAATAGTAATACACTTAAGCCTATAGCTAGAACTAAAAAATAATTTGCACTATTTTATCAAAATATAAGGGGGCTTGAAAATAAAATTGAAGAATTTAACTTTGCCATTCAGGATACAATTAATTCTAATAAACAGGAAATTCAAGTTATTTGTCTAACGGAACACCACTGTGCAGAAACAGATCTGGAACAATTAAAAATTGATAACTTTTCACTACGTTCAAAATTTTGTAGACATTCCATAAAATGAGGAGGTGTGAGTATATTTATAAAGAAAAACTTACATTTCAGTGATATAGACACAAGTTCCTTCTGTAAAGAACAGGATTTTGAATGTTGTTCAGCCAGATTGGATTTTGACAATGATACATTTGTAATACTAACCATTTACAGGGCACCATCAGGTAATTTCAATTATTTTGTAAATCAGTTAGAAAGGGTTCTTAATTCACTGTATAGTACTAACGTAAATATTATATTGTGTGGGGACTTTAATGTAGATTTATCAATTGATAGTGAGAAGAAGATCAGACTGATATCTTTATTGGGTAGCTATAATCTAGATTTCATAGTAAACTTTCCAACGAGAATTCAGAACGACTCCCAAACAACAATAGATAATACAAGTAAGAATCAGCTTGAAAATTTTTTTTTTTTCATGTCATAACCGGGATTTGAACACGGATCTTCAGCTTAACGCGCTGATGCTCTACCATTGAGCTACCATGACAACATGCCAGTCTGACATCAAATTCCTCAACTGATTCAGAAGACAAGGCAAACCACAGGAGGTTTCTCTCCATTGAGAACACACATCCAAATGGCGTCCTACCCTTGTAGGTACTTTGAAGCCTAGTTATTATTTATATACTATTAATTAGGTGGAAGGAAAGGAAATAGACATTAAATCCATGTCTGGGATATTAATACAAGTAAGAATCAGCTTGAAAAATTTTCATGTCATAACCGGGATTTGAACATGGATCTTCAGCTTAACGCGCTGATGGAATATAATAAAAAACAAAACGGGGAGAACAAAGGGAAACAATGATTGTACATCATTAATATACCAAGACATAAAACTAGATAATTTATCAGACATTTCAAATGCTTTTAATAGCCACTTTATAAATATTGCAGAGAAATGTATTCCTACAAATAATATTAGCATTAAGGCAGTAGACCTACTAACAAAATCTACAGTTTGAAACCATAGATTTCAATTGAACCTGACTTCCCACATAGAAATTGAAAATATAATCAAGTCTCTCAAAAGTAAAAGCTCGTCTGGATGGGATGAGATAAGTAATAAGTTATTAAAAAGCTGCTCATTGGAACTCAGTAAACCTCTTAGTCACATATGCAATTGTTCATTAGAAAATGGAATATTTCCAGAAAGACTGAAGCATGCTATTGTTAAGCCCCTCTTTAAAAAAGTTGACAAAAATCTACCATCAAATTACAGACCTATATCGCTCTTAACCTCATTTTCAAAAGTTCTTGAAAAAGTCATGTACAACCGCATAATACACTATCTTAATTTGAATGACATTCTTACTTCATCTCAGTTTGGATTTAGAAGTGGCATGTCCACTGAGAATGCTACATTTCAACTTACTACAGAAATACTGGAAGCGTTAGATAAAAAGAAATATGCTCTGGGAATTTTCTGCGACTTAGCTAAAGCGTTTGACTGTATAAATCATGAAATATTACTTCAAAAATTGGATCATTATGGGTTCGATAATTTAACACTTAAGTGGTTCAAATCATATCTTTCTGTTAGAACTCCAAAGGTAATAATAAATGGAAATGAATCTAACTTAGGGGTTGTTAAGAATGGGGTACCTCAGGGATCAATACTAGGACCTTTGCTCTTTTTAATTTTCATTAATGACTTGCCCTATAACTTAAGTGACGAATCAAAGGTATTGCTCTTCGCAGATGATACTAGTGTACTTGTAACAGGAACGTCACAAGAACATTTATCAAGAATAGCTACAAAGGCTATTCACGAGTTAAACACATGGTTTCTAGCTAATAAAATGACACTTAATATTGATAAGACCCATTTTATACAATTTAGGACAAAAAACAGATGTATCTCAAATCTTGAAATTAGGCCTAATTATGGAACACAAATCATACAAGAAATTAGCAATGTAACATTTTTAGGACTGCAAATTGACCAAAATCTTGACTGGAAGACACACATAGAAATGATAAGTCCAAAACTGAGTTCAGCGTGCTTTGCTTTAAGAATTTTGAATAATATATTAAAACAGGATGCATTACTTATGGTATATTTTGCATATTTTCACTCGGTAATGAGGTACGGGATCATATTCTGGGGCAACTCTTCCCATAGGTAGAAAATATTTAGATTACAAAAGCGGGCAATAAGAATAATATGTGGAAAGAAAAAAAGGGAATCTTGTACACCGCTATTTGAAAAATTAAAAGTCCTCACTCTTACAGGGGAGTATATATACTCTGTTATGTGTTATGTAGTGGATAATATTGATAAATTTCAAACTAATTTTAGTGTACATGGACGTACTACCAGAAACATGAATGATCCACACAGACCAAATAACTCGTTAAAACTCTTTCAGAAGGGTGCTTATTATTCTAAAGTACAGATATATAACAAGCTTCCAAACAACATTAAATTATTATGTATTCAAAGAAAGAGCAAGCCTTTTAAAACAGCTGTCAAGGAATTTTTAATAACTCACACCTTCTACAATTTGGAGGAATATTTCCAGCTTGGATAAATTTGGCAGCTTGCAGTTTCTGTAGGCCTATATTATATGCATGTATTTTTTGATCTGACGTGTTCTATATCCTTGAGCCCCGCTCAACACAGGATCTACAGGACGAGATATCTACATCTACAGCTGTCGGCAAACTTTTCCTCCTAACGAAAGGAAGCCGCCTGGCCATGCAATGAATAACTGGACTATAAATATTGACTTGCACAGATTTCTCAAGTACCGACCTGAAAAACACACGTGAAAATACTTAATTTCTTACACCATTGGCTGAGAGGTGCATATCGAAATGCATACATATTTCTACAATTGAAATTAAGTAGGCCTACATAAAATTCTTAATGAGGGGTTCCTCTTTTTTTTACTCATTCCTCATACCCAATGTAATCCATTTTTCCATTACAAGTCAATACTAAAAGAATTACTTAAATTCATAATTGAAGAGGTACTACCATGGAATTATGACAAATAACTGACTGAGCAGAAACCATTGCACCACAGTAGCGATAGTGGTCAATAATAGGTTTGTTCCTGAAGTCAACTCATGTGCCACAACCTATGTGCACATTTTCAGTTTCGCTGCATGGTGTGTGCAAATAATGTCATTTTTCAGTGTATTCACAATGTGCACAGGCGTTGTGGTACTTGACAGATCTAAAAAATCTAGCCACATGAGATTCATTGTTGGCAGTAAGTACAGCAGAACAATGGATCCTTTTTCTTTGTCAATAACTTTCTTCTAAGTCAATCTAATCAGCACAGCAATAGGGAAAAAAACAAGAACAGGTCGCCCCTTAAGCTCCTCCCACTCGAGTCATCTACATGTGAATGGTGGAACTACTAGCAGCATTGAAAATGTGGGAAATTTTTATTTTTTCCCCTTTCTCTAACACGTCAGATCAAAAAATACATGCATGTTATAACAATAATATAGGCCTACAGAAACTGCAAGCTGCCAAATTTATCCAAGCTGGAAATATTCCTCCAAATTGTAGAAGGTGTGAGTTATTAAAAATTCCTTGACAGATGTTTTGAAAGGTTTGCTCTTTCTTTGAATACATAATAATTTAATGTTGTTTGGAAGCTTGTTATATATCTGTATGCAGAATTTTCTCCTTTACCCTACCTACCTATTCCCATCCTATAAATTTTAGACCTAAGGAGATTCGAAGACAGGACTGCTAGCATGATCGTTGCGGTGTGAAGCGAGAATTCATCTATTTAAGTTTAGACAGCTGCATTATATAGCCCAGCGGAGATTGATAATTCCGTAGTAATTGCAATTGTGGTACAAAGGTTATTTTAATATTGTAGTAATTAGTGCGGATGCTATGGTACAAGGGTAATTTTCGTATTATAGTAATTAGTGTAAATGCTTTGGTAGGGCAAGTAAAGGACTAGCAGGCCGACACCATAGGAACGCAACGGGTGGAGTGGGCGGAGCTTAAGGGGGCGACCTGCTTTTGGATTTTGCCCAGTAATAACTGGTGGGAGGTAATGCATGAAAACAGTTAGCCTATTTTACTACATGCACCCCTAAATCAATCTTTTGACAGAAAGTGGCTTAACCAGTAACTTAAAGGTGGCGTTGCAAAAGTTGAAATACAGCAAACGAGACTGAAAGAATGCATTATATCTTGCAAAAGAGAAGAACATCATTCGTACCAGTAACTGCTTAAAGTTTTGTTTTTATTAGATACGGGTAGCAATATATTTTTACCTCAGATTTAATCATAACATTGAACCGGCTCCCTAATCTATACATGAAATAACCCTAAATTTCCGAACAATTTCAAGCTATGACATTTAAATTCTTCTCCTCAACAAGTCGCATAATTACATAACAAAGTCTTGTTTTAATTACCAATTTATCACTTTCAAAATGAAATTTTACCTTCACAAACAAGGTTTTTCGACTCCATGCAGCATGCATGGACAGGACTGCCAACGTAAAACACCAAAATACCCTTAAAAATTAATACGGCCGGAATCTAGGGAATTCGAAAGAAAAAAATATCTTGAGTGATGAAACTTACCTTCATGTTGAAAAACATTCTTTTATAATAAATTAGACAAAAACCAACTGCGCCTTTTTATGTACTCATTGACTGAAACTGAGGGTTACCGAAACAGACTTTCTCCCCCCCCCCCGTGGCTGAGTGGTTAGACCCCTTCCACCAGATCGAATCTATGTGGATCTATGCGGTTGACAAAATGGGGCAGGTATTCTCGAGGTGCTCCCGTTTTTCCTGCCACATTTCATTCCACTGTTGCTCCAGTTATTATAATATGAACATTTAGCTGTAGTAAAGTAATTATTTTCTTCAGTTTGAGGTCTTACGTAATGTCAGCCCAATGCACTGACCTTTCCTATTGGACTCGCATTATTAGTCTGAACAATAAGGAATGAAAAGTCACTTATCCCAAGAGGAATATAACCTTCAAAATCCTTTATTTGAAGTGCAGTAGCCTATTATTTTTTAAAGTATCTCTGCCTTAGGTTAGGTCCAGTAGCGGACGCAGATTTTTTTTTCGGGGGGGGGGGGGG
Organism: Ectobius pallidus; assembly: GCA_964059195.1. NCBI lineage: Eukaryota > Metazoa > Arthropoda > Insecta > Blattodea > Ectobiidae > Ectobius > Ectobius pallidus. Next base: position 95,039,114 of record CAXKWD010000010.1, on the reverse strand, counting down.
AATTTGAATAGGTAGAAAGACTTACATACATAATTAGTCTATAAAACTGGCCACTTATTAGAGTGCATATATAGCCCTTTTTCAAATTTCGGGCCTCCAACTCTTCCTATCTTCTACTGCATCTTCAACTCTCCATATCTTCTTTTCTTTTTCATGTCACCCAATATCTCAATTCTTTTTATCCAAGTTTTATTTTCCTTCAAATACAACCAGCAGAGACTACCGCAAGGATTATCGCTCAGTCCTACTCTTTTTAATACATATACCCATCAACTACATTACCTCCGATTTTAAACAGTAAAACTCCTGTGCTTTGCATATGACATAATACTCTACCATAGGATATCTTCGGATATACTGTACTTCCAACTCTAACCCAGGACCAGCAAGATGATATTGATCTACTGACACAAGAACTGGACACTTTAGGACTCAAGATCAACACCGAAAAGTGTGCCTATACAATTTTCTCAAAAACAAAAACCCCCATACATAAACAACCAAGTCTTTCCAACACTCCGCCATTTCATATCAGAACAAAATCAAATACCTAGGCATCATACTAGATTACAACCTTTCTGGTAACTCCCACTTCCAAATGTTAAGCAAAAAATTACAGAACAAGTTGCATATATTCTGTTTTATCACGGGACAGCACTGGAGAAATCATTCCAGATTTATATTTAATGTACGAGGGGCATACTGAAAGTTGTGAGCAACATTTTTTCAGAACCTTAATCTTTTTTTTTATGTAAAACCAAGTGTATCATCTCAATCTACAGACCTTTCTTCCACTTTTCCACATAGTCTTTTTTTTGCACACATGTTTCCCATCGTTCTGCAAGTTTGAAAATACCTTTGCAGTAGAATTCTGTTCCAGCTAATACAAAAAAAAAAAAAACTTTTTCATAGAAACATGTTTAATTTAAACTAAGTTATTTCCTACAATTCTAAAAATGCCAATTCCCTTACTGAATTTGTAATACATTCAGTCTCCTTTCATTTCAACGTTAAGAGCATGCAAAATCTCAATTTTCTGTTTCATCTGTTTTGAACAGAACATTGCTTTCAACACTTCTCAGACAGGTCACTTCTATGTCGCCATGTTCATCAGCATCACTTTGACATACTGCTGCATACCGAAACTTAACTATACTTTTTTTCTGTTCTGATGGAACTGGGCAAGGACAAAACCATTTTTAATATTTCCTTTTGTTTGACATGCAACAGAAAGTAACTTTCAGCTTCAGAGCTTGAGGTGTAGACCTAACGATCAATAGAAATTCTGTGTGATATTCCAGCACTACAAGAACTTGAAGATACAGCTTCACCAGGCCTATCTATCCTTTATCTTTCTTCCTGTTTAATTGCATTTCTTTTCCTTTCCCTCATTGTAGCTAGTTCTTGCTTTTGTTTTCTCTTAGTTTTTCATACAGTAGGCTCCCTCTAATCCGGCCACCCCAGGACCGGACTAAAAATGCCCGGACCATCCGGCGGTCTTTCAAACATGTAATGTATAACCTATTAAAGAAAGATCAACATTTAAGATGGTTTCGTCGATTTTTAAAGCGTACTTACCCAAAAATTAAAATACAGTATTACAATTTCAAAATTAAAAGAAATCTGTTACTTTCTTTTGTTTTAGTTGAACTGTTTTTTGAAAGCATAATCATGCCACTTCTTCATGAACTGATGCGATTTGTTTACACTTAAGACTGGAAACTAAACAGACATGTTTATTCTAGTCGATTACTGCCATGAGAAACCCTTCTGCGCGCAGATGGCTCATTCTAAGAAGTCGGCCGGACTAGAGGGAGTCAACTGTACATTTTTTTGCTTTTTCTTATAACTTAATCTTCACTAGCAGGTGCCCGTACCTTCGGCCACGGTAATTAATTCAAAAATTAAGAGCTAATAATTAAAAAATTATGCACAGACAGACAAACAAACATTTCCTCTCATTATTATAGATAATTTTCCTCATCCTTTAACTTCTGTCTCCGTCTTTTAATTTTTTCTGCTGCAGATAAAGGCATGGCTGAAAAATAATCCAAAAGTCCAAAATTTGAATGAAAAGTACTTATGGAGACAATGTTACCTACTGCCTGCTGTATTTATGAAAAGCTGGTCGTATTTTCAACTTTTAAGTTAAAGTTTCTATTTGACTGTGCTAGGAAGCATGAATGGTAACTCACGTTACACAAACGAAAGTAAAATTATGACTTCCAGGTAATGCATGGAAACTCAAATCAGTGCTAGTGTTTTTTTAATCAACAAATATGAAATGAAATTAATTTTTTGCTTCTATAAAGTAAATGTGAAAACCTTAATAACAACTTTTCAATGTTTCTGGTAACTCACATTACAAGGTGCTATGTACTTTTGAAGTCATAATAAAAGGCATAATATAAGAAATAATTACAATTTGAATAATATGTTTACTTAACTAATATGTTGGTAATATTTTCCAATAATTTTGTATTTTCTTTATATTAATACACAAGCTCAAAAACCATTGGAAAACAGACCTAAAATGAAGACAGTAGGTCTGCTATCAGAATAGTGGGATTCCCTCTCAAATTACAAATAAATGCAGGGTGTAGTAACCCAAGAAATTTAATGCTACCTACATTTTCTCAGACTTTTACCTTCTAAAAACAGTATTGTTAAAAAAATAAAAAAGTAAGGATTTTATCCTGATTCTCATGGACATGCCCTAAAGCGAATTTGACACTAAATTGCGTTTTACTCCTGTACCGGTCAACTGATTTGGTCCAATATCAATAGGCTTCTCCCCATGGACATTATAAATGCATATACAAAGTTTCATTAAAATCCGATAGTGTATTTGAGTTATTGCGCGTACAGACACACGGATGGACAGACAGACATTTACTCGTTCCCCATACAATCTCATAAAGTACCATACTGGCACTTAATAAAACAATGGTATTTTAAATTTGAGTCTGCTAAGCCCTTTAAGAGCACTAGTAAAAGACATCTGTAAGAAACAGAACATGCAATAATCTTGCATAATATCCGGAATGCATGAATGAAAAATGAAATAGGTATTCAGGAAATGGAATATCTAGGATAATTTAATCAAAGTGCATGTATCTGGAATTTCAAGTTAATTATTTTTAAAAAACCATTTCTGTCTTACAGTCACAGCCACCTTATGCATCTGCAATGGTCACTTCAACCTCCACACCAGGCTCGATGCTGATTGATGTCTGGAAATGGTTAAGGAATAAACTTTAAAAATCACATCATTTTTAATAAAAACGACAGGCAAGCAATAAATAGACAATTGAGAACATTAAATGAGAGTATCTTTCTAAAGAGTGGGTACCAAGAGCAAAGTATCTTATTCTCTAAGGATCACTTTCTCCAACTAGATTTTAACCTGACTCTTTTTATCTGGAATTAATTGGTTTTGGAAAAAGTTGACCTTGGTAAAATAATGACAAAACACGGTAAAGAGTAGCCTACTGTTGAGATATTCTATATTACAAGTACAGATCAATATATTCACGAGATATGATAACACAAACTGTTCTCATTTTAACAATATTTGCAAACATTTCTTTTAACACCTCTCACAAAAAAAAAAAAAAAAAAAAAAACACTTTTGAATTACAATAAAAAAAATAATAACAATGTCACGTGCATTAGCAGCAGACTGTAAAAGAATTAATTAAGGCTGGTAAGAAGTAAATGCACGCAACATCCCGTTTGGAATGCACGATAATAAGGTTACAAAGATAAAGAAACCATAGGCAAGATAACACTGACACTGAGATCTTCATATATCACTATCACTCGCTAGAAGTTGCATTGATGTCTTGAAATCTTCTTGTAAGCAGAGATGAGTAATTCCACCAATGAATGAAAAACTTGCTGGTTTAAAGATATATTTATTGATAATTCTGGAGGACCACTTGAAATTGATATTCCAAGAACTGATATGAATAATAATAAAATATACACATGCAGCAACTATATGCTGTAATTATAACGTCCACAGTTAATCTTGTGACACTTGGATTCACAAATTGCAACGCAATAGTAATGTTATTGAATTAAATTGCGTATCAAATATAGATGCAGCTATGATACGATAAAGTCACGGTAATATTACAATCTGTATGAAATATTAAACCTTAAGGCACTCACTTGGTGGTAGAGATTCCTTTCTTAATTAATATCACCTCAAGAAGTTAATCCTCATGTCCAAAGCAGGCTATAATAAAGCCTTATAAGAATGCCTGGTAGCGGCATTAAACAAATCAACCATTCTGCGGCGAATAAGACGTAGAAAATTGCTTCTGTGCAATTAAAAGTACTTATGAAGATTCCTTGAATCGTAAGAACGAAATACAAGGTATTTAACGAAGATAGCCACTGCTGGCTAAGTCCAGAATGGACTAGAAATCCTATCAAAGGATTATAATGGCGACGTAGTAGAAAGACGAAGAAGGAATGAAATGTTTGAATAAAAATGCCTTATAACAATACTAGTAAAATCAATCCCATTGGACGAAGAATACGAAATTATAATTTTAATGAAAGACGTAGATTGTGGAGCAATCATAAAAATAGTAAAAGAATGAATAAAATATGTTTATAATTATTCTGTACTTAAAATAATAAAATATATAAACTGAAAATAAACGTTAATTTGAGTTTAATAGAGAGAAGAACTAATGATCAATTGTTTTTTACAATAAAAAGATATAATTACTAGGTGGCAGTGAGCAAATTAGCATTGAATAAAAATATTACCAAAGCCGCAAAAGGACAAAATTAAATATTATAAGATTATTAAAGATAGCCATGATAATGAAAACACTATCAAGGCTCAAGGTATCAAACATAACTGAACAAATAAAATAATAATAAATAAACATAGGCCTAATCCCAGTTTTTAAACAAACTCCCATAAATTGATTTATTTGGATGAGATCTTAATGTCAATTCATTTTAAAATAATAATCTCCAGTATTCCTCATTGATTTTGTACAAATAAATCCTCTAGCCATGTTGGTATAGAACAGCGTTTCTCAACCTTTTTGAACCAGAGGACCTCTAAAATGTCTAAAAAATTTTACGGAGCCCTAATTTTAAATCCCATTTTTAAAAGAAGGCCTATATTCTTAATATTTGGGGTATTAATTATAGGTCATTATAACGAAATATGTGAAAATTTTTTTACTTCTTTACTTTACACTTGTTTTATGATGTTTTTTAATTATGTCTGAGGACCATCTGCACCATCTTCGCGGACCACCAGTGATCCGTGGACGATAGGTTGAGAAACGCTAGTATAGAAGGACGTTCCTCCAATGTGAAAATTTTGCTCCATAATAAACTACTCACTGCACAACATGCACCTAAGAAAGAAGAACCATAAGATTGACCAATGACACAAAGTATGCTTGGGTGCATGAAGAATGCAAACTATCACAATCTGCTCCATAAACTCTATGTCCTATGGTTTCCTATGGAGGTGGGGCGAATATATAGTGAAATAAAGATTTAATTCAACTTCTAAGAAATGTCTACTTCATAAATTCTTGGAGAACACAAGGCTAAATGCATTGTTTTACATCAACACAGTAAATGGTGTAAAATGTTAGTCAAATCCTTCTGAAAAAGACAAGGGAAGTATAACGCCCCACGTGATGTGTCAAGTTATACTGCCAAGATTCAGAAGCATACAGTCGATTGGCCTATGTGATCATGTGTCTCACATTGTGGCAACTGACTTATTCTGCATGCTACCTGTCAAACAACCTGCACTCAAAGACCTTCTCGATTCTAACCCATGTGCATTAGCACAAGAGCTGTAATAGTGGGGGGAAAAAAGCAAGAACAAGTTCTAAAACTAGACGAATGAAGAAGTAAAGGATACAATCTGCTTCACAATTTCAGATGGACTGTGAAGATCAATGACCCTCTTGTGTATCCGCATCTGGAATCGATCCCAAGTCTTTGAACCTTCTCCACAAGGAGTCTTACGTGTTGTGATGCGAAGAATCTTAGTCGGCATCCTAACAGGTCCCTTCACACGGAGGTTCTGCTTCTTAGCCCCATTAATCAAATCAGCACATACTGAAACAAAAATTATTTTAAACAATGGCTTCATTATTATCTACAAACAACAGCATATTCAATTCAATATCATGAAAGAGCCCCACGGTAAGAAAGTGCAGCAAACCTTTAAATAAAGATTGAATAACGTTGCCCCAGAACTCCACCAAGGGCTTCCCCCAGACCCCCCCTTCCCTCATTAATACTACAATACAATTATCAACTTTATGGAGAAACAATTATAAACTTAAACCTTACAATTTTTTGGAAAGCATGCATATAAATCTCTTAGCTGCAATGAGTAAGCCTGTGAGGAAGAACCCCCAAATACCAGAGGACAAGCCTTCTGAACCCCTTCTTAACACTTTCCGCACCATGCCCGTACGTGATACGGTCCGCATTTTACTTCTGCGTGAACCAAGACCGTATCCCTTACGTTGTGCACGATCCCGTGCTAAGCAATGGGATAATACTGGTGTAATACAGGATTTGAACAGATAAACACAAAGCTTAGTTTATGAACTTCCCAACAGAGTGTGCTTCATACACTTATCGATTCTTGTATCAATTTATATCGACTTTTTTTATCGGATTTATATCGGCCTACTGCGATTAAAGAACATCAACAAGAAGCTAGGTTAGAATTCGTGAAGATGTCCAAGAATATCACAAACGTGTTAATTACTAGACAATATGCAACCAAAATGTTGTCAGAATTCTATATTATGTATTGTTTCAGTAATTTTAGTTAGTACATTTACAATAAATAGGTTTTTAACCCTCCAAACCTTGAAAAAATTATTTCCGAAAAAAGTAAATCCTCAAAAGAGCCTCCCATTTATTTGCCTGTGATATATTTATATGAGAGTGAATACAATAAAGAATATCATTTCTAGAAAGAGAAAGTTTCAATCATCATGCGTAAGTAATTCATTATTTTGTAATACATATTGTATGTTTTTTAAAAAATCGCAAAATCGGAAGAAAACGCCCGGTTCACAGGATGAAAACGCTGAAAAATGGCGCGGTGTGAAAGTGTTAATAATATTTCAGAGCAGGTAAGCCTATCAAGTGAGTGTATAGCAGGAAAGGTAATCTTTGAATCATGGAACAAAAAATACATTGGCAGGTTCGATAACAGTCCTCATGTGAGAACCAATGAGATACTGGAACTGAGTGAGACAATTAGCATGTTTATACGGTGTGATCACAGCAATCCGAGTAGATTCCCTGTCCATATGCAAATTTGGATACTGTAAAAGGTAAAAGGTAAAGTGATCCCTATACAGGCCATGGAGGCCCAGAGGGTTCCAGGAGGTTGAGGCTCCCAGATTTTGGACATTCGGCACGTGAAGGTGGTAAGGTTGTCAGCCTTACGCACCGGCCGCCTTTACCCCCAGGATTGCTCCTGGTACTCATTTCTGTTAGAGGCTGAGTCGACCTCAGGGCCATAGTGCCACCAGAAGGAGTAGGCCAATTGAAAAACTCCAACGACCTCATCGGGAATCGAACCCGCGACCTTCCGGTTTGTAGCGCAGCGCCTCAACCACTACGCTACGGCGTACCCCCATTTGGATACTGTAGTCACATCAATCTGTATTCTCCATTGGTTAACCCATTATTGTGTAATATTTACATTGGCAGATAGTACCGTATATTTGAATGTAAGCTTCACTATTTTCCCTAGATTAACCCCTCTGTCTAGTCCTCTGGCAGAAAAGAAAGCTCCGCTACCTAACTGGCAAATGATCAAATGAATACATGAGAAATAGCTGTTTTAGTGCAAGGGTCATTTATAATAATTGTGAAACATTATGTTGGATCTGAAAAGAGCAGTTTTGATGCAAGGGTGATTGTACTTTAATTACAATTAATAGTGCAGTGCAATAAATCATTCAGTACAGAGGCATAAGGTTGCAGACAGCCTTGAGCAGCGAGCAGCTAGGGGAAGAGGGCTGTCGCCATAGCAACATCTCCTAGATGGCATTAAAGTAATCCAAAAGGTGAAACTAGGGGGAAAAAAATTGTCCTTTATTCTCTTCTTCCCTTTCTCTCACCTTCTCCTTGCCCTACCTATGGTACCTACTTGGGATCTATACCTAACAGTAAATTTTCGATCGATATACGAACTCGTAACACCAGCAGCCTTAACCACTACACCATGAGCGATTGCTGAGCGGGGAAGGGAAAATTCATCTATTTAAGTTTAAAAAGCACTACAGTACATGAGAAATAATTGATGCAAGGGTTGGAAAACGGTATATTAAGCCACGCACAGGCCTCCTTCCACTCACCACCCGCCCAGCAGGTCGCTTCCCCTATCTTCTCCTAGCCACCCGCTGCTCAACACCGGTAATAATATTTGACAATTAAAAAAAGACCCTCGTACCAAACATAATATTTCACAATTATATTTTAAAAAAACCTGGGCAAGATTATACTTTGCGACCCACCCGGCTCCCCTTTCCATCGGCCTGGTCGCCTTCTCCGCCAGCATGCTCGCTTCCCCTCCGCCTACCGCGCATCATCCCGCGCGCATAAGCCCGCAGCTTGCTCTAATAATTGCAATTACCATTATAAAAAACAAAATAAAATTTCACGAATTATAGAAAATGTCGAACAATTAAAAAAATACCCTTGTACCAAACATATTTCACGATCTTTAAACACCGATCTGATAATATAAAAAAATCGAAATTTACATAATATTTCCCAATTTTTAAAAACGCCGTGCTATGATATAAAACATGGCTTAATTGATGCAGAAAAATTCCCTTGCACCAACAGTACTCTTTTCGTAACAAACAAAACATTTCAAAATTTGAAAAAGCGATTCTTGTGTTAACACTCGTGAATGCATGAAGTCACCCTTAGTACCTTCAATACATGAAATCTTTCTTCACTGCTCAACTGTCATTCGTGGCGTAGTGGGTTAAGACTCCTAGCTATAACGCTAGGGGTTCCGATAGATAGGTATGGTGAAGAGGAGGTGAGAGGAAAGAGACGGGAAAGAAAGAGAAGAAGAGAATAAAGGAGAAATAAATTATTTTTCTCCCCACCCAAAACCCCTACTTTCCACGCGGGTCCCGTTAGAGTAGTAGTGGTGGGGGACTCGGGTGAGTCGCAATATATATTTTCCCAAAACCTGTGTATATACCAGCCAACATTTCATGATTATAAAAAACAAAAAAATTCATAACAAAAAAGACAAAAAGATGGTACTTTGCAACACGAGCTGGTCCGCTTTCCACACGCCACTCGCCTGGCCACTTCCCGCATGCCCTGCTGGTAATGCCGGTAGCCGCTGCTCAACCTCAACGCCGGTAATGCATAATTGCAATTGACATGTCACCTAATATTTCACAATAAAAAAAAGACCCTTGCACCTCCACATAATATTTCATAATTCTAAAAATGACCCTTGCAACAAATTAGGCTATTTCACAATACAAAAATACCCTTGCACCATACATATTTCACATTTATAAAAAACGCCGTATTATAACATTAAATATGGCTTAATTGATGCAGGAAAATTCCCTTGCACCAACACCTCTCTTTTCATAACTAACAAAATATCTCAAAATTATAAAAACCGATTCTTGCATTAAAACTCATGAAATCCCCTGTATCATAACTCAAATATACGAAAGCTCCCTTCAGTGCTCAACATTCACTCGTGGCATAATGGCCAAGACTCCTAGCTATAATGCTAGGGGTCCCAAGTTCAAGTCCTGGTCGAACCAAAATTTACTAGTAAGAATAGGTCTTAAATAGGTAGATAGGATGAAGAGGAGGTGAGAAGAAGAGAGAAAGGAGACGGGAAAGGAAGAGAAAAAAAAGAATAAAGTTCAAGAAAAAAATTATTTTTTCTGTTTCACCAGTTGAGTAAGAGATGGTGCTACTGTCGCTGCTAGTAGTTCAAATGCTGCCGCTAGGGGAGGGATTGATAGTAGAGTGGGGGACTCAGGTGTGTCGTAATGTACCATTTTCCCAAAAAGACCCTTGCACCATACATAATACTTCACAATTACCGTATATGAAACAACATAAAATACGACTTATCTGATGCAGGAAAATTCCCTTGCACCAACACTGCTCTTTTTATAACAAACAAATATAAAATACTGTAAAACCAGACTAGAAGTTTTAAACAACGGTGGATAACTCAAAACACTCACCATCAGCACAACGTTTCGACTAGATCCTTCTAGTCTTCCTCAGGCACTGGTTGGCAGATCAGCTGGGTTGAGTGTTGCAACCCCCTCTACGTCACCATCATCATCGGTGAGGGGTGGGTGGGTAAATTCACAAAGTGGACGCTCTGATGCATGAAGAAACATGGTGTTGCGTTGGAATCTCTTAATCCATTCAGTAGGAATTGCAAAGTCAGATTCGGGGCATTTTTTAATCTGCCAACTAATTTTAGGGGGAACATTGTCCTGAACCATTCTACGAATTACACTAATTCGTAGTGCCTGAGGAAGACTAGAAGGATCTAGTCGAAACGTTGTGCTGATGGTGAGTGTTTTGAGTTATCCACCGTTGTTTAAAACTTTTAGTCTGGTTTTACAGTATTTTATATTTCTGACCGGTGGAAAGTTTTATGGACTTTGAATTTGTTAAATATAACAAACAAAATTATAAAAACTGATTCTTGCGTTAAAACTCTTCTCATGTATGCAAGCCATCATAATTCAAATATACCAGAGCTACGTTCACTCATCGTGTATTGGTTAAGGTTCCTAGCTAAGGTGCTAGGGGTCTCGAGTTCGAATCCCGGTCAATCCAAAAATTACGGTTAGGAATAGGTCTCAAATAAGTAGGTAAGGTGAAGAGGAGGTGAGTGGAAGAGAGGAAGGAGATGGGGAAAGGAAGAGAAAAAGGAGAAACAAATTATTTAATTTTTTCAGTTTCACCACGTTATACGTAGGCTGCGTTCGGGGAGCTCGCTTTCGCGCTGTGAGTACGAAACGCTCAGAGTGCCGTTCGGGGAGACTATTAGCATCTCGCGCTACGAAGCTCCCCGAACGCTAACAGCAACGAAAACAATGGCGGTGAATATGGCAGCAGACGGTCGAAGGAAAGTTTTTTGACCGCTATTGCGCTAATTATAAAAGAAGAGATTGAATATTATCTCGCAAACCCTTCCATCTGGGCAGCTTAAGGAAACGCGAACATTGCATTTTTCTGCCACGGTCCAAACTTTACACGGGATGAGAATAATACCTTCAGCAGACGACCTTAAAATCTTGGCTTATAAAACTTGATGACAAAAAACACCCAACTGAAAATCATTAAACAACATGACCAGATTTTACCGTTTCTGTTTTCAGTCTGGACCTTTTAAACCTTTAGACTTCTTAACTTCATAATAAATCCTGCCGGACCTAAAGCTAACGTAAAAAAAAGCTTATCCTTTATCTATCTTTGTATTTGTTATTTTTCTTTGTAACATTAATTTGTATGGTATGCATTATTTTATGTATGTATTCTAAGGTATATATTTTATAAATATTAACAATGTTCAATGTACATGTATGTATTACATGTTTTCGTACATGTATGCATTATATTAACAATGTTCATGTATGTTTTGTACAATAAACTAAACTAAACCTGCAGACGACGTTCGGGGACCAATGAAATCGCTAATAGCGTTCGCAGCATCTCGTGCCTCACCTCTCCAGAAAAAGCGTTGTTAGCACGAGCAGTGACGTCAAACGCTTTCAAACCGTGACGTCACATACGCGCTCACAGCACTGTGAGCGAGCTCCTTGAACGACCAAAGCACGCTTTTAGCGCTGAAAGCGAGCTCCCCGAACGCAGCCCTAGATGGCGCTAACGTCACCGCCATCGAGTAAGTAAGGCGGTGGTGCATGATAGGTTCAGAAGCCAAGGCGAGAGTGGGTGGAGCTTCACTGGTGCATGACCTAAAACTACCTTTTGCACATTTTCATAACGCTTATGATAAAGGATACTACAGTGAGGTTCAGTGCCGGCACTGAGCAGGTTCATAGCCAGGTTAAAGGCGTGGGCAAGGCTAGGTGGATGGCAGAAGTGAGCCAGCAGGTGAGACTGGGCATATCTCCGCTGCTGCACGACCTAACACTCGGTAAAACGGAAGAATCTGTGGCACCTTGCCCTCTGCACTGCATCGCCCATGTTACACTCCGTTATTAATTACAGGCCTAATTAAAGTACAACACTTACACCACAACGGCTATTTTCAGAGCCAACATAATATTTCACGATTTTAATAAATGACCCTTAGGCCTACTGCTACACCAAAACGACTATTTTCAGAAGGTGTAACAGATTCTTCAGTTTTCCCAAACTACATTTCATCCAGAATGCATGCAATCACAATCACAATTATATTTTAATCCGTACAAACACACCAAACCCCTAAAACGACTCTGCAACTCGCCATACAAATCCTCCTAAGAAGCACGTGGAATGTACATACCTTTCTCCAAACTCCTCACATTTCGTGAAGTTAGAGTTATGCGGATTCGATGAATTAGAGCTTGTTCTGTTCCTGGCTTCTCAGGATCCTTGTTGAAAGACTGAAACCCCAGAATTAAACGTTTATAAATTATAACACACGTGTGTTTGCTAAAATGGCGGTATAAGCATGGTGTAATGTCATTTCTATTTAACATGTACTTATCGCTTAATTATAGGTCAGTGCCAGCAATCACACTTACCATGCTAATATGTACTTTATTCCCTGGTCGAGATAATCAATTTCACTCTTAAAATTGATCAGCGCTGAACCAGTTTATCACACCTGGCAAACGCTACCACATTCCTTCCTGAAGTGGCCGATTCGACTTGTAAAAGTTACCACTAGGTGGCGGCTATATCAACAGCGTGAAGCAACTTCCGGTGCATGAAACTATAGGGGAAAGGAACCTGTTATCTGTGCAGGGTTGCCACCTTTTGGTAAGGCTAAGGAGGGACACTTATCGAATATATGCATATCGCCGATCTTCATATCTAAATTTGTACATGGAACAATTTATTAATAAGAGAAAGATTGTATATATTCGTTACAAAGCCGAAACTGAATAGGCTATGTAACAGTGACACTAACATTAGAAAAGAAAAGGCTAGCAAAATAATAAAAAAAACTATATAATGCGTCCCTCTTAGGAATAATTCGGGACGCTGAAAATGTTCTTAAAATGCGGGATGTCCCGCCAAATTCGGGGCAGGTGGCAACCCGACTGTGCCTATTACTCATTCTGTAGCAGTTCTATACTTGTGTAGGTAAAAATCATGTTTATTTATTGACCTCTGGGCAATCGGTCATTTTAGCACCTAACAACAGCTTGGAAAGACATGGGGGGGGGGGGGAAGTTTTCTGAACTATGCTATTTGAACCCATGACATATATATATAATAATAATAATAATAATAATAATAATAAAAGAGAAAAATTAATGCCACTGCGACTCGAACCCAGGAACCTTTGGCTATCCGTGTCAATGGTCTACCAACTGAGCTCAGCCAGAGTTCAATTCACAGCGCCAGATAGAACCTCTCGCTTTCCTATGACTGATTGTCCTTAATGGTACCTCATTGACAATTTATGTAATTTGCAGTACTGTGAGGCACACTAATTAGTGATTTTTGTGACCGGGCTTCCACTGTTATTGTACAGTAACTTTCAGGACAGATATATGCATATGCATTCATGAACCACAGATTATAAAGCAGGTCATGGATTTGATTCCCAAAGAGGTAGATTTTTCAAACTCTGTTATATAATACGTTTGTTTAGAACTGAAAGAAGAGTTTCATTCAAAATTCCAAATGGAGATAATGTACATAATTTTGTAAATAGATCCTTCAACTGTTTTCTATAAGTTGAAATCTGAGATTAACAGATGAAATAGACATGTAGATTCACTTTCCCTCGGAGAAAATGACTTGCCGTTAATACTGTACTTGAATCTTAAAAACTCAAGCTCTTTGCCGGATTTAAAATGTAAACATGCTACCATATCTATATCAGTGATGAGCAATACTTTATGCAGAGGCTAAAATGGAAAATACTTGAGACTTGAGTTGGGCCATCATAGTTACTGAATGACACATTTCTAAAACAACCACAATATTTAATTCTATTTGAGTTGGTGACCATAAAATAGTATGTGCTCAGTAAACTGAGACAAGATTTTCATAATTTCCATTCCAAATGGAAGAAAGTAAGAAAGTGAAGCTGAATATCCACTTCATCTGCTAGTCTCAAAGTTTCAACTTAAAAACAATTGAAGTGTTTATTTCCAATGTAACATTATCTCCATTTGGAATTTTTAACAAAATAATTATTTAAATTTTAGTGTTAGGGGTATTATTTATTTCAATACAATTTCTTCATTGTTTCTTATTATTTCAATAGAGTCCAGCAAACTCTGCCTAATATGGACCGAAAGGGCACAAAGTTTCCAAAATAATGAGTTATTGGGATTAAGGGCATAAGAATTAAAACTGTTATTGCAAAAATTAAATATGTGTTTAGTCACCTCAAATATAACATATCATCATAAAGTATGTTAATACTGATATACAGTGCGTTTCATGTAAGAGTTGGCCAATCATGTAGGTTTCTGCATGACGGCATTCACAGCTCTAACTCCTGAGCGATCGGGTGGAATATCTATGCAAATAAAGCCGCTAATGGTTAATGATTCAGTTACAGTTAAAAGTACAATGAAAATAACCACGTACTTCATTACAAGAGATATTGGAAATGTCCTCCTCTTGCATCTACACAACACCAGCATGCATAAGTTCAGCTTCCAAGATAGAGTTCATTTCTCTTGTGATATTGTCTTTTCAAGTTCTCCCATAAATAAGTCACAAGAACTTACCGAAGCTGAACTTATGCACATGAAATAAAATTTCCTAAAATGGTGCCAGTGTTGTGTGGATGCAAGAGGACATTTCCGTCTCTTGTGATGAGATACGTGGTTATTTTCATTGTAACTTTAACATAGTGAGAACATGAATCATTACATTTTTAGCAGCTTTATTTGAGCAGATATTTCACCCAATCGCTCGGTAGTTAGAGCTGTGGCCGCTGCAATGCAGAAACCCACACGATTGGCCAACTCTTACATGAAACGCAATGTAGTTACTCTTCTATGTAACAAAAACTGTGTGTCAGTAAATTACAACAAAATAGTTTGTCGAACTTGTCCATGGATCACCTCTCCCCAAAGAAAAATTCAGTTCATTTGAAGATTAATGTAAAAAATTAAGTAAAGATGTTCTGACAAGTGAAGCAAAAAAATAAATCAATGGACTAAAGTAAGAAGTCTTCTTTTTAAATTTCTACTAATTACATACTAATTGTCACCAATTTTGAGTGGGCGCAAAGATTTTAAAACGTTCTTACTCCAGTCCCTTATTCGGTTCATGAAATACTTTTTTCTTCTACACTCTGCAATAAATTTAATCAATGCGGGTGGTGAGGGTTTTGCAGCCTGTAGATTCTCTCTCAGCACTCTGATTGGCTGGCTATGATATTTTGACTTATTTCGATTACATTGTACAATGTTGCCAGGAGCTCTGTACGCGGAAGAACAAGCATAATGTTTGACATAATCTAGGTTTTTCACAGGTTAGCTTACATTAGTTTAGTTTCGTGGCAGGTGGACCTGGTTTCTAGTAACCGACGCCAAGCTGTTATTGTGTACCTCTCAGATGGTCTTTGTTGGGGGTATTTTCGATGAAGTAGTAAAAACAGGCACTTTGTAAATATGACTATATTTTCTGTAAGTTTCTGTAAACACAGTATTATTGTAAATGTATTTTTTCAATTGTTTTCAAAAAATTAAAGTTGTTACATAGTAAATATTGCTAAAATTAAGTGTAATTTGTTTGTGGTAGTAAAATTAGGCACTTTGTAAATATGACTATATTATCTGTAAGTTTCTGTAAACACAGTATTATTGTAAATGTAGTTTTTAGTATGTAAGCTAACCGACGTGTCCAACACCATTCTTGTATTGATTTTACTGACGAAATAAATTTAATCTAATCTAGCAGTAACACCACAGCCACCATTAATATCATCAGATTGCTTACACTGTTTCACCATGAGATCAATGGAGCACAATGTTCCCCGGGTACCCCTGTCATGACAAACTGCCCAAATTTTGGACAAATTATGCAATTTTAGATTGTGTAAGTGTCCACTTCTTCACAATTTTTCTTTCACATTACATATTTTAACAATAAATTGAGATTATGTAGCAAATTCAATAGGTTCTAAAGAACATTAAAACCTACCTCAAATATGGCAGATTTTAATGTTTCTTAAAGAAGAAAGAACAGTGTGTGCTGTCAAAGAATCCCTTAGAATAATTACAGTGATTCAGCAATGAAACACGATTTTAATAACAATAAATAAGTAGGACTTTCATGTAGCAAATTACTGGGTAGGCTTTAGCCCCACAGCCCCATATATGTTGGTGCCACTGTATATACTCCAATTCTTCAGTAATTTCTTTATGGTGACACTGGAATTGGGAAATTCATTAGAATGCATACTATTTCTTTGTTGTAAAAACACACATTGATTTTTTTAAAAACTACATAAAAAAATTTATTCTGTATTGACCAATGAATCATTCTTTCATACCATCTATATTAGGAAAGGCAAAATTATTTTAAGTGCTTTAAGATCTGTTTAGTATCTAAACAAATCTTACAGCATTTCAAAGGATTAATAGCCTGAAGAGCATAATTTAAGCAGATATTTTATGGCATCTCCCAAAACAAGAGAGCAATAGAGAAGCTTAAAAAGGTTTATTACTACTGCTTTACAGTAAAATTCTATCACCAAAGTTTCTCATAACTTTCTCAATCATAATAAAGGAGCAGACTGGAACTGAGGAAAAATCACACAGCCTTAAAAAATGCAATAGTGCTGGAAATGTGCAACTTTTCATGTTCGCAAGGAGCATGCATTCTAGTTTTTCCTCTATGAAAATACTGACCTAAACTGTACATGATGTAGCAGTCCAATTCAATATTAAAGAACATAATGCTGCAGTAACTGGAATTTTTCATAGACAAAACAGAAGACTTTACTGGTGAAATTTAATTTCATGTTAACTACCTGGTGTGCCTCACTGAAGAGCTTCATTAATCCTGTTAAATGAGGTCTTACTTTCTTATCTTTGTATTTTCATCAAGCTATTATTTACTAATGTTGACAATAACTAACTGAAACAACAGTGTTGGGAATACAGCTTCTCTAACTGCAGTTGAATGTTAGTTTACAACTCAGGAGGGTTACATCAGGTAATTTCTTAATCTAGTAAAGAATACTCCCTGAATACTGTAGTTAAGTAAAAATGAATTTTTATTTCAGTAGAATGTTTATATTCAATAAAATACATTCTAATAATAAAATGCATAAGGACACTGATACATTAACTCAGAAGTATACAATTAATACTTTACAATGAATTCACGAAAAACGTGGTATAAAATGGCTCTTACTTGAATTATAAGTATAGCACAAAATACTTTAAATTCTTGCTAAATTAACAGTCTTACGAACTTGTAAGTATTAAAGAAGTATTCCTTTTAATCATAAAACTGTCTAACTAAAGGTCCACTGACATAGAAACGTAACTGTAACTGTAAATTGGAAGTTAGCCGAAAGTTTGGGTTCACTATTTTTGTTTTCTGTAATATCACTGTCTATACGACAAACTCATGTCGTAGTTTAGATGTATCAGAGCTTAGCCATTTGTATTATTGTACAAATGATACAATTATATTTGACTTGGTCCATTTTGTAGTGATGTAACTTAGTTAAAATTTGTCCATGTTAATTACAGTGTTTACTCGTGTAATTCATGTACATTTTAACGTGAATTTTGTACAAGATCCCAAAATTCTTTACACTTGATTTATTTTAATAAAAAAAAAAACATGCAATGGAGTATGAATTTAATATTGTTTGACAATATAGTAACTTTACTGCATTTGTTATAATTGAAACTGGACCTCTTAATCTCAATGACTGCACATAGCTACCTGTATGCAGTACAGTAGCACAATACCAACTATTATCTCACTCCAGCAGGTACGCCTTAGAAATCTACTGTTATACAGTTGCTGCGGCATTTGGTAAAAATTCTAAACTACTCCTAATGTCAAAATTCACAATGCAAGCAAGGCTTCTGACCGACAACATAATGGTAATTACCAGTTCATCGAAGAGGTTTCACGAAATAGTAAATGTACAAAAATTAAAAATTTCCATTATAATTTCTGGTGCATGAATTACGTAATGGCATAAAAACGGTACCTTTTGGAGCAGCCATCTTTTACCAAATGACTCCCATGTTGCAAACGTTGTGGGTCAGGAAAATGTTTGTGTACAATTTTTGTCATATGTGATCTGACTGAAGTTGATGATGTCTGTGTTGGCTTCTATGGTATATTTCCTTGATTTCATGAAATGGCAGGATGGCTACTGAGATTATATCATATGATTCTGCTCTTCAAGCTCTACAATGTGGAAACCTCTACAATTTAATGTCATTAAGTTTTTCCTCATAGGAGGTTTCCTACACTATGGAGCTTGGAGAGCAGAATCCTATATCATAATATCAATTAAGACAATTCCATCACGGGTTTCATAAAATTAACAATTTGTATATACCGTGTTGTTTGTGGTAATGAGCAAGATTTTCGTGTCTGTATTAATGTCTATAAGCCTATTCCTTTTCTCAGTGCTTTGCAAGTGCAGCCAATGCGCTGGCAGCATTTTTATTCCAAAGGTAAGTAATGACATCATTGCTGCCATCAGTTTCCACAGCGCTTTGGCATCGGTGTGTGGAGATGGTGCATTGATCCATCAATGAATCTGATTGGCTCATGTAAAACCGCAGGGAATTAGCAGACGATAGGCTTCAGTCAATCCTGTCCGGTGCCCATGCTGCTGTCATTTGATGACATGTTTTTTTTTTTTTTTTTTTTTTTTTTAAATAATTTTGCATGCATAGCTTGATGATAGAGGCATAGAAACAATAAAACTACAAAATGTTTAGGAAGAAAGGTAACGAGTATTAGAATCACTTTAGTAATTTAGTCGCCATGACGGCAGCATTAAATCCAGCAATTTTGTTCCAATTCCGCTGCATGTGACATCATCGATTGCCACACCAGTTTGCTGTAACAGCGCTGAGAAAAAGAATACGCTGTATGTATTCGTGTCCTCAACCACTTCCAGATGGTGTCATAATGAATTGAAACTATGACATACTGAATTATAATACTATACAAATTAAAATCAAATTGTAGACAAAATAAAAGAAGAGTAGGTACACCAAAACAAGTAATATTACTAATGTAATGGAAGATGTTGATGTTATATATACAGGGTCTTTATTATAAGTTGAGACGGGGCGACCGGTGTTTTCACTCTCCGCTACGGAGCCCGCATTAGCCGCGGGCGACACGCGTGCGGCTTCCCTGCTTAAAGTGTAGGCTATATAGGCTTACCTTATAACATATGTTGGAAGTGTCGTCCTTCCTTTGTTATACAGGCATTGTATCTGGAAACCACATTCTGGCTGACGCGAGTGAGTTCATTCACTGTAATGCCCCAATTTAATTCGTAATGTTTTCTTTCAGCTCCTCCAATGTGTGAGGATTTGTTCGATAAACTCACTCGCGTCAGCCAGAATGTGGTTTCCAGATACAATGCCTGTATAACACAGGAAGGACGACACTTCCAACATATGTTATAAGGTAAGATGTAATACTTTATATAGCCTACACTTTAAGCAGGGAAGCCGCGGGCGGCACGCTAATGCGGAATCCGTAGCGGAGAGTGAAAACACCGGTCGCCCCGTCTCAACTTATAATAAAGACCCTGTATATATTAAAAAAAAAAAGAAAGAAAAGAAAAGAAAAAAGAGGGTGTATAACATACTTATGTGCATTTTATATATTATTTACTACATCATAATATTTTTTAATTCGTGAGAATCAACTGTAATCTGTATACAGCTATAGGATTACTGGCTATGTTTATTGTTGATCCAATATGTCTCAACACATGAGAGGCATTTTATGACTATACATACGCATGACACTGACAGTTTCCAGGAGTTTGCTGATTTTACTCGGACTCATTTTGATAGCACCAAACAGTTTGGAAATTTGCAAGAACAAGTTACTCAGAGGTGGATGTTATTAGCTGTATCCACACTAGGGATGGGATATCATAAGCAAAATATTGATATTGATATCAATATGAATATCAATAACAGTATTATATGGGTAAGAAAATATTGATGTTCGATAATAATGAATGATGTTTAATACAAATGTATACCCTATAGCAATTTAGGGAATGGTTTAGCATCACTGCTTGCTGTTACTTCTGACAAGCAAGTGTAACTTAGCATTGTGGCAGCAAAACTTAAATTGACGACCAGACATCCTGAAAGTAAGTGAAACTAAACGTTAATAGCCATCAGTTCAATATGTTAAACTAACATTTTAATTTCATCAATTTTTAACTTGATACTGCCTGAAACATTGATTTTGCCCATTTCTATAAATAAATATGTTATAATATATATATTTTTGATTATGTCCCTATCTCACATTCGATATTATCGAAGAGCCATATAGGTATAACGATATTGTAAGAACCTAAACATCGATCAAAATATTAGATACCATAAACAAAATATCAACATTCAATATCCCATACCTAGTGTACACGTCTCGTGACTGTTTGAAACCACTGCAGGAATAAACTTAATGGCAATAAGCAGAGAGAAAGGTGGTCTTATTTATGATTTATCTATAAGATTGTTAAGCATATGATAAAAATACAATGCAAGAGATGCATCAGAACTAAGTAACTTCGTTATCATAAGCATCAGATCTTCAAATTCACCTTGGAAATATGTACATAAATTACCTTACGTTAAATACACACTTTAAATGAATATGAACTATGAAATTCAATACTCTCCTGACAAAATATTTTGTAGGATGATCAATAACAGGGATTAAATACGAATCAAACCAAAGCTGAACAGATTGTAATGTTTGATTAAATCAGGAAAACAGCTTAATATATAAGACCATAAGACACTAAAAAAGTCATTTCCATAATGGTGAAGTCACTGAAGATCTGAATGCTACGAACAGTGGCTGGTGAGTCAGGTTTTATAAAATTTGCTTGATAATATGCATCATAATGCAGGTACACTTTTACTTGTCCGACACGCACACAGAAGCCCTTCATGTAGAAATCACACTCTACTGGCTTCAATACCAATTTCTCCATCGCACTCACTACAGAAATCCTTGCTGTAATGCAATAGTCTTATTCATATTAAAAAAAAATATATATATATTAAATGGAATACATACACAATAAATTGACCTCGCTTTCTCTCTCCCTACTACAATTTTTACACAACAGGTTTACAACTGCAACATGAGAACCAACAAAAAATCTAAAATTTTCATTATTTATTATACAAAATTAGCATATACGAATTAAAAACCTTAATAATAATAATAATAATAATAATTAAAAAGAGATAAAATCAATTAGTTACAACTGTCTCTCTATTGTGGACACCACATTGTTCTGCAGAAAAATCAGGCAATGACCAATGGTTGTGTTATTTATGCTGACTACAATTTTATTACTGTGATCTCATGAGAAAAGTGAAGAGATGCGTCAGAACTAAGTAACTTCGTTATCGTAAGCATCAGATCTACAAATTCACCTTGGAAATATGTACATGAATTACCTTACGTGAAATACATACTTTAAATGAATATGAATTATGAAATTCAATACTCTCCTGACAAAATATTTTGTAGGATGATCAAAAACAGGGATTAAATACGAATCAAACCAAAGCTGAACAGATTGTAATGTTTGATTAAATCAGGAAAACAGCTTAATATATAAAACCATAACACACTAAAAAAGTCATTTCCATAATGGTGAAGTCATTGAAGATCTGAATGCTACGAACAGTGGCTGGTGAGTCAAGTTTTATAAAATTTGCTTGATATTATGCATCATAATGCAGGTACACTTTTACTTGTCCGACACACGCACACAGAAGTCCTTCATGTAGAAATCAACTGCGAACAAAGAAAGAAAAAAAATTAACATCAATAAGGAATCACACACGAAAATGTGAACCTTCCTAGTACCAATATCAATTTTCAAAATTTATGACTTGATCCCTCCAAGTCAACTGTATCCAATGATGTTTCATTAATTTTTTATACTTTCAATACATTAAAACGTATGGGGGTCAATATGACCCCATTAAAAATTGGTTTTCTTTGAATATAACATTCCTAGCATTCTTTTTTAAGTGCTGCTGCAGCATCACTTTATGGTCACTGGAACGATGGTGACAATGGCAACTTGCAAAGAGGCAAGCAACTTCCTTTATTAAATGCTAGAATGGTACTTTCTGAAATTGTGTGGACGGGAAAATTTCTTTCCTTGTGTCTGTACGCGTGATAACTCAAATATGCTTTATCGGATTTTCATGAAACTGGTATATGCATTTATATAATGCATGGGAAGAATCCTATTGATATTGGACCAAATTGGCTGACTGGTATCGGAATAACGACTAATTAACTGTCACATCTATTATATAATTTGTGTTTTCCGAAGACCCAAAACATTTCAATTGGCTCACGGACAACCAATCAGCAGCCAAGCTCCCACAAGCATTAGTATCCATAACTAACGGTAACTACCCGTATTTATTCAGCTACAGGAACCTCTCACCTATAGGACACCCTCTAATTTTTTCATCCATAATTTGAAAAATATTAAAAACCGTGAAAATATAAGTTTCAAACTTGGATAAAAGTGGCAAGGTTGGATATTCTTTCAATATAGCGGTAAATTCTTCAGCTTCCTCCTTGACCTTGAGCTTCTGGCTGTATGACTCTTCCCCTCTCGGTCCCACCCTTAACACTTTGCAGCTGCGTGTTTTGTGAGCACAGGGTCCATGGCGTGGGGTGTCAGTGTTTAATTGGAAAGTGGCATGTGAAAATGACTGGTTGAATGATTAGTTATTCTGCCTCTTGGAAACTAACATAACGAGAATGTCATATTATACTAAGAGGCAGACCTTTATGTAACATTTTTTAAAATATTAAAAATTCACTGACTTGGTTAAAAGGCACAGTTAAGAAACCAATTAGGATCATGTACATTCACAAACTTGCAGATAACTTGAAGACTGAATTTCCCATAGTTAAATATCATGTTTTCTTAAAGGCAAATCGGCTGCCGAATATCAAGTCAATTTACGTTACTTATTATAAATATAAATGATTATTTCTAAAAAGGATATTTTCTTCAAACATCCACTTTATAAAATACTTACCGACTTAACAGTTGACTTAATAAAATCTTTCTTGTGGGCCAAATCGAACTCAGGATAATGAGCATAAACTTGCTTGCATACGGTTTTCATTGTAATCTCTTCCAGATTTGCATCTTCTAGAATTTCTTTCACATATGTTTTTATTTCTTCATCCTAAAAAAATAACAAAATAAAGGTACATTCTGAAGGATTTCTACTGTTTTGATTTAAAGTGGCAGTTGACTGGTGCCAGAGCTCTAATATTTTCATCTTTACTGAACGATTTCAGACAGGATTTTAAGTGCAATACATAATTATGATGATCATCTAATGTTGGTCATAGCTAAAATGTTTACAAAGCAGATGGTCACCTGTAGGATAATTTTCCGGATGGTAATTATGGTTTATTGAAGAGTAATAAAAAATTAAACCAGGGCTTGCATAGTTCTAAAAAATGTTTTCATTCTTCAATAGTAGAAAAATCAGGTGACCAACCTGCTGTTGACGACAGTGATTGAAAAGTTCTCCACAAGCAGCTTGCCATGAAATATTATGCTGTTCTTTAAAATGCTGGAGTCGTCTGTTTGAACACTGAAACTCGATGCCCATTTTCAGTGCTAGTTCTTTCAGAAGTTCACCATCAACAGAAATATTACTGCCCTGAATATTTTGAAACCACTCCATCAATTTCTCTTGTAAGTCACCATGTTTAGCTCCTCAAACCCACATCCACTTTTTTTTGCCCCCACCCTGTACTGCTTGTACCTCAATTGTTTTGTTATTTTTAAGTATGTCGAAAGCATATACATTGTAATGCAGAATTCTTTAAGCAATTTCAGTTTTGTTTTTATCAACCTATTTCAAAATTAAGAGTTTTTCATTCATAATCTTTGAACAATGCCATCTGGCCATCTATTCAGAAACCTTGCACTGCAAATCAACAGATCTAATGAGGGTTGACCAAGAGAAAAGACTGTAATAGAATTAACTCATTAACTATTCAGTATACAGTTACAATGCATCGCTGACGAGGAAGAGAGAGAGAAATATGGTAAGAATGGCATACTTGACTCGTGTGCTGAGTGAGAGACAAATCAAAATATGAAAAATCCTTTCAATGTTAGAAGTCAAGAAAATATCAAGTTACACAAAGTACCGATCAAATGCTTGGCAGTTTGAATTAAAAGCTTCCTTTATAGCTATGGGACATAAGAGTTGTATTCAAAATATAGATTAACCATATTTTGAATTAACCAGATTTAAATGAATACAAAAACCCTACATTTAATACTGGAGAACAGAGAACTGTCTGAAATATAGAATTTTTCAAATTAAAGACTTTACTGTGCTCTAATAATTTTACATCTCTGCTTTTATGTCTTTTTTGTGTGTGATGATCAGGGCCCGGATTCTGATGACCTAAAATTGTTTGAAAAATGACCTATAAAATGACCCTAAATTTTAAAGAAAATGACTTAATAATTATAAAAAATGACCTAAAAACTGATATTTTATTTATAACAAATTATTATTACACACAGAGTTATAGACTAGTTTGTACATAATTGTAAAAACTGTAAATAACTGTAATGTTGTGAATGTTCTTTTCTCACGGAAATTTACACTGGCGAGTCGAAATTCGGCATTTCCTTTTGTGGTCTGCCGGATTATATTGTTGTTTATTGAGGGTAAACAGTAGTTTGCACTCTCAAATCCAAGCACGTGGCAGACTCTGGTGCCAAGTCAATCTAATAACAATAGTAATATAATAAAAAAGTTTGGCGTTTCTTTGATTCTCATTTCCGACAAAGACATGACAACATCTAACGCCGAATTTTTCCTTCTTGCATTAAACAAACAACACTTCAAAGACAACACCGCTAGCGACGAAAAAAAGTTAATACACTCAACGTAAATACATAAAAATGACTAAATAAGGAATCAAATGACACGAAAATGACAAAATAATGACCTAAAATTGAAATAAATGCCCTAAAAATATAAAATGGCATAAAATGACAAAAAATGACCTAATAAAAATACATTTCTATAATCTAGAGGCCATGATTATGATCTATCTACAAGTTGGCAATGTTTATGCAGCGTCAATAAAAGATGACATGTCATTAGAATCCGGGCCCTGGTGATGATATAATAAATGTCAGTAGCAGCAAAATGTATAATCAACCTTACCCCACCCAGTTCTGAGTATGGTAGAGGTTGGATCAATGAATTACAGTGCATGCCGCTTATTGTGATCACTTCGGGACACAGCTAATCTGATAAGTGATAATTTAACCAAGTGATAACAATAGCCGAAGCAATTAAATTAGGTATATAAGGGTCATTCTCCAGAAAAGGGCAGATTTCAATGTTAAAATTTTTTTTAAAAATATTTTTTATTTTGGATCATGTAATTTTTTTATGTAATATTTCCTTCTGCAGAGTACTACTGGGGTACTTGCCCTACTTACCGAGTGGTATTTTGCATTAAATTAACAAGGTTAGAAAATGGCGCATTCATGGAGGTGAGAAAATAGTATGAAATAGTAATTATAATAGAAGTTATATGAGAATTAGAATTAATTTACGGTATTAAATGTTATCATGAAAATTAACAATATTTATTACCATACAAATGGATTAACACACAGCTTTTTACTTATTTTTATCTATGTTAAAATAGATTATCACCTTAAGATCAAAACTTTAAATCAAAACATGATATATTGTCATAAACTATTAGGCTATACCAGTATCTTCTTTAAACAAAAATAAAAGATGCAGACAGTTAAATATGTCATCAATTACAACATTAATTACACCTCCATGGATAGGACTCGAGAGTAACAGTAACGGAGGTGAGATTTTTCTCTAATTTGTCAAACAGCTTGGGAACATTTGAGGTTAGAAAATCTCAGTTCAAGAGTTTAACTTAGCATTCCTTATTATTATAATTTGTAGCAAAAGTAAATATAAAAACATACAACTATACCGTTGGGTGTAGGTAACGGAGGTGAGGAAGTCCAATTACCAACTCTGCATTTAGCCCTTTTACACAAACAAAACAACACTTAAAATCACACTAACAGCTTGGCTTTATATAAATGATAAGAAAACTGCCAAAAGTTGGAGTCCAAGGAAAATAGAAAGACTACAGTGCCATATCTGTGGAAATAATTGAACTTTTATATTGTTTCACGGAGGTGAGGTCTCACCTTGGGACAAGCATGTTTAGTGCAAAACATTGTCATTACAAAATGATATATTTTATTCTCAGTTATTAATGACTCATTTTTTGAGCTGTTTGTTCTTGTTACAACACTAAAATGGAATAAAAATTAAAGCCTGTTGAATTATGACAGAATGAAAATGACAAGTCAGGCATTGGGACATGACACGGAGGTGAGATCTCACATACTGTGCCCTAAAATGCAGAAAATTGTAACTTTTGTTTAAAAAGTGGAATATGGGATCAAATAGACCTTATTTCAATCTAACTTATCATAATAATTCATAATCCATAAGTACTATTTTACACCAGAAAATCAACTGCGACATGAATCTGCCCTTTTCTGGAGAATAACCCATAAGCATTCATGAGCCACAGATTATTGTCTCTGTTGGACACTACACTCCTATAATATTCTCAATTAAATTAGGGTTATTTATTCATACATAACGCAATACACTACAAAACAGAATTTAAAATATTTATTCATAAAATAATACATAACTGTGAATCACTGAAACACTCAGAGGCTAATAGAGTAATAGACTGCAAGCAACTATTTTTTTCAACCAGTAACAAAGTTTTTAATTGTTTTTACTTTCCTTTAGGAGGCCATTAACCAATATGCTATACTCAGTTACGAGTGTTTTTGGAAGTCTATACTGATCTGAAGTGATCTATACTGAGCAGAAGTGGTGTACTGCTACAGCTGATTTGTTATACTGGAATGATGGCCACAACATAAGTCAAGAAACAAAATTACTAAAAAGTATCCAGCGACCAACAGAACTCACAGCATGGGAGAACATCTTCATTCAAAAACACAAAAACAAATTGATGAATTTAGATACATATATAGAGAGTAGCCTCAATAAAAATTTCTACCCGCCACAGAAGTCACCGAACACAACCTGCTCTAGCGTCACAAGGACAAACAACTGAACTTCAAAACAGTTGGACACAAGCTGAGGATGATCAGGAGGCTGACTGAAATCATGATTCTTGAAAAGAAACAAGTAAGTGAACTCCGAGTTTAAACAACTGACCATATACTACCTTATTTATAGTATCACTTCACTGTAAAAAAACCCACGTAAAGTATTATTTTGAAACTGTTTCGTTGAGAAGCAGTAACAGTCGAAACAGTTCCATAAAAAGAACAGTTTTTCCCTTTCCACTATTATACGTGTTCTGTTCCACTGTGGTAGTGAACAGTTTTAACTAACTGCAGTTATTTTGCCCTAACTTCTACTATCTACCCTATCGACTATAATAGTGCAATGGTTGGCAACATTTTTGCAACAGAAAACTGAAGTAAAAATGACTATAATAGTGCAATGGTTGGCAACATTTTTACAACAGAAAACTGAAGTAAAAACAATTTTTTTCATTGTTTCGTTAACCTTTTTGAATAAGTAGCTGACATTTTCTTGTTCTGTTAACACATGCTATATTATTATTATTATTATTACTATTGTAATTATTATCAATATAATAATAATAATACTAATAAAAATAATAATAATAACTATAGGCCAAGTAGTAGTACTAGTAGTAGCAGTAACAACAACAATAATAATAATAATAATAATAATAATAATAATAATAATAATAATATATGCATGACCTTCTAAGTCTTTAGAGTCTTTCAAAAATAAAAACACAAAACACAACCTTTAGAATTTTAAAACAAATCTTACAAAAATAAAAAACATTTTGAAACACCTCTACCTTTAGCAACTAATGCCTGCCTGTTCAAGTCTTTCCATTTTACACTAGCAATCACTGAATGTCAACATTGTTATCTTCATAAATTAAAAGCTGCAGCTTAACTGTGGGGTTAAATATGTTTTATTGCTTAAAAGAGAATGTTAGTAATGCCACCCCCTCGAACTGGTCATCCTGTGAGCTGGGAACAGTATTACCAATAAAACATAATACAGTTGAGTTAGAAACGAAAGCCTTAAAAACAAAATTTTTAATGACGTATAGTACCTGGAAATAAAGTCGCAAAAAGGGAAATGTGATAATATAAACCAAATCTTTGATCACAATAAAAAACATCATAAAACACCTTTCTTGGTGTCTAGGTATCGTGAAACATGTTTTCCCAGTGTTACCTCGATTCTGAATTTTTGTTACGATCACAATACTTTCTCTATACTACATAATTATATGCGAGAAAGTAAAAAGAAGTGAAAACTCCATCTCCTCTGAACATAGTATTATTGCAGGTACTGGAATTTTCTACAATGTGAGCAAAATACTACTTGCTTTTTCTCTTGTGATTTCAAGACAAATATTTTTTTGCATCTTTAAGTCTTTTAAGGGCCATAGTATAGTCCTGCTTCACCTGAGAAACTCACGTAAAATCAGACTTTAGACACTGTGCAGGGAAATAAACACATCTTGAGTAATGCCGGAAGCCTCTCGCTTGAGAAGAAATCACAAGAGGGCTGATCCGATGAAACCAGTATCACGCTAGGTAATAGTCGAGTCTCAAGTCGAAATTCCCAGCATGCAGAGAAATAGGCGCTGAAACCGGACTTGAGATCAGTTTCAAGTATGGAAAATCTCTTATCATGCAAGTACAGTCAGAGGGTGACTCAAGATGGCGTTCTATTGACAGCATATTTAGCTTTACACCCTTATGTCTGTTGCTCATGGTCAAATTTTTCATTAAATTCATTGCACAACTATCACTTTTCAACAAATTGGTATTGCTAACGATCAAATTCACATTTTGGCAAACGTTTGGTTATTCGCTTCGGCATATAGGACATGTTCTAATTCCATCAAATAATTTGTCGAACCAGCCAATCAGCGCAACGAACGTGAACTGCCCGCGCCCCCGGCGGTATTGTGGAGAACTTGCTGTCTGCAAGCTAAAAGATTGCAAGTGCAGCCATTTTCCTTTCTCACCTATTCTTCTTTTCCTAGCATAGCAACTCCATAAAAATAGCATGGGTTTATACCTGTGTAGATACCATTATTCCGAACGGGTTAGTATAAAAAACATGATGAGAACACAACTCGTTGACATACAGCATCAAAATCAAAATGCGAAGCGGGAAGGCAAAGGAGCCGTACTTGTATATGCACGATTCACGTTTGCTTCCATTATTCCTTGATAGCTTCGTGGTACCAAGCTAGACTGTGGTGCAAGAGGTCTCGGGATCGATTCCCGGTATAGTATTTTTTTTCTTCTTTCATAATTATTTTAAATGATCGTAAACAATGTATGATTTTAATATTTCAAGGCTTCACGCACTGTTTGCTTTCTTTTTTATGAA
The DNA here is from genome assembly GCA_964059195.1 of Ectobius pallidus. Lineage (NCBI taxonomy): Eukaryota > Metazoa > Arthropoda > Insecta > Blattodea > Ectobiidae > Ectobius > Ectobius pallidus. Next base: position 95,009,079 of record CAXKWD010000010.1, on the reverse strand, counting down.
AAATTCAAATACACAGGGCAAAGGAAATCTTACAAGGATGTGAAATTTATAAAATTATAAATAGCTAAAGTATTAATGTTCGGCAGATTTAAAGGTCACCTTTAATAATGTCAATAAATTATTTAAAAGTGTTGTAAATTGTCTTAATAATGGGATCTTGTCCCAACTCAATTAATCTGGATAATTGTTGTCATTTAATGTAAACGATACAACAAACTACCATTAGCAGCAGAATATGAGTGGCTCAATATTTAGAGTACAGGAGTCTACCACTAGGAGGCAGGGTAATAATACGATGTTGCGAAATTTACTACAAAGAGGGAGAATATTTTGCTAGTATGCATTTGATGACTCATTTGACCGTTAGCAAGGTGTTTTTTAATACACGTTTGGTTAAATTAGTTGTACAAAAAATTTAACGAAACAATTTGACCGTGAGCAACAGGCATTATTGTACACAATATACAATCCTAATCTATAGTGGGGAGCAGTCATTAGATGCATTGGTCGAAAAGGTTTCAGAAACCAATAAACACCAGAAACATACAATAAAGAAATCATCTTAATTAAGGCAAATTCCGCGATTCAGCCATAGGCAACATCCTCACGATCACTTATGTGCTCCGGTAATACCTTCAAGTGCTGTGAACTCTCATCTAGTTAGTTTAGCTCTGAGGTAGCATGTGGGCTGGATAATCCAAGGGTCCTGGGTTCAAATCCTCACTGGGAACATTTTTTTTTCTTCGGTATCACTTTCGCAATCTGTATCTCTTTACAATTTTAAAAAATTAAGCAAAGCAGGTGTATATTATTTAAGTTATGTGTGGGTTTATTCTTGTTTTAGCTAAAAACTTGAGTAAGATTACTTGGAATTATAGCTTCCTTGCTTAAAAATACAATTAGTTTCACCAGCAGACACAGGCCTAATAATAACAACTCTACACAAGCTTAATACGACTAGTGCACAGATTTTACAACAATAAAATAAAATTGTTTGTATAGAGAAAGTGGGTCAGTTTTTTTTTTTTAAATAATTTCCATGGCATACTGAAAAAATAGGATAATTTAGAGAATAAAGCAATTACAAAAAAAGGGAATGATTCAATGTAAAAAGCTAATGCTTAAGGAAGAAATAAGTTAGAACTGTGACTTAAATATACATGTTAGGCCTATGTAAGAATAGTTAGAAATGGCTAGGCTAAACCGCTTATTTACCAAATACTGCAGACAGTCCTATTCGATGTAAACATCAGCAAATTCGAACTGTTTATTCTCACAAAAAATACACAAAAATAATTAGCTAAAATATAAGGGTTATTCTCCAGAAAAGGGCAGATTCATGTTGCAATTGATTTTCTGGTGTGAAATAAGTATTTATGGATTATGAATTATTATGATAAGTTAGATTGAAATAAGGTCTATTTGATCCCATAGTTCACTTTTTAAACAAACGTTACGATTTTCTGAATTTTAGGGCACAGTATTTGAGATCTCACCTCCATGTCATGTCCCCATGCCTGACTTGTCATTTTCATTCTTTCCCCCATGCCTGACTTGTCATTTCCATTCTTTCATAATTCAACAGACTTTAATCTGTATTCCATTTTAGTGTTATAACAAGAACAAACACCTAAAAAAATCAGTCATTAATAACTGAAAAGCAAATATATCATTTTGTAAAGACAATTTTTTACACTAAACATGCTTGTCCCAAGGTGAGACCTCACCTCAGTGAAACAATATAAAAGTTCAATTATTTCCACAGAGATGGCACTGTAGTCTTTCTATCTTCCTTGGACTCTAACTTTTAGCAGTTTTCTTATCATTTATATAAAGCCAAGATGCAGTGTGCTTTTCTGTGTTGTTTTGTTTGTGTAAAAGGGCTATATCCAGATTTGGTAATTGGACATTCTCACATCCGAAACCTACACCCAACGGTAAAGTTGTATGTTTTTATATTTACTTTTGCTATAAATTATAATAATAAGGTTGTTGGGAATTTGTTGTGCTCTTGTTATCTAACACGTATTATATACAGTCCCATATCATTTTAATGATCAAGAAAACGTAAATAAATAAATAAATAAATGCAAAGTTAAACTCTAGAACAGAGATTTTCTAACCTCAAATGTTCTCAAGCTGTTTGACAAATTAGAGAAAAATCTCACCTCCATTACTGTTAGAGTACTCTGAGTCCTATCCATGGAGGTGTAATTAATGTTGTAATTGATGACATACTTAATTGTCTGCATTTATTATTTTGTTTAAAGAAGATACTGGTATAGCCTAATAGTTTATGACAATTGTATCATGTTTTGATTTGAAGGTGATAATCTATTTTAACATAGTTAAAAATAAGTAAAAAGTTGTGTGTTAATCCATTTGTATGGTAATAAATAGGGTTCGGATGTTTATGACCTAAAAAAGTGGGAAATATGACATTAAAAATGCCCTTAAAAATGACTAAATATGACCCAAAAAATCCTAAATATGACTTAATAAAATTAAGTATTTTCAAAAATTAAATGTTCCAATTTAAAACGTTTAAACATATTAAATTTTTACATCACATGATTTCAATCGGATAATCACTTTTTTTTAAGTAAAACTTCTTTAGTGGCGGTAGAGGGTAAATCGGGAAAATCAGTCACACTCAAAACCGAACGAAATTACTTACTTGTTTCGGTGCGGACTGCACAGAAAACAATCAACTCAATGATTAGGAGTAATCAAAGGAAATTTTTCAGACTTTACTTCCTCAATGGCAATAGACAATTCCTAAGCAATCTGAAGGTATATTATTTATGGAACCCGGAGGTTCATTACCGCGCAAATCCAAAATTCAAAATTAAAAAATACAAATTTCCAAAATAAAAAAAAAACAAAATTAAAAATTATAACATCCAAAAATCCAAAATTTAATAAATAATGAAATAAAAAAAAAATTTAAAAATAAAAAAATAAACAATTCAAAGATCGAAAATTTAAGAAATCCAAAATTAAAAATTCAAATATCCAAAATTAAAAAGTCCAAAATCCAAAATTTAAAAAGTCTAAAAACCCAATATTAAAGAGTCCAATAATGCAAAATTGAAAAAATCCAATAATCAAAAATTGAAAAATAAAAAATTAAATAAAGTTTTACTTCTGTCGCGTGGCGTTCCACGCACTCTTTTTTTTTTTTAATTTGGTGATTTACAATTATATTTGCAATAACCTTCTAGTTTTAAAGAATTTCCTCCCTTGTAGATCTTGATGTCCCTATAAAATATGAAGAAATGCATTAATATTCAAATTTAATTTACCTATTAACTTCATTTGACTAAATATTAAATTAATGAAATAAATTTCAAATTTAATTCGGCCGTGTAGTACCGTACGTACACTATACAATTGTGAATTTATAACTGAAATATGACGTTAAATTACAAATATGACTAAAATATGACCACGACCACAAAAAATGACCAAAATATGACTTTATATGCAAAATAAAAACGGTCCGATTAGGATAAAAAGCGTGCAATTCGTGTTTAATTTGTGTTTGCGGCGAGACTGGAGGTCAGGATAAAAATATGACATGTCATAAACATCCGAACCCTAGTAATAAATATTGTTCTTTTTCATGATAACATGTAATAAAGTAAATTTAATCTAATTCTCACATAACTTCTATATAATTACTATTCCTTACTATTTTCTCACCCCCGTAATGCGCCATTTTCTAACCTTGTTAATTTAATGCAAAATACCACTCGGTAAGTAGGACTAGTACCTTAGTAGTACTCTCCAGAAAGAAATATTCCATATAAAAAATTGCATGGTCCAAAAGAAAAAAAAATTCTAACATTGAAATCTGCCCGTTTTGGAGAATGACCCACAAACAATTCCACCGTTAATACAAAATAATTTAAATACAACCTAAGAAGTCTAAGCCTAGGAAAGAGTAATAAGATTAGCTATTAAAATTCATTAAATCTATTATTAGGTTATATATGTAAAATACACCTTATGATTCTTAACAAAGTGTAATTTAAACCAAATTTACTTAAAAGACGAAAAAAAAAAAAAAAATCTGCAGCTCTTGTGACATATTTATTGTTTATATTATTCGGTTTAAATAAACAAATATCTTTTAATTATATAACAGTTCACAACCATTATTATTTATGTTTCTTGTAATATTAAAATTATATTATTATATTTAATTATATTCCGTTCCTAAATTCTTTAATATTTCAGTCCCGTCCGTAGTATAGGACTAAATATAATTGTCCAAATTCATAATAATTTAAAATTGGAATATCAATATATGGCGATATTTGCGAATAATCTTAACATGTGTTCCATTTAATCTCTTTTTACATCTTCCATTTTACTAGTTTCTATGTACAAAGATGTGCTCAAGTTTTATATAAAAACAGCGCATCAGATCATGTATCACCTGAGTACGGGATCTCGTATTACTTGAGTAAATTATCAGCGGAGAAGAGCTTTAAATGGGACTATTACCCTGCCCTGATCTCAAGATGAGAACGCGTACATAAGAGCTACTCAGGTGATACGCTCTTGAGATGAAATGTGAGTACTGTCTATTACTATGGCCCTAAGTGCACTACAAACTGACTTTTGGGTAAATTTTAGCATATTATCTGAGTATGATGAATTTTCCTTTCATCTGAACTCCTAAATGAATATATAATGATTAAAGGGTTGAAAAACATATTTAAAAAAATTTAAGTACATGTTTACTGAAGTAAAACCAAAATAAATAAAACATGCCAATGCCGGGTATTTTTAGCTGGTAAATCAATAATTCAAACCAAAACCCAACGACCATAGTGTGCTGAAATGTCTGGAAAAAATATTTTAGTACGTGTACTAACAATGAAGATTATACTGATTTTATACTTACTGTGGGAGGAGCTTTAGTCTTTTTTGCTAAAGGTTCTTCATCCGAGGAGGATTCATCTGCATCTTCTTCGCTTTTGCTTGCCTGCCTTTTCTTGGGTGCAGGTTTCTTTTCGGCCTTCTTGTTTGGGGTCTTCTTTGGAGTCTTTTTCGCTGCTGCCTTTTTAGAATTTGCTGTCTTACCACCACGCTTCTTTGATTTGGGTTCCTAAGGAAATTAAATTTTAAATTAATATCATCTCAGAAATTACCATTGCAGTAAGATTAATAGGTAACGGTGACTATGAATGATTGATGCAGTAAAAATAACATAACAAGGAAGGAATAAAAATTGAATTGTTTACTTCAAGAGTGAATAAACTGTTACAGGAAAATTATTTGGGGTATGTTTCACCGAGATTCTACTGAACTAGTATCATGTATAAGTGGAAATACAGGAAAGTGTGTCTGCTTTTATATTCACTTTCACTTACTTGCTTGATCCAAGAACTAGTTCCAAGCACTGCCCTAATAATACTCAGCTTAAGTTTAATCGCTTAGGATAGTGCTCGAACCATAGTCTTGGATGAACCAAGTAAGTGAAGATGAGCGTAACTATAGCATTATACGACTGTGTCCAGGGCAAATGTTATAACTTCAAGAGTAGAATTCTACAAAAGGAAAGAAAGGAAGGAAGGAAATTGTTTTATTAAAATATAGTGAAAGTACAGAAATTACGAAACAATGCAACTTTGATGGTTACACCAAATGGCTTGCTCATCCAAAAAGTGGGTTACTCCTGCATACTTTTGACTGACAGTTTGAATATGAGATCTTTCAGAAACAGCATACAGTAAAATACTAGTACAACGGACATCAGTATAACAAAATTATGAATCGACCCCTTCCTTTTTGCCTATTTAATGTGTGTTAGAACATTTCATTTTAATGAATTTAGAACTTTCAGTATAACAAATTAAAATTTTGCTTGTTTTCTTATTTATAATATTAATTTTCCAATGTATAATTGAAATTTATTTGTTTTATAATACAAATATTTTTATTTTTACAAAATTTTATTATTTAGACAATTTATGAACTCCATTTTCCATACATGTATGGGATTGGTCCAGCCCAGCAGTATCCAGTAAGCTTTGTGCGTCACCCAATGCAGGAAGTCACACTATTGACTGAGTAGTGGGGCAAACACTAAACTCCTCCAATGAAGGTTACGATTTCATGTTCACTCTCATTGCATCACGCTGCTCAGGCATGGTACAATCACTGGTTTGTCTTTCATATCTGAACAGTGTTTATCACGCCATTATGGATCAAAAGAAGCGGCAGCAATTTCCTTTAAATTTTAAACGGGAAATACTTTGAGCGGATATTTAAAACACAAAGGTAAATATCGTCTGCTACTGTGCTCTGAAATCCAGCGCCTAGTGCCATCTATGGACGAAACTCTGTTCTACTCTTCCTACAGCTCTGAACTCGCCTTCTCACGCCATCTCTGAGCCAGTATGAACATTATTGGCCAGACTCGAGTGTTGTGTGTCTTCCTGCTCCATCTGGCGGCTTTGTCCTGTACTCTCTCTCTCTCTCTCTCTCTCTCTCTCTCTCTCTCTCTCTCTCTCTCTCTCTCTCTCTCTCTCGGCCTACGTGACCTGTGATCAGAAGTTTCCCGTGCATTGACTTTGCATATTTTATTATAGTGTGATGGATAGAGCTTTCTATTTGTCAACACAGCTAACCCGCGAAGATTCTACATTGTTATTCACTCCTATTGGGTAATGTACGTCAGGTGACATACGGCGCCAGTGCCTGGCTTCAGTTATGAAGACCCTGTTTATCTCTGCTTGGAGCATCATGGAAGGTGGTAACGTACTAAAACATTCTCTCTGTAAAGAGACTGAGAATGGATGTTTTTATAAGTTCTAATTTGTGCTGAAGACGGTTCTTTTATGGTTTAGATTTGTTTTGATTGATTTTGTTCCGAATTTCAACTCAGCTAGGATGTATAATATGTAATTAATTGTCCCTGGCATCTAGCCAGCTTTCCTACGCCATTGCAGTTATTTTCTGATATCTTGAATTATGTTTTAATTCATCCCGTCTTGTCTTCTCATGTAATATTTTCATAATGTAGTTTTTTCCCCTTTCTTGTAAGTTAATTTCATTCTCCCTTTTGCTTCTGTCTTCAGCTAGCAGTTTATAATTTATTTTTGGTATTCTCTAAATTTTTCCCGCCGATTGAAGTTCTAGATTTAAGATCCGTTTCCATTTGGGAGGTGACAAATGGAAATGTTTGTTTTGAACTAAATTATATTTGGAGGACTGACCTTAGTAATTTTAATTAGCAAAGTTTCGGCCACCCATGTGTGAATGTAAAAATGAAAATGTATGTATATATATATATATATTTAATCAATTTCGGGGATCCCCTTTAGAATATTAATTTGCTATTTTAACTAATCACCAGGTATGGTATGAAATTTAATGTTTAACAAAGAGTTTTAAAATAATAGAATACCCAGAGTGTATATAATTTTATTACGGTAATGTATTATGTATTTTAATTTCACCATTTTATCCTTCAGATTGCTTAGGCCTAATTTTATTAGTAAATCATTCTTAAATTCTTCCACTGTTTCTCTTCAGCTAGCTTACAGATTCATATGTTATGAATCTGGAAGCTATTGATCGCCCGACCTCCTATCCGTTTGTCCTTTTATTGCTTCCTCTGGGGTGGGTTCTTCTTCATTAAATATCACCAAGGGCGGTAATGGGCATCTTCCGCAGAAGGCCTGTGCTTATCAGGAGCGTGAGGAGTCTCTACAGCACCGTGGCCTGATCCAGCTTCTTCAGGCGATAGTGAGCTTACTTGGACAAACAAGTAAAAGGTAACGATGGTAAAGCGAGGGGGCGGGGTTCAACTTCTGGAAGTGGAGAAAGGAGGCAGGAAAGGAGAGATAGCGAAGAAATACAGAATCAGCTCTTGTTGACATTTTTAAAACAAAAAAGTCAAATTCAGCAAAACATTGATGCCGATGCCCTAGGCCCACAATGGAAGATGAGGCCAGCGGACTACACTGAGGTGGACGAAGCCGATTTATATGTGGTTTGTTAAAATGAGGGGCAAAAATGTCCCTATAAATGGCCCACTATTATGTGGGCGTGCATGATCTTTTGCACGTTTGCTTGGATTCACTGAATTCAAGGGGAGTACTGGATGGCTCCATAGATTCGGGGAAAGGCACAAAGTCATAAGTGGTGAAGGTAATGATGCTCCAAAGGCAGTTGCATCTACATGGCTGCTGGAGACACTAACAGCATCCTTAAAAGAATATTCGCCACCGGACATCTATAATGCAGACGAAACTGCATTATTCTACAAACTCTAGAATTCAAGGGGAAAAAGTGTTTTGGCAGCAATAGTTCAAATGAATGGATCACTGTTCTCTTCTGCACGAACTCCACAGGAACGGACAAACTAAAACCCCTCATAATTGGGAAGTTCAAGGGACTGCAACAACTGCCGTGTGAATACAGGCACAACACCAAGGCATGTATGACATCCATAATATTTGAAGACTGGTTGCTGGGTCTGGAACGTCGGATGATAGCTGAAAAGAGGAGAATTCTTCTCATCATAAACATCTGCACCTCTCATAATTGTGTGACTCGCCATTTGGAGCACGTGGAAGTTTATTCTTGCCTCCAAATACAACCTCAATTCTGCAGCAGCTGGATCAGGAGATAATTCATGCAGTGAAACGGCATTACCGAGCTCGTGTGGTCCGGCGTATGCTATGTAATATTGCCTCAGGGAGAGACATTAATGAGAACATCCTGGAGGCAATGCAGATGTTCAGTGCCACATGGAGATTGCTTAAAGAAGAAACAATCACCAACTGCTTTAGAAAAGCTGGAGTGGTTTCTGCAGAGGACATCACTGAAAGTGAAGTGTTGGACTCATAAACAGAGAACTGGAAGCACTTATGTGAAAAGTTAGATATGCCAGCAAATGTCAATCTGGCTGACTACATCAATGTCGACTGTGATATAATAGTTCAAAAAGAAATCACTGAGGATGAAATTGTAGTAGACATTTTGAATGATAGAAGTCCACATGATGATGAAGTGGAAGAGGAAGATGTGCCCCAAAGTGGTGAACAGAGTATGACTCTTGTGCAGGCAACAAACATACCACAGAGTCTTCAAGATTTTCTCCTATCATGAAGCGATGTGCCAGAATCTATTTTAAATTCCTATGCAGTGGTTGGGGAGTATCTTGAAGGTCTTTTGTGAATGGGAGTGTGTTCAGAAGATCACAGACTTTTTCAAAAAATGAGGTCCGGAACATCACCACGATGCTCAAAAAGGTTATTGATTTGCTTTGGATCAAGCATGTACAGAGCTCGCCCGCAAACTGAAAGCATGGACCACGTCAGAGGCAGAGGCGGTGGGAATTCGAATGCAAGCGAAAGATGCTGAGTTGAAAACATTGATGGTATCACGCTAGTATCCACTTGGTTAACTAAAGCGCGTGGAGCTGTGGAATACATTTTCACTGTGGACTTTAGCACTCCACGCTTGCGCACTGCCAACAACATGTTCGAGTTTTAACGGTCGCGAAGCTTTCAGATTCCAGGCGATCTCTGTAAATAGCTATTGTTCCAATAGCTATAAAATGTAGTAAAAATAGCAAGAATAAAGAACAAAAACCCTACAATGTTTTGCAGATGACAAGCTGTTTGTTCATTCTCCTGCTTAGATACGCGGTCCAATCAGAGATGGCGAGACGGAGGGAAGACTCTTCCTGCTAGCGGCGCTTCTTTAGCTCGTACACGTGATTGGCGGTGAAGGAAATGGCTTCTCATTTGAAAAATACTGTAGACTTAGTTCTTTGAAGAAAGAAAAAGAAAGGAAAAAAAAAAAATCGTTTAAGCCGACCCTGATTTCAGTATAACAAAATTTCACTGTAACAAATTTATTTTTTAGGCCCTTTAAATTTTGTTATACTGGTATTTTACTGTATAATGATTTTCAAACGTTTTATCTACCAGTGAATTTTTTCAAGGTTATCTCCTTTTGCCAGCATGTATACTTCAATACAAGCCACCTGTCTCTACCATAACCTCATTTTATTTATTTATTTTTTAAAGAGTTGCAATAATTGGCATGAGCACAGTCCATACGATCAAAATGTAGATACTTACATCATCTTCACTACTTGCTGGTGTTTCATCCTCATCAACTTCATCTTCACTTTCCTTTTCCTTCTCTTTTTCAACTTCCTTGGCTTTCTTTTTGTTGCTGGTCTCCTTTTCTGATTCTGAAGAAGAATCTTCTTTCAAGGATGCCCTTTTTGATTTGCCACGTTTAGACCTGGATGGACGTTTTTCATCATCTTCTGATCTGGAATAAAAGCAAGAATGATTTATAATTTAGAATAGAAGTTTTTAAATCCTTGGGTTTAGCTGGAATCTTATGTGACACAATCTTTCACTTACAACTCGGACCCTTGATTTTTACAAAAGGATCATTCAAGAATGTTAATAAATTAGAAGAAATATGAAAATATATTCATGCTTGTGACATAGGCTAGGCCTAAGTTCTGAGTGCTTAGCAATATAAAATCTATTCAATTTCCATTTTTATCTTTTGCAAACTGCATGATTATTAATGGTTTACTTGTGGAAAAATCAGATCAGTTCAAGTTATTTCACACAATACTACTTATGAATACTGAAAACTGCTTGAAATGTGATGTAACATGAAAAACATGAATTAGAAATTTATTACAAAAGCAATTTTGACAAAAATTACTATATTGGGAATAATATAAAAATTTATCCCATAATACATACGAGGATACAGAATTTCTTACTCTAAATAAGAGTTCACAATAAATTGGAGTTTTCAAATTTTTTACAAATAAAACAGAGTTCACGCAGAAATTGATTTTATTTACTGAACTGTACTTTATTTACGATCTAGAATTAGTCCTACAATAATTAAATTAATTGTATCTTGTAGCTTTGACAAGATCTATTGCAACTTATGTTGTCTAACGATCAATAAATCATTCTATTCTATTCTAATAATAATAATAATAATAATAACAACAATAATAATATTAATTGTTGTTTCAAGGAAAACAAATTTGAGGGAGTTATGAAAAATTGTATTTACTGACTACTTTTTGAGGACTTATTTTGAGAAATGCTGCTATACTCCATCCAACAAGGGATTGAAGGAAATGTATAATAAAGCAAAATGTATCACTCCATCAACCATATGGAATTCAACGTGGAAAATGCAGACAAAATATCAAATTGCTGAAACATGCGTTAACATTAGGCTAAAAGACATTAAAATATAATCATAAAATAAGGTGAAATAAATTGATACGTAATAATTGTAATTAAAACTGCAACAAAGTCCTGAAATGTTAATGAGAGGGGTTGCATGGAATATAAAAAACTACAAATAATCCAATTTTACAATAAAATGATTGGCAAGACACAGCAAACAATATAAAAATACTTTATTTGAATACTGTGTAATGTTTGTTTGGAGATTACATAGCTTGTTATTAGGGGTGTATTTTTGTTTTTAGAAAGAAGTGCAAAATTTGATGTTATGTTCCTCAGAACCCATAGAATGCGAGGTAGAGGAAGAAGCTACGCCATTACTCATTGAATGTGATAGTCCAATTTTAGTTAATCACTACATTTCCACATTTTGAAACTATTTAATTTGTACAGATGTTGAGGGGTTGGTTATGACTGTTTGTTTGTGTGTGTGTGTTATAGATCAGACGTTTGACCACTCAATTTACGTGATAAAAACAAAAATTTTTCACCATGCACAACACAAACAACCTGTTCTCAAAGTTGACACTTCTTGTCCAGACAAAACTCTAGATTTTAAGAATTGAACTAACATATTACGTATTGCACTCATCAACAGGTGGTTTACGGATGGTGCGAGAGGTGGGGTGAAGGGTTGATACACCGAGAGGCCCTGCTATACAGAATGAGTACTACTCACCGAACCGAAACAGCACACGAGATTCATTTTGCTAATCCAAAACACTGAACAGGTACTAATTACTTCATGAGACCTACTGGAATACAAATGTATGCATCAGAGGAGGGTATTAATCATTATTATAATGTTATTCGTCGCTTAGTGCTAAGGGAAGGGAGAGACAAGACAAAATAAGGCCTACTTGGAAAGTGGGAACGGGGCTATGCAGCACTGAGACAGCCGCCGACTCATGGTACGAAATGGAGGCTTCACTACCCCCTTCCGTCGACAGCTGTGTGATGCTACTTAATGTTTCGAATTTGCAATTAATTTTCACCCACTTAAAGTTTATATGAGCAGCTAATTTTTTGCATGTGTCCATCTGAAGACCTACGATGTGCAAAATTTTAGGGTAGGTTTCAGCATGACAACCCGCATGGTTCCCTTCTAAGTATATATAATGTCTTAAGGTCACCAATGAGCTTTATTTAGCTGTCGATCAGATTGTCTGGTCGAGATAAAATGAAACGCCCACTTGCAAAACGGTCTACATTCCGTATGTTTTAAATGTAGATTTCAATGGATACTTAATTGTAACGGTCTTCTTTACCAAATACTAAATATTTTTGGCACTAAACTCGTTTCTTCCCTTTGAAAATGATCCTGTAACATGCTTACTTTTTCAGTCCTACGAGCATACTCTTGCAAAATTTTCTTCTTCTATGCATGGATTTTTAGTTTCTAAACTGCCTTCATTATTAATGCAGAATGATTTTCAAATCTATATCCTTCCTCACTTTTACATATTACATTTTTTGGGTGTTCTTTGAATAATTGGTTCGTTTTTGTACTGAGTATTTTCTTCACATTCTTAAAACTAACAATTTGGTGCAGTGTGTGCACTTCAGTAGTTAATATTCATTCAACTTAAGAAGCAGGAATTATTTAAGGATATCCACCGCCATAACTTTATAACTTAAACCCAGATTTCATGAAAAGTAACCCCCAACCTCATGAAGAGAACCCTCCCCCCATGTAAATAGTGGAAAACTTCTTCCTAAGGAAAAGGTATTGCTGGGGACTGTAGGTTTTGGTAAAATAAAACGACTGATTTCAGTGTTAACTTCCTTCTATTTCATGGGTATTCATGATATAAAATATTTTACACAATCATTCTTAAGGGGATGCTATGTCACTAAAAAATGACCATATTTGAGGTTATAATGTTCTTTAAAACCTAAAGAATTCATACTTCAAAATGTGTGCTGCAAGGGGCACTTATATTAACCTGAAATGGCATATTTTATGCACAAAAAAGTGCCAACTTCTGTGGAAAATACGAAATCTGTTGAATCTACACTCTTTGCTGCAATTTAATATAAACCATCCCGAACTCGGCACAGAGATAGCAGAAAAGGAGTGTATCGTGATAACTGAATATTCATTCATTCCTCAGACTTCTCGGCAGACAAGAAATAGCAGAAAAGGAAGCATGCTATAAGAAATTATGGAAAAAATCACACTAGAATAATTAATTTTACAATTTTGAATCAAATTTTTGTACACATTTCTTAATTTATGTAGGGAAGGGGCTTACTTAAGACATTTTACACTTAATATTGATACCCAACGCATATACAAAGCTAAATATACCTAAGGAAAGCTGTTTCGGAAAATGTTGTGCTTATCACTGTTACCAAAAAATACGGTCCCTATGTATTGCTGTTGTTTGTTGTCTTTCTGTCTGTGTGCGATGTCCAGCAAACGCAGGCAGGGATCTGAAATTTTTTAACATAGATGGACTGAAGGGGGTTCAAGTGAACCTTGAAGCAGGATTTTTAATTTTTGCTTTTGTTCAAGACTTATGAACCAAAACTGGCAGAAAATGTGAATTTTGTGCTACCAAAGTACTAATCTTGGCTAATATATTTAAATATTAATTGCAGTTGACCTTTCTCTGCTGCCATTGCAACAAGGAAAGAAAGAGCATAATTGAAATTAATTTTTTACAACATAATACATTAATTTGATAACTGTTTGATTCACTTGTTTATAACACTACGACACAAAGGGATGTCAATGATTTGGACAAAACTAACTATGCGGGGTTTCTAAAACCAGATAACTTGAATATAAAGTCTTTTCATTTCAAACCGTGCACTTTAACTTATTTGTGAAATACACCTCAACGCCGGATTTTTAGCTTATCAGTCCCTTTAACTGTTATAAGGGTAAGGTATAAAAGTTTAAACACACTTTTTAATACTTCTATATAAAATAGTTTGAATTTCCTTAGCTTTGTTTACAATAGTAAACATAATACTATTCATACATAGCCTCAAACTTAACTCCTGAGAAGTTGGAAAACTTTGCTTCAAATGTATATTTGTAGATCGTCAACATAAAGATGTCTACAGTATTTGAGCGGTGATATGTCATTAATAGATGTGTGAGAATATAATGGTACGAAAAATTAATAACAATTGTAAGAGTAAGTGAGGATCAACCTTTTAAGTTATATGTATGTAGTGATGTAAAATTCCCGGGAATTTAAAATCTGGGAAATATTCCCAGGGAATATTGCCGGCAATATTCCCAAAATTCATAAAAAGTATCAGAGACATAACTAGAATGTAAAATGTATTAGAAATTTAATTAAAACTATTGAAAGGGAAAAGGTTTATTGGGCATTTTACAGCATCTTTACTGTTCTTATTCAATATTTTGTCAAGTCCCTTAATCACTGTCACTCACAATGTCCAGTAAATCTTCTTTATCCGTCTCTTTTTCTTCTACATTTCCAAAACCAAAAAATTTGTCGTCAGCATTGCCAGACTGAGTATCATTATCTTCTTCAATCTCAAGGATTTCTTCATCTTCTCCCTGTCCTCCTGTCTCCTCTGGGTTACCTTCCGCTCGCTTGCTTGTTTCTTTCTTCTTCTCTTGTGGTGGAGCGTTCATAAGCTTCCAGTCATAGACGTAACCAGGCCGACCATATGGGGGGGTTATAACATCCGCGGGGTCTGGGGGGTATGAAATACCCCTAGGGAGAGGGGGTCCGGGGGTCCTTCCCCCGGAAAATTTTAAAAAATTAAGATGCAAAATAACGAGTTTTAAGCTTCCGGGGGTCCACCCCCGGAACATTTTAAAAATTAAGACGCAAAATAACGAGTTTTAAGCTTCCCATGATTTATACTTGTATTAAGTAATTTATGGGCAGACTTAAAAAAATTATACAGTTTTCCTTTTTTTAATCAATGGGGGGGGGGGGGGGTTCAAACCCCCAAAAACCCCCCCTCGGTACGCCTATGCTTCCAGTTGTAAGAAAGAAAAGTCAGTTTTGCTGCTCGCTCAGATGAAAGACGGTTTCTTTCTTGGAATGCATCCAAGAGAACGTACTAAATGTACGCTCTGTGGCAGCCGAAGTTACTGGTACCCCCAATATTCTTATGGCTACATCTGCCAAGTGACAAGTACCTCTCAATCCCCTCCACCATGTTAGAGGCCTGATAATTCTATCCTTGTCGGCCATCCCTTCCCAAAGAAACTTTCTTGAGAATAAGCCTTCCTTGTCCCTGTAGTCAGCTAAACTTTCTCGTACATTTAAGACATCCAAACCCATCTGCTGAGCACAATCACAAACAAGACCTATGGCGTCTAGTATTTCCGTAGGGTTGAGCAAATTTCCCTGCATTTTAGGGTCCAGCATAAATGCTGCTAGATGGATTGGTCCAATGCCAAAATTTCTCTCAATGAACTTTTCCATGACTTTCCTTTCTTCAGATTTTTGCATGGGTGATGTTGGTTAGTTTTCCTTCATACTTTTCTCTATTTCATTTAATTTCCTGACCACTCGATGTATTTGTGGATCATTTGATTCAATGGATGTGATAAGAACCACAATTGGTTTAAGCAATTGTATCATCAATGTATCATCCTTTCTATTTTAACCCAAAACACAGCATCATCTAGTAGTTTCCTTTTAATGGATGGGTCTAGATCAGCCTTTTCATTGACGGCCAATTTTTGGAGAACCACTTTGTTCGATTGCAAACTCTCCAAACAAAAAAGATGGCTATCCCATCTGGTCTGCCCAGGCAACTTCAGAGATATTCGATCTTTAAATTTTTTCTCAGAAGAAATTTCATCGAACAATGCTTTTAATATGTGACTGTTTTTGATAGTCTTTACTATAGTTATCACCTCTGCAAAGAAACTTTTAACAGTCTGACATCCTAATATGATGTCAGAGCACAGTAAATTGAGAAGGTGAGCAATGCAACCTAATGGTACTATATGAGGATGCTTCTTTTTTTCAACAGTGTTAAGGCTGCCTTCATGTTCGCGGCATTGTCTGCAATAACCACCAAAAACTTATCAGGACCATACTTCTCGATGACAGAACCAATGATTTCTGCTAGGTATTCAGCATTATGCCTCTCTGTTTTGGTCATTTTGAAATCTACAAAAAGTGGTTCTGGCTTTGAAATCACAAAATTAATTATAGACTCGTTCCTGATATTGCTCCAGCCATCACATTGAAGATGTAAATTTTTTGTTTCCTGAATTTGTTTTGTTATTTCTTCTTTCATTTCTATATACTGAGCCTCAAGGTAAGTTGTAGACATTCGAAATCTTGACGGTAACTTAAATGCAGGTCTCAATAAAATATAAAATATATTTAAAATGAGTATGGCAATATTGGCAATTATTGGCCAAACAAGTACAAATTGTAAAGCTGAAAAAGCACAAAGAAACAGGAAATTTATAAAATAGGTAGTTTTTGAACATTTATGACCTAAGATGTTTGAACATAAGTTCCCAGGGGAAATTACTTGATCAAAATGCTTGGTTTTTAAATGCTTGGGTTTTTAATAATGCTTAAGTAATTTAAATCCATTTATTTCCATAAATTCCCACTCGGTTATACAGGGAATTAATGTATAGAATGTTAATTCTTGGATTAAAATGTGTGAACTCGCTTAGTTAACGTAGTTTTAAGATTCCTCAATTGTTAATAAGAGTTAAAACATTCAAAATCTACAAATTTTCATAAATTCCCAGTTTTTGGCAATCTTCCCCGGCAATATTCCCATTTTATAAGTTCCCTCCCACTGGGAATATTCCCGGCCCACATCACTATCTGAATGTAAAGCCATTGGCAGCAATGAGTGTTGGAAGGCAAGCTATGGATCTTATAAATATAATTAAATTGATAGGGCTTAAACAGTGAAGCAACTATAATAAAATAAAGTAGCCGAGGATGGCGACAAAGGTTTTGAAACATATGCTACCAAAAAGTTGGTAAATGAAGCATAAGTTTTTTTGTTCAATTCATATTATAATTATTTTTATCATATGGACCATTTAACAGCACAAAGCACCTCATGCATTAAAGATAATTATTTTTCGAACATAATTATTTTGTCTGTTAGCTGTAATTTTTGTAGTCATTTTGTTCCCATAACTGTATTATTAAGTTAAGACTATTATAGAAGTATTATTATAAATCTGATGCAAAACATTAAAATGACAGTAACATTATCAGTTTCTTTTCCAAGAAGCAAGAAATTAAGTTGGCGATCAGAGATTAAATAAGCAAGACCACTGATATTAAAGATAACAAATTTATCATTTAACAATTTAATTATTTTGACGTCTAAAAGCCAGCATGCATATCTTAACAAAAGAACTAGAAATATTCCTTACTCTGAGTATCCTTTGTTGTTGGCTTTTACTGCACTGCTCCTTTTTGGTCTAGGTGCAGGAACGGGTTTTCCAGAGTCTTTTGGATCAACCAAGAAATTTACGATTCTCTCTGCTACTTCATCACGGTTTCCCTTTTTATCAAGGTCTAACACACTACAGAAAGTTTTCAAAACTCTCACTTCCAACCTGAAACATAAGAAATTAATTACATATAATTCCTCATTCTTTAGGATTTCAGTATGAAGGATATACACCAAGAAATTAGTTGAAATGTAAATTATTTAAAGCTCATATTTTATTCTAAGATTCAAGTTAGCCTCAATGAGAACACAGCATTAAAAATACTAGAGGATTTTTGTGTACTTACTTCTGGAGTACATGTTTCTTCTTTTCATATTGATCAGATCCTTTATCAAAGTCAAATCCATTAAATTTGCGTAGATTCTTTTTTATCAGTGTTGATTTACCGACACGATTGAAGAGAAGTCTATGAAGGGCCTTCAGTTCATCGGATTTGTATTTCTGCAAAAAAATTACATTTTAAAAAATTTCTTTTTTAAGCAAAAACACTGTTTGTAAAATAATTTGAAAATGGAAACCCATGTAGATTTCAGATTCCACAAATCAATACTGGGATAAAAATTAGTTCAACGTTCATTCACAATACAGTAAATAAATCCCCTATTGCATAATTTCTGGTGTCAAGAATTACCTACAAAAATTTAGCATTGCACGATTAACAAGAAGTTGCAATAATATTACCTCCAACTATTTTGACGATTTTCCAACATAACAATTGCATGCTTAGAAACAAGCAGCACCCATATATATTTTTCAATCAGATAACATTAAATGTCAGATGTCTTGTACAGCACATGCGCAAGAGTTTAAATTGATTTGATCAACAACCTTTGCTTTCCAAATCATCAGTGTTGTAGACAACACAGTAAAAATGCTTTGTGAAGTAATGAAACATTAACAACGAATACGGTTATCACTCAAATTCACTGTTATAATCAGAATCAATAAGAGAATTAATAAAAAAATAAAAAAATAAATAAAAATAAAAAAAGTTCTGTGTGAGTAGATAGTTACATTAGTGAAGTTAAGTGGTAATCCTATGTAACATTAACAGGATGTTTACATATTACTAGTTAGCATCTGGTAACTTGCTAACTGAAAGAAAAACCATTCCTATTATGAAAATATTACCTGAATTACAGCATCTATACGTGGAATATCACCTAAAGGTGTTCCCTTGCCTTCTGGAATTTCTACAGGGACAGCATCCTTTGGTTCTGATTTGAATTCTTCTGTAAATCGCTGGACTTTTTTCCTTTCTCGTGTTCCAGAAAGCTGAAGTGGCTGATCAAGTAACGGAACTGCAACATAAAATGAAAAACATTTTATTTTATAAGCTTTTCTTATTAAAAAGTTGCCAAAATGACAAAGCATATTACTACACAATTTCCAAGACATGACATAAGGTAAAATGAGATGGATATAAAAAATCTGATGTGAAAGTCATACATAGATCCCGCACGAAATCTGTGCTGATTGCCTACGTCATTGCATTATGTTTTCGTGGAGACTGTAGCGTCGATTGGCCTGCTACCTGTCTCTCTCGCACAACAGTGCCTCCCTTTCTATTTGTAAAGGCCAAGCTACCTCTCTTCCTCTCTCTCTATCGCACAATAGCATGTCTCTTTCTAGCGAGTTACGGTCTCATCGGCACAGATTTCGTGCGGGATCTTTAACTTCCTCTGCCCAAATAAAAGTCAGCAGTATTCACATATCCTTGTACAGAATCGCAAAACACAATTTCACGCTAATTATGCTATAAATACCTTATAGCCCCTCCTTTGAATGTTGCGACTAAAAACGCAGGCTACGGACAAACAAACAAACAAAAAAACAAAACAAAAAAAACAAAACAAAAAAGTGACTGCAAACGTTTTTTGAACTTTCCGCCGTTCAGAATAATTTCCAAATTTATTGAATATTCCCTTCAGATATTTCTTTACTGTAAGCATGGCCAACAATACATCTTTCTCACTTCACGTACTTACATAGAATAAGAGGCCGTGAATGTCCGTGTATTGAGTTGTTCACCAGACAAGATAGTTTCTACAAAACACTTACAACCACCCATCAGAGAATTTTTTTATAAAAAAGTTTCAAATAAAAGTTTTAGCTCTTGGTATAAGCCATGGGTGTGCAACTGGTGCACATCGTGTCACTGTGCGGTAGGGGAATTTCTCCCACTACCGTCACCCTTGACGTCAGCATAAAGCAGTTTCGACGTGACACTGAACATGAAGAACAGGTTTCTTACGTCACAGAATAGATGGGGGACTAAAACGTTTCCCCTCAGTTGCTCACCTATGGTATAAGCACTCCATGTACAAACTTTAAAGGAAATCGTTAGAGCCGTTTTTGAGAAAATCGCAAAAAACAAAACTTTCTTCACATAAAGTCCCCTTAAATATAAGAGAAGGTTGTCCCCAATCTTTGTGTCACAGCCTCAGAAGGTACCTAACTCAAATACAATATTTTGTTTTCGTACGATTTTTTTTCTGTCTTCTTTCTTTTTATTTATACTGGCAGAGCTAAGGCCATTTGGCCTTCTCTTCTGCTCTACCAGTCAAAAACTACATTACAATTACGTAACACATATACATATTATAGATAATTAATTAATACTTAATACTTAAATACAAAGCACTAACACTGCTATTAAAAACATTAAGCCTAAACACTCTACAAGTTTGTTACATGCATAATGTAAATTTAAGATTAATTTATAAATTACTACAATTTTTTAGAGTACTATAAAACAAGATGCGTAATTTTCCATTACAAGAGGCCGTATTGCAAAGAGCGTGTATTCACAGTGGGTGGCTTATAAAGCTGCAATTCCACAGAGGCAACATTTGGGCAACATGTAGCATGCGTCAATGACGCATGCTACACACAGTCTTTCAATTGCAGCAACACGAAGCGACAAACGACAAGTCACCTTGCCGCTTGCTACAAGTTAACTGTTGTTGCCAAGACGCATGCGTCACCCTTCGATAAAATTCCTCGTGTCGAACAGTGTCGTCGCTATCCAACAGCCAGCAGATTGGGGCGACTTAAGCTGCATGCACCTGCATAAACAATGAAAACAAACAAGGGTCTTCATAGAGCAGAGCATTTAAATCACAGCCACGTCAGCATAAAGGAGAAAGAAAATAACTACTGTATATTGGGTCTCGTTGAAGTTTTAAAACTTAATAAATTGTTTCCTTCAAATCCCAATAATTGCCAGTAGTTCAATTGAAATGGGAAGCAGCAATGAAAGTAGTTGTTACACATATACATTCGAAATTAGGCTTGAAAAATAATAATTCCTTTATTGCAACCAATTGTTATATCATGATGAATGAGCACTGGTAGACTGATGTATTGCAGGGGAAACAGGAACCCCCCCCCCCCCCCCCGATAGACAAAGTCAGGTAAAGTAAACTTAAATTATGCAAAGTGACAGCAAGCTAAGTATTACGCCATAAGAATCTTACATTTTTACAATTATTGCATAACCTGTCAATAGACCAAGTTAGCACATTCTCAAGACACAATAATATAGAAAATTAAAAAAATAAAAATTATAAGGATTATAGACCAGTCTGATTGATGTTAAATAGAAATAAGACAATATTAGGATTACATTGTTACGTTATATTACTATTAAAAAATTCATCTATGTTACAAAAGGGGGGTTTGAATATGCCAATTCTCTCATACGATTCTCAAGAGTGGAGTAACTAAAGCCAATTATACCAAAAGTCCCTGTTGATGGATTCCTGGCCAACCAGTCATGTGCTCTTATCTTAAAGAAATTTACAGGTAAATTTTGAAAAATTATTGGTAATTTATTAAATAGTGTCTGCCCATTAATTTGACAGCTATTCAGACATTTTAATAGCCCATGGTGTTGTATATAAATATGGGTATTGTATATGGTATTATGAAAGTGAATACTATTTCTACATTGCAGCTCCGGTAACTTGTTTGTTTATACACTAAAACTGAATAAATGTATAGATTAACTACGGTTAGTATTTTATATTGAGAAAATAATGACTTTGTTTTTTTTTTCTTAAGATACAAAGCTATTACCAAATAAGCAGCTGCAGCGATTGTTTGTAAAGACATGTTGCACCAGACTGAAGTTGCTTCAGTTGAATCTTTTAGTCGCATGCTACATGCATAGGCGACAAAGCGCATGCGACATGGGGAGACAAATGCCGCATGCGACATTATTGATTTTTGTGGCACATGGTCACACACCTACAATTAGGCAACACTAGGATACAAGTAGCATGCCACATGTCGTTCAGTGTTGCTTCAGTGGAATTGCGCCTTAACTACCCTTCAGAGAATTTGTTTGAAAAAATGTTTCAAATAAAAGTTTTAGCTTTTAGCTTTTAGTATAAGCAACTCATGTGCAAGAAAATCATCAGAGCAGTTTTCGAGAAAATTGCGAAAAACGAAAATTTCTTCATGTAAAGTCCCCTTAAAAATATGATAAACTTGCCGCCAATCTTCGCCTCACATCTTCAGTAGGTACCTGACCCAAATACAAAATTTTGTTTTCATACGATTTTCTGTTTTGGAGCTAGCCTGTTCACAGACATCCACACAGACTTCACATCTTCAGAAGGTACAGTCGGTCAAATAAAAAACGTCGGGCGGTATTTGATTAAGTATCACGAACGAGCATATGCGCATGTACAGGAAGACTTAAGGTTAGGTTCACACACGCCTCTTGTCTATCCATGTATTTTCTTGATTATTTAGTCAGTTTTGTTCCAAAACAAACATGTCTCATATGTCTCACATCCGCCATATTCTAGATGCAAATTCTTATAATATTAATAATTAATAAATTCGCAAGGAATATGATTATTCAAGGAGCATTTTTTAAAGATTTTATTTTATAATACCGGTACTTGTAGTGCAAAACCAATAACTTATGTTCAACTTCTGCAACCAATCCAGCATCGAAATACGCGGCTGGCCAGATCCACGATTCCTATGAAAACTTCCGATCGCATTAAGAAATATGGAACCTTCTCGATGCTTCAGAGGCCGAAAAATGCAGGTCAGTTACAGCCCTAACTACACTTTCTTTCAAGCTAGAATTTGTAGGCCTATGTGGCGCGATGACACACAGCAAAATGAATTATGACAATACATTAAGTTGAATATCGTGTGTTGCGCTTTCCGCGTAGTTCATTTTTCCCTCGTTAATTTTTTTCCCTCCTGTCGCATGGCCTCATATGTTCCGAGAATGTCCTGTATTTTATGTTTTTTATAGGAAACTTGTGAACTAATGCGTTAAAACTTTAATTTTAACTGCATACGAGTCCCGACGTTTTTTATTTGACCGACTGTACCTGACCCAAATACAAAATTTTGTTTTCATACGATTTTCCGTTTTGGAGCTAGCCTGTTCAAAGACATCCACACAGACAGACAGACAGAACACACACACACACAGACAAAATAGTATTTTTGGATTCAGGGGGCCTTGAAACGTGTATACATGCTAAAAACTCAACTTCGAATTATGGGGTCGAAAACAATACTTCCTCTACCTATAGTACCTATGGTATGGGAGGAAGTAAAAAAGGACAGTTGATAATTGCTAGACATTATTCAAATCATAAATCATATCACTTAGCTTAAAGCTACACACTAATTCACTAAGCTAAATCGTTACTATACAAATGGTGTTACAAAATTTAATGGGAACCTTAGTGAACATTAAAGAAAAAGAGTACAGTTGGTGCCATTTTAAGAAGGCCTTGTCCCAAACCATCGTCTATCTTCAAAATAATATAATAGTGTTGTTCCCTAATCCGAAAATCTGCACAGACTTCGACACTGACAAAGAACAGGCGCTCTTGTAGCGTGGATTCCCCAGTGTTGTCGCTGTCATTCACTACTAGTATGAAAGTAAAGTAAGGGATGTGTTACATATTTGGCAATAATGACTGCAGACAAGTGTAAATACGCCTAATTTCCTTTCTGGTATTCACTGATTGACAGGTCAAACAGGATTAGGGTATCAGCAGGCAGGGGAAGTTGTAGGAAAAAAGTCATACTAGTGATCACTACTGGTGTAATTTCAGTGCCAGGTACTGGATATGAGTGATATTTGCAGGAACAGGGTTTGGCTACGTTGGTGACATCATGGGCACTTAGTTATGATTTAAGTGAATAGAATCATCTGGAATTATCTTGCAAACATCGGTGCTAGTACATACTTCTGAATGACATAATTGCTAGAACTCTCTAGATCTGCTGGCACATACGTACTCCGCATTGGCTTACTGGCCATGGTGCGGAGCTCGCATGTCTGAGCAATTACTTGGCTAGATTTTTCGGGTATGCACAGATGTGTGCGAGAGAGTACACAAGAGTATTAAAAAATGTTGTTTGTGTTTGTCCTGAAATTGCGCTCAGGCGGATTATATTTGAGCGTTACCTCGCTGCAGAAGCTCATCATCCAGTTTTCAATTTTGATATTTTCTTATCTAGAATGCTATAGAGTTATTAAGTGCCAGTATGGTACTTTATGAGATTGTGTGGTGGACGAAAAAATGTCTGTCCGTCTGTCTGTGTGTCTGTACGCACCATAACTCAAATACGCTTTTTCGGATTTTCATGAAACTTGGAAAACACATTTATAATGGCCATGGGAAGAACCCTATTGATATTGAACCAAATCGGTTCACCGGTACCGGAGTAATGCCCAATTTAGTGCCTATTTTAATAGATTATGGCGCCTTTCTAATAGAAAGGCGATTAGAAAGGCGCCATCACTCAAATACGCTGTATCGGATTTCCATGAAACTTGGTATACCCATTTATGACGTCCATAAGAGGTGCCTTATTGAATTTGAACCTAATCTGTTGACCGGTACCGGAGTAAACCCCAATTTAGTGTATATTTTAAAGACGCGGTAACTCAAATACGCTTTACCGGATTTTTATGAAACTTGGTATACACATTTATAATGTCCATGGGAAGACGTCTATTCATAATGGATAAAATCGGTTGACCTGTTTCGGAGTAATGCTCAATTTAGTGTCTATTTTATGGTAATATATGTATTCGAAAGAATTTATAAAAAAAAAATGAAAATCAGTTATCTTGACAACATAGCCATTGTTTTACTGTGATCGTATAAGGCCTTGGAAATTAAAATACAGGTAGCTATGACAAAAAACATATTGATTTACATGCGCTTATCCAACTAGACCGTTAAAATGACCCAGGTGGCCGAGATGGTAGACCTTTCTTCTTCCGTAAGCCCTGCTTAATGAATAAATCTGGAGCTTAACTTGGAAATCAATTTTAAAAAAAAACACATTCTGCATATCATAATTGAGTCATAACTGATTAAAAAAAACATACTGGCACTTTGTTACATCAGTTTACCTGATTTTATTTCATAGTCTCAAGTTATTCAGGTTATTAGCTTCAATAGATCATATTGCAGGTAGTTTGTCAAATTCAGTTACTTTCAAGTCGCGAGTAGTAGTTTTGTGTACTAGGCCCGGGCGTGTTGAATGGGGAAATGTAAATAGGATATGAATGCGAGTATGTAAATATAGTATGAAAATATTCTAAGATTCAGGGGCTATAATGTGACATGTTAAATAACAAGTGTGAGAATATTTGGGCTGTGCATCGACCATGCTTTTGGCTCTACTTCCACTCCTCCCCTCTACTCCATGAAAAAGACTGCATGGTACAGACTGAATGCCCGATTGACGAGCAAATATGCCCGACTGCGAGACCGTTCTGTACTGTGGCCTAGTGATGGGATAGTTAAATGGGGAAAGGAGGGTGCTGCACTAACCTCCCTTATGCTTGTCTTTCGCTATACCTTTCTTTTATATTTAGTGGCTTCCCAATTGAAATTAAACATAGGGCTGTCATCAGTCAACCAACAGTTGAGAATGAGGGAGAAGCTTTAATCCCTGGAAACTAGTCCTGGAACTTAAAGTAATTGGAGCAAGAAGTGTTTTTTAACTGTTGACTCTCTATAAGACGTAATGTTAGTTCAATCTACTACTGTTAAATGTTTCTCGTACCCTTAAAGTTGTTTTTCAAAAAGATAAATCTGCCTATTTCAAATTATATTGTCTACTTTTGTTTTTCCAAGACTATTCCATTCAAATGCTGCGTGTTTGATATTGAGAAATAATGTTTAGCAATTTCTTGGATATAGACCAATCACGATTGTTTATCTTATAAAATGCTTGCTATTAATATGAGGATGCTATTTTAACAGGTAAAATTGTCTGCTCGTTACTGAACACCTAAGCATCAGTGTGCAGTGATTAATACGTCACATGCTGCCAATGCGCAACATGAAAACACATAATTTTATACAACATAACTTGTTTGGAAATTGAAATAATAGAGATGTACATTGATCAAAAACACAATTTTGATTCGGTGCAAGCCAGTTGGTTTGCTTTTATTCTGTTCTGCTGCATGGTAACTCGAATCGATTAATGGATGGTTGAGTTGACGATAAACTCATCAACTCTCGTGGGATTACCTATGATAGATTAAAATTATTACCGCTAAAAAAACTCAAATTTTATTGAAAAATTAGATAAAACGCATGCTATTTGCATCTCATGAGTTCATGTCATGTTGTAGGCCTACATTACTTAAATTGGCTTAAGGTATACCCACTGTCAGATAACTTTATAAATTATCATCATGATGAGGGAGTGCTTCTACCCATTTGTATATCTGATTGGAGGCGAAACCTAAGAGAGGAAAATTTGAAAAAGAATCCTGTGCAATAAGTGCTTGTTAATGACTGGCAAAAGGTATCGTATGTTGAAAGTGATACAATGCACAAATGAAACTAGCAATTATTCATACAGTATTTTGGTTAGATCCAGCTATATTATGTGTTAATGTAATTGTATCATATAGTTATTTTGATTAAATACTGCACGATTTAAATATTTTATTTCAATTGGTAGCAAGAGAGATAAAAACGTGCTCATATTTCTTGACCTATTTTCTCCTTTTGCATGCAACTGTAGAGGTTTTAGTTTTTAGTACCTAATTTGATGGTTTTAGGGTCTATTTTAACTGCCTCTTTGTCTGCCGATTTTGAACTTTTTAAATGCTTAAAGTTCGGTCTCTATTAATGAGTAGAGTTTCATGAAAGTGGTTAGTTCCTATTGCCACTCTCAGCTCAAATAGAAACCCTGCCATGTAAGCAATTTCTGCTAGCTACCTGGCAAATGATCTATAAAGGCCTGCCATGTCCCACGCTTCACCTATAGCTGTCACTTCAAGGAGGAAGGTTCCTGCTAGCCCTTCCTCTCAGCTTTGAACACGCGTGTTTCCTACGTTCTTTGACGAAGGCAATTCTTAGCAGGAGGAGGTTAGTGGCCATCTTAGGTTCAGATTTATAAAGCTCTGAGAGGTATGGGGCTTTACCCACACCCAGTGTGTGAAGACCCCTTGGAGTTCCTTATTGTGAAATCCCTGCCAGTGGAGGTTCCGGCAGGAGTTCGGATTTTGCAGTGAATGGCAACCGTGTAGATGATAACGGTCAAGCAAAAATGGCTACTTCATAGTGATCAATATGATAAGAAGAAAATCAGTATAAATTTTCACCAGTTGTATTTTTTAAGAACATTTATTGGGAATACTAAACATTTTCTGAACAAAATCATCTAGTTTTACTATTATTATGAAAGATTATCTTAATACTTTTAAGCATAAGAACATAGTATTATCCAAAGTGGATGTTGGCAACATGTTAAGATGGCCGCGCCTATCATCTTCACCTGCTATGAACGCCTTTGGCAAAGACTGTGTTCAAGGCAGAGGGGAGGGGCCAGCAGGAACTGGTCTGCATCCTTTGCTTCCCTTTCAAATCTGAATTGCACCTTTAATTTGCGATCCCTATATTTGTGAAGAGGATCCTCCATATCACTCATGTAGCTACAGCAATGTTCTTCTCGCTTCCTAGTCATGATCTTCACATAGTTCGCAAACTTCGACATATCGTCAAAGTTGATGCAGGAAGTTTGTGCCACATGGCTTGCAGACGTCAAACGTGTTAGTGACAGTTGTGGGTGACCGTCTGACAGGCCTCTATTAATCACCTGACACCTAGGTAGGTAAGTATGCTTACCTGGCAGACGACTATCGATCCAACCCTTAATATATCACTATTGCCAACTTTCACTTTGAATAATACAATGTTCTTATGTTTATTACCATTAACATAGTCACTTATAATAGTAACACTAGAAGATGCTGTTCAGAAAATGTTTAGTATTTCTCATAAATGTTCTACGCCTTGTGAAAATTTATATCCAGTGAGGCTGTATGCACCAGGATTGAATGCCAGCACTTGTTTTCAAAGGTCCGGCATACCAGCATTGGTTTCAGTTGTAAAATACCATACCACCACTGAAAATCAGTAATCTTAAAAAATATGCTAACTTTCCTTTGTAATAAAGAGTAGATCCTATTATGTTTGATTTGTAATATAATCCGTATATACTCGAATACTACCCGCATATTTTTTTCAAAAAATCACGAGTGAAAAACTGGGGTGCGGGTATTATTTGAATACTTGTCTCCTCTCATCTGAATTTCGACAATTTGTACCATATCGGCTCAATATAGCACGATGTTTTGTAGTAGTATCACAGTATAGTATAACAGTAGCGAAGCTGTAATTAAAGGAAAATGAGACAAAGAAAGTGCTTTCTAATCCACATGGTCCGCCATGACTGGCCGTGAAACAAAGCTTTACGTATAGAGACGCCAAGCAAGTAACATTACAGTAAAAGCAGAAGCACTTATTCGGGAAAGTTCGGGGAATTACCACACGACTTTGACCTTGATTCGGACCAGTCGGACGTACGTCATCACGTGTGATTCCCGCCGATCAGCTGGAGAGTGTTGTTGTTGAAAGAGACGCAGCGCGTATAAGATGGTGAGATTTCCAGCTGGCTGTTACAGTGTTATTTTTAAAATTACATTTTAGCCTACCATATTTAATTCTTTTATGATATGTAATGTTAATTATAACTGTTTAATCAAGAATAAACCTGGCAAAATAATTTTATATAGAGGCCTAAAGAATTTTTTTTTTCAAATTTCCTTTCGAAAAATTTGGGTGCGGGTATTATTCGGAGGCGGGTAGTATTCGGGTAGGCTATATACGGTACTTTTCATCATCATTCATCCACTGGTATGCTTTCATCAGTAGCCACTGCCAGTATAGAAGGCTGTGTCTGGTAACTTGTGATGGCCAATGTTGCCATCTTAATGACTATATTGCACTGGTACTGCTGGATCCTAAGTTTTTAAAACATTTCTAAGTAACAAAATATTGTAACTTTGATATTGTTTAAATAGGTATTAGATATGTACCATGTTTACATGCTAGATTGAAATCTATCTGAATCGAATCCCAATTCAATACTTTCCCTGTTTACATGGAAAGTTTTAGAAGTGCAAAAAGATTTGTTGTACTATGTGTTTATTCCATGATCAAAAATATGAAAAAGTGTGTTCTATTAATAATTTCTAGTTACCATAACCGAATTATGGCATAAAAGAGTAACATAACAGTATTAATAATAGGCCTATAGTGTTTTTTTATTAAACTGATGATCAGCTGAAAGAACAAATGACGAACGTTGTGAGGATTGAGTTTGCTAATGTTTATATGTTATTGAATAAGACTTGAATCTGACCTGTTCCTACATTTGTAGAGGATTGGATCGAAAATTCATTCTGGACTGACCGTGCGTTTACATGACGATCTCAATACGAGGATTGGACTCAGATCGATCTGAATCCTGCATGTAAACGTACTAATTCATTCCATCTTTAATGAAATAAATGAAATTCTGTCAATCGACAGTACAAGATGTTCGCGACTTTTGTGCTCCTGCTTGACAATCACCAATAATGTAGCCAATTTAGCTTGAAGCCATGTATCTACACACGTTGCCATATTGCTGCAAAATTTAGAACTTCTGCTGACAAGGCTTTAAATTAACCGTAAGCAAGCAGATTCCTAGGGGTGGGTATGCTGCCATATCTGGCAAAGATTCATAATTACCGGTACGGTCCTTAGTTTATTACAGGAAACACTGTTTTAATTTTTTTTTTCTGTGAGTTCATAACGAATGATATCTGCAAGGATTCTGGAAACAAATGTTATTTGAAAATTGAATTATTGTGGATTTTCTTAAGTTAAAGCCCAAATTATTTTTTACTTAAAGAACTTTACCCAGTAACCCAAAACCACCTGGTCTATAAACAGAACGCTGGGTGTTAATGTTATCAGAGCATACTTTAAGAGTGATCAGGTATATTTCTGCTTATTTAATGCATTTTATGCTAAAACTTTTTTTCCTTAAAGCAATTACCGTATGTAACATTTAAGCCAATACTTGATTTTGTTGCTTTCACTCTCATTTATTAAAGTGATCTGTTGTTGTATAACTTTTTTCTTTTGAACTTCTGGATCTTTTTGTCAATGAGGCACTTTTTGCATCTGCTTCCATTATGTGATTACAGTGGAACCTCGTTCCTCATTACGTTTTCACGCATAGTACGTCGGTTTTTGGAAGTCCCGGTCCTGATCTTCATAACCAGGCCTACATGTTTAAATGTTTCTTAATATGTTTTTGTTTAATGCTTAGTACGTTCGTATCTGGCTCGCCAACTACACTTTGCCTTGTTTGCACATCCGATCATGTAATCTCTATGTTAGAATTCTTGTACTCTCCGGTGTCCAAGTCTCAACCTTTGCTCTTTGGGACCAATCGTCAGCCATTTTGAACCATTGTCATTGGTCATTGGTCATTTTGATTTGGCGCGGATTCTGCAGCGTCAGCTGTTCCGCCGCCATTTTTCGTGATAATTTTGTTGTGTGTCCAGGTAGTGAAATATATTTTTAATTTCTTATGGTTCATGTGGTGTGGAGAAGAAAATATTAGAATGTTGGAAGAAATGTAGGCCAAAAAAGCAGATCGTGCATCTCACGTGGGTATTGGATCGCATTTCATTAGCAATTTGTGGCTGTTGGCATGTGTGAAATTTTGCACAATTACAATATTTTTTGTTTGTTAATAGACTGTGGAGTGCAACTTGTTTCATGTGTGATGTTTAGAATAAAGTGGATGCTATTTTGTGAATTTCGTCTGTTTTTTCATTAAATATGGCTCCCACACACTCCTTCAATTTTGGCAAGATTTGTTTAATTTTTTTAAATCAAATTATTAGGCCTATGTATTTATTTACATAATATAAATATCTCTTAACTAATGACTTGGTACAGAAGCTCCTGGCATAGTCAATTCAGGCAGGGGCTTACCTTCATAGTCTCAGATGATAATGAATTTAATATATGTTGAAATTCAGGACAAAGTAAGAAACCCATTTTCTTTGTTTTGCCCAAAAAAATTCCTGGGCCGAGATACAGGCCACCAAAGACGGCGTCTCAGATGCCATTTCTCGAGTGTGATTTTCGGAAAAACTTTAAAGTGCCCTATTTCTGGAACAGTTCAAGATATTTTGTAGTTTCTTTTTTTATATGAAAGATAATAATGTTCTGCTTCAAACAATAACCTAATTTTGGAAATGCATGTACAGGGTGTTTTGTTTGAGCCTTCTGAATTATTTTGTGATAAATCAAAAATTTTCTTTTTTTTTCAAAAATGCCAATCCCAAAAATTCTTATTTTTTTACTGTTTATCAGTAGCAAACAGTACTACATTCCCTGAAAAGGAGATCTTCCACTTTTCAGTTTAACAGGTTTTATGAACATTGTTCATGTTTTAACTTCCGTTGCTAATTTCTTTATTGCAATTTTGTTCTTTGGATCCATCCAGATTATTCCAGAATGTAAGAGAACCTTTTAAAACATTCTGGAACAATTCAAATAATTCCAGAATGTAACATAACTTTCCAGAGGACCTGTATGTTGGCAATAATCGTAGTTTAACATAAACTGCCGTGGGGAGAAAAACATCTACATTTCTTAAATTGTTAAAATATAAAGGTGAGAAAACAGCTGAATTTTTGGTCACATGATTGTACAATTGTGTAGAAAAAAATTCTTATCGTAGGTATATGCCCACACAGTTGATTTGTCAGTCAAAGATTGGTCTAAAAGTGCATTTTTTGAGCCAGAGCCCTCTTACTTCTAAAGTAAGATTTTGATATAGTCAAGAAGCCTTCTGCAGGTAGCCACATCCTCAAATAAAAGAATTGAGCAATAATAGCCTGTAGTGAATCATACTAGCATGACAGCTGCCTCGTAAAAATTGAAATTTTCATTTTTGTAAGTAAAAAGATCACTACTTTGGAGGCCAGTAGCTGAGAAAGTAGAAGAAATACACATTTTCTGAGGACAGATTCTGAAAGCGTGGGTTCAAATTGCCCAGTATACTGAATTTCAGGCAGATATCACAAGCCATTCCAGAGATATTGGCACCCAAATGTGGATGCACAGGATCATGCACAATTTATGAGTGTCAAAAAAATGGACTACAGACTTTTTTTTTAAAGGGCCACAGCATAAAACCCCTTAGGAATTTTGGCCTAGAATTTGGCAGTTGTTCATTATATATGTCAAGGTACCATTTTTTTTTAGCCAAATCGGAGTTGGTCACCTCTGGTTGAGTTCATATGAAATGACCCGAGAATATTCAGATTCACAAACTACGAAGAGGGATGTTTGTGGACTGTGACTGGTGGATCGTAGAGATTATAGATATCAGTTGTGAGTTAAATGAAATCGTTGTTAACTATATGGTACCACATAGATGGCTTCTGGGTATACATTTCCAGGTGCAAGACAACACCTCCACCAATGCTCACTTCCAATTTGCGATATTTCAATGATTGTGGGTACCCCGGTTCCTATTGGTTCAACAGGAAGGCATCACTCAATATCAAAGGAGGATACTGATGCAGTTGAACCAATTTTTAGTTCGTTGAATTGGTAATTTCAGTTCTAAGCAGAATGCACATATTATATTTTGTAAGCTTTAATATGATGAAACCTGTATATGTTATGTATCTTAATAAAGAATTGAAGAACCACGTCAAATAAGACTGATTTCATGAGACCAAATTTAATTTGAGAAACTTCCCCCATCAGGAGGCTGCCATTAAGGAACCAATAAAAACATTATAATAGGCCTACACAACAAAGGAAAAATTCATAAAAACAATAAAAAGGACACACACACTCACACACAAACATATAAAAATAGGGCAACATAATCTATATACAGAGTGTCCCAATAAAATGTATACATTCTTTGACAGTTCGTAGCAACCACACTTTTTGTTCTTTTTTGAGTTGTGACTGCTTAAAATAATGGCTGGAGTCAGACTAAACTTTGAGGAAAGAAAATTCATTGTAAAGTGCTACTGGAAGACTGAGAACATAAGTGAAGTGCAAAGACGGTTTAGAATGGAGTTTCAACAAAACTCACAATTACTCGTTTGCGAGATAAGTTTGAGGAAGAAGGAACTGTTAAGGATGTCCATAAGAACCACCACAAAACCAGCTACAATCAATGAGTTGAGAGCAGCCATTGAAAGAAAATGTGCCGAAATACCAGTTGAAATGATTAGGAACGTTTTGGATTCAATCAGTCAGCGTTATCAGCTGTGCATGGACCAAATCACCAACAATTTGAACACTTTTGATAATTGTTTGTAGATTTGTTCATATTATTTTGATTTTTGAAACTTTTCTGTATTATAATAATTGTCAGTGTTATAGTAATTTAAAGAGTGTATACATTTTATTGGGACACTCTGTATATAAAAATGAATGTATGTGTGTGTGTCTGTCCTTTATGCATTACTACACCATTCATCCGATCGCCATGAAACTTTGGGAAGTTGTTGAGTATTCCCGGGAAGGTCTCTGGCATATTACATTTTTTTTTACCAGGCGACGCTATCTAATAGTGGTATGTAATTCACGTGATTTAGGTGTTAATAAATATAATGATTTAACTATTATGCTATTAATTTTTAATTTTTGAAATAATTATCGTGGAGGATCGCTTGATTTTGTAAGTCCATTCTGGACGATTTATTTGTTTAGAATATCAAGGCCTGCACAGTATGAAATTTTCAACCTACACGGAAGAGGGATATTCAATATAACCCTAAATATGGGCAAACATTGTTCGACTTGGACGAAACTCACTATGAAGGGGTTTTCTGGGCAAGGGAACTCTAATCTGAGGTCGCTATTACCAGGCGACGCTATCTAATCGTGGTATGTAGTCCATGTGATTTAGGTGTTAATAAATATAATGATTTAACTATTATGATCTTAATTTTTAATTTTTGAAATAATTATCGCGGGCGAAGCCGCGGGCACACGCTAGTACGTAATATATATACTGACAAATAAATTCAACTGATATAGAGGTGTGAGAATGGGGTAACAAACTGGCTTACTTTATGGCAAAATTTTCAATTGTTTATAAAACCTGTTAAACTGAAAAGTGGTAGATCTCCTTTTCAGGGAATGTAGTGTTGTTTGGTACTAAACAACAGTAAAAAAATCAGAATTTTTGGGATTGGCATTTTTTAAATAAAGAAATTTTTTTATTTATCACAAAAAAATTCAGAAGGCTAAAACAAAACACCCTGTACATGCGTTTCCACAGTTAGGATATCATTTGAAGCAGAACATTATAATCTTTCAAATAAAAAAAAGAAACAACAAAATATCTTGAACCATTCCAGAAATAGCACTTTAAAGTTTTTCCAAAAATCACACTCGAGAAATGGCATCTGATGGCCTGTATCTTGGCCCAGGAATGTTTGGGGGGAAAACAAGGAAAATGGGTTTCTTACTTTGTCCTGAATTTTAACATATGGGTCATTCTTCAAATACGGGAAAATTTTGAGTGTCTAAATTCCAAATTTTTTAGTTTGTTTTTAAAATCTCAAAAAAATTACTAAAATACTTCAGGGGTTACTCGATTATAATAAGATACCAGCAGAGCTTAAATGTTCATATTTTTATTTTTTTTAAAGCCATGTGAATGACATCCATGGAGATGTGGATGGCGGAAGGCCACATTAATGACGAACTTTAGCAACACTCTGCTTTTCTTTATGTGATTTCATATTTTTCTCAGTTTGCTTGTTGATTTTGCACCAAATTTGCGAATTTGTGTGCATACTCCGGAATCAATGTAATTTTAACTAGACTGTGTTTTTATGGTGGGGGGGGGGGGGGGGAGAAATCAAGCAGAAATTCATTTAATCAGTTTTAACATTTTAAGTACAGGTCACAGTAGTACCCCTTCATGAGGCATGTGGATGACAAAAAAGGAGTTTAATTGCCACTTCCTTTTCACTGAGTTCAGTCATTTGGCTACAAGAGGGGTGCTGAGAACTCTTGTGTTTTTAAATGACCTCTCACGTTCGGCAATCGCCGTCGAAATGAATAATCTGGCAACCATGTCCCAACTGGGGAAAATGAGCTGTCCCTTCTTTCGCCCCCACCGCCACGCTGCCACTTCCTGTCCACTGTGTTGGGTTATTTGGCTGGAAGAGGGGCGCTGAGAATTACTGTGTTTTTAAATGACCTGACACCTAAGACAGTCATTGTCCAAATGAATAATCTGGCAACCATGTTTTGATCTTTCGCCACCTGCTTCCCCTACATCCCTTCCGTATAGTGGTAGCTGGACGACACTAGCGCTAAAACACTTCCCCCATCGCCGTGCAGATTTAACTTGGTGGCATAGTACTTTCTAGAAGCCATGTTAATGACGGGGAATAAAAACGCTTTCCTTGAAAATGATGCAAAGTCCTTTGATAATCCCAAACTGTTTGTAAGCAAGCAAAATTCAACCTTACAATTCAACCACAAGCTGCCCTGTTGGCTTTTTAACACTGTTGCGAGTTATTCAAATTTCTCATTTTTTCAGAAAAAATTCAATTTTTTTCAGCCATGTGGATGACTAAAAACCCTTGGGAAATTACATAAGATATGAGGCTTGGGACATTCTTTATGTTCATTAGGTGGGGTGACAATTTTATTTCATTTTATTTTTTAGGGGTTAATATTCTTTATACATTCATACTCATTGGCAGGAAAAAAGTTGAAAAGCAAATAACATTTTGTTTTGTGGAAAAATGCATTAGAATATATACAAAACTGGGGTATGGGACAGGGCATGTGGATGACATTTAATTGAATTAAATATTGTTTTGGAATACCAGAATTTAAAGTTAGTGACATTTCAAAGTGATAGTTGTGGTATGGAAGTAGTAGAAAAAAAACTTTTATTTCAATTTTTTTAAAAGATGAATTTGAAGGGAAATATAACTCCGGAACACAAATTTTCCCATATTTGAAGAATCGCCCATATATTAAATTCGTTAACATCTGAGACTATGAAGGTAAGCCCCTGCCTGAATTGACATGGATTATGCCTCCTGTGTGTCACTGAGGGAATTTCTGAGCCATTAGGATGCACTTTTGGGTGGTTCTGAGCAACTTAGAAAACATCTACGTATTCCCTAAATTTTTGTTGTTAAATTTTCAGTAGTAGGCTATGTTTTCCTGTTTAAGACGTCTATTTTTTTTTTTCCTGGTCCCTATAAAAACGTGTTAACGAGGTTCCACTGTATATTCCTCAGTGTACTTTTTGTTGAGAGTAACATTCAGTAGTCTGTGGACTAGACTGTTGATCATAACATGTTTATGTTGAACTGGATTGTAGCTGTCTCCTTTTATGTAATTGTCTGCATAGGTTTCTTTCCTGCACGGTATATAGGCTACCATATTCAATGATTGCAAATATATGGAAGATGTTAGGTCTAAAAATGACAGATTAACTGTTTCCATGGTGAATTCAAGTCACGATGAAAGCCGTTCATGCATCCAACTCTGGCATTTGAGAGTGGAGTCCTTGTTCCGAAAAAAATTAGCACATAAGCCCGTTCTACACAGGGGTGACAGTTTAATGACCCCGTTCTCCTTACGGGTGGCAGTTAAATAATCCCTTCCTACTCAAGGGTGACAATTTTATTTCATATAGAGATTTGTAGAGAAAAGGTTATCATCAAAACTAGTGCAAAAACCCTTCTACTCACAGGTAATATGACAGAGATTTGCCTACTTTTCGCTAGATCGTGGTATAAAAGAAACTGTAACGGTTACAGCGGGCGGGTCGGACCAAATCATTTGCCGGGAAGTTAGTACCGTAAACTGGGGTAACATTGGCCACTAATTGCATTTGGAGATTTGAAATTCCGTCCTCCATACAGATATTGATAGTTTGGTAAACTATTGTTGTACTGGTATTGTTGGAGAACCTGCTGAAGTTTTAGAGGGAAAACATTGTTTGCAAGCTGCTGCTATTTCTCCTACAATTAGTTTTTAAAAAGTGTGAAAGTGTGAGGGGAAAAAGTTGTTATTTATAATTTTGCACCCTGAGAAGGTTTTTGACTATAATTTCATGATGAACTGTGTGTTATATCTTTGAACCATGAATAATTTGATTATGTATCTACCAAATTATTTTGACAAAGTCTGCACATAGAGCTGTTAAATGTTTTACCTGAAGGGAATTCTGGGGTAACTTTGGCCATGCCTCGTAATCCAAAAAGGAAGACAGGAGCAAGGAGATTTTCAGATTATGACCCAGAAAATCTAAAGAAAGCTTAAAGAGATAATAACAATGTGTTGAGTGAAAGAGTGAAAAGAGGATCTCTCCAAAATAAACGTACTGGTAAATACAATAAGGAAATTGGGGATGACGATGACATAAGTCTTCATGACAACTCTGAATTATCATCTCTTGAAGACGAACAACCTGAAGCAGTGCCTCATTCTGTCTGTTCTGAGTATGCAGCAACTTGCATAGACTCGGAAAATGTAAGAGGTGATTTTGTAATTGTTAAATTCCCAGGCAAAAAGCGATTTGTGAAGTTGGTGTGTATAATTCAAAGCATGAAGATTGATGAAACTGAAGTAATGGGACTAAGTGATGTTAATGGAGACTGAAAACAATTTGTGGCTAAACCAGATGATGTTTCACTTATTAATGTCAGTCAGATAGTAAAAAAGTTGAAAAGGTCAGGGGAAAATTTATTGTACTGTATAAGTTTTCACAGTCTGTAGACCTGAAGTAAATTAATTTCTGCCTGTCACTGAACTCAGCTTAAAACCTGTTTATGTGTGTTATTCCGCATGCATTTTTCTGCATTTATTTGTATTTTTAAATGTGTCAGTTGTATAATTAAAGTCATAGCCTACATGCCATATTAGATGTCTCAGAATTCAAATATGTTGAAAAAAAATAGGCGGCCAATGTTTCCCCAGTTTGCTGGGTAACATTGGCCACCAGTTAATTTGCTATAATTAATATTTTATTATTAACTAAGTAATCCAAACTTGGTGTTAGAAGAGTACAATTACAGACACAAATTTTAAGCCCGTTAACAACACTCTGGAAAATACATGCTCTATTTCACAGCATTTTCATTTTCAAAAGTGGCCAATGTTACCCCAGTTTACGGTACTTTGCGACTCACCCTGCTCCCCTTTCCACTCGTCACTCGCCTGACTGCTTGCAGCGTGCCGCCAGCCCCACTTCAACGCAGCGCATGCCACCATGCGTGTATCCGCTGCTCAACGCCAGTAATGCATAGTTGCAATTGACATGTCACCTAATATTTCACAATAAAAAAAGACCCTTGCACCTCCACATATTATTTAATATTTATAAAAACGACCCTTGCAACAAAATATGCTATTTCACAATACAAAAATACGCTTGTAACATACATAATATTTCACAATTATAAAAACCGCCGTATTATAACATTAAATATGGATTAATTGACGAAGGAAAATTCCCTTGTACCAAATTATAAAAACCGATTCTTGCATTAGAACTCATGAAATCCACCTAACATAACTCTATT
Organism: Ectobius pallidus; assembly: GCA_964059195.1. Taxonomy (NCBI): domain Eukaryota; kingdom Metazoa; phylum Arthropoda; class Insecta; order Blattodea; family Ectobiidae; genus Ectobius; species Ectobius pallidus. The sequence continues at coordinate 94,970,390 of CAXKWD010000010.1, read as the reverse complement.
ATACGAAAGCTTCCTTCAGTGCTCCACATTCACTCGTAGCGTAGTGATCAAGACTCCTAGCTATAATGCTATGGGTCCCGAGTTCGAATCCCGGTAGGTAGGGTGGAGAGGAGGTGAGAGGAAGAGAGGAAAGAGACGGGAAAGGAAGAGAATAAAGAAGAAACAAATGTATGTAGATATCTCGTCCTGTAGATCCTGTGTTGAGCGGGGCTCAAGGATATAGAACACGTCAGATCAAAAAATACATGCATGTTATAACAATAATATAGGTCTACAGAAACTGCAAGCTGCCAAATTTATCCAAGCTGGAAATATTCCTCCAAATTGTAGAAGGTGTGAGTTATTAAAAATTCCTTGACAGCTGTTTTGAAAGGTTTGCTCTTTCTTTGAATACATAATAATTTAATGTTGTTTGGAAGCTTGTTATATATCTGTACTGCAGAATAATACGCACCCTTCTGAAAGAGTTTTAACGAGTTATTTGGTCTGTGTAGATCATTCATGTTTCTGGTAGTACGTCCATGTACACTAAAATTAGTTTGAAATTTATCAATATTATTCACTACAAAACACATAACAGAGTATATCTGTACCTCAGAGCCAAAGGAACGTAACTCCAAATTTCATATTTTTTTGTTTTTTTCATATTCTTTACTAACTTCTTGACCTCTATTGAACCAATTAATATTAAATCCATAATTTCATTAGAAACCAAGATATTGAGAGTCAAATAGTAGTACCTCCATTCCCCTTTATTGTTCATAATTTTGTTTTTCGCTCCTCCTGTAAAATTTAGTTTTTGGCAGTTACGCTCGTTTGGCTCTGAGGTACAGATATATACTCCCCTGTAAGAGTGAGGACTCTTAATTTTTCAAACAGCGGTTTACAAGATTCCCTTTTTTTCTTTCCACATATTATTCTTATTGCCCGCTTTTGAAATCTAAATATTTTCTCCCTATGGGTAGAGTTGCCCCAGAAAATGATCCCGTACCTCATTACCGAGTGAAAATATGCAAAATATTCCATAAGTAATGCATCCTGTTTTAATATATTATTCAAAATTCTTAAAGCAAAGCATGCTGAACTCAGTTTTGGACTTATCATTTCTATGTGTGTCTTCCAGTCAAGATTTTGGTCAATTTCCAGTCCTAAAAATTTTACATTGCTAATTTCTTGTATGATTTGTGTTCCATAATTAATTTCAAGATTTGAGATACATCTGTTTTTTGTCCTAAATTGTATAAAACTAGGGAATAGCCCGTGACTTTGCCACGGTTAAAATGATGCTTAAATACGAAAATTACAGGTCTACAATCCTGAAGGCACTGACAATACATTTACAAAAGTCAGCGCTGGCTTCATCAATTTTTATTTAAAATATATCATCGTATACTACATTTTTTGTGAAAAGTTCATCAGAATAGTCGAGTAACTTCCCCTGTTCTGATGTGTTTTCCACCTTAACTCTTACATCCTCTGAACGCCCCACTCTCGAAAATGCTACATATAGTTGTCCGTGCATAAACACTGGTTCAGGCAAATAAACCCCGACCTTATCTAAAGTCTGTCCTTGGGACTTATTAATTGTCATTGCTAAGGCTACCCTTACAGGAAACTGCCTTCTTGTAAGTTTAAATGGCAGGCCAGTATCTGCAGATCTTTTTCATTCTGTTCTATAATCGATTCCCCAATTGGCCTATTTAATCTTGGCCTCTTGGAAGGAACGCAGGCATTATGGTCAACCATTTTTTAATGCTTCCTTATCTGGATATCTTACGCTTTTTCCTTCAAAATACGTTCCTATCAGTATGTAGATTACAGAAATTAATTATATCGTAAGTTTTATGCAGTCCCAAGGCCACCTAAACATTGATAATACCTATTGTTTCTCAGCTGTTTGTTGACAGATGAATATGATGAGAATTTTATTTCATTAATTCTGTGCAATTTTAGGAAATTATGTAATGTTTCAAGGGAAGGAATGGTTTGTTTTTTGATCTTTATTATCAGCGATATTTCAAGCGTTAAACCATCAATATTTTGCAGTATGTCCCCGCGGTTTCGCCCGCCATTATTAATTGACTCCAGGATTTTTAAGAAATTTATACTGACAGCGTATTAAAAATGTTTGTGGTTCATAGCTATGAAAATTGTAAGTAAAAATAAATTCAGAATATTTGTTCATTGTGTTCATTTCACGTAGGCCTTATAAAATAAAGAAATGGTTTTCCTAATTTTGTTCTCTCGTGAAAGTTTACATTGCGAGAGACGAACATCGCCGAGTATACCCGATGTCTCACGAAGCGGGCGAGCAAGCACGCTATTTAGGGCCGTTGAATTGTATAAGAGTAGATGGGTCTTATCAATATTAAGTGTCATTTTATTAGCTAGAAACCATGTGTTTAACTCGTGAAAAGCCTTTGTAGCTATTCTTGATAAATGTTCTTGTGACGTTCCTGTTACAAGTACATTAGTATCATCTGCGAAGAGCAATACCTTTGATTCGTCACTTAAGTTATAGGGCAAGTCATTAATGAAAATTAAAAAGAGCAAAGGTCCCAGTATTGATCCCTGAGGTACCCCATTCTTAACAATCCCTAGGTTAGATTCATTTCCATTTATTATTACCTTTTGAGTTCTATCAGAAAGATATGATTTGAACCACTTAAGTGTTAAATTATCGAACCCATAATGATCCAATTTTTGAAGTAATATTTCATGATTTATACAGTCAAATGCTTTAGCTAAGTCGCAGAAAATTCCCAGAGCATATTTCTTTTTATCTAATAATTTGTCTGTTTCATCAGTTCATTAAGAGATGGCGCTACCGCCGCTGCTAGTAGTTCAAATGCCGCTGCTAGGGGAGGGATTGAGAGTAGGGGTGGGGGACTCGGGTGAGTCGCAATATACCATTGTCCCCATTTGACAAGACATCTCATCCCCATGTAACCATGTGTAATATTTGGTGTTTTATGAAGGGAATCTTAGTTTTAAAATCTAGAATCATAATTGAGAAAATAGTAAAAATGTACGCAGGGCAGAGAAAGTCATGTGTTTATAACGGTAGAATTACTGCTCATGTTTGTATATTTATAGTGTTTTCCATTATGCTTTGGTTGACTGTATAGTGTAATTCCATTTTTGTTGCCTGCGTCCTTTCACTGCCTCCTTGATGAACATTTACTTGCGGCCCATAAAACAAACTAGAGAGAGACTGCTTTCCTGGATAGACCCAAGAGGCAGTCATGCACCCTTCTTCTGTGCGTCCTGATTAACGCTAAAGAGGCTCTGGTGACGATTTGGTACAAGGGTTATTCTTGCATTGTAGTAGTTAGTTATACTGGTGAGCTGCAGTGCCAGTACAGGAAGCTGGCCAAAGCCATAGCAACGCACGGCCGGAGTGGGCGGAGCTTTCGTGTACCGCAACCTGTTCTTCCTTTTTGCTGAAGATGGAAAACATTTTCTTGATTCTGGTCACCCCTCACGCCACCCTAACCATCAGACAGTGGAACTACAGTGAGTCCCACGCAAGAGTTGGCCAATGACGCGGGTTTCTGCGTCGCGGCTGGCACAGCTCCAACTTCCGAGCAATCGGGTGAAATATCTACGCTAATAATGCCGCGGTCGGTGTAATGATTCAGATTCTCACATTTACACTTAAAATTACAATGAAAATAACCACGTACCTCATCACAAGAGATGTTGGAAATGTTCTCCTCTTGCATCCACACAATTCTGGCACCTTTTTAGGAAATTTTCTTTCACGCGCGTAAGTTCAGTTTTCGAGACAGAGTTACTTTCTCTTGTGATAGGCCTATGTGATATGTCTTTCTTCTAACAGTATGTAAATATTATTTATGGGGAAACTTGAAAAATAAAGTGTACCGGTATTGGTCAATTTCCCATACATAAGAAGAACTTAAAGACAATATCACAAAAGGAATTAACTTTTTCTCGGAAGCTGAACTTATGCGCATGAAAGAAAATTCCCTAAAAAGGTGCCAGTATTGTGTGGATGCAAGAGGAGAACATTTCCAACATCTCTTGTGATGAGGTACGTGGTTATTTTCATTGTAATTTTAACTGTAAATGTGAGAACCTGAATCATTACACCCCGCGGCATTATTTGCGTAGATATTTGACCCGATCGCTCGGGAGTTGGAGCTGTGCCAGCCGTGATGCAGAAACCCGCGTCAATGGCCAACTCTTGCGTGGGACTCACTGTACAAATGGAAGACTAGGCCCTAGTTAGTGAAACGCAATGTAAGATCAGCTGTTATGTATAAAACTTCGTATTCAAAGCCATAGCCATAGGTTCTGAAGAATATTAGGGAACAAAATCAAATATTTTTCGTGTTTTAAGAAAAGAAATTACAGTGTGCCAAAGAATCCTCTTCGTATAAAGATAAATTAAGTAACAGTACAGTGTAGCTTTTATACCTTTATCATCGCCGGCTTTTTCATCTTCTGCATCTCCCTCGCCATCCTCATCCTCCTCATCATCATCATCCTCCTCCTCCTCCTCTTCCTCTTCACTTTTCTCTTCCTTTTTTGCCTCCTTTACTTTAGCTGCCTTCTTTTTGGGAACTTCCTTTTCCTTTTCTTCATTTTCACTTACTCCCTTATCTTCATCGCCGTTATCTACTTTCTCTTCGTCTTTAACATCATCCTCAACCTGCAATACAACAAAATGTTTACATGTATTGTATTACCGACGCTACATGCTCCGTAACACCGCACTTCTTATTTTCCGGCATTATGCGCATTATTCCAGAAATATTTAAGTAAATATAACTCTGACACTACTTGTCGCTGAAAATTAAACTTTATACGACTGAAAATATGGGTATTATACATACAGCTCGATTATTAGCTACAGGACGCCGCATCTTGCTGCACAACCAACCCTTCTTTCCCGAAAGTACGCGTTCCCGCGTTTTCGAAAATCAACAACCTCGTCCCCGCCTACGCCATCTTGGTCCACATCAACCCCAACCCAGCATGGAAAACCGGGCCTCATAACGTTTCATACAAGAATCTGATTTTGATTTAATAATTTATGAAAGCTGCACATTTTTAATTTGAAATTGTAGTAACAACTGTTACGAAAACATACCTTTGTCTCCTCAGATTTTGTACTATCTTTGTCAGTCGACATCTTGTGGCTCACACTCCTTTGCAATATGGCGGGCATCTGCTGGCGCTTCAGGCAGAGCCAATGGAATTAAAGGAATTTATTCCCGCGATATATTACCATTGGTGTAGTATGTTTAGAACGCAAATAAACCTTTCTAATGAAGTAAAACAAGTTTTCTAGAAATTAAAGTCACTTAGTTATAATTCACCGATACGTTTAAAAAAGCTCAATATTTAAAAAACAGCACACATCCGATCGAAAGTCGAAAAGCTATTCGCCTACCCTACCGTCAGCATACAATTATCGAGCAAAGTAACTTATTTCTTAGGGAAAGCATGAGGGAATGGTATCACATAATTTTTAACCGGGAGGGGTACATGTTTGTAATTACTAATCTTGTTTTCTTTGTAACGTGATGAAATAAAATAATTAGGCCTATATGGTGTGGTGTCCATTCCGAATAGAGCACATCTTTACAGTCTTGTCTTCTAGGATCTTTGGTTGGCCTTGCCATGATCCATCTTTCTTTTTGTTATCCTTGGTGAATACTGCCTGTGTACGTACGGTTGTGTCGGCGTATTTCCATATGTAAACGAATATGTTACATCATAAATAAATTACCTTTCTTTATTTTCACTTTCATAGATACAGAAGCATTTATTGGCTATCATTAATAAGAGTTCAAAAGTTGCTGTGCATTAAAGTATTAGAAGAATAGTATCCATGAAATACGTTCTTAACCTAAAAAAGTATAGGTTATGATAATATGACAGTATTTTATAACACGTATTATTTCTTAATTCCAGATAAAAATAAACCATCATGCCGCTATCTTGTCGTTTCTACAAAGAAAAATATCCAGAAGTAGAAGATGTAGTAATGGTGAACGTTCGAAGTATTGCTGAAATGGGAGCATATGTTCACTTGTTAGAATATAATAATATAGAGGGTATGATTCTTCTATCTGAACTTTCCCGAAGACGTATCCGGTCAATAAATAAACTGATCCGAGTTGGAAAAACCGAACCAGTAGTAGTCATTCGTGTTGACAAGGAAAAAGGTAATTGTGATGTATGGTAACCCTCTTACTGGTATGTTAGTATCGCAGCATGTGTAGACTGATTCTGTGAGAAAGTTTTTACAACAAAATCATTCTTAGGCACAGAGCAGTAGTACTGTTATGTGGAGCCTCCGAGTTTACATGTTTTCTCTTGGTTCCTTATACCCACAGTTGGGCTCAGATATTCTTAGTAAATTCCCCTTATTATTCCCTTCAAGAATTCTTTGATCAAAACAAATAAGAAATTTGTACTGTAATTTATGTAATTTGCTGGACGCTGTTTATTATATTATTATATTCTTGTCTTAACAGGTTTATCATGTTTTCATTTTATTGTTATGATAGATTGTGTATATTAGTTATTTTAAGATTTTGACTTTGTCTATTGCAATTTGCTTAATGACAATAAAATTTTATTATTATTATTATTATTATTATTCAAGTATTTGTTTGAATCGTATGTAATATTTATTGTTCTTGGTTTCAAGAAAAGGCTTTGCCATCTCACTTGTAGTATTCTCACTTCGAGGTGAATGTCACGAGATGTTGTGTTTAAGTGGAGTACAAAAAAATAAAAACTTCCAGAAATTTCCTAGTCTATCTCTATCTCTTTGACGATATGAAATGCATGTAGCCTATGTATAACAGATATTTTGGCAAAAGATAGATTTATGCTGCACCCCAGCCGAGCTCTGCCGTTTTGTTAGGTTAGGAACGTTTATGTTAGTTTAGGAGCAATATACTGAATAGCATGAGGTTTATTATGTCTCACATTGAATTTCTTCTGTGACGAAACCCTAAACCCCAACTTCCCATGGGCCTCATTAGAGAGTAGCCTAGGGTGCAGCATAAAACTTTTTTTTCCGATATTTTCCAAGATATAAATATTAAATTTTGATACCTTTCATCTGGACTCCTTGTATTATGTTATAGCGATATATTGAAAATATGATTTGAGTCTCATCTAGTTCACCTTTTCTCTTGATTTCAGGTTATATTGATCTGAGTAAACGACGAGTCTCATCTGATGACGTGGAGAAATGTACAGAAAGATTTGCAAAGGCAAAAGCTGTCAATTCTATTCTCCGTCATGTTGCTGAACTCTTACATTATGAGTCTGATGACCAGCTTGAAGAACTGTATCAGAAGACTGCATGGCATTTTGAGGAGAAATACAAGAAAAAGGCTTCTGCTTATGATTTCTTCAAACAGGCTGTTCTGTAAGAATAATGTTTATTATCTACATCATCTATATATACAAAGTTACAAATTAATACTATAAAACAAACTAAATCCTCTATTAGGATTGGCAGATTTGACAGTCAACAGCTTTATATTGGTTTAAATTTAAAAAAAAAAAAAACATATTTCAGTTAGATAATATTGCAATGATATGGGAATCATCAATTTTCTTCAACCATTAATTAAATTTAAAAAATGATGAAGAAAATTTACTCTTAGTGGATAAAATACCTTAAAAAATTAAGCACGACGTTTCAGCTCTTCCACTGAGCCTTCTTCAGGTGCACTCCACTCAATGACTGACTCTCTGGATGAAGAAGACTCCACTCGTTCCGCCGTCCTGTCACTATCGATCATGAAAATCGTGCACCTATCGATCCATTCAGGTGGAATGCTGAAATCCATGCCTGCCAACACGTTTCCTGGAAATGCAACTGTTGTTTTTTTTCTTTCCTCAAACTCTTAACTAAATCCAGCCACTCATCCCCCAAATCCCCGTCGTATCTATTCAAACTTGCAACCCTATTACCCACAATGTTCCACGCCTCACATACTTTTCTCCTAACCTTGTTTGGCTCAATTTTCACGATACTGACTTCTCCAATGTGATGTTTGTATTGTATCATGTGTTCACTTAACCCTGTTGCGGGTTTACTGTGCTTTATATCCCTTTCGTGTTCTTTCAATCTAACCCTGAAACTTCTTCCAGTTTCCCCAAAATACAAAGCCTTACAGTCACTACAAGAAACAGAGTATACCCCGGGCATCTCCATAACATCGTTCTCTGTTTTTCCAATTCGTTTGTACCGAGAAAAATATTCCCCTATTGTTTTTCTACTTCTGTAAGCTGGAGTGATCCCGTGCTTACGAAATACCTTTACTAACCTTTCGCTAGTTTTAGGGACGTACAAAAGACTTGCAAATTTTGCATCACTGTTGTTTTTGCTTTTTTCCCCTTTTTTCATATTATGTATTTGTTTACTTGCCTTATTCCAAATTTCATTAATCCTTCTTTCCTCAAAACCATTCACCTTGGCTAGTCTTAGTACCGTACTTCTTTCCTTTCGATTTCCAAATCTTCTGCGTTATTACACAACCTAAAAGCCCTTTGGGCGAAATTTCGCCAAATGTTATTTTTAATTATCCGGTGGTGTGCCGACTCGTTATGAATGTACAAGTCCCCTTTGTTTTGTTTTCTGAACACTCCCAATTTAACGCCAGGTTGTTGTAACTTTATTTTTAAATCCAAGTAATTTATTTGGTTATTCACAGATTGCTCCATGGTCAAATTTACCCTAACATGTTGTTCGTTAAACTCATCTAGTAATTCCCTTGATATATCTCTCTTGGCTATAACCAAAATATCGTCGACGTACCTTATATACACCAACCTTTCGCTAGTTTTAGGGACGTACAAGAGACTTTCAAATGTTGCATCACTGTTGTTTTTGCTTTTTTCCCCTTTTTTCATATTATGTATTTGTAAACAAATACATAATACATAATAACAAATACATAATATGAAAAAAGGGGAAAAAAGCAAAAACAACAGTGATGCAAAATTTGCAAGTCTTTTGTACGTCCCTAAAACTAGCGAAAGGTTAGTAAAGGTATTTCGTAAGCACGGGATCACTCCAGCTTACAGAAGTAGAAAAACAATAGGGGAATATTTTTCTCGGTACAAACGAATTGGAAAAACAGAGAACGATGTTATGGAGATGCCCGGGGTATACTCTGTTTCTTGTAGTGACTGTAAGGCTTTGTATTTTGGGGAAACTGGAAGAAGTTTCAGGGTTAGATTGAAAGAACACGAAAGGGATATAAAGCACAGTAAACCCGCAACAGGGTTAAGTGAACACATGATACAACACAAACATCACATTGGAGAAGTCAGTATCGTGAAAATTGAGCCAAACAAGGTTAGGAGAAAAGTATGTGAGGCGTGGAACATTGTGGGTAATAGGGTTGCAAGTTTGAATAGATACGACGGGGATTTGGGGGATGAGTGGCTGGATTTAGTTAAGAGTTTGAGGAAAGAAAAAAAACAACAGTTGCATTTCCAGGAAACGTGTTGGCAGGCATGGATTTCAGCATTCCACCTGAATGGATCGATAGGTGCACGATTTTCATGATCGATAGTGACAGGACGGCGGAACGAGTGGAGTCTTCTTCATCCAGAGAGTCAGTCGTTGAGTGGAGTGCACCTGAAGAAGGCTCGGTGGAAGAGCTGAAACGTCGTGCTTAATTGTTTAAGGTATTTTATCCACTAAGAGTAAATTTTCTTCATCATTTTTTAAATCATAAATTAGTGGAAATTATGGACCGTTTTGCAAGTTCATTAATTAAATGTAATTACTTTTACTAAGGTACTGTATAAACATACAAGAAACTAGAAATTTATAATTTCATATGGTAATGTCATAATTATGCTGCCTGTACATCATCCATACCACAGTTTCCAATAAACTCTTCTATACTGTAAAAACAGTGTTTATACATAAAACAATTTATTCTTGAACAGATTGTAATTTGAAGATGACTTTAATGTTTTCATTATCTCAACCAGGACAACTTGATTTACAAAATTTTAGAACTGTGGGTATGTTTTTAAAGTTATTGATTAATTCCATTGATGCCATCGTACTTCCATCAGCCTGTTTGTCAAGTCAACGCACAATTCACCGGTGAAACATCAATTGCCATCAGACTCACTGAACTTTATGTATGATGCCTATTACATGTATGATGCCTATACATGGAGGAGCAGGAAAGCAGATGACAGTTGCCATTGGCATAAATAATATTTTGTTTTCGTTTTCATGCGAAAGCTAGTTAATTGCTCCTCATCAGAGTATGATTCCTCTGAAAATTAAAGTTAATTTTCTTTCCAGATGATAAATCCACATAAAAATCTTAGTAGTTAATGTAGGTTTCCCAATATCTCAAAACTGACAGCACTTAAGTTGCCTGTTGGAGTTAGGTAAGGTACCGTATTTAAGTGTACAAAATTTATTATTAAATAAATTGATTATATGCTCAAAACATGATTTATAAGATTGGTTAGTTATTAGTTCCCTGCCCATCATATGGGCCTCTTTTAATTTCCTCTTTTTGCAAATCTATGATAGTATAATTTTTACACAACTTTAATACTCGCGCTGAAATACATCAAGCTTTCGTAAAGTCAACAGTAGTCACGAACTTGTCTCAAAAATAAATGTTGTATTTCACATTAATTGGATTTTTTCACCGGTGAATTTGCAGATGACTTTAAAAAAAAGCCCTATGTTTACGATAAGATTAAAATAGACCGGGACATCTGTTGATCATGGTTATTGAATATTTATATTGCTAAATTACTAGTACTTTGCCCTACATAATACTTTGAAAAAGAAAAGTGTACTGTAAATTAGCATAGATACCATCCAGTTTTTTTAATGAAATTGTTTTGTTCTGAAGATTGTATTTAAAATTACATTTTCTATATTTTTTAATTCAAACCAATGTTACATGTATATCATATCAAAATACCAACCCTGTATATGTAATTAAAAATTAAAACATTGCGTTGGGCAGTTGTTGACTAATTTCTGTTTTATAATGGTGTTATATGCTAGTTGTACCATCTGGGGGTCTCCTGCTTGTAGTTGCAACATTTTTAAGCAACTTCTGGGACCTGAAAATGAAAAAAAAAAACTAATTTTTCTTGTAAAATTTTATAGGGATCCATCAATCCTTGCAGAATGTGGTTTGGATGACAAGACAAAAGAAGTGCTGTTGAATAACATCAAACGCAAGCTTACATCACAGGCTGTGAAAATCAGAGCAGATATTGAGGTAGCATGCTATGGCTATGAGGGAATCGATGCAGTTAAAGCAGCGCTTCGTGCTGGTCTAGCTTGCTCAACAGAAGAACTACCAATCAAGATCAACCTTATTGCACCTCCTTTATATGGTAATTTTCTTTTTTCCAAAAATCACTAAGTGGAGATAATTTAAAAAAAGGCCTCCAAACATGCTAATAAGCATATGCCCTTATATGAAACATGTAATTTTCCTTATAGTTAGAGAGTTACTCTTGGTCAAAACAAAATTGTCAAATTTTAACATTTTTAATAATTTGCCTCTCCCCTTAAACTGATCGAAAGCTTATATATGATCAAATTCACTTAGAATGGGAAGACACAATGAAGTTAAATAATAGTAAACACATTATCTTCAAGAGCACTCTCTAATATAGTAATATAAGAATTTAGTCAATTTTTGTCACACTTACTTCACTTCAATTGAAGTGTCACAAAAATTGACTCAATTTTTATATTACTATATTAGAAAAACTTCAATGTTACTAACTTCTTGTAATAATTAATATTTAAAGCACTCTCTACTTCATTAAATTGACTGCCTATGGCAGATTACGCAGAGGTCGGGTGGTAAGCCTTGTCCCTTCAGGGATGTAGTGCCACGGAGTTTTAGTATTAGATCAGCTTGTTTTGGCCAAAGTGCATGATAAGGCAAGGACATGTATTAAATGTGCTTGCATAATTTATAATTTGATCAAGAAATATGTGAACTTATAATACAATATATAAATTCATATTTGTCTTCTTGCTGTACTACAGCAGGCAGTTTCATTGATGAGAACCCCAGTGCTGCATTCTTAGTGTGTAGTTTGCTGATTGCATTATGAACTTGAATAAAAATAAGAATATAACAAGCTAATATTTATAGAAACTAATATTGGGAAGAACACAGTGAAGTCATAATATATATTATTAAGGCTATATTTCACACTTGAACTTCACAGGGGTGACTGAAACTACGTAGTCCTAGGAAAATAATTAATAGTGAAGGTGTGAAATATAGCCTTAATAATATAAGCTAATATTTCTTACAGTAGGAATGTACCTCAACCCTTGCAAGCAGTTTATAGATAGACATATTTTCATAGATGTGCTATATAAAAAGCGGAATGATTTTGTTTGGAATTCTTGCAGTTGGCTTAATGTTTGTGTGTTGTAGATTTGTTAGAGATTCAGCTTGAAAAATTTCATGTCATAACCGGGATTTGAATACGGATCTTCAGCTTAACGCGCTGATGCTCTACCATTGAGCTACCATGACAACATGCCAGTCTGACATCAAATTCCTCAACTGATTCAGAAAACAAGGCAAACCACAGGAGGTTTCTCTCCATTGAGAACACACATCCAAATGGCGTCCTACCCTTGTAGGTACTTTGAAGCCTAGTTATTATTTATATACTATTAATATATACTATTAATTAATTAATTAATAGTATATAAATAATAACTATTAATATATACTATTAATTAATTAATTAATAGTATATAAATAATAACTAGGCTTCAAAGTACCTACAAGGGTAGGATGCCATTTGGATGTGTGTTCTCAATGGAGAGAAACCTCCTGTGGTTTGCCTTGTCTTCTGAATCAGTTGAGGAATTTGATGTCAGACTGGCATGTTGTCATGGTAGCTCAATGGTAGAGCATCAGCGCGTTAAGCTGAAGATCCATGTTCAAATCCCGGTTATGACATGAAATTTTTCAAGCTGATTCTTACTTGTATTAATATCCCAGACATGGATTTAATGTCTATTTCCTTTCCTTCCACTTAATTAATTTTGTTAGAGATTGTTAGATAGTTTTAGGAAAGAAGATCTACACACTCTAGTGGTGTTTTAGTAGAAATCCTTACTAACATTGCGGCATATCAAAGAAGCTACATGAAAAAAGAGGGTTCAGGTAGAAGAAATGTTGTCTTTTGTCAATTGTGAAGGACTGACCAGCATTTTATTTGGGGGAAGTAATCTCGTTAAGAATGTAATTTAATAGTATAAGAACAGCAATGATACAACTGTTTGAGATAGGCTAATTTTGATAGTGATAGTGATAAAGGTAATGAAATAGGTATGCTGGTGTTTGTTATTAAGATGGAGCCAACCATAAATATTCTGATGTGCAACATAGAAGCGAATTTGAAGCAGTAGAGCACTTACGCAAAATTTTTATTGTTATTTAAATTAGTAAGCTACCGGTAGTGAATATATTACCATGAAATTATCTCTCTGCAAATGAAAAGTCTCAAGCTATTTGTACTCTAAATGCAGAAAAATAAAATGCTATTATAATCATAATGAACGCCTTATTTAATCTACATAATATAATCATGTGTTACTTATTTCCTTACTGATTCACATCATTACAGATTAAATATTAGCAGTTATTTAATGTTTTGTTCATTGCAAGAGTTATGAAAAAAATCTGCTTGCAGGAGGTTTAAAAAATATTTTTGTGTTCTAAAACCTAATTGTATTAATTTTGTTTCAGTAATGACTACTTCTACCCCAGAGAAACAAGATGGCTTGAAAGCATTGCATAATGCAATAGAAAAGATTGAGGGAAGCATTACAGACATGGGAGGTGTTTTTAATATACAAATGGCTGTAAGTACTGTTTTGAATTAAACAAGTTCTCTTCCATGAGGCTGTTATTGCATGTTAAAGTATAAAATCTTAGACAAAGTACACAGGAAAAGACAATTGTTGCCAAAAAAAGGTAATATAAAAATTGGAGACAGGAAAGCACAAAATCTTACCCTGTCAAAGAAATGCAGACTGTGCTATACATTCTGTGAATGTCTCCAGCATAAGAACGCTATCTATCTATCTACTTTTAAAGTTAATTTTTTTTTCATCTAGCCTGTTTGTCTATTTATAATTTTAGATCATAGCCTATTATCATTGCTATGATGTTACCTTCTGGTGGTGTATTTCGTAGATGATAGGAACCAGCATTTGCCTTGCCAATTATAATCAGAGAACCAATAAATTTAATCTATATAAAATTACTTACATCTTGCTTTGTTTATAAAGTTTCTTTACAAGTTTCAAAATAATGTGTCTCAATTTTCAGCATCTGCCAAAGCATGTCTTGCAAGACACAGATGCTCCTATTGGGGTTCCCCCCAAACTGCTGAATCTCTTGGTTTTAGTGATGATTTTAACAATTCTGGCTCTTACAGATTTTTAATATTTTTTTCTAAAAATAGGCTGACACATTTGATTAAACTCATAATATCTAACACACAATCTATTAATATGCTAGCAAGTGGTTTTCAAAGGGTCTTCCTTTCATCCTCAGCTAATTCTTGCCAAACGTTTACCACTACAGTATTTTTCAAATGGGAGGCGTTTTCCTTCACCGCCAATCACGTGTACGAGCTAAAGTAGTACCGCTATCAGGAAGGGTCTTCCTTCCGTCTCGCCGTCTCTGATTGGACCGCATATCTAAGCAAGGAGAAGAACAAAACGCTTCCCATTTGAAAAATACTTTAGATGTTTTTCAGTTAGGCCTAACTCATTTTCACCTGGAATGGTGACAGAATTCATTTTGAGAATACAACATATATCACCCATGGGTAGATCATATATTTAGCAAGATCTTCCAAAGTACACAATAACGTTGGCCACAGAACATATTGAAACTTAAGGATTTAATAATAATAAATGGGGCTGTTTGAATAATTTCAAGTTACTTGAACACAGCATACCTTACAGGATAAAACAGGCAAAAGATTATCCCAGTAACATATAAAGACTGTGATAATGTCTATGTTGGCAAAACTAAAAGAAACCGCAATATTATATAGAGAGAGCACTTTATCAGACAGGAGAAATTGACAAGTCACAATAGCTGCACATATTTGAAATTCTGATCATGAGTAGTCCAAGAAGTGGTATTGCTTTAAAAAACTACATCTTCCTTTCTATTCAGGATGGGAGAAATCCTTATACAGAAAAATAGGAATCACCTTCAAAACTTTGACATCTCAGGGGAGATTGAAAAACAGAGCAGCAACATTTGGTGGCACAAGACGGAATTTTGGCACTTAAAGTAGCTGGGGATGAAAGGCCTCTCGAAAAATAGTTACTTAATAGTATTTAGTAAATCATAATGAAGTAGCTGGTGTATATTAGATAATATGTGTTAATCAATCTTAATTGTGATTGAAGTGAATTTAAAGTAATTCTGAAACAGCTTTTTGGCAAGTGATGCTTAATATGTAGGAAGTGTGAAAGCCACAAAGATAATAAATTACGTCTATTACCGTCACTTCAGTCTGTAAGTTCCATTATACTAATTTTTCTGATACAATTACAGAACTAGTTAGTTTGTCAGGGAAACCAAAAATAATCTAATCACATTTTCAGTCATTAGAAATTGAATTTGGCACCTTCTTTAATCATAATACTTAATCACTGTGAGAACATGTCCTAAGTTACTACAGTTATCTACCTTCATCTTGGAAGGATTATATATCTTTTATTTTCTTGTTAAAGAAAAAAATGTTTTCGTATTTTTTCTTTTATTTGTTTGTATATTATTGAATTTTTTCTTTTCATAGCCTAAAGTGGTGACTGCTACAGACGAAGCTGAACTTGCACGGAAGATGGAGAAAGCTGAACAAGAAAATGCAGAAGTTGGAGGTGATGATGATGAGGAAGATGAAATTGAAGGAATGCTTAGTGGTGGAGAAGGTGAAGATGGAGAAGAAGGTGAAGGTGAAGGTGAAGGTGAAGGTGAAGGTGAAGGTGGTTCAGGAGAAGACTAATTTTACAAACAGCAGCAAATTAATAAGCTAAAAGTATAACTAAAATATACTGCCTCATATTTATTACTTGCGGAACATGGAAACGTTTTGTATAAGGTTACAAAGGACTCTTGAATTTGATCATTCTTCCATCCCATATTATTTTTCTTGTAATACAGTATTTAATACAGTTAGAACAAGAATGAAGTTGGAAGGTTTAATGTACTGTTTTTCTTTTGTAAACATAACATTAACTTTTGTATGCTTTGTAAGCATAACATTTAACTTTTATATCATATGTCACGAGTATATGAATGTTTTGCTAATTCTGTGTAATGGACAACAATTTGAACTAGACGTTTTGCCCATAGTATGTAGTGACACGGAATTATATTGGATAACTTCCATTACCTTTGAGAATTTTAATAAAATATTTGGAAGAAAGTTTACGTAAACTATTATTTATCCATATTTCCCTTTCATCGCAATTTTTATCTTGTTCTATGTAACTATAGAACATATGGGATATTAATTATTACAGGAAGTTAGTAACAGTGAAGTTTTTCTAATATAGTAATATAAGAATTGAGTCAATTTTTGTGACACTTCACTTGAGTTCTCTATTTGGAGAAACTAGTCTCCAAATAGAGAACTCAAGTGAAGTGTCACAAAAATTGACTCAATTCTTATATTACTATACATATGGGATTATTATTTTTTATTTTACTGTTGGATAATTAATTATTCTATGACGATGCAAATTGAAGGAATAAAATTGGGTCCAAGCTTTTACCAAAAGACTTGTTGTAAGGCCTGGAGTCCAAAAACACCATATTCAAGAAAGTACTGACCTAGAATCTTAAAAGTTGACGCTCTTTCAACACTGGTACTCTTCTGGAACTTGTTTACAATTTAGTTCTTTACAATGCCCTTGAAAGTGACTTAGGTATTTTGTTTAAAATGTCAACACTCTACAAGAAGGGAGGGGAGAGAGACTAAAAAATTAATGGCCCAGGGTAAACAAATTTTCCCTAAATTCACTAAACTGGAGTCTAGCCAGGAAAAAATCAGGTGTGAGTGTTGTAATGCATGTCATTATTAAAAAATATATATATATATATATATATATTTACCTCATTTACACTACTGCAATTTATTTCTCTGGTCTCTCATCACACGTTATTTTAACAATGGATACAAAATCAACACCAATTATTCCTTAACCCTTTAATTGCGGCTGCCGGAATGTTTCCGTCAAGAAAAATGTCACTTCTCTGTGCTATCGACGGAGATGTTCTGCCTGAGAGGCACTACACACAAAATGGGATTTGTTAACATGGATTTAATGAAGGGATAATGTTCTGCCATCTCTTGGGGTTGGACAGAACATCATTTCGTGCATTCTCTGCCTTGGGGTGCAATCTATGAACGAAAATATGAGATCCTGTCAGTGCAACCCAAGGTGCAGACACATGACATGCAGAGGTTCACCATTGGCAAGCACAGTTATGGCTTCTAAAGCAAATACACACATTTCTTATGTGATGACAAAATTTTGGCTGAATTGGAAGCTAGACTTATCAGAATTCATTGACAGCGAGTCTAGTGATGTGAGTGATGACTGTGAAAATGTTACTCAACAACCTGTGCCCCTCCTTTATTTCAATGGCAATGTCATATTTCAGTCTGAATATTCTCCAGTTTAGACATAAAAATTCAGGAATTTCAGCAAATATAGATTGTGATGGCAGAGAGAAAGAAGAAATTGAAAATAGATTTTGGAAACAAGTTTTGTAAATATAGACAAGCAATATAATCATGTGATACAATTTGTCAAAAAGTAGAACAAATTGTGGAGTTCAAAAAATATCAATATATGGAAATATAATGGTCTTTCTTATTGTTCCTGCATGTCATTCTTTTTTAGGCCTCCTAAAATCCGACAAATGGAGGTAACATTGGAACTAGACTATCTGCAAACCATTAGGTATTTTTAACCTGGTTACTTTTTAGATTTACTGTGTTATCCATTCCCAATGCATTTCAAACTGATTACTGTGGTTAGTTGTGTTATTTAAACCAATACTTCACGATGCACTTACCCTTAAAGGGTGTTAAAAGTTCAAACTATCTGCAATAAAAGCAGTTTTAAATTAAGTTCAGACAATACTGAGTTAAAACCTGCAGAAGATGTACTCTGTATCAAAATGAAACTGGCTGATTTACAGTGTCATCAAGAAGTCTCTCTACAGCTCTGGTGTGTTTTACTTCATAAATTATTGTAGCAGAACATTATCCAACTGAATTCCATTTCTTAGCGGATTATCGCCTGCAGAAGTTGCTGCAGAGCAACTTCTCGATGGTACTGTATTTTTCATTTATGAAATGTATAATCATACAGTTCTTGTATTTATAAACAGCTATTGTCATACACATGAGAAGTATACACTGTCATGTGTACAAAGCTGGGCTTTCTGAACAATTGAAGAAGTATACGTTTAACAGTTTTTGCAGCCATGGCCACTCTAATTTTGTCCAGTGTATAGATATATTCATGTAACTTCAGTCATGGCCCTGCATTCCTAGTAAGAGTTCACGTATAAAGGTAGTGTAGCGTGGGGGATGAATGTTGAATGTGAGGTGGAGAAGGGAGGAGGGGAACCCAGTGATGGCATTACCCTACTCTTGTCGAAAGACACCAAGGGGACCACCAGGCTTAATGTCTCCAACTGATGGACAAGTCACTATCTACAGTGATCTATGCCTCCATGTCATAAGCAGTGAGAACAGTTTTGGGATTGAACGCAGGTATATTTGATGCACAGACTAGTGATTAGAAGCTTTACAACCATAAATAAAATGCACCTCTCCTAAACCCAGCCCTTGAGGTCATAATAAAAACCTGCCCCTATCAGGAATCAAACCTGGGCCGCTGGGGTGGAGAGCAGACGTGCTGCCAACCGGACCACGGCAACAGACCTATTCATAGAAGTTGAAAATACGAAAATGAGAACCGAAGTAACCAGACTACACAAAAATGTATGCATTTTTCATGGAGTGTTCTAATTTAATGTTCAGCTCAGTATGCTCAAAATCATTCTACAATGCTCAAGATATATAAGAACCCTCACTTTATTGCCGGTTGTCGACCAAGAGCTACGATAGCTTAGCTTAGCTTACATATAGTGAGGGATTTCATATATAGTTGTGCCGGATTTCATATGTAGTTTTGTCGACACAACTACATATGAAAACCCACACTGTATCTGAGCTAAGCTAAACTAAGTTATCTTAGCTCTTGGTTGACAACCGGCATAAATATGTCTTCAAGGAGAGATTTTAAAAGCAGGTTACCCTTACTCAGAAAATCCCTCAGTTTATATACTCACACTCACTCAAAGGCATTAGACAATTCCTACGCAAGCTAAACGAATATTATCTACTTTATGGAACCCGGAGGTTCTAGAAATTAAACTAAACTCAAACTAAACTCCGTGACGCTACATCCCTGAAGGAACAAGGCCTACCACCCGACCGCTGCGTCATCTACCATAGGCAGACGGCAGAATTTGGGGGGCATGTGGTCAGCATGCCACACCCACGGCCGTTAATGGTGGTTTCCATGACCGGAGCCGCCACTTCTCTATCAAGTAGCTCCTCAATTTGAATCACGAGGCTGAGTGCACCCCTACCAGATCTCCCTACCTCAGAAAAATCCAAGGAGGTACCGGGGATCGAACCCAGGCCGACAGATCTGTAGTCAGCGACGCTAACCACACGACCACGCTGGCGGCAGGTTCTAGAAATATATACATGTATTATAATTCTACATTCAGTTCAACTGTGTCTTTCAACAATAGGGAGTAAGCAGCTGACTTTCCTTTCTGAACAGTTATTCAATCATTTCTTCATAATAAATGGCCTTATAACATGTTTATAACTTTATTTATATTTTTAAAATATGAAAACTTAAACACAACATTTATTTTGGTTTGTCTGTGTAGTAACTTTTTCAAATCTTATTTTCTCTTTTTTTTTTTTTTTAACCAACACTACTAATAAATACCGTGTTATAGATTTTCTAGTATTTCTCCTGGCTTGACATAAGTGTAGCTTCATTTCTCCAGCTAAGCCACCTACTAAGCAGGGCTACTCTATCCTGATGAGAAGAAATAAGATGGTAGACTGACCATATGTACTATTTTGAATGGGACATAACCGATATTTAATACTTTTTGACTGTCCCGTCAATTTAATGAAAGTACCACTTTCAACATACCAGGTAATTCAAAACCCCGTTCCAACTCTTTCCACCGGTTATGAATATAAATTGATTAAAAACTGTTATTAAAACTTTAGTACAGTGGATAAAATTTACCTTTGAACAGTCACTGCGTTTCAGCCTGACCTCCAGGCCTTCCTCAGGTGAAATGAAGTCTACTCGCGTGTTGGTACATTGTCCATGCCAGAAGGGGTCTCTGCCGTGCTCCCATGCCCGTTCGGAAAACCACCCTGTGCACAGTCATCCTCCATACCCATACATAAAGGTGGTATCCCTGTGATGTACTTCGATCCATTCTCTCAGGATTTCATAATCTGCGGGCGTCGCTACGTAAGCAGGGGGAAATTTTGGTGTTGTTGTCCCCTCCGCGAACCTCTTGACGATGTCCAACCAATCATCGCCCAGGTCTCCTTCATAGTTATTGAGGAGTTTCCCCGTTCATGTTCTCGGAGCCTTACGGTAAACGACCTCCCGGTCTCCCCAATGTAAACACCATCACAATCTTTGCAGTTTATTGCATATACACCCGGTTTTTCATTTTTCCCGGTTTCGATCCCAAACTTTTTATATTGTGAAAACATGTCCTCTATAGTCCTTCCTGACTTGTATGCCAACCTTAACCCATATTTGCATAGTACCTTGCCCAATCGTTCGCTCGCCCCGCGCCGGAAGTTCAAGCTCACGCATTTTGCGCAGGAATCTTTCACTTTTACATCCACTTCCTTTCCTCCACTCGCACTGTACCCACTCTCCATTCTCCTACAGATTTTGTCAATTATTCCCTCCCTGTATCCGTTTGCCCTTGCCAATGTTAAGATCGCATTCCTCTCTTTACGCAAATCTGTGGGGTTATTACATATTCTAAATGCCCTCTGCACAAAGTTTCGCCAAACGTTTAATTTAGTTGTGCGGTGGTGTGCGGATTTCTAATGGATGTACAGGTCACCTTTACCCGGCTTCCTATATACTCCTAACTTCACTTTCGGAGAGGCAATGTTGATGCTTAGGTCCATGGCATGTCATGGACAACGTACCAACACGCGAGTAGACTTCATTTCACTTGAGGAAAGCCTGGAGGTCAGGGTGAAACGTAGTGACTGTTCAAAGGTAAATTTTATCCACTGTACTAAAGTTTTAATAACAGTTTTTAATCAATTTATATGAAAGTACCCCTTTTGTACCTTTTTAATAAAAACTCTATTATACTTTGCTATTGGTCAAGCACAATGTCAACTATTATTATTATTATTATTATTATTATTATTATTATTATTATTATTATTATTTTATTAATTAAGAGAAAATTAAGAAATGCATGTTCACAATACTAGCGTTTTCATTGTTAACAAGGAGGCAGTGCATTAATTCTAGAAAAGAAGTGTCATCTTTTGTTTAGTGTGCATACTACAGCTGGCTTTGTTATTAAACATCGATTGTCTCTAGTTTGAATTTCACAGTTTTCAAAGTTTTATTTTTAAAGCTTTAAGTATATACTTCCAATATCAAAAAAACAAAAGGGCATTTTTCATGACAATCACCAGAAAGAAGTCAAATCTATTATTGTGTGATAAAACGAAAGTGGTATGGCAATATAGTAATTTCCATTTTTCTGTTGCCCAGTTTTTACCATCCCAATGTCCCGTTCTGCACTCAAAATAATATGGTCAGCCTATGAGAGGGTGATTTTATGAAAGTTCTCAATCCTAAAGAGTTACTAACCAGAACACATTGTTGGCCAGGGAACTTGTCTATGAAAGATAAAATTAATCTCCCTGGCCACTCAAGAATTGAATACAGAACCTCATGATTAGCAGTCAGAAGCCCTGACCACAGGGCAGGAGGGCACTGACTTTTTTTAAAAATCTCATCTTATAAGAATTTCCTTCATATATTTGATGTGTAGGAACCGTATTTTTTGGTAACAGCAATAAGTGCAAAATTTTACAAAACAGCTTTCTATAGCTACATTTAGCTTTGTACATGCATAAAATACCAATATTAAGCAAATTGAATCCATGAAATATCAAAAATTTGTTAGATTTTGCAAAATGACTAAATGAGTGCAACTACGCCCATTCCATACGTAAACTGAGAAATGCTTATAGCATGCTCCTTCTGCTATATCTACAGTTGCCGAGAAGTTATCGATACTTGTGATCAATTACAACAAAGACTGAGGAATGTGTGCTATTCACTTCTTTTCTGCTGCCTCTGTGCCGAGTTTGGGATGCCTATGTTAGATTGCGGCAAAGAGAGTAGATTCAACAGATTTTGTATTTTATGCACAATAGTGGCACTTTCATTTGGAGCCGAATCTTGTTAGTAACCAGTATAAATATATAAGTGCCCACTTCTAAACCATTTTTCTTCCATTTCACATTTTTTGAGCAACTTTATATCGTCGCTTAAGAAACAATACCGCGTAACTAACAAAACACAAATTTTACAGAA
The DNA here is from genome assembly GCA_964059195.1 of Ectobius pallidus. NCBI lineage: Eukaryota > Metazoa > Arthropoda > Insecta > Blattodea > Ectobiidae > Ectobius > Ectobius pallidus. The sequence continues at coordinate 94,947,604 of CAXKWD010000010.1, read as the reverse complement.
GCAAAAAACTGTTTATTTTTGCTATTAGACGTCGTACAATGTTTCCATTTTCAGGATAATAAACAAAACGTATTTCTAATTATATGTTGGCAACATTGAGTCGAATTTTAGTTTTTTGGCACCGTGGTGATAGTTACGCGGTATTGAACTCTTAATTATTTTACGAAAATGTCAGTTACGCGGAATTAAATATTTTTATTTCAGAATAAAAGAAGCATTTTTTAAGAAAAAATATTTTATTTGAGTGTAGTATAGTACTATAATTGTTGACCACATTATTTTTATTTATATATTTTATATTGAAATAATCGTGCTCTAATATAAATAAATCAAGTAGGCCTATACATGGTACAAATACAGTTTCCTGATACAGTTTTTGTATTGAAGTTACAATTTGGAGATAAAGAATTTTATCATACTACTGATGGCAAAATAATAATATAACAGTGTGGGCTTTCGCGGCCGGCTACATCATGATTGCTCAGATTTCCCGGGCTTGTAGGCCGTGGTCCAGGACCAAGGCCTACAAGCCCGGGAAATCTGAGCAAGCAAAATAATAACATACTGGAAAGCCAGAAGCCTAATGAAAATTGTTCAATATAGATTAAATAAATAAACAATAACAATTTTGATGCTATGATTTACAAATGAGGAATGTTGTCATAGAATAGATGGAAATCATGAGGAAATAATGTCTTTAGTTGCTGTAAAGCCGCGTTCACACCTGTGCGCCTTGCGCCTAGTTGCCGTGCCTCTCCAGTGCATCTGCGCATGCAACGGTGCAAGCTCACGCATGCACCTAGTCTCTTGCGGCTCCATTATTGTAGGCGCATACCTCTTTCTGTTCACACCTACTAGAAGTGCGCAGATGAAATGTCCGCTTTGGATTTAGGTGCCGTAGCTGCTGTTGCTGCAGCTGTTGTTATTTTGCGACAAAGACGAAACCGTAAGAAGAAAATTCAATTGTATTGTAATCACAAAGTTGGCAATGTAGTTGACCTTTCACAAAAATATGAAAGTCAAACAGCAGTAAAATTGGTCATGGCAATCAATCTTTCATTTCCAGAATATCGTTCGAAAATGTACGCAGTAGGAACAACTCTGATCACCAGTAGGTACTATTTCGAACAGTGGCATTTTCAACGAACGAACTGCTTTCTTCCAAATATAATTTTATTTATTATTAATTACCAATAATATGAGCGTAATAATTGTCACATTTTGAATAGGTAGCTGGCAGGATTAGGGCATGTGGTCAGCATGCCTAATCCTACTGCAGTTGTTGATAGCTTACTGAACCGAAGCCGCTACTTCTTTATGAATTAGCTCCTCGGTTGGTGTCACGAGACTGAATGCACCCCGTTCCAGTTGGCCCTACCTCAGAAAAATTTGAGGAGGTACCGGGGTTCGAACCCAGACTTGCGGGTCCGTAGTCAGCAACCACTAGACTAGGGGCTAAAGAGGACGTTTGCAGAAAAACACTATTTTTAAATAGATTTTCCAATTAATACAAAAGAAAATAAATAAATGTGAATTAGTGCATTTTAAGAAAAGATGTAATGCAAATAAATTTATACAACGCACTGAAATTAATAATGTAGGCTATATATCGCTTTGTTGTTTGTCTTTGTATAGTGCAGCTATTCATTGCATGGGCAGGCGGCATCAAAGGAATAAACCATTAAGTCAGTGTTTATGTTAACTGATGTAACCAAGTCGGCCTTGGCTTCTGCTTTCCAAAACAAAGGCAACGTTGTGATCATTGACCTCAGTTCTTCCCTAGGTTGAATCAATTCACACGTGTTATTGTTTATTGTAACTATCGCAGGAAATGAAACTTGAGCAGTCTGAAATACTTTGAAATGTATGTATAGAAACAATTTCAGTCAACTTATTTTAGTAGATAGGAAGTTAACTGAGTGAGCATTGAATAATTGTATCATTAAAAAGGGTAAATATCTCAATTGTTTATGCTATTTTTCGAGTGCCAATATAAGGAATAGTTACTTGCTTATTTGGGGGGGGGGGGGAGAGAACTAGAATAACTCTGTCAAAATTATAAACAATTTTCAGTGTCATATTAGTGTCCATTATTATGTTTTATGAAGACGGCTAAACTCGTTTGTTTAAAAAGCCTAAAAAGGTCTATTCATTGAAATAATACCACTGCTCTACTCTGCTGGACTCTACGAAAGTATGATCGGAGGCTTTTTATTTTATTTAGCACCGCTTTCGTTGTTCCCAAAGCGTATTTGCCCCTTAGAAACTGTAAGGAATCGCTCCTTTTTGTCCTGTCCTTGTAGTCCGGGGAGCTAGCCATCCACAAACACGGATACGAGCGATAATCCTCCACGAACTCAATATTCTTTTCATTAGACCACTCCGCCATAATGAAAAATCAGAGCAGAGCCTTGGAAGACGCACGACTGTTGCACGTAGCTCCCCGTTTCAAATGGGGAGCTACTTGCGCCTACGTCCACCGGCGCAAGGAGGTCCGTGCGCACAGATTCCACGCATGCCTCACCCTGCACCGTTGCATGCCCCGGCTTGCATCTCCACCTGCCAGGCGCAAGCCTCTTGTGCGCATGCAACGTTGCACAGGTGTGAACGCGGCTTAAGTGATCCCACTTAGACTTCTTGATCTTTAGCCTCTCCATGTAGAGCCTGGAGAATTCTCCTTCCTTGAGAGTCTTAGGCCGCTTAGGCAACTCCTGAAAATCTTCAGTGTAGTCCAGATTATAATGTATGATACCCTTAGGTTCATATTTTATTACTCTTAAATAAAATGCCGTAGGGTCATTTGGTTTTCGTTCAGGACGAATGGAATAATAAATCCAGAGCTTATTGACACTGTAGTCTATGAAGAATGTGTGATCACTGATCACGATAAGTAGCCTTGTTTGGAAATGACTTTATTCTTGCTTCTCTTGTCACAGTTGGATATTGACTAGGGAGGAATATTTCTTTAGATTTTGGCCTGCATTCTGTGACACTGATCACTGAATCACACTTCATTTGGATGTGACCATTTTCCAAAAACTTCTGGAAAACAGTAATGTTTGTTTTCATTGTGAATTTCAGCAAAGCTTTTGACAATACTGCGTTCCTATTTTGATATGTGCAGCCGTTGGAATATAAAATGATGGGCACATTACTTTCTTCAATGTGTCAGTAACACACAAGTGGAAAATGTTGATGCCACTTGCTCAGCTTCACTTTCATCGAACCCGTAGCAGATTACATCATGATTAGCCAATTCATACATTGTAATATTATGGACTGCCAATTTAGTTTTGTAATATATTGCACTGGCTTGCAAAAAGGGAGCTACCTTTACAGCCTGCGAGTCCATTGTAAAAACTCTACATGTGCCTGATTCGTCCGCTGCCTTATCTTTTGTATTCCCCTCCCGATCCTTTCCTTTTTGATAATCATACTCATTTACATTGCCGGTTGGATATCCAACACATAAGTCGCAGTCGTCCTTTTTGGGACTATATTCGTCCTATATTCATGTCTGATAAAATATCATCAAGTGTGTGTCTACTTATTGTCCCCTTGTTCATTTCTTTAAACTTTTTCTTTGTATAGGTGATACAGTTGGCTTATAGAATTTATTCCTGGCTCCAGATAGAGTTAGTAGACATTTTTCTAAAGTAATGCGATGACAATTTCGGGAAGTTTTCTAGAAATTCCCTAACAAATGTCTTATTTAGTCCCCAAAAAATTCACTATCATCTGTTCCTCACTTTCTGTATGATTTCCCGAAGAAGTCCCTGAAAAATGATGCTCATAACTTAGGTCATCTGTCATCTACGTTATAGTCGGAAGTATAGTGGATGTGTGTGCGAAAGAAAAAAGCAATAATAATAATAATAATAATAATAATAATAATAAATTTAATTCAAAATACGTTAACTTTTCTTTTGTCATTATTGCTTTAAAGTTATTATTTTTCCTTTTATATCAGTCAAACCACTCACAGAAGGTCCTTCAAAAATATTTTCTTCAATCATAGGTAGGGTCTCTGCCTTGCTTCCCTCTGGTACACATAGAGATTAATCTGCTATGAATATATAAAAATGCTAATAGCATAATCGTGGATAGTAATAGATCTAATTTTAAATTAATACAGGCCTTGTAATACAAAAGTATGAACTATAGGTACAGGTTTTAATATTTTTTCATATGAATCGCAAGTTATATCTCATATTACAGTTTCCGGTAGCTGTCCTTGTTTTAAAGTCCCGGTATTGTCGGCATGTTATTAGGGCGTACTAAAATAAATTACAAAACACACTGTTTTCAGATATCGATATGTTCGATTCCCCTTCCTCACCTTCATTTACACAAATTGTCTTATTTATGCTTTCTTTTGGTGCACCAACCGGTGAAGATATCCCCGGCAGTTTCTTCTACTAATGAAATACTTTATTTTGAAATATAGCGTTAAAAAAATATACCAATTCATGACTTTTTGAGCCAGAAGATTCTCGAGAAAACTATTTTGAATAAAAATGTCTGACATCAGTTATTCAAAAACTAATATTGTACTCATATAGGGTACTTAGGCTACTTTGTTTTATCCTGGTAGAATTTCTAAAATTACTGAATATAAATCCTAATTTTGCAATTATTTCTTCTTCAGTAAATAATCCATCTACAACTTCTTCAAGCAGATCCACGTCATGTACAGAACTGTACCTGTGTGTTCGGCACGATTTCAGGCAATATGTTTCAATACAAGATATAATTTTTTTTTAATAATTTTTTCGTGTTAATTACAAGAGAATGTGTAAAATCGATTCATACAAAACATCTTAAATAGCACTTACCATGTAATGTACCTTCTACCGTCAGAATAGATCTTAACTCATACTAAGAAATATATCTTCTCTCATCTTGATGTAAAAGTAAACTGACAGCAGCCTAATAATGTTTAATCCACAGGTGCAGAAACGGAAATGGGTGAGCCCAAATAAAAATCCGAGGGTTATATGTCACCTTATGTTGCATTAGTAAACTAAGTTGAACCGTGCGCCGTATACGACAGATAGGCGGTATTATATAAAGTTTTCAATGAAATCAGATACGCGGTGTTGTACACTGGTTCAGTTACGCGGTATTTCTGAATTTTCTATGTTGCTTCAGATATGCTGTATTGTGTATGCCTCTTTTGCAAGGTCATGACACAAAATTTCATCTTGACCGATATTTCATCATAAGCGCGCTATTTCAGTGATGCCAACAGTATAAAAATGTCATTTTCACCAAAAGTGTCAGTTACGCGGTATTGTTTCTTAAGCGACGATATATATAAATTCTATAGGTTCTAAAGAACATTACAACCTCATAATATATGGCCATTTTTCATGGTTCTTAAAAAGAACACAGCATGCAGAGCATCCTAGCATCCCATAAAGTTTATCAGTGTACAATGCAGTATAACTGTATAAAATATGTTATTTCACAAAATACCCACGATACAGAAGTTAACACCGAAATCAGCCACTTTATTTTACCAAAAAATATGTTCCCTACTGATGTGGTATGCTTTGTTTCTAGGCAAACTCCATTTTGAAGAAGCTTCTTTAAATTAAATAAAAAGTACTAATTCTTGTGAAAACACTTTTAACTATAATATTTTATAAAAGAAGAGGAATATTACTGACATATTTCCTTTTTAGAGTTACACTTTCCTATTTTCTAGTAAACGCTAGAAAGTTCAAAAGATGGAAGACAGCACTAAAACAAAACCTTCCATACTTTCGACACAGTTTGATAACTACATGCAAAAAATAAAACATTTTAAATGTAATAAGAAATAAATATGTTATTATTTATTAAAATTAATAAGTCATCACACCAAAATATAATTATATACACTATTCTATAAGAAACTCCAGCTTGCTGGTTTTGTTGTATGTAAATACTTTACAAATATTACAGTATGTTTGTACTGAAACAGGGAATTGTAAACATTTAATTTATAATAAAACTTTGTAGGTTCTCCCGACGAATACATTTTAAAAACTGCTCTCGGGTTTCCAGTCGGGTAGTTATAGATGTGTACTCTAAGCTTTCGGCGACTGTCTGCATCGTCATCTTCGGAGAAGTGAGATCCAGAGGTTGTGGTGTTGTATATATACCCATGGCAGGACTAGTCAGATGCAGTCGTGGATATCATCAATAGAGACGGAGGGTTCCAATTGGCCGCTTCCTGGCAACCTGCTATTTCTCTGCTCCAATCACGGAAGGAGAGATCGTTTACTTCCACCGACCAATCAGGATCCACGACTGCATCTGACTAGTCCTGCCATGGGTATATATACAACACCACAACCTCTGGATCTCACTTCTCCGAAGATGACGACGCAGACAGTCGCCGAAAGCTTAGAGTACACATCTATAACTACCCGACTGGAAACCCGAGAGCAGTTTTTACATTTAATTTATAGATTTTAGTTTTCTCCAGGAGGATTCTTTATATCTCAGTTTTGTCAAATATTTCATCATGAACCACCAGCTTTCTGAAAGAATGTCTTGCTTTATTACAAAATGGGTAATATCTGTTAATGATATGTTATTTGGTACATTATTCCCATTATTTGTAGCATGATACAAATTCTACCAGGTATGAAAAGGATTCTCCTTGGCTTATTCATAGTACATTTTTTTATCGTACCCTTTCTTTTAATTATACAAATAATGACGACTTATATTAATTACACACGATGTCAATCATGATTATATTACCTACTGTAGTACCATGATATAGATAATCCAAGAGATCCAAAATTATATCATAATGAATCAATTTGGTACAGGATGAATTACTATTTTAGCATTGTTACATCATTTCTCCACACAATAAATATGATGGCATGCTGAAAAGTACTGTCTTCTTGAAAAAAAATATACACTGATTTATTTATTCTACACCTACATTAAAGTACAGACTGTACATCATGCATTTTACCAGGTGTGGTTCTACTGTATGGTCACATGCCCTCCTTTCAAAATAGGATGCAAGTTTGTTTTTAGGAAATGTGGGTTTGAAATTGCGCTTCATTAAAAATGATCCAAGTTATACTTGTACATAGCAGAGCTATGCACATTTGTGTGCATTTCAGCTTTTACATTCATACTAGAGTCCGTCTGCTCTATCTTGTCACAAACAAGATGAAAGAGATGGAGATAGTCAAGAACTACCCCCTACTGTAACACAATGCGAAATCCTCGTCAAGGTTAACGGTACACCCACCCTGTTGCAGAAATTCCTGGTGTCCGCCCCCTTCCTTGAACACCATAAACAAGTTTTGATGAACGTTGTGGCAGCACTGGTGCGAGAGAGATGGTGAGTACTTTCATCTCTTTCTTAAATGTTTGTGACAGGATAGAGCAGACGGACTCTAGGTAATAATGCCCGTTACACGGGCTGGGAAAATAATTTTAGCACTAAGTAAATTTTACTATTAAGATCAGTTCAGGAAAATATGCACATGATTAAATAATTAATGTGGAAGTTTACACAGTGAAGTTATAGAATTATGTAAACATAAGCGAGTGGAGATTTTATACACAGAACTTCACATGAAATGTAAGTTTCACCCCAATAATTGCACAGTACAAAAAGAATAGCCTGTAGAGCATATTGGATATTTATGAATCACCACCAGAGTTTACTCAATTTCACAAAATGAAAGTAATTTTACAAACTGTGATTGTATGCAACACGACAGAGAAGATTCTTTGTTTTTGGTCAAACACTCATTATAATGTAGGGAATGCGCACAATGTGCATGTATAGTTAGCTTTTGATTTGACTTAATTCTGTCAGGGTCATTTTCCTTTGCCTACAAATAGCTGCATGATATATTTCACAGTGGAGACCGCACCATTTACAAATACACTCTGGATCCGGGTCATGAAAACTTCCAGTTTTACACACTCTGTGATGGAACCCGTGCGCAGCGAACCTTGTCACTACGTGTCTCAGTTCATATCCTCCACGTATCCATTCTCTGTTGATCATTGCATCGGTCACATAGAACTCTTCCCAAATTGTGCTTCTCTTGTTTTGGAGTTCCTGTAGCAGTTCATTGTAGTTCCCTGTATATGGCAGCTGTAACTTCACCCTTAAATCCTCAATGAAGAAGGTTTCCCTTGCCAGAACATATACCAATCTGGAAGGCGTAAACTTTGACATCTGTAGTGCTCTTTTCAAAAATCTCGCTTTTAAATTTTCCAGCTCCTGTAGGTGTCCTTTGGACAGGTGATCCCAGATGATTTCCAGACCATAGGTGGCTACGGGGGCCACTTTCACCTCAAACAGTTTCATGGCTGTTTCCAGTGATAGCATCGGGAGGTGTTTGATGTCATTAATGCACCGTACAGCTGCTATTAACCTCTCTCTCATATGTATTGTGAAGGTTGTTCCTGATACTTGGATTGTGATTCCTAAGTATTTGTAGGAGTTGCTGATTTTCAGTCTTTGACCTTTGCATGTAATATAATCCCTCTCCGGCAATTTACCACCCCTCCTGAAAATTACAACTTCTGTTTTGTTTGTGTTGAGGGACATTCCATTATTCTCTGCCCAGTCTGCTATTAGATCCATAGCCGTTTGAGCTTCTTCTAGGCTATCCGACGCAAGAGCCATGTCATCAGCGTAAATGTATGACTTGACCTTCGTGGTCTGCCTCGTTATTTCCTTCAGGACATCATGAGTGAACACATTGAAGAGTACCGGACTTAACGGATCTCCTTGTAACACTCCGTTTGTTTGTCGAATCCATGTAGACCTGCTAATATTGTCACTTATTTGGACATAATTTTCTGCCATGATGCTGACCACTAATCTTGTTAACCACGAATGGCCAACAAGATCTTTTAGTTTCTGTAGCAATTTCGATCTATTCACCATATCGAAAGCTTTAGAGTAATCTATAAATATGACATACATTTTGCCATGCTTCCTGCCCAAGGCTTCATGGATGTCTCTGAGCAAACATCCTGCTGCCATCAGAGTCGATCTTCCAGCTCTGAAACCAAATTGCTCATCCGGTAAGAATGAGTCTACTAGTTTGTCTATTTTCCTTGTTAGCAGTCTTGTGAGTAATTTGAATGCTGCCGATTCTAGAGCGATTCCTCTATACGATTCGGGGTTATTCGTGTCACCTTTTCCTTTGTGGAGCATTTTGATTACAGAGTTTCTCCACTGAGCTGGGATGTTGCCGGTTTCTAGGCATTTATTTATCAGTCTTGTCCATACGATCTCTAAGTACGGGAGTGATGTTCTTAGATGCTCATTATAGATGCCGTCTGGGCCTGCTGCTTTTCCACTTCTTGAGCTATTGATTACTTCTTTGATTTCCTCTTGGGTGAATAGGTCACTGGATTCTACTTCCTCTTCTTGGTTCAATTCTATTATGTTCCCCTTGCAGTATATATTTTTTATATACTCCTCCCATACTTCCATGGGTATGTCTGCAGGGAATCTTGGCTGCCGTGACCGCAGGGCTTTATATGGGTCTGATTCCGACTCTTTTATCAGTTTCTGCGCTTGCTTTTCCATGTATTCAGTTTTCTTTCCCCTAAGGAGGATTTTATATTCTTTTCTGGCAGATTGGTATTCTGTAAGCTGTGTGCTATCTAAATTTCGCCGCACTGAATGTAATTTCTTCAAGGTTACCTGCCTTGCTTGATAACATTCGGCATTGAACCAATTCTTTGATTTTCGGTTGCTCTCTATGGTCTTTGACGCTTCCTTTACGTATTCCTCTATGTGTGACACTGCTTCTTCTAACACTCATTATACAGTTAGGATTTGGTGCCCTCAAATTACATCTGCATCTGAAACTTCCAGAACATCCAAAAGGGCTTTGCTTTGATTCCAGTAATGCCAAATAGAAAAACCGAAGCTGTGGTTCTATCATCAGAATTCTATTGTGACGGCACGAGAAACTTGTATTTTGTTGAAAAAATGGGTTGGGGGAATAATGTTACATAGATATGTAAAATAAAATATTTTATTTTACTATACATTAAATGGTGGAAATCAGGACCAACTTGACAAGTTCAATATTATATAGATGTCAAAAACAAATCTTATGGAGGTTGTCAAGCTTGCTTTATTCAAATTAAAAATATGGAGACATCATTTTTCAGCATACCATCACTCCTCCTTAATTTGACAAAATATATTTCATGTATGTGAATGCAATGCTTTAGGTTGGTCTGTTGATTCAACAAACCAATTTTTAAAATTATGTTGAGGACATCTGAACAAGTGTCATCAAATCTTCTCAGTCTTACTAATAAAAGTAGTTTACATGGATGCTGAATGATTGGTGGATTATTGCATAGAGACCTATAGGCCTAAGCTATTTCTAATTTTTTTAGAAATAAATTCTGTGTAGCTGGTATGAGTTACAACTCGTTTGGGCATAAGACGTCATATGTCTGTACAGTTTAACATGAAGGAAGACACTTCATGCCATCTATAGGCCAAACCTCAAACAGTCGACTGTACACCATCTATCAATATCGTTACTCAAAATTATGTGGAAAAATTAATTTCAATATTGCATTAAACTGGTTACAAAAATATTTAATCATGGGCAAACTAAAGAAAGGAATATCAGAAACTTAGGAATGATAATGTTAAAATGTAAAATGCCATATGAACGGATTGTATTACAATGGCATTCACCTGCCAAGCAATCAGCTATTTACAGATATCAAGCCATCTTCATCTAAGGTTTACACAAGTCTGAAAGACAATGTAATTGTCCAAATTGTATGTAATTTGCCAATACAGTTTAATCTCAATATAAAAGACCTCAGTTTATTATATTTTTCAGTTTTAAGTACATATTTTAAATTCCCCTCTCAAATATATTTATATAAAGATGTTTAATTTTTACAGTTCCATTACTTACGATCAATTCAGTTTTGAAAAATTAAACATTAAAAATTAGTATTATGCCTTACATCTTTATTTTGTTCATACACATTTATTAAGTATATATATTATTATGTTATTTAAATATTTTTCCTATGCTGTTTTGGCAAGAACGATTAATTGCTGAATCCTATCTACTTAAAAAGTATAGTTATTCCGAATTCAAATCTTTGTGTTCTTCGAAATGTTGAAAATCAGGGATGTTACTTTGGGTTATGTGCGTATAAATAAATTAGGGTACTGTACATACTATACTATTTGAATTGGTATATTTGTGACAATGGAGACAAAGAAAAGAAAGCAGTGTAGTAGAGAGACACAAGGTAGAAATCATTAGAAAAGTTGAGGGTGGAATGAAACCAACTGATGTGGCACCTGTTTACAATATAAAACCAACAACATTATCAACTGTATTAAGGACACAGAAACAAATCCTTCAAATGTACGAACTTTCAGCAAAGGCATAGTTTGATAATTCTTACCACATTATTTATTGTAGAATCACAATGATTTTTCTTGTTTCAGTATAACATTTTTCAGAATAAAGTAAAAATAACTATAACACAACTAAGTTATTAAAACATGTCTGAGCTTTCCGTCTACGAGACAATTTCTATTCAGAAGAAGAGGAAACAACATATGAACTTCGACATCCCGACCAATGATGATCTCATCTCAAAATTTTTTCAACGTCCACAAGAGGGTGCTACAACAGTAGAAGTAATGCTGTTAAAAATGGTAGCAATGGCACCGAAACTAGTACTGGTATACTAAACCAAAAGTAAAGTTTAGTGCTAATTTCAACTCACTATGTAATTATTATATGAATAACTTGTTTTTCTAATGTACTTCATACTGAGATTTCACCGAGTTACAAACATGGAATCTCATGCACAGAATTTATTTATAACAATTTCCCCTCAGTTGTGTAAATTGCTGGTATAAATGCTATACAAGGATTATTAGTAAGACTGTGTGGCTAATAAGTCTGCAATTGAAAAGTAACGCTATGTGATGGTCATATAATTACTGTACTTAAATGCACAATATGAATGTCACCTTTTATCAGCAGTACCTTAGTTCTACAGTTCACATCACATCTCTCTTCAGCATGAATTTGTATCATAGCACCTTCAATGATGCACATTCCAATTCTTCTCTAATATTTTTGACGTCCACCACATGAACAGCCATTTGGGAATCTGCAGTAAGTTAACACAACACAAAGGAACCACAAACAAAATAAGAAAACATAAAATTAAACTAATAACTACAGTAGTGGGACATATAAATTGACAAAAAAAAACAAAAGTAAACCATTGTAATATTAGACAAATAATAAAGGGCAGGGATTTCTGAAATTATAGTGTAGAAATAAGAAGTCAGATGCTGTAACACTTACTCAATTTACAATAGTTTTTTTTTAGGATCAGTTTCAGGAAACATTGTCTTTCCCATCCTCAGTTAATGGCCAAATGAAGTTTCCTGTTCCTGTTGCTGCATTCAATAGCCCCCTAGTACTCCCGAATAAAATACTTTTTCTTTAAATTTGTGTTTCGTTTTCACAACAGTTCAATTAATGACAAGAATGCGAGATAAGTTTAAAAAATCTTATTTATGATCTTGTTTACTGCAAATAGGTCTGGGTTACTGCGATCTACAAGTGTATATTGCAAAGTTTATAACGAGTGGGCACTTCCACACTCAGACAATAGCTTAGGGTTGTGAAAATTTCTTTTGAGGGAAATGAGCCGCCTACGTACTCCATACAAATGCACCCTTCTTTCAATATTCGCTTGTGTTCCCATACTTAATTTATTTTAAGATATATATTTTTATATAATATTTTAGTCCCTCATTCAAAATAGTATATCATTATAAATATTGTAAAGATGGACAGTTAGCGGAGGCTGGGTAACCTATTATATCATAAAAGCAAAAGTTGCAAGTATGACGACCCTTACACCCTAAGAGAATATAAGTTTACTCACCCCTACTTACGATTAGCCAATTGGTATATGTCTTAGAGTCTTAGGTAAAGAATATATGAACCAATGAAAATCAGTGTAACATAAAAGTAGGCTTAGTTATAGAATTTGTGGATACACATCTTGTATCCGATGAAAATAAAAAGAATCAATCATGAGTCTTAAACTGTATAGTCAAGTAGAAGTATTCAACTAACAGCCGACAAGTAACTACTTTTTCAATTAGTGAGTCTTACAAATAGCAGTCTTCAACTGAATAGCCATGTAGGCAATACTAGATTATTAGACAATCAGTCTTAAACTAAACAGTGAAATATGTGGTATTAAAATATGATAGTGAATACAAGCGTGTAATAGTGACTTATAGTGTGTGGTGTAATAAATATTGACATAAATTATATTACGATGTGTTGTTATGTGGCTTCTGTGTGTAAAAACCTGTAAGTATCCGTCAACCTCCCTGAGAGTAAAGAATCTCATTGCATCGCTGAGCTGTAGCAGAACCTAATCATCGACGTCGTAAGAAGAATATAAGGTACGCAAGCACACAAATACTTAATAATGGCACCCACCCTGAAATAACGTGCCATACGACCGTCGACCTTCTTATCAGACCGGGACTGCATCAGAGTTCAAATCCCTTTGCACAAAGTTTGCTCCATGATCCATAATGACAGAATTTGTTAAAATCTTCAGTTAACAATAATTTCAAGTTATCACGGAAGCCGAGAGATTTAATATGTTGGTGGTCATCAAAGAACTGCAGCTCAGAGGTCATCGACGACTACATTTTCAGTTGTGATTAGGCCTACTGGTGCAATAATTGTGTAGGTTGTGGCAAGAGTAGAATAAAATGCTTTATACTGTGATATTTTCGAAAATAAAAAATTGTAATAATGATAATAGTAGTATTGATGATATTAAATAAGAATGAGATTAAACAAAGTTTGAAATATAATATTACGAGGGTTGGTCAATAAGTAAGGTCTCCAACACTCTAGTCCAAGCTCACAACGTCGGACGAGAGATTTGGTGCCACTTCCATGTCCCGCTATCTCCCCTCTTTCAAACGAGCCATTGCTGCAGCCACTGAACCTTTTAGTGTCGAGATAGAGCTGTTTGAAGGGGATCTCCCGATTTCCGTCCCCGCCAAGTGCGGCCTCCGCTAACCCAGCTCGCACAAACCTTATGGAACATCAATTTGTCACTCAAAGTGGTCTGTATGGAACCTTTAGAAATGTCAGAAAGCAATAAACAAAGTTCACGAGTAGTGATGCGTCACTCTTGTCGCACCAATTCATCGACTTTTGCCACCATCTCATCTGTGACGGCTGTTGTTGGTCTCCCACTTCGTTCTTCATCATGAATATTTGTCCGGCCCTGTTTAAACTCATGAACCCCACTACGCACATTTTTTATGTCCATACATCCCTCTCCATAAACTTCGCAAAGCTGTCTGTGAATTTCAATCGGCGGAACATTTTTTTGCAGTAAGAAACCGTATGACTTCGTGTAGGCGCACTTGGCGGGGATGGAAATCGGGAGATCCATTTCAAACAACTCTTCTCAGACACTAAAAGGTTCAGCGGCTGCAGCAATGGCTTGTTTGAAAGAGGGGAGATAGTGGGACATGGCAGTGGCACCAAATCTCTCGTCCGACGTTGTGAGCTTGGACTAGAGTGTTGGAAACCTTACTTAATGACAAACCCTTGTACCAAGAATTAATTCCACCCACTGTTTTGTTTATTATTATTATTATTATTATTATTATTATTATTATTTTTATTTTTTATATTTTTTTATATATTTTTTATTTTTATTTTTATTTTTATTTTTTAAGTTTTAGTTTTACTAGCCATATATCTTATAATTTTAGCAACACGACATTAAAATCCTGGTTGTATTGGTGACATCTGGTTTATCCAGGATGATTACTTTAGATCAAGTTATTGGAGGGTGGCAACTAAATTCTTGGTTTTAAGGACGAAGATTTAATCCTCAATTCTTTAGTTCCGCGTGGACACTTGTGCTTTTTAGTTTAGTATAGATCTTGTGGTTCTTGATCTAAACACAAGCAGCAACTGCTGATGTATCTATTTCATGGTTCTTTACTTTTCAGAAATGCTGTTAAACCCTGGTTTTTTAATTTATTTTAATTTTTTCCATGCATATTTGAGTGCATCCTTAAATTTATCCCATGTAGTAACAAATCCGGTATACCTACATAATATGAGGAAGTGATCTGAAACTTTTAACATAGATGGACTGAAGTATGTCCAAATGCACCTCAAAGCCAGATTTTTCATTTTTGCTTTTGTTCACAAGCTATGAGAAAGGGGGAGGGGAACCCAACTTTGATTTTTGCGCTATCGAAGCACCAGTTTTCCCTAATATATTTCAATTGTAAAATTAATTGCAGATGGCCTTGCTCCGCTGCCATAACAACCGGGAATACAGAGCATCACTGAAATATATTTAATCCAACAAAGCGCATGGAATTGTCGATCACTTCAATTTCGTTAGTCCACTGTGCTTGATTCATTTGTTTATAACGTTACCGCACACAGAGATCTGAATTTTTTTATGTAGGTGGACGGAACAGGATCATAAATGCATGCCTACATGAGAAAACATGATCGATTTGGATAAAACTCACCATGCTTGGGCAATTTGGGCATAATGATTTAAATGGAAGTGATAATAAATACTATGTTTTATTTAGCTTACTCTTAAATAAAGGATTTAAAAAACATACAGCGATTGAATTAATAAACGCGGGCAAAGCTGTGAGCACCTGCTAGTATCAAATAAATCAAGTATACACAAAAAACAAAAGGAAATTAAAAAACAGGGGTTGAAGAGTAGTTCCATGAAACAGAAAAATCGGTAGTTATGGCTTTTTTTTTTTTATCAAGAACCACAAAACTGAACCAGAAGTAAAATTACTAAAAACCATAAGAGGCACACAAAACTAAAGCTGGAAAAAAGTCTTCATGCTTAAAAACCAAGAGAAGGTATGAATTCTGAATTTCCACCCTCTAATGATTTGGTCAAGAAATTCATCCTGCATAAGCCAGTTCCACCAGAGCAGCAATAGGAACAGGAAACAGCGGCTGGCCAATGGCTGAGGATGGGAAAGACTATGATTCCTAAAACTAGTCCTAAAGAAGCTACTATTAGTGCAGTATAAAAATATTTATTCATAGGAGTTTAGATTAAATTATCTTTCTGAGGAGGTTAGTACATTAATGGAAATGGATCTTGGGTTGGTCAATTTGACTGGTCTACAGTAATTTGCACTGCCTCCACTAGTTATATGAAAATGTGCACAGTATGATGGGGCAATGATAATTAATTTCTCAGCTAAGAGATTTGAAGCTTTCAAGGCACTCGGGTAATCAGCCATGTCAGTATTATTAAGTTCGAGCTTTGTATTTAGGAACGCTTTTTTCCATTTTCACACTCCTGAGGAAGGCCACAGAATTACGATGACCGAAAGCTCAAATTTAATAGTACCGACATGGCTGATTACCTGAGAAGCCAAATTAAGAAAGGGGGGAAAAAAAATCTTAGCTGCTTTGAGTTGCCACTTGCTGTCAATACTCCTTAAATTTACTTGAACCTCTAAGATCATGACTAAATTCTTTTACTTGCAATCAGAAGGGGGCAACTATTTTTGGAGAAAAATTTTGCCAGATATCATAGGTTTTTAATAGCAATTTCAGTATATACTTATTTAATTTTGTCAACAATTTTGCTAGTTTTGAATAGTTAAAATGGAACAAAAGCTTTAGTAAACATTAATTATAATTTATGCTGCTATTCTTACAAGATTCTTTTAGCTCGAACAGTTCGGGTTTCATTCCTATGACTTCTTCCTATTTTTTGTAGGATGAGACGATAAGAAACAAAGTACAGTTTAGGATAGACAGGAGAAAAATTATCAATAACAAAACCTAATAAGTCACAGACCGGTACAAAAATGCCACTTGCTGAAAACAATAGAATAACCTTCAAGTTTCATTATTATAAGTGATAGAGCTCATTGGACTGTAACCACGAGAATAATAGAGGTGGTTTAAAGTTAAGCATGAGATTAGCAGTAAAGCAAAAAGGGGTCAAGTTACTTGTACATCTTGGGGATGAAAGCATTCCACTGGGCAATCTGCTTTCTATCGATTCAAGTAGGATTCTCTCGCTAGTTCCAGGTTCAAAAAAACCTTTTACATTTTTATATTATTGGCTTACAATAGCTTTGTATGTAATCAAGAATAAAAATTATGTATTATTACAATACAATATCATGAACATTAATAAACTGTAGGCTAATACACTAACTTATAATGTGAATAATATAAAAGTATATTAGTAGTCCCTATAATATAAAGCCACATGGCTGACTCACTCACTCACTCACTCACTCACTCACTCACTCACTCACTCACTCACTGACATTAATGTTTACACACTTCCAGTTGAGCTAGAAACTTGAAATTTGGTACACATATAGCTTTTAGTCTGTAAACCACAGGAAAATTCCAAAAGGTTTATTTTTTTATTTTTTAGCCCTAAAAACCTCCCGAGAAAGGGCTTGGCTCGGCACACCGATATTAATGTTTGCCCACTTCCAGATGAGCTAGAAACTTGAAATTTGGTACACATATAGCTTTTAGGCTGAAAATCACAGGAGAATTCCAAAAAGTTAATTTTTAAAAATTATTAGCCCTAAAAACTCCTTTAAAATGGCTCGGCTCGGCTCACCAACATAAATGTTTGCTCACTTCCAGCTGAGCTAGAAACTTGAAATGTTGTACGCATATAGCTTATAGGCAGTAAACCACAGAAAAATTCCAAAAAGTTAATTTTTTCCAATTTTTAGCCCTAAAAACCTCAGAAAAAGGGCTTGGCTCGGTTCACCGACATTAATGTTTGCACACTTCCAGATGAGCTAGAAACTTGAAATTTGGTACACATATAGATTTTAGGCTGTAAACCATAGGAAAATTCCAGAAGTTTATTTTTTAAATTTTTAGCCCTAAAAACTCCCGAAAAAGGGCTCGGCTCGACTCACTGACATTAATGTTTGTCCACTTCCAGATAAGCTAGAAACTTGAAATTTGGTACACATATAGCTTTTAGGCTGTAAACCACAGGAAAATTCTAAAAAGTATTTTTTTTTTTTAATTTTTAGCCCTAAAAACCCTCGAAAAAGGGCTCGGTTTCCACGGCAACGGTATTATCAAACTGTGTTCACGTATGGCACTGAAAGTTTAGAAATAATTTTTTCCGTAAACCTAACGGGGTGGTCGAGATAGTAACGTCTTGGACTTGCGTTCTGAAGTTTGAGGTTCACAATAATTAAATCCAATTAACATATTTTTGTCCAGAACTAACAAAATTGTCTTCTATCTGTTAAATAAATTTCATAATTTATATTCTTTAATTATAACTCGGAGATGAAGTCCCGCATTCTTTACAACATATTATAACCAATTTTACTTGTCTTTTCCTATGATTTTCCTTGGTCGTAAAGGCAAATGCCAAATTGAATATTTACATACCATGAATCGTAGTCGCTATTTCATCTTGTATCATGTCCATTTAAATTAATATCAGTTGAAATTTTCTCCATAAAATACACCATAAATGTACGTACACTTCCAGTTGATCTAGAAAACTTAAACTTGGCAAACTGATACCAATTAGCTTGCAACCGACGGGAAAATTCCGAAAAAATCCCAAAGTCTTCCCACATTTATTTTTTCAGGTTTAATGTGGCAAAAAAGGTAATAGCCAATACAGCAGACTACACGCACTCTATTTCCCATAGATCTTTTAAAAAACCTTTTCCGAGAACCTCAGCGGGGGTTTGGGGGCGGAGCCCCCAATGAGTGAAGCGAGTCCCTATAATATAAAGCCACAAGGCTGACTGACTGACTCACTCACTCACTCACTGACATTAATGTTTGCCCACTTCCAGATGAGCTAGAAACTTGAAATTTTGTACATGTATAGCTTTTAGGCTGTAAACCACAGGAAAATTCCAAAAAGTTTATTTTTTTTATTTTTAGCCCTAAAAACCCCCCGAGAAAGGGCTCGGCTCGGCACACCGATATTAATGTTTGCCCACTTCCAGATGAGCTAGAACCTTGAAATTTGGTACACGTATAGCTTTTAGGCTGCAAATCACAGGGAAATCCCAAAAAGTTAATTTTTAAAAATTATTAGCCCTAAAAACTCCCTTAAAAGGGCTCGGCTCGGCTCACCGACATTAATGTTTGCCTACTTCCAGATGAGCTAGAAACTTGAAATTTGGTACATTTATAGCTTTTAGGCTGTAAACCACAGGAAAATTCCAAAAAGTTTATCTTTTTAAATTTTTAGCCCTAAAAACCCCGAAAAAGGGCTCGGCTTGGCTCACCGACATTAATGTTTGCCTACTTCCAGATGAGCTAGAAACTTGAAATTTTGGTATACATATAGCTTTTAGGCTATAAATCACAGGAAAATTCCAAAAAGTAATATTTTTTTAATTTTTAGCCCTAAAAACCCCCGAAAATGGGCTCGGTTTCCATGGCAACGGTATTATCAAACTGTGTTCACGTATGGCTCTGAATGTTTAGAAATAATTATTTCCGTAAACCTAACGGGGTGGTCGAGATAGTAACGTCTTGGACTTGCGTTCTGAAGTCTCAGGTTCATAATAGTTAAATCCAATTAACACATTTTTGTCCAGAACTAACAAAATTTTCTTCTATCTGTTAAAGAAATTTCATAATTTATATTCTTTAATTATAACTCGGAGATGAAGTCCCGCATTCTTTACAACATATTACAACCATTTTTACTTGTATTTTTCTATGATTTCCGGGGTCGTATGCAAATGCCAAATTGAATATTTACATACATTTACATATTTATTCCATAAAATACACCATAAATGTATGTACACTGCCAGTTGATCTAGAAAACTAGACTTGGCAAACTGATACCTTTTAGCTTGCAACCAACGGGAAAATTCTGAAAAAAACCCCAAGTCTTCCCAAATTTATTTTTTCAAGTTTATATGGCAAAAAAAAGGTACAGCAGACTAAATACACACATTCTATATCCATTGATATTTTAAAAAACCTTTCCCGAGAACCTCAGCGGGGGTTTGGGGGCAGAGCCCCCAATGAGCGAAGCGAGTTTGAAGTATATAACTGCTGGCCAGCTGTGGAGATGCATTTCGGTTTTATGGTTACAGTGTCTATGTTTTCTCTTGGCGTAGACTTCTACACAGTCATCTAAGTTTATTTTAACACCCTCTCCCCCAATGTACCAAAACTCAGTTTAATTCTTCTCTACGTGGTAAACAACTCTTGAAGGGAAGGGAAGGAACTCCTGGAAGCAGTGGTGTGCTAAGAAAATGCTACTCAGATCAGCCATGCTATTGTGTTCAACAAGAAGCCAAAACGGGACTAATGATCGACTCAAACCCAGCAAGAATGTAGTAACAACATTCAACCTCCCACCCCGATAAATATTTCAAATCAGATGGTAGTAAAGAAAGGAAAAACTGCAGCAAATGTGTCTGAATTTTATTTATTGAACTCAATTTAACATTCCTTTTCTCCATAACGAAGCTCATGACAGGGAAGTTGGCCCTTTGCAAAACTCCCCAACCTGGAGGAACCAGGATTTTTCCTCAGAGCAATCTTCATTTAGCGTTTCAAGATCCCCCTTTACTGCAAGGCAGCTGGCCTTTCTTTGTATCTGAGATTGCAACTTGCCATGTCTGCCT
Organism: Ectobius pallidus; assembly: GCA_964059195.1. NCBI lineage: Eukaryota > Metazoa > Arthropoda > Insecta > Blattodea > Ectobiidae > Ectobius > Ectobius pallidus. The sequence goes on along the minus strand of CAXKWD010000010.1, from coordinate 94,926,867 downwards.
GATACACCGTACCACAGTATTTCTACTCTGTCTCAGCTGTTGAGGGCTACACTGTTATTCTGGGGGCCCTCGCTAGGTGCAACCAGTTGGATAGTCGAACCCACATTTTTTCAATGAGTTGTTACTCTTATCCCTCTTTAATTTTTTTAAATGTAAGATTGGGAGCTTGACCTAATTAGTATGTATTTAATTTATGTTTATATCCGGCTGAAAAAATAGGTTTTAAATATAATAATTATGTAATGAGTTGAATTTAACACTAAACTTCACTTTTGGTATAGTTTACCTGTATTAGTTTCGGCGCCTTTACAACCATAGTCAACAGCTATACTTTAAGTTGAAGTAAGCTAAAGTATAGCTGTTGACAATGGTGGCAAAGGCGCTGAAATTAGTATGGGTAAACTATAGCAAAAGTGAAGTTAAATTCAACTCATTATATAATTATGTTATTTAACTTCACTGTGTTAACTTCCAGTACGATTTAAATAGGTTTTAAATGTTTCATAGTAAACTTAACAAACAACTGCAACAGGCAGGCCTTTGGAAATGAAAAAATATAGTGTAGTGTGCACGTCAACAGCAGAATATAGAAATTATTCTTACCTGAATCTAATAATTGTTTTTCCAATCGCATCAGAAGAATCTGCATGCTGGAAGGCAAGCTCTGCATCTTGTGGTGAAAATATTTTATCTACAACTGGTTGTAAACTCCCATCCTCGAGAAGTTGTGCTAAACGATCAAGAACTGCTGGACCCATGTGTTCTGAGCCCCACAAAGCAGGTCCCTTTAATAGAATGAAATATTCTTATTAAAAGAAGATCTTTAGTACATGTAACTTCTTTAGAAGTAGTTTGTTCTTTTTCCCCAAAATCTCCCATACACTTCCAGGTATATATTGTTTTTGTTTGCTGTCTTAATCCCCGTTCATTGAAGAAATCTGTGTTTATATCGGCAAAGTCCCCCCCCCCCCCCCCCATTCAAATCTGCAGTATTTTTAAATAGTAAGACAGGCATTGTGAAAACTATACTTTCTGGTATCCTATGCCAATAACAGTTATTTTTTCCAGTGTATCATAGTTTGCCTATTCAGATGAGACAACTTACATTAATTTGTAACCCCTGAAAATTAATCTATTATATAAAGTCGAATGTGTGTTTGTGGGTATGTATGTATGTATGTATGTTTGTTCCTTATACAAATCTACATTTCTTTACCAATTTACACGGAATTTTGCACACATACCCAGTTAAGCCCGGAAAGTATAGCGGTCAACATTAAAATTGAAATAAATCAGTCCTTCCCTTGAAAATTATATAATTTCTGAGAATTTTATACTGAAAAAAAAAGAAATGCTGTTTAGTTCACATGGCAACAATGAATTGTTTACTATGATTACATAGGGCCTTGGCAATGCTGGACTTTCACGAATTATGATTCCATCGATGTAATACGAGTATATTGGCGAAAATAATTACTGAAAATGAAATCCACGAAAATAAAGCACAGTGTGATGTAGTCACGTAACTTTCTCTACCCTCGACATAAGAAATATTTACTCACTTCACATTTTAATGTAGAATAAGAGGGACAACTTAAGTGTGTGAGTATGCTATATCAAAAGTATGTAAATAATCCTTTCCGCTGATAAGTTATCCATACCTGTAGGCTTTGTATTAGTTGAGAAATAGGGATGTTTATCATAGGCCCTAAGCATGGGATGGAACATTTTGAGTCCTATGCTCGCAGTATATTATGTCCCGGGTTCTAGGGGAGGAAAGTATGAAAGTGATACTGCATTTCTCTTTTATTTCAGCTCCGAAACGATTGTATAGTAACATGAGAATGAGAAATAAAATTTTCCGTCAAGTCAGTACAATCTTATGTAATTTGTGTTTCTTCTTATTTCAACCCCTCCCAAGCATGATGTGTAGAAGCAACGGAATGCAGCATTCCACATCCTCTATGAGCCATAAAAAGCTATATCCAGCGTTTTCTGATGGAATAGTTTGAGTGTGATAAATCTTTTTCTTCATTTCAAGTTCTACATACATAAAGTCCTTCATAAGTTAATTTCAAATTAAAAAAATACAAAGCCCGGGCGACGCCGGGCCTTTTCAGCTAGTATGTAATAAAGTAAAGCAAAGTAAAGTAAAGTAAAGTAAAGTAAAAAAAAGTACAGAGTTGACTATCAGTGTTGAAGTTTCAAACCTTGAAAACATTAGGATTTACAATTTATGTTTGAAATATTTTTATACAAATGACAGATAGGAACAGCTTATACACCTAACTTCTTAAATTACAAAATAAAAATAATTGTTAATTAAAATTGCTCTTGAAAATACCTAATTAATCTATATACATTAAAGCTTGCCGACTGTGACTGTTCTTTGCAACAGAAGGACACGAAAGTACTTGGCTGTGAACCACTGCCTTCTAAACTGTATTAATCGTGTATACACTGCCTGTCCTATACGGCTAATTTTGCGTACTCGGCGACATTACAGATGGCAGCACCTTTCACACCCAGACTGCTTCTTGTTTTTTGCTACGACATTGTTGATTATGTAGTGCTGTCACCGCCGTCTCATAATCACTGCCTTCTAAACTGTATTACTCCTCGAGACGGCGGTGCTCATAATATAGTCTATCAATGCGTCTAATTAATTTATATTTATTTTAATTATTTCTCCAAAACTCCATTTCAAGGTAAGTGTCATATACTGGAATAATATTACGTTCTAAACAAATAACACAAGTATCTGTGTCTGTTTAATGCTTATTTTGATAATTGATTGCTGCAATCTGGGTGTGAACTGTGTCGCCTCTACTGGATAAATTAGGCAATTTAACAATACTCTGAACTCCATGTTAAAATAAAGCATAGGACAGGCAGTGTAATTCTCGAGACGGCGGTGCTGTGAAAATAGAAATTAACATAGTAGGCGAGAAAAAGCCACCTACTAACCAATACAACAATCATGATAACCTCTAGGAAATTGGTGTAAAATAAACATGAATAATTATAAATGAAATTTATTTAATTATATTAAAGCTTGCTGGCTGTGACCATCATTGCAACAATCACTCCAGATATCAAGCAAAGAACATATTGCTCAGTTCATCTTTCATTTTTAAGGTATGAGTTGTTTAAATTCAACAGTAAGTGTTAAGTTTCAAACCATAGTTCAGTGTAAGTTTAGCGTCGAGCATAACATAATAACTTTATTGTTCAGGTAAATTTATGTCACATTAAGCCACATTGATCTACACTGAATCCACATGAATCAACTAGATGTACTGCAAGACGTATGCTTGCTAACTTGTGGAGAAGAAATAAATAATAGCCTAATTACTTGGAAATTTACCAAAGACTAATACAAATTATTTAAGCCAGTATAATAAGTAGGGACCGGATTTTTAGGTTTTTAAAAACACTGTTTTAGGTTTTCCATTAGGTGAAATAGTTTTTTTTAGGTTTTTTGTCCAAAATATCGTTTTCGGGTAGAATAATTGGTTTAATGAATTTGAATGTGCTACATAGGATTCAATACATAATTAACACGTATTCTTAAAACACAGTGTGACCACTCAGTGTGAATAACAAGACAGTACTAAAGGTTAAGACAAACAAACGCTTTAAAACACAGAAATCTATATCCTTGTTCATACACGGCAACAATGGTTGTTCGTACAAACATTTTAAAAGGAATACGCCGGTACTCAACACTTCCTCTCTTGATACAGTCCATCCTAGACGACAATGGGTTAAACGAAACGCTGGTGGTATTAATTTCAACCCGACAAAAATTATTGTCTCTCCGCAAAATATCGATTCCTCAACTGACAAAGAAAAAAGACAAAAAAAAGTAGCCTAAATTAGATATTTTAGGTTTTATATCCCGTTTAGGTATATTTAGGTTTTATACCCCATTTAGGTATTTTTAGGTGCCACAGAATTAATGTGGGTGAATCCTATGGACATGATTCAAAAAAGTGGATGAGCGCTTTTTGTTTAGGAAGCAAGGAAAAAAATAGGTAAAAACCTAAGAATCCGGTCCCTAATAATAAGTATAAATATGTTATTAACCCCTTAGCCTATTATCACAGCTGCAAGACTTGAGTAAAATACAAGCCCATTTACACCATCACAGCTGCCAGATGCATTGAGCCACCGATTCGTTTTTCCTTTTAGTTCTAGCTTTCTGTCAGTAGATGGCATGACATGCCTTATACTGTTTAAAAGCTAAAGAAATTATCTATCAAATGGTATCCAACATGATGTGTGGAATACTGACTTTTAAGTTATGTAAAATCTCAGGATTTTTTGGCTGCCAGACAGGTTGAGCAACCAATTCCTTAGTTTTAGCTTAACCAACCTAGTTTTAGCTTTCTATCAGTAGATGGAACAACATGCCTTATATCATTTTAAAGCTAAAGAAATTATCTATCAAATGGTATGCAACACAATATGTTTATATCGATTCTTAAGTTATCAATCGATATGAAAATCTTGTGATTACTGTAGGATTCACAGTCATACCCAGGAAGTTACGTTGTTATAGGTGTGCCATGTATATATATAAAAAAAAGCATGCCGATGGGTTAATCTAACTATCATGCTCAATGTGAACTTCCTGTTATTTTTACTGTGAAATGTTTTTAGACTTCTAAACAACTATATATAGTAATTAGCACATGCAATTAATTACCTGACTTAAACATCGAATACGAATCCAGAATGCATAAATTGTTCCAAATAACAATCCAAAAGAGTCAGATGAAATGTTAGTCATTTCTGTTGTAATTACAAAACCTCCAGGTTTACAAAATTTCTGGCAAGGTTCGTGTGCAATAGATCCTTCTGCATTAAAGATAACATCAAACCTAAAAACAATTTAATATATTAACAGTTGATTACACAATAAAAAAAAATTCAAACTTTAATTGCTAAGTGAAAGATTTATATTTGGCTCAATAACTGACAGGGTAAGAAATTCAATCAGCTTTCATAGTTGACAGAATAATTAACAATGCCTTAAGGAAAGTGGCTGTATATAGAGTACAATGTACTTCAGTCCCATTCTAAATAATGAAGAAACTTTATACTTTATTTCACAAGTTCAGGTCTTCCTGCCAACATCTGGCCCTAGTTTCTTCCCCAGGTGGGTAGGGAAGAAGTATTTGATAACTGCCTTGCACAGTGGCAGCTCATAGCTAGAAGTAGGGGAGTGCTGCTCCAATTTCTTTTTTTAACATTTGTTTTAAAATTCTGTAAAAGGAAACAAACATGTCTAAAAAGAAAAAGTATTAAGAAACTTTATAAAATCCTGAAAGAACAAAATCAAACATTTCTTACTTACTTTAACCTAAAATGTTACAGTTCAAGCTTGATCTATTCATTTAAAAATGAAAAATGAGTCTCTTGAGCACTTCCACTTAGAATTTGGCAATGACGGTTACACCATGAATGGGCAGCATTTTGGGACAGTTGACAAAGTCATGAAGAGGCTTGCACCAAGGCTCCAAAGGACATTTCGGAAAAGGCCTAACCGTGACGCCTTCGAAGCCTGGAAATCTTGCTGGAAGCGATGCATTGACACAGGAGGAACCTATTTTCCAATCTTTAATGTATTGTACCGATCGGATCAATAAATATCTTCTAATTGACTCACTCACATTATGGGACAGTTGACAAGTCAAAGAGGCTTGCACCAAGGCTTTAAATGACATTCCAGAAAAGGCCCACCATGATGCCTTTGATGCATGGAAATCTCGCTGGAAGCGACGTATCGACACAGGAGGAACCTATTTTGAAATCTTTAATCTATTGTACCGATCGGATCAATAAGTACCTTGTAATTGACTCACCGACATTACTTTCCAGACAGACCCTGTATTTCACTTATTAAATCCATCTCAAATAAAATAGTCTCCACCACAATGGTGTGGATGGCAGCATGGCTGCCTTCCAATCCATCAGCCCGGGTCTGATTCCAGGAAAGGTCTGACTGGTTACAATGATAGTTTTTTCACAAGGTTACAATCTTTGTCACATATACCTGAGGTATTTATTTTTATGACATTAATGAATGAAAAACCCACTTCAAAGAAATAATGGCATTAAAGAAGAGGCTACTAACAGATAACTGTAACAATTTATTAGGAACATGTGAAAATTAGTATTTTCAGCTGAAAGCCACATTTTGTTTCACTTTTTGCCCCATCCCGATTTTCTCAAGCATATTTCACTGTAAACTCCACATAATTCAGCAAGTAACGACTATTTTTCAGTTAGATGAAAATCTTTAAAGGAAACGTATCTGTAATAATAATGGATAAGAAGTATGCATCTGATCAACTCCACAGCCAAGCTGTTTCTTTCCTTGGACGACTAACTTTACATTAATGAAAAGACTCGTTCCACATCTGTATTGTGGGAGGGTATTGCACCATCTTGAAAAGCTCAGAATACCAGTCAATACTTTGTGATTTCTCCAAACATTTTGTCCACTTCTGATATGCTCATAAATTTTTGAAATCTCAGAAATGGCAGAAACAGTAAAACATGTTGCTTGCAGAGCTGTAAGTTAACAATGTTGCCACTCCTGATTTTCAGACAAAATGAAATGTGAAGGAAGCAGAGAGAGTACAGAGAGACAGTCTACAAAGAAGTTACAATCAAGCTAATCATTCAAAGCGATGCATTCACCTAAAAAAATTTCTTGGAAAATGTTGTCAGAATGAAATCACAGTATACGTATTAATACAGTAACGAAACTCAGTCTGTTTTCCTGCCAGACAAACATGCCCGCACATATATCTAGCAATCGTAGCGGCCATAAACTAACACTACAGTACCTACTGCAGGAAGTCTGTAAATAAATAGGAGTGTTATATATATTAGAACAAGCGTGTTCCGAAAGGACCTTATTTAATTCCTTTATTGCAACCAATGGTCATAGTATGATGAATGGAGCTCTGGTGGAATGATATATGGCAGGGGAATCAGGAGAACCCCGAGAAAACCTGCCCCGACCCCATTTTGTCCACCACAAATTCCACACGGATCCAATGAGATTTGATCCCGGGTCCCAGCGGTGAAAGGCAAGTGGTCTAACCACTCAGCCATGGGGGCGGCCGAAAGGACCTTATTGTTCTGCTGTAAATTGAAGTAATAATAAAGGAAGAAATCCTGAATTGCATTTCTTCACTTTCCCAAAAGATCCAGAAAGGTAAGAACAAAACAATACGTAATATTTATTGTAGACCTACTGGCTTACTTGTGACACATATTCTTGTGTGGGTATGTTTCAAATTTTTTTTAAAAAATATATTTCATTCTGTTGTCATGATTTCTGGTGTCATTAATGGTCGACATGAAGACCTAGTAATAAAATACGTAAAATATTTGAGTGAAAATTGCCGCCTATGCTTGGAACACATAGAAAACAGCCATTTTATGAATTCCTATAAGAACTCATTAATTAAAATTGCTGTATTGATGGTGTTCTCAATTCCAAATGATCCAGGATTTTTTGTTTTGTTGAATTGAGTTCATTCTGCAGTAATTAAGGAAAGATAGACCTACAATTATTGAAGTTGTATGTTGCCATATAGGTTAACATAGAGAAACTAAATACACTCTCAACAATGAAGTGCAGGATGAACAGCATGACAGACCTATATTCAAAGACTACCTTTTAATATTATTATAATTTAAATAATGATTTTAAAAGAAAAATATTAGTCCTAGATACAGTTCTTAACAGTAGCCTATGTAGGCATGGTTTACCTGTGCTAATCTAGATTATACCTGTTTTATGAGAATGTAGTTTTAGTTACTCATCGCATGGAGTGCTAGCGTCCTCCAGTTAACATGATGTCATAGAACTTTTAACACACAGTTCCTCTACTGTATTAATACCTATACTGTGATTAAATTTGCAGAAAAAATAAAATAATATATTTATAAGGAAGATGACCAAAGAAACAACTCCGATTTTTAAAATTCAAGAAATCAACCCAGACAAAAGAATCAGACCCTTAAAAGAGGGCAAGTCCCAGACAAAACGGATGAATGGTAGCCCTATTATATGACCAGTAACACTATTTTCTAGCACAGCAAGACTCACGTGACGAAAAGAGATAAGTGAGAATGTTTGTAATTTTTAAATAAACTTATGGAATATCGGCACTGGTTTCAGTGGTCAAATACCATACCGCCACTGAAAATCAGTGGATCTTAAAAATATGTTAATTTTCCTATGTAATAAAGAGTAGAGCCTATTATGGGTTTGTGGCATAATATAATTACTTTTCATGAGCAGTCATCCACTGATATGCTTTCACCAGTAGTCACTGCCAATATAGGAGATTGTGTCTGGTAACTTGTGATGGCCTATGTTACCATTTTAATGACTATACTGTACTGCAATATCCGAAGTTTTAAAAATAATTCTAGGTAACAATATATTGTAACTTTGATATTATTTAAATAGGTATTAAATACTTATTCCATCTTTATTGAAATAAATAAAGTTCTGTCAATCGACAATAAAAGATGTTCGTGCCTTTCATGCTCCTGCTTGCCGATCATCTACATGAATGGAGGAAGTTAATTAAGAACACCCTGGGTAAATAGAAGAATATTTCCTGCATACTTTATAATAATTACATTATAAGGAAGGGGTAAATTGAGGTATGATAGCAAAAAAACTTTGGGATAGCATACTGCCTCTGGATTTTCCCCACTTCCTTCACTACCGGTATTGGTATGGAGTATTGCCAAAAACTGGTAATGACCCATCTCTAGACATAAATACTAAGTAATAGAGTAAGCTCAAAATCTTAACACTGGCTGTGCTACTGACACATATATATGATGACTACTTTGCATGCCGATAGATGAAAAGATTCTCAGCGAGATGGATTCCAAGTGTATCACCATATAGTGTCATCTTTTGTCGACATCCTGACATATAGTGTCATCTTTTGTCGACATCCTGACACCATAAGATGTATTGCACCATACATTGAAACGCATGTTAACTAACCCATAGTGACAACATGCATTCCTAGGGTTGCATATATTAGTCCAAATTCAAGAAATATGTGCAGTGCTCTTGCTTCGGATGAAAGTGACAAATTATTTGCAACTGCTTGTTCATTTATGATTAGAAAAGAAATGTGCAAATTAATTCAAATCTGCCAGTTTGCACAGTGAATAGCAATTATGTTAGCAGTGGAAAGGTTAACCTGTGAAATAAAGTATGTTGTTAGTTGTTTGTTTTCCTGTTCCGTTAATAAAACCTCATCAACGAATAAAATTTATAGCACAGCAGTTCTCAGGCAGGGAATAACTGACAAGCAGCATAATGCCCCCATAAAAATTAAAAAGAAAACAAAATCTCCAAATCATACTGCATTTCAATTACTACAGTAGTGGTGTGTGTGTTTAGACACTCCCACAAGAACAATTAAACAAAAAATGAGATAACTTTTCTTACCCTTCTCGTACTGCAAGTTGTTTTTGAACATCTGCTTGTCCACACACAACAACATCATGTGCACCTAATGCCTGTACAACTGGAGTTGCTCGGAGATTTGCTGTTGCGGTCACATGAGCTCCCCATAACCTGGCCAGCTGAATGAGTATACACCCAACTGGGCTGCAACCCATATGTACTAAAATCCTAAAAATATAGAGAAAACAAGCATTCACAAACTAATTAACCATACCAAAAAATGTTCTTACTTTTTTCTACTTACAAGCCAGAAATCATCTTAGAAAATTGAAAATGAAGAATGAAAAGGGGAAATTACTCCAGATTATCTGATGTACTGAGGGCAATGGATATGGAAGGAACAATGCTTTTACCGAAGAATACAGGGACCTGTGTGAATAATTTGCATACTAATTTCTTCAGTCTTCAATGAGTAGTTTTAATTTTAAATTTGACTGGTATTTATTACATCCAAAAATTTTAAGTTGTACATTATAATGGAGTTGAGGACTTGGAAAAGGTAAAAATTCACGATAATAATGTAATAAATTGTTTAATAAATGTTACTTGTAAAATTAATATAGGCCTCTATAATATTTTAAAAATAAGAATTATTCTTTAATTTTAATTAAAATAGTGAGGAACTCTGCATATTAATAAAAAAAGGAGTTTCAGGTTACAGCTAATATCTTATTTCTTTACTCAGCTAATATCATATTTCTTTACTATTATTTTAGAAATGAAGTATGCAATAACCCATGTATTGTAGGATTAGAGAATACACAGAAAAGCACACAACACTATAACGTACTTCCTACCGGTAGATATTTTAGGACCTCAACAAGAAACAACCCAATGTGATCCTAACACATGCAGTACAAACGACATCAGAAGGAGAGTTGCAGCAGAAGAAATAATGGGAGATGATATTCTTGACCTAGTGGACTATATAAAAAAGTCTGCCAAAACAATACTAATCATAAGTGATGTCCTGAGGAGAACTCATATAAATGAACAATATGTAGCAAGAACAAACTGTGAACGAGACTGGATGTGGTGAGGTGCCAAAAAGCAGAAATCCACAAAGAAACATATTAGCCTGGATAGGCCTGAATCTCGTATTCTACTTCAGAAAGTTCAGTATCTACAATCGAAGCATTTACTGTTATAAGGGTCTATTTGCCAAAACCATGATTTTTCAGCTGATAATTTTAAATGGATCTATGTACCCAGACCATTGCATTTCAGAAGGGTCTAAGGTCCAGGGAAAGCCACGTTAGTAGTGATAAATTCCAAGATATAGTGCTGGGTCTATCTCCCGCATGTATTTTTGTGGGTCTATATCTTGTTTTCTACACAATATTGATTTTGGCACTTAGACCTTTATAAAAGTAAACGCTTCAATTTTTGTTGTTACTGAACATGGGATGTTTCAAATTAATCTTAAATACTGCAAAATAGGAAACTACAGGTTAGTAAGTAGTTATTGTAGAATTCACTTTAAAGGGGATGGGAATCACTAGAACATACCACTGCATCAAAATAAATTTAAAATACGTATTATAAATGCTCTTGAACCAAGTCTGAACATTCTCCAGGCTTCAGTTCTTCCAAAAATTACCTAGTCAGAAATTTCTATGGGCTCGGTTGCTAAAGTTGCCTGGTTTTTGGGAATGGGTAAGAAATACAGTCTTGGTGATATGAGTGTTAAAAGAAATGGTGAATAAAGACTGATAGGTATTGTAAAATATGGACCCTTGATTATACAGTGCGTCTTTCGAGCAGCCAGACCGTCGTGCGGTGGCACCGGACTGGGTGAGGCTTGGCGCATCTTCCGCCAATGTTACACGTAAACGGCCGGCAAGTCATGGGTACGGAACACTAACTACTGTACTAACTTACATTAGGCTTACCTGCATCACAACAGATGTTGAAATTGATGACCTTGAACGTGAACACATTCTCTATATCTCCGAAAACAATTCTGGTTTACTCGCAAAAGTTCATGTTGACTGATTTCCTGTATTTCTCTCGTGATGCTGTCCTTCAATTCTTGTAAAGTGTGCGGATTTGATGCATACACTTTATTCTTTAACGTTCCCCATAAATAAAAATCGCATGGCGACAGGTCAGGGGAACGAGGTGGCCACAATACTCGGACTAATTATTCTGTCACCATACACACTTCGCAATTCATGCATAGAATTTTCAGCAGTATGCACTGTAGCTGAATCCTGCTGAAACCAGCCACACAATCTTTCATTTCTTGTTAGTAGCGGAAAAAAATTATTTAAAATAGAATTTACATAAACGTGTGAATCAACTGTTGTGTCGTAAAATATGGGACCGATAATTCTAAGCGCACTCACTGCGCACCAAACCCCAACTTTTGCAGCTTGGTGAGGAACTTCATGAACCATATGGGGATTTTCGGTAGCCCAGTACCTATTGTTCTGAGTAGAAACATGACCTTGAAGATAAAACCACGCTTCATCAGTGAAGAATGTTAAAAGTGGGTCCACTTCTCCATTATGAACGGACTGCAAAAACCAATTGCGATAATTAACCCTACTTACAGGATCTTGTGGTTGTAAAGCATGAACTACAGTTACCTTGTACGGCTTAAGTTTCAGAAGTTTTGTTGCCACAAAAGCTGCCGACTTGGAAATGTTAACCTCTTCTGCTAAACGTCTGAGTGATTTTTGGGGTGTGTGCTCTAACCGGGCCCCTACTTCATCGAGCTTCTCTTCTGTCAGTACACGGCGATGTCAAACATGTTTCTTGTTCAAAAAAGATCCTGTACACCTGACTTTATTAACAAGGTCATGAATAGTTGACCGACTAGGAATTCGAACACCTGCAAATCGTTGTTGTAATTCTCTACAACACCTTCTTGCAGAAGAGTATTTCACATACGTATCATAAAGAAAAATACGTTGCTCTAAAGTGTACTCAGCCATTATTAATGGACAAATTATCACCAAGAGACAACACAATATTTCACTAAACACGCGATCAGAGACGAGACAATTTTACTGTAAACACACAAACAGAGACAACGCAATTTTACACTAAACACTCCCATAGAGTTTCTCACTCGACAGATCCAAGCTGACTGATGCGTGAAGCCAGCGGTAGCTATAGCTACTGTCTGGCCGCCAGCGCCCCACTCATCACTGAGTCCAAGGTCGCCGCGGAACGGTCCGGTCGCTCGAAAGACGCACTGTAGTTGAAATAAGGTTAAAATACAGTACGGTATTTCTCAAGATATAAGAGACAAGAATATCTCTAGTTAATAATCATGTTTTCAATGTGAACAGCTTTAAATTTCCATTAGTTTTTATTTATTTGTATCTTCTGTGAATAATTTTCTTACCTTTTACCATCAGCAATATCTGGATCTAAGTGTGCTTGATTTACCATAGCATCCCATGCAACTGCACCTGCATAAGGTATGCTGGCAGCTATCTCAAATCCTATTGCTTTTGGTTTCTTGGCAATCAGACTTTCTTTAATTACTACGAATTCAGCCAAGGTTCCAGACATCCAATGTGGCACAGCAAACCAAACTTCATCTCCAATTTCAAATTTTGTTACTTTTTGACCTATCTCGATAACAATTCCAGCACAGTCTCTCCCGAGAATTACTGGAAATTCGCCAGATGAATTCTGTAGAGTATGAAAAGAAAAAAATAATTTTAAATAGATGAAGTACAAAGAACTATAATGCATTCACCTTTGGTATTCTCAGATTTCAGATAACATGGCTTCATTAGTTACGCAGTAATGAAAGTATGAAGTAATGAAGTATGTTGTTTCAGGTATCAAGGGACTGACCGAAGGATTCACCAAGGAGGACCGGGTGGTGATTATTGGAGGAGCCGGAAACAGCATAGACAGAGATCCGAGCTATTCAGTTGCAGCAGATCTTGATAGTATTTCTGAAGGTAGCATGCATACTAATATAGATTTTGTTGAATTATTCCACAGGTACGACAAGCCCTCGCTTCGATCAAAGGTAAAAGCTGTAAATGATAAGTTGTGGAAATTCTCTAGTCATCATATTAACTTCAATGTTGTTTCTGTTAGCAGCTTAAGAAGGGAAGAGTATACAAGGCATGGACTCCATCTCAACCTTCGAGGAAAGAAGACACTGGCAAAACTGGTTGCAAAGGAGTTGAAGTGTAATGTACAAGATTGTAACAGGCCTATTCCTGTCATAGGTGGTGGCTCGACTCATTTTTTTTAGGGGGAATCTAAGTGAAAGAATCCAACAGCTTAGGCCTATATGCATATCTCAAGTCAATAATAGTAATACACTTAGGCCTAAAGCTAGAACTAATAAATCATTTGCACTATTTGATCAAAACATAAGGGGGCTTGAAAATAAAATTAAAGAATTTAACTTAGCCATTCAGGATACAATTAATTCTAATAAACAGGAAATTCAAGTTATTTGTCTAACGGAACACCACTGTGCAGAAACAGATCTGGAACAATTAAAAATTGATAACTTTTCACTATGTTCAAAATTTTGTAGACGTTCCATAAAATGTGGAGGTGTGAGTATATTTATCAAAAGAAACTTACATTTCAGTGATAAAGACACAAGTTCCTTCTGTAAAGAACAGGATTTTGAATGTTGTTCAGCCAGATTGGATTCTGACAATGATACATTTGTAATACTAACCATTTACAGGGCACCATCAGGTAATTTCAATTATTTTGTAAATCAGTTAGAAAGGGTTCTTAATTCACTGTATAGTACTAACGTAAATATTATACTGTGTGGAGACTTTAATGTAGATTTCTCAATTGATAGTGAGAAGAAGATCAGACTGATATCTTTATTGGGTAGCTATAATCTATATTTCATAGTAAACTTTCCAACTAGAATTCAGAACAACTCCCAAACAACAATAGATAATATATTCATAGATGCAGAAAAACATTTTAATTTTAAAGTACTTCCGATATTAAATGGATTATCAGATCATGATGAACAAATGTTAGTGCTGAACAATAATAAAGTAAATTCGAACAGTAAACATGCTCATAGTATTATGACTAGAGTAATGAATGACAATTCAATTTTAAATTTCAAACAAGATCTTGCGAATGAAAACTGGGAATCTATGTTATCCTATGACAAAGTTGATAGTAAATTAAGTGAATTCCTAAACATAGTGTCACGACATTTTGAGGCAAATTTTCCAAAAAAGAAAACTGCTAATTTACCTAATTCAAGGAATAGCACATTTTTAACTACTGGTATTAAAATATCATGTGCAAACAAAAGAGAGCTCTACCTAAAATATAGAACCAGTAACAACCAAACTCATAAGGAATACTATAAAAAGTATTGCAACATACTGAAGAAAGTAATCAAAGAAGCAAAAAGTAGACATTTTTCACAAGTAATTAATAAATCAAATAATAAAGTTAAGACTGTATTGAATATAATAAAAAACGAAACGGGGAGAACAAAGGGAAACAATGATTGTACATCATTAATATAGACTACCAAGACAGAAAATTAGATAATTTATCAGACATTACAAATGCTTTTAATAGTCACTTTATAAATATTGCAGAGAAATGCATTCCTATAAATAATATTAGCATTAAGGCAGTAGACCTACTAACAAAATCTACAGTTCGGAACCATAGATTTCAATTGAACCTGACTTCCCACATAGAAATTGAAAATATAATCAAGTCTCTCAAAAGTAAAAGCTCGTCTGGATGGGATGAGATAAGTAATAAGTTATTAAAAAGCTGCTCATCGGAACTCAGTAAACCTCTTAGTCACATATGCAATTGTTCATTAGAAAATGGAATATTTCCAGAAAGACTGAAGCATGCTATTGTAAAGCCCCTCTTTAAAAAAGGTGACAAAAATCTACCATCAAATTACAGACCTATATCGCTCTTAACCTCATTTTCAAAAGTTGTTGAAAAAGTCATGTACAACCGCATAATACACTATCTTAAATTGAATGACATTCTTACTTCAACTCAGTTTGGATTTAGAAGTGGCATGTCCACTGAGAATGCTACATTTCAACTTACTACAGAAATACTGGAAGCGTTAGATAAAAGGAAATATGCTCTGGGAATTTTCTGCGACTTAGCTAAAGCGTTTGACTGTATAAATCGTGAAATATTACTTCAAAAATTGGATCATTATGGGTTCGATAATTTAACACTTAAGTGGTTCAAATCATATCTTTCTGATAGAACTCGAAAGGTAATAATAAATGGAAATGAATCTAACTTAGGGGTTGTTAAGAATGGGGTACCTCAGGGATCAATATTAGGACCTTTGTTCTTTCTAATTTTCATTAATGACTTGCCCTATAACTTAAGTGACGAATCAAAGGCATTGCTCTTCGCAGATGATACTAGTGTACTTGTAACAGGAATGTCACAAGAACATTTATCAAGAATAGCTACAAAGGCTTTTCACGAGTTAAACACATGGTTTCTAGCTAATAAAATGACACTTAATATTGATAAGACCCATTTTATACAATTTAGGACAAAAAACAGATGTATCTGAAATCTTGAAATTAATTATGAACAGTGATGGGAAGTAATTGAGTAAAAGTAATCAAATTACAGTAACGATTCCTTTTTTGGTCCCATTTACTTGTAATCGTTACTTTTTTTAAAATGTAATTTTTACTGGTAATTTACTTCTGGAAATAAAATTGTAATCGTTACTTTTGAGTAATCGTTACATTTTAGTAATCGAAAAGTATCGAATTGAGAATTTGGCAATGTTGTTTTTTCTACTCGCTGGCAGTCGCTGCAGCGGTGGTGAACTTTGCGTTCTTTTTAAAGCGAACGTAAAGCGCTCTACAGCTGTTGCAGCATCGCTGTATGGTCGCTGCAGCAGTGGTGAAGCGAAGTCAGATCTGGCTTTACGGGTTTTGCTGCATGGGCTATCAGTTGTTCTTTTTTACACTTTAGTTTGCTGCAGCGAAACTGTAGCGATTTAAAGCAGTGACACGACATTCGACATGGCAAGTCAGCATTTCTGCGGAAAAACGTGGCAACGCGACATCAGCCGAGATGAGCGGAAGTCGAAAGTACTTTGTGTGTGTGTGTGTGTTTTTTTTTTTTCAATGGCGACCACAGTCAGAGCAATTTACGGGGAGCGATTCTACATTTAATTAGATTTCTGTATGGTTTCCATTTATTTCAAGACGTGTTCAAGAAATTAAAATTGCTGTTCTCAGCCTATAAAATTTATTTATATCCCTTTCTTTGAAAAGAAGGTTATGTGTTCCACACTATAAAACTAAGCTCAAACTAACCTCAACTTCAAAGTTGATTACCGAGCATTAAAGGCTCTGTTGAAAATACTGCTTCTGGCATTGAAAATTCATTTATGCTGTATGAGGACCAGTGATTTACAACAAGGTGACATTCACATATAATTCTGATAGTAGGATTCTGGATCCTGGTATTATTCTTTTTCTAATTTGATCAAATCTAATCTATTGTGATACTGCAATATTACGCCGCGTGTTGCGGGGTTTCACAATTGTAAATGTCACTTTATGGGTTTTGCTACATGAACTGTCATGGCCTTCTTTTTAACCCCAGTGAAGCTGAAGCAATTTACAGATTCAGTTTAAAAAGGAACGAAAAATGCACCCTATATTTGTTTTTTCTCAAAACATTTTCAGTTAAAATGTTTTCAGTAAGATTGTTTGCAGACGACTGTATCATATATAGAGTAATTCGCGAGGAATCAGATATTGCAGCATTACAAGCTGATCTTAACAAAATAGGAAACTGGACTGCACAAAAAAAAATGAAAATAAACGTTTCCAAAAGTAAGTCTGTAACTTTCGGTAGGACCAGACAAGAAATCACACTGGCATATCAAATAAACAATAATCTAGTGCCACAGGAACAGAGCTGTAAATACCTAGGGATAAATATTAACTGTAATCTTGGATGGGAAGAACAAATAAATAATATAACGAGAAAATCCTGGAAAGCACTACATTTTACAATGCGCATATTAAAGAAAGCCAGTCCGAAGGCAAGAGAGTTAGCTTATAGATCACTAATACGCCCAACAATGGAATATGCAGCTATAGCCTGGGATCCGTATAAGTCATACCAAATTGATGCAATAGAAAAGATCCTACGCAAGGCAGCTAGATTTGTTAAAAACGGGAGGGGGGAAGACGAAGATATAATTAAAACATTAGGGTGGGAACTGCTGGAAAAAAGACGTAGGAAAGTAAGATTAACTGCACTAGCAAAAGCATACACAAGAATCACAGCTTGGGCCGACATAAAAAATCGTTTAGAAGATCCTACATATTTAGGCAGGCTAGATCACAAAATGAAAATCAGACCCCGAAAACAAAGAACGGATGTTGGAAAATTTTCCTTTGTTAATCGCACAATTACAGACTGGAAAAACCTACCTGCAGAAGTTTTTCAAGACAGTCCTCTACGAGTGAAAACATTTAAAAACAAGTTATTAAATATTTAACTAGCAGGTAGATTATAATTTAGAAGAATGTAGGAACTACTCAGTAATGAGCTACAATAGGGTTAAGCATAGGGATAGTGATCTTTTTCTTTTGTTGTTGTTTGTTTTCTTCTCCCTCTCTATGATCTTTCTTTCTCTCGTTCTTAAGCTATTTGTAATCCTAACTGTAAGTGTTATCCTAACTGTAAATTGTAATCCTAACTGTAAGTCATACTTTGTAATTGCTAACTGTATTTTTCTTTTCTGCCACCGGGCATTTGCCCAATTGCAGAAATGAAATATATATACAATACAATATAAAAAATTTCTTATTTAAGTATATTTTGAAATTTGCTTCTCATTCTCAATTGCTATAGGCCAGCGTTTCTCAACCCATGGTCCGCGGACCACTGGTGGTCCGCGAAGATGGTGCAGATGATCCTCAGACATAATTTAAAAATGTCATAAAGCAAGTGGAAAGTAAAGAAGTAAAATTTTTTCACATATTTCGTTATAATGACCTATAATTAATACCCCAAATATTAAGAATATAGGCCTTCTTTTAAAAATGGGATGTAAAATTAGGGGTCCGTAAAATTTGTTAGACATTTTAGAGGTCCTCGGGTTCAAAAAGGTTGAGAAACGCTGCTATAGGCTAACGTCGTCACAACTAATATCCAGGTTAGAGGTAATATTAACAAAACTTACTCAATGTGTATGGAAAAATTGGTATTGATCTGTTTTGTTTGTTTGGTCATTAATAATTTTAGACTTTGTAACGTCCCAAGCAACTTTATTAGCTGTATGGCCCAATAGTTTCTGCCCTTGTGCCCCCCCCCCCCAAAAGAAAAAAGAATTAGGTACCGGTACTGCCATTTTGTAAAGTAATTGTAATTGTAATTTTACTGATTACTTTTGTGCCCCCCTAAAAAGAAGGAATTTTTAGGTACTGCCATTTTGTAAAGTAATTGTAATTGTAATTGTAATTTTACTGATTACTTTTTCAAAAAGTAATTTGTATTTGTAATTAAGTAAAATTTTTCTCAAGTAATTGTAATTCAGCCCAATTACTATTTTTTTGTAATTTTCCCATCACTGATTATGAAACACAAATCATACAAGAAATTAGCAATGTAAAATTTTTAGGACTGCAAATTGACCAAAATATTGACTGGAAGACACACATAGAAATGATAAGTCCAAAACTGAGTTCAGCGTGTTTTGCTTTAAGAATTTTGAATAATATATTACAACAGGATGCATTCCTTATGGTATATTTTGCATATTTTCACTCGGTAATGAGGTACGGGATCATATTCTGGGGCAATTCTTCCCATAGGGAGAAAATATTTAGATTACAAAAACGGGCAATAAGAATAATATGTGGAAAGAAAAAAAAGGGAATCTTGTAAACTGCAATTTGAAAAATTAAAAGTCCTCACTCTTACAGGGGAGTTTATATACTCTGTTATGTGTTATGTAGTGGATAATATAGATAAATTTCAAACTAATTTTAGTGTACATGGACGTACTACCAGAAACATGAATGATCTACACAGACCAAATAACTTGTTAAAAGCTCTTTCAGAAGGGTGCTTATTATTCTGCACTACAGATATATAACAAGCTTCCAAACAACATTAAATTATTATGTATTCAAAGAAAGAGCAAACCTTTCAAAACATCTGTCAAGGAATTTTTAATAACTCACACCTTCTACAATTTGGAGGAATATTTCCAGCTTGGATAAATTTGGCAGTTTGCAGTTTCTGTATATTATTGTTATAACATGCATGTATTTTTTGATCTGACGTGTTCTATATCCTTGAGCCCCGCTCAACACAGGATCTACAGAAGGAGATATCTACATCTACATCTACATCTACATGTAACAAGGTAATTAAAACAGAAATGGCCTAAACAAATGCAACGATGATGGTTGTGCTATCTCCATAAGAGAGGAAGGAATATCATCACACTATATAACTGAATGTAAAGAGGTAAAAAATGGAGGGAAGAAACTGGGGAAACTAAATGGAATAATTTACAAGGTGAGATTGTAGCCATTAAGATGTTAAAATACAGGGGAGCAATCAAGATAATGAAAATGAGAGAATATTTATGAAGAGTTAGAAGTGGAAGAGAAAAACTAGGAAATATGTTACAACTGATTACAATAGCAAATTTGTTGGTAAGGTATTTAGGGTCCCCAATCATGCATTGGAAGAGGGGTAAGACAAACAGGTCCTCTACCACCTACTCTCTTTAATATATACGTGGATGATTTAATACAGACCTACTTCTGGAACATGGGAGGTGTAAACATAGGAGGAAGATGAATAAAGTGCATAAGATTTGTAGATGATATGGTTTTGCTAGCAGAAGATGAAATGACACTGTGTGTCATGCTGATGGAGCTAAATGACAAATGTGAGGACTATGAGATGAAGTTAAATATACACAAGACAAAAACCGTGGTTATTGGAAGAGAACCCAAGACGTGAGAATTAAGGATGAGGTTATTGAACAAGTGTACAGGTTGTACTACCAGTAGCAACATGATCTGTTGTCAAGAAGTAGAATAGAGGATAGCAATGGCAAAAGAAGTTTTTAACAGGAAGAGGAAAATCTTCTGTGGGCCTTTGGAAAAGGAACTAAGGAAAAGACTAGAGAAGTGCTTTGTGTTGAGTGTAGCATTGTATGGTACAGAGGCTTGGATATTATGGCAGAATGAGAAAAAGAAACTGGAAGCATTTGAGATGTGGGTACAGGGAGAAGAATGGAGCATATACCACAGACAGATAAAATAAAAATAAAGATGTGCTAGACAGAGTGGGAGAAAGAAGTGTTTATTGGAAATCATCAGGAAGAGGAAAAGAAATTGGATGGGACATTGGCTAAGAAGAAATTGTCGGTTGAAGGATGCCATAGAAGGGATGATAAATGCGAAAAAGGTTCGAGGCAGAAGAAGATATCAGATGATAGATAACTTTAAAATAATGGACTATATGCAGATACAAAAAGGAAGGCTGAGAGAATGGAAGAGTGGAGAATGCTGAGTTTGCAGCGAAAGACCTGCCCTTGGACAAAACACTATGAATGAATGAACGAATGAATGAATGAATGAATCATGCGTTGAACCTAGAGGTTAAAGCATGAGGAAATGAGACTTGGTGTTAAAAATTTCAGATTCAGGTTTAAGTATTAATTTACTGTAATTACAAGGAACACAAATGTAGAAAGAGGATGGGATTAAAGTTTCGCCCATTCGGACTCTTTACAAGTGATCTTCTATCGCAGCAGTTTAAGATTTTCTCCAACCTGGGAATGTCTTGACTTTGAATTTGACTGAAGACTTAATAAAGACAGGGAAGCACAATTTCTGTTTTTCTGCAACCATTCTTACTTCAACACATTCTTGTTTCAACTGTTTGGAAAATCTGAGAGCTTCTCTTTTGTGCTGCTTCCAAATGCCGAGGACAGATACCTGGTATATGCTTAATTTTATCATTTCACAGATTTAATTACATTTTCCATGAAAACTGGATTATAATTGAATTTTTATGTCAGTACATTTAATTATGAATACCTCTATTTAAAAGATAGACAAAATTGTCCCCCAGAGAGCAAAACTCTGCCCTTCGTGAATATTTTACAACTGTGTATTTTTGAAGCTCTGGTATTCTAGGAAGATTGAACCAGTTGGTAGTGGTAGATTGGTAGTGAGTGTGAAACAAACTAATCAGTATTAAATTGTATTGGAAGTTAATGCAGTGAAGTTATATAACATGGTAATTATAGTAAAACCCTGATAATACCCGACAGTTTGTTATGCTATCCTGCGTTATAAGCTCTTTTCAACTGGTTCCTTAACATCACTATATAAAATCCACCTCTTAATACGCTTGTCATTCTGTTTGATACACTCTTTCATCTGCCGAAAATTCTAAAATATCGTGCTTTTAAGGGTACTAAGAAAATATTTTCCAGACTTCTACATTTACCGTTAGCGCTCGCATGTCCAATAGAATGGAATGCAACTCTTGAGTACCTGCAAGTCTATTCATAGCATGGTTTCAGTCCTCCACGGTCCTCCTTGCTGCATTGTGACTTGATCTTGTGTAATAGTGTGAAATGATTTGTCAATGCCAACATGAGTAAAGGAGTGAAACGGAAAGCTTTGTCGATATCGAAGAAATTAGAAATTCTCCGTAATATGATGAAAACATCGGTATGAATCAAAAACAGTTGGCAGAATCATTACGAATCCCTTCTTCAACGCTTAGAACAAAAGTGAAAAATCATGAAGCGGTTTACGAATTGAACTTCAGTACTGCAGTATATTTGTTCTTACTTTTTTTCTGAAAGGAAAGAATATAAAATACCCTCAGCATAATTACTGTATTTAATCCTTAATTTGAGTCAACAAATGTTTATTTTGATTCATATCTTGATGTTAAAATTGTTAAAATCTAAAAATGACCCACTCTTGCTAATACGCAGTACTATGTAATGCCCTATTTTTAAGCAGACCCTTGAAGAGCGTCTTGCCGAGGTTTCGCTGTATATAGGAAGTTGAAATTAACACTAAACTTCACTTTTGGTACATATTACCTGAACTAGTTTCGGCGCCATTGCTACCATTTTCAACAGCTATACTTCAACTATAGCTGAAGCATAGCGCTCTGTTGAAAATGGTAGTTCAGTTAAAATATACCAAAAGTGAAATTTAGTGTTAATTTCAACTCTCTATATAATTATTAAACTAATCAGTGCAAAGGAGTTAATGCTGGATTATTACTGAATTTATTCCAATGATAGTTTACTTACATGACTGTATCGAGAAAGCTGTCTTCTAAGCACTCTTCCATACCCAGAACATATCTTGATATCTACCAGATCTACTGAGGCTGCTTTTACTTGTACAAGAACTTCATCAAGCATTGTGATGACAGGAGCAGGAACATCATCAACAACCATTATTGACTATAAACATAAAAAGTTAAAGTTATCATTTATGCAAATAACATGCATGACAGTAGCTTACATAAACGTTGATACCTCAAGAAATAACTTGAAAAATTTATGGACAAATGAGGTTACTTTATGTATTTGATTGTAAATTTCAGCAACTATTCACTGATTTTAACAATGCCCTATAAGTATGATGTTCTTTAATTAGTGAAGTTACATATTGTTAAGCACAGTATAGTAGGCAGAAAAATGGATAAGGTAAGCTAGTTACAAAAACAGAGTAAATAACAGGAATTTTAATTTAAAAAATAAAAATAAAAAAAAATATATATAAAAAAAAACTTGTAGGGAAAATTGGAGAGGATGTGTGGGTGTCTGTTAACAAACTATTTTGTTTCCTATGCATGTTTCTTCAGTGGAAAAGGTACATGAACTAAATAAAACTGGTATGAAGCCTTCAAACATTATCATGATAAAAAATAAGAAACACTATTGGTCAAAACATCATTTAGACAGTGAATTGAGCCTCTCTGTCGTAAGAAAGGCTGATATCAGAGTATTACTTGACGATAGCAACTGATCATCTGTTCATAAGCATAATATGCTTGTTAAAAAATCATAATATATGCTACATACTGTCATGGATTGTTGAAGCTGTTAAATTTTGCTGTTTGTATGAAATTTCATGAGCTACCACTGTCTTCAGATGTTTTAAGAAATAAAGGAATACTGCTGATGTGAGGAATTTGTTGTGAATTCATTCTGTTAATATTCTAGTTATCCCACTTATTCCTTCACATATGCTGATCAAACTTTCTCAAGAAACCATAGTCTAAAATTCAATAGTTTCTGAAATATGGCCTATCAACTCCACCTGGCACTTTGTTTTATCAGTTTACCTGATTTTATTCTTTATTTATTTGTGCTAGTTTTCTTAACTGTGAAGATGGAAATACTCCAGTCCTGCCTGTTGAAATTATGTCCAGTCCCTCAGTACAATGAACTACTTTTAATTGTCCACGGACGGATTAGGTATAGGTCCTTTCTTAGGTATAGTTTTGGAAGATAAATAAAGAGGGGTGTTTTAACACAATAAAACAAAAACACTGACTGATATTTTGAGAAAAGTAAACCAATAAACTTGTGAGTACAAAAAAGTTTTGTTTATTAAGTCATAATTTTGTTGGCCTCTATTGTAAATAAAAATAATTTAAAAGCATTTAAGTGCTGATTTTTGCTATTTCTCAACATTTTTCACATTATCTTCGGGATTCACTTATCTGCAAATTCCGTGGACAATCTCAGAAGTTTAATGTATATGGTCTTGTAATACAAGCTTACACTAAAAAAACCTGCTCTATAAAACTTAAAAAATACATTTTTTTTAGCTTGATAACTCGCATTAACTATGTATGTCACATTGTGAGTTTAGGGTCTTTGGGTGTACCGGTAAGCTGTATAATTATGGATGTGCGTATGTTTCTACTGTTATGCAATTGCTGATGACATAGAGGAAAGCCTCAGAACACCAAGAGGGAAGTTCCACACAGCCTTTGTCGACTACTGTAAAGCCTTCGACCAACTAGACAGGGAAATCATCCTCTCAAAACTAGAGAAAATGGCAATAGAGTGCAAACATATAACATCATTAATACGCAACTTACTCACCGTAAACAACATCTACATAGAAGACAACGTAGCCACCTCAAAAGAAATCATTCAAACCAACGGAGTCCTACAAGGGGACCCCCTCAGCCCCCTCCTGTTTAATATAGCAACATACGATGTCGTCCAACATATAAGGCAAGAGGCAGAAACTATCAAGATTTATATCTACGCTGACGACCTGGCTATCGCATCAAGTAGCAAGTCAGAGCTGCAAAAAGCTGTTAACGTATTGGGAAAATGGGCAGAAGACAACAAATTGAAAATTAACATGGATAAAACAGTACAAATGACTTTCAGGAAAGGGGGAAGGGAGAGTCAAGAAGACAGAATCACGCTTGGAAACACACCATTAACCACAGTAAACACATTCAAATATCTCGGCATAACACTTCAGACCACCATCAAATCCTTCAGACTTCATGTGAGATCGAGAGCTGCAGCAGCCACAAAAGCAATGTATGACATTAAAACCCCAACCAAACTCTCCCTAGAAACTGCAATGTTGCTATTTAACATGAAAATAATCCCAATCCTGACCTACGGAATAGAAAGAATCTGGGAAAAACTGGGGATCGGAGACCTCAACACCCTAGAAGCAGTAAAAGCACGGTACCTAAAGGTAGTCCTAGGCGTATCCAGGTATACGAGATCCCGGTTAGAGTATGAGCTCGCCAAGGAAACCTTCCTAATGGAAGACCTGAGGATTAAGTTCCAACTACCTTCTACAGAGAGCTGGAAAAGGTGCCTACAAGAAAGGGAAAATAAGAGAGGAGAGATCCCGATAGAGTTCTACGCCACCGAAGCTATGATAAGCAGATCCTGGACAGAAACAAATCAAGACCTCCGGCACTTTGTCAACTCATTGGCAGTGCACGGATATCATCATAAAGTGTGTAAAACAAAACACTACCATGAACCGGACGCCAACTGCGTGTGCGTGAGATGCAATCAGAACTGTGGCCGTTACCATGTACTTTACTGTGAAAGACGTGGAAAGCCAATAATAGAGTTCTGTACAAAGTGAACGACGGAACACCCACAAACTCTTTATGCACAACTTGTGCGCATTTCTCTCTTTATTTAATTGCTTGTGTTGTTTTTAAATTATATTAATTTTTTTTATTATATTAGGTGAAATAGCGGAGCTGAGTCATAATAAGTAAATATCTACTAAAGCAACCTTTGCAACTGCATGAAAACCACTACAACTATAAAACATGTGTTGATTTACAATGTTGATTACTCACATCAAATCCTCTATAACTGTTGCATACTACTGCTTTCATCCTGGGAACATTAGGCTGTTTTCTTTGCCAGGATAAGCCAATACTAACGCCAACAACCCCTCCCAATACAAATCCAACACATCCAAAATACATACTTGATCTGGTCACTAGAAAAAAAAAAATCAAATTAATATGAATCTAAAAATCAACTAATATTATAATAAATATAATGAATTCAGGGACTCTTTAATTGCACATAGGCTGACCATATGTACAATTTTCAATGGGATAGTATGTTATTTTCGTATTTTTGGCAATCCCATTGTTTTAATGAAAATGCTAAATTTGTACAATTTTTTAATAAAAACTCTACTATAGGTTACTTTAATATTGCTCAAGTGTAATTTGTCATTTGTAATGTAGGCATACAGTTGTTTATCAACATCATGAATACCAGTGAGGTAATCAGAATAAGCACATAGTTGCATTGTTTGATACAAAGTATCAAGATCCACAGCGATTTATTCAGAGAAAATATTACATCTTGTGCTGTAGTGAACAGCTTACTTCGATGGAAAAATTCTTTCTGATGAGATTGTTTAATCTATGCACACTGTGTACTTTTCAACTAATTACTATTATTTAGCCTATTTAGAGAAAATAAAGAAATGGGCCAACACATTTCACTGTTAATCCTACAGAAGAAGCCACAGTTGCTTGTTCACTGAGGAAACAAACTGTGGTTTTGTTAATGAATGCCGATGGTTTGAGTTTCACACATTTTTAGGATTAAAGTTTTAATTTTAAAGCTTTAGTATATGATTGCAATATCAAAAAAGGGCAAAAGTGCAGTTTTAATTATGAAAACAACATATAACAGTGGACAAGCAGTATCTTGATGGAACAAAAATTGTATGCCAACATAACACCCATTTTTCCTTTGCCTCTTTTTAGCATCCCAGTGTCCTGTTTTGACTAAAGGTAATATGGTCAGTCTATAATTACACAGGTATACCTAGTTTAACATAAATCTCATCGGTCAGATAAATTGAAAATTCTGCAATAAATATATTTCAGTAAAGTTGGGAGGCTTAATATTCTAAAAATAATTATCAATCTTACTTTCATCACCAACATATTGCACAAGTTGTGTGTATAAATGATGAGGGTTCAGGATTTGGAGGGAAATTCTTCTCATCTCTTGACTGAAATGAAGGAACCATTGCCATGTCTGGTGAAAGCTCTCTTGGAGCTGCAAAGCCCTTGGCCCAGTCCATACATCCAACGCATATGCATGGGCTTGGTCAGAGTAACTTCTGAACAAGTGTCGTCCATTCTGCACCCCAGAATACAGGTGAACCTATAAACACCAGTGGAAAAGAAATTCTATGTATTTATAAATGGCATTGAAGCAACTCCATTTTGGAAAGCAACACGATTAATAAAATGAAGAGTGTCGGTTCAAAACGTGTTAAGTCCACCTACGATCGTAATGTAGTTTTTTGCGGATTCGCATTCTCTGAGGTGTTCTGCATGATACTACATAACGTTTTTGTCCCAAATCACAACTTTTCCCCGTTTAAATTGAACCTGAAATATGGGGTTCGATGCAAAATGCGTTCAGTCCAGAACTTGGTTCGGTGCAAATTACGTTGAGTCCACATTTTAGATGCGATCACGTGCGAAACACCTGGTGCGTTGAACTTTACGACGTCTATTTTTTGCAAGTGGTCAATAATAAAAGAAGAGAAGCATGGATTTTTTATGATTTAACTTGCTAAAAAAACAGAAATTGTTTAAAATTGGACAATTTGGTACTTCGGCAATAGTTCCTTTTGTATTAGTGCGATCAGATGTGATTGTAATTCTTAAATAAAATACTAACTTTCATCTTTTTAAATGATTATTATTATAGTGTTGGGTCAAAACGTGTTAAGTCCATTGCTTTCGAAACTCTAACTATCACTGGACAACAAAACTGACCTTCAACAAATTTTTTTACACAAAACATATCATTTCTTATGTATTTTGATGTGCTGAGTTCAAATATGGCCTTTGTTTTTGTCTAGCACCCTCAGGTTTTTAGTAAATCGTATACTTACACTTCTAGTCGTTTATAAATAAATCGTCAAGTACCGTAATATCAAAGACTAACTGGTAATATTTTTTTACACAAAACATATCATTTCTTATGTATTTTGATGTGCTGAGTTCAAATATGGCCTTAGGTTTTGTCTAGCACCCTCAGTTTTTTAGTAAATCGTTTACTTACACTTCTAGTCGTTTATAAATAAAACGTAAAGTCGCCGTAATATCAAAGACTAACTGGTAATATTTTTTTACACAAAATATATCATTTCTTATGTATTTTGATGTGCTGAGTTCAAATATGGCCTTAGTTTTTGTCTAGCACCCTCAGTTTTTTAAGCAAAATGGAATAATGAGAAACTGTACGAATAAAGAAATTTAGCTCATGTTGAGAATATTGTAACATTCCCACATCATATCATATCTATTTTTTACAGGACGCTGTTCATCCTTACATATTATTCTATTTGCTAGAACATTCAAAATAGTTTAGAAATTATTTCATTCCATAGAATGCCTAATTTAGTGTAGAAATAAAGGAATTAGACAAAAATAGTGATATTTTAATATGGAAAGAGATGTAGCCTTATTAAGCCTATATGAATGGATTTGTATTGATTTCATAACTAGCTGCTAGATGTCTCTGCTTAAGATGTAGTGTGATTGTGTCTGCTTATCACGTGGTATGATTGTTAGCAGTAAGTTTATGCCAAGTAGCCTATGTTTTGAGAGTTATTTTGATAATTTTGTATTAATTTTTAATTGTGAAATATTATTTGGCTCTGAAAAGAGCCGTTTTGGTGCAAGGGTAGTTTTTGTTTTATTAATGGCCTCATCTTGTACATGGCATACCATTCAAATCTAAAACTCTTTGCTGGATAATATCATAGAATGTCTTCTTATTTCTTCTTTTGCTGGTCCCAATACTTATAGTAATATTCCATAGTAAATCTCATGGTTGTCAGCCTGAAATGTTTATTAATGTTGTCAAGGCACTCATTAAGTGCATCATCAACACATATGCTATTCCCATATGCTAACACATTTCCTAACCTACCTTTTCACAACAGATTTGTTGGCAAAAACAAAGAACAGGTCGCCCCTTAAGCTCCACCCACTCTGAGTTGCTATGGTGACCCATCACGTGACGGTCGGTAAAGGTTGATTTGGAAATGAGAGTTTTAGATTTCAATGGTATGCCACCCCCAAGAAGAGTTGATTAGTAAAACCAAAACAATCCTTGTACCAACTAAAACTTCCTTTGAACCAAAAGGATATTTTACAGTTATTGCAATTAGGTAGGTAGGGTAAAGGAGAGAAGGGACTGAACAGTAGAAAGAGGAAAAGAAGAAGAGAAAGGGGAAACAAATTTTTCCAAATTTTCAATGCTGCTAAACGACGAGACACATCTAGGCTTAATTCATTTATGGTGGAATTACTAGCAGTCCCGATAGTGAGTCGAGTGGGAGGAGCTTAAAGTGCAACCTGTTCTTGGTTTTTCCCTCGACGTATTGGGGGCAGTCTTGCTTACTGCCGATTACATCCTGAACCAAAAGCTAGGATATAGACAATTTCTTGGCAATGCTATCAACCATTTTGAAGAAGTTGTGGTACAAGTCACAAGGGTGAATACAACAGTGCAGTAAAACAGTGAGTTGCATAGCCGCATGCAGAAGCTGGTGGTGGTCAGGTTCTTGCAGGCAACAGAAGTGAAGAGTGGGCGGAGCTTAGCGGGTAGCATATCCTACCTTTAGGCTTAGGTATTAATAAAAAATTGGCTCTAATACCTGTAATGCTTCGAGGCTCTGAGAAACATGAAATAGGACTTCATCCATTCCTCTGTCAAGCAGTACTTTACAAGTATCATTTGATCATCCTACATCTACCTGTAATAAAAACAAGAAATAAGAAGCCATTCCACGGTATTATGCAAATTCCCATATATTTCTTTTCCAACTGAAATGTATGGTTATTTTTGAGTGACCCAATCCAAAGGTCATACTAAAGGGATTTTATCAATGAGGATAAAATTGAACGAAATTATTAATTTACTTAAGACACTAAAACCCTTACCCATAATTTATCTAAAAAGTGTTCATTTAAATCATCACGGCCAATAAGGGCCTTACATTCCTGATTCAGTGAATAATAACAGCAGAAGACATCGAGACGTCCACTATACGCCACACCCCCCCCCGCACGCCACTGCCGCTCACAGCCTGCTATGGATTTCGATCTTCAATCGTTTTTATGTCAAGGTAGGCAAATATCTGCAATTAAATTACTTTCAAATATTTGAATATGTGACAAGTTGTAGTATTCATAATCATTAAGATCTGAAGTATTAAAAATAATATCTTGATTATTCCAAATCAATTCCATTTTTAAAATTCAGTGTACATTATTGTTTCAGTTTATTACTGGTTTCAGATTAGTCATGTTGGCTATTATGTAAGTGGCTCTCGCTCTGCTTGTCTGCCGTCACCTGTCACAGGTTTTGTGAATTTCAAGAGGGCGCATTTTGCGCTGTATCATGCATGTTGTATGTTGTGAATTGTGAATTTTCAACTTATGTGTCTTAAGGAAAATGTTATCTAATTAACATCAACCATCGCGAATAAAAGGAACAGTTGAAATTAACTGTAAAAGTCTGAAAATGACAGCTCCTCCTAAACCATGGGAAGGAATGTGTGTCGGAGGCAGGGCGAATAGTAACATGCAAAATATCACGTAAGTGATAAAAATCAGTAATAAAAACAATATAATTCTAAGTATGTTATGTATATTTTGTTTAGAATTTCAGGGTTTATTTGCGAGTAGTCTATATTCACTATTAACAGATAAAGTGCTGGACTAGATATTCGATTTTGCGAGCTTTTAAACTATTCTGATTGTGTTCATATTTGTCGCAGTTATGGAAAGTGATAATAGTATTACAAATTATCTTCTTTTACTGTCAATTACCGACGTTAAAAGACAATTCGGAACGCGGACAATTCCTTTTTTATTTTTTTATTTATTTTATTATTTTAAATCTTAAGAGTGTAGGCCGAAACAGTGGGTAAGTTAGTCCTAATTATTAAAATATGCGTTTAGTACATGACAGCTTTATTTTTATAAATTTTATAAAATAAAATAGATAGCCTAACTGTAGATAACGTGTTCCAGATTGTTTTTTGTTTTGTTTTTCACCTGGATATATTCATAGTGATGGTGGTCATTACTCTTGATGTAGTGTACATGTAAAACGTAAGCCTGATAATATATCTTTGTGGGCCCATTCCTTTTTATAACACACATGTTTTAATTTGGTTTACAAGTAACTTGATGTACTGGTGCCTGATGTAGATTAGGGATGCCATAGATTACATAGCATAAGACGGCCACCACGTACATGACGGGTCCTGCATTGTTTTAGCAATGCTAATTGCCACTCCTTATCTAATATCAGGGTAAAATCGCATTGTAGAGGGGCCCACTTTGAAAACCAATTTTCTCCTCATACAACACCTAATATCACATGTATTTTGTTATAGATAGTTCTCTGGAGAGGAGATGTTGCCTCGACGAATGATTTGGTCCAACATGATCCAACAAAAAGTTGCATAAAATCCGCCATATTTTTATCTCTGTATGATGAAAAAAATCATGATTGGACGTTAGAGGTGTGACGTCACACCAGCTGAACACGTTTAATTCTGGGAAACAGGATCACCAATACAACGAACCACACGGGGGATACAATAGGGCACATTTACAAAACGGGAGAATTCAGAATACCCTACTAAATTAATATCACTGTTCATAACCTAACAGAACATATAACTAATGTGACCGTTCCTAACCTAACTGCCACTAAACTATAATTTTGGGAGAGTTCAGAATGCCCTACTAAATTAATATCACTGTTCATAACCTCTCACTAATGGTATACAATAAGCAGTGTGCAAGAAGCGTCATGTTTGTCAACCTGCCTCGCTGAGAAACAAAAAACATCACCCGTCCGTGGAAACCTGCGCACATTGCAAGATTGGCCCCCCTACATTGCGACTTTGCCAATATCAGTGCTGCTAACCTAATATTGGTATTTATGACTTGGGGCCAGTGAAGTACACCATTGCCCATGGGTAGATACATTTTCTATTCAGCAAAATCCCAGATGGAATTAGCAGCCATATGTAGGTTTCTCAGTATGAAGACCTCAAACTGAGAAGCAAAGTTATGGTGCAAAGCAGAATGACTGACTGTACTGCTTAAATATTTTCTGTAAGTTAGTAGTAGCAAGGGTTAGCTTATATACCGGTAGCTGATAGATGGGTATGGTGTTAAATTGTTTTTAGAAACAGGAAAAATGGACAAATTTTATGTTGTATTGTTTGGAAAAACAGAAGAATCTACTACAACCTAGCTCCCCATTCCTACTAACAGGACCTGTCTGGTAGACATTTAGCGGCGACATTTGAACTACTAGCAGTGTCATCTATTTTGCAAAAGGAAAAACAAGAAAAAATTAAATAAGCTTAATTCATTTCTCTTTTATTCTCTTCCTTTTCCTCCTTCCTCCCTTTCTCTCACCTCCTCTTCACCCTACCTACCTATTTGGGACCTGTTTCTAACCGTAAATTGTATGCATCAACCGGTAGGCCTATATGAACCTGGGATCAATAGTACCTAGCTAACAGCCTTAACTACTATACCACGATTGATTGCTGAGCGGTGAAAGGAAAATTTATCTATTTAAGTTTAGAGATATTTAATACATGAGAAATAGCCGTTGTGGTGCAAGGGTCGTTTTATATTTGTGAAATATTAAGTTGGCTCTGAAAAGATCCGTTTTGGTGCAAGGGTCATTTTTCATATTGCTACAGTTAATAGCAGACAGTGCAGTAGGCTATAACGTATGTGACAACAGTGAGACCCTGCATTACCAGCATTGTCTTCATCAGACTTGGATTTTGCCCTTCAAGGTTCTCCTTTAATGGACAAAAGAGAGAAATCTGAAGGTACCAAAGCGTAGGGGATTGCTAGGTACAGGTGTTTGCGTCAGCATGATAACGCCCGTCCTCATGCTGCTCATGCAACCATGAAAACCATGAACGACATACACTTCAAGTGCCTCCCACATCCACCATACTCGCCAGATTTGGCACCACATCTTTGGTCCATTAAAGGAGCAGCTTGGAGGGCAGAAGTTCAAATCTGATGAAGACATCCAATTGGTGGTGCACAAGTGGCTATAGCGTCAACCAAAATAATTTTTCTCATGTGGTATCAAAGCACTTCTTAACTAATGGCATAAGTGCATTCTTAAAAGACTCTTCCATATTTGACTATTGAAGGTTGTCAACCTTAGGTGGAGCTAGCTCTGATTTACAACTACAGTTGTTAGCCGCAGAGGATGGTTATTCAGCCGCCACTAACATTTGAAACAGACGCTGTTGGGATACCACCACTAACATGTGGAACCGTCGCGCCCTTTACTGCTAGATTTGGTCCGCCCTGGGTATTTTATTTTCCCGGTACCCACCATATCTGGTGAGCATTCCACTTTCCGCCACCTGTGGAGACACCCGATAGGAGACTAGCAAACTGTGTTTATTCATATATTTTGTAATTTCATTTTCTATGCTATTAAGAACTATGTTTGCTTTCTAGAGAGTCAGTTTGGGAAATCTAATTAATCTTCTTTTCCAGGGATTCAGGAGGTCTACAAAGTTCACTGCCTACAATAGCAAACCCTACAATGCCTGTTGGTGGACCAATGCCCTCTGGCATTCCAACTGTTGTTCCACATGGAACACTAAGGAGAGTGATGCGGACTGTGCCTGCACCACCCCCACGACCATACAGGACTATGAGAGCCACTTATGGTTCCCAATATGGCAGCTATGGAACGGGATATGGTACTGGTTATGGTATGGGCAGCTATGGCACTGGTTATGGTATGGGCAGCTATGGCACTGGCTATGGTGGAGTGGGTTATGGAGGCTATGGAGGAACCTATGGAATAAATCGATATGGATACAACAATTATAACCACTTGCCAGGAAATGATCCAGAAAGCAGGTCAGTTTTAGTAAGGGCCACACAGGCATGCTGCAGTTCTGCATGAAAACATGTAAAATATGCTATATGGATCACATTGAAGCATGTGAGACAGGCCACAACAGCATGTTTTCCCACTGATGAGGAACCATTCATTTGCATCTTCAAGGTTACCTGGTCAGAGAATGGGACAGGGTCTATTTGTTACCTGGTTTTCATGCTGACTAGATTGGCCATACTTGCGTTCTATCACACAGCTTCAATGTCTGGCAGTTGCTGAGTTCATCAACATTTTGAATCTTAATCCCATTTAATAAGTACGGGTTATTTAGATCAAATCTGTCCAATTGTTGGCCCTTAGATGTTATTGCAGCCTGTGGAACAAAAAACAAAGAATAAAACTATTTAAATAATTTATAGTATTACAAAAAAGAAAAAAAAATTAATTATTATATTAAGTTGAAGTTCATATCTGTGTTAAATATATGTTAATTAAATGTATTAATATAAGAGAATTTCAAAATTGACAAAATACTAAAAATGTTAATTGTAGAACATATCCAAGAAAGAATTATTCACATAGCTTTACATAAATGTAAAGAGAAATATCAAATGACATAATTGGTACCATTATTTATGAACTAGTTGGACCCATGGGATTAATTTGCGCTTTAGTCTTCATTCCTCCCAAATAGCAATAATTAAATATAATTTTGTATATGATGAAAAACTTACATTTCTTTAAATGAGTATTTGGTTAACGTTTTACGAATATTGGTAAAAGTAAACATGAAAATGTAAGGTAGGCCTACTGGAAAATTTAAGTATCAGCATATATGGTAATAATGTTGTACAAATCATAATATATCATTTGAAAAGTTTTATTAAAGTTGATGCATGCCAAATGTAATTAAAGAATAAATCTCTAAGTCAGAATGTGTAACCAAGATCAAGAAAATAATGTTCTCTTTGTTGATAATATTTACACCTGTATTGTATCACTTTATTTGCAATTGACTGGAATCCAATTTCTGCTCTATCTGCATTTGTTTCTTACTGATGACCTTGTTCGAACCTAATGGTAAATGAATTATTCCTTCCTGCCTCCATTTAGTCATTCATTTATCATTGCTAAGATACTCCTATTCGATAACAGGCGAACTCTAATCCGTTTGGATAATACACTCTTACGCCGCAGGCTCAAATTGACAAGATAATATTAACTACATGACAATAATTTTATGTTAATTACCCACTGTAGGACTATTGTAGACATTACGCCTGGTAAGAACTGTACAGTATTGTAAATAGTGTATATTAGACATTCAGATTCCAATACCAGGATAACCTATTGTAAATAACATTTGTGACATCTCCAACCCTAATGTACCTTCGGGTGAAATAGGGTTTTGTGTAATGTGGATATTCAATAAATAAATAATAAATAAATAAATAAATAAATAATTACCCACCTTCTTTTATAACGAAATACAAATAATATCAAATTATTAGGCCATTATTAACAGTAAACCATCTTCTTAGTTAGTGCAGTGTAGTGATTGTTGGAAGAAGTTGGAAGTTGTTTTCCTTTAACATGCTACTTGTAGAGGTGTACATATTCTGATTTTAGTTTGCTTGCCCCTTTGAAATTCTGCAACCAGTCACAGCTTTTAACTTGCTTGACAAGAAAGCAAGTCAGATTACAACGATGATAAGAAATACTGTCGCTATGAGTCACAAGCTCTTCATAACCTGATGGGTTTCACAGGACCTGAGGAAACTGCAAGGCCTGGCGGAAAGAATATGAAACTGGGTATAGCAGTGCACTGGTAAGTCGTGCAGTTACGTAGTTGAGGAACTTCAGATGTGTTTAGAGAATTTTATCCTGAAGGAAGCCGAGGAGAAACTAAAATGTGGAGAGTTTGAATTATCAATGAACAAACGTAGCCTACTAGTCCGGCATGGAAAAAATTTTCAAACATTTTCGAGAAAACTTCATAAAATCATTAATAACAATAACAAAAATCCCTTTAGGCAAGCCTACAGGCTGAGGTAGATTTCAAAGTGCTTTTGGTTTAATTTACTGTCGCTGTGTAGCACTCTTCTTCTTTAGCCTTGGCATGACAAACCCACAATAATAACTGCAAAAAAGAGGAAAGAGAACTTTTTCAAACATTCAAATCTCGCCTTATATGAGAACTATCAAGAAAGTAGTTATTGATTTGTAGAGTACTCACCAAGAGCTTTTCAACGATACCCCACAAGACGTAGTTTCGAAAATTTCGAATTTCCATCCCCATACCCCCACCCCCACTCGTACCCCCAAAACCCCCGAATCGTTGGAGTCACTGTGAACTCCATAAGGAGTACTCTAATTTATTCAATCAAAGTTTCCCTCTATACTTCATAGGGGCCGAGATATAAATGTTTTAAAATTTCAACCCCCTCCCCGACCACCCTCTTGCGCCAATTTTGCTCATTAACGAACTTGTCTGAACTATTGGACCTAGAAATAACATAATAAAATTTTATTCAAATATCTTCAAAATTACGGCCGCTAGCATGTAAAGATATATATATATATATACAGTATATATATAAATAAATAAATATATATACATATATATATATATAAATATCACAATTTTTTAACAGGCGGTGCTTTCGTACTTATTATTTATTTATTTATTTATTGAATATACAATTACTTAAACCCTATTCCACCCGGAGGTATATTAGGGTTATAGTTACAAGACAATATATTTGCAATATTACTACTTCTTACCCATAGGCTGGATGCAGGCCTTACTACTCTAAGAAAACAAGATAACTAATATATTATATTATAAAAGAAAACTATAACATCTTAAAAATAGAACACAAAAACTTTTGGAATTCTCTATAACAGCATTTTTTCCTAAAAATATCAAAGAGTGGTTTGTCTAATTTCTTTTTACAATAATCTAAGTGTGCGTCCAATATTCTTCTTTTATGCTCTAGGACTGGGCAATGAAAAATTAAATGTTCAACAGTTTGTTGTTCAGTACATATACATTGATAACCGTTCTGTCTTTGGATCATGAAACGTTGAAAGTAAAAACCAATTTTTTTTTTGTGTTGGTTTCGTACTTAGGGAGGTATGAAACGTAAAGATATGAATGAATTTTTTGAAAGTCATTAGGTAGATTTTCCTTCGAAATCTACCTAATAATAAAAACAATAATTGTATTAAGACGCTAAAACGATTTTTAATACTTTATCCACCTTTTATTTATCTGCATGATGAATTTCTTCTACCAGCATGTAGAAAAGCAAGAAAGTATTACCTACACTTAGTAACTACAGTTGTTTAGCTGATAGGAATGTCGCAAGCTTATTCTGACTTGCCTAGGTTGGGTTTGACCTGACCCACCAAGCTTAAAGAAACCTGCCTGCATGCTAGCTATGACGCTGGCAACTTGCTTGCCTGGCGTTCAAGCGGGTATGGGCAAGCTAAAATCGAGATTTGTACACCTCTAGCTACTTGTAATTTCCAATTTCTAACAGTCATCATCTGATGAGTATCATTGCAAGCCATGTTATGTTCAAAAAGCAAAATTTTACCAGTAGAGCTCAAAAATAAATTATGTCTAAATTATGGGACGTTAAAATTCAAAGTCTTAAAACTTGTCTTTACATATCCCAGATTGAAAAAAACAAACAACATATTCAAGCCTAATAATAATTAATCATTGTATGGAAGTTTACACAGTGAAGCTATATTATAATTTAATAATATTGAGTTGGGTTTAGCACTATGCTTCACTTAATTTTATAAATACCTGTACTAGTTTCGAAGACCCTCGTCATTCATAATCATCAGGTTAACACCAGTTGGTGTTATTAAATTATTAAATTAACATATTCAAGCCTCTAGTTTCACTTCATGTGTATTTTAATATGCTATTTCTTGCAGTAAAAGTAAAAGGTAAAGTGGGCCATGGAGATGCATAGGGTTTCTGGGAGGTTGAGGCTCCCAGATTAAGACATCGGCACAGAAAGGTGGTAGGGTTGTCAGCCATGCACACCGGCCGCTTTTTACCCCTAGGAATACTCCTGGTACTCATTTCTGTTAAAGGCTGAGTCGACCCTAGGGCCATAGTGCCACCAGAAGGATTAGACCAATGGAAAACTCCCACCGAACTCATCGGGAATTGAACCTGCAAGCTTCCAGTTCTATTTACTACAGTACTTTCCAGGGGAAAAATTCAGTTCATTGTTTGTTATCTCGTTATTCAATAATATCTTTCTTCAGAATGCAACTGCCTTGCTGATTTTAATTGCTCCTGTTTCCTTTGGGACTTTCCTACTACAATTATGCTTTCATCCACTGTGAAACACAGCACAAATTAACAGAATCCTTTCTACTCTTAGCACTGATCAAGTCATCAGTTTAACCAACATAATTCACTTTCATGGTAGCCTTCTTGACAAAAATTAGCTGTGAACATAATATATTTGCAGCAGTTGCGAATGTAGATTAAATACAGTTTGCAAAAACAGCCGCTTTTCGCATGTCATTTACACCAGCACAAAATATGATGTGATGCATGAAAATCATGCTGGATACTAAGCAAATTCATCTAAAACTCAGTTTTGTCCAGGGGTGGAAATAATATGGTTTGCAACAATACTCCTCATCTGTGAACTAACTAAAGCTGTCTAAATTCCAGATTCATTCAAATGGCAGAAGAAAGTTCTCGTCCTGCATTCCAGTCTATTGAGTCCCTTGTTCATGCAGTTGGGTCTGTAAGCTTCATGCTGGAGTCTACGTTTAATGCCATGTATAGTTCTTTTAGAGCTGTCTTAGGCGTTGCAGAAAACTTTGGTCGCTTAAGAACATTGTTTGGACAGTTCTTTTCCACATTTGCTGCATTGAGAGCACTGCAATGGTTGTATAAAAAGTTGCTGTACATACTAGGTGAGTAAATTTATGTGATATTGGATGAGTAGGCTACTGTATTTTCAAATGTCCATAGTGTGTTTTGAGGAATTTTTCGTACTATTTTGCTCATGAATCAGTGACCATTCCAATATCAGAATATGTGAAATTTTATCTACAGGACGAGATATCTACATCTACATCTAACCAACTGCAAGTGTCATAGTTTTATTATTTTATTTTATTACTCATTTCATCACACCCAAATGCATTCATAAGGACTGAACACTTAAACTTCATCATATGTGTAGCTTCTTTGATCAAAAACAGTTAATCATTTAACATAGCAATTGGAAGCTGCACATGAACAAATGCAGTTATGAAAATAATGAAAAAAATGTTACATGTGGTGAAACATTATATATCTCGTATAATAATAAGTAGGCCTACAATATTAACACTAGGTTGTGTAATAGCAAACCATTTAAAGCAAAAAATAAAACAGTTTACCTTCTTGTGGAAGTTCTGTTACCGGAAACAAATGAATACATTAGAAGAGTATTCATGTGCAGCAGAATCAACAAACTAAAACTATCAAACTGGCAACTTTAATCATGTTGGATAGGAATATAAAGAATATATTGTAAGAAAGAAGAATGTAAATAAGTAGGATGTTAAAAGTAGTCCAAATGCATAAAATTTGAGGTCTGGACTTTCACAAGATAAATTGATGTATAAAATTAACACATCTCATTGTACCTAGGCATTGCCTATGATACACCCTACTTTGTTTTCAAGATAAGCATTTTTTTAAACTCCTGTAAAAGTATTCATTTGTTATGAGGGTGACCTCAGATTTGAAAGTCATGCAGAAATGGAACTCGTCCCCCCACCTTCCCCAAAAAAGGCTACTTGAATATGCCTGTATATAGGGCTGAAAAGCACAAAAACTGAGACGTACTTCTCACTTTTACTCTTTTTTTTTTTTAATTAATTAATTAAGGGATACTCTTGCTTTTGACTTGGAACATTGCCAGACTTCACCATATATTTAGAATGAAAGTGGACTCACACACAATATGCATAAGAATAATAATCTTGA
Organism: Ectobius pallidus; assembly: GCA_964059195.1. NCBI lineage: Eukaryota > Metazoa > Arthropoda > Insecta > Blattodea > Ectobiidae > Ectobius > Ectobius pallidus. The sequence goes on along the minus strand of CAXKWD010000010.1, from coordinate 94,886,838 downwards.
CTGTCCAGGTGGTGCTGTGTCATCATATCTAAAACCGACGTTTCGGCCCTCAGGTTGTGGCCTTCTTCTGGGTATACTGAGCTATGATGTTTTGTTTTCTCCTTTTGTTTATATATAGTGACGGTTTGATTAGTCAGTCGGCCGCTAGGTCGCGCATGAGGTCATTATTCATTGTCTGACATGAATGGTTGTCATGGGAGGGCCTGTCTACAATAAACAGAGCACTCCACACCGAATTTATTTGTAGACCTGTATCCCCATTTATGTTGTTGGGGTGCCTGCCAATTTCCCAGGCTTCTTTTATTCTCCTAGGCCACCAACGGTCTTCTTTGTGGTGGTCTGGCCAAACAATATTGCATGTTTTGTTACAGTGGCATGGAGTGCTACGGCGTACTTAAGACTGCTATTTTTAAAATGTCTTATGTGTTCATTTAGTCTTTCTTGTATCGTACGGCCAGTCTCCCTTTATAAGCCTTTCCACAATCACACGGAATTTTATACACTCCTGCTACCTGGAGGAGGGAAACCTTATCTTTCATATGAACTAGTTCGTTTTCAAGCTTTGACGGTGCAGTGTAGATTGCTTTTATGTTGGCCCGACGCAACACTTTGCTTATCCTGTCTGTTATATTTGTCGAGTGTTTGGCCCTCCACCGAATGGAAAATAATTAAATATACTTAAAAAAGAACACAGCTTTATTTCCTTTATAACAAAACCTCATGCCATATTTGTTCTTGAATTCTCAACAGTCACCAAGGCCTCCTAGATGCTGACTACAGTATCTGGAAACAAAAACATCTCACCCAGTATTCCCAACATTCTCCCACCAAGTTAACGGATAAATAGGAGTTAACTTAACCTAGTTATGGGAACACAAATTCTGCTCTTTGGAACTAATTAACATAAAACAAATTCAACTTAGTCCAAATATCTTTTTGGAACATTAATAATTCTTCCACATAGAGTTCTTTTTACTTCTTCTTCATCATTTACACGACCACAAGATACATCACTATCCTCTTTCACAGTCTGCTCTCTCCGTTCACAGTCTGGAATAGAAGATTTAATCTCTGATGATGGTCCACTAACTTTTGCTTCTAGAAGGGGGTAAAGTCTTTGAACTGGACGCAGAGCTTCTCCAGTTGCAGTCTTCAAGCGAACAAGGCGGATGACTCCATCCTTTCCAGGCATAGTTTCTATCACCTTTCCTAAAGGCCAGTCCAGTCTCTTCAAATTGTCATTGCCAATTAAGACGACATCACCAACTTGAATACTTCCAAATTGTTTGGCATGCATCTGCTGTTGAAGTTCACCCAAATATTCACTACGGAATCTTTTTCTCAGATTCTCTCTGAGCTTTAATCTGTACTTCAATCTCTTGTTTAAGCTAGAGGATTCAACGATATCAATCTCAGGCACAGACACTTCGTGAACATCCTGAATAAACATTGCAGGTGTTATGGCTTCTAGCTCATTTGAATTATCAGCTATATATGTCAGAGGTCTCGAATTTATCACACTCTCACAGTCACATAATATTGTTTCCATCTCCGAATATGTGAGAGATGAACGTCCTAGTGTTCTCCGAAGTAACCTTTTTACAAGGCCTATTAACCTCTCCCACCAACCTCCCCACCAGGAAGCAGTTGGAGGGTTGAATTTCCACTTTATTCTCTCAACCGAACAGTACTCGAGCACCTTTGACCAATCAATTCGCCTGAAAGCAGTCTCAGCACCAGAAAAATTAGTCCCATTATCACTAAAAATTACAGCTGGTCTTCCTCTCCTTGCTACAAATCGCCGGAATGCTTGCAGAAAGGCATCTGTTGATAATGACAAGAGTAGCTCTAAGTGGACAGCTCGAGTAACTCCACACGTGAATAAACAAATCCATGCCTTTTCAGAGTTTTTCAGGAAAAGGGGTCCAGCCAGATCCACGCCTGAAATTTCAAAGGCAGCAGCATCTCTTACACGTTCTGCTGGAAGTGGTGGAGTGGGAACTCCTAATGGTTTAGCTTCCTGGCGCTTGCAGATAATACATTTAGTTAAGACTGATCTCAGGGTTCTTCTTCCACCTGTCACCCAGAATCTTTCTCTCATAATTGAAAGCATACTCTGAACTCCAATATGACACTTTCGAACATGAGCATCCATAATCAGTCGTGACACAAAGGGATGATTCCTTGGTAGAAGTACAGGATACCGAAAGTCATGGCTATCAGGTCTGTTGGAGATTTTAGTACGTATGCGGAAAAGACCATCATGATCTTCAAAGGGTTGAAGACTGGAGATTCTGGGGTCTGTAGTGCTAGAAAATGCATCTTTCTGAACTAATTTCAGGACCTTTATTTCAGCAGAGTTAACTTCTTCAGTAGAAAGAGGTCCTGTTTTCTTCATATAATTTTCAGAGCCCACAGCTCTACAATTGTTCATGAACCGACACATCCAAGCAATCATTCTAATAATTTTTTCACTCTTTGAAAAGTATTTGTAGTACCAATCACTTGGAAGGGGATCAGCTTCTTTACAAAGCATAGATGAAACAACTGTACTTTTTCTTTCTTGAGTTATAACATCCTCTTCAAATTCAACGTCACACAAAGGCCAATTACTTAGTGGTTGGTACAACCATTCAGGTCCCTCCCACCATGAAGACTGAAGCAGCTTTTTTCCAGAACAATCTCTAGATGGCAGGTCAGCAGGGTTACAGATACCTGGAACATGATGCCACTGTTCACTGTTCAGCCTTTTAATCTCGTCCACACGGTTTCCCACAAATGTAGCCCACTGATCTTCCCTTTTAATCCATGCTAAGACAGTGGATGAATCGCTCCAAAAGTATGATTTACACCCAGTAGGAAGGTCTGCAATTATTGATGCATGAAGTCTAGCACCAATCATAGCTGCTAGCAATTCTAGGCGAGGTATAGTGACTGTATTTTTAGTAGGGGCAACCCTTGTCTTTGCTTGGATCAGCTGTACATTTACTTGCTGACTCGTCTCTACCCTCAAAAATACAGCTGCAGCGTAGGCATCCTTGCTGGCATCACAAAAGGTGTGAACACTCCATTCACCAGGTTCACTGTTAGAAGGTAGCCATCTTGGGATCTTCACATCTTTCAAACATGCTACATCACCTGCCCATCTTGCAAATCTGTTTGCGATGCTTTGATCCACCTCTTCATCCCAGCTAATCTTCAAACTCCACAATTCTCTTAAGATAAGTTTTGGTTCTAGAGTCACAGGAGATGAAAAACCAATTGGATCAAACACTTTATGGGCTGCAGAAAGAATAGTCCTTTTGGTAATTTTCTCTGGAACATTTTGGAAACATTCTGGGCTTATTGCCAATGTGTCATCTCTTCTGTACCAGGCTAAACCAAGTACATTAGTGAGGCAAGTCTCTGGAGGAGCATCTGGATCTGTGAACTCCCACCCTCGTAATTCGAACTTGCCATCAGCCATAACTGATGTAGCTTCTTGAATGAATGCTTTAAGCTTTCTGTCATTGTCAAGACTAATGATCACATTATCAACATAGAAGCTATCCGAAAGACTCCTAATAGTGGCCTCGGAATATGGGGAAACTTCAAGTTGGCACTCATGAAGAACTCTTGTTAGATGAAGTCTTATAACAGCATTCAGCAAATAAGGACTACAAACAACACCAAACACAACTCTCCTGTGTCGATAAACAATTATATTCCCTGTTTCATCCTTCCATAAGAATCGTAGGAAATTCCTATCATTGGTACATATACTAATCTGCAAGAAAGCTCTCCGGATGTCAGCAACAACTCCTACTTTCTTCAGACGAAATCTTAAAAGAAGTGGGGGTATCTCTTCTATCAATACTCTCCCCTTCCCAAGCACATATTCAATGAGGGACTGTTCTTTTCACGAGCTGATGCATCGAACACAGGCCTAATTTTTGTAGTACTATTTTCTTTGACAACATGTCTGTGAGGAAGATAATGACATCTGTCACTAGCAATCTCTGAGTCAGGAACTCTTTCAATTACACCTTCTTCAACCCATTCTTCAAAAACATGTTCATATTCTGAGTACAGTGAATTAGCTTTTAACTTCTTGACTGTAGAATCCAGTCGTTTTTCAGCAAGAATGTAATTCGATGGGAGATGAGGGTGCCTGTCCTTCCAGGGAAGCTGGACTTCATATCGACCTTCAGAATTTACATTCACAGTCTCTTCAAAATGCTTGTCAACTTCTGCCTGCAATTCAAGTTTAGTTTTCCTATCTGCAGGATCAGTAATGCCTATCAGCTCCAATTTCCATAGATCTGAGATATTTAAATCATTAATTAGCATTGAAGTTACAATCATAGCAGTTGTAACCCTAGGTTGTTTAATGGGGTATTTACCAAAAATTGTCCATCCCAACCTAGTCTCCATAGCTTCAATCCACCAGATAAATTTCTGATATTACCAGTGAATAGTCTAGCAGAAACATCAGCACCAATCAGGATTTCTATTGGTCCTGGAATACTTATAAATTGTTGAAAATTATTAGTATGACCAACTATTTCATTAACCAATGCTTTGTCCTGAACAAGAGGTACATTATCACAAATACTGTCTTGGTCCAATACCTCAAAATTGCACAGAAAGTCATTACTGAGACTGGCCAGATAAATTCTATACTTATCATGCTCACAACTTCCAGTCTTTTGACCTCCAAATAGTGAATGGACAATTGTTTCCTTGCCAACAGGTGAATAGTTCATCTCTTGTGCTGTCCTCTTCAAAATGTAAGAACGTTGTGACCCTGTATCAAGAACTGCCTTCACAATACGTTCTGAACCATTTCCTCGTACTTTCACTTGTAGCGTAGGAAGCAACACACTGTTATCACATGTCAAATTGGCAAGAGCTTCATCCTTATGCTCAGTCATTTCTTCGGGCTTGGTAACGTCCGTACTGGTAACCACATTCTTGTTTCTCTTTAAGTCAGGACACAATAAGATAACATGGCGTTTGTCACAAATCAAACACTTTCACTTAAAGGTACACCTTTTCGCCATATGGTTTGGCTTAACGCAAATGAAACAATGTTTCTTAGCTTTAATGATATCAAGCTTCACTGAAAGCGGCATATCTCGAGCTTTGTAGCAGTCAGCGCTACTATGCTGTACATCATTGCAAAATATACAAACTGAACGTTTATCTTCTTGTAATGAGAGTAAACCCATGACTGTAGGAACTTCGGCTTGTCTTGAATATGATTTTGGACTGCTGTCTTTCTGAACTTTCTTTGGTCTATCAGTTGACTGCTTAAAACCTGACATGGCAACATGGATGCGTTCTTCATTTTGAACTTCAGCTTTCATGAATGACATGAACTTATTAAGCCTTTGTTCTGCATTAGATATATCACTGTATAATGAATTCCGCTGCCATACTCTTAAGAAATCTTCAGTCATGCATGATTCTAACAAAGGGCAAAGGATTGCTGCACACTTTCCAGTTGTAACACCAAGAGATTCAAGTGCCCTCAAATGACACTCCAGTTTATCGTACATATCTGTGAGGGAACGGTATGATTTATTTGCAGGAAGGGTCAAACTGAGAAGATCCCTTATATATACTTCAATAAGAAGGTCCTCCCTACCAAACCGTTCTTGAAGTGCCTCAATCACTAATGTGTAGTTATCATCTGTAGCTGGGAAACTGTCTACAACAGATCTAGCTCTAGAGTTTGGTAGAATAGCTTGCATCAGGTAATAAAATTTATCTACCGGGGCAATCTCTTCATTATTGTGTATACGTTGGAATTGGTTCCAAAATGGCAGCCATTCCCTGAGTTCACCGCCAAACTTGCGAAATTCAATGGTGGGTAACTTGATTTTCCTATTTGTTTGAACATTAGATGACGGTTCTTCACTTGCAACAGATAGTTGATCTTGAGAATCAGTTTTTGAGCACCGTACTTTTAACAGTGTATACTTATTACGATACTCATCAGCAGCTAATGCCTCTTCTTCTAATGCTTCCTCAGTTGCACCATTGTCCAACATATAATCCATAACTTGTTCATTCAGCACATTTATCTTCTCAAAATATCGTTCTATATTATCAAATGCTGCACAAGCTTCATCATATTTCTTCTCTTCTAGAAGCTTCTGCATTGTAGCTGCATTTCTGGTAAACAGACTTCTTTCAATTTTTCTTCTACTTTTAATTTTCTCCATTGTGGAAGTAATCACAAAACACTGACAAAAACACTATCGTGCCGTCACTTTGGGCGCCAAATGTCGAGTGTTTGGCCCTCCACCGAATGGAAAATAATTAAATATACTTAAAAAAGAACACAGCTTTATTTCCTTTATAACAAAACCTCATGCCATATTTGTTCTTGAATTCTCAACAGTCACCAAGGCCTCCTAGATACTGACTACAGTATCTGGAAACAAAAACATCTCACCCAGTATTCCCAACAATGTTCTTGATATAAGGAAGTACAGTCACCCTCTGTGATGTAGTAGTTTTCTCGTTCCTCTTGCCCGGAGAACTACTGAGTGCCTGTTTTATGGTTCTAGTACTATAACCATTAGCCTGGAAGATTTTAGATAGTTATTCTCTTTCTAACGGCAAATTCTCATGGTCACTCACTCTGAGTTATTTCAGTCAAACTACATGAGTGCCGAGTGTATTCCTTCTCCATTCAAAACAAAAACGATAAAGTATAAGTGATAAAAAAAATTATAAATTATTTTATGTGGGGGACTGAAAAATGTGACATATCACATCATCTGTCACTTAGCTTTAGTTTCGGTCCTTGTCTATATAATTCTAAAATCAAATTATATCTAGGTTTAGCTACATGTAGTTATGGAGTCTTCATGTCTAGAATTAAAAACATAATATAAATTATGAATTTTTACCCCCTTTTAAATTAATTTTGGTTGCCACTTGTTCTTTGTTCTGTCTTTCCATTTTTAACATGATAATTATTGCTTATTTTGTATTATCATAATTATTATTTTTATCACTTGAGTCATGCCATTAATTATTCTCAGCTTTTGTCTTCCTCCCTGGTACTTTCTCATCATATTAAATCGTCTACTTCTTATCTTTAAGATCAAGTTGACATAGAACTTCTATTGTAAAACACATAAAAATGTAACTCTGGAACTGCCTCTGAGCACGAGTTCTTGCTCTTTCGGGGTTTTAAGACTAACCATATTGATTCAGCTTGTATTTTTTTTTCTAAATTATTAATAGGCTGTGTTTTGGTTTATGATATGTATTCTTTGTGAATTTTAGTAATTTTATAGTAGGCCTATATTGTATGTGTGGTATAATAAATAAATAATAAATTTTTTAAAATGTGATGACATGTAACTGAGCTAAATTTTTTATGAGGGCGCTTGGTGCCTTAAAAATAAATTTAGCATACAAGTATGAAAAACGTAGAAATGAATAGCATATAAGTAAGGTTCTACCACATAATGTAAATTTTCGTGAGTAACTTGTAATATCAAATTTACTATGAACTATTTTGGTATACATTTTCATTTGCTAATATTGCTTTTTTCATGTGCATTAAGGTTTAAGAAAAGTGAACCCAGGACGTGAAGAAATATGGCAACAGGCTGCAGCTGGAGTTGGTGGTTTGCCTGCAGGAATTGACACAAAAGAAGCACGATCATCATGGCCTATACTCATGTTTATGGGCATTCTGTGCAGTGGGCCCTATCTTGTGTGGAAATTGGTGAATTCCATAAACAGTGCTACAGCTCTCAATGGTAAGTTAGTCTGATTTGTACTTTGTTCTGTTACTAATCTTGACTGACTGACCTTAATATCTTATCTGATGTATAATGTGACATGCAGTTACTTCAAGATGTCACCAGCACAGATGACACTGTTTCCATTGCAGTCCATAAATGACAGAAAAAGGTCATGTACATGTTTTAAAGATCTCCACATCCCTAGAGCTAAAAACAGCATAAATTCAGAAGGCTATAGAAAGATAAATATCATGGCACAATCGAAACAATAGTTACAGTAAACAGAAGGCAAAAGTCAATATTGCAATTCCAAAAAAGAAATTCATAATTCTTATAGGAGCTCAGTTTCGAAATTAAATAACTATTGTATTTTACGGACCATAACACACACTTTTTTATCTTGAAAACAGAGCCTTGAAAGTTGGGTGCGTCTAATGGTCTGAAGTACGCTAAAAAATTAAATAATGTTAAATATAGGCCTATTGCCAAAATGGCATGGTTATAAACAAGGTGTTGTAAATGATAAGATAGTTACAAATTTTGGCACAGACTGTACATCAGTGCACTTGTCACAATTGTAAAATGAGGGTAGCTGGAAGCCAGGTATACAATGCAAAAAAAAAAAAAGGAATGTTGAATTCTTTTATACTAAAGGAGTTGTCTCCACCAGGTGTTTAAATGAATGCAGTAACCTCTGAACAGCCTTGTCTTGTTACACTTACTATATGCTGAATTGAGGGTTAGAGGGTGTAAAAGTATTTTCAGTCTTTCATTAGAAATCAGTTCAGTTGTTACAATTTTCGCAATGCCACCTGTACAGAAGAGATTTTCACAATGTTTCGTACAACGCACGTTTTAAGTTAAAAGTGATTTACGCTGATTACATTGTACAAGGTTATAATGATTTATATAATGAAGTATATTATTCCCTTTAAAAATTTTCATTTAGAATTACATTAAATTTGTTTTCCTTTAAATTTCTGTCCTAAAATAAAGATGCGTCTTGTGGTCCAGAGCATCTTATAGTTCGTAAAATACAGTATCTATTTTCCTCATACTTTCAGATTTAATTTCATAAAAAAGTTGTATGGCAGGAAGTGTTTCAGGACCTTGGGAAAAAGTACATATTCCTACAGCAATAAACATCACATACTTCAAAACAATGAAAAAATTTTGTAACATACTGTGGAATACTGTGAACTTAAAAAGAAACCAAATTGACAGTACCGGTACCCTAAGAAAATAAATGCAATAGCACATTTCAAATCTTTCCACCACCCCTGTTCTGTTCCTCCTCTTAAAGTGCTTAAAGACCCGGGCTTTATAGTAAACCACTAGTAGCTTGTAAGTCGCCACTGGGTTCGTATCTCATATTGAGAACGCCTGGTGGTATTCTGGGATTGTGAGTCAGTTGGAGAATTTAATGTTGTACTGGCACGTTGCCATGGTAGCTCAGTTGGTTAGAGCATTGGCACGGAGTGCCGAAGATCCTGGTTCAAATCCCGGCTATGGCATTGAATTTTTCATTCTGACTTCACGTGTCCAAATTATGAGCTTATTCGTTAACTGTTTTCTTTGCATTCTGGTATGGATGTATAATTTGCATCATAAACTGAACACACAGGTTCTCCATCACTATGCCTTAACATTATGGTGTGTTTTTAGCCAATATTCATTTTGTGGATTTATTCATACATCTATGAACGTATTCATTGAGTCACCGAAGAGTCATTGTTGAAGTATCAGTATGGTGATATTTCTTAGATGACAGATGCTCTCCACGTAAAAATCTGTAGGAAACCTAATGAATATGAACATGAAAGTTCATTTTGCTTCAAAATGAGAAAAGAAGAAAGTTCTACATAAACAGTCGGTTACGTAAATAATGTTTTCTAGGGTGAAACATGTGCTCTACAACAGGAGATTTAAGTAGGAAGGATGAATATAGCTATGCTTATTTTCCTATAGAGAGCCCAGCGATTTGACAGCTCTGTAAGAGGATGTTAAAGGGTTAGGGAAATTTAGTCTAGAGGCTCTAAATTTGGCTTGGAGCTCTTTAACTTGCCATAAATTTATGTCAGAGAATCCACATTTTAATAGTTTCACAATAGACTTTGGAGAATTTTTACATCTTGAAAATCTATTGACCTCTATCAGGTTTGAAGCTACAAACTTCATGTCAAGAGACGGGCATTAAGGTTGTCTCCGAGAGACTTGAATTGAGACTATTTAAGTATAGGTAGCTGGGTTTAAGAAAAGGGTCAAGAGTTTGTTTCTCTAACGTTGTTCTTAATTGCCAGTGAGTGACTTAGTTGTAATCTTGAATATGTTACTTTGCCCCTGTAAATTTCCATCAGTTAATCTTCATAACTGAAAAGCTACATTTTTTCATAAGAAACAAAGAGCACTTCAGTGTAAATAGGTGGTACTGTTATGCTCCTAACGTATTCCATAATATTAAATATGTTGCATTCTGAAACTGATACAGAGTAAACTCTCTTAACTGGAAAAATAGTTTGAGATTTTCCGGATAGTTGAGTGTATACTTTTGGATCCTATTATAGCTACTGTAAAAATTGCATGATGAAATTTCTTGTGAAATTTCTTGGACTGCAGGTCATAACCAGGGTCAGGTTTTTTGGTGTTTGTTTAAAAAAAAGTATCGTGAAATATACATAAAATGTCGAATTTATAGCTGAAAGTATAACAAAAAAAAAATTTATGGTAATTTTTAGTGTCTTAGGCCTACTCCTATGATTCTTATACTACTGGTATTCTTATAAAGTATAAAATAACATTTTTATTTATTTCATGTAAAAGAAAAAGAAAGTTGTATACAAAATAATTTGTCTCTTTTATTAAGTGCCAGAATGGTACTTTATGAGATCGTGTAGTAGAAGGGAAATGTCTGTTCGTCCATGTGTCTGTAGGCACGATAACTCGAACATGCTTTATTGGATTTTCATGAACCTTGGTATACGCCTTTATAATGTCCGTGGGACGAAGCCTATTGATTTCAGACCAAATTGGTTGACTGGTACCAGAGTAATGCCCAATTTAGTGCCTATTTGATGGTAATATATTAGACAGAATTTATCAAATGCAATTCAGTTCTCATGACAACATATTGTTTACAGTGTTCATATACGGCTTTGGAAGTTGCAATACAGATAGCTTTGACAAATAACATTACCCACATATTCCTTCACATATGCTTATCAAACTTCAGACCTTTGTTCTTCCGTAATTAATCAAGCTGGAGCTTAACTCAGAAATCAATTACAAAAATAACTTATTTTCTGGATATCATATTGCAATTATCAGTGATTAAACAAAAGCATTCTGGCACTTTGTTATATCAGTTTACCTGATTCTATTTTATTATTGCATCTATACTTTAAGAACTTCAAAATGGAAGGGTTTCTAACAGAATGTTCCAATTCATGATGTCTCAAGTAAACAGAAGATACAGCAAGTTAAAAAGACGGTTCACAATCTTTTCGATCTTACCTCATGCACTTTCCTTTTAATGGTATTTTAAACTGTTTTGTTGGTCTTCTTAATTGTTTTAGGCTTATGTTTAACAACAGGCCTTATTCACACTTTCTTACTTCTTCACAGTTTTGTACACACTGCTTATTCCTATTCCAGTTGATTTCATTGTTTTGTTCGCTTTAAAATTTACGAATATTGATATATAGTTACAGATATGAAAATGTAATGGTTAATCTCTTTCTGTTTTGAAACTACTAAATTGATAGAGCTGAAATTGAGCATGAACATAGTTTTTATACCAAAAAGGTTACAAGGCTACAGTAGTTGACTCACCTTCATTATTTCATCTAATATCATAATCATTAAAATTCAATATCAGTCAAAATGAACAAAAACCATGACAAAATAAGAAATGAATAGATGTAGGCTACATCAATATTTCACTGCCTACTGTAAACCTGAAGATCCTAAAAGATAGACCTATTTAATTACAGAACTTTATATGGCTGTTGTATTGAAATACAAGAAACATTGAATTATGATCAATATGTGTTTTTTTATCATATCATTACATTATTATTGTCAACCGTTGTTAAATCGATTGCTGTATGTTTTCTTATGAACACAAATAAAATTGTTTAGGAGGATGTTGAATCTTTATAGAAAATCTAGAAATGCCCAATTGGCATCATCTGCGCAACAGAATGAGTCTGATCAAGCTTAGCTAAATATGCTGCAAGTCAAGTTGCCCAGCGATCTAGCGAGACACCAGAAGAACAGTCTGTATATATTCACTCCAGAGTGAAAAGCTGTAAATACTGTGTATACAGTAAATTTATTCTTTAAATTATGTTGTTCACAAATTGCTCCACAAAAATTACAAAAACACAAAAATAATTTTAAACATTTAAAATGTGAGGTCACTTCCTCACAAGGTTTCTTGGTTAATACTAAGAACTGTGGAAAATACTTTTTCACCCTTGTGAAGGACGGGTAACCAGCTAGAAGTTTTTGATAACTTTCACTTTTCACTGCTGTCAGAAACTAAACTTTTTTTTTTCTTAATTGGAGACATAAATTTCAAAAAACCACTCCAGAATTTTTACCATACTCAGGAAATTATTCCATTTTAATATTAAAAAAACAAACATTTAACAATTCTACGAACTGTACTATTATGCACAATCTAATACAGCGCATGTTTGCGACAAATGTTTTATTATTTGCGCAGTAATCTTCCAGATCAAAACTTGTTCTTCATGTTATTATTACCCATTTTTAATTATTTTATGGTATGTAAAGAAGCTCTCTTTCTGTTAATAAAAATGTCAGAAAACTGTGTTAAAATCTCCAAATTGAAAACCTGCTCCTTCATGACATCAGTTGAACTGCTTGAAACACCCATGCCATCTGTTGCAATGGTGGACAACAAGCTACGTAAACTCAGCAGGGGAGGATTCTAATGCACAGCAAATCCTGGGCTTTCACAGATATTATTGTAAAAACTTAAAACCTAAACATTTAATTGTGGTCAGACACAAACAGTTGTATGCATCTTGACTATATTAGGCTATATTAAAAAGCCTTAAATTAAAGTGGTGACTGCTAGAATAGGGTATAGGGTATTCACAATAGATCTATTAAGAAGCCGACTTACACTATCCCTCATTAATCTAATCTAATCTAATCTAGAGTTATTCAGAGGGAATTATACACAAAACAAGATGTGTTTTTACTGTGTATAACTAGGGATAGTCACATTTCGTTAATCCCCAAAACACGAAATTAGTAATAGAAGTTCAAATTACTGTAATAAATTCGTTTCTCGTGTTTTTTATTCAAAATATGTATTTATTCATTCGCGAAGTTTTGCGAAATGTGACACTTTTCGCGAAATACCCGGTTTTTAAGGCTTTATCCCATTTTTACGCGAAATACGGGCAAATGTAAAAGTTCTACTTTAAATTAACTCATACTTAAATATACTGTATTTTTTTATCCACGGAAAATATTTTAACTAAAAATGTGAGCCGTTGATGAAAACGTGAGTCGTCGGCTTTATTTGAAACGCGAAAATTTCAAGGTCAACTGAAGAAGGGACTTTAGAGGAAGAGGGTGGAGGAAGGAGTTTCTGGCACCAAGATGTCGGCGGTCGGCGGATAATTCACGGCCGAAAGAAGTAAACAAACTGCCGATTTATTCTTCCAGTCTTTATATAATAGCAGAATAATAATAAAAATTTAATAATGAATTAAAACAACCTGTAAGTTACGTATTTCAACAATCTCGCGTTTAACGAGTGGGTGTTGGAGGCTACAACCTGTAACGTCATGCTTCCCGCCGAATCCCACGATATTCACTATCGATGTTAAAATCGGCGGTACTCATCGATGTGACGATAATATCGATCTATTTTGACGGAAAACATCGATGTATATTTAAAATAAAAACGCATGGTTTCAGAAAATTAGGCAAAATTCATAAATAAACTGAAATATTTCCATGAAAACTATCGATGTTTTTAGAAATTTTGTCAACACAGCCTGAATGTCCGACTCAGTATGTATATTCACGAAAATTAATTAAAAAAACTGTGAATATTAAAAAAAAGTGTGCGTGGAACGCCACGCGACAGAAGTGAAACTTGTTTTAATTCTTTGATTTTTTAAATTTTGGATTATTGGATTTTTTAAATTTTGGATTGTAGAACTTTTAAATATTGGGTTTTTGGAATTTTTTATTTTGGATGTTTTAAATTTTTGATCTTGTAATTTCTAAATTTTGGAATTTTCGATTTTTTATTTCGGATTTTCAATTTTTTAATTTGGATTTTTAATTTTTTAATTATGGATTTTTAATTTTTAAATTTTGGTATTTTTAATTTTGTAATTTTGATTTTTTTAAATTTTGGATCTTTAAAGTTTTTTTATTTTTAAATTTTTGTAATTTTAGATTTTTAGATTTTTTAAATTTTGGATTTTTTAAATTTTGGATAAGCTTAATCATTGAGTTGATTGTTTTCTGTGCAGACCGTTCCATCATACCTCACTAATTTTGTGATGATTTTGAGCGTAACACTAATTTCGTGATGATTTTTTACGTAACGCAAGATTTCGATCTACCCCTACCGCGGCTAAAGAAGTTTCACTTCAAAAACATCAATGTCGGGGAGAAACATAGATTGTTTTCCATCAATGATGGTGATGATGATGACGAGTGATTATTTTAACTTTATTCGTACTTCTGTTTTTTAAGATCTACATGTTAACAAATAAAATATTTTCGGATGAATTTGTGCATTTTTTTTAACTGCCGTAACCACAATGTAAAGTAAGGAGTTTATTTAATTTTAAAGTAAAATACAAGCGCCTCAAGTAAATCAGGTAAGCTGTTTCATTTTTATTTCATATGAATTCAAGACATTGTCATATCACTCCTGGATGTTTCTTGATATATATATAACAGCCACCTTGCGAGTCAAGAGGCCCTTGCCCTTTAGGGATGAAACGGGCTAATTCTAATTCTAATTATCAGTGTACGGGAAAAATGCAGATTTAAAAGCTGATTTTCAAGATTTCTTTTTTTTCCCCCCATTTTTATGACGAAATTCAATTTTTAAATAGCGAAATATATGTAGAAATTTTGCATTTTATTTGACGAAATCCTGAGTTTTTATTCACCACAAATCATTAACTCTATGTATAACTGCATGTTTAAATGAGCATTTTAATTTAAAATAACTTATTAGTTAACAAAACGAACTGTTTAGAGTAATAAGAGTGATGTGGAATGGCAAATTTAAACTAAATGCATGGAATACTTACATATCCCCACTGTAGATAAAAATTACCTTAGATAAAAGTTGTCATGTTCAACGGCACACTGTGGAAGGGTTAAACCCCTCTTATACTACTATACATCATATAGTAGATTAAGAAAACTTTTTTTTACTCCTAGAGTAAACACAAATCTGCACAAAAATTTACCAGTAAACCTAACTTTGAATAGGTACAATCAAATCCACCCACTTAATATAGATATATTTAAAATGAATCTTATACAATTTAATTCTACTGCAAGCCAATTGTTAAAACTTGTCCAAAATGGTAATTCATAGAAATCTGTGTGTGTGAATAGTCATATATGATATTGTCAACATTTAGAGATAGACCAATCTTCTGAACCCCAAAACAAATCTTTTTATATCTCTAAGAAATGACATATTTTCTTTTTTTTTACTCTTATTGCTTTTTCTTTCTTCTTCACATTCCTCATGCTTGCTTGCTTTCTTATCTCTTTATTCTCTCCTATTCTCTTTACTTCTTACATTTACATAGGCAATTATCCTAAGTTTCCTATTTGTGTTATTGCAAGTACACAATGCATTTCTAGCATGGTCATGAACATTGTAATGTTCATTCGTGATTAAATAAATAAATATGTGGTATCATGCTCCAGTCTTCTTCAGCAATGAATGTTGACTTGCTTGTATTTTGTTCTGTTTTTCATGAAAGTGTACGACTCAAAGGATTGGAAGATGGCTAAGGAACCTGTCTATGTGGCAGTGGCTCTTTTTGATTTTGTTGCTGAGTCACCTCAGGAACACAGCTTCAAGGCTGGGCAGCTTCTGCACATTGCACCTAAAGATCTGCAGCCAAAAGACTCCAAAGACTGGATACTGGCTGTCCTTCCTCCCAGAAACAGTGTCAAGTATATTCCTAGCAATTATGTAAAGATTAAGTATGTATCTGGTTTGAGCTCACCAGACATTCTAGCAGGATATGCAAAAGAGAGAAGTCCACATCCTAGGGGTGTCGAGAATGGAGGTAAGTCTGCACAATTAATTTAATTCAAACATCTGATCCTTTAAGTAGGATTTGCAAAAAAAAACACTGATAATGCACATGTTTTTACATAGAATTATTGTGACTATTTAGTTCATGCAACAGTGACCAATGCGGTGTAAGGATATGTCAAATTTCAACCAGTCACTTTATTTTTATTGTTTATTTCTATCGCACCTGCATTCAGTTGTTCTTGTATATAAATTCAAGCCAGCACACTGAAGTTTCTTTATAGCTTCTTTGATCTGCATGATTAATTGTAAAGATCAACATTTTCCATGTCCTGTACATCCATAATATCAGATGATTTATGGCCGAGTGCACGCTGTAAACATTGCACTTTATTCCTACCAAGAATAGATAAGAGAGTCACCGTGACTGGCAGATGTGCAGAGAGAGAGTGAAACTAGCGGCCATGAAAGAAACAAACACAAATTGCTCCATGGGAATGGATTCATACCAGAATAACCGCAATATATTTGAGCGTTTGGAAACCACGGTATTGTAGCAATAGTGCACAGGTTTTCTTAGAATGCCCCGTTATTACTTTTACCCCAGTTACGAAACAGCTGAGAAAACCAGAGACTGGTGCACTCTGGCATTAATCTTTTCTCGTCTAAAACAAAGCTAAAGTGATGAATAAGTATCATTAGATCGGATCTTTTACGGACTTCTAACATAGCATACTTGCAACCCATCATCCTTTGTGACTCAGGCTGTAAATCCTGTCTTTGCATGAGGTTGACACAACTGAATAAGTACTTGTTGCAGTACTGCCATTATTATGTGCCAGTATGGTACTTTATGAGAATGTGTGGGGGACGGGAAAATGTCGGTCCGTCTGTCTGTCTGTCCGTGTATCTGTACATGCCATAACTCAAATACGCTTTATCGGATTTTCATGAAACTTGCTGTACGCATTTATAACATTCATGGGAAGAACCCTATTGATATTGAACCAAATCGGTTCACCGGTACCGGAGTAATGCCCAATTTATTGCCTATTTTAATAGGTTATATTAGAAAGGCGCCATACCTCAAACACGCTTTATAGGATTTTCATGAAACTTGGTATACATATTTATGATGTCTATGAGAATTAACCTGTTGAATTTGGACCTAATCGGTTGACCGGTACCGGAGTAAAACCCAATTTAGTGTCTATTTTAAAGGCGCAATAACTCAAATATGCTTTATTGGACTTTTATGAAACTTGGTATACACATTTATAATGTCCATGGGAAGACGTCTATTGATATTCGACCAAATCAGTTACCCGGTACTGGAATAATGCCCAATTTAATGCCTTTTATGGTAATATATCAGAAAGTCGTGATAACTCAAATATGCTTTATCGGATTTTCATGAAACTTTGTATACCCATTTATAATGTAAATGGGAAGACTTCTATTGACACTGGTCCAAATCGTTTGACTGGTACCAGAGTAAAACCCAATTTAGTGTCTATTTTAAAGACGCGGTAACTCAAATACGCTTTATCGGATTTTCATGAAACTTGGTATATGCATTTATAATGTCCATGGGAAGACTTCTATTGATATTGGGTAGAATCGGTTGACCGGCATCGGAGTAATGCCCAATTTAATTAATATATTTTAGAGAATTTAACAAATGCAAATCTGTTATCCTGACAACATATCGTTTTACACTCTTCATATATGGCTTTGGAATAATTAGCCATGACACATCCCTTCGCATTTAAGCGGAGCGGTGATAATAAGGAAGTAAATTGGAAGATTAGATTATCAAACTAGTCAGATGTTTATTTCGTTCATCAAGTTGAATACTGTTATATACAGAAGATATAAACTTGGAAATAATTAGGCCTACATACATTAAGTGGAGTTCTTTGCCAGTGTATTTTGTGAAATGTTGACATATTTTAAGAATGTCTTATATCAGTGTATATGAGTTTGAATTAAGGTTAATTATCAAACATTAGACCTTTGTTCTTCCGTAGGTCCTGCTTAATGAATCGATCTGCAGCTTAAATTGGAAATCGATAACAAAAATAACTTATTCTCTGCATATCATAATTCCAATAAACTTTTTACTGATTAAACAAAAGCGTACTGGCACTTTGTTACATCAGTTTACCTGATTTTTTTTCTATATCAAAATATGAAGTGAGCAAAAATATCGTCCATGCCCAGGATAGAGAAAGTTGCGTGAGTGCATCACAACAGGTTTTATCTACTTGGATTTCTGATTTTTGTCACTATTGATATATAGCAGGTCTGTCGAACAATACTCTGAAGGTGTGAAATCATTCCCCTGCTTCCCCTCTCTTCATGACCACCAATCGCTACGCTTTGAAGGTCACAAAGGGGTTGAAATGACATCACAGTTGCATAACTGAACTGATCACTACGCTTTGGAGGTCACGAATGGAGGGGAAGTAGAAGAATGACTTCATACCTAAGGAATATATCTTAAAAGGCCTAATATATAGGAACGATTTCTGTTAATAGCTTCCTTAATTTGATTTATTCTATCAAATCCAATGTCATGTGATTTTTGAAGCCAGATATGTACACTGCAAACAAGTGATGTCATGGAATCTGCACATTGGCTTCATTACCATGCAGTGTGAATTTCATTTGTTGGTTTCAGTGTAGACTTTTATTATATATAGAGACCATCAAGAAGTCGCTCTGGAGCTCTTGTGAAGTCTATAGGGAAGTATGCGGTAAACTTTTGCAGGTGCGAAAACTCGGTCTTAATGTATATTTCTATTTGTACAATTAAATTACATAAGATCATATCATTTTAAGTGCATTAATCGATTTTACGCAATTGTATTTCATTCAAATATGAGCCTAAAACGACATTATTTTGTAAGTTAAATCTGAAATTCAGGTGACTACAAAGCTCTGGTGTGCTGCCATCTTCTTCATCTGCCATTTGCAATCGACTGTTGCTCGAAAAACAAACAGGTTTGATTTCACAGACCAATTGATCCCTCTTGGTCATTGTTGATTACTGATAATCAATGCTTTGTGACTGGTACCACTGCTGTCTATTGGTTTATTATATTGGTCGAGTGATTGCTGTTGCTTGATCAGTTTAGTGTGACAGCCCCCTTAGTTCCATTGACGAAAATTTATTATTGACCAGTGTTATCATCATGCCCCCCCCCCAGAGATCCACAGACCACAGTTTGGGAATGGCTGGTTTATAATATAAATTAATTCTTTTTCAGAATATTCACAAAAGCAGAAGGAAGTTAACAAAATTTAACAGTTTTATTTCACCAAAAAATCATATAGAATAATACTTAGCTTCTCTTCAAAATCTTGCACCTCGTTATGTCTGTAACAGGCTTGCAAAGGGTTAAAAAGGGAATAAAGAATCTTGTATGGGTGATTGGGAGTTTCTAGTAATTAACTAATCTATTTTATTCCAATTTTAATATTAATTTCAGCTCAAGCTGCAAGTGTATCTTTCCCTAGTCAGCGGACTGGTTTATCATCGAATGAACAAACTGAAAAGACATCTTTGTCATTACCAAATATAATTCCTCATCAGACAACAGTTCCCTCTGACCTGACTGCTGAGTGGAATCCTGGGGAACTGGAATCAGAAGGAACTGAATTGCTTCCAGAAACAACAGTTTCAAACCAAGAAATATCTGTTTTGCCCGAAGAATTGGTTCCTGTAGAGTCGAAGAAAAATGAAGTATCTAATTCTTAAGTTCGCTGAATTGCTGTTGTTTCAGTGTATTATTTTCTGTTTTATTTAATAGTGTTCATACGTGTTTATGAATGTTAAGTAATAGACGAAGTGTGTTCTATGGAGGACTTAAGAAAGCAATACTGGTAAAGAATGTTCATTACTAAAGATATTTTAAAACACCATGTGACAAATTTTAAATTGCTGTTATTATTTATCTGATGAGTGATGAGAATTCACCACATGAAAAGTGAGCGAATCAATGAAAAATAAATTTTTAGGGTGATTTTTCTGTGGGTTAGTTGGGATAGTTTTTGCATCTGTTGTTTTAGGATTTTAAGAAGTTTTTGTTTGTTATTCTCGGTTTTTAATTATGAAAAATTTAATAACATTTTAATAAAGCATAAGTAACTTCATAATTATAGGACTCCAGTCTTTTCCATGTATACATTAATCTCTCTGTATTGAATAATTATTTAAGTAGAATTTGGTTATGGCAACCGAGGGACCAGAAAAATTGTGTCATTATACGCAAGTTTTGCTATAAAAATAAAATTGAAGGGGAAAGTTAAAGCAGAAACAAAGTCATATTATATTGATTATATTGATATACTTTGTCATAAAGTGCTACACTCTTATTGAGAAATAATAGTACTAAACTAAAAAAAAATATTATATTTTAATAAAAAGTCAATACATACTCATTAAAATTATGTTCAGTAATTGAAACAAGTGCAGTATTCACAATGACGAAAGGAACTCAAGAAATCAATTTCCCCCCCCCCCCTGCTTCCCTTTTGCAAAATTTCTCATGCAGTTCCTTGTAGATCATAATTATATGCACTTTTATAGTTGTAGCATTGAAAAACGATGAAAAACTCTATCGCTCAAAGAGCCTCATTTAATGTTGGCACATTCACTTTCATTTTCACTTTTTTATTTTTAAACCACTTTAGTAACACTTTGTGTACGACACTACATTCTAATTTCTGTAGTTAATTTTCGTTCCCGTTTTTCAAATGCACCATCAATTTCATCGCTGTTTTCTCAAACACTGTTCATCTTTGTTTGCACTGTTAAATTATTCACTAAACCAAATTCACAACAGACATCAGCCTTCTTTTAACCACTCTTGATTTTGCTCCATTTTGAATGTAACTGCTGTGTGCAAGCTGAAGTTCTCAGAAAAGTTTCGCCAGACTGTTTAACCCTGCTGGCTGTTAATTGATCTTGTACACTATTGTCTTTAAAGGGTTATTGATAAGAAATTATGGTGCATGGAAGCCGGCATTCCACTACTTGCCACAAATGACTTTGTGATGTCTTTTACCTGGCAAATATGTTTTGGTCAGTGTATACAATAGAATATTTAAATCTGTTGAAAAAGAATTTACACCATTGTCAAAATATGTAATATCAGTGCGTTTCTTGGAAATTGAGGTGGAAAAATTGCATATAGAATCAAGACTGAAGTGCACTCAGAATATATAAAGTTATGTGTGTCATATTACGCAAAGTAAAAATCATTTGTCTTATGAGGAATTAATTGTTACCACTGAATATTTAACATTGTAGATGAGTTGTCGCACAAACCGAGGTTGCTATAACAAAGTTCTACTGTACCATATCTAAGAATTTTCTTGGTTTGCTGTTTATTTCATATCTTGTGGATGGAGAATTGCTTAGAGGTATGAAGTGTGTATGTTAAAATTTTCTTGCAATTTCCAAGCATAAGAAAGCTATGATCATAATCATTGAATTCAAGCAAAACAACTTTCCTGTCAGTTAAAGCCAATTTACTTACATCTGTGCTATATAGCATAAACTTAATTCCTTCATTACAGATTACTTACGTTAATCAGTAATACTGTATTTTAAATGCTCTGTAGCATTTAATTACTCTGCAGTGCATCGTATGATGCTGTTTAGTGTTACTATCAGGGCCCGGATTTTGATGACCTAAAAATACTTTAAAAATGAGCTATAAAACGATTGCAAAAATACAAGAAAATGACTAAAAAATTAAAGAAAATTACCCAAGAATTTGCATGAAAATACTAGTTTATCCGTCAAATTTGTGTCTATTCTACATTTATATTGTTGTCCAATTATAGGCTTGTAATTAGTTAATTATATACGGTTAAATGCCAATCCAATTTAAAATGTTAAAAATATTTATTTATTTATAAATTTTTATTTAGAGTTCTGATAATATTCAATTTAAGTAAATGCACAAAAACTCTATATAATGCAAGAAACAACACAAATTTAAAAAATAATTACTTTGAAATTTTAAAAATACCTATAAATATGAAATGGGAAAACCGTAAAATTTCTAAAAAAAATTACCAAATAGTTTTTAAAATGACCTAAAAATAGGAGTCATGATCAGAATATCTGCCCTATTGGGCAACTTTCATGATGTACCAGTTAAAAGTTAAATCATCAATATCCTGGCCCTGGTTGTTATTAATTAATTTAACAAATTCAGAGGCATAATAAAAACGAGGGCAACTTATTGTGAAATTATAGGGTCATTCCATATTAAATCAACAAATGGGCGTTGCCGCACCATTTTTGATTTTGATGAAATTTGGTAGGTGATGTGTACCAGTCTTCTGAACCCCAAAACAAATCTTGTTATACCTCAAAAAAATTTTACTCCTGAGATGTAGGCATTTGTTTGGGACACGAACAAGCAAAAAATGTAATTTCAGACCCATTTTCTGAAAGCCGTAGAATTTCTATTTGAATCAGTAGGATGATCAAATAGGGCTCATTGGAAAGCTTATAGAATGGACTTTCATTTGTGCATACTAAATTAGATTTAAGTTAAGTCTAAACACACGTTTCTAGGGCTCTAATCTTCGTTCGTGAACTGTCGTTTTGCGTAACTTTAGACATTAAAAAAACAATGAAGGACTTGGAGTAACAGGCCAATTTTTTTTCCTATTACACTTATGTATGAGGAGTATGTGTAGGAAAAAAACTGAGCTGTTACTGGTGGTCCTTCACCCTGAAAAATTTGCTTAAACTTCGAAAAAAATGTAAATCGGGCTTTTTCTCGGTCCCAAAAAGTAATGTGGGACAGGTGATAAAAATCTGAAAATGCCAAGATGAGAAGCCCTTATAGTGTACTTTAAAATAAAAACAAAATCATTTTGTGACCCGAAGGGATAGAGGAGCTACAAGCCTTTGAAATATCAAGAAAACAACACTTGACCGCTACTGGAAATAGGCTAAGCAGATAGGACAATTACCACAAAATTTTATTTAAATTTACATAAAATATAAAACATTTATTTACAAATGAGAATTTTCCTCAGTCATACAAATTTCTGATGTTTTGTAATTTTTCTAACAATTTTTCACATTTGACTTCTTTTTAAGCTACATTGATGGCAATTTCAAGTACTGTATTTAGAAACCATTCTTATCCTGGTTTATTAGGTGTAGGTACTGCATTAAACTCTACTCTTCTATACAGTATATTGAATTATATGTTAACTGTTATAAGTTCTGGACACGCACTGTTCATTGGAGTCTGGTTGCTGACCAAGTCATGTTTGAATATGCATAGCTTCATGTGATCCAGCCCCTCTGTTCAATGCTGTCCACTATCCACTTACTGAGCTGACTCACAGCAAGTAGGTTGTGTTTGTGCTTCATTATCTTTTGATTAGTTTATTTATTTTTTTAAATTATTACTATTGTTATTTTGTGCTGAATACATGCTATTGAAATTGTTACCAGCATATTACTATGATTGAGTGTTCTTGTACTGTTGGCATCTTCAAAGGAGAGGTATCTCATAAATTATCTTACTCTAGGTCTTCAGTACTCAATACTATTTCCGAGTTCACTGAAGAACAAAAAAACATTATTTTTCAATTAGAACTGGTTGCGATGATATAAAATGTTTCACAAGGCTGAATTTTTGGACAGATACTTCCAAATCTTGTGTATGGTCTTGCTCTGACCCCTACAGTGTTCACTCAAAACCTATTAAAAATATCTCTCAGATAAATATCAATGACACTTTCCATGTGCAGTCCTGAGCTGAAATTAATCCCAGGGAAGGTATTGTGCACAAAATGTTAAAAAAATTAAAAATCCAAAACAAGGCACAGTACCGGTACTGACAGTGAAGATGAATGCCCAGACATTTATGAACCTGAAGCCATTCTTGTTGAAACAGTTAATGATGCTTGTTCAGTCCTTGGTATTTCTCCTGTTAAGGTGCAGAAGCTTTCAGTTGAAGCTAGACCCTCAGTGTTAACAAATAAAGTTAGTAAGATAGTCAAATCTATAACAGGAAAGTTAAGCACGTCTTTTGATTTGAACATTTCAACTGATAATGAGGAATTTCCAATGAACATGCAGCCTGCCAGTTTAGCGAATGAGTACAAGCAACTAATTCACAAGCTTAAAGAAAAAAATGAAAGTTGCATCAACTACTAAAGAACATTGTAAGTTTAGCTCCTGGAGTAGTTGGAGTATTAGTATAGTTCAGAGTGAGTTTAATGTCAGCCAATACTTAGCCCGCCAGTCAAGAAATTCAGTGAAAAAGAACGGGATTTTGACACAGAATAAGGAGAACAGGGCTAGGAATAAACTTGATGAAGTTTCAGTCAAAACTGTACAAGACTTCTACGAAAAAGATGAGTACGACAGAATGATGCTAAGGAAAAGGGACTGTGTATCTGTTAGAGGACCTAATGGAGAAAAAGGTTAACATACAGAAAAGGTTAATTTGATGTGACCTTAAAGAGCTTTATGCAGCTTTTAGTGTTTAATGCATTACCTACATCCAAAAAACCAGGATAAGAATGGTTTCTAAATACAATAGTTGAAAATACAGTACTTGAAATTGCCATCAATGTAGCTTAAAAAGAAGTCAAATGTGAAAAATTGTTAGAAAAATTACAAAAAATCAGAAATTTGTATGACTGAGGAAAATTCTCATTTGTAAATAAATGTTTTATATTTTATGTAAATTTAAATTAAATTTTGTGGTAATTGTCCTATCTGCTTAGCCTATTTCCAGTAGCGGTCAAGTGTTGTTTTCTTGATATTTCAAAGGCTTGTAGCTCCTCTATCCCTTCGGGTCACAAAATGATTTTGTTTTTATTTTAAAGTACACTATAAGGGCTTCTCATCTTGGCATTTTCAGATTTTTATCACCTGTCCCACATTACTTTTTGGGTCCGAGAAAAAGCCCGATTTACATTTTTTTCGAAGTTTAAGCAAATTTTTCAGGGTGAAGGACCACCAGTAACAGCTCAGTTTTTTCCTACACATACTCCTCATACATAAGTGTAATAGGAAAAAAAAATGGCCTGTTACTCCAAGTCCTTCATTGTTTTTTTAATGTCTAAAGTTACGCAAAACGACAGTTCACGAACGAAGATTAGAGCCCTAGAAACGTGTGTTTAGACTTAACTTAAATCTAATTTAGTATGCACAAATGAAAGTCCATTCTATAAGCTTTCCAATGAGCCCTATTTGATCATCCTACTGATTCAAATAGAAATTCTACGGCTTTCAGAAAATGGGTCTGAAATTACATTTTTTGCTTGTTCGTGTCCCAAACAAATGCCTATATCTCAGGAGTAAAATTTTTTTGAGGTATAACAAGATTTGTTTTGGGGTTCAGAAGACTGGTACACATCACCTACCAAATTTCATCAAAATCAAAAATGGTGCGGCAAAAAATTTTCTTAAAATTTGTTGATTTAATATGGAATGACCCTATAGTAAAAAAAATATTGTTTAATATCTTCATAGGTGGTTAAATTAGGGGAAAAAAAGCTATTGCTTAGTAGCAGTAAATTAGAACATTAATCTTTCAGCTTAGAAGTTATCGGAATTATCTGACTCAATGCATTCACCTTTGATTTCTCAGATTTGATGAGCCAGACCCCAAGTTCTAAGCATCCACAGAATTTGATGATCCTTACTTTTAGGCTAGCAGTAGGACATTAACCTTTTTACTGCTACTGACATATAAATTTGTCTCTTAAAAATTGTATAAAATAAGAGATAAGATTAATAGTGTAGTGCTTTATACAGAATGTAGGATTTTTTATCCACAAGTTAGTATTCTTATGTATAGAAACCAGCACTATTTTACTGAAATTTTCCTCTTGATTTCATACTTAAAGAGTCCACTGATGGTTTCACTTGATGATTACTTATATTGAGGGCCGGATTTAAGAGTATGCCGCCTATAGGCTAAAGTCCATTTGCCGCCCCCTTTATAGTTCATATTTGCTCATTACATTTGTTTTATACAGCAAAAGGATAGAGTTCATTGCTGTTTTCATCTTTTTTAAACATAAAGTTCATTTAGTTTAGATAAAACTACAAATTAGTTATTTACTTTTCTTTTACGTACTTCTTTCAAGATTCGTTAAAAAATGAAATGGGTTTCGAAAGTAATTAATTAATTTGTTCTTGGAGATCAGTGATCACTATTTTAAACATATTTTTATATTTTAATTTAAGCAACACGTATTCTTAAATTCTTACGGAAGGTATTATTAACGTCTGAAATACTTAATTTTAACATTTGAATAACTTGCCAAACACCCGCCCCTGAAAATTTGCCGCTCTAGGCTGCAGCCTACTTAGCTTATTTAGAAATATGGCCCTGCTTATATTAATACATAAATTCAGCTCTGAAAGTGTTAAAACTTCATATATATGCTTTAGCCTAGATCTGACAAGCCATGACAAAGACCATTATAACCAAAGGTCGTAGTTGGTCTGGTTCATTGCAAGAACGAAAAATCTGATAAAACAATAAATTGCAAGTAGTGAACTTGAGCAAATAAGTCAATCCCATTAAAAGCATTAGTAAGACAAGTTATCAGTGTAAGATTTATAATCATTTTCTTACCTTCAAATAAAAGTATGTTTTATTACATTACTTTCTTGGAGCGTTCTCAGCATACTTCAGTTCATAGTTCATAGCTGCAGCTAACAGTTGTGTGTGTGTGTGTGTGTGTGCGTGTGCGTGTGTGTGTGTAAGGTTGCCAGTTTTCTGTTTGGAAAAAGAAGGAAGATTTTCTATGGTAGATCTAAAACATTTTATTTTACTAATGAGAACAGTTTTTACATAAACTACATTCAATTTACTCCTTCTGGTACTTCTTTTGAGAAGTTGCAGCTGTTAACAATTGTTCATCCAGTTTTGCAAATTGGTAAATTATTTATATGTGAAAGACAACTTGTAGTTCTGCTTTGATCAGCTCAGGATGACTCCTGCAGTAAAAAAAATAAGCTGTGATTCAGTATGCCAATATTAAAACACGAAAAAATTATTACAATAAAGCAATTTCATCAACATAATTATGATATTCAGTGTGTTTTAAAATAATATTTGTTGAAGTTTGTGGATCAGAGGAAAGAAAAGGAGGAAATAGTCTAAGGGCCTTTTCACACTGGGATACTTGTGACGGTCACCAGTTTTTGCAGTGAACACACGTGGATCACTTGTGACGATCACCGCTAGTGTTGCCAATAGTAGCTACATGATAAAATACTTTGTCATTGCTTTTGACATCCGAAATGGCAGGTTGTCATTCCACTTCACTTATAAACTCTTCAGTATTAATCAAATCTAAACTCATGCCTGGATAACTAGTTTCGCTGATCTCGACTATACAACTGAACTTGCATTATTGGCAATCCGAAAATGTGGTGACCGTCACTTGTGTCCTGGTGTGAACACTCCCATTTAAACCAATGCCTCTTCGCTGGTGACCGGTCAGAAGTGACTGTCACATGTGTTTGGAGTCGACACTGCAGCGTCACTTTTGTGTGGAGTACGAAAACTCTGATTTAAAGCAATGCTTTGTCAGTGGCCGTCATGATTGATCCAGTGTGAAAAGGCTCTTAGAGGCAAAATAAAAACGTAAGCCATAAAATATACGAAAAAAATGTAAAATTACAGGAAATAACCTAAGACCTGGCAACCCTATGTGTGTATGTTCACCTGAGCACCTTGATACTATAAATCCTCTCTTCTGAATGGAAGAGTCCCTTAAAACACACTTTTAATATCAGTACTGTTAAATACCAAGTCATAAGCTTTCCTTCCTCAGAGATGCATGACTAATCCTTTCTGTTTCTGTATGTATGAAAAAAAGTTACATTCCTTATTTTTATCTTTTGGCAAATTAAGTTTGCAATATGCATTTCAGTTGAGAATGTTCATGCTTTTGTTTTTTGTCTTGATTATGAGGGCTGGTCAATAAGTAAGGTCTCCAATACTCTAGCCCAAGCTCACAACATTGGACGAAAGAGATGGCGCCACTGCCATGTCCCGTAATCTCCCCTCTTTCAAACAAGCTATTGCTGGAGCCGCTAAACCTTTTAGTGTCCGAGATAGAGCTGTTTGAAATGAATCTTCCGATTTCTGTTCCCGCCAAGTGCAGCCTCTGTGAAGTCATACAGTTTCTTACTGAAAAAATTCCGCCAATTGAAATTCACAGACAGCTTTGTGAAGTTTATGGAGAGGGATGTATGGACATAAAATGTGTGTAAATGGGTTCGTGAGTTTAAACAGGGCCGGACAAATATTCATGATGAAGAGCGAAGTGGGAGACCAACAACAGCCGTAACAAATGAGATGGTGGCAAAAGTCGATGAATTGGTGCGACAGGATCAATGCATCGCTACTCTTGTTTATTGCTTTGTGACATTTCCAAAGGTTCCATACAGACCATTTTGAGTGACAAATAGATGTTCTATAAGGTTTGTACGAGGTGGGTTCGTGGAGGCCGCACTTGGCACGAACGGCTCTATCTCAGACACTAAAAGGTTCAGCGGCTGCAGCAATGGCTTGTATGAAAGAGGAGAGATAACAGGACATGGCAGTGGTGCCAACTCTCGTCTGACATGAGCTTGGGCTAGAGTGTTGGAGACCTTACTTATTGACCAACCCTCGTAAATAGGGTGTTTCATTGTAGCTGAGTCATTGTTTTAAATGTTTGAACAATGGCCTCTTCTCTAGTTTACTTTCAATTAATTAATTTTTTAAGTGTGTAAGAATCTGATAGACAGCTGGTTTAGAAAAAACATAGTAGAAGGCTGTTTGGTTATAAAAGGATTAAAATAATAATAGTGTATAGTATTATTATTGGGCATTAATGCACTATTATGAACTGTTTTAATTCTTGTTGATTTAACTAACTACCAGTAATGTTTGCACATTATGAAAGAAATAAAAAAGTGACACGAGAGTGAGAAATATAACTATACATGTACCTATTAATTGTACTTTGATATGCAGTTGTGATTTCAATAAATATGGTTATATATTAAAATCGTTATAGCAGTCCTTAAATAGTATTGAATTATATGCATTCTCGTATGTACAATGCATTTACCCCTGACCATTAGTAATTCCGCATATTTTAAATCCTCAGACGAATTTTCTTTTTATTTATTATGGGACCATATCTTACAACTGTATAATGGGGTGCATCAAATTTTTGCTTTTTTAAAATCAGCTTACCCTTAGTAATATTTTATGAAATTATCTCTATACAATGCTTAAAAAATCACAGGTCGGTTGGTTAATTTTTTCAGGTAACACCACCAGACTTTTAAGTTTAAAAAAAATACATTGGCAATTTATCTCTGTTAAGCTTGTAGTGAGGGTGCAGCATAGATTATAGTGCATAAACAACACTTCAAAGTCTTTGAAGTGTTGTTTCTTTAATGCATGGTAGGCTAGACATGTTAGGTATGTTCAAGACATCTTCATTTGAATAAAAGGAGGTCCAAAGATAAATTTATTAGCTGAAATATGCAGGGACCATAATTATCCAGAATTTTTATTAACGGGACATCTTGATTAACGTGACTGTAATTAGAAGTAAACCTCCTGAATAAAAAGCTTTTTTTTATATTGTATTATTTCAGCTAAAATTATGGAATTTGTAAAAAAAAATAATTGCTAAAAGCTTTTTTTTTTTTTTTTTTTTTTTTTTGCTTGCAGTATTAACATAAATCCTTGTCTCATCCAGTAGTGCTAAATTGATTGGCTTCAAATGTTTATGATGTGACTTCAAAAAAGTCTGCAAATGCTAATATCTTTTTATTCTCAAAACTAGATTTTTCTATTTTATTTATTGTTACCCAACAAATTAAAGGGTTAATTTAGTTTTTTTCTGAATAGATATTTGCATTTTCAAAGTTCCAGGCTTTTCCAGATTAATGTTGTAGGGATATTTATTTATTTGCCAGCCTGTTGGATGTTGGTGAGCTTGGACAGAAATGGAGGGAAGAAAGTAAAGAGTGCAGTTTGAGTCTAATATCTTCCATTTGGTTTAGTGTTCAGTGCTAAAAGTATCTGTATAGTGTTTACTTTTATAATTTACATTTATACTTAATGTTTGATAATAAGATACAGGTATTTAGCTATGAAAAATACAAATTATAATTACTTAAGTTAATTTACATAAAGATAGGCCTAATTAGCAGAGCAAGTTTTTTGTACTGTACATACCAGTACTTGTACATACTTGTTGGTACTCTTTGTCTTTGGCAACCTGCAGGAAGAACTAAAATAAGTACATGTAAGCATGTCAGGCATGCTATGAAAAATCACCAAAGATAGTTGCCAGGAAAATATTACTAAAGCACATCAACTTCAAGAAACAGCTTTTGACCTACATATGGATCAAAGCAGTTTCAAAGGTAAGAATACCATGAACTTTTAGTATGAAATTTTAAACAAACCCGCATTCACAAGCAGAACTTGTCAAATTAATTTTTGTTTTTAGACAAAGTCAAAACCAGTAATTTATCACTGTGCATATAAAGGAGGTAAGGGAGAATTCCCCAGCTGAAAAAACTTTCACTAGTAGATGACACCAATATTTTTCCTTGCCATAGACAATTATTCCTCTCTTAGTTGTATTCCGTCCCTCCATTTGCACCCTGTGTTTATTACAGAAGATAAGCTTTAAGTTTTTTTATTCCAAAGTAAGTGTTTACTTTATTTCAAGTGTCAAGACTTCAAACAGCTATTTGGTTCCTGCAAAAGACCCTTTGCATAGAACACGTGAAAAAAGTAACAATTTTTTTTTCTCTTTTTCTAGTAAATTGTCAGTCTTGAAAGTTTAAGGAATTTAATTGTGGTTTAAATGTTTCCAGCGACGGGAGGGGGGGGGAGAATTGCATAAATAATACAGAATTTATAAATTTTACTGATCAGCCTCCTTGCTCAAATAATCTGCTTTTTGTAAAACTTAAACTTCACTAATGCTCAATTTCTGAAATGATAGTCTACATAAAATGTCTTCGGCAGTGGCGGCTCATGAATAGGCACTGTGGAACTGCGGCACCCCCTATTTTCGTCTGATATTATGTATAACATTTAATATTTCTTCTTTCTTCTTATTTTTACTTTAATTATTTCTGTGTACTTGTCAATATATAATCCTTAAGCTTAATGCCAGTAGCCATCCCCCTGTTTATTAAAAAGATAAAAGAAAATCTTTGTATGAAACTGTGCGCTTCACAGTAACTGTAACAATTTAGATTAAAGTAAGTAAAATTTTTTTATTTTGTTCTTTTAGGGTTCTGTCAAGTTTCTGAATAAATTTTCTTTTTATATATGTATGTTTCCTTTTACACAATTTTAAAACAAAGGCTAACAATTTTTTGGAGCAGCACCCCCACTAATTTTAGCTACGAGCCACCATTGGTCTTCAGTAGCGCCTTAAGTATGGTACTTCAAAGGAATTTTCCCAATGTTCAACAGCCTTCTAAATACACAAATATCTACTTAACTTGAACTCTTCTACGTCGAGAAGATATCAAACCTACTGGTAATACATTATTAAAATTTGGACAAGCAAACCAATGTCTGTCTCAACTTTTAAGATTTCTTTTTATGAAGCTTTAGATTTACGTCTTCGTAAGACAATTGTTGCAATTTTTACTGGAGCTAAGTTGTATCATGTTCATTTGAAGAAGGGAATTTTGGCACTAGTTGGGAAAACTATAGTTTCTGAAGAGGAAATGGTTATCTCAAGGAACTGTAGATGAAGGATTCAATTTTTTTAATTAGAGAGGTCTGGTAAGGACTATTGAGGAACTACTTTGATAAAGACGTAGCAGCTCCAGTCAATAAAACCATGGCAGTCTATATGCTGACAAGATGACACAGTGGCTGGTACTGTTTGACTAGGCCCCTTGGTATTGTCGCGACAGCACTGGTTTTAAATATACTGTCTCAAAACTGTTTTTCAGGCTCTCAGTGTCCCGGTTTTTGAGGGATTGTTACTTTTGGCAGAATTTGTATAGACCTGGAAAGCGGGGAGGGGTGGACATTGAATATAACACAAACAATATCTTGAAGGACACTATTATTATTACTTACTAGTAACAGGTTTTCAAGAGGACCTCCCTGTCATCATTAGCTACATTCAACTCAGTTGAAGTAGTGAGCATTCTTCAAGATATTATGTATTAATATTGTTCCACTTCATTGTGTCTTCCCAATCCAAGTGAATTTAACAAAAACTATGTTTGAAATTACTACCAAAATTGTCTCAGAAGTGGGTAACAGTGATAGTCTGATTTTTAAAAAACATGGTGGATGTACTACTGTAACTTGCAGAGTAAAGTTAGCTAAATTCCTTAATTTCGGTCAATAAATGAAAATCTTTTGGAATTTCTATGGTAATCTTATGATTTTTAAAGTTAGAAAACTATTTATTTATGATCATTTATCATACAAGGTGATTTTAAGTAATATAGTCACAAAAAATAAATAGAAATAAGATGGCACAAAATTCTACAAAATCGTTGCAGAAAATTACAAAATATTAACAAATAACTTGAACATAAATGCAGGAAAAAACTGTACAACCACTGTTGCCCCGACCCCATTTTGTCCTCTACAAATTCCACAAGGATCCACCAACATTCGATCCCGGGTCCCAGAAGTAGAAAACGAACTGTCTAACCACTCAGTCATGGGGGTGGCATGAAGGATAGTTATAAGCCAGCCATCGTTTGCACACTCTCAGTCTCTTAAGTCTTGTGTGGTGAACAATGACCAGTTGTGTTTGGCTGTTCTGGCATTTGCTGTCTGAATGCAAAATTATCATTCATTGTGCTTATTTTATAGTACTTAGTGTTCTTAGTACAAATTAGTGCATCCTTCTTAAAATATAATCCACAGTTCAGTGGTTTTATAGACTTTTTAGTCTAAATTTAAGGATCACAAAAACAGATGGCAGAGATTCATGGATTCGGGTGAAATTTAAGTGGGAAAATTTCTTTTTCATCTTATGTGACTCTTAAGTACTCTTCATATAACCAATTTAGTATTCCAATTTACTTTTATAAATAACTTATTATTAAATAAATAAATAAGCCTTTTCTTGGGGCTGAGACAACTGAATTTGCATTCCCCGGAATTCATCCTCTTATTCTATATCAGAATGTGAACAGAGAAAGTCAGTGTTTAAGGTAGAGAAAGTTATGCAAGTATATCACATCATGTTATTAGGTAGATTTTGAAGAAAAATCTACCTATTGCAATCCCATGTCATGACTACGAAAAATTCTTTCATATCTTTACATTTCATGCCTCCCTAAGTACGAAACCACTGCCCGTTAAAGAAAAAAAAATTGTGATATATTATATATATCTTTATCTTTACATGCTTGCGGCCGTAATTTTGAAGATATTTGAACCAAATTTTATGATGTTATTTCTAGGCCCACCTGTCCCTCTCCTCTCTCGGAAAATAAGCATACCAAAATTAGTGTAGGTAATGAAACCTCCACTTGGAGGCCCCTTCGCCTCACCTGAGGATCATAGGGTACCAGATACAGACAGATTTCTAGGCCCAATAGTTTGGATAAGTTCGTTAATGAGCAAAATTGGCCCAAGGGGAAGGTCGGGGGAGGGGGTTGAAATTTTGAAAAATTTATATCTCGGCTCCTATGACGTATAGAGGGAAACTTTGTTTTATTAAATTAGAGTATTCCCTATGGAGTTCACAGTGACACCAACGATTCGGGGGTTTGGGGAGTACAAGTGGGGGTGGTTGCTGGGGGGATGGAAATTCAAAATTTTTGAAACCACGTCTTATGGAGTATCATTGAAAAGCTCTTGATGAGTACTCTACAAATCAATAACTGGTTTCTCGATAGCTCTTATATAAGGCGAGATTTAGCACTTCGAAATCTACCTCAGCCTGTAGGCCTGCCTAAAGGGATTTTTTTTATTTACTTATCTCTATGTCACCATTTGACATTGCTAGATGATTGTGGTGAGCTGTCGTATTTACCACCTTGAACATTTCTTGCACTCTTAAACTAGAGATGTATGGTCTCCTAATTTAATTTAATTTTAATGTAAAGGGTGAAAATAGAATTCAGTATAGTGAAAAGAATACAGTCTGGATTAAGAATGAAGTGTGAAAAAATGTATGTTTGCACTTGTGGGTAAATTATGTTGCAATGCAAGAGCTTTGAATTGATTTATTGATCTAAAATCCATTATAATTATAACATTTGCCCAAGTAGTAGATGTTTGCTTACACAAAGAGATGTTGACTTACGTCATAAAATATGCATTTAGCTCTGAGATTTGCTTGTATTTACAAGTGAATCTTCCACTATCATCCTCTCGGATTTTTCTGAGAAGGGATTTATTTTTTAAATCTTAAAGGTAAGGAGTATATGGAAGTGGAATATATACCTTTTATTAGCATGAGATGCCAGTACACACATTCTCAATCTTTTTTTTTTCTTTTGGGTTAATTATTTAATGAAGACATACTGGTATAAATTGTATAAGATCTATTTGTAATGTTATGAATCATTAGACTTTTAACAAGTTCATAAACCAACTGTCTTTCTCAAATTCATGTTGTGTAATTTGCCGCTTAATTGACAGAGTTAAAAAACAAATTGGTTAAAAGTTGTTCAATTTTTTGTTCAGAATTCACTTACTAAGAAGACCGCTTTGTTTAAAAGTTTTGGTAAATTGTGCATTACATGAAAAGCCTGTAGGTGTGTAAGGGCGTTTAAGGGCAGCAAACTTTCATAATACAGTAATTCCACGGAAAGTGATCCTGAAGTGTCCAGACCATAACAGCCTTTTAATGTTAAATTAAAAAATATGTCATAATTGAAAAATTTTGAAATTACTTTTCTTAATTACTCCTTCAGTTAATTTCATGATTTTTCAATGATGACATATATTTTTAATTAATTTTAAAAGGGTGTTGCCGTCTGGACACTTTAGGCTCACTTTCCATGGAATAGCTGAATACAGTACTTTTTAATGTAATTTTGATTGGAAGCACTGGGTCACTCCTACTTAAAACAATAAATTAATGGTTTGTTATTCTCGCATTTATTATAGAGCTACTAACTTTACCAAAAGTAACCAAGCAAAAGTTTCCAACAGACTTTCCTAATTGCATTCAGCATAACACAATGTAATCTGAAATATGTCTATACCAAATTTCACTGATATTCACTCTTACAGCCAATTGAAGCTGTCCCTTAAAAATTATAAATCATCAAAATCTGACACATATCTTTCTGCATATCCTAAGCATGTGCGGCAATACAACTTTACTTCAAATTCTGATACTGAACAAGAAGCCACATTGAAGGGAAAAAGGTAAGGTAAAATGATACCTATACAAGCCATGGAGACCCAGAGGGTTCCAGGAAGTTGATTTTGGACATTCGTCACATGAAGGTGGTAAGGTTGTCAGCCTTACGCACCGGCCGCCTTTACCCCCAGGATTGCTCCTGGTACTCGTTTCTGTTAGAGGCTGAATTGACCCCAGGGCCATAGTGCCACCAGAAGGATTAGGCCAATTGAAAAATCTCAACAACCTCATCGGGAATAAACAAAATTATTAGAGTGGTTTTTAGATAGTGTAGAAAATTTAAATCTTTTCGTGTAAAGTGGTAGTAAAACTAACAGAAATCATTGCTAATCTTCATGTCACATCCCCAAAAGATATCTAAGTATAACATTTTGTTTTCATATGATTTTTCATTCTCTAGCTATGCTATTCACATAAGGACATGTTGTGAAAATTGCATTTTTAGAGTCAGGGATCCTACAGTATGGGTCATAAGCTGCACATCATAGAGAATGTTATTTCTTATACATTACCGTGTATTCGTTAAAAAACTTATATTTAAATATACACACATGTAAACAACACAAAGAAGGAACTTGAAATTACTGTAACTACTACAATATTTGATGATTTAGATTGTATTAAAAAAATTACACACACTTTTACAGTTTAATATATGAGGGTCATTTCAGAAGTCATGGCAACTATTATTTATCAGTCCATAAAGCTGTAGGAAACAAAAATCAGGATATACGATTGAAAGTCATTGGAATGTTCTTCGCAATGCTGGTACTAATTTGGGATCCGGATACAAGGCGCTATGGATAAGGGACATTGAAATATGCGTAAATAGAGATCATTGTTTTATTCGTATTACATATGCACAAAGCAATACTCGTACTCTTACAAGCTAACAACCTTGAAAATAATCCCCTAGTAGAAGAAGGGCATTCAACATACAGAATTAAATTAGCTGTTTCTAAAAAGAGAGGGAGGAGGAGATATAGTAATTTAAAACATAAAACTTATGTTTTGTGAGCAATGTTCATAGTTTCTTCTTAAAAATGCTGGTGTTTAAATTTAGATTTGTTATGCCCAAATTATGACCCATCTCCCCCCTGTTAAGTTAATTTTTCTGAAATTGTTGAGACTATGCCATTTAATTTAGTACAGTATTGCAAGCGTCTGGTATTTTTCATTTCCTTGAATAGAGGTGAGTGTAAACAACTCCTCTCTGTGAAAGGACTGGGCCAACCATCCGATCGCTGCATCATTTACCTTAGGGTCATTCCATGCCAAATCATCACAATAAAGTGTAATTTCCAACCCGACCATCTCACATTTACATGAAATTCGGTAAGAAGTTAAAATACATGAAGTTGTACACACACGCAAAATTTTACCCCTCAGTGATTTACGATATTCCTACAGCAGGGTTGCAAACATGATAAAAATTGTAAAATTTTCCCTTGCATGCTCTGCAAAAATAAATCATAACTTTACTTCTAATTGAGGTAAAACCTTCATGTTGGTCTCATTTTGAAGCTAAAGGTACATAGTTTCCATTAAAAATAGTTGCATTTCAAAATATTAATTTTTTCATTCCAAGGTCAAAAGGTGTAACATTTGACCTTGAGTATCTAAGAAACTGTATCTTTAATTTTATTGAAGAAAAGATATGTGTACCAAATTTCAAGTTTCTAGCTCATCTGGAAGTGGGTAAACATTTATGTCAGTGAGCAGAGCCGAGCCCTTTTTCGGGAGTTTTTAGGGATAGAAATAATAAAAAAATTAACTTTTTGGAATTTTCATGTGGTTTACAAGCCTAAAAGTGTATCAAATTTCAAGTTTCTGGCTCATCTGGAAGTGATCAAACATTAATGTCAGTGAGCCGAGCCGAGCCCTTTTTCGGGAGGTTTATAGGGCTAAAAATAAAAAAATAACCTTTTTGGAATCTTTATGTGGTTTACAGCCTAAACGCTATACGTGTACCAAATTTCAAGTTTATAGCTTATCTGAAAGTGGGCAAACATTAATGTCAGTGAGTGAGTGAGTGAGTCAGCCATGTGGCTTTATATTATAGGGAAATTTTTTCTCCTGTTCCCAAAGCCATCCCAAAATGAAATTTGTACCAAAGATAGAATGCATTTAACTGCCTAACATATCGTTTCTTCAATAAAATTAAAGATACAGTTTCTTAGATACTCAAGGTCAAAGGTTACACCTTTTGACCTTGGAATGAAAAATTAATATTTTGAAATGCAACTATTTTTAATGGAAACTATGTACCTTTAGCTTCAAAATGAGACCAACATGAAGGTTTTACCTCAATTAGAAGTAAAGTTATGATTTATTTTTGCAGAGCATGCAAGGGAAAATTTTACAATTTTTATCATGTTTGCAACCCTGCTGTACGAATATTGTAAATCCCTGAGGGGTAAAATTTTGCATGTGTGTACAACTTCATATATTTTAACTTCTTACCGAATTTCATGTAAATCTGAGATGGTCGGGTTGGGAGCTGTGATGATTTGGCATGGAATGACCCCTTAGGCAGATGGCAGGGTAGGGGGCATGTGGTCAGAATGTCGACACCCACGGCCGTTCGTGACAAGAGTCGTTTTTTTTTTTTTTTTTTTTAATCGAGTAGCCTAGCTCCTCTGTTTGAATCACGAGGCTGAGTGCACCCCGTTCCAGACCTCCCTACTTCATAGAAATACTGGAGATCGAACCCAGGCCTGCGGGTTCTTAGCACGCGATAAGACCACGCTGGGGCAGATTGTAAACAGCTGGGGTCTAGTATAAAACCCAATAATTTTTTCGAGACACTGTACCATTCCCATAGTAGAATGAGAACTGCAAGACTAGGTTTTATTTTAATTGCGTAGTGAGGCAAGTAACTACATTTAATTGGGGGTTATACTTATAGGGACCAAATGATACGTTTTCCATGGTATTTCTAACAGTGGATACCTATTACAACGTAATTTCTGCAGCAATTATGTTTAAAATAATGGTGAATTAGCTGTACTAAGACTAAGTAAATAGGACTTGAGGTAGTAGCTATTGATCTTCGGTAATAATATATCTACATTAGCAATCAATGCGTTATGCAGCCATAATTTGTAATTTATGTCCTTCGGTTTCATTTTATTCTGAAATTCAGTGTCATTGTATAATTTAATTTTATCATGACAACTACCGTACAGATACTGAAAACAGGCAAGAGGATGACGTGATATTTGACTAATTAGTAGCGACTGCACCAACTGTTTATTTTCAGGGTGTGGTGTCGGTTTAAACACGATCAATGACAAATTCCTTCGTAATTTCGTTCCTAGAATCACAGTGAGAATCTAACTCATTAAATTAATGCGTCTTTATTTTAAAAAAAAAAGCTAAAGGTGAGGTGTCTTGGTTTACAACAGTTGGCCATAATTACTACGCTTGCGCATGAATTAGAATTCTCCTCACAGTTCCCCCCCCCCCCCCCCCTGCAAACTAGAGAGTGTGATGTCTTTATTTGTTGTTCGCGGTTGAATTCATCTAACTTGCAGATCGTTTGTTTTTCGTGATATTATCGCAACCTACTACAACACCAACGAAGCTTCAGAACTTACCCAGTTCACCAAGGTGGGTACAAATATATCCTAATGGGAAATAGCAGGATGACCAGGATTTCAGACACAAAAAGCAGGACCCATTCGTTGAAGTAATCCTAACATGCTAGTCCACAGTTTTTCTATCTTATTACGTAATTACCAATAGGTCTTAAAGAAAGTCTTAGACCAACTTAATGCTAATCTCGTACTCTCATTGCTGGACCAACTAACAAATGAAATCATTTGCATTTAATGAACAAGACGTTGCATACAAAACTATTTTACTATTCTGAATGGTATATTTGTACCTGTTTATTACATTAAGACATTGGAACACACAATGAGATGTGATTACTAATGTCTTAAGGAGTTAGTGGGATATAATTATCATTAAGAACATCAGTTTTAGTTCCCGTTCAATCGTAATAGTTACATTACATAGAAGAAGAATGGTAAAATAGTGTATTTCATATAGATTTCCATTTTGAAGGACTTTTCGCAGGATATTTATGAGATTTTTAGGACTATTTGTGGGCCGCAGGACAAGGTAAATTTAAAAAAAAAGAGTCTTCTGCGACAAGTCACAACCAAATCACATAAGACCTTCTGAACAAGACTTGCTGTTACAGTTTTCTGTCAGAATATTTATTCCAAACATGTCACGAGCTGGATTCTCTATCCTTTCTTTAACGCATCTGTCAGTGCTTGCAACCAGAGTTGCTTAAAGAACTAAATTAAATGATTGATATCTTTTTCTAGTTTTGGATGTATCAAAATATTCAGCAATCTCTTTTGGCATATACAGTGCACGCCGCTTATTGTGATCACTTCGGAGGCAACTAATCTGATAATGTTAACCATAATAACAGTAGACGAAATAATTAAAAGAAGGTTATTTATTCACACATAGGGTAATATTCTACAAAAACAGAATTTAAAACTATTTATTCATAAGATAAAATGTAACTGTGAATCACTGAATCACTCATAATACAGTATTAGACTAAAAGCAACCAGTAAGAAAGTTGTCAATTGTATCTGATTTCATTTTGGAGTCCATTAATCGAAACTCCATACTCAGTTACGGGTTATGAGCGTTTTTGGAAGTCTACTGATCTGTGGTGTAGCAAAACATGTGTTGTCTACGTATGTTGAGTATGTTGCCGGGAATTTTTACGAAAAAATATTTTCAATAAAATTTTTGGCTCTTAATGAAATCATTTGTGTGCAAAATATAAACAAAATCGTTGGAGAAAGTCGCGAAAATTAATTTTTATTTATTATATGCATCTACCGGTAATAACTGTTCGATGAATTCTGTTTGGACTCATCATTCTATTCGCAAGCGCCTAAACCTTAGGCAACCTAACGAACAGATATGCCAAATAAATTTTGTTTGTGCAGAAGGTTCGCCTTGACTCTAACTACACCGAACACAGGTCAAATGCAATTGTTCCCTTTGACCCCTATGCCAATATTATATCTTTGTAACGTACAAAGAGTTTCCGATTCACGGTCAACTTCTTGAAATTATACCTTGTAAATGTGCATGGCGCGCCGGTATTGTTTTTTGCATGTTACAGGGGGTTTCAGGGGAGATACAAATTATGCTGGATTCTGTTATGAGTTATGGCTCTTTGAGATTAATGGTGAGTGGTCACTAGGTTAGGCTGTGATGATCCGTAAAAGTGTAAAAAAAAGGCACCATCGTTGCTCTGGTACGAGAGAATCAGCGCTTTTCAGTGAAGTATTTAGGATTTGGTTCGAGGGATCTGGGGGGAGGGGACTCCCTTGATTATTTGGTGAAAATAAGCCTTCAAATTTCATTTTAACGTCCTTTTTCAGTTATAAACAAAATACCACACTTTTTCTGTTCCAAAATAACATTCCGAGAAAATAGTATTAAAATGAAATTTCATTTTAAACAAGTATGTCACTCTAATATAAAATTCCATAAGGGTAATAAAACACTTTATTTAAGAGTCTACTAAATGAAAAGTACATTTTAATTTAGTGATTTTTTTTTCTTATTTATTTCGAGTTCCCCCTCTCTGGCTACGTTCCTCGCGCTTTTACGCGTGGAAAGAATATTCTGGAAACGTATTTCGTCTACACTAATAAGAAAAACTGTCTGGAAACGGGTACAAAGTAGAGTATAAAAACTGCATACAGGATTCAAACTCGGAACCTCATACTGAAAGCAAAGCTGCTTATGTGTAGGTCAAAGCAACTGTCGAAAAATAATCTCTAGATTTCTAATTCATAATGACGTATTATTGTTATAGTTATTATTGTTATTATTACTGCATTATTATTATTATTGTTACTGCATTATTATTGTTATCATAAATATAACAAATTATAAACTTTTCAATTAAATGTATTTTAGTATTTAATCCCTGAACTATATGTTATAATGCCTTCAAAAATATAAGCCTTTCTCAAATTAGTCCAATTCAAATCAATTTTATTTAAGCATTTACCAATACCAGGCTAAAGAACATGAAATTCCATATTTCATCAAATGGTAAAAAATGGAATTATTGAGGTAGCTATTCAGGAGGGCGCCGAAATTATTTCTCGCCTATGGCACCAAAATACCTAGAACCAGTCCTGAACATACCGGTACCATATGATGGTTAGATAGGGCTGTAACAATCAAAGCTAAATGCTAGTAATTACACCAATGTAATTGCATCATACATGTTGATAGTGTTGGAGTGGAACAAACTTGAAGATATTGTTGAGGGGGGGGGGGGGAGAATGGGATTTTTAGTAGTTATACATAATTCCTGTATAATAAAAACTTATATGTTGGGGAGGCAGATAGTACCTTGCCTCCCTCCAAAATATCAATCCCCATGAGTGTTAGCAACAGCAGAAAGCTTTTAAATAAAAGAAGTGAAATGGAAGCTACTAGTTTTACTTTTAATGTGATGATACAACAGCAGTTGGCTTTTACCATCTCTTATGTTGTCGTTTGGGTTGCCTATTCAAAAAAATTGGACAGCAATTCGGGAACACTCTGTATGTTAGCACATGGGCATCCGCAAAATTTTCTCAAGGGGTGGCAAATGAACAAATTACTGCCACCACCATCTCTACTGCTACTACTTCTACAACCACTTTGTTATTATTATTATTATTATTATTATTATTATTATTATTATTATTATTATTAGTATAATCATCATCATCATCATCATCGTCATCGTCATCGTCATCGTCATCATCATCCACATCCTTGATTTTCTGTAGCTGGATCTATGGCTATGAATACAAAGAAAGAAAATACTATGTTGTACACTCACATTACTTTTTCTATCCCTTACAATTTCACAAGTACTAATCATATAAAATGTAATACTTCATTGCCTTGCCTTCATTACAATAAAATGTTTGGCTGGACAAAATTTCAAATTAGTCCTACATATTCATATCTAAGGTAGTCAGCTGATACAGTTGTTTTTCGTCCAAATAACTCCAACTATACCTTAGTATGTGAAAACTTACCTCAATTAGTTGCTTGTAGCCATTTAATTTATAGATTTATGTATAAAACAAAATTTCCAGAGGGTGCAACGACTTCAGGATGGCCATGTGTTAGCAGAAATCAGATTGAGGTTATTGAAAATTCGTGATTTTCTTAATATTTCACAACATATTCTTACCATCTCATACAATTTAGAGTTATACAGTTATACAGGCGGTCAGTCAACAAGATCAGTTACCGAAATAAATAATTCTGCCTGTAGATATATGTTATATTTGACATTTAGGTATACAGGCAAAAGGTATGAAGTGGACTCAATTCCTTTTCTCTGAAAACATTCTGTGTGTAATGGACTTAGGAGTTTGTGACAGTTTCATTGATCAGGAACTATAAGGGGTAGGATTTGGTTCGTTTTCCCTGTGCATAGAGCACAATCTGTTGTACTTATTACCAATAATAACTTTGGGGGGGGGGGGGCTTTTTGGAGTTAATACCTTTTCCTTGTAAGCCCACGAGGAGTTCTTTTACTTGCCTTAAATCTGGAATTTATAGAAATATATTTCATTTTATTGTTGTTATATATATGTTCAACATGCAATTTACAATTTCAATGAAAGTGTAGAAAATAAGTTAAACTTTTCTATGGACTATTCAAGTAGGAAATAAGTTATATATTTTCATTAATTTCATTAAAATATTTTTCTCACTTTGAAATGACTAAAAATGAATAGTTTAAAACACCATTATATTTTAACACTGTTTTTACTTTTTAGGGATTTGTTATAACAAGCCTTTGGCCCGAAAGAAGGTGTACAAACTATTAAATGAT
Source organism: Ectobius pallidus (assembly GCA_964059195.1). Classification (NCBI taxonomy): domain Eukaryota; kingdom Metazoa; phylum Arthropoda; class Insecta; order Blattodea; family Ectobiidae; genus Ectobius; species Ectobius pallidus. The sequence continues at coordinate 94,843,487 of CAXKWD010000010.1, read as the reverse complement.
TGTTTTGGAGGCTTGTTATAAAGCCAAGTAATATAACACACATGAAGAAATGTTATAAATCATTTTTTGCACTCCTTAGCTAGTAAGTGGTACTTACGAACTTTGTTTACATGGATCGTAAGTTGACATTCCCACACAGTCTTGTTGCTAAGGCCGGTTGCGATGAGGTTAAAACACTTACGGTCCAAGCGCTACGTCATAATTCATTACGATACACTTCATAATACAAGCCTTTATGGCCACGGCCCCCAGGACAAATATTCGGTTCCCATAACAACAAACACATGCGAATCACTTTCTGAAATAAACATCTATTTTCAAGAATGTATTTACATAATATTTTCAGGTAAGATCACAATTAATATAATTAAATTGATATAAATAATCATCGTGCAAAAAATAGCATGCAACACACGGGCCGTAAACGCATTTACGGGTCTCGAAAACTTAAAAACCCTCGGCTGCGCCTCGGGTTTTCAATCTGTTTCCTCGACCCGTAAACGTGCCTTACGGCACTTGTATCGCAATATACTATAGCGTACTTATGAGATACCGGCATGATAAAACTAAGCCATGTGAAATAACAGGTGTTTGGATCAATTTATGTTGAATACTTGTGGTGCACCTATTATAAGATAACTGTTTTGTCCATCAAGAGTGACACAGCACTATATAATATTATAAAAAGTTGTTAGTGAAACATACATAACATTTATGATATTATTAAATAGTTGAAATTCTAATGGATTGGATGATTAAAAAGTAAGTAATTTAAGAGACCTTTAAACTTACTTTTCTTATGGTATGGTCACAAATTTAGTTTATGACATAGAAGAAGCGGTATTTATAGTAAAGAAGTTGACGATAGAATAAATTAAACACCGGGCTGTTTTTATTTGACAACAGTTTAGGTAAGACAATTTATTCGGCATTAGTTTATTCTGAATATCTGAACCTACACTTAGCAATTATTATTCTTCTTCTTCTTCAGTTCTCATGTAGCAGTTGTTCTTATTCTTGTTTTTTTTCCTTTTCTTCTGTTTTCTTCTTCCTCCTTCCCTCTTCTATATCCTTATACATACCTATTTCCTTACCACTTTCTAATAAGATTGTCTCTGTTTCTCCCCCTCATTATTATTATTCATTTTCTTAGCCACTATCACTTTTCTCCTTTTCTGCTTCTTTGTTTTAGTCTTTCCTTTCTTCTCCACCATGATTTTACTGTGTGATAAAATTGTATTCCATTTCTCCTCTTTTTTACTCTTGTCCTTGTCATTCTTAGTCAATGAATTTCATTCCCTTTGTAGTAAGTTGATTGAATAGTTTATTAAGAAGTTCACCTTATACCACAATAGTTATTTATGATAGAAGGGCTAAAAGAAAGATTTTATTTTACGAGTAGGTATGTTTGTGGAACGAGTCCGCAAGGGCGAGTGTAGCAATCCTACAAGCAAAATAAAATCATTTTACCACGTGTATCATACACTATTTTTTAGACAGGCATTATATGAAATAAGAATTTTTAATCCATAAGCTGCAGCCATTTTGGGAGCTTTATAGCTGTTTGTGATCTCTTCTGCCTTGTAGTATGCACTTACACAGACAGAGGTTATTGATTTCTTGTACATGGCTATCAATGTAAGAGATGGAATGGATAACGCTTTTCAGCCAACAAGTATGACATATTTGAGACCACTATGAGAAATTTAGTGTTTAAAAAAGCATAATGAATTTCAAAATTTTCAATTAAATCCAACTGAATCATATTCTTAACTAAAAGAGCATTTTCCATGTGAAGCAATCAAAGTTGGTTACCCTGGAGTGTCATAATAATAATAATAATAATAATATTTATTAGCCGTCCATGTAGACCACAATTAGTCTTTCGGACATTGTCAATTACATATAATTACATACAATTACATACAGTTTAACATCTACCATCAGGATACATCTTACAAATTATATATACATGTTGTCATTATTTCACATCAATACTTCTAAAAGTAACAATACAAATCTTGTCCATACGGACATTATTACATATTATATTACCTATAATTACCTATACCTCATAATTTTATAACACTCAGTGGCATAATTTTCTCCTTTGAATTAATATCGTCTACCATTAAAAGTATTTCTTTTACCTTTGACTGTCTAAAAAAGAATTCTTTTATGCAAAAGTTTGCCTTGATTCACTGTCTGCTACAGGCTTACTCTATTTTTTGTATTTTATACTGAAAAATAGAGTGCCTATAGCAGACATTGTATCAAGGAGAACTTCTGCATAAAATAATTATTTATTTGAGGTATAAAGTGGACTTCTTAACACACTATTCAGTCTTATTTTTCCTGCCTTCTCCTTCATCATTATTGTTTACTTTTCCTTAATCTGTATCTCCCTTTCACATCCTCTTTAAACTGGTACTTTTCTTTCTTGCTGCTTTCCTCAGTGCTTTCTTTGTTAATTTTTCCCATCCCCTTTCCCCCCTTCTTTTTCAAATTTATCAAAAACAAATCACAGAGATAGGCCTACTACTGTTACTCTTTGATACAGTGATATAGAAATAATATTACTTATTGTGTACTTTATGTGAGTTTTTTTTAATTACAGGCAGACTGTCAACATCATGAGTATTAGTGGCAATACTAGTGCAGTAAAAACTTTGTTGCGCGGTCATGAGAAAAGTGGAAGAGAAGAAGGTGCCACCGCTGATATGCAAATAGAAGAATGTAAGATTATTCCAGTAAACTTACTTAAGAGATCACTCAGTGAAACTGTTCTTGGAGAAGTTATAACAGAAGGTGACATAGCAGCAGGGATCGATACTGTAAAATATGAAAGGGTATGTATTTATTATAAATTATTTTCTAATATCCACAACCAGGCTGCAGACCCGGGAGGGCCCAAAACCTTAGACTATTTTTAAGTCAAGGAGGAATATCTGTCAATAAAAGTTCATTTTCGAGCCATCTTGCCCCAATCTGAAATAAAATCAGTAGATGAAGTCGCTATGAGGGTAACTTGTAAATATTTTCCAAGATGCCTTTGGACAGCTTGTTACTTTTATAACTGTAAAGCTAGAGTTCTCATTGTGGGCTCGAAAGTTAAAGTGGATGGTGAAGAACAAAGAAAACCTTCCAGTTTCCATTTTGGAAACTTTAAAAACTGTGACATTGACATGTATCCCACCATCCACAAACTCCTGTGGATTCTAGCTACACTTCCTATCAGTGCAGAAACCACAGAGTACGGTTTTTCTACCTTGTGTCAGCTGAAGACTTGGCTTTGGGATAATATCGGGAAGAAAGACTAACTTTTTTTTAAAGAAACATAAAATTACAAGTTTAAGAAATTGTGATTGCATCCTTAAGATTCAATTGTGTAACTTTGCCAGTTTTTGTTTGTTTGAAATTCATCTTTATTTTTTCAATAATAAGCTTCTTATTTTTTAAATTTTTGGTCAATTTATTGTGTAAAATCTTTAATGGAGACATTTGAAAGTCAGCTCTTTTCTTAATTTATGTGAGAGCAGTGATTATATCCTCATTGAATATACACATTGTATTATGTCTTTCAGTCACTGTTGTGACTGGACTCCCTAATTCTTTCATGTCTTTCTTACAGATCCTCTCAATCATATCACCTTACATTGTGGAATGCCGGCTCAATATGATTGTGTCCTGAATCACAATAATTGGCAAACAGCCTGTCCTGTGTGAAAGTAGTTGAAACATTATTGCATTCGGTTAGATTTCTTCTTTCTAAGTGTCTACTCAAGGGAATCGCTATATATTATGCTGTCTAAATACTCGTGATTTTCACAGATGTAGCATACAGTATGTTGGCCGTGGTGGTCTAGAGGTAGCGTGCCCGCCTCTAGATTTGAAAGTCATGGAATGAAACCTTGCTGCAGTTGATGGATTTTTCAGAATGTAAAAATCCTGGGCACAGAGTCCTCTGGGAGGGACTTTAAGCTGGGGGGCCAATGCCGTAAATTTATGGCATGTAAAAGAATTCCAAGCCTAAATTAGAGCCTCTGGACAAAATTCCCCGGCTCTTTCACATCCAAGTAATACCTTAGTTCCCAAGGGAACTGTGAGGCGATGGGCTTACCGCCTGTCACTTTTCTCTCTATCAGAAAATAAGTGTAACAGTATTCAAATATTAAACAGGAACCTCCACATGGTGGCCCTGTGCTTCACCACTGGACGCAAAATGAAAACCATAACATCGCCCTTTTCTTATGTGGTGGTAGTAGGCGAATGTCAGGACACAGTATTTTGGATTTGGTTCACTATGTTTGAGAAATTGGTTATGTTTTAGGTAACGAGTCATCCGTTCCTGCATTGGTTTCATTGTTGTACATTCCATGTACAAGGGTGTATCAGCACTATTACAGTGTGAAGATTTATCACATGAATTTTATAGAGTCTCTGTTTTGTTGGTAACATATCATGTGTAATCATATACCACACAGATTTAACTTTCACAGGGATGAGGGAGTTGTCGATCCATCAGGAAATTCCTCTGGACCCAGAGGCCATTATTCTAAGATTCACTAAGAGAAAGCGGCATCTAGAATTTATATCGTCAATGTTTATCCTAATTGAGTTTATATTATTATTTTTTCCCCCTTCTTTCTGTTTGCTTTCATAAATACGGAGATGTGCATTGATGTTTTGTTTTAGTTTAAGACTCTGTTACTTACATTAATGTTCATAGGTAACTTTTTATTCATATTATTTTATTGTTTAGGAATATTTTAAATTAACCATTTCATTGCTATAGCCATATATTTATATGGGTCATTCTTAAAATACGGGAAAATTTGGAGTGTCTAAAATCCAAATTTTTTAGTTTTTTTTTTAAATTTAAAGAAAATTACTAAAATACTTCAGGGGTTACTTGATTATAATAAGACATCAGCAGAGTTTAAATGTTTGTATTTTTACTTATTTTAATTTTGACATTTTTTTAAAGGCATGTGAATGACATCCGTGTACATGTGGATGGCAGAGGGCCACAATAATGACTAACTTTGGCAACAAACTGCTTTTCTTTATGTGATGTCATATTTTTCTCAGTTTGCTTCAGTTGATTTTGCACCAAATTTGTGAATTTGTGTGCATACTCCGGAATCTATGTAATTTTAACGAGACTGTGTTTTTATGGTTTGGGGGGGGGGGAAATCAAGCAGAAATTCATTTAATCAGTTTTAAGATTTTAAGTACAGGTCACAGACACCACAAACACAATAGTACCCTACATTTATCATTTATGCCCCTTCAGGGGGCATGTGGATGACACAAAAATTAGGCATGTGGATGACAAAAAAGGAGTTTAAGTGGTCTCAGCAAGCCATTCTTAAACCTCTGTAGGCTCAACTTCAGTCAGGTACTATGGACTGGTAAGTTTATCATAGTGCATAATCAACATTAATTAATATTCACTTTCTGCCTACTTTCTAGAAGTCATGTTAATGACGGGGAATAAAAACGCTTTCCTTGAAAAGATGCAAAGTCCTTTGCTAATCCCAAACTAATTGTAAGCAAGCAAAATTCAACCTCACAATTCAACCACAAGCTGCCCTGTTGGCTTTCTAACACTGTTGCCAGTTATACAAATTTCTCATTCCTGCAGAAAAAATTCCATTCTTTTCAGCCATGTGGATGATCAAAAACCCTTGGGACATTCTTTATGTTCATTAGGTGGGGTGACAATTTTATTTCATTTTATTTTTTAGGAGTTAATATTCTTCACACATTCATACTCATTAACATTTAACATTTAACTCAATAACTCAATAACATTTTGTTTTGTGGAAAAATGCAATAGAATATACAAAACCGGGGTATGGGACAGGGCATGTGGATGACATTTAATTGAATTAAATTTGGTTTTGGAATATTAGAATTTAAAGTTAGTGACATTTCAAAGTGATAGTTGTGGTATGGAAGTAGTAGAAAAAATCTTTTATTTCAATTTTTTTTAAAGTTGAATTTGAAGGGAAATATCACTCCGGAACACAAATTTTCCCGTATTTGAAGTATCACCCATATATGCATCAGCATGCATCACTGCTGGCAATGCTACTAAAGCATATATACAACACACCACTTAACATGCAAATGGACGAAAAATATTCTCAGTGAGAGGGATTTCAAGTATGTGAGCATGTCTTCTCCTGTCTACCCTCTATATCCTAAAACCATCAGTTCCTTGTTCTCTGAATTGGGCTGCCATCTGTAGCTAAATGTTTAGGGCAATGTAATGCACTATCCACTGAAACACATGGTAACTAACTCTGCTGCGTTGTGATGACATGCACCCCCAGGGTTACGTAAATATGTCTAAACTTCAAGAAATGCATGCTGTGCTCTTGTTATGGACGAAAGTGACAAATTATTTGTGATTGTCCGTTTATGATTACAAAATAAATTTGCATATTAATTCATCACCAGCAGTTAGCAGTGAAAAAGTTAAGGAGTGTTTTTAGAGTCTATAATCCTTCCCTGGAAGATTCCATATCCTCCTCAGATATCTGATGCTCTTCAGTTACGACCCCCTATAATGTTATTCTTTATCCATCCCTGACTGCAGAATAGTAACATGAAAGATGTGCTCAATAACTTGTAATGCAATTTATATAATTTTTATGTTGAAAAGCTGACAGATGACAATTCTAAGAATCAATAAGTTACCATATTTGGCAATATAGATAAATTTGACTCTAAAAAGAAGAAATAATTAAGTTTTTATTGTTCACAGGAACAAGAAACATTCCACAAAGCAATTGGCCCAGTTCTCACTTCAGCTCAAGTTTTTGGTATAATGCCAGTAAGGGGTGTCCTTGCCCCTTCACCAAGTCAACTAAGATTTCGGTATCTTTCTTTCCGAGCAGGATACACATCCTTATTCATCATATGCTTGATTGGACTTGAAATATTGTCAATTAAACATACAGTAAAGGTTATTGAGAAATTTGGACACAAGTTTTTAAGTAAGTATATAAAAATTGTCAATTTTCATGTTTAGAGAGAAAAAAAAATAATAAGAAAACATAAATATAAAAATCACAGATATTAAAAATATGAATGACTGTAAAAAAAAGTCTATCCGATAGCTGTCTCAATAAGGATAGTTCAAAGTTCAAAGTCTCCTTTAAATATTAAATAAAAAGCTCCTAGATCCCACTTTATTTATTATTGATGATTTCTTCACTCAATATTATTCACCGAGAAAAATTCAAGTAACTCTTATTTATATATTGGTGCTTGAGATAAAGATTTAATATTCACAACTTTGTTTAAATCAAGTCTCAAGCGTGCATCAGGACTTCCTCAGGTATAATCCATCTCACGGTTGGACAACACCAGTGTCTCTTGATGGGCATTTATCAAACCTCCTTATGAGATGGCCATCCATGGTATTTAAAAATTCATAAGCTGCTCCCTTATTTTTGTAGATATAACTTTTCTCACTAACTGAGTTGCTTTGCATCCCTGGAACATTTCTTCAGTTTTGGCGCTAACCTTATTTTTTGATCCTTATCACAAACGTGTGCAGCTACCACTGAATTTTCAGTCTGTTTATATTAAATATGTCTGATATGTTCTTTTGCACTAATTGTAAATACAAACAGTGAAGTCTGCAGAGTTTTAATAACAATATTTATTTACTTACTCACTCAATGGCAATAGACAATTCCTCAGCAAGCTGAGGGAATATTATCTATTTTATGGAACCCGAAAATTCATTGCCATGCTTACCTGAGCCCACCATTCACCCTATTCTGTGTGAACTCCATCCAATCATCCTTCGCAAATCCTACTTCCCTTAAATCTAACCTAACATTGTCCTCCCACCTAAGTCTAGGTCTTTCAGGTGGTCTTTTCCCTTTGGGTCTCCCAGTCAATACTTTTGAGATATGTCTTCCCTCCCCCATGTATGCAACATGTCCAGCCCATTTTATCCTCTGTCATTTATTTACCCTTACTATATCTGGTGAAGAGTACAGGTCATGAAGTTTGTTGTTATGCAGTTTTCTCCAGTCCCCATTTCTATCCCTCTTGAGCCCAAATATTTTCCTAAGCATCCTGTTTTTGAACACTCTCAGATTATGTTTTTCCCGACCAGTAAGCGGCCATGTCTCACATCCTCACAAAGAACAACATGTTAGATAATTTTCTGAGAATATCTGTAAGTGAACTTACACTTTCAGATTTGGATAACACATTTAAAATAATTATAAGTGATACTTTGGAGTAGAAACATAGCATACACCAACAATAAATGTTAGAGTGTGATCTTTTTTATTTTTATTCAATTTCCCAAGTTAAAAAATGATATTTAACATAAATACTACATAAAGGAAAGAGGCAATTCTTCATAATTCCGAACAAGCTTGTAAAGAAAGTGAAGATACTAAAAAGTAATGGTGACTATAATTTCTGGTTTGGTTACTGTCTTCTGATTTGAAATTTCTTGCCTTTTTTTAAGGCCTCTGCTGTTGTTTAAATACATTATAAAAACTGAGGTGATATCTGAATGGCTTGCTATGAGGCAAGGCATCTAGAAGCAACTGGAAACACTGGATCAAGCATAGGCCTATTATAAAAACTGTGCAGATACTGACTATGCACATTAATAAGATTAATATGCATTCCAGGCAATTTAAAAAATGGTAAAAGAAAATTTACTTAGTGAATAAAATACCTTACGAGTAAAAATACGGAACGAGTGGAGTCTTCTTCATCCAGAGAGTCAGTCGTTGAATGGAGCGCACCTGATGAAGGCTCGGTGGAAGAGCTGAAACGTTGTGCTTAATTTTTAAGGTATTTTATTCACTAAGTAAATTTTCTTTTATCATTTTTTAAATAATCAACTAGTGAAAATTATGGACCGTTTTGCAAGTTTAATATATTCCAGGCAATGTTCGAGGAGCTATAGTGGGAACATTGTTCTATGGAAATGCTCTTGCAGCTTCATTTCTGTTCCTGAGGCTTGGTTCCAGATGGCCACACATCATGGCAGAATGGTATTATGTTGAACAAGTTCTGTGGAAACTGCCATATCGTCACCTCACATGGAAATTCAGCATGCTCTCTGCAATTGTAATGACTTCAGCTTTGAGTGAGTACAATGATCTGGCTTAGCGTTTTTATTTACTCGACAAAATGTTTACAATGCAGTTGAGCCACTCTGTTGACTTCCTGTCTTTATACCCGATGCTTGAATTAAATAAATAAATTCAATACTTAGTCTTCTCCCAGATTCTTCTCAAGATTAACCACAAATCCTATTACATTAATCTTATTCACTAGCAGCCTAATGCACCATTCTCACACAAAATTTTACCTGATAAAGTTTGCATTTTACACAGTTCATCAAGTGTGATTAAGTTAAGTATGGTACTAAACAAAGGTAAAGCTTAATTGCTCAAGTTAATTCAGTTTCCGTAACTTGTCATAGAGTGAGTGGTGGCACCAGAATTTTGTTTGCAGGTGGGCCACAAGAATGTAAAGGTGGGCCATGAGTGTATGCTAGCAAATTTTTGTTACTGAATTGATAAATAATTGAATTAAATCTGTGTCACCCTAATCTATGTTAAATATTTTGCATTTAATGTGATCAGATAAGCAGTATAAAATGATTCCCAAAAACTCTAGTTCTGAGATTGCTTGGGTACAGTTTCTTTCCCAGAACCAATTTCTTGACTCCTTCAAATTTTTGAAGCATTACAAAAACTGAACGTCAGCACTAGCCTTTTCTCATTCTGAAATGTCAGATAATTTGAAAAGTACATGAAACTTTTGAAAAGTACATAAATTACACATGTTTTAAAAAAAAGAAATGACTTCATTTTCAATTTTTAAAAGTTGTATCTCTATCTTTCATCATCAATGTTGTATAAAGTAAGACTGGGCCATCATTATTTTGGGTGGCCTCTAGGGCACACCAAAAGTGAAGTATATAAAAAATAAAGTTCAGTGTAAAATTCAACTCATTATATAATTATCATGTTACATAAGTTCACTGTGTTAATTTCCATTACAATTTAATATAGAGATTTGCCATTATTTAAATACCTAAACATTTAACTTAATAAATCAATAAAATAAATAAGCCCTTTATCATCCCTTTAGGGCAAGGGCCTCCTACTGATAATGTAGACCTAGCTCAAGTTTTACCCACTCGGTGAGCTGGTCTGTGCAAGTATTCTAGACATTTACTATGGCATAATTCAGACTTCTAGAACTAAGCTCGGATCTCTCACAAGACTGTCAGCATTGTATTTTTTACAACATTTAATACTTCTCTTCTTAGAACTTATTAATCTTGTTGCCACAACTCAACTAAGGAAAAGCAACTATCAGCATAAGAATAAAGAAACATTAGCAATGAAATACGCTCGACCAGTGTCACGATAGTGTGTTAAGGCAATGGTAAATATTGCCATTTTTGTACTTTTTTACAAGAGCGTGCCTGCTGGAAGATTAACATAGTAACTGAGGTAAATAGTAGTAATATAGATGTCTCACTGTCCCACCCTTTGCCCAACTTCGCTTTATACAAAAATGTGTTATGAAATATTAGAGAATAAAAAAAGAAAGAAAAAAAAAAAACAATTTAAAACTGAAAAACAAACTTTACTGAAGTAATTTCTTGTTTTTGAAATATGTGTGATCTGTGTCCTTTTTGAAATATACTGCAATAGAGCTAGCTGATATTTTGGAATGAAAAAAGACTAGTGCTGGAGCTGGCAATCAGTTTGAGTAATGCTTCACTTTTAAAATTTGAAGGGAGGGAATAGTTGCAGGGAAAGAAATTTAATCACAGACACCAGAGATCTTGTAAATATTTTTAAAATTGCTTGTCTGGCCATATTACAGTGCAAAAATATTTAACATACTTTAGGATGACATAAATTTAATTCAGTTGCCATTTATCAATTTAGAGACAAATTTGATTGCAGATATATAGACTCATGCCCAGCTTTACATTCTTCTGGCCCACCTGCACAAACAATTCTGGTACCACCAGACATCAACAGAAACAGTTGTTACTGAGAAATTAATTTGTTTTGTATCGTTTCAGTTGAACACATTCTGAGCATCTTAACGAACATACCAGAATACATTCATCCTAATGACGTTCATAAACTGTCTCCACCCTGTGTGACTGATCCTGAGTTTATAGCCAATATTACCCACATTACACCTGCTGAAGTATTACAGGTAAGTTTAACGAGAAAAAGAGGAAAAAAATCATAAATTTTTAATAACCCTAGTAGCACACTTCGTTGGCCCAACGGAGGGATTTGGTTGGCATGGAAGGGATATGTTGGGAAAAGGTTGGTTGTAATTTCCTCGGTTTTGCCAACGGATTTATTCGTTGGCTAAGCCTCCGTTGGCGTTACCAACCAACAGGATTGTTGGCCCAGCAATACATTCCGTTGGAATATAATCGCATTTTTGTTAAAATTAAAAAGTGTTGAAATAACATTATAAGCGTTAAATTTTCATTTCCTATAAAATAAAACAGTGTTAATTCATTAATTATTCGAGCTCTTTGTGCGCGTTACATGCTAAAAATTTACTTCTCCACCTCTTCCTGCCAGTCTTCGGCAATTTCCGGCTTAGTTCGTAGGTCATCACGTAGAGACGATGAAGATACAACGGTTATTCGCCATCTTGATATGTTGAAGAATCCGAATGGTGTTTTTACTTCTATTAATATTAGGGCCCTTTATTTGTTCTCTGAAAATAACGTTATCATATATTCACATCAAATATTCAAAATACGAGATGTATATCCTTCTTACTATTTATCATGTATTACACATCTCTGTAGTAAATAGGCTAGAAGAATTCTCGATTTTATTGCAACGATCACTAATGGCATAGTGGTTAAATCGATAGACTATAACACTAGCGGTCCTAGGATTGAATCCCCATAGGTGCGAATTTTATACGATAGGAATAGGTAGGTAGGGTGAAGGAGAGAAGGGAGGTAATAGGGAAAAGAGGAGGAAGAGAGGAGAAAACGGATGAAAGGGAAAATAAAAAATTAAATTTTCTGTGCTTCTAGTATTTCCGCCAGATGTCTCTGCGCTGCTAGTAGTTCCACCGTTACCTAATAGATGTCTCCCAACTGTTGGGATTTTGTTGTATATTGGTTGGCTACAGTTGGCAATTGGTTGGATAAAACGCTCCTTGGCAACGGAACCCCGACGGACATTCATAACCGTTGACCAACGAAACATGGCGATCATTTCCCAACATTGGCCCAACGATCTGTGCTACTAGGGAAATCAAAATATATAAACTAAACCTATTGTTCAGAGTGAAAATATCTTAAAAATATAAATCGGATAAAAGTAAGAATTCTACAAACTGGGATGAAATCAGTTCCGGGGTGCGCAGGCAAAGAGAGTTAAGTCCACTTTCTTGTTACTGAGAATTAGAGTGACTTAACACACTATACCAGCCCAACATAGCTTTAGAGATGGATAAACCTATGAGGCACACATCCATAACTACCGTACAATTTTGAATATGACTTACTGGACTTAACACAAATGTAGAGAACATTTTTATCTATAACTCTATGGACACATCTCAATTTTTTAGGATGGTGGACTTAACTCTCTTTGCCCATGCACCCCGGAGTTATAGAAACTCTAAAATATTTCTGGACATTTGACTGCCATCTGATTGCTGGATCCCCAACACAAAGTCACTTGAAATAATTCACAGAATTATGTAAAATAAAATAAATTTGAATTATTCTAAAAGTTAAAGTTCTCTCTGATGTTAATATTCATTGTATTTTTTACCATGAATGTATAAAATATTTAGGAGTGAATTTCTCCAATGACATCGTTCTGGAAGTGACAGATCTCCAGGAGAAGCTAGTTACACTATCGTCTAGACCGTTGCTAAATTCTAATCAGAAGTTCCAAGGATTGAACTCTGAGATTTGCACATCTTTAACCTATTGCTTTATATTTATTCCAACCGAAAAATTCCCTGAAAGATTTTTGTTAGACATAGACAAAATGATAAAATCTACACTGAAACAAATATTAACTATGGAGGTTCCCGATTCAGTGCTCTATGTTTATAGGAAATGAAGGGCCTTGGTCTATTTCGAGCCAACAGGGAAGTTTTTCCTCAAGGCATGAATGGAATAAATGTTCTTGTAAGAAGGTAGATCTGATCATTATGATCACAAAAGCACTAAAATTAAAATTACAAGAAGCACAAAAGCACTCAAATTATAATGGCAATTTTTTACATACGACGTATTGCAGTATCAACGACGATATATGAAATAAAGGAACTCACTAGATTATCCACCAACACAGCTATGAAACTATTCTACACCACAACTTTTACATTATTAACTTATTGATTAGAACTGATCTGGGACAATCTTAAACAACCTATCTGAATTGTATAAAGAAATGTCAAAGCCAGATTCTTGAAAAAAAATTCTCGGTATCTCGAAGATGACACCATCAAGTCTGGCATATGAGCTTGCAGGTGAAACATTCCTCAAAGAAAACATAAGATTCAGATTGCTACAACCCTCAAACAAACTGGAAATGCAACACTTGGAATCTAGGCACAAGAAGCGAGTAGAAATTTATATGGACTAATAATTCAACTGACATCATGCTGAATCGATCCTGGGAAGGACCAAACAATGAGATGAGTAATACCCCCAACAGACTGGCTTCTATTGTTTCCGGTCTCGATCTTCACTGTTTACTGTTGTCTGAATCCTGGCTCCAACCCTCCCTTCCTTCCTCACTTGTTGAGCTGAATGGTTTTTCACTTATCCACAATGACAGGACGGGTAAGCGTGGAGGAGGGGTCGCTGCCTACATACGAAACGACCTTCACCCAAAAGTTGTGCATGCCTCCCCCTCCAAGTATTCAGCAAGCCCAGAATTAATGTTTGTTGAAATCCTTGCCAGCTCGCAAAAATGTCTAATCTGCGTAATTTACAGGCCCCCTAAAAGTGGTCAGCTTTCCAATCTAGAAGATGCCCTAATTAATTTAATTCCGAACTATGAACACGTTGTCCTTATGGGTGATCTCAACATCAATCTCCTTAACACAAATTCGACGCTTACCACACAACTAATCAATACGTTTCAGTCTTGCAACATGACTATCTTACCTCTTCTACCGACTCATCATACTAACACTTCTGAGACCTTACTGGATTTAATCGTGACTACTCAACCACAAAGAGTATTAAGACATGGTCAGTTGCCGGTTCCTGGTATCTCAGCCCATGACCTCATTTACATGGAATATTCATTTCAATGCCCTAAACGCCCATCTAAATTAATATCATATAGAGACTTAAAAAACATAGACGACAACCAACTGACTGAAGACGCTAAACAACAGCCTTGGCACACAATTTGGCATTTACGTTCTGTTGACGAAAAGTTAAAAGCATTTAATGATATGATACTCCAGTTATATGACAGACATGCACCACTAAAGTCTAGACGAATTACACGACCTTCTGCCCCTTGGTTATCTTCGACCATACGAGAACACATGGCTCACCGTGATGCGGCATACCGTACTTTCCGGCGCACTAAAACCGACGAAAATTGGACAAACTATAAACAATTAAGAAACAAAACTACGCAAATGATACGAAACGCCAAGATTCAGCACTGCCATAGACTGATTGACCCCACTATGACTACACGCGACTTATGGAGGAACTTAAAAGCAATGGGTTTAGGAAAACAAAAAAATCAAGCCCATGCTGTCAACATCCCTCTCAATGATTTGAACGAATACTTCACTACCGTACCAACCAATACCCTAGATGACCTCACCAAACAAAATACTATTAATTATCTGTCAACCATACCCCTTCCTCCACACGATGAAAGATTCTTTTTCTCCAATGTAACGCCCTTACAAGTAAAAAAGGCACTCTCCCAAAATAAATCGAAAGCAGAAGGCACGGATGGCATTAATATATTAATGCTAAACAAAATAATCGATGTTATTCTTCCTACCTTAACCCATATTTACAACGCCTCTCTCATCACATCCACCTTCCCGCAACAATGGAAAAATGCTCTCATCCGACCTCTTCCTAAAGTAAATCTTCCAAACACCCCCAAGCACTATAGACCTATCAGTATACTTCCGACTTTATCGAAAACCCTCGAATGCATCGTCCACAAGCAGCTGACTGAGTATCTAAACACTTATAATCTACTTGACCCATTACAATCTGGTTTCAGATCAAATCACAGTACCTCCACTGCCCTTCTCAAGGTCAGTGAAGATATTCGTGAGGCCATGGACCGACGCGAAGTGACTGCTCTAACCCTACTTGATTTTTCGCGAGCCTTTGACACCGTTGACGCAGACCTGTTAATTGCTAAACTGAGGTCACTACACTTATCCAATGCAGTAGTCACGTGGGTACAATCATACCTCTCAGGACGCCAACAATGTGTTTCTCACAACAATCTATCTTCTTCGTGGCGTCTCGTGAGGTCAGGTGTACCACAGGGCTCTGTATTAAGTCCCTTGCTTTTTGCAATCTATATAAATGACATTTCTACAGTACTAAAACATTGCCGACATCATCTGTATGCAGACGACTTTCAAATATATTTACATTTTCGGCCTGATATAATCAATTACTCTCTTGCAAAGCTCAATGACGACCAGGGGCGGATCCACGGGGGAGGAAATGGGGGAAATTTCCTCCCCCAAAATTTGTAACATTAAGCACAGATTATTCAAATGGTCAGCCTTCTAATAAATTTTGTAATGACAACATAACCCAAATACTTAAATTAAAGCAACGGCATTCATTATTTTGAAATACATTTGTAATAAAATGCCGAAGTGTTCATTTTGATTTCAACTGTATAATGGGAATAATTAATTTTTATGAGTAAAAACTTCCCTCTCTACTTTGGTTCCTCCCCCAAAATGTCTCTCTGGATCCGCCCCTGATGACGACTTAATCTCGATCAGTAAATGGTCAGCAAAATTTGAACTAAATTTGAACCCAGACAAGACACAAGCCATTCTGATTGGAAAAAACAGATTACTATCTTATATTAACCACACCGAACTTTTGCCTGTGACCTTGAACAACGTGATTATTCCTTACAGTAAAACAGTAAACAATCTTGGGGTGTACTTTGACTCTGACATGACCTGGAATACACAAATTAAACGTATATGTAAAAAAGTATTTTCTATTATGCATGCGCTAAATAGACTAAAAAATTTCCTACCTACTAAACTAAAACAGACGTTAGTACAGTCACTAGTGATGCCACACTTCGACTATTGTGATGTCTTGTTCACCGACCTAAGTGTTGAATTATCCTGTAAGCTACAACGTGTTCAGAATTCTTGTGTCCGTCATATATTCAACATACGTCGATATGATCATGTCTCAGGTTATTTTGAGCAATTATCCTGGCTTCGACTGAAGGACAGACGCCAACTACACTCCCTAACTCTTCTCTATCAAATACTTAATAAATCTGCACCTAATTATTTAGTCTCCCGTTTCTCACTGTTGTCTTCCCAACATAACCGCGACACGCAATCTCAGAATAACAGCCTACTGTCAATTCCACGCCATCAGACATCTCTGTACTCTGCCTCATTCACAATAGCCATCACCCGCACCTGGAACTCCCTTCCGCCGGACATCAGGGGTAGTCGGAGTCTACAGATTTTTAAGTCTAAGTTACTGAGGTATCTTCGTTACACAACCTAGGTTAATTTATATTGTACAATATTTTATATCACTTAGCCTATATTGCCTAAATTTGTTAATTTTTTAGTTTTAGGATCCAGTTTTAGTGTATATTATATTATTATATTAGGATTATATACACACATCCAATTACGAGTATATGTAATTCTTAATTCACTTTGTTTTCTCTTTTCACTATTGGACTCATTTTTTTTCTTATATTTTAATATTCTATTGCTAGCATTTCGTTACTATTATATATGGTATCTAGTGTATTTGTTTTTTGTAGGTATTACTTTAATGTATTTTGTATTTATCCTGGTTGAGTGGAAGATAAGGCCCTATGGCCTTAACTCTGCCAGGCAAAATAAAACCTTATTATTATCTATGGATTTCACCATAAGCTCTGCATAAGACCAGGGTTCCAGGAGCCCTCAGAGCAGTGCACTTGTGCTTTATGTGGAAAGAAATGCAACCTGGTACCATTTCAGCAAGTGCAACAAACACAATCATTTTGGAACTCATGTCACACTTTTGTGTGATCTCTTCATTTATTATGATAATTAACAGCACATGAATTCATGCATTTAAATTTTGAAATAATATTTATCATATTTATATTTTGAATTTTTACTTTTAAGGTGTACACATGTCGCTCCCACAACTTCATTTTCTCATCTGTTGACTACAACGTGAGTCTTGGAGTTCTAGTGCTTATTGGGAGTAGACTAGCAACCTTCATTTGGAATTTCACTGATCTATTCATTGTACTTCTCAGTGTTGGACTAGCAGAACATTTCATTTTGTTTAACCAGATCATGAAAGAAACAAAATATAAGGTATGTGTTTTGACTGTGAATAATGATCATATCAATATTATTATAGTAGTGTGCAAATTATATACATCTTTAGATTAAATTAGATTTTTATTTTGCTTCTTTTTAGCACTCACTGTTTGTATGGTAATACCATAGATTAACAACAGTATAACTTTTCCTTTTTAAATGCTTTACCGATATGTGATAATAACATTGTAGACCAGCCGGTGTACTGGTAATAGTTGCATGAGTTTATGCTTGCCAGTAATGTTGTAGACTGCAGCATATGATTTAAAAAAAACACAATTTTATTACAAGGAAAGAGACACAAAAATACCTTCTTATTTGAGCATATGATTAGAGAAACCACTATTATTATAAGAAAAGATTTCGTCTCTCTTTCCTTGTAATACAATTTTGGTTTTTCAAAAATCATATGCTGCAATATATGACATTGCTATTATTATATACAAAATAACTTTGAAACAAACTAATTCTTTCCTTTATTATTGTAACATATTTGACACTTTAACTTTGCCAGATAATCTACATCTCCTTTCTATGTTATCCTTAGCTCATTCCAGTTTGAGGGGTAGTACTTCTACTTACGTGGATCCCATTCTCATGTCATAAATTTATGGCACATTAAAGAACTGTAAGCCTAAATTAGATCCTCAGGCGAGCCCTGGTCATCAAGGTGATAGGCTTTCCTCCTGTTCTTCTATCTTCTATATGAAAATAAACATATAACATATAACTAAATTAGTCTTGGTAATGAAACCTCCACTCGAAGGCTCTTCTACTCTATTCTAACTGTGATCCAAAAGGTGACTGATATAACGGTTTTGGAGTAATTATAAACTTCTGAAGTGAATATGACTATTTCATTTCAAAGATCTACATGAAATAATTCATGTAGAGTAATAGCTTTTTTATTAATTCAGCTCCTTGTTTACAGACTGTACTTCAGGAGAAATGGGGAGAATTTAGAGAACATTACAACCTACTCTCAAGACTTGTGAAAACAGTTGAGAGGGAAGTGTCTGGAATAGTATTCCTGAGTTTTGCTAGCAATCTCATTTTCATCTGTATCCAACTGTCGGAGACTGTGTAAGTAAGTATAGTATAATGGCCTTTAATGTACGGTAATTAAACACAGAATCAATTTTTTTACTTCCTCTGCCCATATCGTAGGTACTACACGTAGAGGAAGTATTGGTTCGATCCCACAATTCAAAGTTGGGTTTTTAACATAAATACACCTTTTGAGTTTCCTTAAATCCAAAAATACTATTTTCAGAAACACGTCTGTGTGTGTGTGTGTGTCTGTGAACAACTTAGCAACAGAAAGAAAATTCAAATGAAAACAAAATTGGGTTAGGTACCTTCTGGGACTGTGACACAAAGATTGACAATGAGTTTCTCTTATTTTTAAGGCCATTTGACGTGAAGAAAATTTCTTTCTTGAAAACAGCTCTAATGATTTTGTTGAAATTTTGTACATAGGGTGCTTACACTAAGAGCTATAACTTTTATTTGAAACATTTTTTTGCAAAAATTCTCTGAAAGATAGTTATAAGCCACCCACTGTTTGTAGAACTCAGACTTGCCTGGTGAACAATAAAGCTTTGTATAAGATCTGTAACAACTAAATACACACTCTTTGTAATATTGCCTCTCATTCTATATCAGAATGTAAAGTAAGAAAAGTGTATTCCTCTATGCTTAGGGTAATGTAATTTATGTGAGTGCATTAATAAGATTTTATTTGGGTTGTGTATTCTTGGAGGATGTGATGCAATGTAGTGACAACCTTGTTAATCAAAAGTTTGCAGAATGTAGGCTATGTATATATTATGAAAAGTGAATATTAAAGCTACCAGTATGTTACACATATCATATTGTAATAGTAATATTAGGAACAAAATCTAGAGGTGGGAAAGGTGTAACTGTGCAGGTTCGAAGGGGTAGACCACATCACAAAAAAATATAAAACCTGTTCTGCATTTCATGATTACGTTTATGGTTTTTGAGATAATTAGGTTTGAAGGTTCTGCAGAATTGCAACAGTGCATTCTAGGTAGTTTGTATTGGATGGCAATGACGTATGTCATGCATATAAAAACAAAGTATGAGATACTCTAACTACGATGTTGCCTTATGTCATGGATTTATGTAGTCTGTGTAGTAATCTTCGTATTTTATTTGCATGAAAATTGCCAACTTGATTGAAATTATTCTTTCCTCTGCAGATGTGAAAAGAAAAAAGAAAGAAGAAAAAACAGTATGGATAATCCTGATCTAGTAATTTAAAGCACATTTATAGTTCAAGGATAAGATTTTTTTCTGAGAAAAAAATTTAGTTGACAATGCTAGATTTAACTCATATTTTTAAAAGATATTATCAAAATTATCAGCTTACTTTCTATTTACATAATTTTTTCATTGTTGCCTAGCATTGGATAGTGTTTGGCCAGTTGTCAGTGCTCTGTAACACTACCGCTACTACAACTGTTCACGTCTCAAGCCCCCTTGTTTGTTTTGTTAGTAGCCTGGCACTGAGCTCACTTTTAAAATCATTTGATGGATAGACATTATTGTAATTTAACAACTAATGAGAAGAGTAAATTTTCACTGTTTTACTAAGTTACCGGTAATTTAAATTTAAAAAAGCAATCCATGGACAAGAGTTTCCTATTGGCTGCAGATAGATTCATAGAACAGGGCGCTCCAGACTTTGCTTGGAGATCTGACAATCCTATCTCCCATTACTCTACCAGAAAGCCAGGAAATGTACATAGTGTCCCATTGTGCCCAATTCTGCTCGTTACCATTTACTTTTACCAAACTTACAACTTTATAGTCCAAAAAAAATTATTTATACACTCTTAAAGACTTCATGAGTTCAATACATACTAAAATATTCATCTACCATTATTCTAATGACAGTTTACTTCTTTTATAGTAATAGTGCATACACTTTGGACAAAATCTATTTCTTTGTATCCTTCTTTCATCTTGTGGGAAGAACTATTCTGGTTACAATGAGTGCAGCTCAAGTACATGAAGAAAGTAAGAATTCCCTACCTGATATCTTCAGCAGCTCTTCCAACAGCTACTGCAATGAGGTACGATACTTAGGATTAGTAATGAAAATTATTGTATTTACTTTCTTACAAGGGAACCGTACAGGATGCCATGTCAAAACCTATCCTCAAATTTTGAATATCGATAGGTAGTAGTGGCAATTGATGATTGGCCTCAAATTTCGCTTCTGGGGCCCTATTTTAAAATGTCACAATAGTTTTTTCTATATTATTGATCAGAACACCTTAATCCATGCATATTTGCAAAAATCAATTCAGTATCTTAAATTTTGTAAAACATAAAACCTATGTGACATTTTATGATTAAGTCGATTTTTATTTTTATTTAGCAATCCTGTAGACCAGCAGTAGTGGCATAGGATAACAATAACAATAATAATAACAAAAATTATACAATAAATAAAGAACTATCAATGGTTTAATTAGGTTATTAGTCCCATTGAATTGCATCAGTTTATGATGAAGTGCTGAAAGGCTTATGTGGTTCATGTAGTAATCTTTGCAATTTCAATTTCTATGAAAACGTGATTGGGAAACCAGAAAGGGAAAATTCATTCCTTATTCTTTTCTCTGTTGATGTGAAGAAAGAAAGAAAGAACGAAAGAAAGAAAAACAAACAGTGGGGATAATACTCATCCAGGGAAGCATAGTTAAAGTTTAGGGTCAATATTTTTTCTCTGAGAGAAGTGATCACTTGTGACAAATATATCAAAATTTTTTGTTTGTTTCTTCTGAAGTAGTAAGTTAAGCATTTTAAATCTGTTTAATTTACACCCCCCCCCACCTTTTGTGAGTGTGTATATATATAATTATGTACAATTGAGATTTTAAAAATTATTTATAATGGATTATGAATTTGGGTTGTTACAGATGATACGTCTTCAGTACCAGATAACAACAGATGTAATTGCCTTCACTGGAATGCGATTTTTTTGGGTCACAAGGAGTTTTATGCTAATGGTAAGAATATTTATATTTTAAATTTTGAGGGTTTTATTTAATGGCTTTTTAAATAGTGCTATATGGCATTTAAATCTGAGTAGATTCATTCTTCACATATACATAGATTGCAATAAGTTTTTTATTTTAATTTTAGAAGTCGTTAATAATTCCATTTATTGCTCCCTAGTCATTCACACTCAACCCTAGCAGATTCCATTCTTAATGTTAACTGGATTAAACAAAGATATATTTATTGTTCAGGTAACTGGATGCATCTTCACTTATGAAGTGGTTCTTCTTCAGTTCCGTAATGAGGTATCTTACATTGCATCTCCCAACATGACGTTGATACCAGAGCTATCAACTACCATATAAGGAATGTCCTGAGTTTCATTAATATTTGATAACTTTCTGGTTGTATACACATGTACCTGAGATCCATTTTTGCAAAGCAGTGGAGATCAGTTTCAGTGTCATGTTTTGCATTTTTACAAATCTTCTGACAGTCAAATACACAATAAACTAGACATTAGTCATATTGGCCTACTGGCAAAAATCATTCTGTCCTATCCATCCATTATACCTGTATTAGCTGTCATATCCATAATTCCATTTTTCCATATTGCTGGAAGTCATCCTCTCTTCTCCTTGCTTTTTTCCTTTCAGAAGTAATCTCTGATAGCCTCTTTTCATCCATCCGGATCACATGTGTAACTTCTGATATTTTCAAGCTTCTGATAAGAACATTATTCCTACCCTCTACAGAATTGTATACTGTATTTTCTTTTTGTAAATTATATTAGCAGGTGTAATGATATTTTTTTTAATATTATTAAATAATAATTTGGAAGAGAATGAACATCATTTCTGGAATTTTTCAAATTTTTCTGATGTCTGTTTGTCCTGATCTTAATCTTACCCATATGGCTGGTTGACTGCACATAAACCAACAAATGTTTACCAGTATAGCCTATTTGGCATTTCTACATTCTGGGAGGTTCTAGGCAACAATTTGCTTGTTTAGCAGTAAATGATTGAGAATTTGTAAGGGCAATAAATGTAAAAAAATTAAAATATTATCTTGGTTAGTAGGAGATTTTTATAAAAATAATTATATATGACAAAAATTACTTAGATAATATTTTTGAGACATTTTCTCCAGATTTATTTTAAAGATCGATAATTGAAAAACAGTTTTGTTCCATAGCATTTCTAATAATTGGGTTTTCATGAAGTAAACTTTTTTGTGTATAGTAGTAAAAAACCTTGTAATGGTATTTTAAGTTGGACACTGACAAAAATCTGTATAATAAGCAAATATTATTTAATAAAGAAAATCTCAGAAGATCATCACATTAATTATGCAAAGTTCCCTCTTTCTTTTATGGATATATCCACTAATCAGATAACGGTACAACTTATAATTATAAAACATTGCCACTGTAGTCTTCATGTCTTTCAAGACCATTTAACTGACTTCACAGTGAAAGAATAATAATGGAAATATAAGCGCACTGTATTTTACAAAGACCATGAAGCTGGTTGTCAAGCTCACACTTTCTTCTCACTAAGATTACCATAGAAACAGGTAGGTGCAAATTAGACAATAACACATTGCTAGTGCATGAGAGTTATGGTTCTAGTTGTTATGAGTTTCAGTTAGTTGTTCCCCTTAGAGCAGATTTATTCTATTACCAGTAAATAAACAATGAGTAAAACAGTTAAAATTTAATGAATTTATTTTATTGCATTTTCAAACTAAAATCTAATTTCTACTTTCACAGTAATTCCATTACGTACATAAACCATCCAATCCAATTTTACAATTGTTTGAGCATTTTCTATCTATTTACAGATTATTTCCACAATTTGTGTGGCTTCATTACTTGAGTCCAAAAGTCCACAACTAACAATGTAACTAAACAAGTAGATAACAGTTGTTTTAGTTCCTTGAATTCTGTGGTGAAGGATTATTCAGTTGCCTCTTCTCTTGCCAAATAACTCTGGATTTACAAGCAATTTGATCCCTTGAGGTTTTGTCCATTAAGTTGACAAATTCATATTTAAATCAAATGGATTGGATACTGTATAAGGAAATTTAATTAATTTAATTTAATGCTCTTTGAAGCTAAAATCTAATTTTTGCATTGAGAGTAATGCCATTGTGTACATAACCATCCAATCCAATCGCAGCCCTGTGAGCTTGTTCTTTATTTTCGTAGATTACTTCCAGAATTTGTATGGCATCATTATGTGAATCCATCTTCATGCAACTTAGGATGCTACCAAAGCTAGACAAAAGTGGCTCTAGTTCTTCGAATTCTATGTAAGATGGAATATTATTCACCATAATTCGACAAGTATCCCTTTTTTTTAAATCTTCTGCTACGGCTGGTTCCACAACTAATTCATATCCCATGAAGTTATAGCCATTGAGCTTGTCGATTGCTCTGTCAGCTGTTGACTGATCATGACAACTAACACATGCATATCCACCATGTTTTACCACTATTGTGGTAAATGATAAACTGTGATCTTGGAAAAGTTTCTGTAATTTACTTTCAGTCACATCAGCTGGCAGATTCCCAACATACAACTTATTCATTCTTGACTTATATAGAGCTTGTAGCTTGTATAAATATTAATATTTTCCTCCACGTTAATTTTGGTTGTTTGGGTAGGAACACTAGCAGATCAACTAATTGTAATTAATTTTTTGGATGTAAAAGGAGAAAACCAGTTCAATTTTCATAAAATATTCACCAATAACAACGAAAATACATTAGATGTACTCTCACTCAGCTCTTATATATTTTTATATATGAATTTCCAGTATATTGCAGAAGACTGCTCGATCTACCTTTTCTTCGTCTTTGAAACAATTAATTCAATTTTAAAACAACCGCTGGGAATCTTGGAGACTTCAGCAGTGTTTTGTTTAAAAGGTACATTTCATTATGCAAAGTTGGGTTTCTAGTATCAGTGACATTTTTTGTATTAATGCCACACTCATTTCCTCCATTTTATTTTTCAGTTCTTCGCATGTTTTGCTGTTTTGTGTGACTGACTGTTTTAGGTCTTGCTCTATTGCTTTGAGCTCTTCACAGGATTTTTTATTCTCTGTGACCGTTTCCTTTATTTGTTGTTCTATTTCTTTTTCTTCTGGTGAGGACGTGTTGAGTCCATATGTGTCCAGGAGTATTCTGCACCTGTTGCACATCCATAGTAGGCTGGTTTTCTTATTTTTTAGAACGTTGTATTCTGTGGTTGTTATCGAGGTGCATTCTCTGTGGAACCATCTCTTGCAGTTCCCGTCACAGCCTATGGCGCCACTGTCTTCTTTATCGAAAGATTTTTCGCAGTGCGGGCATTTCTCTGTGGGAGTACTGGGTGTCATGACTGTTGTTCCTTAAGCCTTGTTAGTCTCTGTGGCCGTGCTTCTGCTTCTGCCGTCACTTCCGGTGCTGTGGTTACCGTTTTGATCTCCTTTCGCTACTGACCTCGTGCTGTGTTTCCTAACCTCTTTCTCCGCGTGGTCTCCTTTGTCTAGTTTTGGTTGCACTTTTTGCGATCTCTATGGCTTCCGGTTTCTACTGTCGGAATCTGGTGGTGAGTTCTCGAACTTCCTTCCCCGTGATGCTGGGTATTTAATTTTATCTTCCTTGGCTCTGTCCTTGAGAGATATTCTCCTAATATTTGCACTTATACTTGTTGGTTTATATTTCCTACTGACCTTGTTTGTCGCTTCCTGCTTTCGTTTTTCTCGCTTTTACGTTTGATTATTTCCACCCGGATTCTCGCGCGCGCTTACTCGAACCGGAACCAAAATCAACATCGGAAAAACAAAACACATGACATTCAGGAAAGGAGGAAGGACATCACCAAGAGACACTCTGTTACTTCACGACGCCCCACTGATCATAACAAACACGTTTAAATATCTAGGAATGACTCTACAGACAACCACATCATCCTTCAGTGCCCACATTACCGAAAGAGCAGCGGCAGCGATAAGAGCAAGTTATAACATTAAGAATCTGACACTGCTAGACCTCAAGACAACCATGATGCTATTCGACACGACAATATCACCAATAATAACATACGGACTAGAACTTATATGGGGGAAACTAAGCACCACTGATATGAGAAAGATAGAGAATGTGAAAACAAGATTTTTGAAGAGGGCGCTGGGAGCAGGGAAATATGCACCGAACAGGATGATCTATGCACTAACCAGAGAAACATTCTATATTGAAGACCTACGAATTACACACCAGCTGCCAATGACCAGGTCATACGAGGAAGAACTAGACAGAAGAAAGAAAAAGCAAGAACAAATTGACATAGATTTTTTCGTGACAGATGCAATGCTAAACAGGGATTGGACTGGAACAAACCAACGCCAAAGATACGCAATAATAGGTCTAGCGATCCACGGCTACCATCAAATGATATGCACCAACAAAAGATACCACCTAGCCGGGGAACTGTGCGTTTGCGAGCTCTGTGGACAAAAATGTGAACAATACCACTTCGCAAAATGTAGAAAGAGAACAAAATCTCTAAACGACTATCTGAAGAACAGATAGGCACTACATGACATATGCTCTTTCGAGTGCACCTTTCTTCTTATTATTATTATGCAAAGTTAAATTTCGTACCTTTTGTTGGCAATGCTGTTCGCGCGTAAATTCTTTTCATCTTGTTGGTTTGTGATGGCTGCTCTTCAAGTTTACGTGGAATCAAATGTCACATTCTGAAAGTATATAAAGTTGATAATAACAACATTACAACCATGGAAGATAATGATGGATTTGGGCTGAGTGATGATGAACCTGTTTCTGCACAGAAAGTTCTTGCTGCGTTGGAAGAAGTATGGCTGAATGAAAAATTCAGTCCCGAACTATTGCAACATCAGACAGATTTAGTGGACTGTATGCTGGACCAAGTACAACAAATGGAAGAAAATGTAAGCAGGCTGAAAAAGAACGACTTTAGAGTCGTAATTCATAGGATGGAGCTTGATCGAATAAGGTACATAATCTCGAGCTACCTGAGGGCTCGTTTGGAGAAAGTAGAACTGTATACAGAAAAAATTCTTCAGGAAGATGGGGAAAGAGGGTCAGATGACAAATATCTATCTCCGAACGAACATATCTTTGCTAGAGAATATTCTTTGCATATGGAGTCTCATCTCCAACAGGTTGCTCTAAGGCATATGCCACCTTACGTACAGAGATTTGACAAATCAAAAGTATCAATTGTTCCTAACCTGTCCAATCATGTTTTTCTACGAGCTAAACGTAATGTGAATGGTATCATAATAGAGGGTGACATCGAAAATGGGGATGAAGAAGTCGACTTGGAACAGAACTCTCAGCATATTATGCAGTATAAATTCATAAAAGAGTATGTTAAAGATGGTTCTGTACAATTGATCTGAAAAACAGTGCCTTCAGTCTGAGTGTGTGGTTTTTTTTTTTTTTTTTTTTTTTTTGAGGACTTGTATTATCAATAATGAAGTGAAAAACAATTTAAATATATATACTCTTACTGTGCAACACGGTTTGGTGGCCTGGACAATGGCCTAAGGATTGGAAACAGTTTTTGTCGCAATACCTAAGAAAGGAGACCCCAAAGAATGCACTAATTATAGAACTATAGCTTTGATTTCACTTACCAGCAAAATTCTACTGAGAATTATCCAAAAAAGAATGGAGCAACACATAGAAAGAGATATACCACAAGAACAAGCAGGTTTTAGACAAGGCAGAGGTACTCGAGACCAAATAGCGAATCTGGATTGGATCAAGGAAAGAGCTCTAGGAAGGAAAAAAGAAATATTTATGTGTGTCATAGATTATAGTAAGGCTTTCGACAGCGTACAGCTTAACAGAATTTGGAACATCGTGAAGAGAATCTTTACACCTGATGAATGTAATAAGAGCTTTTTGGGATCTGTAATAACCAGTAATGCATCATGCAGCGAAGAAATGAAAAGAAGAATCAATCTAGGATGAGCAGCAGTGGGAAAGGTGAAGAAAATACTCAAGGACTGTGGCATCAGCAAAAAACCAAAATTCGAATTATTCAAACTATGGTATTCCCAGTAGTATTATACAACTGTGAAAGTTGGACTCGAAACAAACAATATAGGAAAAGAATAGTTTTGAATTACGGACCTGGAGAAGATTATTAAGAATTTCGTGGACAGAAAGAAGAACAAATGCATCAGTAATTAGAGATAAACCCAAAATACTCACTCGAGACAGTGGCTATTAAGTTAAATTTATCATATTTTGGACACATCGTGAGGAGAAACGACTCGATAGAAAAAGACTTGATGTTAGGACAGATGGAAGGGACAAGAAGAAGAGGCAGAAAAAGTACAAGATGGCTGAAGGGATTACAAGTCATCATGGACCGGAATTGGAAGGACTTTGTAACAGCCACAAAAGACAGAAGGTGGTGGAGAGCTGAAGTTCGAAGGCCACGTTCCTGAAACGAGCTCTCGGAGTATCTAAGTTCTCCAAATTGAGGCTGGGGTACGAATTAGTGAAAACTCCCTTTCTAATCGAAGAACTGAGGCTTGAAGAAATTGTAAAATCCTATGTACAGTAAGCCACACTTTTAAACAAAATTTTCCAAAACCACACATACTTAATTCCCGGAAGAGGAGATGGTGTCTTTAGAGTGCTGCCCAACCTAAGTGATACACTTTCTTTTTTACAATGAAAGAACTGGCAATGTTTCTGCTTTGTTTTGCAACATTAGGTATTGGAGGTGTAAATGGTGTGCAGAACTGATCTCTTGTGAAGAAGGTTAGGAAAGTAGACTGTGGTGATGGTGTTGTTGCTCTTATTGCAAAGTTTGTCAAAGATACATCTCGTTAATAAAGATTTTGTGGAACGTAAATAGTGAAGCAACTTTAATAAATTTAATTCACTATATGGGTTGACTTTACACACCTTTATGCTTCACTTACCATTATTTTGGTATAATGTGTTTCAAGGAGCTTACCATTATTTTGGTATAACTTGTTTCAAGAAGCTTCCTCATGAGGAAGTGTGTATAGTCAACTCATGTAGTAAATTAAATTAAATTTAATACATCTTGTTTGCATGTTATCGGTCACATTTTTTTACAGAGTTTGCATTTACAGTTTTCGTCTGTGTCAAAACACCTTACTACCTTGCACGCTCGGTGATGAAAGCTGTGTACAGAGAACTGTGTCATCACAAGCCTAAGCTCATAACGGCTTGTGTCCATTCTCTATTTGTCACATCAGTGGCATAGAACTCGGTAGCCAGATTTCTTCCCATGTCTTACTCAGTTCTTCTTGAAGTTCTGTAGATGGCAGCATCAGGTGATATGGGAGTTCTTCTTGTTCTTTTGCCAGGATGTAGCCATTGTCAGGTGGGATAATGTATACCGTATTTTACAGACCATAAGACGCTTCGAACCATAAGACACACCTTAATTCCAGGATGGAAATTTAAAGGAAAAGAAATTTAATGTGATTCTAAATGAAAAATTTTAAAGGGAATAAACTTATATACTTCATTGCATAAACAATGGAATCAGTGTAAATCACTCTAACTTAAAATCTGCATTGTATGAAAATCTCTTCTGTATAGGTGGCATCGCAAAAATTTTAACAACTGAACTGATTTCTCATGAAAGACTGAAAATACTTTTACACCCTCTCACCCTCAATTCAGCATACGGTGAATGTAATGGGAGGTCATGCCCTTCATTTAAACCACCCGGTGGAGACAACTCCTTTTGTATAAAAGAACTCAACATTCCTTTCTTTCTGCATAGTATACCTGGCTTCCAACTATCCTCATTTTACGATTGTTACAAGTGTACAGTCTGTGCTAAAATTTGTGTCTTACTTTCGTTTATAGCCCTAACTATGGTATTCCTGCAATATTTACCATAATTTAAATTTTTTAGTGTACTTCGGACCATTAGACGCACCCAACTTTTAAGGCTCTGTTTTCAAGGTAAAAAAGTGCGTCTTATGGTCCCTAAAATATGGTACATTGAAACTTCCTTTTTACACTTTTCAAGGAATTAATTCAAAAAAGTGTAAATTGCAGGAAGTGTAAGAGCTATAATGCTACGTATTGCAAAATTTAATACATGAAGATATATTATTTAGTTACACTTGCATTATGTATTTAAAATATTAAAATAAAATCAGGTAAACTCATATAACAAAGTGCCAGTATGTTTTTGTTGAATCATTTATAATTGCAATTATGATATGCAGAAAATGTAGATGTAGATATCTCGTCCTGTAGATCCTGTGTTGAGCAGGGCTCAAGGATATAGAACACGTCAGATCAAAAAATACATGCATGTTATAACAATAATATAGGCCTACAGAAACTGCAAGCTGCCAAATTTATCCAAGCTGGAAATATTCCTCCAAATTGTAAAAGGTTTTTCTAATCATTAAAATCAACCAGCGTCAGCAGAACTACAGATTTGTGATACCTTGACAATCGCGCACTCACATAAAAAAAAAAAATCCATGTCAAATCGGCCGGCTCCGGGATTTGATCCGGGGACCTTCAGAATACGAGTCCAAGGCGTTACCATTTGGCCAACTCAGTCAGTTTGACGGTGTCGTTTGATAAGCATAAGTGAAGGAATAGTGTTAACTGTCAAATTATACTGGTAGACAAAAAGTAAAAAACGTGTGACCTTTAATTAGTTGTTACTCTGGTACCGGTCAACCGATTAGGTCCAAAATTAATAGGCTTCTCGTCATGGACGTTATAAATGTGTATACCAAGTTTCATGAAAATCCGATAAAGCGTATTTGAGTTATACTGGTACTGGTACTGGTACTTAATAATATGGTGGAAAATATTATGGTGCACATACTTTTTCACATTATGTATAAACTGTAATATTGAGGTTTGAAGGTTGATGAAAGAAACAAGTATGTACCATTCAAAAATTGATGTGTAACCTCCAGGATATAAAGATTTAGGTATTTTACAAAATTTTTCATATAACATTCTCCTTGTAGCATCACACATATTAAATGAATAAATAATTGCTGTGACTATTCAGTACATTTAGATTGTATTCCAAGTTCAGACAGAGAGTCCAAGCTCTTTCGCCAACTGAATTCTCTTCAGTATTTTTCAGATGATCATCAGTATTCTTGATAACTTTACTTTTTTCATTATCATTAGTAGGGGACAGATTTCTATGACATGTCATATTTTCCCCCTTTGCATTATTTCAGGTTTCTGACTAATTTAAACCCGAATCCAAGCATCCTGGTGAAAATGGAACGGCTTTTACTGTACATATAACTGCATATTTAGGAAATTTTAAACTGTTGTAGCATATTTAGTATGAATATGCATATTTAAGTCATATTTTGTGCATATTGAAGAAATTTTTAAGTTTCATATCATATTTTGTAAATTTTGCATTATAATGATACTTTTTGAGAATTTACAGATATTTTAAATCATTAACATTATATTTTAATAAATTGAATTGTAATTAAACTTAAAAAGAATATACTGTATACACTGATGTGCAAGTGGTAAAGTCATATTTTAAATTTTATTGGTCATATTTTAATGTTTTTTAGTTCATAAATGCATGCATTTTTCCTATTTTTTAGGTCATAGAAATCCGCCCCCTAATCATTAGCATTACATTTAGAACACTTCCATTCAGCATTTATTGATGACGCCAATGAGGTATTATTTTCCATTAAAATGCTCAGTTTATTAATCAAATCACAAGCCCCTTTACACCTGATGTGGAACCAGTTGTTACAACCATCACATTCAGTCCATTGTTCACTTTGCTTCTCCTGTTTTTCATTAAAAACTCCTGGTTTTTCATTAGATGAAATAAGCTGCTTCCTAGTCTTCCTTTTTTTCCCCCAATCTTTAACATCATACAACATTTGAGACGAAAAGACAGCTGATCGACTGTCAGATGTTGTGCTATCCCTCTGGAGGTTGATGGATGAAAGTCTACCTAGTGATAAAATTGTCTTCTACTAAGATGTCAAAATCAGAAAACAGAGGAAAACAGGTTAGAATACAGTTACGATACTTTTCCACGAAATTTCAAAATTGTCTCTCAAACTATAGACAGACACACATAGGACTTCCACAAGGATCGATTTCCAGCCCTACTCTTTTCAATATAATGATAAATGATCTACCACCAAAACTAACCAAAATCAGCAATATTAAGTGTGCACTATTTGCTGATGATCTAATAATTTGGACATCAGCACCACATAAGAGAAACAATGATCTATCTCTCAAAATGAATGCTGTCTTAGCTGAACTCTCCAATTGGTGCTCAGAAAATGAAATGAAAATCAATATGTCTAAGACAAAATACCAGGTCTTTACACTTTGCCATACTGAACCTGAAATTCAGATTAAAATTAATAATGATAAAATTGAAAAAACTGAAGCCTATACTTACTTAGGCGTAACTATGGATTCCAAGCTCTCTTGGCGAGAACATGTTAAACATACAACAGAGAAGGCTCAGCAGAGGTTAACCGTGTTAAAAAGATTGGCTGGAAGTAAATGGGGATCATCCATGAAAACACTGAATACGACTTACAAGACATATATAAAACCAACTCTTTTGTATGGTAGTGAATCACTTATAACTGCAACACCAGAGAAAATGACACAGTTAGAAAGGGTTCAAAACCAAGCCCTAAGACTAATAACAGGCGGAGTGAGGTCCACGCCCATCACAGCAATGCAGATAGTAACAAACAACATCCCTCTACAAGTACAGATAGAAAAACAGAGTATTACCCTTTATGAGAAATTGCGGAGACTTCCTAATGAGGATTACTGGAGATCGTACAAGCATGAAGACCGTTAACTGAAAACCCAGTCTGGATTCCTTCAGGAAATCAGAAAATTAAAGATAAAATACAAATTGGATACTTCTGATAATATAGAGAATCTTCTACACCCTGCTCATCCCTTCTTACTACCAGATATCAAATGTGAAGACAACCTAATAGAGCACATTGCTGCTAAACGGGATATGAACTTAAATACACTGAAACTGTTAGCTCTAGAAACTATACATACACGCTACCCAAATCCAGAATGGGTACATATATATACAGATGGGTCGTTACTGGACAAACACAGCAATGCCGGCGCAGGAATCTATAGTGACATTTTCAAATTCTACATATCACTCGGACCCTTGTCAACACACTATGATGGAGAGGTACAAGCAATAAGCACAGCTCTCCAGCAACTTTTAAACCATATAACTAAATTTAACAAAGTGGTAATCCTCACGGACTCAAAGACTGCATTGCAAGCAATTGCATCACCATACCCAGAAAGCAAAAAAGTAAGAGAAATACATACAACAACAAGAATACTTCAAAGTCTCAAAAAAGACATTGCATTTCAATGGATACCTGCCCACTGTCAAATTATGGGAAATGAAGCTGCTGACTTCCTTGCAAAGAAAGGAACAAACATTAAGCAGACTCCATATTGTAGCATACCTTTTAACAATGCTAAGATCTGGACCCAATATAAGATTAATCAAATATGTAAAGAGAAAAATGAAAAAGACAGCCACAAGAAGTCATGGAATTCCTTACTGAGGAATAAATCAGCCATTCCTGATCTACCCAGAAGACAAACAGTTGCTCTTTTCCGCATAACTACAGGTCATGACTGCTTAGCTTCACATCTTCATAGAATCAACATCTATCCTTCACCACAATGTACCCTGTGCAACGATCCAGCTTCAATAATGAATGGAGAACACCTACTGACTTGCCCGGCAATCAAGAAGATTGATGCTGATCTACCAACCCAGCTCACACATTACTATTGGAACGCCCGAAGGAGAATGGAGGAAATCCAAGTTCCTGAGCATTAGTAAACAACAACACTTTTCCTCTTTGAGCAAAACATTACATGATAACTCTCAAGTCTGATAGCACAATTCACAGATACAACTTTTATTTGGGATGCAATGTACTTTATTTTGGCTCACTAGATGGTGAAATCCATGAGCTGGAAGTGTTGTTTGTGTGTGTGTGTGTGTTCATCCAGTCCAATTTGGTCATGACATCTCTGGAGTAGAAGCCCTCCCATATTTCCTTTTTTTTTTCCTTGCAGTTCTTCTTGAAGTTATATATAACTTATGCAGTGATAGACGGCAGTAGTAGTTGATTTAAGTTCCATTGTATAGAAAGAATCTCTTGTAAGTTTGTAGCATAGTCTCGAGAGTGTGAATTTTGATAGGCACGGTAATGTTTTCAACTATGTGGCTTTTTATACTTTCAATGTTTTTTAAATTTTGTTTTGAGAAGTGTTCCCATATCAGATCTAGTCCATATGTAATGACTGGTGAAATTTTCAGTTTGAACAGTTCCATCGCAACTCCAACAGATAGTCTATTTAGCATCGATATCTCGTTCATCACTCTTGCTGTAGCTGCTACTCTTTCTTTTTATATTTCTACTGTACAAGGTGCCTGATGTATGTAGCGTGTTCCTTAGGTATTTAAAGTATCCTGTTACTTCCATGTTCTCATAGTGTATGATGTCCAGGCAGGTATTCTTCCTCTCTTCTTAAAGACCATTTTCTGTCTATTCACATTGAATTTATTTTCCTCTGCACATTCCATTAACTTGGTGAATGCTGTCTGTAGTTTCTGTGGAGATCTTGGTGTTATAGCAACGATGTCTGCATACAAATCAGTGGCGTAGCAAGCTTAGGTGGTACACGGTGTGGAAAATGTCTTGTCACCCCCCCCCCCCCCATTTGAATTATTAAAAGATGGAACAGTTCCAAGTGTTATTTTTTGGATAGTCAAAGGTAATCCCACGAGACTTTAAGAGTTTATTGATAGATGCAGTTGCAGTGAATTTATCTGATGTAACTCGTAAACTCAACGGATTATGCAAAATTAGTAATAATTACTTTGTTATATAAAAACAAAACTAAGCTCCGAAATCATGGCATACTATGAATCAACCATCCATAAAGCGATTTCAGTTACCATATTATTGCCATCTTGTAACCAGTGCTACCAATGGTGCATACATAGTTAACCTAATTCAGCCAATTTTGTTAGGATTAAGGAAAGACATACATTACATATCAAGCACATTAAGTTATGCTGTACATTGTATATCGTACTGTTAAACAACAATAAATGCTATTATTATTATTATTAATGTTATTACTATTATTATTATTATTATTATTATTATTATTATTATTAATCTAAAGTACGTTATAGACAGACAGATATACATTGTGAGCGAAAGATTCACGAATTGTGGGTGTTACCGTTAATAAAACGAACATCTAGGCCAAAATACACTCCCGAAGTTGTGGAAAGTTTTATTTCTGGAGTCATTTTTTTATATTTTTATATTTTGTTTTCCAAGCGAAATCTTGAATTTTGGAAAGATGAATTTTGACAAAAGGGCAAAATTTTGTATTTATGTCAGGTACCTTTCAAGATGTGAACTGAAGATTGGAGACAGGTTTTCCTTATTTTTACATAAAGAAAGTTTTCTCGAAAACGGCTCTAACGATTTTCTTTAAATTTTGTACGTGGGTTGCTTATACTAAGAGCTAAAACTTTTATTTGAAACACGTTTTCGAAATAATTCTCTGGAGGGTAGTTATAAGCCACCCACTCTGAATACGCGCTCTTTGTAATACGGCCTCTTGCAACGGAAAATCGTACGAAAACAAAATTCTGTATTTGGGTTAAGTACCTTTTGGGGATGTGACACAAAGACTGGTGACGACTTTCTCTTATTTTTAAGGGGAGGCTAACTTTTATTTGGGCAGAGGAAGTTATGTGAATTATACATTTTTTTATAGGTTGATCCTAATAAATTTCATAAACAAGTAATGTAACTATTTTACGGAACTGTATTATTACTAATCTATTCTTAAATATGCGCACATACCAGTTCGAAATCTAGATTGTCCGGAGACTTCGGGGTGAACTCACATTCAAAGTTTATTTTCGTCAAAGTCATGACTGCCGCAGCAGGTAGAATTGGTTGCGGCTTGAGTGATATAAAATATCACCAATTGTTGAAGTCTCATTTAAATTAATAAAACTGCAGATACAAGCATCGGCAGAAATAAACATATCCCTCCCCCTAACCATAATATTATTCTTCATATCTACACAGCGGCCAGTTCAGCCGCGTTTTATTATTATACCTTTGTTGACTGCATTTAAAAACTAAAAGAAGTTTCAATACGCATGTTGACTTGTAGAAAGTTGTTAAGCTTATTTATTTGTTTTAAATAATATAATTTTCTTTAAATTCCCTTGAGCGATTTTTTACTTACAAAGACACATTTTTATTTTGTCACCCCCCGGGCGATGACACCCGGGGCGGCCGGCACCCCCCGCACCCCCCTTCCTACGCCACTGATACAAATAAACTTTTATGTCATCCGTTTCGTTCATTTTATATTATTGCTTTGTATAACTCTTCCATTGAAAAAACAAAAAACCTGGAAGGCATAAATCAGCACATTCAGCAGGACGAACAAGGAGAACAGCATGATATTCTAGCAAACTACAGCATCTTGGGATTAGTGAAAACTAAGAGAGGCGCAGAGAAAGATATTAAAATTAGAGGTTAAAAATGATAGGCTAATATATAAGAAACAAGGTAGGTACCAGGTGGATTCTTGTTTTTAATTAATAATAATAATAATAATAATAATAATAATAATGTTTATTGAGCCGTTAAGTACAGTACAATTGGCCAGGTCAAAATATAAAATAAATAATTAGTTACAATACATAAAACTCAAAGAGTGCTAAAATCTAAAGTAAAAAACTCTTCAAGATTATACAGAGGATTGCAGATGAGCATATTTTTCAATTTGTTCCTAAAATAATTAAAAGATGTATTTATAATTCTTTCAGGAAGTGCATTGATGAGTCTAATACCCACATAATTGAAACTTGTAGCAGTCTTGGACAGTCTGTGTATGGGGAGATCCAGCAGATAAGCATTTCTAGTTGGGTATGGGTGAATAGATGATCTGATGACCTCAGAATTATAATTTAGTTTCATGTGCAGAAGTAATTCAAAAATGTAAAGATTAATTACTGTCATAATCCGTAGTTCCTTAAATTTTGGTTTACAGTGGGCAGTACATTCAGCACCAGTTAAGATTCGCACAGCTCTTTTTTGAATCTTCAAAATATTATCAATTTTTGAACAATTTCCCCAAAGGATAATGCCATATTTAATTATGGTCTGAAAATATGCATAGTAAGACATCTTAATACTATGTGCAGGTAGATGAGTTCTTAAGCTTCTGAGCAGATATAGTACTCTACTCAGTCGAATACTTAAATAATCTATATGATTTTCCCAATTTAACCTGGAGTCCAGATATATACCAAGTAATTTTACATTATTTTCATTGTTGCCTTTTAGATTAAAAGTGATAGTCTGAGTTTTCCCAGCATTTAAAAACAATTGATTGGCCTCAAACCATTTCTTTGATTGAGTCAATGTGGCTTCAACCAAACTGTCTAATTCATTAGGACATTTACTACTGTTTAGAAAACATGTGTCGTCAGCATATAACAAAGATTTACATGACATATTAACTGACAAGTCATTGATATAAATTGAAAATAACATAGGTCCAAGAACGGATCCTTGGGGCACCCCATAATCCACGACCTTAATATCAGATCTTTTAGTGCCAACCTGAACCACCTGTTTTCGGCTTGACAAGTATGATATAAGAGTTTTTAACTCCATTCCATTAACACCGTAACATTCCAACTTATCAGCCAGGGTATTGCGATGAACCGTGCCAAACGCCTTACTCAGGTCACAAAGGACGGCATTGGTATGAAGGCTATGCTCGAAACCATCTAAAACATATTTGACAAAGTCACTTATTGCATTAATAGTGGTTCGACCTGCACGAAATCCAAATTGAGAATTTGACAAAAGATTATTTATTTCAAAATAACTTTTCAATTGTTCATTGATTAGCATTTCAAAATTTTTTCCAAATGTTGGTACTATTGAAATAGGACGATAATTATCAGGGTCACACTGGTTACCTTTCTTAAAAACTGGAGTCACTTTAGAAATTTTCAAACTATCTGGGAATATACCTATTTGCATATATTCATTAATGAAGTAACGAACAGGTTCTGCAATAGCAATGATTATGTTTTTAATAAAGTAATTAGATAAATCATAGTAATCTCGACTGTAAGAATTTTTCATGTTGCTTACAACCCTTAACACATCCTCGCAAGTTATAACTCTCCACTTGAAGGTGGTAAAAACTTTTGGAACCTTTTTCATAAGTTCACTAAATT
Source organism: Ectobius pallidus (assembly GCA_964059195.1). Taxonomy (NCBI): domain Eukaryota; kingdom Metazoa; phylum Arthropoda; class Insecta; order Blattodea; family Ectobiidae; genus Ectobius; species Ectobius pallidus. The sequence continues at coordinate 94,805,433 of CAXKWD010000010.1, read as the reverse complement.
GAACATTGGCAGTTGGTATGCTTTTAACTATGTTATCAGGAGCAGTAATAAAATGGTCATTAAAAGTATCTGGATCGATATTTGGGTCTTGTTTACTACTACTTACACCACTAATTGATTTGATTAAAGTCCATGCTGCCTTGGATTTATTTGTTGAGTTATTTATGTAGTTCTTATTGGCGTCCTTCTTAGCTTCAATTAGGGCTTTTTTATACAAGTGCCTACTGTTCTTATACAGGCATTTATAAGCTTCCAAACGAGTACTCTTAAACATTGTTAAATAACACATCATCCTATTCTTCATTATTTTCAGGTTATCATTGTACCACACTATTCGTTTTGCAGAGTTCACAATATTAATTTTTTTTACAGTTTTTAAAGGAAAGTATGCGTTAAACACAACATAAAACCAGTTAAGGAAATAATCAAACAGATTGTTGTAAGGACAGTCAGATGACTTTAACACGTCATAATAATAAAAGAATGAAATCCAATTGATATTAAGTAAAAATGAAATAAATAATTGAATAGTAGTGGAGTTAATGTATCTTCTCTGGATAGGTATTTCAGTGGGTTCACACGTCCTAAACAGAGTCATATCTGTATTGATATAGACTGCTGCATGGTCCGATAGACCTGGTTCAATGACACCAGTTGTATATGTGTCTTTTGGAAGATTTGTCATAATGTTGTCAATGCAGTTCAAATTCCTTGTGGGGTTAAAAATTGTGCAATAAAAATTAAAGCTCCTCAGCAAATTTTCTAATTCCAAAACTGTCTTGTCTCTTTTAAGAACATTAATATTGATATCACCACACAAAATAACTTTATAGTTAGGATATAGATTAGCCAATAACAAAATCAATTTTTCAAGATTATTAAAGAAAACATGAAGATCACTTGTTGGTGTTCTGTACAACACTACAACACATACGCGTGGGTCAGTTAGTAAAATAGCAGATACTTCAAATTCCCTTTCTATACACAAATCACTGCAGAAGGGAAATTAAAGTTACCGTACTTCTAGTTCATTCAGAGCTGGGGAAATAATATAGACTGGTTTAGAAGGAAATAATAAAGAAGTGGAAATAGCTTGCTGCTATAGGCAAATGCATCCTAAAAAAATATGGGATAAATTGTTTAAATAGAATCATTAAAAGATAAGTATAATATAGAGGGGGTAATAATTTTGGAGGGCATGAATGACTGTCAAGGAAATAGAGTGCAAAGAGTGGTTTCAAGATTGGAAAAGGAAAAGTAAGGACAAGACCCGTAATGAATTGGGCCTAAAACAAATTTTTGCAAATAATTAGACTTAGAAATCTTGAATGATAAATATGACGGGGACAGTAATGGTGAGTTCACTCTCATAAGAGGTGGTATAGGTATACGAACGATATATTTTTAATAATGGGGTATTGGAAACAAGCCGACAGAGCAATGCAGATATCAAGCTGTATGAAAGACATAATTTGGGGAAACAAGCACATGGCGATAGACAGTAAAGTGCGCATTTATAAAACAATATTAAGACCAATCTTAACATATGCAGCAGAAACGAGAGCAGACACAAACAAAACTAAACAGATATTAAGCACATGTGAAATGAAGGTGCTAACAAGAACAATTCAGGGGAAAACTTTATTAGATAAGATACATAATACAGAAATTAGGGGCAAATGCCAAATTCAATGGAAAACAATCGCCTAGCAAAAAAGGCTCAACAAAGCAGACCAGACGGGAAAAGATTAAGAGGAAGACCTGCTACGAGATGTAAAGACAGTACACATGGCTCATCTGAGGAATAAAGGGGAAATAAACAGGATGACATCCTACATCACAAGAAGAAGAAGGATATTGGAAGAGGGTAATGTACACTGCATTCTAGTGAAATAATCGTATAAAAGGATGAAATAGATCTAGTGCTTGATACACATTAAGGGGGGGAAAAAACGAAAAAACTATTCTTGTTTTGTTTTGAGTCCACTAAAAATTAAAAATCGAATGTATCAAATACCCGGAAAATCGAAGTCGTTCCAGTTCTCCGCCAATAGCGTTTCGATGTTTCGAGTGACGGAAGAGTCGATGGTCTCGGAAGAGTATACCATCGATTTTTGGATAACCCCCCTTTCCCCTTGGCGCCCGTCGGCCAGTGTCGCCCGTAAATTTGTTTTGTCATTTCGTGTGGATGTTCTTGTGTATTTAAGATTATTAAAATTTTGTATTCATTTTATTGTCATGGCAATAGATTACTTGAGTTTCGCGTATGCAGCAACTGTTGCAACAGGTGGTGTACTTGGTTATGCTAAAGCTGGTAAGTAAATTAGCAATTGAACTTACAAATAATTACTTTCCTCTCCTGACTTGTGTTTCATATGTCTACTGGCGAAAAAAAAAAAAAAATGTGTTTTTATCTTTCACTGGTAAACCGACACCGGCATCCCCCGACACCTAGTGGAGTAAGAAAATAAGAAATTCGAAGTAGGCCTACAGTGAAGGGTTCATTAGCTTACTACTATACGTTGTGATCAGTTTTGTTTTCTACTGTAGTGTTTTACCTGTGGGCGAGCATGCCACTTGTTAGCCGGTTAGACAGTTCACTGGGTTGTGATGAATAGGTGGTGGGTCATACGATACAAAAAAATCAACCTTCCACAATACACAAATATTAGAGGCTCGTTATCAATTGGAGTTAACACATATGAATTATAAAAAAGTCACATTGTGCCATTGTAAATTCATGAGTCATCATAATACATCCATTTATTTATTCTGTTGAATTAAACAACACACCACACACCTGGGAACAGCTGTGCTATGGCTGCAATAGACTTCTACTCCCTCCAATATGCTGCAAACCAGTGGGTTGCTCACCCATAGCCAAAACTTCATGCTGTGGGGAAATCATGTCTGATAATGCTGTAGTATCACACACACAGAAATATGAGGCTGTTTGGGCCAGACAGCACAGAGACTTCAGTTACAAATGGACCCTGAATCTACATAAGTTTTTATCGCAACCATAGGTTAGTGGTAAGCAGGTTCAAAGTCAATGATAGGTAGTCTCTAGTATATTGCTGTCGGGCTGTCAACTGGGTGAGTAGTAGCCTATAGAACACTCAGACAGGATCACACTTCCTACATCTGTTGGGAATACTGAAGGGTCGAATAAAACATGCTGATATCTTTTTCTTAACATTTCTGCACTGAGTAGATCACCTTTAAAACAAAGAATGGACATACTAATTATTGAAATCATACTACAAAGCAGTAATGTGTTTATATAACAGTCTGTCGCTTCTCAAAACTAAATTTGGTGGAAAACAACACCACTTTTTGCCAATTTATCTGATGAAAAAAGTGTATCAGTTAGGTGGGCAGGTTTTTATTATTGTTATTGTTTATAGCTTATTTGCATGCTTTAACTGCATATGTAGGTTGCATTGCATATTTAATAGGATACAGAGTATGCATGGCTGGCTTGTAACTCTAGAGAATTTCTGGGAAAAAATTATACCAGTAAGCACCGTAATGTGTTTATATAAGAGTCTGTCGCTTCTCAAAACTAAATTTGGTGGGAAACAACACTACTTTTGCCAGTTTATCTGATGAAAAAAGTGTATCATTTTATGATTGTGGCAAGCTGCACTGATGTGCAGTCTCTGCCACAATTTGCAACTAGCTGAGCATTGCAACACCTTGTTCATGATTATGGTACCGGTAGTCTACTACCAGCAATATTTACCATATAATTTTAATATATGTGTATATATATATGAGGCATCAGGATCCAAAAAGCTTCTTATCCATTTTGTATGATTTTTCACAAACCACGAAAAACGTTTATATAAGGTTTTCTTAAATATTCTGCTTAACTTAAACCTAAAGTTCAAACAATAGCTAACAACACAAAGAATCAGACTGCAAAGTTTAATCCTTCAAACTTTAAGGGTTATGTCATAATAAGGAATAATATTTTGGATAAGAAGTTATTTGGAACTGTACACTCAACAAGGCGGGTTCTGGAACTGCAACGCAGGGATTAGAGGGTATTTGGCAGGAAAACCTACCTTCTATCTTCAAGAAAACCTATTTAATTTTCATAAAAGATGTCGTGGTGTGGTTATAATTTATATTATTAAAATATTCATACGTTCTTAACTGCTGACATAAAAAGCCAGAATGAAAAAATAACTCCAAGAAACAAACATTTCAATTGAATATAATGTCCAGTATGTAACAAAGGAACGGATGGTTATGTTCTAATATTCATCGTCGATATAGCAAGGCCATAAGTGCACTTTAGCTAAGTTTACGATTTATAATGAGGGAGATACGACGTAGTTTGGAACATTATTTTTTAACAGGATGATGGACAAGATGGAGTAGATTCAGAAACCATTGCTAACTCAATTTCGATCAAAAGTGGATATGACGGTTTTTGGAACCTGGTGCCTCATATATATATATATTTTTTTAAGTGTAGGCTACTTCAGAGGCTATTAGAAGCACCCAACTTTCCAGCCATTTCATAAAATTTGGGAATTTTTCCCTCAAAGAGAGAAGTTATAAAATTATTGTAATTGGGTGGCCAAAAATAAGTTTAAAACCTCAAATTCTGTGAAGTGTATCTGAAGTGGTTTCATGTGTAAAATCTGCCAATTTACATACTTATTGCGTTGAGTTACTTTTTTTTTTTTTTTTTTTTGCCATTTTTAGCATGATTTTAACACTCTTTAATACCAAGTAGTCAAGAGTAATCATTTCATTTGAGAAAGTATACATCTTAAAGTACAATTTGGTATAAGATTAACTTCAAAAAATACGTGTCCAAATTATGTCCCACCCATAATAGATTTTGAAAAAAAATTTAAAATAATGGTAAAAATAGCTAATATAAAGTCAGACTTTAGTGATCACAATATACTAATTATGAATCTTGTCTCACAAACGACCAAATTTAAACTTGATTCAGGTAATTTAGAGGTTGTGGAAAATATTGATTACAAGAAACTGTCTTATTATTTTAAAACCACTACTTTTGTATGTTCATCTGACGATCCAGAAATTTATTATGATGAACTTTTAGATTATATAAAAAGTGGAGTTGTCGCTTGTACTGTTCACAAACAAAGGTCCAAAACTATAAATAATAATAATAGTAGGAACGCGCACGAAAGTGCATAGATTTGGTTTCAAAGAATGTTATTCCTCTTTGCTATATTCACTTAAGGACTTGGTGCGCTTTTTGCATTTGTCAAAGTGATATCTTTCACATCTATTCTGGCACAAATTGCACACGCAGTCGTCACTCGGTTGATGGAAATATGTTTTTTCACAGAACTTATGGTGAAATCCGTGTACAGCCAAGCGCGTGATGGCACTTCTTAGTTCCTGGTTGGGACCCGTCCAACTTCTATTCAACATGGCATCTGATGTGTAAAATTCTTCAAATATTTCCTTTCTTTTTCCCTCCCTCTGTCGAATGTGCTCATTTACTTGCGGTGTACTTGGAAGAAGCATTTTGTTTTTTATATCTTCAATGAAGAAAGTTTCCTTCGCCAGCTCGTATGCTAGCCGTGATGGTGTTGTCTTTGATATGCCCAGTGTCATTTTTAAGAATCTTGTTTTGACCGAGTCTATTGCTTGCAGTTCAGCCTTTTTGAGGTGTTCCCATATCAGTTCGATGCCGTATGTCACTATTGGCATAATCTTGGCTTTGAATAGTTCCAGTGCTGTGTCTAGTGAAAGTCTTCGTAAGTCCATTATTGTGAAGATTGCTTTTATGGCTGCAGCTGTTCTTTCTCGGACATGAATTTTAAATGACACTCCGGTCGTCTGGAATGTGATCCCTAGATACCGAAAGTAGTTGACTCTTTGGAGCTCTTCTCCCTGTAATGTTATCTTGTCTTCCGCTGCCATTTTACCCCCTTTTCTATATATCATCATGACCGTTTTTTTCCTGTTGATTTTGAATTCATTTTTCATTGCCCAGTCCTCTAGTCTATTTGTTGCAGTTTGTAGGTCTTTCTTCTTGTTGGACCCCAGGACCATATCGTCAGCATATAATAATAGTGTGACATCCAATCCGTCTGTTATACTGGTAATATCAGCTGTTGCAATGTTAAACAGCGTCGGACTCATCGGGTCTCCCTGCTGAACTCCATTTGTTTGTGTTATAGGTTTTGATGTGCATATTCCATCGTTTATCACTATTTTATTGTTGGCTAGAATTGTGCTGATGATTTGTTCCATTTCGTTCTTTTGGCTTGTCATTTCTCTTATCTTTTGCAGTAGCTTCTGTCTATTCAGTGAGTCAAAGGCTTTTTCGTAATCGACAAAGACGGCCATATATTTGCCTTTGTTCAATCTCAAGTGGTTTCCGATTTCTTGTATTAAACACTTTGCTGCATGCAATGTCCCTTTCCCCCTCCTGAACCCAAATTGTTCTTCGGGTATGAACAGCTCTGTCTCTTCTACTAGTCTCCTATTCAGTATGTTAGAGAAAATTTTGTATATGTTGCTCTCTAGCGCTATTCCGCGATATGAGTTGGGGTCTTGTATGCTTCCTCTTCCTTTGTACAATATTTTAAGTGTCGACATCCTCCAGCTTTCTGGTATGTATGCATTTTCGAGACACTTATTGAATAGTTTTGTCCAAAAGGGCACTAATGTGTCTGCTGTTTCTTTTATGTTTTCATTGAATATGCCGTCTGGTCCGGTCGCTTTTTTGTTCTTTGCGCGTTTGATGGCTTCTGTTACTTCTTTAGCAGTCACTGGAAAACTATAAAGGCATCTCGTTCTTCTTGTAACTTCTGAACTCATGGAACTAATTCATATGTAGATGTAGATGTAGATATCTCGTCCTGTAGATCCTGTGTTGAGCGGGGATCAAGGATATAGAACACGTCAGATAAAAAAATACATGCATGTTATAACAATAATATAGGCCTACAGAAACTGCAAGCTGCCAAATTTATCCAAGCTGGAAATATTCCTCCAAATTGTAGAATGTGTGAGTTATTAAAAATTCCTTGACAGCTGTTTTGAAAGGTTTGCTCTTTCTTTGAATACATAATAATTTAATGTTGTTTGGAAGCTTGTTATATATCTGTACTGCAGAATAATAAGCACCCTTCTGAAAGAGTTTTAACGAGTTATTTGGTCTGTGTAGATCATTCATGTTTCTGGTAGTACGTCCATGTACACTAAAATTAGTTTGAAATTTATCAATATTATTCACTACATAACACATAACAGAGTAGGCTATATATACTCCCCTGTAAGAGTGAGGACTTTTAATTTTTCAAATAGCGGTTTACAAGATTCCCTTTTTTTCTTTCCACATATTATTCTTTTGTAATCTAAATATTTTCTCCCTATGGGTAGAGTTGCCCCAGAATATGATCCCGTACCTCATTACTGAGTGAAAATATGCAAAATATACCATAAGTAATGCATCCTGTTTTAATATATTATTCAAAATTCTTAAAGCAAAGCACGCTGAACTCAGTTTTGGACTTATCATTTCTATGTGTGTCTTCCAGTCAAGATTTTGGTCAATTTGCAGTCCTAAAAATTTTACATTGCTAATTTCTTGTATGATTTGTGTTCCATAATTAATTTCAAGATTTGAGATACATCTGTTTTTTGTCCTAAATTGTATAAAATGGGTCTTATAAATATTAAGTGTCATTTTATTAGCTAGAAACCATATGTGTTTAACTCGTGAAAAGCCTTTGTAGCTATTCTTGATAAATGTTCTTGTGACGTTCCTGTTACAAGTACACTAAGTTAGTATCATCTGCGAAGAGCATTGCCTTTGATTCGTCACTTAAGTTATAGGGCAAGTCATTAATGAAAATTAAAAAGAGCAAAGGTCCTAGTATTGATCCCTGAGGTACCCCATTCTTAACAACCCCTAGATTAGATTCATTTCCATTTATTATTACCTTTTGAGTTCTATCAGAAAGATATGATTTGAACCACTTAAGTGTTAAATTATCGAACCCATAATGATCCAATTTTTGAAGTAATATTTCATGATTTATACAGTCAAATGCTTTAGCTAAGTCACAGAAAATTCCCAGAGCATAGGCCTATTTCCTTTTATCTAACGCTTCCAGTATTTCTGTAGTAAGTTGAAATGTAGCATTCTCAGTGGACATGCCACTTCTAAATCCAAACTGAGATGAAGTAAGAATGTCATTCAAATTAAGATAGTGTATTATGCGGTTGTACATGACTTTTTCAAAAAGTTTTGAAAATGAGGTTAAGAGCGATATAGGTCTGTAATTTGATGGTAGATTTTTGTCACCTTTTTTAAAGAGGGGCTTAACAATAGCATAGAAATATTCTGGAAAATTTCCATTTTCTAATGAACAATTGCATATGTGACTAAGAGGTTTACTGAGTTCCGATGAGCAGCTTTTTAATAACTTATTACTTATCTCATCCCATCCAGACGAGCTTTTACTTTTGAGAGACTTGATTATATTTTCAATTTCTATGTGGGAAGTCAGGTTCAACTGAAATCTATGGTTCCAAACTGTAGATTTTGTTAGTAGGTCTACAGTAGACCTACTGTAGACTGGAGAATATTCTCGATTACCGAGAATATTAGAGAATTTTCATTCAAAATAGGAGAATATTTGTTTCAATGCAGTGGAAATGGCTTAAATAAGTAAAATGTATATATATTCACAGGTAAACTTGTTCAGATGGCAACCAAAATCTGTACAGACACAAAAAACCAAAGAATATGAATTAAGTATGTTGCCCCAATAAGTAAAAACTTTTAGCCGACAAAAATCTACAGTTTATCACCAAAACAATTGAACCTGACCGATATGTTCAAGATGTTAAACTTTATGTAAATACAGTACCGGTACTGTACAATTTAATTCTTTATTTTTTAAAGAAATTACCTTTTTTGTGATTTATCTAATTATCTGGATCTGGTTCGGTCATAACTTATCTGGATAATTGGAGGTCTACAGTATTTGGAATTTTGGGATGGAACAATTTTATTATTGGAAAATTAGGTTTCACAAATTCAGTGCATTAAATAAATTAAATTAAATTAAATGCAATTTTATTGTGATTCGGCCATTGGCAATAGACGTCAAACTTACATGCTAGAATATTATTCAGATTAAATAATTACAACTGAATGTGCCACTTTTGACTGTGAAAAGTGTAAAAATTAAGTTAAAATCAAATACCATAAGCTTCAAAACAAAATAATTACTTATTCTGACATCATTTAGGGACATTTAGAATTTATCACTGTTCATTATTGCTAAAATTAGGATAAGTCACTCCACTCAGCAATCAGTATCTTCATCTTCTTCATCTCTGCTGGTAACTGTGAGATGGTCGTGATCATTATCACAGAATGATGTTGACGGTTGTGGGTGCTGTACTTTTTTTTCTTTTAGAAGCTTCAAGTTATGAGCTACATATGTGAGATTTCCTGCTCTGTCTACAGTAAGCCTATTCCTTTTTGCCGAATGAATAAGTCCATAGGTACTGAAGCTGCGTTCTGTTGCTGCTGTTGTTGGTGGCATACTTAAAATGTCCACAGCCACTCTACTAAGCTTTGAACCAAAGCATATTCCCTTCCACCATACAATTGCATCCACTTTTTCTATAGACTTCAATACATACGTCTTACTAAAAAAACCTTCCTTGGCACGATATTCTGCCAGCTCTGCCAAAATATCTTGTGCATGTGCATCATTCAGTGCATTGGTTGATATTTTCTGATCAATGAACTCTGTACCCTGAATCTGTTCATCTCGTGATAAATGCACGCCATTATATTTGGGATCAAGGATGTTGGCAGCAAAGTGAATTGGCTGCAGTGCCATATCTCTTCTTTTCTGAACTGCCTCTTTCAGTTGTTTCTCTTCTTGCTTTGTAAAAGGGCTCAAAGGCAACACTTTTGCTAAGTGATCTTCTAGTTCTTTAAACGACTCTACCACCAAACTTAACCTTGATGCGTCTGATTCTAATAAGGTTATCCATTTCACTATTGGGGTAATAAGGTCATGAAATTTCAGTACTCTTAGCCAAAATACTGCATCGTCTAGTATCATGAACTTGACACGATTTGATAAAATATCTTCCACTTCTTCTTTTACAGCCAGGGTTTTTAAAGCATATTTTGTGTCCAACAAACTTTTAAGGCAAAACTGAAGAGAGCCCCATTGTGTCTTAACAGGAAGTTTTAGAGATATACTATTACCTTTCTTTTCTTTCTGTATCGCCACAAAAGTAGCAAGAAGGACATGTGAGTTATTAATTTCTTTTACAATTGCCTTGCAGTCTGCTTCTATCAATGATAACGTTTTCATTTTTGCTGTGTCACTAACCAGCAGGTTTAAGATGTGAGCAGCACAACTGTAAACTGCTATATGTTGATGCTTGTCACGAATAAGGTTTCTACCTTTAATCATGGCTGCTGCATTGTCCGTAATGATGGCTTGAAATCTGTGCGGTCCAATTTCTTCAAGAATCTCTTCAATTTTTTCAGCTACGAACTCACCAGTATGTCTGTCTGCTTCAGTGGCCATTGTTTTGAAGAAAACTGGTTCAGGAGTTGTTAGGATGAAATTTACAATCGATTCGTTCCTAGAAGAAACAGGAAATTATTAGTTTGACTAATTGTAAAACTTGTAAGTTGTCATTCATAATCATAATAAGTCACAAAGTGTAGGTCTATGCCAGGATGGTCCAACCAAAGGCACAGACTGTGGCGAGTGTGTTGACGGCCCATGATGAAATTTTTTTTTTTTTTGTGTTGACGGCCCATGATGAAATTTTGTTTTCAATGTTTTCATGTCATGCTACTTGTATAGCTTCAAATGCTTTATTTAAAATCTCTAAAATCAAAAGCAGTGGTTTCATAACTTGTTAAGTTATACTTGGGTGATGTTTCATGTTATGGGAAAAGCAAAAGACACTTCTTTGGGGTTTAAAAGAAGTTTTTGAATAAATAAAAACACACAAATTATTTGTCAATTTGTGTGTGTTATTGTAGATGCTTCTATGCCCCTCAGACCATAAAAGGTTGTACCAGTCACCACACTGACATAGGCTATTTAAATATTTCTGCTCCCATACTGCTAGTTAAGCCGAAATTAAAAGAGTACAAACCTGCGATTGCTCCATCCATCACATTGTAATCCAAGAATGGCTGCTTCACCAAGTTTTTTCTTTACTTGTTCTTCCACTCGTTCATATTCAGCAGCGAGGAGTTTGTTTGACAGCTTGTGCCTTGAAGGCAATTGGAAAGAAGGTCTCAGCTTCTTCAGAAACATCTCCCAGTGAAAGTTTTCAGTGATATTTAGGGGTGTTCCAGATGCAAACACTGCTCTGGCTAACAGCTCTTCAAGCTCATCCTAAGAAAGAAAAAAAGTTTTCATTAAAGGGTGTTATCCTTATTAACGTATTAATGTTTAGTTTACAGTGTTTTGTGTTTACCTATCACTTTTTTCAATTAACTTACTTGTTCTTTTTGTACCATGCTGTCAAAATATCTGGATATATTTGAATTGGATTTGTTTGATGTAAATGAAGCTGAAGCATCAGTCATAGTTGTAGCAGTAAAAGAGCTTGCATTAACTTATTTGAAATATGTTCAGATTCAGAGTTGCTTCCATCAGACCCTGTAAACATGTAAAGGATGAGAATGAATAACAAATTTGAAATGGCCACAAATCAGAATAATAAATTATACATACCCTTGTCTTCGCTGGTTTGTGTAGTTGGACTGGTTACACTCCATTTTTCTGCTTTCATCTTGACAGTATCTTTAGCAAATTTCATAATTTTCCTTACTGCATTTGGGCACTTTGGACAGTTATGAAGATGCTTCTTCATCCTTGTGGCATTCTTGGTGTATTCAGTTTGGCAGAATTTGCATTGAAATATAATTTTATCCTCCACTTTCTTTGTATTAAAATACTGCCACACACTACTTTTAGGCTTTGTTTTCATGTCTGGTTAATCTTCTGAGTCCCAAGAATCGCAAATTAAGACCTGAAGCCTATGTTCAACAATCAACTGTGCCAAGCCAAGCCAAGACAAACAATATGGCTGACAGTGTGAATGCGTTCATGGGAGTGGGAAGAACAAAACTCAGCACTGTTGCCAGTTGTCATATAGGGAGACTTATTTAGTAAAGGAATCAATCTGATTCACATTGAAAATATATGAACAAGCCTACCTATAAGCAGTGCTTTAGTTGGAAAATATTTTTTGGGGGTACTCATCTTACTTCAAAATTTTCCATATCACCTCATACTGAATGTAATCCTTCGGTTGACATTTTCTGCATGCAGTTTCTTCTGCTGACCTATTGCCTCTTTGTAGTCATGACCTGACGTATGGAGCAGGATCAAAAACGTCTAGTGGTGGTCCCACACATTTTATGAAAACAAGGTGGCTAGCCAACATGTGATCTAAGGTGAAAGTAACTGTAGAAATGCGCACGAAGGTGAAGATTAGAACGCATAGACCTATCTGTGGAGAATTTAATAGTGCTTGTCATTTTTGGTATTGAATTAGACATTTAATAAGTATTTTAGGACAATCTCGTTCCTGTACTGCCAGTACGACGTACCGGAGCACATATTTTTCCCGGTATGGTAGAAGGAAAATAATTTTATACCGGTATGCAGTACCGGTGCATACCGGCCCAACTAAAGCACTGCCTATAAGTATCAAAAATAAAATAAAATATATGTCTTACGGTTAAATTTAAACCATTCTAAAACTTGAATTAAGTTATTATTTACCTGAAGTTTTAAATGTGGGTTGTAAAACTGATTTTCACATTACAATTAACAGTTTTGGAGAATATTCTCCGGAGAATTTTCTAGTTGAGAATATTCTCACCTCACATCACTAGGTCTACTGCCTTAATGCTACTATTATTTATAGGAATACATTTCTCTGCAATATTTATAAAGTGACTATTAAAAGCATTTGTAATGTCTGATAAATTATCTAGTTTCATGTCTTGGTATATTAATGATGTACAATCATTGTTTCCCTTTGTTCTCCCCGTTTCGTTTTTTATTATATTCCATACAGTCTTAACTTTATTATTTGATTTATTAATTACTTGTGAAAAATGCCTACTTTTTGCTTCTTTGATTACTTTCTTCAGTATGTTGCAATACTTTTTATACTATTCCTTATGAGTTTGGTTGTTACTGGTTCTATATTTTAGGTAGAGCTCTCTTTTGTTTGCACATGATATTTTAATACCAGCAGTTAACCATGTGTTATTCCTTGAATTAGGTAAATTAGCAGTTTTCTTTTTTGGAAAATTTACCTCAAAATGTCGTGACACTATGTTTAGGAATTCACTTAATTTACTATCTACTTTGTCATAGGATAACATAGATTCCCAGTTTTCATTCGCAAGATCTTGTTTGAAATTTAAAATTGAATCGTCATTCATTACTCTAGTCATATTACTATGAGCATGTTTACTGTTCGAATTTACTTTAATATTGTTCAGCACTAACATTTGTGCATCATGATCTGATAATCCATTTAATATTGGAAGTACTTTAAAATTAAAATGTTTTTCTATATCTATGAATATATTATCTATTGTTGTTTGGGAGTCGTTCTGAATTCTCGTTGGAAAGTTTACTATGAAATCTAGATTATAGCTACCCAATAAAGATATGTCTGATCTTCTTCTCACTATCAATTGTGAAATCTACATTAAAGTCCCCACACAGTATAATATTTACGTTGGTACTATACAAGGCGGCCGGTGCATAAGGCTGACAACCTTACCACCTTCATGTGCCGATGTCTGAAAATCTGGGAGCCTCAACCTCCTGGAACCCTCTGGGCCTCCATGGCCTGTAATAGGGAACACTTTACTTTTTACTATACAGTGAATTAAGAACCCTTTCTAACTGATTTACAAAATAATTGAAATTACCTGATGGTGCCCTGTAAATGGCTAGTATTACAAATGTATCATTGTCAAAATCCAATCTGGCTGAACAACATTCAAAATCCTGTTCTTTACAGAAGGAACTTGTGTCTATATCACTGAAATGTAAGTTTCTTTTGATAAATATACTCACACCTCCACATTTTATGGAATGTCTACAAAATTTTGAACATAGTGAAAAGTTATCAATTTTTAATTGTTCCAGATCTGTTTCTGCACAGTGGTGTTCCGTTAGACAAATAACTTGGATTTCCTGTTTATTGGAATTAATTGTATCCTGAATGGCTAAGTTAAATTCTGTAATTTTATTTTCAAGCCCCCTTATGTTTAGATGAAATAGTGCAAATGATTTATTAGTTGTAGCTATAGGCCTAAGTGTATTACAATTATTGTCTTGAGATATGCATATAGGCCTAAGCTGTTGGATTCTTTCACTTAGATTCCCCCTAAAAAACGAGTCGAGCCACCATCTATGACAGGAATAGGCCTGTTACAATCTAGTACACATCAATGGTATAATGGTATAAGAAAACCAAATCATTATATTCTTCAGAATATACATTAATAGAATATAAACGACTTCGTAATTTAGTTACTAAAAAAAAAGAGGGAATTAAAACAAGAATATTATACAAAGAAGTTTTCAAGTACTAAAAGTTCCAGACATTCATGGGAAATTGTAAATGAACTTTTGAATACTCCAGAAAAGACCAAAAATACTTCCTTGGTCGAACTAATGGTTGATAATAAATCTATTAAGGACCCAGTTGAAATTTCGCAAAATCTAAACACTTATTTTGTTAATGTTGCTCTACACTTGGCTAAGAAAATACCCAGAAATAACGATTCTTATAAACCCTCATACAACAACACTCCTATTGGAAGTTTATTCCTTACTCCTACAAATGAATATGAAATTAAAAAAATAATAAGTTTAAGTGAACTAAAAAACTTTGGGAACCGTACAGATGGTTTTCTTACTAACAAACTTATTAAAAACAACAGAATTTGGCTTACTCCCTACATTGTCCAAATTGTAAATCTCTCTCTAAGCTCAGGAATTGTACCTTCTAAATGTAAAATTGCAAGAGTAGTGCCCATTTCAAAAGGAGGAAATGACACAGACCCTAGTAATTATAGACCAATTAGTATTTTACCGGTTTTGGCTAAAATCCTTGACAAAGTTGTTAAAATAAGACTACAAAACTTTTTACATAGGAATACATTCTTTCATCCCATGCAATATGGATTTACTTCAAAAAGCAGTACAGCCACTGCTCTATTTGACATTCTTGTTCAAATACAAAAATCAGTTGACGGAAATAGCTTAGCATCAGGGTTATTCTTGAACCTAAGAAAAGCTTTCGACACTGTAGACTATGATTTATTACTAGAGTAATTGAGTTACGCAGGGATAAGAGGATTATCGTTAGCATGGTTTGAAAGTTATTTGAGTAATCAAAAACAATATGTTAGTGTAAATCAATACGTGAAATAGCATCTATTAAGTGTGGAGTACCTCAAGGATCTATCCTGAGTCCACTCCTCTTCAATATATATGTAAACGATTTGTTTAATTTAAAATTGTTTGTTTAGTTTTAAATTTAAAACTAAACTTTTGTTAAAGGAATCAAGAATGGACACTCAAACATACAAAATTGTTTGGTAAAATGCTTTTGTATGCCGATGACACAAATATTTTCTATACAGGACGAACAGAAGAAGACTTAGCATATGAAATGCAACATGACCGGTATTATAAACAGATTACGTCTTTCAGGAATGTCCAGTCAACTTCTTAAAATGGTATATTTTTCTTTAATCCATAGTCATCTTAAATGAACATCATATGGGGGAATTGTGGAAAAAAGCCTATTTCATGAGCTAGAAGTAATTCAAAATAGAGCGATTAAAATTATGTTTAATATTCCCTTTAGAACCCATACTAGTGATATATTCAAAATTTCTGGAATCAAGCCACTTTCTGCCTCTACAAATGCAGCAATAGTCAGTCACTTAATAATAAAAATAAAGTTTAAAAACACTTATGCACCACTTACGTCGCAGATAAAAACAGGACATGTTTCAGGAGTGTCCTGTTTTTATCTGTGACGTAAGTGGTGCATAAGTGTTTTTAAACTTTATTTTTATTATTCAGTTGTGCCACAGTTTTTAATAACTTTGTATCCATACTAGTCAGTCACTTACATTCTATCAAATATAAACTTATTAAATCCTACACCAACTTGATTACACCCGAAGATGTTCATCTCCATAACACAAGACAAGTCAGTCATCGTTTTGTAACTCATAGTGAATCCACTACGTATGGCCTAAATGGAATATTACCTCATGCTATAAAATTGTATAACATGTTACCTGAAAGTGTGTCCAGTTCCATTAGAAATTTCAAACCAAAAGCATTATCATATTTTTTAGATGTGTACTTTAGTCAGTAGGATAGTTATAATATATTTCCGGAAATCATACAAAAAAATGCATATTACAAAATTGGTTAGTATATTTCAAATTTTTTTTTTTGGTATTTTGTAGTATTGTCATTAGTGAATTTGTTTTAGGCATAAGATAATTGTAGTATGTTTTATAATTGTAAGATAATTGTAGTATGTTTTAGAACCAATGTATTTATGTCACCCCTCCAATGAGCTTTGCTCTTTGGGGTTGTAATATATTATATAAGTTATATTAAATTAAAATAAATTTTAAATAATGCTTTACATGTAGTGTGGAGGAGAAAGCCTTGTAAATTTTACAGAATGTGAAGAACCAATTCTAGTTTATTATTTATCATATGTAATAAACAAAAATGGTTTTTATAATTTGCTAGAATGTCCCACCTGTAATTATGAAATGGCTGTTTCAAGTCTCTGTTTTCAAGGTAAAAAAGTGCATCTTACGGTTAAAAAATATAATACTACCTAATATTTAGCACAATTTGATGAAATATTGCTGCTCATTCTGTTCCATCGTAGGCAGCGACTGATGCTTTCTGCCAACAAGAAAAAAGCCATTAACTTGCACAAGTGTCCCCTAAACATATGCACCGAATAATGTCTCCTGGCCTTCATTTGTTTATGCAGGAAAAGTTTAAGATTTGAAATGTCATATGTGTAGTTTAATGTGCCAGTAACTTATGAATTAAAATACTTCAGCTACAGTTTTTGAAAATGTATTTTCCTATTTTTGTGTGCAGGAAGTATTCCTTCGCTGGGTGCTGGACTTCTCTTTGGAAGCATCCTAGCTTATGGTGCTTACCAATCATCACAGAACCCAAATAACTTTGGCTTGGTGTTTGGGACCAGTGCTGCTCTGGGAGGTCTTATGGGCTACAGATTTTACAATTCTGGAAAATTCATGCCTGCTGGACTCATAACAATTTTGAGGTAAATTATTTATGTCAAACACTTTTACAATGTTGAAACAGTTGTTAGACGATTATTTAATATGGATAGTTTGTTTTGCCCAGAATATTCAGCTACTTAATTCTATATAGCTGCTGTAAGTTTAGACATTTCAAACAGTTCAGTCTAAATAAACTTGTCATGTTTGATCCTGATTTCCACCGTATAACGTATATGTAGTCAAATTAAAATAAAATTTCCTTCAGTGGATCACATGTTTTTCAAACCTTCACGACGTTTCGACCCGATCCTCTGGGCCTTCCTCAGGTGACTCCAGCTCAGGAAGGCCTAGAGGATTGGGTTGAAACATTGTGAATGTTTGAAAAACACGTGATCCACTGAAGGCAATTTTATTTTAATTTGACTACATATACTTCAGTCTAAGTTTATCATTTGTTCTTAAATACCTCTTGTTGCATAAATGGATTTTCATAACATTAAAGTGGAGTAGTAGATTGATTCATATGCCTGACTTTAAATTTGAACACCATTAATAATAATCATAATAATGAGTTGGTTACTGAATGTTCCTGCTTTGTTTGAGGTAAATTTAACTGCACATCAGATTTTTATTTTTTCCTGCTAATTCCTAAAAATAGGTATAGATTTATATAATAAGTTTACGTCAAAAATCATAAAAATGTAGGCTACATAAATAACTATACTTGACTAGGCTACACACTTGTAGAATTATCATACATCTGTCTTGGTGATTTTGCTGTTATATGTAGCTGCACTCAGTTCCTCTGGTAAATTCTTCAAGTTAAAATTTTTTAGGAATTGTACCTGTATATAATTTGTAGTTTAAATCAAGATGCACAATTCGGTGTACTGATTACACCATCATCAGTCATTTAGATGTACGTGCTGACCTTATTGTGGTGTTAATACAATGAGTGCTCAAAAGCTAGCTAGTTTTACTCACTACCACATTCGGCTTATCTAACAGCGCAGGTTCTTGTATTGGTGCAGCCATCTTCTGCTGTTGAGATCAGCTAGAACGTGAAGAAAATCAAAGCGAAAGATTACACTATCAATAATTGATAGCATTACCATATGTACAAGAATTCTCATACACATATGAGATTTTTAACATGATGCACATTACTAACTACTAGGCAGCAAGAATATATTATTCAATTTCTTTTAAAAGTATTATTTATTTAAAGTGTTGTGAGAAATATAGTCATTCTTGATAATTTTCATAGACTGCCACCTGTAGGCAGGTGTGTCTTTTTTTGCAGACACCATTATGAAGTGGATGCTAGACTTGCTCCTGCTTCTTCTCAGTTGGAGTGATATTTAAGATAGCTGTTGCAGTAACTCAACTATAACATAGTTAGGTACAGTAGAGTCACGATAATCCGAGATTCCATGCAATCTGAGATTTAAAAAAAAAGAAAAAAGAAACAAAAAATACAATATATTTTAAAAAATTCAAGGAGTTTTATATATATATAGATATTATAAATAAAGTACCTTTATCGTTGACAACATACAAAGGAGGCTTGGGGAAGGTGCATTTGGAAATGGAAGGTGGGAGGGATGTGGTTTTATGTACATATGAAAATTCCGTTATTTTCCTTTTTTCTATGTAATCCGAAGTACTATTGGCCCTAATTAACTCGGGTTATCGTGACTCTACTGTATGCAATAAATTGGCTTAATAATCATTGTAGGTAATACCACAAGTGATTTGAAAATTCCCAATGAAAAGAGTTCTAAAAAATTTTGATATGCACAAAACCGTCCATGCAGACATATCTGCCATGAGAGGGTCTCTCACCATTTTGTGCAATCATACCTGTGGACCATGTCTTCTGGTTTTAAGTTTGTCTGTTGTGATTTATTTGTTTACTCATTGTTAATGTTTCAATACTACCAGATGCCTATTGAAAAATAAAATGCACAAATAAGTCATTTTTTTCTGAATTATATTGTTTTTATCTATATTAATAAAAATGAATTTACAAAAGGGTTGTTGCCGCATCACTTGAGAATGGCTCGACCGATTTGGCTGATTTCTTTTTTGTTGTGTTCGTAATTGTCAGGACAAGGTTTGTATGAAAGAAAATTTTTGGAAAATCGACGGGAAAAGTCGGAACTGCGAAATGAGGCAAAGTTAGAGAGTTCTGCTGTCAATTATTTACATAAAAAAAAAAAGATTTAAGAAATTGAACTGTGACAAAAGAAGTGTGACATTCACAGTTTGAGAGTTCCGCTTTCACATGTTTTCATAACAAAACCAACAAACAAACAAAAGTGAGTCTTGGAACCTAACCAAATCGAAAGTGTGTTATCCATTCATTTTGAGAATGCAAGTCCGTGTAAACAAATGCACGTGATTTGAACCCCACCAAACTTCATGCTACAAGACAATATAGTGCGGTATTAGATTTGATTTTTATAACAGTAAAAGCTCATAAAATGTGACGAAAATTTTTAAGATAACAATATCAACTTATTGCAAATGTTTCAATGTATTGCGAAACGTGGCATTCGTGATATAACCCTCCAGTTTGCGAGAGTTATTGTTGTGAATAATGTAAACATACAAATTTCAGTGAACAGCGAAACGTGGCGTTTATAATTTATAACCCTGTGAGAAGCATTAAACATAATGACTGAAATTCAACCAGGCCCAAGTGGCATAGTTAAAAATAAGAGAGGTAAATCTTTGTGAAGTGGACAGAAGGAAATTATATTGAATGTAATGGGCAAAAAAAATATCCAGCACTTGCAATTGAGTGCGTTGTAAAATTGACATCTGAATTCACCGGTATATCTACCAGAAGTATCTGGAAAGTGCGTAGTGAATACAGAGAGACTGGTGAGGCTCAAAAGTCGCGTAGTGTTTTAGATAATATTGATGACTTTGTGAAAAGTGCTATTCGAGCAAAAGTTCATCAATTCTTTTTTGATAACATATCTCCAACTGTGGATAAATTTCTTTGTGTTGTCAATGAGGACTCCGTCCTACCTAATTTTAAAAGAACAACAATTTATAAGTTATTGTTGGACATTGGACTGAAATATGTGAAAAGAAATGAGGTTACTGTTATAGTAGATCGTGATGATATTGTACTTTGGAGAAGACGATACCTTCGGCAATACCGAGCAGAGGGTCGAAAGCTTTATTAATTAGACGAGACATGGGTAAATGCAGGACACACCACCCCTAAAATTTGGCATGACACTACTGTTGAATCAAAGGAAAAAGCTTTTAGGGCAGGATTAAGTCCAGGTTTAAAAAATCCTATGGGTAAGGGGAAACGCCTAATAGTTAAGCATATAGGAAGTGACACAGGCTTCGTAGATGGGGGTTTGCTCATTTTTGAGTCAAAGAAAACAGATGAGTACCACGAAGACATGGATGAAGAGGTATTCCATAACTGGTTTGTTAATGTTTTGCCGAAACTTGAACCCAACAGTTCAGTAGTTATGGACAATGCATCATACCACAGTGTGAAACTCTATCGGCGTCCAAATACTTCTTGGCATAAACAAGACATTGTGGAATGGTTACAAGAAAATAATGTAACATTTAATGAAAAAAGTGTTAAGGCAGAGTTAGTGAGCTTAGCACAGGAATTCGCAGACAAAGATGAAAATAAATGTGTGGTTGAGAATATTATAGGAGAAAAATTCCTCCGACACTGGGACTTGAACCCAGGACCTTTGGCTATTCGCGCCAATGCTCTACCAACTGAGCTAAGCCGGAGTTCAATTCACAGCGCCGGATAGAACCTCTCTCCTATGACTGATTGCCCCAATGGTCCACCTCACAGACAGACAAGTTATGTCATATGCAGTACTGTGAGGCACACTAATTAGTGATTTTTTTTTGACCGGGCTCCCACTGTTATTGTACAGTTGACATTCAAGATAGATATATAAGCTTTCATGAACCACAGAATATTGTCTCTGTTGGACATTACATGAGAATATTATAGGAGAAAAATTCCTCCGACACTGGGACTTGAACCCAGGACCTTTGGCTATTCGCGCCAATGCTCTACCAACTGAGCTAAGCCGGAGTTCAATTCACAGCGCCGGATAGAACCTCTCTCCTATGACTGATTGCCCCAATGGTCCACCTCACAGACAGACAAGTTATGTCATATGCAGTACTGTGAGGCACACTAATTAGTGATTTTTTTTTGACCGGGCTCCCACTGTTATTGTACAGTTGACATTCAAGATAGATATATAAGCTTTCATGAACCACAGAATATTGTCTCTGTTATTGTACTGTAGCTCTTATCTGTTGTGGTCAAGTTGGAGCATGATAAGGTTGCCTTTAGTCCTTAACTTAACTTACTGGTATGAGGAAATAAAAAACCTATCATTATGGACACATCTTATGTTCTTTTATGCGAGTAGATTTATCCTGTAGTGATCTTTAATTTTGTAGCTAGAAACATAGAATTTTCTGTAGTAAATGTTTACTTGGCTTTGTGCCAAGAACATCTTATGTTCTTTTATGTGAGTAGATTTATTCTGTAGTGATCTTTAATTTTGTAGCTAGAAAGGTAGAATTTTTTGTAGTAAATGTTTACTTGGCTTTGTGTTCCTAATATAGCTTTGTAGATGTAAATTTGTGATTTTGACCTGTAACCTGTATTCATTGTAATGTTGAATAAAACTCCATGGCGCTACATCCCTGGAGGGATTTGGCCTACCACCCGACCGCTGCGTCATCTGCCATAGGTAGACGGTAGGATTGGGGGCATGTGGTCAGCATGCCAACACCCACGACCGTTAATGGTGGTTTCCGTGACCTGATCCGCTACTTCTCTATCAAGTAGCTCCTCAATTTGAATCACGAGGCTGAGTGCACCCCTACCAGACCTCCCAACCCCAGAAAAATCCGAGGAGGTACCAGGGATCGATCTGTAGTCAGCGACGCTAACCACAAGACCACGCCAGCGGTCTGATGTTTAATAATAGATTAGTTATTAGTAGAGATGAGACTTTCATGAAAATTCATGTTTTTATAGGAACTTAGGACATTGCTCAAACTGAGCACTTACCCATCTCATTACTTCCCAGTCCCGAATATGTATACTTTATCCATGCATGTTCGGGCCTTTTTGGTGAAAAAAAAAATGCATAAGTTATTTCATATTCAAGGAATTTTTAGTTTAGTTGTTTACTTATTATATAAATTGTATTCAGTTTAAATGTTTTTTTCAAAAACGATATCCTAGCATAGTTTCCCCATCTCCAATTTTTTTTCCTTTTTACACTTTCCCTTGAGCTTTGCTTTCACCAGGTCTGTTTGTGTGTATTAGTGTGGTTCTAGTGTAGCTCCACTTAACCTTTTCAGTGCTACTGATGTATATTTGCATCGCCAAAAAAATTGCATAAATGCAGAGATATGAACTTAGAGTTTCGATGCTTTATGTTACAATAAGAGGAATTTTATTTACACAGTAGCATTGCCATTAATGAAAACCAGCTATTTCAGTAACAGTTTCTTCATTGATTTGAAATTTATAAACCCACTGATATCACTTCACCTCTGAAAGGGTTAAAGGTTCCAAAAGTGTATTCTTTGCAGAGCGAATTTATGGAATAGATTTTATTAGACTGGGAAGTCATATTCTGCTGCTATTGCAGTAAACAGATGCAGTGAATAAGGAATTTGGAGCAAAAATGTCAGTGCATATTTTAGTATATATTTCCATTGATGGTGTATGTTTTATTAGTAATTTATCTCCAAATAGTCACGGATATAATTTTTTAACTGCTGTGACCATGACCACTTGGAAAATTTGCTTAAATATCCCCGTAAATAGTAAACAGTTATGAGATATAAATGTATAGTATTGCTTATATTAAAAGGTTCATATTTTTATTTTTGTTTTACAAATATCAGTCCGCCATAGTGGGTGAGTTGGTAGCATGACTGCCAGCCACCTGGGTGGCCCGGGTTTGATTCCTGCGAAAGGACTTGGCCACCCTTTGCATTATCATCTGGCCTAGTATCTCTTGGTTGTGCCGTGGCCCTTCCCTCCCAGGACAGGACCGGGCTACAGGCCGAACACTTCATCATCATCATCATCATACAATTCCGGGGTGCACGGGTAAAGAGAGTGTGTTTGTGTTAAATCCAGTAAGTCATAAACAAAATTGTACGGTAGTTATGGATGTGTGCCTCATGAATTTATCCATCTCTAAAGCTATGTTGGGCTGGTATAGTGTGTTAAGTCACACTAATTCTCAGTAACAAGAAAGTGGACTTAACTCTCTTTGCCCGCGCACCCCGGAATTATCACTCATAAGTCACAGCTTCTTAACTGACATTTTCCTCCATGATTTAAAAATTATCTTCCAGTCACATTGACAGCTAAGCAGCTAAAAGGTTAATATTTTAAGTTTTAAAAATATTTCTACAATAACTTGAGTGTGATTTCAAAATTTAGCATTAATACCTATTTATGTATGAAGTATGCAAAGCAAGGCTGTAATGGTCGGATCTCGTATTTCGGACAAGGCTTGGCCAAGTCTGAAATACAGGATGAGTCCGCTAAAGTTTTTGCATATGTGATGCACACAATAGCTTTTAGTAAAAGTTCTCTAATTTTACAACTAATGAGCTCAGGTTTTCACTGATTTTCAGTGATCCTGCGCTTATACCAATAGTGCATGTTTATAAACTTGGTTTGCTCCGGATTTGTTTATTAAGTATCATTACTATACCTTAAGAGATTGTGTGCGGGATGGGAAAATGTCTGTCTGTCCATCCAAAATGTCTGTCTGTATGCATGATAACTCAAATACACTTTATCAGATTTTCATGAAACTTGGTATGCACATTTATAATGTTCATAGCAAAAAACCTATTTATATGGGTCAGATCGGTTGACGGGTACCAGAGTAACGACTAAATTAAAGGTCACATGTTTTTTAAATGGGAAATCATGACTATACTACAATGCCGCGTTTCTAATCCTTGAGGGCCTTGACTCCAGTTCAGTCAAATGTTTGTTTATTTCGTTGATCAAGTTGATATGAGTACTGCATGAATACTGTTATATACAGAAGGTATATTATTGTGAAATAATTAGGCCTACGTACATTAGGTGGTGTTCTTTGCCAGTTTGTTTTGTGAATTGTTCACATATTTTAAGAATTTCTTATATCAGTTTATACGAGTATGAATTAAGGTTAAGCATAAAACTTTAGACCTTTCTTCTTCCCTTCTTAATGAATCAATCTGAAGCTGAACTCGGAGATAGGTTACAAAAATCACTTATTTTCTGCATATCATAATTGCAGTTATCACTGACTAAACAGAAGCATTCTGGCACTTTGTTACTTCAGTTTATGATTTTATTTTTTCTTAAAAATACTTTTAGAAACGCCATTAAGATAATAATTTTCGTTGAATTAAACTGAATGTATTTCCTTCAGTTGAAATTACATGTCATTTTGATCATATTTTCCTTAACAAAACTTATGCTGTATTAAAAGAAGCAGTTCATACATGAAGCTCATCTAAACTTGTTCTTTTCAACTGGTAGTCATGGTCTAGTGATCTAAACTATGGCATGGCAATGAAGACATGGTGCATTCAATCCCCTCAAGTTAGGTCTAACATAAAATATTGTTATCAAATTAGTTCTTGAACACAAGATGTCTGAATGACAAGGTTTGTGATCCTTAATAATCAAATCAAATCAAATCTCTTTATTCCCATAAAACAATACATAACAGAAGTAATGATTGTATAGGTGTCGTCAATTGAAACTTAAAATCTAAGAATATATACACATACAAAAGAGAAAGTATAAATTACGCATGAACAAACATTGTTAATATATAAAGTTAGATAATTACTTTTTCATAATACCAATATGGAAAATAAAATTTAAAAAAATCAGACATATTATTACTGAAATTCATAATCTAAAAATTCTTCTATGCTGTAAAAACAGGACATGGTTAAGAGATTCTTTAATGTAGTTTTAAATCTGGATGTACTTAAAGATCTAATTGAAATGGGGAGTTTATTAAATAATTTTATAGAAACACACCGGAAACTTTTTAAGGTTTTTGAGTATTGACAATAAGGTTTGTTTATATCACTTTAATGCCTAGTATTGTGATTGTGAACATCAGAGTAAGATTGAAAGCTGTTCTCATGTTTTTTAATAAATAGTAAACATTGAAATATATAAATACACGGTAATGACATAATTCTTGCTGCAATGAAAAGTGGTTTACAATGACTTCTCGGAGGCTTATTGAACATTGCTCTTAGAGCTTGTTTTTGAGCAATAAAGATGCAGTTGGAATGGGAATATAGCCCTATACACATAAAGTAACATAAACTGCACTGGAAGACACTGTAGAGACATCTAGGCACCATAGTTGAAACTAGTTGAGAAAAGAGTCCGTTAAAATTACTTTAGCGGCCTATTCAAGCAGCTGTTTTAGAGAGAGTGTACTAAAAAGGATTAAATCTCCTTCTGTGATCTTCTCTTTGTCTGTCGCAGTATTTTTGGGTGTGTTGTAAGTTTCCTTTTCTTTTGTTTTCAGTATTGGTATGGTTTTGAGGTTTGCAGCCAGGAGTGCTGGGTTTATTCAGAATAAGCCCATGGAGTAGAATAGTCAATGTGTAGTGTAGATTGGTGGTGGTTTGTGTTTAAAAGATGTAAATCATAAGTTGTTTATATTGATATTTTTATTACAAATAAATATTATGGAAAATGTAAGTTTTTGTCTTACATTTGAAACCTTCCATCGCTCTGCCTCATTCTGTATCTCTCCTTTCTCCTTCATCCTGTAATGCAGTGCTGAAGGAAGTAACTCTTGCGTAACTAGAGGTTCCATGCTCCTGGCAAACTTATTTTGCAGGTGTGCAGGCAAAGAGAGTTAAGTCCACCATCCTCAAAAATTGAGATATGTCCATAAAGTTATAGATAAAATGCTCACTACATTTGTGTTAAGTCCAGTAAGTCATATTCAGAATTGTACGGTGGTTATGGATGTGTGCCTCATAAGTTTATCCATCTCTAAAGCGATGTTGGGAGAGTAAAGCGTGTTAAGTCACTCTAATTCTCAGTTACTAGAAAGTGAACTTAACTCTCTTTGCCCGTGCACCCGCGAATTGGTGGGCACCCTCTTTTGGTATAAGTGAAAATTGGCATACAGTAGAACTCCAATTGTCTGGATTAATTGGGACCGTACCCGATCTGGATAATCAAATATCCGGTTAATTGGATAAATCATAAAACAAAAGGTAATTTCTTTTTAAAAAAGCTAAATTGTACTGTACTGTACTTATTTAAAGTGTCAAATCTTGAACATATCAGAGTCTTTTGTTGATAAACTGTCCATTTTATCAGCTAAAAGTTTTGCTTTTTCGCAAATAATTGTAATTGTAATTGTAATTGTAATTTATTTTCCACCTTAAGTATTACAAGAATACATGGCTTCGTCAGTCAGATCTTAACCTAAGCCTTAACCTAGATACAATAATTAGCAAAACATACATTATAATTTGCAAACAACCTTATTCTAGAATATGTACATTTATTAAATTAGCTACAGTGTATACAGATCTACTAGTGAATCAGTCCTGAAAGAGGGTTTTCCAATGCTCGCTGCTGCAAAAAACATTTGAATATGACCTCAAAGTGATCCGGACAAGTTGGAGTCCGGATAATTGGAGTTCTACTGTACTTCCAAATTTTGTAACAACTAATACAAACCTAAAAATCAGTCCCTAATTATTGTTTATTTCCATCAATGTTGTCAGTGATCTTGGAAAAAAAAAACATAGCAAGAACCTGTGTGTAATAGGAGCAAAGATGGGTAATAATGGTTAAATACGAATGTCTCAAGAATTCATTCATTTTAAAACTCAATTTACTAGATTTAAAATTAAAAATGGCTATCCAATTTGCATTGTTAGTTTGCCTTATTAAGGCATTTGCCTACAAGTCTATGGAGTGCTGAAGGCTAAGTATATACTAGTTTAAAATACAATATATAAAATTTTACTCACAGTGAATAGTTAAAAGAATGCTGTGAGTAAAATTTTATATATTGTATTTTAAACTAGTATATACATGAAGACAGTGGAATTCAAGGACCATATATGACTAATTCTGAAGGCTAAGCTGTGGACAGATGAGATTATGGTTTCTGAATCAAGTCTATAGCTTTAAGGGGGAGTGGCCAACTTGTACTTATGTGTATAGGAGAGGTGTCGTTATGGCTATTAGGATCTCTCTATATTTGCAATGCTTGATCCATATCTCAGGCAATGTGATCATTGCTTTTATTTACTTTTTAACTCATTTTCATTTTTAATCCTTTTCATTTTAAATATTCTTGTATGTGTTGACTCTACATTTTGGTATTCTTATTTCTTAAATTAGTAAATTAGTTTTTAGGAGTGCTGACTACCGTACATGCAGTGTATACCTATTCTCAGCACTATGGCAGTGGGCTGGTGACAGTCTATGATATTATGCTGCAACGGAATAGAAACAAAACTTCTGCATATATGCTGCCGTCATGTGACTGTAAATACTAAATTAAATTCTAACCAGGGCCGTAGCAAGGTCCTTCTGCGTCCTTGGCGAATTTGATAAATCTGCGCCCTCCAATACTGGGGGGGGGGGGTCCTTAACAATTTGTTTTAAATTTCTGCAAAATTGTTTATTACTTTAATATAAAATACTGTTATTATCAAAGAAAACCTAAACCTCACTTTGAAAATGAACAAAGTGTTGGACTTTCAAGGTACTAAAACCCTATTTTCAGACGACTGAACTACTTACAAAATAATTAAATAATAAAATTTAGTATCAAAAGTAAAGTACATAATAGGCCTGAGGCCTACTAAAATGTTGTGCGATGACGTTGTTGATCACTTTGATATCAATCCTGCCGACAGCAGTAGCACTGAGGACGACAGTCAGCTGGAAAGGGATTGATTTGAACTACTTTCATCTCAATAATAATGTACATTTTAATTTCTATTGTCGTTATATCTTTCCATACTGTTCATGATTTATGTTATCATGCTCTGTCAATAAGAAACGTGTTAATTAAAGAACGTTGCATGACTGCTTTTTGTTTGTTGACAATCGGCATAATACTACAGATAGTTCACGTTCAGTAATTTTTATTACTTGATAAATTGCACCAGTCTAAAAAAGGTGGGATTTTTCATGATTAATTTTGCGTCCTCTTTGTACCTGCGCCCTTGGCAGGGGCACATCTTGCCACCGCCTAGCTACGGCCCTGATTCTAACATTTTCTTTTAGAAAGCATTGGTGTTTGCTTGGTTTAAAAATAACATTTAGCATATTGTTTATATTACATTATTATTATTATTTATATGCGGAAACTTTGACTATTCTAATAATAGCTGAAAAGTTCCTCCCTTCGTTGTACCTATCAAGTCTAACCTAAAAATTTCAGAAGAAAGATCAATTTTAAATTAATAAATTTCATTTAAGTATCAATTTAAACTTAACACCTAGTTATAGAAAACAATTTCTTATAATTTGAAGAGAATAGAGATGCTGATGACCAGTGCTTTTAATATTGTTTCCAGTGTGGATATATTATATGCATTACAGTTTTTCCTAAATATTTTGGAATTTTATTGTTCCTCGTGCCTCTATGATCAAGCCATACAGAGTCAGCAGCATCGTGGATAGGATTGTTCTTTACAGAGTGAAGCAAATTTCACTATGCAATATATTTATAATCATGAGTGTTTTAGAGAAATCTTTTAATTTTAATATAGTTCAAGTCTTATCATTACCATATATCTTGAATGGTTTTCAATAATATTGGTACCAGTAGATAATTATTTCTTCAAAATCTTGATCACTGAAAACAAATTGCTGTCCCTTGCTAATTCCATGGCATCATTTAGCAGTATTCTTGAAACATTCTTGAAATAAAATCAACACAGAAGCAGTAAGTTTCTTTATGGTTTTTAATTTCATGAAAACAGATTAATTAAACCTGCAAATGCATAATAAGATGAGAGTATGATGCACTGAAATTTCAGCTTACTAAAGTTGGTAGGAACTTAACAAAGAAAACAATATTAGCCCTATAAGTGAAACAAGGAATCTGTGTTGGCAAGAGGTGTTAAGCAAGACTATAAGTAACTTGAAGAATGTAAAGATAGGGAGTAGAAATCAACAGTTTCTCAAATTTGTTAAAATTTGTTTCTACAACGTTCTAAGGATATGTTATTAACATTACAACATGTTTCGAACTTGCAATAATATTCTGTTTTCTCTAGCTGGAACTATTAATAGAAAACCCAAGCTAACAATAAGATCCATAAATACCTTACAGTGATAGTTTTAAACATTGATATTTACAATCACACAAAATTACACATTTACTCACTTAATTTATTGCAGTTAAGTTACATTTATTGAGTATAAGTTATTTCTTTCTAGACTCAAGCTTACAAAATAACCTCTTTAAAGCAACATTATACTAAAATTGTGTCATTTGGTGTTCAAGAACAATGAGTAAGATATTCAGTAATAGTTATTTACGATGAAAGACAGTTATGTAGAACTTAACAGGCAAGTACGAAGTCAACAAAAGCGAGCGCTAGCGGGTTTTGTTATGTGCGTGAGCCTGTTAAGTTCTTATAACGGTCAAACATTGTACGACGTTTTATGTTATTTTGAATTGTAAGTTTTAAAAAGAAAATCATTTCAGTTTGCTTGTGCTTAGAATAGTAATCAAAAAAATAATTTTGGTAATTTCGTATGTAGCGAAATTCAGACTCTTTTGGTTGGCAACAATTTGTTTGGAAACAAATCACTTATGAAAACAACGTAGCTTCTACATTTGCTGAAAATACTAAATCATGATCTATTCATAGAGAAATTTATGGCTCTCTTGAAATTACAGAATAGGCAAATAAACAAACTAATCAGGAAAAATCCTTTGCTATGATACAGAATTGCAGACTTTGAATGAATCGGGAGAAATTAAGTTCTTAAGTAATGTTTTGAGTGAAGCTATGTGTTGGCTTAAGATTCTGCTTTTTCAAAAACCATCTAGTTTATGGACCAAGTTTTTATTGTGAAAATAGTTATTTACATTATTTTGAATATTGTAAATAATTAGTAGGTACACGATAATAGTAGTAGTAGTAGGAATAATATTATTTGTAGTGGTTAAAATGAAGGAAATTGATAATTACTAATATGTACAAAATCGAAGGGAATGCCAGTGACATCTGGGGATATCCTCTATAATCTCTATAATGTGCTAGAATTTTATTTTTTACCTTAACAGGCTCAGCCTGTAAATTTAAACTTTACATAAAAGGAGAGAGTTCTGTTAAACAATGCTCATGATTCAAAATAACATAAAATTATTTTATGAAAAATATTCTGAAATTTCAGTGTTCAAATTACTTTAATTTTGAGAATGTTATAAAATATTTCCCTGTTCTCATGCACTGTAAAAATAGTTTTGCAGAGAATTTAGAAAATATGAATAGCCTACTTTAAAAAAAAAAATTCTTTAGTGATATTAGTAAATTTTTTGTTTAAAAATCATACTGGCTATGTAAAGAACTAATCAATTTCGAAGGATTTGTAACTTCTAAGAGTTTATTTTGTGCTTGGTTTTACTATTTTCCAAACATAACTTGCAGAATGCACTTTGCAATTGTGCAGACTTATTATCCATCCTTTCGGGTGGCACACTACTTACATGGTGCCTGCAGGCACAATTTGATAAGTACATTGTGGCACATAAAAATTCATGGCAGATTTATTGTGGCATTTGTGGAATTCCATTAATGTGAAAATAATTGTTAAAAAAAAATTGGAAATTATGTTTACCAGTATTTAATTTAAAATTACATATTAAATGACTTAAGTAACAATAATCCGAGGTGGAATTTTCTATTTGGAACATGTAGATTTTTAAAACAAAATACCAGTAAATAAATAAATTACAAAAGTTTATAAACCTTATAAGACTTTCCAGAAAAAGTAAAAGGAAATATAACATATTTGTTGTAAATGGTTGAAAAGTAAAAAAAAAGGGACAAATCTGGATTAATAAATGCCTCATAATGCCTAATTTACCTGTAGGCCTTTAAAATGGCTGCATATAACCTCATAAACTTCTTCACAACAGTTTTGAATTTTTAAATGTAATATAAGGAAGAAATATTTATTTTGCCACAAACTGCCATGCATTTACTACTTCCTTGCATTCTTTCTCTCTGCTTTTCAAACGTGTTTGAGAACTTACTCTTACAGAATAAGTTTTGCACTATAGTTCCTTATCTTTCAAATTAGCAATTCATTTACATCACGTTGCGAAAGATAACTTATAAATTACTAATAATTATGACACTTCACTTCCTGGGATTATAAAATTCCGCTTGTAGATCGGAACAAGGTTTGTCAAGTCACAGTGTTGCAGAAGTTGAAAGAGTCATGCTGTCCCGAACAAATAATGAATTATTGCAGAGTAATGATGTCACACCTTACATAACTCAACATCATTCATATCTAATACACACATGAGATAGTGACACAGCTAAAATGCTTTAGTCTTTCATCATCAGAATGTCTGTTTTGATACCTAAGGGTACAGTGACTTATCACAATAA
Organism: Ectobius pallidus; assembly: GCA_964059195.1. Taxonomy (NCBI): domain Eukaryota; kingdom Metazoa; phylum Arthropoda; class Insecta; order Blattodea; family Ectobiidae; genus Ectobius; species Ectobius pallidus. The sequence continues at coordinate 94,773,383 of CAXKWD010000010.1, read as the reverse complement.
TATTTACTTTCCTGATGGCCAGTAGGAGTATGATATTGCAGATAAGCTGACTTCATTTGGGATTTGTGATGAGTCAGTATTTTTTACTATCACAGTTGAGTCTTGTGTATTACATCAAACAGTTAATGCAACACAATGCAGAAGCTTGAAATGTTTGCCCAGTAATTCGTCAGATGGGAAGTGATCAGCTGCCATCTCAACTTGTTTGAGATCAGTTATTTAACAACTTAAAACAATCCCGTATTAAAAGAGTTCTTTAAAATTCAGTTACCTTTGTCCTTACACGGATAATATTTGAACATAAAACACTGGTCTAAAGGTCTTTGAGCCCTTTTATTTTATTAGCACTTGCAAAAATCACCTTTCAGGTAAATTTAAATTACATCAAGGCTAAGGATTCTTATAAGCATATGCACAAGTTCAGTGTATTAAATTTAGAGTCCAATTTGCAGGACCATTTTTGATTGTTCTTTGATCTTTGTGGGCCTAATTTCAACTAACTCAGCAAATGCTGATAGAACAAAATAATAAGTTTGGTATTGTGATATTTTGTACAGTACAAAATCCTCTACTAAATTCTTCACTTACATTACCATGTCTTGTACTGATATCTTCTTATATACAAATGGTTTGGAAGAATGATGGAGTAGCGTAGTAACTTAAAAGTACTTTGTTTGTACACTGATGCTCCTGACGTTAAAAAAAATTATGGTAAAAGCTCAGGCAAGTTTGCACCATAGTCACTACCACAACTTAGATTCAACAACTGACAGCACCACGAGTTTAAAATGGCGATGAGGTTAGAATTTACTGTCTTCTTGCACAGACAGCTCTCTGTGATGCGCAGCAGTTGCGGTACATATACGGGTATGAGCAGTACTGAAAGCCATACCGTGTGAGAAAGTCTCGACAGCTCATACTTCCACTGATGTTATTCACTTTATCCACACATTCGTCAGTGACGACCGCTGAAAATTGTATAAAACTGGTATTAGTAAAGGGAAGGAATACATCATCATAAAGAATCAATAAATGTAGTTCAAACATATTATTATGGAAAACCATAACTCAGAAAAGAACATTTTTGGTTTTTCTGTCTCACTGGTAAAATTTCATTACTTTCTTTAGATGAAAGTTTGTCCTGAACCATGGCCTTTTGCTTTATGTGTAAATGCTTCTACCTTTGTGCAAAAAGAAAGAAAGAAAAAAAACAACTTAATGTCAATAAAAAAACCTAATAATTCAAATCACAACAACAAACATTCTTCATCTTTTTATGTCTCAGTTTCCGCTGTCTGAATTACTGATTTCATTTTTATATCCCTAAGATCAGCCTCACATCTGAATCTAGATTTTTTGTAGGTCTTTTTCTAAAGGGTTTTGCCATAATACTCTTTCTTGTTCAAGCTTCATGAAACGCCTGTCTTCTCCCTCATTTCTAGGTCTATTGCCTACTTATTTTTCCACATTTATGTGGTGTTGTATGAGCCATATCCCAAGCGATCGTGGGAATGATGGCTAGCCAAACTCCTGGAGGAAGGGTTGATGACTACTGAAGTTGTTCTTAAAATAGCAGGGACCTACAGCTCAACCATGATGGGCTTCCTATATGCTTCACTTAATAGTTCAATGCTTAACCCTTCTGCTTGCCTGGCCAGTGTTGAGACAATTTCTTTATATGGCCTTCCTTTTAATGATTCAAAGTAAAGTTTAATGGATATGTTCTTTTTACTTAGGCTATACCTATAAGCAAAATACTGGTATCTTTATTTGTGAGGCTCTTTTTGCCCCATGAGTTTCCAGGCTTTCTGAACACCACTTAATTAACTTGAGTTCTGCTACCTCAATTTCACAGACATCCAGAGCCTCACACTTCCAGAAACTTTGCAGAAACTTTTCATATTAATCTCAGGCTTCCTGGGTATAAAAGTAGGGATACTAAGCGGTTTTGTATTACCTCAAGAATTGAGAAGAAAAGTAGTAAATAGCCATCTTGCATTTTTAACCTCAATGGTAATGCAATTCTTTGATTTAATTAATGCTCAGTGTGACATGTGTATTAATTTTAGTCACTAATGCTGGTTGTTGATGACTGATCGATGCTCCATATGACATCAGGTTCACTGTCAGTAGCAGGGTATTTAAAAAACAACTGACAGAGTTTAGATAGTTACAGCATTCGTTCACATAAAGCATAAGGTCTTTGGTTAAGTTTCTAATAATGTGACATTATTATTAACATGTAAATTATGAAATTTTCACTTACCTGCCACTAGGAAAGAAAATAATACAATACACAGAATGAGTATTAAATTGTATTGGAAGTTAACACAGTGAAGTTATATAACATAATTATATAAGAGTTGAATTTTTACACAAAAACTTCACTTTTGGTATAGTTTACCTGAACTAGTTTCGGCGCCTTCGCAACCATTGTCAACAGCTATACTTCAACTGACAACAGTTGAAGTATAGCTGTTGACAATGGTTGTGAAGGCGCCGAAACTTCAACTGACAACAGTTGAAGTATATCTGTTGACAATGGTTGCGAAGGCGCCGAAACTAGTTCAGGTAAACTATACCAAAAGTGAAGTTTTTGTGTAAAAATTCAACTCTTATATAATTATTACACAGAATGAGATTTACTTAGGTATCATCAAGCTATTTACATGTTTGCTCTATACCAGATTTAGTTATATAAGTAACTATTAAAGTTACTTTGCATGTGATATATTAAAAGTAGCAGATATGAGTATATTTACAAAATGTTATCAAGCTGTATACATTTTCCCAGTTCAGTATTATATTGTACAGTTTTCTTGTTGCTGCCAAGGTGCTAAAATTGTTAAATATTTAGTGACAGCAAACAAAATTAATTTGAATATATATTTTTACTAAATTTTGTTTCTTATTTCTACATTTTAATATATTAAATCTTACTCAAATTTTGTACACAGAGAGTTATATGAAGAAGTTAGTAAAAAGCACCATGAGGGGAGACTGCTTATTGTAGATTTCAGATTGGTGTAGAGCAGCATTTCTCAACCTTTTTGAACCCGAGGACCTCTAAAATGTCTAAAAAAATTTACGGACCCCTAATTTTAGATCCCATTTTTAAAAGAAGGCGTATATTCTTAATATTTGGGGTATTCTTAATTATAGGTAATTATAACGAAATATGTGAAAAAAGTTTACTCCTTTACTTTCCACTTGCTTTATGATATTTTTAATTATGTCTGAGGTCCATCTGCACCATCTTCGCGGACCACTGGTGATCCGCGGACCATAGGTTGAGAAACGCTGGTGTAGAGTATTGATAAAAGTCTCATAGGTTGACAGCCATGTTTGAAGATCTATTGTTTCCAATGTTTCGGAGGCCTATGATGCTCCATCCTCATTATCCCTGAGGATGGAGGAAGCGTGGCCTCTGAAACATCGGAGACAATATGTCTTCAATCCTGGCTTCCAACCCGAGAAGCCTTTATTCAGACATGTTACCTTTTACTTTCTGGTATAAGAAACATCAATATACATATGAGGCAGATTTCTTTCAGAGAAAAAGTGTTGAAAGTTCTAAAACTATCACATGTGTACGTGAATAGAATTTTCACCCATTTATAAGTATATAATCTATAAGTGCTCACTATAACAGTGGGAGACAGAACTCAGAATAAATATACAAAATATACAAAATGATATAAAGGGAAAATACACTATGATATTCCAAATGCCTATCTGAAGCATATTAGGAAACTCATGATTATTCATGCAGTAATGGAGAGTCCAAGAATCTCTTCACCTACCTTCCCTATTCCCCATGCCCAGAAATAGATCCATTTTATTGTGATTTGATTAAACAGTAACTTCTGTGATAAAAATTCACTTTATATTCCTGATCGATTACTTTTTAATCAAATGCTTGTACCATGATTAAACTTAGTCGTGATTATGATTTGCTTACTATTTCGTCCCTCCACCATTAGTTAATAATCTTGTTATTTTTGAATACAGTAGAGTCCCACTAATCCGGACTAGATGGGACTGGGCCCTGTCCAGATCACCCAAAGTCCAGATTAAATTAAGTTTGCCTTAAAATGCACTACAATACACTGTAATACAAGTTTCATATGGTAAAACTATAAAAGTTGATGTTTTTTTCATAATTGTAACTTTTCCTACAACTTAATTTTAGTTTTAATACTACTGTATTGCTGTATTTAATACTCAGTATTTTAATACTACCTAAGATTTTAACCTACGAACTGATGTAGGATTAACAAAACAAAACATTATTCATATTAAAAATCTATTGATTCTTCAGTACCTACTTTTTCATCCTAACCAACTGAGGACTTTGAAAATTAGTAAATCCTGTTTTTTTTATTTTTTAAATCCCATCTGGATTAACCGGATGTCCAGATGAGCAGGGTCTGGATTAGCAGGACTCTACTTGTATGAACACAGTTTTCCTTTTCTATCCAACACCAGCATGCACTGTTCAGCATAACGGTCAATTTCCACATGATGGTATAAAGGGCAAATACACTATGCTATTCCAAATGCCTTGCCATTTTACTTTCACTAATCTAAGACAGAATAAATGTTTATAACTGTTACCAATAACAACCCATATCCTGACACTTTACTTGAAACTTTATGTAGGCAACATTTAATTTTTTACCATTCTTGGAGTTAAAACTTTAGGTTAAAACTTGTTTTGAAGAGGTGATGCATTTCATAAAGTAATTTGAGGATAAGATTTCCGGGCTGTGCGGGCAAAGAGAGTTAAGTCCACCATCCTAAAAAATTGAGATATGTTCATAAAGTTATAGATAAAAATGTTCTCTACATTTGTGTTAAGTCATATTCAAAATTGTACGGTAGTTATGGATGTGTGCCTCATGGGTTTATCCATCTCTAAAGCTACATTGGGCTGGTATAGTGTGTTAAGTCACTCTAATTCTCAGTAACAAGAAAGTGGACTTAACTCTCTTTGCCTGCTCACCCCGGATTTAGACTAATATATGAGTGAGCAGCAGTAAATCATGGTGCATTGCTACCTAGCTGGCGACAGATGTCCAAATTCTACTGCCTAGGTATTTTACCTGGCAATACTGAGCCTCAAATTGGGATCCTTCCAATTAAAAAGAAAGAAAAAAAAACAAACTAGTTTTTGATGTATGAGCTTTCTTATAAGATACAGGTTCTGTCAGCAAAATTTGAAGTTAAGTTTTGATATGAGCTCATTAATAGTTCCGTTGTAAGCATTCAAAATTCATCAATTCAAAGATAAAGATAGATGACCACATGTTCTTGATTTAATTCATATAACTTAAAGTGTGAGGATGTCATGTAATTTAGTATCAGCCAATAGTGTACCCAGTTGTCACTCTGTACTCTCTTGGAAAACAAATGTAACAAAATTATCCTAGGTAACAGAAATCTCCCCTTGAGGCCCTATGCCCAATCACTGGGGCAATAGGAAAACAGACAGACAGACAATAGCGCACTGGTTCTGGGTAAGTAACTAAATTTACATAGGAAAGATGTTAATACATGTTAACATACAGGAACAAAAAACCTGTAGTATAGAAAAGTCAGCACAATAGGGATTGCAGCTTAGTTGTGAAAATTGACCTTAAAACCACATCTCCAAAATATTTTTGTCGGTTAAATTAACTCATGCATTATATACAGCAAAACCACTGTTCACCACAAAGTCTCTTGATTTCCACACATGCAGATCAAGCATGAGCAGTGACTACATTCGTGAAAATCAAGAAAAAATGAAAAATAGTAGATGATATGAATACAGAAAATATCACATAAATATGTATGAACTCACAAAGGCTGGGAAAGGATGTGTTGGAAATGGGAAGTTAAGTTTCCAGAGAACACTAGCTGCAATGAAGAATCTTAGTTATTAAGAATATGCGTTTATTCAGGTTCATGGGTGACATTGAAGAAATGAATGATTTGTAGCAGACAGATTTTAAAGGCGGTATTAATAGAGTCGGAAGTTTTTAATTCTTAGAAAGAGCATACAAGTTTATTCATATCTGAATTTAAATAGCGGAAATTGGTTTTGTTTAAATGACTTTTTATGGATTAGACGATGGATTAGATAGTACTTCAACATTTATAAAAAGAGAAGCATAGATTGTGTTTTAAGAAATTGAAAATATCTGCTTTTAAGTAAATATGAGAGAAGCAGCTTCACTGAAGAAAAGACGGAGTAATGATTTCAAGTCTTCTGATCTAGCTGTACTTACCACCAGAAACTGGTGCTTGATCATTGATGTTGCGGAGTATAGTTGGTGAATTTTGAGAAGCTGAGGAATAATATTGCTGTTGGATATTTCTTATTGTTGTTGTCGATGGGGTTGTAAATGCATTATGAACATTGTAAGGTCTGACGGTAGATGTGTAAAAATTTGAAGCTGCTGCAGAATATGGATTCTTGGTTGTACCTCCTGGGAAATACTGGTTGTAATGATTGTGAGAAAATTTATTTGTACTTGGATTTTCATCGCTAGGGGTTTTTGGTTTAGTATAGGCATCAAGATTTGCAAAATTGTATGGATTTCTTGTTGTTGAAGGTCTACTGTATTCATTATATACTTGCTGAATTGTACTAGAAGCAGCATTCTTTTCATTTGTTGTGTATCTATTGTTATTAACGTCGTACGGGTTCTTGGTGGTGGTATGAGGCTGGTATTGGTTAAAACTGAAAGGACTTTTTGTGGTATAGTAGGGGTTAACTGTAGTGGACTGTGAGAAATATTGGTTGAAAGCATATGGGTTGTTTGTGGTGCTTGGAGTATTGTAGTCCTTGTTATTGTAATAATTATTTAGGAAATCATTAACAAATTTGTTTGGGTTTGAGGGTGGGAGAGGTGTAGTAGAGCTCCCTGAACTTGAAGAATCATCCAGTGGTGACCTGTACATGAGTGATTATCATAAGTTTCTCCATACACACATCCATCCTGCACCCTATATACATACATTTTAATAATACAAGAAAAGCAAGCTGTTCCCTGTATATAATTTTTTTACAATTTACACACAAAGGTAATGAGGTCACGGTTAAGCACTGATTGTCTTAACTCCTAGGATTATCCCTACCAGTCATTTCTGTTATACTGAATTGACCTCAGGGCCATCATGTCATGACTACAATTATGCCTATTGAACAAGACCAATGATCTCATGTGGATCAAACCCATAACCTTCCAGCTTGTAGCCCAGTACCCCAATGAAGCACTAAGGTGTATCCCACATTATAAGGGTGGTATATCCTTATTAATAAGTACAAATTTAAATTAAATTTATTACTATGAAAAATTAATTTGATAAGATATTTTTTAGATGCCAAAATATGAAAACCTTAATAATGCAAAGTTAATGCTCAAGGCCTTCCATTACATTTGGATGTACTGGATAGACAATAAGTAGATTTCCTAATGCATTGTAATCATGAGAAGTATTGAATATAATTGTTTTTGTTCAGCCATACTACAATATGCTTGTTACATGTGACGTAAAGGTATCATTATGTACCCATTTTGATAAAGATTTTAATTATAACACAGGTGTTGTATTGATTATTACCAAACACAGAACAATCTTCAAGCCTTCAGAGCAGCAAATGAAACTGCATAGTTAAACAACCTGTATTTAAAATAAAATCAGTTCTTAAAATTTATAGGAAGTTACATAGTGAAGTTAATAAATATATATTAATACTTGAGTTGGAGATTTAGGATACATAACTTCACTTAATTCAAACTAACCTGAACTGACTTCACCTTTCCATCTTAGCCTACACACAGCCAGTGTGAGAGAATTATCATTCCACTGTGACCTGCTAGTGGTTTACTATGAAGCCTGGATCTTAAAGTACTTATATGTTGTAGTCACCACGGGTTTGGTATCTCATATTGAGAACGCCTGGTGGCATTCTGGAATATGTGAGTCAGTTGGAGAATTTAATGTTGAAACTGGAATTATTCCACCCTTTCGGTTTATTTATAAAACAATAGCTAATTAATATTTATTCAAGTTATTCAAATTATTATTATTATTATTTTCGGTATCAAAATTCTCATTTCGATTATTATTATTATTTTATGATTCCAAATTCGAAACATTAACTGTAAAAGAAACGTATGTATTCAAAATTCGATTATTATTATTATTTTCTTAATTCCAAATTCGAAATCTTAACTGTAAAAGAAACGTCTGTATTCAAAATACAACGTACTAAATTCATAATTCCAACCCGCGAATTGGCTTAACCAATAAGAATGATTTACGTAACGAAGGATGTAGCCAATGGGAGAAAAGCATCCTCAAGCGCCAAAGATAGCGTCAGTAGGACGACACTCCATCATTACTCTTCGGATCGTTGTATCGTGCTCCCGTGGAGAAGTCGCGGAAATAATACCTAGCTATGGCGATTCTCACAGCCACCGTCACATATAAAACACAACGCATTCAGAAGATATAAGCGTGTGAGTTACATCTTATATTGTGATAAATAAGAAGAATATAATTCACGTAAGTAAATAACAAGTGAAACAAAAGTGGTGACGATGCACAAACAGTTACACAAAATACACAGAATTTATATGAATAAATTCCAATAGTTAAAAGTTTATAGTGTGGTTATCATTTCAAAAGGTATAACTAGCTATAAAATTATCCCGAGATGATTCATGCAATACCCTGGGCAAAGTAGCCGTGGAAGCTGAGGTGCATAACCAAAAGGACTCCGACGGAGGTTCGAAGTAAGTACATTTCCCAAAGAAATCCCTTCACACATCCCGTCCACCTCCAATAGACCACCTCAACATTGTGGCTCTCCAACGTGTGGCACCTCAATGTTGTACCGGGATGTTGCCCTGGTAGCTCAGTTGGTAAGAGCATTGGCACGGAGAGCCAAAGATCCTGGTTCAAATCCTGGCTATGGCATTGAATTTTTCAGTCTGACTTCACCTTTATAACCTGAACAAGTTTTGAGCCAACACCCTGACTTATCCTCAGCTATACTCCTTCTATAGCTGAGGATGAGTCAGGATGTTGGCTCGAAACATGTTCAGGTTAGTTTGAATTAAGTGAAGTTATGTATGTTAAATCTCCATCTCAAGTATTTATATATAAAATCAATTCTGTTCATCTTAATTTTAGTATTATACTAAATTGAGTTTATTTCCTGTGTTTTAATGTGTGTTATTTGTCATTATAGTGTCAAGAGAAGCCCTGCCTTGTAGCCTGCCATCTGTCGAAAAGATGAGAACTTTAACACCGGCACTTGGTTCATCAATTATGAGGTATTCTAAAAACTTAAACTTTTAATTTATTATGGTCGAACAAAAAATAGCTATAATGTCACTCGTTTGAAAATTATGAAACTTTTGTTTTAATAAATGCTTTTACAGGTTCATTGCATGTTGAACTATTTGTTGTGTAAAAAAGGAATAGAATACTGTCCATTATGCATGTGAATTTGGCAACCCGGCTCTTACAAAACACATTCCACCAATGATTTCTTAAAGAAACTGTCTGCAGGTCTGCTAAATGTGTTCGTCACAAAAGTCCTATCCTGCTTGACTTGATGCTCTGTCTGAGGTTACTGTTCATTTTTTGGTTGATCCATATGAGTTAGGTGACTGTATAACTAAATCATCAAACTGCTGCATTAGCCAGAGGTGGCCTGTCAATCTTGATTGTTTAAAGAAGTCTTTAATATCCCAGCCGTCCATTAGCTTCAAGATAAAGGCTATGCTATTGAAGTGTATTGTGAATTTTGATAATATACAGGCACCATTTTTTTTTTATAAAGGTTTGTTTATTTTCTCATGTAAAATATATTACTGTGCTCTCTTATTTATTACTAGCATGTGTCCGCGGCTTCGCCCACGATAATTATTTTTAAAAAATTTAAAAATAAGAGCATAATAGTTAAATCTTTATATTCATTAACACCTAAATCGTGTGGAGTGCATTCCACGATTAGGTAGCGTTGCCTCAGATTTGAGTTCCTTGGCCCAGAAAACCCCTGTATAATGAGTTTCGTTCAAATTGAACAATGTTTGACCATATTTAGGCCTATGTTGATTATCCCTCTTCCGTGTAGGTTGAAAATTTCATATATCTACGGGCCTTGACATTCTAAACAAATGAATTGTCCAGGACGGACTTACAAAATCAAGCGATCGCGATGCTTTTATTTCCAAGGTATGACAAAAATAGCCAAAGCCAACTGTAATTGATTTGACGTTGAATTGTATTACTCAAAACTGATACTTTGGAAACGCAAAAAATTCACGTTTTCTGCCCGTTTTTCACTCATAACTCACGAACGAAAGCGAAAATTAAAATTCTGGCTTCGAGGTGCATTTTCCGACCCTTCAGTCCACCTGTGTTTAAAATTTCAGATCTCTGCGTTCAGTAGATTTCGCTGGGCATCGCGGACAGACAGACAGACACTTCCTTTTATTAATATAGATAATAATAATACATTACATTCAAACAGTTGTTAGTGATAAATGGCACAAGACTGAAATTCTTCAGAATTCAGTAGGTGCAAACCCAATGATATAAACTGTACATTGCTGAATATTTACAAAAGCATAGCAGAGTATTTCTTTTTATCAAACTGAAAGCATACCCTTATAAAAGTTATATGATATGTAGGGTGGAACTTTGAAATTCTGCAGACAAATCATACTGGTACATTCTAGTGCACAGAAACTTTCAGGTGCTTTCTTTTAGTGTCTTTCTTTATTTAAAGTGGAGATTGAATTTCCTTATAATATTTTGTGTTCCAAACCAGCCCTGAGTGAGCCAAGCTTATTGGTCTGAATTCAAATCCAACCACATGCATTAAAGTCTATGAACAACACCCATCCTAGGGGAGCGGTGAAAGGGGCATGCTCACAACGAATGTCAACCAGCCGCTGAATGAGCCCAAGTCGGTTTCAGGTTCAGGAGAAAAAGATTGGGGGAGGGGGATAAGACACCCATTGTAGAGGGTTAGATAAAATTGCCTTGTAAATAGTATATTCTGTCCTATATAGGCAGTATTTTGAAGTGAACAAAGAACACGGACAACAAACAGAAAGTTATTTCCATTATCGAACAAGGTTAAGATCAATTCTTGAATCATCATGTTCTCTCAATGAATCCAATGGCTCTTAGCCATATCCACCATCGCAAAAAAAAAAACAAAAAAAAAAAAAAAACAACAACAACAAGGAGAAACAGGAGTGGGGGGGGGAGTGGGCATGTTGGAGCTGGTTTAGAATTTCCTTACCAACATAAACCGCTGTGCATCATATTCGAAAGATTCCATGCACTTGAGTGTACATAAATGCTTATGCTAGCATGGAGGTATTTTCATTGCCTTTCGTCTTGTGTTACCTACTGTGCAGAATCTCTTTATTATAAGTGACCAACTGACTAACCAATGCCCATCCTTGGCACGTTTATTATAAGTAACCTTCCTGATAGCAAAGTATGTAATTATAGAAATTCATTTTTCTTTTGAGATACTAGCAGATATACAATTTTCCGAGTCTCTTTTGTTATGAATTTAATATCTGTATGGGTTGTGGTGGGAAAATTTCAATTTAATTGATTTTGTATGTTTTGTAAGACCCGTTTATTTTCGAAACTCAATTAGAGTACTAGAATAGTCTCTCAGAAAAAGAAAACAATGTTTGAAACTATAATATTGATGGCTATACATTCTTTGCAAAGTTTTGAGAATATAGAAGTTTGGCAAACTTTGATCAAAAAAGTATTCCTCAAAATGCAGTTTAACATGGTCTTCTACAGCCCAGGAGACCAAGACTCTGGTCCTGAAAACCTACGTAATTATAATATTTCTCAAAATGCTCAGTATAAGTTTTTTATTATTTTTTATTTTTAGTTTTTAATTTTTTAACTATATATCCAAGTGAGTCGGCCGCGGTGGTCTAGAGGTAGCATGCCCACCTCAGGATGTAAAAATCCTGGGCACAGAATCCTCCAGGAGGACCTTTAAGATGGGGGCCTGTGTTGTAGATTTACGGCACGTAAAAGAACTCCAAGCCTAAATTAGAGCCTCTGGACAAAACTTCTCGTCCCTTTCACGTCCAACCAACACCTTAGTTTCTGGAGGAGGGTTGAGAGGCTATGGGCTTACCACCTGTCCCTCTGCTCTCTTGGAAAATAAGTGTAACAAAATTAGTATAGGTAATGAAACCTCCACTTGGAGGCCCTATGCCCCACCATAGGGGTTACAGGAACGAGTCAGTCAGTCATATATCCAGGTGAAGAGGAAATTATAATTATTGTTCTTCCTTCCCTTCAGTCGATTCATTTTACCAATCCTTTATTTAAATGCTGGATTATCTGTAAAGTTAAACTAGATACTGCAGTATTTATTTCTGATTTATTTGATAGAAAGTATTGTAATTAAAAACTAAAACATTCTTCATGCAGCAGTACTAGTAAAAAAAAATCTAATGTAAAGCAATTCTACTGAACTATTAGCTATGATTTCTCTCTTGAAAAATACTTTTAACAACATAATTGATTAACAGTCACATTCCCTTCACATAAATTAAGCTATGTTTCATCTACTGCAATGCAAAAACTAAATTTGTAAACATTCTAAACAAAGTTAGATTTCTTAAACTATCTAAGTATTTACAAAACATTCAAATAAATACCATCATCAATTATTATCACAAAATGGCCCAACACCCACATTGTATGTAATTCTTAATCCTACTTCTGTATCACAGGAAAATTTGTTAAAATGAGTAATCATTATAATGCATTTTATTAATAGGTAAGAGATAAGTTTAAAGATATAATCTTACAGGGGAATAGCGTGTTCATAGCTCCCTAATCTTTGGAACACTTGGGGTACTCTCTCATCACTGTTGAATTAAATGCCATAAAAAAGTTTCCCTTTTTCACTTCTTTATCACAATGTGAATGCATGTATGTTACCTTGTAATGATCTGTAGGGATGAATTATTAGACTATTTGCTTTGGTGAAGAAAAAAAAAAAAAGTCACCAGCTTTCAGCTGATGTAAAATGAACTGTTGGATATTGTAATTGAATATTATCGCTACTAAAATTTATAAATCATGCTCTTTTATTAACAGATTTTCCTGTTGTAAACCATATTATTCTATTATACGAAGTGAATTACCTATAACTTGCATCACTGTTTTCACATTATTGAAGTTTTGACTCATTTATTGAGCAATTACACAGACCAACAGCCATTTTGGTGCCTTAGAATTTATACTTATTCTTGGGTATATTTAGGTCGCTGATGCCAAATGTGCCATTAGTTTTGCCCTATCAGCTTTAGTTTTGTGAGATATGGTATAACCATTATGCATATTATCCCATTTTACATTTCATATAAATAAAAAACAGTGCCTATTTTTAGCTTCTAAATCATGTGAAGAAAAAAGCAACACACTAACATTACATTAACATTACAATAACAATATAACATGGGGTCTTTAAAGAAATTGATATTATCACATATTGTATGGTTGTTTAAGACTTAAGAGCTGTGAATTTGAGGGCCAAAAAATAATTCAGTTTTTAGTTTATCTGTACTTCGTACAGTTTTCATCCTATGTGCCCAAAGTATGGTCAAGAACCTTCAATAGCTATATTATAAAGCAAGATTTGGTTTCGCTAGGCTAAAAGTTCATGAATAAAATCCATATAAAAGTAGAGCTGGTAGAGAAAAACTGTTTACATATTTGGAATGAGCACACTAAGTACAGCCAAAATCTGGTAAAACATCTGAGACACCAAACAAAAAGTTCTTTTTTGTTGGGTTGTGTTATTAGTGTGAGTATTTCGAACACAAAGTTACATTTATTGATATGATTTTTACTAGATTCTAGTCGAAAATGTTTATGAGTTATTGTTATATGAAACTTTTAACTTTTAATACCATTGCATTTATATCCCTGCATGTACTGCTGGCTGAGCACCAACCAGTAGTTTTATTTTCTTCAAGTCAATAGGCATTGTTTCATTTTTTTAAATGTCACTCTGTACTTGAAATACTCATCATAATAACTACTAGAATCTTTTAATGAGCTACAATTATGAACCCTTGCCTAAACTATAATCATATGAAAACAGCACGTCAATAGCCATTTTCATTTTTAAAATATTAATGCTGCAAATTTTAGATGATCCACTCTGTATAGTGCATGGATTGTTCTTTTTGCAATGATTTAAACTGCCTACATACCTTGGTAGAGTGCCATTTGGAGGGCGTGCATACACAGGTCTTGTTTGTGTTGCTGCAGAGTCTGCATCATTGCGCCTCAGGTACGATGGAGTGTTCTGTGAGTAATCGGGGATGATATTCTCGTGCTCTGCCACACAGCGGCCATTAATACAATACTACAACAAACGTTCACATTGGTTAAGAATTATAAATTAATTTTATCTTACTCCAGTCCATGACAATAATTTCTATAGTGCTTAAGGATAATCTTATTTTGTAACCCTCCCATTTCAGAACTATTTGCCTCAAAATACAAACTATTATACATTATATTACTTGTTATTACGTATTATATACTGAAAATCATTCAAATTCTAAAATATGAACCTTATTTGAAAGCCCCAGATGAGAAAGCTGGAAAATTAATATAGATCTGTTAATGAGAAAAATAAAAAAGAGAAATATATAAATAGCCTATATAGAAAAATTATCTTACATACTAAAGACTATTTTTAAAAATTTATAAAATAAATTTAAATAGCACAAAATTGCAAAAACAGAACTTTATTCCACAAATAGATTTATTTTAGCCATTCAGACATAGTTTGAAGGAATTAAAGTTTATGTTAGCCATTTAGAAATAGTTGGCAGAAATCGAGGTGGCAGAAAATTAATATGAAAGGCAAATTATAAGATTTGATTATATTAAAAAATAGGTTTTTTATTTTTACCTTAAATTGGTTATAAGAAAAGCAATGGTTCATTCTTAAACTAAACTAAACTCCGTGGCGCTACATCCCTGGAGGGACTTTGCCTACCACCCGACCGCTGCGTCATCTCCCGTAGGCAGATGGCAGGATTGGGGGGCATGTGGTCAGCATGCCGACACCCACGGCCGTTAATGGTGGTTTCCATGACTGGAGCCGCTACTTCTCTATCAAGTAGCTCCTCAATTTTGAATCACGAGGCTGAGTGCACCCCTACCAGACCTCCCTACCTCAGAAAAATCCGAGGAGGTACCGGGAATCGAACCCGGGCCGACGGAGCTGTAGTCAGCGACGCTAACCACAAGACCAGGCCGGGGTTCATTCTTAAACCTTCCCCAAAAATATTGACCAACTCACGCATTGCATGGGTTCCTGCTCATTATGTGAAGATAGTTGATGTCTGCTTATGTTTAGACTAGTTGTCTTAACTGTGGTAAGCATACTCCCAAGGGTACAAGAATTACTTTTAGGGGAATATTCTTCAGTTTCAAATTTTGAGAAATGCACATAAAAGGAACTAAAAAAGAAACCTTGATTGACTTTTCAAGGAAAACAATGTTAAGGTGTTATCATATTTATGATATATATATATATATACGAAGGCTGGTCAATAAGTAAGGTCTCCAACACTCTAGCCCAAGCTCACAAAGTCGGACGAGAGAGTTGGCACCACTGCCTTGTCTCGTTATCTCCCCTCTTTCAAACGAGCCATTGCTGCAGCCGCTGAACCTTTTAGTGTCCGAGATAGAGTTGTTCGAAATGGATCTCCTGATTTCCGTCCCCTCCAAGTGCGGCCTCCGCGAACCCACCTCGCCAAAACCTTATGGAACATCAATTTGTCACTCAAAATGTTCTGTATGGAACCTTCAGAAATGTCAGGAAGCAATAAACAAAGTTCATGAGTAGTGACGTGTCGATCTTGTTGCATCAATTCATTGACTTTTGCCACTATCTCATCTGTGACAGCTTTTGTTGGTCTCCCACTTCGCTCTTCATCATGAATATTTGACGGCCCTGTTTAAACTCACGAACCCATTTATGCACATTTTTTATGTCCATACATCCCTCTCCGCTCTTCATCATGAATATTTGACGGCCCTGTTTAAACTCACGAACCCATTTATGCACATTTTTTATGTCCATACATCCCTCTCCGCAAACTTCGCAAAGCTGTCTGTGAATTTCAATCGGTGGAACTTTTTTTGCAGTAAGAAACCGTATGACTTGGCGGGGACGAAAATCGGGAGATCCATTTCAAACAGCTCTATCTCTGACACTAAAAACTTCAGCGGCTGCAGTGTTTGATGGCTTGTTTGAAAGAGGGGAGATAACCGAACATGGCAGTGGTACCAACTCTCTCGTCCGACTTTGTGAGCTTGGGCTATAGTGTTGGAGACCTTACTTATTGACCAGCCGTAGTATTTTCTTATCTATGAGGGAATGGTTTATCATTGGTTTATCATCCCTGACCTACTGGTACCTAAAAAGCAGTACCAAGGTAGATTAAATTTAGACCTGCTTGAAAATTTCAACTTACAACCAGACATTATGAACAAAGGCACATCATGTTGGCAAACCCACATCTTTGGAAACTTTCTTATTGTTTTTACCAATAAGTTTCTGTATTATTTAATGAAGCAGGGAATGTGTTATTTTACTGTTACTGCAAAATGCTGATTTTTGGCTTGATGTTATATACTACCTACCTACCTACCTATATATATCAATATCCTACTTGATGCATGCACGAAAGAGCTATTTAATAAACATTTAGTCTTTAATAATTTATTATAAATTTTAATAATAATATTCACAATAAATTTTATTTGAATACACCTTATTAAAATGTTATCAAAATTATAAAACTATGAAAACAATGACAAGAAGACGCATAATTATTTCACCATTTTTTGAACCTAAGCTTAATACTGAAACATGTTTAAGGCATAGCTCTAATTCTGGCCAGAGATTATAATATAATAGCTTCATCAAACAACTCAAAAATATCATCGCTAAATAATAAATTATTTAAAACAAGAAGCATAACAAATTGTTACAGATTCGTAAGACTCCATTAACTTGTCGAGCAAAGTATTTAAAAATAGATATCTATAAAGGACTGAAACCATTTCTCACCTGACCATCACCACATGTAGATCCTTCAGCTGCAGGCCTGTAAGCTACACAATATCCAGAGCCTGCATCAAAGCAGAAGAGTTGGGCACACACTCGATCATCTTTCTGAAATTGGGAAAAAAGAAACATGCATTATAGTTATGTTCACCTTCTTACAAGATCACTTGTAATTAAGATTATTATTAATTGTTACACATGCACTGTACTGCAGTTCTACACTTTCATCGGTAACACATGGAATGCACTCCAAAGCCAGATTTTTAGCTGTTTCATTATAATTATTAATCGTTTAGTTTATGAAGATTCGCATGTAAAGTGTTAATAAATATAATTTTTTAATTATTTTGCTCTTAATTTTTAATCTTCGAATTAAATATCATGGGCAAAGCTGTGGACACCTACTAGTATTAAATAAGCAGGAACTTACAAAGCAAGCACTTGTTCCTCTATCTTTTCTGCATTGTGCATCCAGTGTTAGTAGTTTTCCTGGAAGAACTCGAGGTAGTGATTCATCTTCATGAGGAGAGTTGTATAAACATGTTGCAGTATCTCCACTGAAAACAGAAAAAATTAGTGTGAAGTGTTAAAAATTGGCACTAAATTGTTTTATTGTACACAGATGGTACTGTCGAATGCACAAAAACTTTCCCATGCTTCTAGTTTCTTCTAGTGTTCTTCAATTAAAGTTGGCATTGAATCTCTGTATCATCTGTGTTCCACACCAGCTCTGGGTGAGCCAATCAATTATTGGTTTGGATTCAAGTCCGATCACACAATGAACAATGCTCTGGCCTAGGTGAGCAGTGAAATGGGGTGGAGTATGGGAACATAGCTGGAAGACATTGTCAAAACGATTGTCCAGACCAGCCTCTGGATGAGTCTGATTCATATTGGTTTGATGTCAAAAGTCTGGTACTCAAACATTAACCTATAAACGTAGGTTGGTTTCTGGTTCAGCAGCGAAGGAGGGATGGGAATAAGACAAACATTAAGTGGAGGGTTAGCCTCTGCTGCGTATCTGCCAATGCGAAAACAGAATATGCATAGAGGTGGGGAGTGGGCCTGGCAGAGCCGGTTATGTATTCCCTTACCAATACAAATCACTGTGTATTATATCGGAAAGATTCCGTACACTCAACTGTACAAAGTGCACCTTTCAGTAACGGGTTTTACTTTGTAAAAAATTCTTAAGTCATGAATAATTACTAGTACTTCATTAGAAATCATAAATTATATACTTGAGAAAGTGATGGAAAGATTGTATGCTGCAAGGTGACCATCTGAATCCCTTTTCTGTATGTCTGAGATCGCTCATGATGTATCCGTCCTCCCACCGACATTTCTCTGCGCCAGGTCCTCCTAGGTAGCTTGGAGGAGGAGAGCCATCGTGAACAGCACCCAGTCTAAAAAATAAAAGAATAAAGACATAGGTATGTCGGCTATATGCCCTTCCAGGTTATTATGATTCTGTACAGTGAAACCTCATTCGACTGGACTGTGAAGGACTGGGAATCTAGGTGATAAAATATACAATAATGGTCTTAAAAAAGCCATAGTGACATCATAGTGTCCTATTGAAAGGATTTGTAGTAAAATACAGAATCACCACCACCTGAATATATAAAATTTTAAAATATCTTTTCAGATATTTTTCTACCATCTCGTGGTCATCATCAGTGCATATTTTTATTTAAAAAATGAAATGAAGCCACATGAAGCAGGCATTATGTTTTAATTGCATACCAAAACAAAATAAGTGACATCATCTCCACTAGGATTAACTTCACCTAACAACCTCTTGCTGGACACCCCTACCACAAACATATTAATTCTTCCAATAATCTGCTTCATTCGCTCATCACTGACAAAGAAATTCAGCGTGAAGCATGCAAATTTGTTAAAAAAAACAGACACAAGCTAAATTTCAGATAACAATCCTAAGTGAACAATTGCCATCACCAGTCACAGTTTCTGTACTGGCAATGCTCCGGGCAATGCTAAATGCTACAGTAAAAGCTCACCACTAGATGAATGATCATCGTATATTACGATGTAAACAGATAATAGGGCTTATTCCTATGTTAATTTTTTTAAAGTTCCACTGATTTTCAGTATTCCATACCAGTGCGTACTATTTCATTTTCCTTACTGGGTCCAACAAAAGCCCTGTTAATAAGTATAAGTGAGAAAATTGTGTAACATGTTCTGCACCATTTACTTTCAGTATAAGATTGCAAAAGTGAAGCATTTATAGTTTAAGAACTAGGGTCTTACTCTGTGAACGGATGGCTAGGCAGCTTAATGATAGCAATAAAATTATGTCGTCATATATCTCTGGGCCCCTAAAAGCATAGTAAGACATTGCTGTTCTACAATACTATAAGTACCGGTACTGTTTACTTACAAGTGTCCTACTTCATGAGCACCAACAATGATCCCTGAGAAACCTCCAGTATCTTCAATTATGGCAACGCTGTTGACTTTTTCTAATCTCTTGTTGACGACACAAGCTCCTCCAACATAAGCAAAACCTATGTAACAGGAAAACAATTAGACAACTGAATTAACTCTGTTTATTAGATTATAGAACAACCAAAAAGTATAAAAATATTTCATTTATTTTTTGTTTATTTTAAATAAGTTTACAGTTCTAGAATTTTGTCTATTGTCATGATGTTTTATTAGTATTAACTTAAATAAATTTTTACACTGACATTCACTACTAATTTTTTGATAATGTGGCTTACCTTGTCCAAGTGCTTTCAACTGCATACAGCACCATCTTCAGTTATTCAAGATGGCTGCTGTAAGCCATTGAAAGCTTTCCTACAAGGTTCTTCACGTTACTGAAACATTAGTAATGTGAGTCAGTGTAAAGGTTTATCTAAAGTTAATAACAATTGCTTTCTCAGCTGAACTAATTACACAGTTATGAAAACGTCTTATCTAAATTCATGTAGTCCTACTTTATTACGTATTCAGTACAATAGAAAACTAAAATTTCCTTCAGAATTTTTTTCAGAATAAATGTAAAAAATATAGCACATTACCAATGGGCTCATAAAAATAATTTCATAACCCCAAAATTCTATAAATTACAATAATAACTTGCCGTGAATAAGCTATAGTTATATCTCCTACACATTTTCACTTTTTGATTAGAATTTTCTTAGGTATTTTAATTATTATTATTGTCTATATACTACAACTCTACTGTATAGAGTGCACATAAAATCTAGAACCAATAGCAGAACTGTAAACTGTATATATTTTCTTGAATATATTATAACATGCACAACACATATTGATGTGTCTTCAATTTCAACAAGTCTTTAGAGATTTCAGTACATTTATGTAGGCCTATTGTAATGCATGATCAGAAAAACCTTTACAGAGATTAGTCTCTTGCATCTTGTGATCCATCTGGATTCCCACAGCATACACCTCCGACAGCTTTTTCATAGGACATGATCCATGCAGTGGCATAGCAAGATCAGGTTATACCTGGTGTGGAAAATTTTGTGCCCCCACCCCCTGACCAATTGAAATTATGTTTAGAATTCCAGCATGAATGCACTAACCCGACTTTTCCCTGCAAGATTCAAATCCCGTGTTTCCTGAGCTTTTCATGGTTTCAGCATTTTCAGTGCTGGGAGGCTATCGCTCAAGAAAAAGTAAGCCAACACCCATTTTCGACATGCCATGTTTTAAATGACAGAACTCAGTCAGAAAGAAAGAACTATGGTACTTACATGAGGAGCGTTGGTTCAAATCGTGGTTACTCTATGAATCATTATTTTTCAGGAATGACAAAAAACTGTTTGTGGAAACTATCAAACGAACATATAAATTCTTTATGTCATTAGAATAAGTTATTAACATAGAGTTAAAAGCACTGGGTGTGCAAAATAATTCTTTTTGTTTAAGTTTTTTTGAAGGTTTCAGGTTACATAACTGAAGGTCAGCCTAGGGTATATAAGGCGAAGGAGAAGAAAATTGACAACACCTATAAGCATTCAGTTCTTTGAAGATTAGATCAGATTCTAGTATTCTGTAAAACTTAAATGGGTATAATGATAAATGATGAAAAAGTGGCTAACATTGACTAAAACTCCCTTTGGTGTCCTGAGTCTTTTAAAATACATTTTTTGCTTTTTGGTCACCCCATCAGTGATGACACCCTGGGTGCCCAACACCCCCTTCCTATTGTCACTGGAACAAAGAATGATCATATTGATCAGGGAATTCAAAAGGGCAAGGTATATGCTGCGCAAATCTGATTTATCCAAGATCCAAGAGAAGAATAAAGCAGAAATTAACAAATGAAAAAAAGAAAAAATTAAATATGATGAAACATGTACAGAAGTACAATGATTCAAGGTTTATGTATGGTACATGCTTTTTTTCTAAGGAAATATATTCATTGGTCAGTTCTGGTTACAGATCTTTATGTTCATTCTGTGTAGTAGAGCTTTAAATTTTCATGTAATAAGCTTTTGTGGGTTTTCTAGCCAGTTATCAGAGTTATATTTCTGGTGTTTATGAACCACTCTTCATCTTCATCCTTGTGGGATAAAATTTGGGTAATGGTTATTATATAATAAAAGAAATTGTGTTCAGGGCATAGATGCAGTTGTAATAAAAAATGTATGCTAATGTATATTCCTGAAACCACAGAATATATAGATACATCTTAAAATGTTACTGTACAATAACAGTGGAAAACCCGGTCACAAAATCATTAAATTACTGTGCCTCATAATACTGTATATGATGTAAATATCTTTCAGTGGGGTCAACAATTAAAGGTAATCATAAGAAAGAGGTTCCATCTGGCACCATGAATCAAATTCTGGCTAGCATAGTTGAGAGAGCATTGGCATGAAGAGCCAGGTGTCACAGGTTCAAATCCTGGTGTCAGGAGGAATTTTTCTTCTAATGTATTCTGAAACATATTATTATTTAGGGGTTAATGAAGAAGTTGGAGCCAAAACTGAAATTCTTGAGAATAAAAAAGTACAATGGTTCATATGGGTCATTCTGCTGAAGCAGAGGTCTGTTCTTAATATTCATCCTAAAGAAATAACAGTAAACCAGCTCGAGTTAACTTATATGTGACAGTTGGACCTGACTTTTCTTATCTTGTCTTTAGACACTCTTCATGGGCTTGCTACGAAGAACAAGCATAATCCAACATGCTAGCAAAAAATCATAAAAGTTGTAAAATTCAATTGGCAACTTGACTCAACTCATGTTATAAATATGGCGTACCAGTCTATATAGTAGCTTTACTCATTTAGGATACCTACTGCATCTGTATCAATCCACATTTTTCTGAAGATGAAACCAGAGAATGGTCCTAAAATATCACAAATGGAATTCCTTAAAGCCAGAATCCCAACAGAATAATCTACCTGAACTATTATTTCAACGCATTGCTCCTAATGCATCTACTGGATGCACATATTTAACCAAGTAGATTAGTGTATTAAATATTAGTTTGCATTATACTTAGAACATTCAGATAGCTTTGTGTTATTATTTAGCAAAGAGTAAAGTAGCATTTATAAACTTGGAAGTTGGGTTATTGTAAAGTTAAACCTCAACCCCTTTTTATTGAAACAAAGCTGCATTCTGTTAAGAAAACACATTTAGCACATTGTTGTGAGTTCAATGCGGTCATTCAATCATACATAGGATAAAGTTAGTGTAATGCATTTAATTATTGTAATACAGCTTGTCTTTTGCATCAGTATTTCAGAACTTGAAAATTGCCAAAGTTTCTCTGTTAACAATCTGCATATCAAAGAAAATAGGACATAAATATCCATATATATTCTGCACTTACATGTAGTAGTGACATCATATGTGAAGTCAAATCTTCTAACAGATGTATTTTGACAGCCTACAAATTTTGTGTATATTATCTAACAATCTAGGAAACTCAGTGGTGCTATCTTTTGGAAATCCTGTACTGTCACTAACTTTGACTGATCAAATCTAAAGAAAGACGTCACCAAGGCTTCAAGCAGGGGAAGGTATTTTCTGCTTTCATTAACTGTGGGGCATAATATGTGTTATTATCAGTGATGGGAAGTAATTGAGTAAAAATAATTGGATTACAGTAACAATTCCTTTTTTGGTCCCATTTACTTGTAATCAATACTTTAAAAAAAATGTAATTTCTACTTGTAATATACTTCTGGAAATAAAATTGTAATTGTTACAATTTAGTAATCGTTAGTATTAGTATCATTCTCACTTGCTATATCGTCATCACTACTGTTTTTGCAACTAATATCCAAATTAGAGTTAATATTAACAAAAAGTTACTCAATGTTTCCGAAAATATTCTCATTGATGTGTTTTTTTTTGTTCATTAATAATTTGGGCTTGTGCCAAAATCAAACCAAAAAACAAGGAATTTTTAGGTACTGCCATTTTGTAAAGTAATTGTAAATGTAAGTAATTTTACTGATTACTTTTTGAAAAGGTAATTTGTAATTGCAATTATGTAAAATGTCACTCAGGTAATTGTAACTCAGCCCAATTACTTTCTTTTTGTACTTTTCCCATCACTGGTTATTATAAGAATATCAGAAGTAAAGTCAACATATGTTTTCCAGAGTTATTTCAGCAAATTCATATTAATCCATACCAGTCAGACGTATAGTGACTTGTGGATTTTTCATCCAGTTTTCTTTAATTAAGGATTTCTGTTTATAAATAAAGAGTGCAGTGGACAAATGCACATCTGCTGATCTATCTATTTAATCTGCAAATCTTCAAACTATGTGACGACATGTGGATGTGTGAAACCTCTTTCAAGTAGGCTACCTCTAGATATCCTTCCAGCTAAAAACCATCAGATCTCCTTCCAGCCCCTCTTTGTGTACCCTTCAGACACTTAACTTTTGAACTACCTTCAGGCATCTTTGGTCATAATGAGCCTCCTTTTGACTCCTTTCATAACATTTCAGCTACTGTTGTGAGTTCCCTTTGGAAACCAGCAGATTTCATTCAAATCTTTCTTGCACATTTTCATCATCTTTGAGCTTTTTTAAACACAGTCAAGCCCCCTGGTGGACACAGGTATCTCCAGGCCTTCTTTGTGCACCTTCAGGACATTGAGGGATTCAGGGGTAGAAAGCAGCCATAAGAAGTTCAGTAGTATTTGTTTCTTAATCGCCTGATATCATGGTATGGTACTGCATAACTGTGTCAGAAGATATTTTTGAATTACTGATGCAAAAGGCAGGTTAGAGAAACATAAGTAGAAACAAAAAGTGTTTGCACAATGGTCTAAATTATTTGTTATAAGTTGATTCACACATACAGTTTTGACCAAAGTGGAAACACTGTTATGGTATGTTACTGGCCCCAAAAATACAAGCACTGATGGAAATTACTTGGCAAGCAGAATGTCTAACCTTACCTGGGGCTCCACTTTCCATTCTTGTTTCAGCAATGGGAAAGAGATAACAAGAAATGAGAATAATAAATGGCAGATAAATATGAAGAAATATGACAGTTGTCAATGTCAATGTCAATGCCAATGTGAAAGTATGTTTAAGTTGTCATTGCAACAAGTCAAGTAAGCTTAAGTAATGTCATAACTAAAGTCATGTCATAACTAAAGTCATGTCATAACTAAAGTCGCTTATAACTACCTGCTTCTTTCTTGGATTCTTGATTAGGCCTATATTACAAGAACTGAAGACTGTTTCTTTTTTTTTTTTCTTGAAGCAAATGCTATTTAAATATTGAAACATAAATTTAGAAGTACACATGAAAGGCAAATATATTACTCTAATTTATACAAACATGATTAGGTTCAAATGGAAGAAAAATGCTTTTATATCACTCTTGCATAATTTCTTTGCTTAGCGCTATAACTTGTTTTAAACATGATAACATTTTTCATGACATAGCGAAAAGGGTGCACTATTTACATAATTTCTCGTTGTTTAGTACAAGTAGGCCTACACTTTAATTATTAGTATGTGTGTAGGCCTATGTATTTTATTATATTTCTTAATATATTTTGATTAACTATTTTGAAAAATTAGTAGGGGAAAGGCCGGTAGCACCGGACAGTGGGTACCCCCGGACAATAGCCAGTTCAAGGCTTCTACAACAGATGGTGACACGAGTCGTGCACCTGCGTTTGCCCTGCACTCTACAGAAATATCTAACAGAGATTGACGCCTGTGTGAAATCAGACTTTGTGTTGGTGAGCGGATATAGTTGCACGTGCTGATTAAGTGATACATTGTTAATTTTCCAACCGCCATTCCAGCTTATCACGTAAATATAAATATACCGTTTTTATTGTATGTGAAGAATATAGTGTTAATAAATAATTAAAGGTGGTTTCAAGTCCAGAAGTATTTATAAAAAATGAAAATAGCGAGTTATTTACTTTGCTACATAGATGGTAGCCCCGGACGCCTCATGTGACGGTAGCTCCGGACAATGCTAAATTAGTTTATTTGTTCCAGGCTGTGACGATATGCCAAAATTCAGGGGGGAAACTACTAACAGAGGTTCCTGAGATCAAAGTGACATGAAAATTGCCATTTTTAAAGTAATATCAGGGGAATTAGGTGCGCGAGAAGCAGCGACACGATATAATGTGCCTTAACTTCGGTATAATGTGCACTTCATGACAAAATCCAAAGCCATAATTAGGCAGATTTGAACCGACGTTTTCTTAGGAGTACGAACTGCCAGAAAGTAGCTCCTACTGAAAGAAAGTTATCAACAAGGAAACGGAGAATGCAGAGAAATGAGATATTGACTTATCTCCTTCTGACAATATTCTCAAAGAAAATTAAAAAAAAAAAAATTGCAAACAAACAGTAGACCAAAGCCTACAGGTCCTAATCTAGGAACAAATAATTTTTAAAGGGAACGTAGATGTACAAAAGGAGCAGTGAACAAAAATGCTGCAGCTAACAAATGTTCGTGCACTTCACTGGCCTATGCACAGCCACTTGTATTTTGTGCAGTGGTCAGTTTGACGAAGACTGGATTCAATGCCAGGACTGCAGCGGTTGGGCGCATGAGGAGTGTGCAAATGTTAAAGATATCAGCTTTCATACCAGTGTGATCATTGTGCAGCTAAATATGACTCATTTCCATTGTTTGTTACAATGAAATATTGTGTCCGGTGCTACCCTTCATTTTCGCAATTTGTTAAAACGTAAGAGATGAAAGTTATTTGTATTTTCTTAATAATTAGGCTTTACATGAGGATTTCAAACCATATCAATTAAAGCAGAAGGTCCTAAGAATGGCTTTATCTACTTTACTTCACTTTCAGTTACTTTTCCTGTGTGATGTATCCGTTTAGGCTTAAGTGTCCGGTGCTACCGGCCCTTCCCCTACCTATTTGATTAATAACACATATCACATTTTGAAATTAACATCTCTCTAGGCCATAGAGGCCCTTAGGGTTCCAGGGGGATGAAGCTTCCTGATTTTTAGACATTTGGAACTTGAAGATGGTAAGGTTGTCAGCCATACTGACTCGCTGCCTTTGCCCCCACCCCCCAGGATTGCTTGTGGTTCTCATTTATAGAGGCAGAGTTGATCCCAGGGCTATAGTACCTCCAGAAGGATGGACCGATTGAAAAATCTCAGCTCATTGGGATCAAACCTGTAATCTTTTGGTTTTTAACACAGTGCATCAACCAACTGCACCATTGCATTCTCTCATATAACATTGAGATAATAAACTAACGTGATTTATGAACCTATTAAACTTATCATAGTTTGTTGGATGAAAGGTTTTCTCAGACCTCTTTTTGTTTTCTCATTTTTTTAAAATGATACTCGTCCAAGTCATTTATGTATGAGGTAATTAATGTTTCAGAAAGACTACCATAATAACTAAAAAAAAAAAAAATACTGTCAGCAATCAGATCTAATCATATCTTGCCTTTCATTTACTATCTTAATTTTCCAGTTATTTCTATTTCTAGATGACTAACAAAAATGTAAACATAATATCTGAAAAGTGGTTAGTTTTTTGTAATTTTGAGTTCCCTATTTTAATTGTTTTTGCAAAAATGTTGACTGTTTTAGTTTAGTTTTAATTTGAGTTAACTGTTTTCAATTTATATAGGCTATTAATTTTTTGTATATATTTCTTATTTGGTCTGTTCTCTCTTGTTATAAGATATAATTGCAGCCCCTAAACACAAGCTTGCGATTGGGGCACCTTTCAAAGAAAGCACATGTATAAGATTATATAATGTTTGATAATAAATAAATAAATTTAATAATAAAATAGAAAGAAAGTATCTCTTCCTGAACAATTTTTAACTGATCAGAGAAATATATTATGCCTTCTGTCAATATATATAGTCAGTCTCACTCAAGGATAAACCATTTGTATTTGTCATATAATAAAGATAAATATTTCTTTGTTATTTCACACAGTACATTTTTTGTGACATGATCCTCGCAGAGGCATATTCTTAAGCCACTGTTCAGTGATAAGTCCAGTTTAGCAGTTTATTGTTCATCGAATATTGTGTAGTATATCGATTCACTGATCTGTTTTGTCTAAAAGAAAAAAGTTACACAAGAGTTAAAGCAATGAGAAAATTTGATGTTTGAAGTTAGAGTTCAGTGATGCACAAGTATAGATTTTGAAATTGCGAAATAGTTTAATTTTTAGAATTTGATGAATGTTTGAAGTTAGAACACAGAAATGCACAAGTATAGATTTTGAAAATGCAGAGTTTTGATGTTTTTAATAGCAATAGGTTTCTTGCTAGTTATTTGAACTGATGTTTGTTTTTGAAGATAGCATAGACACTTGCTTGTTATTTGAAATCTGTTTTAAAATAGCAGTACATTCTTGCATGTTATTTGAGATTTGAGTATTTATTTTAACACAGAATTTATATATTGCTTTAAGACAATTATTTTAATTGATAGAAGTATGTTTGTTTAGTTATTTTGTTTAACTGATGAACACATGCTTGAATTGAAAATTGTGAATCAAGGAATTTCTCTTAGTACAAAATGAAGACTATGATGAAAATCAGTTTTCTAAATTCAAACTGCAGAATGTATAGGTGTAATATTTTTTTCCTGGAAAGGTACCGTAGCAGTCCTTGAAGAGCAAACTTGAGTACTGTAAATAGTTAGTTGAATATAAATAATTACTTTAGCTTCTGGTGCAATGCGATTTAAAAAAATAGTAGTCTCACATGTGACTTGAGGCTTTCCTGATATTGAGAATGGGTAATGGTTTCTGAGGCTTCCATCTGGGTGAGTAGGAGTATTGATTCTGAGCTTTCAGCAGCTTGGTTTGCTGCCATCTTCTGGAAGAAAGCTTGGAATCAATTCTCGTACTCGCCAGATTAAAGCCCAAGAAATCATTATCCATGGTAGTTCCACTTAAAATGATCTGCA
This sequence comes from Ectobius pallidus, assembly GCA_964059195.1. Taxonomy (NCBI): domain Eukaryota; kingdom Metazoa; phylum Arthropoda; class Insecta; order Blattodea; family Ectobiidae; genus Ectobius; species Ectobius pallidus. Next base: position 94,744,786 of record CAXKWD010000010.1, on the reverse strand, counting down.
TTTACACTATAAACTGACTATTCATTTGTAGTACTTGTAGTACAGGCTTATTTTTGGTTTTAATAATCTGTTTTGTGTTATGCAACATTCGTATTTAGATCTTCAGCCTACTAATAGGCCTAATTTGAAAAAAATTATAAATTGTCTTAGTAAAAATATTTTTCTATCTACTGATCGTATAGGTTTCAAACAATACTTATTAATTTTCTGGTGAAAAAAAATTAATTTCACATAATTTTAGAACTTAAATTAGCTAATCTATATAAGAAAACTGATTTTCTTTCCACTTAAAAGAAAGTACCAGAATAAAATGCCAATTTTAAAAATAAATTTTTAAATTTCCATTAAATGCATGTGTTTATCATAGTCTTGTGTCATTTTAAGTTTTGAAAGCACATTTCGTCATGCGCAAGTACTCAAGCCTACCTGCAGTGCCTCTGTTGCATACGTCATTAGCGTACTGTCTTCTGCACATGTCTAATCTGCAATAATAACAAAAGCCACCATAATATCATCTTTACTTGCTTTTGAAGGCAAAATCTGGCAATACAGCATTGGATGAGAGCTTGAACAAATTTTCTAGACTTACAGCAGCGAGCAGCATAACGGCATAACAGCATATTGTAGTTGACAGCTGAAATTCATTAATGTTGTGCAATTTTAACAATCAATTTTGTGGTTAGGAATTGAATACTTAGGAAGAATACAAGGCTAGTGCATAATATTAACGATAATGATTCGTTGATGCATAGTCATAATAAAATGCAATGAGCAGTGTCATCTTCTGGATAGTTTCATGACACAGTAGTGGTATTTCATGATTGTGTTTACATATTTCTGTTGGGATCCCATTTTGCAATACATAGTGCTTGTTTTATCCAGGTATTATTAATCAGAACTCCCTAATTTGTCCATATTTGCAAAAATCAGTTCAGTATCCAACTTGTCATGATATTGCAAAATCTGTCATGTAATCTGGATGTAAGATTATCATGAGTAAAGTTACATAAAAAACAAATTTGTAATGTTACGCAGTATTGCTGTGAATATAAACAAACCATATGCAATTTATTTGAAATTCAGATTAGTGCAATAAGAATTTCACTGGTTTTTATTTGTTCACCACACAAGAATTTACTGTTTAATATTTATTCTTGATAACATTATGACAGAACATCTTGCTGGAATCTCTGCTACCTTCAAAAGTACTTTTAAAAACTGTACAAACATAGAATGTAATAAAATAACCAGCACCAGGTAAAGAAGGATCGTAAGGACATTATTAAGGTGCGTAGCGCTTTCTAATCTAGGTGGTGGGCTTACTAGCTGTCACTCTATAGGTCTGTCCTCTATATGGAAAATAAGCGTAACTAGATAATGGTTTTTGATAAATGAAACCTCCACCAGGAGGCACCACGCTCCATATGCAGAATGAACAGGATTAAATTCAGTTTGGTTGTTTTCTAATCAGCCTATCTACCTTGAACAGTATTTTATGATTTTTAAAACCAAGCGAAAGATTTATTTATTAAAGTGTGTGCTGGTTTTGTAGTTTAGAATATTAGTACTTTATTTTTTTCACTATCCACACATAAAAATAACTTTCAAGACTAAATTTTTTTTTCTCTGAAGGGATTATTATAATAGCTCAGATAATAAATTATAGCTGTGTCAAGTTTTCTTGAAAGGTAGAATTACCAAACATCCCCATTTTGCAGGGACAATCCCCAGGATTATCTTTTTGTCCCTGAACAAATATGTCCTTGGATTTACCTTAATCTTCCTGGATTTGTAATTCATTCATCGTCCGTAACATTGAATCAAAAAGATAATTTTGAAACTAATAACCATTGTGTTATCTTTGGAGTAGGCTAAAGTGTTTGCTCGTGATTTCTATTGTCTTTCAAACTAATGAGATGTGATTTCTTCAACAATCAATATTTATATATTTGTATATTATATGAACAATGAACAATGAATGAATGATTTATTCTTGTATCTGGAGTTGTACAAATGATCACCCCTGGTGTTACAGAAAGTTTTTCACCAAAGGGCGTCTGCATACATAAAAACCCATATATCTGAAATCAGTACTACTACTACTAAATGTTTACCTTTTGTAAGTATATCCACTTACCATTTCTAACCAATTTCCCTTAAGCAGCTAATTTGTTTTTCCCATTTTATTTTGACTATGTATAAAAAATTTCCCAGTTCCTTTAGTGTTTTTGTGTTTTTTGTTACCGATAATTTCTTATATGCCACTTCTTTATTTAACTTTAACATTTTTTTATTTAAAAACTTATGTCTTAGTGTTTCAGTTTCGGGACAACTTAAAATTATATGCTCTGCATCTTCATTACTAAGACATAATGGGCAACGGCCTTTCTCGAAGTTTCTTCTTGCCCCTCTAAGCTTCCATATCCCTAATCTCCACCATGCTAGCCCAGCTTTTTGTTTCTTCGAGCAATCATTCACATAATTTTCCATACCCCCACATTTCCTTCATTTTGATGTAAAATACTAAAGATTTCTTTTCTGTATATTATATGTGTATCTTGTTTCTTCATCTTAAAGCCTCTTTAATTAGGCTGACCATACATACTGTTTTGGATGGGACATTACTGTTATTTACGTATTTTTTGTCTGTACTGTCGTTCTAATGAAAATGGCAGTTTTGTAACTACTGTATTTCAATGTTGATCAAGTGTAATTTATTATTCCCCTTAATCGTATATCAATGTCAAGATTATTAGCAAATTGAATATGGTAACCACAGAGTTAGATTGTTTGATATGAAATGATTTATTCAGAGAAAATATTACGTGCGTGTAGTGAATGGCAAACTTTAATGACAAAGTTCTGTTTTGATTAAATTGTCTAATATTATTTATTCAGCGAAAATTAAGAAATACATGTTGGGAAAACTTAGCTTTTCAATGTGAATAATCCTAGAAAACCAATGGTAGTTAATATTTTCCAAATTTTAAAAGTTTTTTTGACCCTTATTTGTTTTGAAAATTTTTCAGTATATGTATACAAACTGGTTACTATTATTAAATGTTGATGGTTTGAATTTCACATTTATTAATGTTTTTATTTTTATTTTTAAAGCTTTAAGTATATGCTTGCAATATCAAAAAGGTGAAAGTACAGTTTTAATGAAGATCTCCAGAATGTATTCAAATTTATTACAAACAGTGTAATGATTAGTGATGGAACGAAAGTGGAATGCCAACATTGTAATGTTCATTTTCTCTGGTGCCCCGCTTTTACCATCCCAATGTCCCGTTTTCGACCCCAGGTAATATGGTCAGCCTATCTTTAATTACTTTTATTTGGTGTACTGAAGTGAAGAATTAATTTTTCTGTTATCAGAAAATGCAAAAGAATATCCAATATGTAAAGATAAACTGGAAAATACTATCAGATGTTCCTGTTAATTGAAATGAAAATTTGTCCAGTAGGCTTATTAATTATTTGATTTTGATATTAAAGACATAAACTGTTAAATATTTTAGGAATTAGATAGTAATTAAGCTGTCCATTCCTGTTGAAAATTATTTCCATAAAATAGTTCAAGTGTCCCTGGATTCACTGAAAAAATCTAGTAACCTTACTCCAAGGATAGAATGGATATACATTTTGCTACCAATGCATATCGAAGTATCGGTAATAATTTAGGTCATCTCTTTGAGAACTCATTCCCCTATCTCTCCATCCACACCTTAATACACAGGTAACAATGTACATTCTCTCTTTTCATGGCTGCTCTAAAGCTATAAAGTAAAAACACTCCCTTTAAATAGTTAACGTAAGAGAAGAGAAGAGTTGTTACTTTAGCAGGGAACCAAAACAAAATGTAGGCTATACAGTATATACAATAAAACATGGAGAGACTTGTCATATTTGCACAACATTGATGAATATTCTTTTGACATAACACAAATTATTACCAAGCATGCTTCAAAATTAAAGCAATACATTAGCTCAATAACTACCATGTTGACTTATAATATGGCAACACTGATATCTTCCATGGTTGCCAGATGATTCCAGCTAGCGATACAAATACCTTAGCCACATTCACAAAATACAATGTTATTATTTCCCAACACCACCAAATCATCCTGTAAGTAATTGGTTCTGAATATACAAATATATACAAAAATTCTGCTGATGATGGTTGCGATTTCACATACCGGCCGTTCCCTTGGTACAACGGCCTCCTTTTCTTCGACGACACATGTCATACCTAAACAGGAAGCATATTCAACTGTAGTTAAGGAACAAGAATGTATTTACCTGTATAAATTATTTATGATAGGGTAGGCTACTATATGATTACCTTAATATTATGCTTCAGTTTTAGATCTTTAAACTTTCATGAGAGTAGCTTTAAACTTTTTATATGATATAAAATATGTAAAGTTGGTTATATATTAGGAACAGTAAATATTAATTTTGTAGCAGAACATTTTAATTAACCTGTGGCAATTCTGGAATAATTCTACTGTTAGGTACTTAGGAAAAAAGAATATTCATTGCTTTTTCGTTTATTCTTTCAAGGCAAGTTTGAAAACTAGAATATAATACGAGCCAGCATTTATTGATTTGTCATGTAGACCTAAAGGTAGTAGGCAAGTAAATTTAATGAGTGACAGTATATAAAATATTTTATCCAAAATAGAGTGAGACCATATATTCAAATGATTTTTAATAAGGGAATATAGACTACAGGGCATGATGGGCCAGGTAGAGCAATACTCTAAGGCAGAAAAGAATACTTCTGTCTTGATATATAAGTCAATTTTAAAACAAGGTAATTCAATGATTTATATACAGTACTGGTACTTTTAGTCACTGCCGTTTTTCAGGCACTTGTCATAATAGAAAACCAGTATGCTTTGCTCAAAGAATGATGCTGCCTGTGATGAAAGCCAAGTCGGCACTTTTTGTTTCACACCATCATTGTTGAAATATTTTCCACCAAGTAATTTCTTCAGATGAAGAAACGGATGAGAATTGCCTGGTGCCAAATCCGGACTGTAGGACGGGTGGTCGAATTGTTCCCAACCAAATGATGCAATCAGATCTTGAGTTTGTTGGGCTCTGTATGGCCGGGTATTATCATGAACCAAAATGATTCCACGCAAAAGTATTCCATGCCTTTTGTTCTGAATTACATGATGGAGCTTTCGTAGTGTCTCACAGTAGACGTCTTTATTCATTGTTGCATTTCAACGACAGTGATGTTGTGAAGAAGTGCAGACATCGCTTTCATCACTGGCGGCAGCATTCTTTGACGAAGGCTTACAAAAACTGGTTTCACACTATGACAAGTTCCTGAATAAAGGCAGTGACTATGTGGAGAAGTAATGTGAGGTGTAAGGTAATGAAAGATGATAAAGTATTTGGAAAATTATGTTCTGTTATTTTTTAAAAATGATTGGTACTTACTTTAAAAACATGCCTTGTATTTAAATTTCAGTCTTAAAAAGTATTATCATTTTTAGAGAGTATTCCTAGACTAGTAGAGAACGACTATTCGTGTACAGGGTTTTCCAGAGATGCTGAAGGTTTACTGCATCTCAGTCCTTAGAGTTGATATGGTAAAACTCGAATTATCCAAATTAATTGGTGATTGACATGATCTGGATATGCAGAAATCCATAAAAGTGGGTCATAACTGAAAAATACTCTTGCAAAATGCTATTGTGAAAGAACAGTAGCACAGTGTATGTATTAAAGGAGCCAAAGTTGAAAATATTTAAACCAAAACTGTATTTAAACAACAAAAGCCTCAAAGCCCAAACAGTAAGCCTATAAAACTGGAAGGCCTAAAATAGAAGGCCTAGAATGCAATATTAAAAAGGAAATTTTTGTAAAATCGATCTGGATAATTGACGATCCGAATGTTTCACATTTAGATAACAGGAGTTTTACTGTATTAAGTACCATATTGTTATCAATTTTGTCAACAATTCCTTTGTTGTTCGAAATTCATAAATTGTTAAAAAAAATTTGATTGAGAAAAGAAAAATAAATTAATTACTCTTGCAACTGCCTGCCCCTCTAAATGATTTTCAAAATATTTGATCATTAACAGAATCAGCAAAATAGTTCTTTATTTTACATTTAAATATTAAAGGAGTGTAGTACTTACCTCTTCTAGACCCCATTTTGTTTTTAAACTTTTCAAGTTCTGTAAAACTGATTTTTAGAACTACCTTTCTGAACAATTTTAAAAATAAAAATTGTTTACTCATTCATTTTTAGTAACTTATTAAAACAATCTGTATTGCACCTCTATGTACTGGAAACTAATTTATAGAATTACAATTAATATTGCATAATTGTAATATAGATTTCAGTTGGAGAAAGAACTACAGTATAATAATAATATTAAAAGAAGCTAGTACTGAAAATGTTAAAAGCAAATTAAAGTGCCATTTACCAATGTAAAAATTTGATAACATAGCAAAGTAAATAGCATTTCTTTCTGACAAAATATACTTAATGAATAGGGCTTGCAGGAAAGTCAATTTGGAATGTAATCTTTCCTGATAATAGAGGCAATGTAATTAATAAAAACCTGTATCTTCCATATTTCATTAAGGAGCAAGCAACCAAGCTGGTCTCCATTTTTTAGACTTAAACGGTAGTAATTATTTACATCTGGCATCTGTGGAAAACTCCTGGAAAAGAAATTGCCAGTAAGCTGGAGTAAAAACTGATCTTACTTTGTGACTGCAACTGCAATATCATACACAGGGAGTCTCCTCTCTCGGAACAGGTATTTTCCCATGTCTGTCAAGGCAGCAGCAGAGTCAATTGCATCCCGACCTACTCGATTTCTTTCCAAGTATGGTGTTGCATCTCGACCCTAAGCAATCATTGCACACCATTAATAATATGTAGGAGCAAATTGGGTTGTGATTTTTGCCATTTATTCTTACTATGGTCCAAAATGCAATTTGCTCAATAGAAGCGATATGGTAGGCTGCATCTTGAAATATATTGTGGAGGAAAAAATATTATAGAGAAAACAGTAATTCAATAATTCAAATACTGATTACTAGTAATTAAAAACTAATTATAAATACAGTCAAACCTCTTTATAACAAAGATTGATAAACTTGCATTTAATAATATTTTGATTTTGTCCTGGTAGATTTCCTGTCTTAATAATGTTAAATCTAGCTAAGTTTAGAAAAGATTAAGTTATTTTAGAAGCACCCTTTTATAACAATTTTTTAGGCTCAGTTGTTATTGCAGCTTAGTTCTTCTGTGGGTGCTAGCTAATATCAGACTTGTCCTTCCCAGGCACAAATATTTCACCCCTTACATGTGCAAAGCAGTTCGGTTATTTCTTCAACATGCACAGCATGTGTAATTAAAACTCCTTGTCGAGCAAATGGTTTTAGTTTTGTCAGTAGCATATTTAAGCATAGGCCACATAGGCCTAACATAAAAATTGTCTACAATATTTCCTAGACCTGCTATTCACAAATGAAAATATTTTTATTTCTTTTGTGAGTTCAGTCTGTATGTATATGGCATGTGACCTGATTCTTCTCCAGTCCCAATAACAACATGTGAACAAATTGTCATGTTATTTCTGTTGGTAACTTGATATGCAGTACACATCACAGCTAGGAGTTCATAATAATAATTAGCTGTTGGTGTTTATCCCTACTTACAAAAGTGACGGCTGACGACAATGAAAATGGTTGAACAAAGAATCATATTTCATGCTTCTATACTATTCATAACTTCCTGTCTTTCGTTACTGTAAATATAATGAGGATTGCTGATTTATGATGTTTTCATAACTGTCTGCAATATAATTATGACTGTTATATCATGCTAAATCGGATGTTATTTTAACTGTGACCAGTGGTCTTTTTATACTATATTTTAGGGTCGTTGTAAATTAATGTAATAAGAAAGTGATAAATACCTTTGCTGAGCAAGGAGCAAGGCGAGTAACATGCTAGCATATATTGGGTGAGCCATAAAGCAAATATTACCAATTTATCAAATATAATATAGGTTACCGATATATCTGTATCTATAGCCAACAATTATAACTCATATGCATGTTCTTTATTATGAAGGGTGGCATTTGTTGATGGCCTAGGGGTAGGAAATTTCTAGATATGCCACTGAGTTTTGCCTTAGCTATTTGCTGAATTTGCTGACTTTCTCACCCCTACAAGTTTGAAATTTCTGGCTCATGCCTTGACTCAAAGCTTGGCATGATCATGATGTTAAACCGTACTGAATAGTAATTTTTCAGTGTGTATGAAAAACTAGTTATGGTCACCACCCAATGGAAGTCAGGAAGCTTAGAAACTAAATTAGGAATCTTTTATGGTCTGATACATTATTTTTTACTTCTTTGCATGTCTCTTCCTTGAATTGTCCCATAGATCACAAAGTATTCTGCATACAGTCTTCTATAATATATATATTACCAACTCTCATTATAACAAAAACCCTCATTTAACAAAACAATCAGGGCCCACAAATATCGCTACACAGAGATTTGACTGTATAACAAAACAGAACATAATACAATTAGAGAAAGAAATTATGAAAGTATGTCTACCTAAATATTATGCATGAATGTCAGAATTATACAAAAATTGATTATAAACAAATAAGTAGCTTCCTTGATATTGTATCTCTCATGGGTACTATCTGGCTGCTGCATCATCTACCATGGGCAGATTGTAGGATTGGGAGGTATGTAGTCAGCATGAAAACATATGGCTGTCATTGATGGTTTTTGAAACCAGTGCCACTATTTCTTTATCAAGTAGCTCTTTTGTCCTCACAAGGCTGAATCTCCCTACCTCAGGAAAATCCAAGGGGGTACTGGGGATCGAACCCAGACCTGTGGATCTTTAGTCAGCAATGCTAACCACTAGAGTATGCAAGCAGTCTTAAACAAATAAATAACAGGATTTTTGAATGTCACTAATGTTGAACATAAAAGGAGGATTTATTCTAGCTAAAAATTATACAGACATAATTATTGTAAGATTATCTAAAACAATTTTTTTTAGAATGAACATAATTTCATTAATAACTAATTTTTTATTTGAAATAATGTTTAAAACTTTTTAATTTTTAAATTTTCAAGAGTAGTTGTATATAAAATGAAATTACGTATGAAATAATCTTGTGCCATATTTAACGTAAAATTTTGTGGTAAATATATAGAATCATAATGTACCTAATTATTATGATTACTGTATTAACAGTTAATGTTATGACATGAAATTTTATACTTGGACCTAAAGACAGATGATATTAGACTTTTATTGACACTTACCCTTGAAATGATTATTCCTGCTATGCTAATACGAATTTTTGGACCCTTTAGTAGTTTGTACCTCAAGTCAACCCCATTCCAGAAAGAAACGAAATATCTTTTAATTTGTACATTGTCTCCTCCATGCAATCTGAAAGAAAGTATAAATAATGACTGTTCAAAACTTTAAACCTACTTGTTTTTAGGAAAACAACTGATTGAATAATTAGGTTATTTGTTGTATTGTGTGCAGAATTAATTAATTAAAATGAAATATCTCGCTAATATGAATCATGAGAAAAATAGTTCACATTTTACTGCATCAAACTAGAGGGTTCTCTACTTTCTCAGCTGAATGAGATATTTTGTTCTTCTTAGGAGTAATTTTTTAAATCGGAGAATAAAAGTATGGATAATGATAAAAAATTAAGTCCATACCAGAGATGAATATACTCGTAGTTATAGCATCCTAAGCATGAAAATATTTCTGCTTCTTACTTCAAGTTTGTAGAGATGACATTGAGTACATCTGATATGAATCAGTATCAATGTTAAAAAATAAGTTATGATAAGCACATTCTTTTTCAGTTTCCTTAAATTTTCCCAGCTTTTTGACTCAGATTCAAACTAGAACCAATTGGCTGCATTTTTATTCTTTCTTACAAACATTTTTCTTTGTAATTTTTATTGCCGATATTGTGAGCCACGAAGATGTTTCTCTTATGGTAACTCACTATACCATACATAAAATAAAATATGCAAACTATATTATTTTAATTGCAATCTTAAATTCTGATGCTTCTTTTGTCTATTCACACTGAAATTATACTTCACTGGTACTTTAACTTAGCATAACCTGTATGATTTGTCCGCTAGGTCTTTAAAAGACAGAACGCATATTCCCTTCGTGGAATAGTGTATTAAACATGTCGGCTGAAGGCTTGTTATGGTATGAATGAACAAAAAAATATGATTTTAATGATTTCATGATTCATGATTTCAGATATCTGAAAATCTTGGGTTCGAGTCCCAGTGTCGGAGAAATTTTCCTCCTATAATATTTTCTTTTGGAGAAATGGTGACATAATTCTTATAGATAGTGTGTAGAATTAACCTGTACCTTCTCTGTAGAATGTTCTGGTGTCCAAACTTCCATATCTAACTGTTATCCAATACATTATAAGGGAAAAAAATCTGTGTTTTTGCTTTCTGAAATACATGATATATAGATGAAGGTGTTAACCATGCATGTAGAAATTTGGTGTTTTTATGAATTTCTTTATGACTATAGTTCAGTGATAAATATCAAAGTAATCCATATGTAAATCCATAAAGTAATGTTTTAAATAATTATAATGTTATTAGTATAGGCCTACTAACCTGTAACCGTCGTAGTCAACTATGACTAATATTTCAGGATAAATAACATACGGTGCTTCTCTTTTGTTTACTGATCTTTTGCTGCGGTACTTTTTTGCTAGGTGATCTGGTTCCATAAATGCTGAAAGAATAAACATACAAATTTTAAATATATAAAAGGAACTTGTTTATTCACTTAACTTCCTAAAATTTTAGGAAGTGTACCTCTTCATATGAATTAACTATAAAGAAAATTTTAACTTTCAGTAACCTACAGTTTACATAAATATGCGTATGTATAGGCTATAAGATAATTATAATTAAATTGTAGGCTATGATTTATTGACTTGCATTGCCATACAGATGATGTCTAATATAATTTGAATAATTTTTTGGTGTTTGTATATGTATGAGTTATATATTTTACACTAATTGCTAGCATACTACTATTTTTTATCGACCCAAATGCTGAACAGTCACAATTTTTTAAATCACTTACACTCACCATAACAAGTGTAGTTATGAAGTAGGCCCTACTTATCTTGCCTTGTTAACCTATAGGTAGACTGAATTTTCTGAGTTTACTCACCATAATCACTAAATGGTTCCTCTTCCTTTTGAGGACTACTTCTTTTGTAAACTATATGCTGTTGTGGCTTTATTTCACTATCACTTGTTCGTTGTATCCTTCTGAGGGGAAATCCTGATTTTACAGCTACGTCTTCCTCAATGTCCTCTCCATCTTCGTCCAAAAACATTTCATCATCATCGTCTTCATCCTCATGATGTTTCTCATCTAGATGTTGCCTTACACTTGCTGGTACTGGCTTCACAACCAAGTCATGTCCTATTGTCCCCTCCTGAAAATAAAGTAAATAAAATTGTTGCAATATAGCAGGTGAACATTTTTATCTTTGATATCTTGCTGTTACAGACTGACAGCAGTGAAGTTGGAAATTTTTTCTAGGGGGAACCCATAAATTCATAAGCAGGTATTTATTTATTTTTCATTTTATGATACCAAGCATCATAGTCAGAAGACATTTTTAAATTAATCACATAGAAATCACATTACAGTAACAACCAATGTAATCAACTTTGTTTCACACTCATTGAATCTATGTAACCGTGTTGGCATGGAGAACAGGAGATCATGACCCTAATGATGGTTATTTACTAAAAAGACGTTCTAAAATATACACCAATCTCATATTATGTACTTTCTTCCTCCCTGCATTTATGCCGGAGCAATGAAGAGTAGATTTTTCTTTGCTGGAGTGCTGTTCCGGCCCGACTTCAGCACTGACTGACAGAGACGTCAATCTCAATAGAGGTGTATTAAGCTACCTGTACCATTGAAACTTCATTTTATTTCACTTCTTTTATTGCACTTTACAAACCAATAATTTAATTCATTTGTAATTATATTTATTACCAGTATATGGTTTTTGTGGATCAGTGGTTTTACCAATTCTGAGCTGTTCACCAGGTTAGATACCAGTACTGGTTACCATTAAAACAGTTCCAAATATTCAACTCATAAGCTGTGGTTTTTTCTATCGTGTCTTGTAAGGGACCTACTAGCTACAACTTTCATGAGTTTTTTCATAAAAGCCCATTGTCTTTCACATAAATGTGGTAAAATCAATTGGATTTAACCTAATATAATTAATGTTAATATAAGTTATAAGTATCTGTCTCTACTTTTTATTTAGCACAGATTGCCCTCTCTATATTTTGTTGTAAGTTATGTATACACATTGTATTCTTAAATTCCTAGAACGGCGTTTCTCAACCTTTTCGAACCCAAGGACCTCTAAAATGTCTAAAAAAATTTATGGACCCCTAATTTTACATCCCATTTTTAAAAGAAGGCATATATTCTTAATATTTGGGGTGTTAATTATAGGTCATTATAACGAAATATGTGAAAAAATTTTACTCCTTTACTTTCCACTTGCTTTATGATATTTTTAATTATGTCTGGGGTCCAACTGCACCATCATATTACCACCACCAGTGGTCCGTGGACCATAGGTTGAGAAACGCTGGCCTAGAAGGATTGAGGAAATTTTCTTCTTAATGTTACCTATGTATGAGTTATATATTTTACACTAATTGCTAGTGTACTACTATTTTTTTTATCAACCCAAATGCTGAACAGTCACAATTTTTGAAATCACTTATACTCACCATAACAAGTGTTCATTTTTAGAGAAGTAGACCCTACTTATCTTGCCTTGTTAACCTATAGGTAGACTGAATTTTCTACCATTCGTATTAATTTTGTTTTTTGGTTTAGGTGAATATGATATATTGGTAAGAAAAGAGACTGCTTTATGAAGGAAATATTATGTTGATGTAGGCTAATTAATGTTTTGTGTAATAGTATAAAACTTGTTTAATTTTGAAGAATAATTTTACTATTCATATCTTGTGGAAACCTTCTTTTGTATTCTAGTATTCCATATACATTTTGCTGTCAAGTCTCATATGAATTTAATAATAATAATAATAATAATAATAATAATAATAATAATAATAATAATAATAAAAATAATAAAAAATAATAATAATAATAATAATTTTAATGCTCCACAAGAGTGCATAATGGAGACAAAAGTCATGTTAATGTTAACTAGTCAACTAGAAACTCCAGTTTCATTACCAGTTATGTCAAGTCATTGGGTAATCAAAATTTCATCATCACATTGCCCAGCAAAGTGATTAAGAGTACAAAAAGATATGTATTTGGGTTAAATCACCCATGAAGAGTAATAGATGCAAAACTGCATGGATGTTATTCCATTTAATTCCAGTTGCTATGAAGGACATTCTACCGATTACAACCTTGATTTCTTTATAAAGAAAAAATATACCACATGCTGCCACTTGTAGAACATTTACATACAGGTTCACACACACACACACACACACACACACAAAAATGAAGTATTTCAAGAGCACTTCGTTCTTGCAAAACATTTATTCAAAAGATTGATAAAAATTATTTGTAATTAAATTCCATTGTTTAAAAAAATAACAAAATTTTTCAATTTCCCATCTATAAATTCCATTTCATAGACTGACAGAACTCTCATGCTCCTCTGTCTGTCTCTCTTATTCTCTTTCTTTTCTTCTGTCTCACATGAGCACATGTGTGTGTGTGTGTGTGTGTGTGCACATGCACATACATACCAAGTAGGCTATATGTCTACTGTACTTACATATACATAGGTTCCACCAGTTATGAAAGAATCATTGCTGGTGCTGAGATGGGAGGTAGATATTTTTGTTTAAAAAATGCAATACCTCTTACTCCAAAAGGTTATGAGAATAGTTAATTATGCCTCATGGGATTCATGATTTTCTGGTGATGTCCTCTTAACTTCTATGGGCATGGGAATATAGGATTAGTGACGCATGTTTACAAAAAATAACTACCATTATGTACCGTAGAAGCTAAGAATTATAAACAGGCAGTAGATCGTCTAATCCAAGGTGCAGGCATACATGTATGAAGGCTATAAAAAATTCCCAAAGCTCTGGCAACGGGTTTTAAAAGGTCAAAATGTGTAATAATAATGAAATTTATAAATTTATTTGAAAGATTCATACAAAATACTGAGTGCATTACCGTTAACAGTATATGTTAATGCAGTTCCTCAAACCAGGCCTTCTCGCACAAGAGATTTTTAAAAGAGTCTATGACAACGGCACAAGATTATTTTGAAATAAATAGTACTCTGTGAAGGACTAAGATGAAAGTTCTTGAAACATTTAGAATATGAAAATAAACCAGAAATTTTCATGAAAATATTCCATAAACCGAAAGCATATAGAAAATTCTCACATGTGATTTCTCATAAAAATGAAATAATAATGAGTCTTAATATGACATAAAATTAATTTAAATCCTTCTAATTGTTACTTCGTGTGATTTTCTAGTTCTCTACGACTGACATACTTCAATTCAATTATTTAAAATTTATTATTTAGTTAATTGACTCATATTCTTATGCGTTTACTTGTTCATTAGTTTGTGTTCATTAAAGAGTAGATTGTGTACTTATTTATTCTGTAAAGAGCAGGTTGCTTGTTTTGTTTAAGCAAAGTTGACTTATTTGATGTTGTCATCTAATATAAGTTAATTAATTGAATTTATTACTTCTTATTTTGCAAAGGCTTGTTTGTATAACTGTATTCACTGTTAGAAATACACTAATGACTTAGACTTAGTGCAGCTGTAGCTGCAATGCTATATAAAAATGTTGTGCGTAAATAGCACAGGTTGGGTAGACTGGGGTTTACCCTGACTGTTCCATTCATTCGCTGTATGTTTGATATTGACCAATAACGTTTAGCAATTCCTCGGATATAGACCAATCACGATCATTTATCTTATACTATGCTTCCTAGAGTCGCAAGCATGCAATTTTATCTGATAAAACGTCAGCTTGTTATTGCATATGTAAAGCATCTATGTGTGGTGATTAATACATCACATGCTACCAGTGAACAGAAAGAAAACATTATTTTACCCATATAAAACATAACTTGTTTGGAAATTGAAATAATATAAATGTCCATTGAGTAAAAACACAGTTTTGATTAAGTGCAAGCCAGTTTGTGTGCTTTTAAAGAGCTTTGTTGTTAGCAACTACCACATGTTCTCCATCTTGTGATGCACACTATTGGTAGCATTAGGAACTCTGATCATTTCATTAATTGGGAATAGTCTTAATAAATCCTACTCGAGATTACCTATGATAAAGCTTGCATTAGCCCAGAACCTTGTATAAACCTAGAATGTTGTTTCATTTTACAGCTTTATCTGAGTAATGCCACCAACATTAAGATGTAGCATTGTTATTCAAGTAAAACTTCATAGCTGACCATTTTGGTCAAGATAATCTTAAACGTATTGGCCTTTTATCTATTTAATTAGAAATTTAAAGTTGAGGTTACATAAATTACTTGTTTTACTTGACAATAATAATTATTGTAATAATTGTTATTCTTTAAGTGTCTGTAATTTATCTGTTTCATAAATGTGGCACATTATACTAAGATAATAAAGGAAACATTGATATAATTGTAGTTACTAAAAAGACAAATAAGTTATTTTTGCTTTGAAATATGGATCCTTGTAGGCATCCTCGATAGAGAGCAGACCTTTCTCATCTCTTGTAGCCTATATATATAAAAGAGGCTTTGTCCTGACTGACTTAATGACTGACTGGCAGAGAATCGACGTAGAACCTAAACTATAACAGGTAGAGACTTGGAATTTTGACAGTACCTTTGTTTCATAATGTAAGTGCTCACTGAGAAAGGATTTCGACAAGTTTTGATTTTAAATGCCAAAAATAAAATGTTTTGGAGGAGACACAATACATTTTGGCACTGAATTATCAAATCCAAATCACATTCAAAGTACAGCTCCAGCTCACATGACAACAGTGTATTGTTGGCAGTGCTCACAGATAGGTTTGGAAATAAATGAAACGAGACTTCGACAAATTAGAGAAGCTATCAGTATAATTCATGTTATAAATAATAATAATGAAGAATGAAATCCACGAAAATAATGCACAATGTGCTGCAGCCACATAACTTTCTCTACCCTGGACATACGAGATATGGTAATATGTATATTATTATATCGCAGGCTTTTGGGGAGGGAAGTATGAAAGTGATATTGAATTTCTTTTTAATTTCATCCCTGAAAACGGTTGTATGGTAACATGAGAGTGAGAAAAAAAAAATTCTGCAAAGACAATACAATTTTATGTTCCGGAATTTCTGTTTCTTTTGATTTCAACTCCTACCAGGCTTGGTGTATAGAAGCGATAGGATGCAAAATTCTACATCCTCTAGAGCCATAAAAAGCTACATCAAGCTTTTTCTGAGCGAATAGTTTGAATGTGGTAAGCCATTCTTCTTCATTTCAAATTCTAAATACCTGTAAGGACCTATAATTTGAAAATCGAAAGTCCTTCATAAGTTAATTTCCAATTACAAATTACAAAACCCAGGCGACGCCGGGCTTTTTAATCTAGTATAATATAATAGAACAAGGCATGAAATTTCACCCTGAAGGCAGTAGCCAAACCAGTAATGTTTGTCGACATTATTGTTATATATGATATAGCATTTCAGCCTTTTGGGAATGATGTTGAACTATTGTATTGTTTTCTATTGTTTTGTTCTTTACATATAAAATATTACAGCTTATATTGCTTTTAAATAATGAAAAATTAAATAAATAAACACATCCCACTGAACAACCCCTGTTAAAAAAATACTATTCTCTACTTCGTACTTTTTGCATTAAATTATTTCAACAGTAACAAACATGAGGAAATTCAAATTAGATATATATTGATAACTTCTGGATCGCTTTATGCCACTAAATGTTAAAGAACGGATGGCACTATATCGAGGGTTGACTCTACTACATAAATGAAGTATTTCTCATGAAAACCTAAGGCGCTGATATTTTGTTAACAATTTAGACTATGTGAGGGAATAAAGTGGCATCTACTGATTGCATTATCACTGCATATACCAAAGGGAAGGTCTGTAGCTTTAAAAGTAAACTTGAAGAAGTAGAAATTAGAAATATTTCACTTATCTTTTCCCTTCTCAGATCTATCACTGTTTAAGTATTAAGCACAAGAATCATGTTTATTCAATTCATTATATTGATATGTTTACGTTTTCTCCACAGGTAAGCTGATGTGTGCATACATTACTATGGAGAGAGAATGCCATGCATCAAACGAAGTGACTGGTAAGCATGAATCTTGAAATTTACATTCATGTTAACGTTATATAATAATAGAATGGTGCAGATGTTTTCTTAATGTCACATGTAGTGAAGGTGTACAATTTATAAAATTTAATGATGCACCGTGGTGAATGGCAGATCTTCTCTTTATTGTATACAAATATCATTGTAGTTGATTTATTATCAAGTTTTCTTCCTTGTGACATTCTAGTATAGGGAAGTAGTGTAACATTTTTTTAGAATTAATTCATAATCCGTATAGAAACGAAGTTTTGGCGTGTGACGGATTCAAAAGTTGCGGTTATTACCATGAATAAAGCGGAAATCTTTTATTTAAAGCCTTTTTAGGCCGAAAGATTGTCGTTTTACACTCTCGAAAAAAAAAATATATATATTCTATATGTTATTTTAGCTCTATTTTATCAAATATTTAATTATTTTATTTAATAATAAAATCAGGTAAACTGATGTAACAAAGTGCCAGTATGTTTTTGTTTAATCAGTTATCATTGCAATTATGATATGCACGATATGCATTTTTACTTCCTCTGCCCGTACCATAGGTACTATAGGTAGAGGAAGTATTGTTTTCGACCCTAAAATTCGAAGTCGAGTTTTTAGCATATATACACGTTTCAAGGCCCCCTGAATCCAAAAATACTATTTTTTGAAACATGTCTGTGTGTGTGTCTGTGTGTCTGTCTGTGTGGAAGTTTGTTAACAGGCTAGCTCCGAAACGGAGAATCGTATGAAAACAAAATTTCGTATTTGGGTCAGATACCTTCTGAAGATGTGATTCGAAGATTGGCGACAAATTTCTCTTATTTTTAACGGGACTTTACATGAAGAAATTTTCGTTTTTCGCGATTTTCTCGAAAACGGCTCTAACGATTTCCTTTAAAATTTGCACATGTGTTCCTTTTACTGAGAGCTAAAACCTTTATTTGAAACTTTTTTTCGAAAAAATTCTCTGAGGGTAGTTACAAGCCACCCACTGTTCACCCACTGTTTGTAGAAATTTTGTCTTGCGTGATGAACAACTGAATACGCGCTCTTTCACGGCCTCTTATTCTATATAAGAATGTGAAGTGAGAAAGATGTATTGTTGGCCAGGTATAGAGTAAAGAAGTATCTGAGGGAAATATTCGATAAATTTCGGAAATTATTCTTTACGGCGGAAAGATCAATAAACGTCTGCAGTCACTTGTTCTTTTTTTTTTAAGTTTGTTATATAGCCTGCGCTTTTAGTCGCATCATTGAAAGAAGAGGTATTTATAGGATAATTAGCGTAAAATTGTCTTTTGCGATTCTGTAAAAGGATATGTGAATACTGCTAACTTTTATTTGGGCAGAGGAAGTTATGTGACTTTCACATCAGATTTTTTTAATTGATTTCCAAGTTAAGCTCCAGATTTATTAATTAAGCAGGGCTTACGGAAGAACAAAGGTCTAGTTTTTTTTTTAATCAGATTAAAATCGTCCAGCATCAGCTGTACTGTACAGATTTGTGATATCTTGACAATCGCACACTCACATAAAAATAAAAAAGTCAAATTTGTCGGCTCGGGATTTGAACCATTGAACTGCAGAATGTGAGTCCAAGACGTTACCATCTTGTCCACCAGGGTCAGATTAACAGTCTAGTTGGATAAGCGTATGTAAAGCAACAATGTTATTTGTCATAGCCAACTGCATTTTAATCTCCAAATCCTTATAAGATCTCAGTAAAACAATTGACTATGTTGTCATGATAACTGATTTGACTTTCATAAATTCTTTCGAATATGTATATTTACATAAAATAGGCACTAAATTGGGAATTACTCCGAAACCGTTCAACTGATTTTATCCAATATCAATAGACATGTTTCCATGGACATTATAAATGTGTACACCAAGTTTCATGGAAATCCGGTAAAGCATGTTTGAGTTACCGCGTCTTTAAAATAGACACTAAATTGGGTTTTACTCCGGTACCGGTCAACAGATTAGGTTCAAATTCAATAGGATACTTCTCTTGGACGTCACAAATGCGTATACAAAGTTTCATGAAAATCCGATACAGCGTATTTCAGTTATGGTGCCTTTCTAATATAATACTATTAAAATAGGCACTAAATTGGGCATTACTCCGGTACCGGTGAACCGATTTGGTTCAATAACAATAGGGTTCTTCCCATCGACATTATGAATGTTTATACAAAGTTTCATGAAAAACCGAAAAAGCGTACTTGAGTTATGGTGCGTACAGACGCACGGACAGACGGACAGACAGACAGACGGACAGACATTTTTCGTCCCCACACACAATCTCATAAAGTACCATACTGGCACTTAATAAAATGCTGAACTTGTAAATGTAGGCCTATTATTTCCGTTGTTCTAAGTGTTATTTTAACTTTTCTTATAAATAGTTAAGTTATAGGTGTTATAACTTAGGAACGATTTCTTGTTTAAGTTAGCATGTCTTACAGTGGAGTGAACAAATATGCTAACTAGTTTTTCAGTGCCAAAATAGCGCAAAATGTTATTTTCATTACTTTAATATATAAAAATTTTGTGGGGGTGAGCACTTAATCCTCCCTTTCTTGGGGGTAATACTCCCAAATTCCTCAGCTCTTTCGACCCTCCCCGAAATTATTTTCTGGCTACGCCAATGTTTTCAGTGCAAACTTTTTCTTATTTGAACGAAATGTTATTTTTTAATGGAAATCTCGAATTGTGGAAAGAACTATCTTTATGAAAGGACTGAAAGTGTAGGCTTTTAAAGTGGAATAAATATATATATATGATTCAGTAAAAATACAAATTCAGTAAACCACATGAATAATAATAATAATTAATTAGCAGGCATGCCAGTGGTATGATATAAGTGTAATAACTAGGAAAAAATACTTATTTCAATTGAAAAATATGGGTAGAGATATTCGTTGAAATTTTTTTTAGCTATAGCTTACATTAATTTAGCACTGAACCCCTTTCCTAGTGAGTATATTTTATATTTTATTTCAATATTGAAATAGCTGTATCTTGGTGCCCAGTATTTAAGTTATTTCCTTGATGTAGCTTAAAATGTAGGCCAGGGGTTAAAGAGTTTATCTAGTTTATAGGAAAGTTTTAATAGTGAACTGGTAAAAATTTTGAAAATCTTCAGGATAAATAGCCCCAAATCCTGTTGATGAATTGTTTTTGCAGAAATGTGCAATTTTTTCACAATATGAGCCGTACTGTCTTTTTAATAGAAAATATAGCTGAAATTGCATTTTGCTATGCAAATTAACACACAGATTAAACTTTTGTACCGTAATTTAACAGTATTTTTCAAACATTGCTCGTAATCAGCTTTTACTGCAAAAGAGGCACTAATGGTCTTGCGGGTCTGCAAGTACTGAAAATTCTACTTTTTTAAAAATGTTAATGTCTTTAAAATCGGTTTTTTGCTAAAACCGCATGCAACGGAAATATGTGTAGTGGAAGTAAGTCATTTCTGGACAAATAAATGTACATACCAGAACCTCAGTACAAAACCATCTAAACAGAAGGCTTTTATGGGGGTCGAGATTAAAATGGTTTACTTTTTTAAAGTTTAATATAGACAGATATCTGTGGGCTTCAATACAACAGACGACTAAATGGAATATTTAGACGGAAACGTTGCGCATCTTCCTTTCTCAGTTCCATTTTTCACATTTTCAAAACTCTTGAACTGAGACTGTAATATACGTACGTGTACTTTTCAGCATAATGCATCACAAACCTAACAGTTTAATTATCCATATATATATATATATTTATGAAACTAATGAACAACATGTAGCCCTAGCATACCTAGACTTGGTGAAATAGGGCTTCTTTAGATAGGATAATAATAATAATAATAATAATAATAATAATAATAATAATAATAATAATAAAGACAAAGGAAATTATGTTACGTTGAATTGATGAATATATTATTTCTGCTGTCATTACTCTTTGCAAGTGATTAACCCATGTCAAAGTACATTTACCTTGTACGACTGGAAAGAATGCGTTAATAAGTCGTCATTTCGATTGTTTTATTGTCAGAATTACATAAATATGGATATTCCGCATTTCCTTAGCATATTTGAAATACGACACTTATTGTATCGGTGTTTATCTTTAGTCTTACGTAAATTTCCTCCCTCAAAAGTAGGTTATTACTTATTACTTACCAGGTTAAAACTCAGTAATAACGACCATGGGAGCTGGCATGCTCGATGCCAGTTGTTTGGGAAATGCTGCTGCCTGCCAATAATTCGAAAGACGTGGATGGCATCGGCCAGGGTTGTAAGGCCTAAGATTTAAAGTTTCTCCCTCTACTCTCCCTCTCTCTTCACATCTCCCTCCATATCTCCCTCCTCACTTTTCCTCCCACATAACCATAGTACTGTACAGGCCCGACGAGAGGGAGGGGCAGCCGGGGCTGCAGCCCCGGGGCCCGGGTTCCAAAAGGGGGCCCGGCCGACCAGGTTTTATTTTTTACATACTAAATTTACTCTAAAATAAAATTTGTTATAAGTTAATAAACAGTTTAAGTTATTTTTTTTGTGTGTTTATTTTATCTGCATTGTCCCGTCGTATACCGGTATCACGGAATTAATCAGTTAATCTGAAACGGATTATTCTTGAAGAAAAATTTCTATTTTTGAAAAGTAGAAGCATAAATCCATTTGGACTCAACAGTAGGCCTCACTAGCGTTCGGCATTTAAAATCATAATTTTTAAAAGATTAAACTGGTACATACAGATAAAATTATTCCTAATTAGAACATTTTAATGCAGTTTTCCGTTTCGTGCCCAGTATCAGTTAACCGATTCGGTCCAAAATCAATAGGCTTCGTCCCATGGGCGTTATAAATGGTATACCAAGTTGTATGAAAATCTGATAAAGCGTATTTGAGTTATGGCGCTTACAGGCACATGGACAGACTGACAGACATTTTCCTGTCTTCCAAACAATCTCATAAAGCACCGGTACCATTCTGGCACTTAATAATTGTGTAATATCGTTACATAATCTTTTAGTTGCATACATTATAAAGGGCAAGTTGGGTAGAGAATTTAATATTTGACGGGGGCCCGGGAAAATTTGTCCCTGGGGCCCTTGCTTTCTTTCCACGGCCCTGGTACTGTACAGTACAGGCGAAGCCCTGTAATCTATCTCAAGATCTTTCGTCCACATAAAGAACATTAATTTAGTTACACTTATTCTTTCACCAAGATATGACTGGCAGGTCCCGATTTCAGTCATTTTGCACCCTGGGCAAATCTTTGTATAACCGCCCCTTTAATTTATTTACTTTTACCCCCACCTCCACCCCCTCAAAGTTATTGCTTTAACGTTATGTTTGAGTTTTACCCAAGTATCAACTGATAATAATACGATAGCATTTTATTGCTGCTAGTGGTCCAATCACTACTTAGGCTATACAACAATTTTTTTTCTAAAACAAATTAAATACTTTTGGCGAAAAATGCATGATTGCTATTGTAATTTCATTTACAAAAAATTGCCTAAAACTTTAAAATATTTTGTCTTTTAAATCTTACAAAAATATTAAATATATTTGGTAATTTTAAAACATATGCTAAATTACAATTATTTATGTTCATAAAAAGTACCGATATATCAAAGCCAATCTTGATAGAGCAAAAAAAAAAAAAAAAAAAAAAAAAAAAAATTGCATTATTCCTACTTTACAATGAGAATCAAAAGCTCAATCTAACATTTTTCATTGTTTCTAGTTTAATTCTTTTAAATTCAATTGCCATTTATTTTACAAATTTTAATATTCTCAAAAATTTGCCGCCGATTTATAAATCAGGACCTTCCCTCCCACTTTTTCTCTCTTAATAATGGAACGGTACTGTATGGACAAATTTATTTAATCTACCTCAGTATCTTTCTTTCATGAAAGAACATGCATTTAATCACACTCATTCTTATTCCACAGGCAGAAAGGAAACCTGCAGCTTAGAATTTACTCGAAGGTGTTTTTGGGGCGAGAAACACGCCTCTTAATTACATTGCCGATATAAGTGAGGAAAGTTGTTTTATAAAATGCTTTTTACTGGGGAGCTACGGTTTTGATCCCGACAAGATCATTGGGGTTTTCTTATATATTCATCTATAAACATACAGAGTGATTCTTCTATGAGCATATAGAATGATTTATTTATAAACATACAGAGTGGTAAGGTGTGTAAGTTCATTG
Source organism: Ectobius pallidus (assembly GCA_964059195.1). Lineage (NCBI taxonomy): Eukaryota > Metazoa > Arthropoda > Insecta > Blattodea > Ectobiidae > Ectobius > Ectobius pallidus. The sequence goes on along the minus strand of CAXKWD010000010.1, from coordinate 94,721,073 downwards.
TATTTCTTTTAAATGGTCTTGTCTTTCTTTTTTCTGTCGGGGTAGATGTAGTAAAGCAAATTTAACGGAAACTTTTCCATTTTATAAGTTTTTAATTGAAAGGAAAAAAATAATATGATATTAGGTTTGTTTGCATATAAGATTAACGCGTTCTTGCTGGTCGGCATGCTTACCCTAAGAACGCTTGGGTTATGCGATGACAAGAGCAGATCTCATGTACGTGTTGATAAGCTAGCAGATGTTTTGTTCTATATTGCGTGAAACCTTTCAGAACGTTCCATGAAAACGTAATGTAGTAAAATACTATCTTTATGGGAAAACTATTAGGCCCAGAGAAGAAGCAATTTGTTAAATATATTTTTATCCACTGTCAATATTTGCATTTTTACTCCTGTAAGCTAATTGATTTGCTAGACATGAGAACGGTGTTGTTAATATGGTAATTTGAATAATATAAATAGATTGGACTTTAATTGACCAGCAATTTCTTCAGGAAGGCTAATTACACAGTTTTAATTAATAAAATGCTAAAATGAACGGGTAAGTTCGCTGTTCTTTGTCCGATGGAATCATGCATTATTTCGACGCCTTTTGATGACAAAACGAAATGGAGACATGCTTTATCGGGTTAGGCTACTCTCGGTTCATGTATGTCACTCCACCAATATCTGCACTATAGTCATTGGTCTATAATAATATTAGATCTTTTAGTTTTTTATCTTTAACTTATATTATTACCCTACCAAAGGAAATAAGAGTAATCAATAATTCCGCAAAAACATGTTTTCATTCGAAATGCTACGGTTATTTACACGTGCACTTGATTCCGAAGTTCCATTTCGGTAGACAATTCTGATGGCTTTCTTCATAAGAAAGCCAAGGCCAATGACAGTTTTACACATTTAGGTAGATTGGTATTTAATATCACAATTAAGTTTGGATATGGTTAACCACACTTTTAATGAGTTCTTTAATGACCCAAATACCACAAGAAATTACCGAATGATTGGAATTAGCCTAATAGTAGAGGTGTAGTGCGTGTATTGTCAAATTGCGCAATAAATTACGTTGGAAGCATTTGCCACCTGGATTGTTCTTCGATTAGTGGTTTGATACAGAAGGAATGTTGTGGTATAACAATATTGCTGTTTTTAATATTCTGCTTAAGTTTTATTGTGAGTACGTGATACGACAGCTGTAATTCAGTATTGTTTTATTACTTTAGTATCACCATTGCAATACAAAAGGAAATCAGCTTATCTCAAAGTTCTTCTTACTTCTTCCCATTTGAATTTCAGCCTAGGCGAATTCGAATCATGAGGTCAGTCACTCAGAGGGTGTTTTTTAGGGGATTCCCTGCTGGCAAAGACGAAATCTGAATTTTAATTTGCTTAACACTTATCCCCAACGTTCTCATCTGCTGTTTTTTCATGTTTGCCCGATAACCGTCATACTGATAACGTCCGGAGAGGTGTGTCATGTAAAAAATATATGTGATCCCGAAATTTATGATTGCCTTCCTGCGATTGGCCTGTAATCCAACAGAAGGGGGAATAATAATAATAATAATAATAATAATAATAATAATAATAACAACAATAATAATGATGATGATGATGATGATGATGATGATGATGATTGATTCATTCACCATTGAGCAGTTCAGTGGTTTCTATAAGACACTTAAGATAAGAGAATGTACATATTAACGTACACTTAAAATGTAGCATTAACATCTATATTTAGATTTTTTTTTTCACTAGCCACCTAAAAAATACAATATACCTACCAATACTTAGCCTACATATAGGGCTGTTATGAGCGATTTATTGAAAAAAATCACTCTATGAAGACGATAGCTTTATGCAGTCTACATGAAATAATAGACAATTTATAATCTTCATAAACATCAATTTAGTCGTCATTTGTGTGTAGAATATAAAATTGATGTCATGTATTTCATCATGCTTTCATTATACTGTAAAAGTAGTGTGAAATGTATTCACTTTTATCATTAACCTGATTATATAGTCATCGAATCACACAATAAATGACGGCATTCCGGGAATGCTCATTCAGTTATCTCGGTTCACGTAAAGGTGCGAGCAAAGACTAAGTTTTTAGAAGCATTACATTATAATTAACTTCTAAACGTTTTCTACAAAAATTTCCAGATAAACTTCTTAGTGCAAGCAGCAGTGCACCACACTTTAACAAGTTGTTTTTATTGATAATTACGAAAAATATATCTTTTATGGGAGGGGGGGAATTGGAAGTAAGGGTAAGAGAAAACAGTTTAGACCATAATACAGCCTAAACTTTTTATGCTACATCACAGGCTTAGGTAAATGCTTAACTGCAATATAAAATATTGTTTTGATATGATTTTTGTTTTCGAGGCGTGCTATTGGCAGGCATACAGATAGATAGACACGTTTAAGTACACACAACTGTTCCTCAAAATAACACTTTTGGACACATGGGATTTCAAAACGAGTTTTCACGCTGGAAACTAGACTCCTACTTCAGAGTAAAATACCTACTCTGTTTATTGTAAAAAGTACCGTACTTATTCTGGTGAATAAGAGACGGTGTTCAAATCTTATAGTTCAAGGTTCTGTTTGTGTATTGTTCGCTGTATGGCCATGAATTTCACGCCTATTAGATAATATTGGAGTCCGCCACACCTCCCTCTCACACTTGTAGAATTTAATGGACAAACATTCCTGCTCTATATGTCGTGATTTGATCTACTAATGTCTTTGAAACCAATCTTATAAGCTATTACTCGACCCTGGTAGCGACTCACTTCACAGGTATAAACTTCAATAGGAATGAGGGTAATAAAATAATTGTTCTACTGTTTCTTTTTTTAACAAGGAGCATATATGTGGGAACATAGTCAAGATGATGTTCTGCTTGAAAATTCAATAATCTGTATACAGTAAAATATATTTTATAGGGTCACGGTGTCTATTTTTTTACCCATTTTGAAAAAAATGTAAAATAAACATTCATTTCAGAGGGATAATCACCATTTCTGGAGTTTTGATCTCTCTTGTCTGTCTGTCCGTCATTGTTCCCTTCTTTCTATAATCAGTTACTCTTTTTCTTTCTTTTATTTACTTTTAATTCTCTCATTCTTTCTTTTTCTTCATTTATTTTCTTATTTTTTGCTACTTACCATAACTTCTCACTCTTTCCCTTCCTTCCTTCCTTTCTTTCTTTTTGCTTTCTTTCTTCCTTTTTGCTTCCTTTCTTTTTGATTTCTTTCTTTCTTTCTTTCTTTCTTTCTTTCTTTCTTTCTTTCTTTCTTTCTTTCTTTCTTTATTTCTTTATTTATTTATTTATTTCTCCTTCCTTTCTATCTTCTTTCTGTTTCTTCCTCTTCTCCCTCTCTCTTTCTTACAACACACGCACAGACACGCACGTACGTGTACAAACTCTTCTTACATTGTATGTGCAGATGCATAAGTTTAGATAATATTATTCTTCAAGTCAGTAAAGGCCTGCCTACATTTTAGAGTAGGTCTATAGTGATGTCGGTACAATTAAGTTGAAAATTGCTATTAGCAACACTGGTTTGATAAATCTTAACTTGTAGTGTTTTAAACCCGTATTTTTAACCTGTCATTCCGAGGTCTGCAAGCAGAAATATGCAACCGGTTCACAAAAAACACAGTAAATGCCAATTTCAAATAGAGGGAACTATAAGCAATCGTATTATATTGAGTTTTTTTTTCCGAACGACCAGTTTAAAATTGACATTTAATCGTTTTGTAAAATGGGCAAATGTCCTTGTTGACCTTCGTGTGGTAGCCAAATTATTGTCATTTCGTTATTGATATAGAAAGGTTGAATAGTAAAAATTCTAAAAGAAACCCGCCACAGAATTTATGAGTTGTAATTATAGCGTGTGTTTAGTTCGAAGAAAAATGTTGAGAATAACAAAATCATAAAAATTAATACAGTGAGTCCCACGCAAGAGTTGGCCAATCATGCGGGATTCTGCGTCGCGGCGGCCCCTGCTCTAACTCCCGAGCGATCGGGTGAAATATCTACGCTAATAAAGCCGCTGACGGTGTAATGATTCAGGTTCTCACATTTACAGTTGGAATTACAATGAAAATAACCACATATCTCATCACAAGAGATGTTGGAAATGTCCTCTCCTTGCATCCACATAATACTGGCATCTTTTCAGGAAATTTTCTTTCACGCACACAAGTTCAGCTACCGAAATAGAGTTAATTTTTCTTGTGATATTGTCTTTAAGTTCTTCTAATGTAGGGGAAATTGACCTGTACACTTTATTTTTCAAGTTTCCCCATAAATAATAGTCATATACTGTTGTGTGTGTGTATATATATATATGTGTATATATATATATATACTATATGTATGTGTATATATACATCCTTCTATGATGTCTTCTGTGTCATTTTAATATGGGTGCTACAAAATAGCGACTTTGCTGTAAATATGAGTGTTATTGAACTTTCTTCAACTGAATTTCTTGTAATGAAAGCCAGGGAAAAATACAAAAGCCGATGATGATACGTAGTTCTAAAAAAAATACAAACACATTCCGTAAACGTCTGATCGTCGTTGTTGTGTTTTATTTTCCTGCAGCATTTGCAACATGTTCAAATATTGCAATGATTAGTTCCCACGTCGATTCCTTCATTCTCTATTCTTTCCTCTTACTCTAAAAATCGGTTCTTCCCTCGTCCGTTTACTTCTTTCAACATCAGATTCCATTTTTGAGGTGTTAATGATAGATTTAGTAAATTTATATTTCTTGCTATAAGTAACTTAATAATAATTCTTTATGATTTAGATTTTACTCTATCCACCTTTGCAGATGACGTTAATTAGTATGGTCATTTAAAACTCATTAATTAGAAACCCCGATCCAATTTAGACCAATTCGTCTGATGGTCTACACAGCATGCTTTCGTTTGAATTTATCTACCTCTACTGTACTGATCTTTAAGCCATTACTTATTGGTTTTTATTATGCCAATACCGATCTTGGCGCCTGACAAATCTGAAGGCTGGAAGGACCGCTATTCACTCACCTCGTAACCTTTAAAATATGTGGGTCAGAATTGATCAAATCATCAGGTTGACTGACTGCCAGGGGTTAAAGTTCAAGTTAATTGAATCTGATTAATAATAACTTTTAAAGACTAATGAAGACAGGGTTGTCCAGATTTAAAGAAGAGACGAGGCACACTTAATAGGCATGTGAATGACGTTTTGAAGTAAAGTATAAAAATATTTGGCCCTGAATATGATTAGAAACCTAGCATGAATTATAAATTAATAATATTTTCCTGTCGTCACATACAATGCACTTATGCTTCTCAAAGACCATGCGCTGATACAACTCTTTGGAACACTGGGAAGTGAAATGGAAGCAGTATGTAAAGTTGATAGCCTAATATTTCGTAAGACGGATGCCACTAATTGGAATGCCCATTGGGGCATCTTTAGTCCATTAAAGGAGCTCCTTGGAGGGCAGAAGTTCAAGTCTGATGATGACATCCAGTCGGCGGTGCATGAGTGCCTACTGTGTCAACCAGAATAATTTTTCTCATGCGGTATTGAAGCACTTCCTATCTGATGGCATAAGTGCATTGAACTGAGAAGGAACTATGTAGAAAAATAATGTACAAGCAAACATTCTTCCCGCAGTAAAATAGTGGGGAAAAAATTAATTGCTGTTTTCATTTGAGCCTCCCTCGTATGTATTTATTCTAGTACAATTTTCACTTTACAATTCGTGTGCTAATTTGTAGAATCCGTATTAGAAACGTAGAAGCTTTAAGCAGTTAATTCTCTTAAGCTACTTGATTTCTCTTGCGCTCATCTTGCATCCAACAGCTTAGTTTGTATGAAGGAAGGATACAGTAACAAACAGAAATTCGTGATGTGGAGCTGACGAAAGTATCGACAGATACACGAATGGAGATTTATAGTGTTTGTAACGTAAATACACTTTAACAGGTGTATTACTTGTTTTCAACTTTGATCTTTCCATCTTCTTGTATTTGCCGGTAGCTTCGTGGCTGGACCGGTGATATAAATGTGAAGTAAAAGTAAGAGTGGCGTAGAAAATATATTGCTTTTTATTTAACGAGGCGTATGTTTCTAAGAAGACGTCAGTGTTAAATCTTCTTTAAGAAACAAACAGTTAAGCAATGCATTGCCACATGCACTTTTTCTTTGCTAATCCCTTTATATTCTTGATCATGCTCCTACGCAGGTAAAACTACGAGGCGCGTCCTGAAAGTAAGTTTTCCTGGGGCCGTTTGCAGAAACAAAACGCAATTTCATGGACATATATATTCCAAGAGATACAGCAACGTATTGCTATTGCCACCAGAACTGAAACATTTGTCATACTGTGGAACCGACTTTTGAACACCTGTGTCGTAGAAGACTGCCGCCAGGAATTTGAACCACTGTGTGACAAACATCTCCGCCTTTCTGTCATTCTCTGTCATTTCTTTAGGTGTAGGAAAAGATAAAAATCACTGGGAGCGAAGTCCGGGTTGTAGGGTGGATGTTTAAACACCTCCTAGCAAGTTTCCTGGAGAAGTTCGGCTGGGAGGTGTTTAAACATTTACTCTAAAGCCGGGACCTCGCTCCCAAGTGGTTTCCATCTTTTCCTACACCTCATGAAATGACAAAGAATGACAGAGAATGACAGAGAGGCGAAGGTGGTTGTCACACGGTGGTTCAACTCCCAGGCGGCAGACTTCTACGAGACAGGTATTCAAAAGTTGGGGCCACGGTAAGACAAATGTTTCAATTCCGGTGGCGAATATGTTGAAAAATAGCTGAACACTTCCTGTATCTGTTGAAATAAATATTTCCTTGGCATTTTGTTTTCTTTCTGTAGAAGGCCCCAAGGAAAGTTACTTTGTGGAAGCGCCTCGTGGATTTAGAACATTCGAGAACAAAGTGTTGAGAAAGATGTTCGGACACAGCAGTATGAGCTTACAGTGCAAAGGAGAAAGCTTCATAACAACGAAATTCAACGTTCATATCACTTATCACATATCCTTTTGGAAATCAGGCCGAAGAAGATAGGTAGGACATGTAGCTCGTTTGGGAAATATTGTAGAAAAGCGACAGGTCTACCGTATTTAAAATGTTAATGGATGACAGAAGTGTTGATTTAGCCATTTTGGTAAAAAATGCGATTTTTGGATTTTAGTGTCAAAAATTCAAGCATACTCTAAAGTACACTTATGAAAAATTGTATGCCGTTTGGATGCATGGAACAGGTGTTGCTGACACCATTTTTTAAACAACGCGCTTTCAACTTTTACTGCCTGCAGACTGTATTCGCCTTTTTCTCAGCTTCAATTTTCATATTAATTATTTAGCCACATTCAAAATCTCTCTTCTCCTACAGAAGTAGAGGTACAGCTAATTTTTTTTACAATGTACTTTAGAATGTGTGCAGAAAAATGTCTAGCAAGATTTTCTGTATAGGCTTGAGTTCTTTAAAAATATATTTAGCATAAGTCCAGGGCAGTTTTTTTCATTTTTCTGGGTAAAATATATTTTAAAACAAAAAGTATAAACGACATAAAATGTCCATCAATAAATTTGTAAAGCAAGCATCAAAGAATATTACATAAACAAATACCGGTTCATATTTGAAAATCTGTCGGAGGAGAAACCTATCAATTAAATTAATTAATACAAACAAACCAGATATTACTATGGAATTTTAAATCTTAATTTGAGTTTACATTTAAATTAAATGTGTAAAATTCCAAGTTTCTAGGACAAGTAGTTTAGATAACCATTCTCAACACTTCGATCTTTCCTTAAGGAGAAAACCCTGTACGAAAAGCTGGACGTAGGGGAGAGGACAATATGAAGTCTTATCAAAGAGAATTACAGTGGAACTAGCAGCTTGGACAGAAGAAATAGGAAGCTGAAAAGAGGGAGAATGTTTATTGCTTCGGTGTTGAATTTCCGAGTTTTTTATTATCAGTAAGTTAGCGGTGTAGAGATGAGAGGTACTCGTACTGTCTGAAAGCTGGAATGATTTAGGACAGAATGCGCGAATTTGTGAAGTTGAACGAAAACTGCATCCCAGCGGTTTGAAAGATTCAAGTTGGGGTGATGTGTTGATAATTTCCTCACATTACACGAACAAAGAGTTGGGATTTTTAATCTGCAAATTGACGGACTGATAAAAATCTCGTTTAACACTGAGCAAGCGAATTTGTATTGAAAGCAACTAACAAAAATTTAAGAACATGCAGTCAATCTAGAACATTTCCTCGGTGGATAATAGAAAACCGTGAGACTAGTTTGGTTACTTACCTATTTAAACTTAATTATTTACCTTAAATTAATATTATCTATATTAATAAAAGGAAGTGTGTGTCTTTCCTCCTGTCTGTCTGTCTGTCCGCGATGCCCAGCGAAATCTACTCAACGCAGAGATCTGAAATTTTAAACATAGGTGGACTGAAGGGTCGGAAAATGCACCTCGAAGCCGGAATTTTAATTTTGGCTTTCGTTCGTGAGTTATGAGTGAAAAACGGGCAAAAAACGTGCATTTTTTGCGTTTTCGAAACATCGGTTTTCAGTTATACATTTCAATGTCAAATCAATTACAGTTGGCTTTAGCTATTTTTGTCATACCTTAGAAATAAATCTTTCGCGATCGCTTGAATGTTGTAAGCCCTAAATATGGTCAAATATTGATTTATTTGGACGAAACTCACTATACAGGGGTTTTCTGGGCCAAGGAACTCGAATCTGAGGTCGCTTTTACCAGGCGAACCTATCTAATCGTGGTATGTAGTCCACGTGATTTAGGTGTTTTTAATTTTTGAAATAATTATCGCGGGCGAAACCGCGGGCACATGCTAGTGATTAATATATCTCTCTCACCCTCTCTCTCTGTAGTCATGATTTTGTGTTCAATGTAATTTTATTCTGGTTGAGTTGCAGTTAAAATAAATCTTCAAATAAATAAACAAATAAATGAATAGTATTTCACTCTCAGTAATTCTTAGGATTAGACGCGATGGAATATTGAAGATCTAACAATATAGGTCATGGAAACCGTGGGTTTCCAAGATTTTGAGGCTTCCAGAATTTTAGACAGTCGGAACATGAAGATGGTAAGATTGTAAGAGATAGATTTTTTCTGTTTCAATTGTCTGGCCCTTCTATAGGAACGATTAAAAGATAAAAAAGTATTTTCAATTTATAATTTTAAGTTGATAGGCCTAGGTCCATACTTGGTGTTTAGATAATAACAAAGCACTGGAGTTGATAAAAGTTGCGACTAAGAAAATTGGGCGGGGAGAAAGTCTCAGGAATTTCAAAAGTACATTCAACATTTTTATAAGTTATTGTAAAATAGTTGCAATTCATAGATTACAGCACTAGGTTTTCTTTTTCTTTTTGGTTTCTAGTAATGTGTGTTTTTTTCCCCAGTTGTAGTTTATGGCTCAATGTTGTTGACGCTTAGTGTTCACTCATTGTACTTGTTTATAATAGTCAACACGCTTTTATTTGTATTTAACTATAGCCCTAACTTGCTGTAGTGCAAAATAGGGCTGCAATAAATGGATATTCAATAATAATAATAATAATAATAATAATAATAATAATAATAATAATAATAATAAAAGTCCCTCAACTGGATAGATCTACCACTATTTGTGTTTAATCCCTATTAAGTAGGCCTAAATGTTGTGCTATTTCATTCTTATAGATTCAAAGTTTTTCTAGAAAATATTTTTGTTTATCTTAATTAAATATTTCTTATAAGTCATAACTAATTTCTTAATCGCAAGAGCTGTTCCCAGAGTTCGCTTGCAAAGGCTTCCCCTGTTGTCACGATTATCCTTGTTTCGCTCTCGTTAAATCACCATGAATTACTTCATATGTTGTTGCAGATAGTTAAAATTTGAAGAATAAATCTTGGATGCTAGAACATAAATAATACATCCCCGGCCTCTTTTCAAACCGGTGAAGCCTCTTATTAGGTTGGTTCTTATTGCTAAATCACAGAAAAAACATCTTCATGGCTTGGCAATAAAAGGAAATGCAATGCGATGGATGTCGTGATACACTTAAACCATATATTAAATGACAGCCATTATTTATGCGTTATCTGATGTTGCTGATCAGGCTTGGGAAAGCCGGCTTCAGCAGGGATGCTTGAACTTTGAAACTGTTTTTATTATGACATCAGCACTATCGGCTACAGAGCACTGTGATTAAAGCACTTATTATGTATTTAATGTTGTCTGTAAAACATGTTTTGTTCGATTGTCCTATGTTCGAAACAAAAAGACTCCAGCTAAATTTGCTTTTTGAAGATTGTGACGAAATTTCCATGTGTCAAAAAATTTTCACGAAGCAATGTTATTAGATCATTTTATGCAGTATCTAACATATATTCACAACCATATGTAATTCATATTCCATATTTTACTATATAATTGCTGTGTAAACTATAACCCTAACATACCTTTTCTAGCAAAATAGGGTTCATAAAGACTTGGAGATACAATAATAATAATAATAATAATAATAATAATAATAATAATAATAATAATAATAATAATAATAATAATAATAATAATGTCTGTTAAATTCATTTCATGATTTTGAACTCCCCTCGTGGCATTACCCATATGAAAATTCTTAACAGGAACACTGAAGAAGCCTTAGTATTTTGTAATCGAGGAAACGCATGAAAAATTACAAGAACACAAATGTAAGTTAAACATTTCGATGCACATAAAATCAATGCTTTCATACTTTTAAAATCATGCTATTATTAACATATACCTTACAGGGAACATTCTGTCTTGAAACCTCAAAGGCATAAGTGAAACTATAAAACATCTGGTATGAAGCACATAACTTCCTCTGCCCCCAAAAAGTTTTGTCTTTTAGTATAATATATAATGTATGATATTCTCTTTATGTAAGTTAGTCATCAAAATGAAGAGAATGTCGTCACCACATCGCATCGCCTCTCCGTAAGATACACAACTCAAATAAAATCTGAATAATACACTCACTTAACTTGCTCTACCCAAAGCATGAGCAATACAGCTTTCTCACTTCACATTCTGATATAGAATAAGAGCCCATATTTCAGCCATAAGCAAAGCTTTATTGTTCGCCAGGTAAGAGTTGTGTTGAGTTTCTACAAACAGTAGGTGGCTTATGATTAGCCTGCAGAATATTTTTACGAAAAAAAGTTTCCAATAAAAGTTTTAGCTCTTAGTATAAGCCCCTTATGCACAAAATCGTTAGAGCCCTTTTCATGAAAATCGCGAAAAACAGAATTTTTTAAATGTAAAAGTAAGAGAAAGTCGACGCCAGTCTTCCTGTCAATTCCCATAAGATACCTAACCCAAATACAAAATTTTGTTTTCATTCGTTTTTTCGTTCTGGAGCTAGGCTGCACAGACACACACACGTTCCTGAAAATAGCATTTTTGGATTCAAGGGACCTCAAAACATGTTTTTATGTTAAAAACTTGACTTCGAATTTCGGTGTTGAACACAATATTTCTTCTACCTATAGTACCCTACCCATGGTACGGGCAGAGGATTTAAAAATAATTATGAACTTTAATTCCCCCACATATATAAATTTACCCTTTAAACTCTAAATGCATCCAGCATTTTTAAGAGCACTTGCTGAACTGGTACTAAATACATTCAGATGTTCACCCACGCTTTCAATCAAAAGGAAAAGGAACACATGCGCATCGGAGGGAAATTTATGCAGCAAAGGATCGTTACTGAGAGAAAAGTTGCAAAACAGAAAGCTATCTCATCAGGTGAACGTGTTTAAATGAACTTCTAATGGCGTGCTAGTCTATTCTTTCTAATCAGAGATGCAACCGGTTTGACTTGTGACATTATCTTCATGCACCTTATTATAGAGATGTTTTTCGTGCATTTCCGTTAGGTTACATGAGAAACAGGGTGTTCATCTTACTTTGTAAGCTCTTGTAATGCTAATAAGTTGAGGTTGTGTAAGGTATAGATAAGAGGGTATCGGTGGTTACATATGAGAAAATCGCACAACCAATCTGTGAATTTTAATTTTAAGTTAAGAGAGAATGTGTACGAAAAGAAATGATTCTGCATTCGGTTTTAGGCTCATGTAATTACAAAGTGATTCCGTTAACAAGCTGTAGTTCTGTTTTTAAAATAATAGGTTAAGTTTTATCACATGACGCATACATATAGGCTAACTACTAAAAATAAAATTCTTGCTTCCCCCCCCCCCAAAAAAAAAATCAAGTATACTTAGCGGTTTGAAGAATTTAAGTAAACTCAACTTGGCTGCACAGCTTTCTGCCACATGGACTAATTATTACCAAAAACGTTTTTGATTTGCCTTATAACGAAAGATGGATGCATTGTTTTAATTCCCGTGTAGTCGTTCATGGACAATGTAAATAAAAAACTAATAAAAATATTGCAATAAACTATTTATTTATATCAGAGAGAGAGAGAGAGAAAGAAAGAAAGAGAGACAGAGAGAACTCTGTTTGAAATGATGGCTAAATTTTTATTATTATCTCCAGAATATTAGGATTAATAATTTAATGAAACACAATGTTGCATACTCTAATAAACGGACAAGTTATATTTTTTGTTATAAATTTAACAATATGTTAAAATCTATTTATTTTTATTTATCCAAAATGGCATCAGTTCATTTCATGACTGACCACAGGGGTCCTGAATACGGGTACTGTATGCCTCAGTATTACAATATTAACAATATACAATATCAATAGCATAAGAATGCAATTAGGATTTACTGATTTAAGCGTCTTAACTCAGCTGGAGGAGATTTCCGCTCTATTAAATTATTTAGATTTATTCCTGCAACACCTGAGGCTGCCAATGCTAGAGTATCATGCCATAGATTTTATTAGGCCTATCGAACAACAATGATAATCATGATTGTTCAGAAAATTGATTAATTTGGAAAGCATTTTTATTTTTAAAAAGTACAAAGATAGAGAGTTCTATGAGGAAAAAATTATAATGAACTAGCGTGTGCCCGCGGCTTCGCACGCGATAATTATTTCCAAAATTAAAAATTAAGAGCATAATAGTTAAATCATTATATTTATTAACACCAAAATCACGTGGACTACATACCACGATTAGATAGCGTCGCCTGGTAAAAGCGACCTCAGATTCGAGTTCCCTGGCCCAGAAAACCCCTGCATAGTGAGTTTCGTCCAAGTCGAACAATGTTTGACCATATTTAGGCATATATTGAATATCCCTCTTCCGTGTAGGTTGAAAATTTCATACGTCTGTGGGACTTGATATTCTAAACAAATGAATCGTCAAGGATGGACCTACAAAATCAAGCGATCGCCCGCGATAACTATTTCAGAAATTAAAAATTAAGAGCATAATAGTTAAATCATTATATTTATTAACACCTAAATCACGTGAATTACATACCACGATTAGATAGCGTCGCCTGGTAAAAGCGACCTCAGATTCGAGGTACTTGGCCCAGAAAACCCCTGTATAGTGAGTTTCGTCCAAATCGAACAACGTTTGACCCCATTTAGGCGTCGCGTGGTAAAAGCGACCTCAGATTCGAGGTACTTGGCCCAGAAAACCCCTGTATAGTGAGTTTCGTCCAAATCGAACAACGTTTGACCATATTTAGGCCTATATTGATTATCCTTCTTCTTATTATAATAATAATAATAATAATAATAATAATAATAATAATAATAATAAAATCAGGTAAACTGATTTAACAAAGTGCCAGTATGTTTTGTTTAATCAGTTATGATTGCAGTTATGATATGCAGAATATAAAAAAAAGTCAAATTGGCCGGTTTCGGGATTTGAGCCATGGAACTCCAGAATGTGACGCCAAGACGTTACCATCTCAGCCACCTGGGTCAGTTATGGGATAAACGCATTTAAAGCAATAGTGTTGTCATAGCTAACTGTATTTTAATTGCCAAAGCCTTAGAAATCACAGTAAAACAAAAGGTTATGTTGTCAAGATAACTGATTTTCATTTTTTTAAATAAATTCTTTCGAATGCGTATATTACCATAAAATAGGCACTAAATTGAGCATAACTCCGAAACAGGTCAACCGATTTTATCCAGTATCAATAGACGTCTTCCCATTGACATTATAAATGTGTAAACCAAGTTTCATAAAAATCCGGTAAAGTGTATTTGAGTTACCGCGTCTTTAAAATAGACACTAAATTGGGTTTTACTACGGTACCGGTCTACCGATTTGGTCCAATATCAGTAGACTTCTTCCCATGTACATTATAAATGGGTATACACAGTTTCAAGAAAATCCAATAAAGCATATTTGAGTTATCGCGACTTCTTATATATTAACATAAAATGCACTAAATTGGGCATTATTCTGGTACTGGCCAACCGATTTGGTCGAATATCAATAGACGTCTTTCCATGGATATTATAAATGCGTGTACGAAGTTTCATAAAAATCCGAAAAAGCGTATTCGAATTATTGCGCCTTTAAAATATACACTAAATTTGGTTTTACTCCGGTACCGGTCAACAGATTAGGTTCAAATTAAATAGGGCACTTTTCATGGGCGTCATAAATGGGTATACCAAGTTTCGTGGCAATCGGATACAGCGTATTTGAGCTATGGCGCCTTTCTAATATAATCTATTAAAATAGGCACTAAATTGGGCATTACTCCGGTACCGGTGAACCGATTTGGTTCAATATCAATAGGGTTCTTCCCATGGACATTATAAATGTGTTTTCAAAGTTTCATGAAAATCAAAAAAAAGCATATTTGAGTTATGGTACGTACAGACACACGGATAGACAGACAGACGGACAGACATTTTTTCGTCCACCACACAATCTCATAAAGTACCATACTGGCACTTAATAATAATCCTCTTCGGTGTTGGTTGAAAATTTCATATATCTGCGTGCCTTGACATGATAAACAAATGAGTCGACCAGCGTGAGCTACAACATTCAAGCGATCGTAATGGTTTTATGTCAAAAATAGCCAAAGCCTACTGTAATTGATTTGACATTGAAATGTGTAACTGAAAATTGATGCTTCGAAAACGCTAAAATACACGTTTTCTGCCAGTTTTTCACTCATAACTCAATAACGAATGCAAAAACTAAAAATGTAATATGCCAAAAACCTTCCCGGGAATGTACTCAACAACTTCCCAAAGTTTCATGGCGATCGGATGAATGGTGTAGTAATGCATAAAGGACACACACACAGACACACAGACACACATACATTCATTTTTATATATATAGATTATTCGAAGTTTTTGTCAAATATAAACGCAAATGACGGACCGCACAGAAAATAAATATGATAATAGTTATTGCATTAGGTCTCTATACAGCTTAGCCGAGGTCTTTCATTCTTGATTTTGATGAATCCTCTTGATAATAATTATAAGAACCACTACAAGTACGCCTATTAAATGTTGTATTTTTTTGTTTGAATAGTGTCCGATGTAAAGCCCAAAGAGATTGTTATGGATGTGGTAATAATATAATAATTACGTGCTCTTATCGCTTGACAAATTTCAATAAAATTACTGCTTAGAGGCGAGAATAACTTTCAGGCGTTAAGAGCAGTAGCCTTTATGACTAGGCAGGTTATGTAACCACTTGCATTATCACGCTCATCTGAAGATTACGAAGTTGTATAATATCTTATTAATTGCAGTTGTATGTATACAGATGCTACAGTGCGGCCTAAATACCTAGAAGTATTACTCATCAATTTTATGAGCATTTCAATACCTGTAAGATGATATAAACTTATTTCTTTTTAGCGACTGATTGTTGTTGAGTAGGGATTTAAAGGGACCCAGATTCATTTTTCAGTATTTATTTGAACTTTCCTGATTTGGGAAGTCTGGAACGGGCTGCACTTAGCCTCGGGAGGATACGTGATTAAACATGGCTCCAGTCAAGGAGATCGCCCTTAATTGCCGAGGGAATTGGCTCGGGCCACATGCATCGATCGTGTAAACTATCACTGACGCCAGAAGTAGACTATAACAAACTATAAATAACGTCAGATAGGCTAAGTTTTGTTAACAGATGTTCTTGAATCGTATTGACCGAGCTTTACAAATTATGTTTATTGTTATAAATCCAATTTACATGGGAGTATAAAGTTAACAGTATGCGTTTCGTAATATATGTAGGTCCTACAATATTCTGTGAGCGGTATAAAACACATGAAGCTGAAATCTCTCTCTATATAAGAGGTTTTGTCCTGACTTAATGACTGACTGACTGACTGACAGAGAATCAACGTAGAGCCTAAACTATAATAGGTAGAGACTTGGAATTTGACAGTACCTTCGTTTCATAATGTAAGTGCTCACTAAGAAAGGATTTTGGAAAATTTTTATTTTAAATGCAAAATATCAAATCTTTTAGAGGAGACAAAAAGATACCTTTTTGCTCAGAATTATCTAATCCAAATCACATTCCATGTCAGTTCACATAATAAAAGTGTATTATTGGCAGTGGTCAAAGGTAGCTTTGGAAATAAATGAAACGGGACTTGAACAAATCAGAGAAGTTATCGATATAATTCATGGTATAAATAAATATTGAAGAATGAAATCCACGAAAATATGCACAACGTGCTGCAGTCACATAACGTTCTCTACCCTGGACATAGAGAATACCATACATGGGCGTACGGTGACATTTTGTTCGGGAGGGGTTCAACGTAAAGTCGTCTCACATCTATGTCCTTGCGCACATTGTAACTTAATCCTTTTTTAAAAATAACTAAATAGTTGTATTGTGATCAATAGGGTTCGGATGTTTATGACTTGTCATTGTTTTGTCTTGGCCTCCATTATCGCCACAAACACAAATTAAACATGAATTGCACGCTTGTTATCCTAATCGGACCGTTTTTATTTTGCCTATAAAGTCATATTTTGTTCTTTTTGTGGTCTTGGTCATATTTTGACCATATTATCAATTTAACGTCATATTTCAGTTATAAATTCGGTAAAAGAGCACAATTATACAATGTATGTAGGCTACTACATGGTCGAGCTAAATTTGAAATTTATTTATTTAATTAATTTAATTTGAATGCCAAATTAAAAGAAACTTGAATTTTAAAATTATTGCAATTGTTCATATTTTATAGGGACACGCAAGGCCTACAAAATACCATGAGTATTTGGAGCTGATGAATCGAGCAAACAAGAGCAAATTCTAAAAGTTCTTTACAAGTAAAACTGTAAACAAGAAATGTTAAAAAGTAATTGTCTGATTGAATTCATGTGATGTAAAAATTTAGTATCTTCAAACGTTTTAAATTGGAACATTTATTTTTGAAAATACGTTACTTTTATTGGGTCATATGCAGTATTTCTGGGTCATATTTAGTCATTTTAAGGGCATATTTTCAGTCATATTTTCCACTTTTATATGTCATATACATCCGAACCCTAGTGATCAATAATACACTACGTATTCAATTCAATTTTCAATTCAATATATTTACAGTCATAAACATCCAGTGGTGCTATAGACATTGTCAATACAGAAAGCTACAATAATATACTAGGCCTATATCTACACATGTAAACTTACACTTGTCTGAGCATCAGAAAGTTACATGCCTATTTATTACTGAAATATAGAATTCTTCAATTCTATACAAAGGGTTATCAGTCAGCCAACGGCGTAACACACAATTAAATCTGCTATAACTACTATTGTGAGCTTCACGATCATTAATATGCAACACAGTCTTTAAAACTATTTTTCTTGAGGTTTCTGTCCATTTCCTGTTTAAACTAGAGTCTATAAATAAAAACTTTCTTTTGAAAAATTATCACAATACAGTAAGGTATATAGGGAATGATTTTAAAGTCATCTAAAACTTCACCGGTGTAAAAGTCCCAGTAATTCCGATTACGTAAATATGATTTTGTGATGAGCTGCGTGTTGACTTTACGAACAGGTTGATGGATTTCGGCGGAGTATTCCAGTTGTATAATAATTATTGTATCGTGGATTTGCTAGACGTGGAAATTATGATATATGAAGGGCAAGGAACTAATAACTAAGTGCTGACATTCTTATAAATCATGTTTTGAACATATTAAAATAACCTGTGCTGTAATTTAGAGTTATTTGGAAAATGACATTAATTAATAGATTTTTATAAAGAGTATATTTTTCCTTCTTTTCTCGTCTTGAAAAATAAATAAATTTATGACTTTCATTTTTAAATGACTCAGACTTTGATGAAAAGCAGTTCATAGTTTTTGCACGAAAATAAACTCAATTTATTTATGAATGAATAAATACATTTTAAATATCTAAGGTCTATTATACAAAAGGATGCAACAACAAATTTAGAGATTCAAAGAAGAATAACGGATGGGAAGAGAATTATACGAATGCTAAATTCAATCTTAGCGCCTTTATCCCTTGAGTAGACTACACGCAGTACACCGCTGCAGGAGAAGTGGCCGGTCTAACTCGTTAGGGGTACATTGCTCGCCTGGCTTGCTTCAGGGAAATACAGATTACTGTAATTATTCTACAGATGTACAAGTAAAAAAGTCCACTATGCTTTTCAACACTGCAGACGGCCTCAAGGTTTTCTTGCTCACGGGCAATGTTGAGCACATGGGCGTAAGGTGAAATTTTGTTCGGGAGGGGTACAATGTAAAGTCGTCTCAACTCCATGTCCATGCGCACATTGTGAATTATTACTTTTAAAATTACTAAACAGTTGTATTGTGATAATTAATACACTGTAATAAATTAATATGCAGCTCATTCTTTGAAACTCTCGTTTAAGTTAGAGTCTATAAATAAAAACTTCCTCTTGAAAAATTATCATAATACTGTATGGTGCGTAAGGCACGTTTTTAAAGTCATCTGTAATTCCACCGGTGGAAAAGCCCGATTAATGCCGATTACTTCATGATAATTTTGTGATGAGCTCGTGATTACTGTTGGCTTTACAAACAGGTTGATGGATTTTGGCGGGAATATTCGAGTTGTCGTTTGAAAGATTCCAAAGGGATTTTTGTTTACTAGTAATACATCACTGTTATTAAGCTGAAAAACTATCAACACCACGAGGTTTTGAAATTTGAATCTCAAATAAATTACGATAAATCTTAAATAATGCTTTGATATGTACGAAATTGTAAAATGTGTAACAACCGGATCAGATTTTTTAAAAAAATATCATTCCATGATTTATAATCTTCAAAATATTACAGATATTTCGGGAGGGGTTTCAACCCCCCCGAACCCCCCCCCTTACCGTACGCCCATGATACCATACGAGGTATGGTAATATGTATATTATTATATCGCAGGTTTTTGGGGAGGGATGTATGAAAGTGATATTGAATTTCTTTTTAATTTCATCCCCGAAAACGGTTGTATGGTAACATGAGAGTGAGAAATAAAATATTCCGCAAAGACAATACAATTTCGTGTTCCGGAATTTATGTTTCTAGAATTTGAAAATCGAAAGTCCTTCATAAGTTAATTTCGAATTACAAACTACAAACTACAAACCCCGGGCGACGCCGGACCTTTTAAGCTATTAAAAAAATAAGTTAAAATAGAGAAATATTGTGCTGCAACAATTATAATTTTCTTAATAGTTGACAATCAATAGTTGGATGGCCTACTGTAGGCCTATAGCCATAGATCCCGAACTGCTGATATGGCCTCGATGTTGAAAGGAGTATAAATACAGTAGACTTTAAAAAAAATCTTAGGTGATAAATTGATTGGAAAATTAAATGATGGGTATGATTATGCATTCCGTACAACTTGTAGTCATCATGGTGTTTCAATTTCCAGCTAGAAATTTTATCTGAGCGTTTGTAGACAAAAAGTTGGGTGTAAGAAAATTACCCTTAATTTTTTATTTAATTAAAATATTTTACCTCAAAACTCCGGAATTCTTTCATGGATACTATGTATAATATTGGCTATCTAATGGAAAAATTAAGACAGCAGCCGTTCGAATGTACAATCTCGGGGTAAAAGTACTGCATCCACGCTTTGCCCGAAGGTATTTGAGTGCACTTTTCACATCCGCTGCACTGTAATAATATACAATTAAGTTGTGAATGGAAACCAACTTTCATTGAAAGCCAAGAGTTAGGGTTATGAAAAATGTATGTGTCACTTAAACCAGAAACATTTTATTCTTGATCAAATTGAGGTTAGTGCAGGTGAAGAATTCTGGCGAACAGATGTGGCATTGTTCGCATTCAGCGGAAAACTTGCTTATGAGTATAATAACTTGATTTGATTATAAAAACACCTGTCAGATTTAGATTGGTCAGAATATTAAAATGGCATATACTTTCAAGTGTTTAACTTGAAGCAATATTTTAGACCTAAATGAATTCCTTTCTTCTTTTTCTTTTTTTCTTCAACACCTTTTTCTATTCGGCGTGAATCTGACCTAATTTAACAAAGTTTTGTGCATATTTTGTTCATTTTCAAGTTACATAGTTAATTAATAGTACACTATGCAACGAACTTGTAATGACATTTATTTAGACGCGAGCGTCTTAATTACCTTTATAGGCAAGATGCATACGTGTTTTTTTTTATCACCATAATTTATTGTTGAGTTTTGAGCTTTAATAAATCATGTACTTGAAAAAAAGAACGGTTCTCTCTGTCTCGGTGACTATTAATTTGTTGTTGTTCTCATCTTTTGCTGTAGATGGCAGGCTACAAAGACATGCAAAGAACATGGATTTAATTAGACATTTTAACCTCAATGCAACGCACATTAAAACACGATGTGAACTGAATTTACTGTGATATTTAAATTAATATTCACCGGATTGTTTTATTTTATTTTATTTTAAATACAAGATGTTAATTTTTCTATTTAATTTACGCTTTTCAAGGCTTGGAGATTTTTTCGCGATTTTTATTAATCGATATCGGATATGCCTACTTGGAATTCGACAATTGAATAGCAACAAGAGTACTTTATAGAAAAGGAGTACTTTAAAGTATGCCGTTAAGATACTATTATGACTCACGTATAAGTGCATGGTTGAACAAAAATAATAATGTCGCCAATGGAACTAAATGTGCAGTGAGGTAGAGATGGTGTGCTAATTTGAAATATGTTTTCATTCGTTTCCTAACACATATAGTTTTATATTTATTATCCGCTCTATTTTGATGATTATCCTCAAACGGCCATGTTTAAACAGCACTGAATCGTCACGCTCCCTTTTTGAATGAATTATTGCTTAAATGCGGACATCAGCTTGTCATATGTTGAAACATACAAAAAATTTTACCTATAACAAAAGCAATGAGTTTCCAAATATATTCATAATAATTACAAATATTTTTTTGTATATCCCTCGCCTATAGTACGCGTTGCAGTATAATGACTATATAATGCACAGAGCACTTCTCAACCTTAGCATTGCGTCTTCCTGGCCAGATGACGCAATATTCTCGGAATATTCTGGGATTTGAAAAGCTCTAGATGCCTGTGGAATCGAGGTGGAGGGCGAAGGTAAAATAAGCGGTGGTTGGCTCGCCTGGAAGATGACTGGGCTGAAGGTGCCTCTCGGATATTAGGTATTTTTCTTTCTCCAAACTACACTTTCTTCATTCTAAATTACCCTCGCGGCTTCCAGCTCTTTGATTTGCGTGAAAATTTGCACAATTACAATGATTCACTAATACACAAGGTAGTGCATGGAATATTGTTGGATGCTATGATGCGATGAGTCAGAAAAAGAGCATAAAATACAATCATCTGCTAAGGACTTCTAGTCTCCAGTTCTGTTCACAAATGTATTTAATTTTTTTCAATTATCGTTATATACACAGTATTATATATTCTGTCACAGTAATATGCATAATTCACCTTTCTTTGTGAAGTAAATGTATTGTTGCAATCATCGAACTTAAATACAAATATATTTTCTATCAAGTCGGTCCTTTTAATTCTGTAAAGGGAATGTGATGAGTGATGGCCAACATATCAACTGAAAACGTTTACAGGTTCTGTGAAATTACTTGTCCAATCAAGACCTGATTAAAGCAAAAGTAGGTAGGCCTGTTGTAAAATTTACTTAGGGTTCTTTAAGGATTATCTACAGGTTAAAGACGAATTTTAAAGGAAATGAACATTAGGTATGTTTCTTAGGCCTCCTTACATCGTGCTGTTGACTTTTTCTGCCGTCAACAGAATTTTCACAGAGCCACATGGAGATTAAGACTTTAAGACAATTCGGAACTATTTGAACAACTGGAAGAGGAATTATTAGAATAACTTATAGGCCTACATTTTTGCACATCCCTCGAATTTAGTAAGCATTGCACAGTGCAATTCGCTGAGTAATTTTTCCATTGCGTCTTCTAGCCCAGATGACGCCTGCAACTTACGACTAGAAAACCCGCATAGCATATTTGTAAGGGTAAAGCAATAGGTGAAATCATGCATGGGATCGAGAATGGAGAACGCCTGCAGCTTACGACTAGAAAACCCGCACAACATATTTGTAACAGCGGAGCAATAGGTCGTGCATGGCATGGGGAATCGAGAACGCCTGCATTTGACTTAAATGTAAATTTATTTATATAAAGTTAATGTATTAGGTATTATTTAAAATCTGTAAGTGGTATGAAAAAACGAAAGATATATCCATAGGAAAATATTTTGATCTAAGATACATGAAAATGGGGACTGGAGAAAACTGCATAACGGCGAGTTTCATAACCTCTACTCTTCATTGGATATAGTAAGGGTAATTAAATCATGCAGGATGAGATGGACTGGACATGTTGCGAGCATGGGGGAGGAAAGACTTATCTCAAAAATATTAACTGCGAGATCCGAAGGGAAAAGACCACGTGGAACACATAGACATTTGTGGGAGGACAGCATTAGGATAGATTTAAGGGAAGTAGGATTTGCGATTGATGGTTGGATGGAGTTAGCACAGAATAGGGTTGAATGGCGAGCTCAGGTAAGCGAGGCAATGAACCTTCAGGTTCCATAAAATAGATAATATTCCTCTAGCTTGCTTTGGAATTGTCTATTGCCATTGAGTAAATATAGGCTATCCCTAATCTACATGAAAAGGTGGAATAGAAAAGCATAATATTATATGTGGCGATTAAAGTTAGTTTTATTTTGTAGACCAGTGTGTGGTAGTTTTTAATTAGGGCTTAAATAATATGTCATGTAGAATATAGTAACGAATATAATTAATATGCATTCATTGCTTATTCAAAACTGGATTCGCAATAGCACTGTAGGGAGATTTCTTCAAGGTGCAGGTAAAGACTCCTTTCTCACGGAAAGAGGCTTGTACCTGGGCTAATAAATTCGGAGCCTGTCATAACACAGGACTCAGCTCTTTGAAAGAAGATTTTAGAACACAAAAGAGCATCAATAAAATAAAATGATACTTTAGTATTTGGTCGTAAAACCTAAGTTTGCGAAAGTGTAGTTTAAGCTTATAGATGTAAGATAAAGCACGCTTACTTGTTATGAGAGGAAGCAATGAAGTAATTTCACGTAATCTCTAAATTACGAATTAAATGCACGAGCATGACATCAGGAAGGCTTTAGCGAGAGAAAAGTAATTTATGTGTGAACTGTCGGTATTTTGCTAGTTCAAAGGACAGCGATATTATTGGCTAAGCCATGATTATGACAATAGCCAATAATATCGTTTAAGATATAAATAACCAATCACAGTTCAGTAAGGGCGTGTATTTTCATGTCAAAATACTCAGATAGTTTTGATTTTCATGGAGTGAAGGTATCACTCGGTTACTCGATTTCGATCGAGAGGGATGTAGACTCGGTTACTCGATTTCGATCGAGAGGGATGTAGACTCTGTTACTTGATTTCGATCGAGAGGGATGTAGGGACTTTGTTACTTGAAGGATCATGTATTAGGAGAGTAATAGTTATCAACGTAAAGTAATTAAGTGTAGGAAAACGGGAGCATATGACTGCCCCGTACAGCACGCCAGTAAAATATATAGAGTATAGAAGTATGTCACAAGATATACAGTGTGGTAGGCTCGATGTGGCCTAAGTTTAGCAAGACACATGATCCAGTAAACTAATCGTCATTTACAGCGTAACTTGGGGGTCACCATGGGAGCGATTTCCAGGATGGATTTAACAGTGTATTGTGACTCAGTGTAATTTTATCTGGTGAACAAATAAACCACGAATATTTTGGTTATGGTAAAATATAAAACCTGTGTATTAATTCATGTTAGAACCTTATCCAAGCCAAGTGTCGTCTGTCTGCTCTGAGAGAAGGATGTCCTGTGTTCGATGACCGGCTGGCAGCTTGGGATAGCGGTAAGACAAATAAATTCGCTATGTAATTGCATGGCTGGCGCCCAGATAAAGCTTAACCCCAATAGAACTGCTACGAAATGAGGCTCAACAGTGAGGAGTTAAGAAAACCGCTATAAAATGGCGCCCAACGTGGGGCCGAAATAACTACTATAAAATCGCACGTCAACGGGGGTAAATCCGAGGATAATACGAGCACCAGATATAAAATGGTTTCCCAAGGCCTGGGGCTCGATTTGCAATAAAATAATCCAACAGTGAGGCGACGACAAATTACTACGAAAAAAATGGAAGAGGATCGACGAAATTTAAGCACCATGCTTGAAGTGAACCACAGTTGAGAAACAATCTTCACAGCAAAGAAGAAAGACCCAGAAGACAGCGACAGCGGCGGATAAGAACAAAATACCAGGGGAATTTAAGAAGAATGAAGACACCAGGGAAATTGACGAAGAATGAAGAGGAACGTGGTACAAATGGATGCACCGAGGGATGACACAAATCAAAGATAAGATCCTAAATACATATGTGTGTTGATATCTCTTAAAATCAATAGCAATTGAAAAAAAATAATAATAACAGTCTTTTAACGTTTTTAGAAAGTTTTTTTTATTGCAGATAAAGTTATTCAATAAAGAATCAGTTATTGAAATTTAAAATCAAAGTACATTAAATTAAAATAAATTTAGACAGGCTGAAAATTTAAGACAGCTCTGTAGATATCAACACTCAAAATTATTTGGCGAGAACATTATAGGGAAAATTGTAAAGATTGTATTTGTATGTTGTGTTGCATGATTTTTTTGTGTTGTGTTGTTTGTTATAAACAAGGCTGAGTAAGTACAGGTATATGAAACTTAGAAGCGGGCATTGTATAAAAGTGAATATGGAGCAGGATTCAGATCTCGGGAGAGGGCAGAATTTTTTCAGCCAGGAGCTGGATAGTGATATTGAAAATATGGATAGGGTTCCAAGAACCGATTCTTCAGAAAGTAGGACACCTGACGGGGGTGAGTTTGTTGAACAGGCAATTAGGACAGCTGGGGAAGTTATTGAAAGCGAGATTAGTGCTAGCAATGACCTAGAAAGAGATTCTGGAGACCCTGTAATAAATACAAATGATATCATGCCAACAGATGTAAAGTCTATGTTTGCTCGCCTTTTAGATAAAATTGAAGCCGCAAATGAGAAGATTAATAATAAAATTGAAGCGAGTAGTGAGCAGGCTAAGAGTAATTATGAGAAACTAGAGCAGAAAATTACGCAGGCTAGTAGGGAAACAGAGCAGAAAATTATGCAGGCTAGTAGGGAAACAGATGAGAAATTTCAGAGAATGCTAGAGAAATTAGATCATAAAATAGGCGTTCAAGATAAGAAATGCAAAGAGAGGGTTAGACATGAAATTAAAGTAGTTGAGGAAGAGATAAATAAAACTGAGGCCAGGGTGAATAAAAATGTAGAAACGAAAGTAGATAACCTTAAGGGAGAGATTATGAATAAATTAAGTGAGGTAGGTTCAGGCATCGAGAAGGTCAAGGATAAAACAGCTGAGCTATCTAAAAAGGTACTAGAGGCAGAAAAGGCCATAACAGGATCTAGACAGGAAATGCAGGCAGAAGTAATGATAAAAGTTAAGCAGATTGAGGATAAATTGAATAAGGATGTTGCAGGAATAAGTAAGGAGATATCATGTATATCGAGGGAGGCGTGTAGTGTAAGGTCAAGGGAAAGTAGTGTCCAGAATGACGTCATATCGGGTGATCATGCCGTAATTCAGAGTGAGGAAAATAACGTCACGAGAGGGTCAAATGAAAATATGACTAACGGGAACATGTTTATGACAGGACCAAGTTCTGACGTCATGCAGGTTACTGCTGGACCAAATGAGAGTTTAGGGATGTTTGCAGGCGGTAATGATAAGACTCACGTAAATAGTGTATTGTTCAACGAAGTCACTTTACCTTTCTACGCAGAAAATGCTAGTCAGACACCGCAAGCTTTTTTGAGAAGTTTGGACGAGTATTTTTTTCTAAAACACGTACCAGAGCAATGTAAAATGCTTATGATTTCGCGGGCATTACGTCACAAGGCGAAAGATTGGTTCGACTTGACAATAGGCCCAAGCTGCACGTACGAAAGATTCAAGGAATTGTTTTTAGACCGGTATTGGGGAGAGAACAAGAAAGCAGAAGTCAGGATTGAACTGTATAATGGACGTTATAAGCATGCGGGGAATACTTCATTAGTAGATTACTTTGTAACCATGGTCGGACGGGCGAGATTGCTCGAGCCTTGTTTAAACGAGAAATCGATTATACAGTTAATTCAAAGGCATTTTGAGCCGGAGGTTCACAATGTCCTCGCTGTAGCTAATTTAACGACATATAGTCGTGCCATTGAAGTCTTGTCTAGTTTCGATGCGAGTGCAAGGCGTGGCAGTGGGGAGAATAGATTCAACAGGCCGAGGGATGCGAACCCAGGACCTAGGAACAGGACGGATGGAGACGGTAGAAATAATGGTCCGTATTACTCATCACGAAATATGGACAGGAACCGGGGGGTGAATCATGGTAACCAGTTCAGGGGGCCGAATAGTGGACAGAATGAAAACAATAACAATAACACAAGAGAAGGACAAGTGAATAATATTGAGTTTTCAGACGGCGTACCATATGTCAGGAGGAATAATGGAAGTTTTCGTGGAAGAGGGGGAAGATTTCGTGGAAACAACAGAAATGCGAGCCAGCATGGCCAAGAAAACGCATTGTCTGAAAATAACCAGTTGGACGAGGCGGATTTAAACCCGCAGGCAACGGTACACAACTCGAGGAGCGTAAACACGGATGAAAGCGGTCAGTACAGGAGGGGTGAGGAGGAGTTAACCCAATAACAGTAAATATGTTACAAATATACCCTGTAAAACATAAAGCCAGATGAATACATTTGCCGTAGGAATAAGGGAGACGAGGATGCTAAACAAAATAAATGCATAACAGAAAAGAAAAGAAATTAAACATTTGAATGCAAAGAATATTTTTAAAAAATAATATTAATAGTAAGCAAAAGTAGGAAGGCGTAAATGTACTTTATACGATTGATAACCAAAGAACGCTAAATATGGACATAGGAGAAAAAAAAATGTCAATGTATGTTTTCTACCAGTTAAATTCCAGTATACAATCTGATACCAGAATACGATTTTTGCTAGTCTGAAAGCAGAATTAAGTTTAAAGAAATAATGTCACATTGCTGAACAAAGAAGGAATTATGATACGCGTACCGTTTGTGAAGGAGAATTATGCAGTCAAAGATGATAGAAGCTCTGAGAAAGAAGTTACCGTGTTATACGATGAAGTTATTATTGAGGGCGGAGAGGCAGCGGAATGCGCCCACGCGAAGGTTTATTCAGGCAGCGGAGTCAGTGAACGCGCTAGCCAAGATAAGATGAAGTTTATTTAGACAGTGAAGTCATAGAACTCGCCAGTCGTTTTTTTTTTGAAGTTGTGGTGGAGATAAATAATCTCGGAGGTAGTGGAGAAAAAAAAAAGTAACGGACAAATGAGCTACTTTTAGATGAATGCATCTTTGAATTAAACAAGGTACCGTAGAAATATTGAATTTAGAGGGAATAAATGTGACAAGTTGGAAATAAATATTGAGGAAGTCTTATGAAATCGCGTGTCAGACATTACATTAAATAGCTGGTCAGAGGAATTTATATAGATTGCTATCAAAGAAGGAGATTTTTAAATAAGCAAGTTGGTTCATCAATCAGTATACAAATCAGACGCGAAATGCATTAAGTAAATGCAGGATGGTACATTCAAGATATGAATAATTAGCATATTTATATAAAAAAAAAAAAATAAAGTATTAAACAGTAAGAGACGTGAGGATAAAGTATTTTGAAGAATTTTATAGAATTGAGATAAAAACAAAGATACAAAGCTGCAAGTCATTGTGGAAGAATAAGATAAGAAGTATTGATTGTTATGCACGGCGGTGTTTGAAGGAAGAATATTTTGTGAGAAATAAATGTTTTAGAGGAAGATATTAAATTAAAGTAATAAATTTACGGCATATGCTTTTTCATGGTGGTTAGTGGGTCACACGTGACATTACAGGAAGTTTGTAAGAATAAATTGATTAGATATGCGTCGAGAAGGAAGCGATAAAAGAGGAAGTTTCAAGTGATAGTCAGAATATGATATTACGATAGAGGGAGATTCCAGGTCAATTAATAGATGATTGATTGTTGTGAAAAGAGTATTCATGATAGAATAATTATTCATGAAGGTTATGGTATTACGATAGAGGCTTTCGACCCTAAAAAGAACCGAATTGTAGGTAGATTCAATCTTTCACTTTTGAAGAAGTATAAAGAATAAGAATACGCCATGTGAGTCTTGTTAAAAACCTAAATGCAATCATTCCAAGTTAAATTGTAGATATTATTGCAACTGTCATATTTTTGTGTAAGGTAAACATATTTGCTGAAATAATGGTAACATATGTGTGAGTCGTATAAGTGATATGGAAACAGGACAGCTGGTCGATCAAATTCCAATGCAAAGTTTTCATATTATCTTATTAGTGGAAAGTGTAAATAAATGTAGCATCTCACAGACGTAACGTCCTACTTCGGCGCTGTGATGAGTGTGAGAAAAGAAAAAAAAATATATATATGAATAAATGAGTCGTGTGTGTCGTACACGAAATAAAAAGGAGGTTTAAATGAAACATTCGCGTGAGTAAAATGCTGTGTTTGTATGAGTGAAGAAATGTTTGCATGTTATTGGTGTAAGAGTATTTACTGTCATAATGTTAACGTAATAGGTGATGAACCTTTTTCAAGGGTAAGGAGAAGGGTGAACATGCAGGTAGAATGTTGCAGATGACAGGAGTAAACACGGGTTTGTTTTGTAAACACTGTGTAGACCCAGCTGTTTTTACAACTATGAATGAAGAGGGTCATTGATACTTTTCTAGTAAGTTTCGGGAGATGCGAGAAATACCATCTTAAGTAATCAGAGTATACACTCAGACTATTAAATTTGTATTCCTCGGGGCACTTGTGGTAGTTTTTAATTAGGGCTTAAATAATATGTCATGTAGAATATAGTAACGAATATAATTAATATGCATTCATTGCTTATTCAAAACTGGATTCGCAATAGCACTGTAGGGAGATTTCTTCAAGGTGCAGGTAAAGACTCCTTTCTCACGGAAAGAGGCTTGTACCTGGGCTAATAAATTCGGAGCCTGTCATAACACAGGACTCAGCTCTTTGAAAGAAGATTTTAGAACACAAAAGAGCATCAATAAAATAAAATGATACTTTAGTATTTGGTCGTAAAACCTAAGTTTGCGAAAGTGTAGTTTAAGCTTATAGATGTAAGATAAAGCACGCTTACTTGTTATGAGAGGAAGCAATGAAGTAATTTCACGTAATCTCTAAATTACGAATTAAATGCACGAGCATGACATCAGGAAGGCTTTAGCGAGAGAAAAGTAATTTATGTGTGAACTGTCGGTATTTTGCTAGTTCAAAGGACAGCGATATTATTGGCTAAGCCATGATTATGACAATAGCCAATAATATCGTTTAAGATATAAATAACCAATCACAGTTCAGTAAGGGCGTGTATTTTCATGTCAAAATACTCAGATAGTTTTGATTTTCATGGAGTGAAGGTATCACTCGGTTACTCGATTTCGATCGAGAGGGATGTAGACTCGGTTACTCGATTTCGATCGAGAGGGATGTAGACTCTGTTACTTGATTTCGATCGAGAGGGATGTAGGGACTTTGTTACTTGAAGGATCATGTATTAGGAGAGTAATAGTTATCAACGTAAAGTAATTAAGTGTAGGAAAACGGGAGCATATGACTGCCCCGTACAGCACGCCAGTAAAATATATAGAGTATAGAAGTATGTCACAAGATATACAGTGTGGTAGGCTCGATGTGGCCTAAGTTTAGCAAGACACATGATCCAGTAAACTAATCGTCATTTACAGCGTAACTTGGGGGTCACCATGGGAGCGATTTCCAGGATGGATTTAACAGTGTATTGTGACTCAGTGTAATTTTATCTGGTGAACAAATAAACCACGAATATTTTGGTTATGGTAAAATATAAAACCTGTGTATTAATTCATGTTAGAACCTTATCCAAGCCAAGTGTCGTCTGTCTGCTCTGAGAGAAGGATGTCCTGTGTTCGATGACCGGCTGGCAGCTTGGGATAGCGGTAAGACAAATAAATTCGCTATGTAATTGCATGGCTGGCGCCCAGATAAAGCTTAACCCCAATAGAACTGCTACGAAATGAGGCTCAACAGTGAGGAGTTAAGAAAACCGCTATAAGTGTAATAATTATTTCAATCTCATTGAAGAAGCCACACCTAACCAAACATTTATTTTTGTACAATTGTAAGAATCCAGTAAATCATCTGTAACTTCTAATATTGCTAAGGTGTGATGGCAGAACTAATTCAGTTGACCGTGTTTTACGTACTTGTCGAACTACAATCATTTTTGCTGAACAAATTGGGGTCATTGTGGGGTCAAGATTAAAGTTCTACATTATTTGACAGGTGTGGTGATCGAAATAATGTAAGTGCCGTCGCATGGTTTGGTGATTGTCTTAAATGTATCAAGGGCATCTCCAGTCACGTCTGTCAGGCGGTACGGGACCATGAACTTATAAACTTGTCGTTTTAAAATATTTACAGTTATTGTAACTAACAGCAAATGCAATCATTAAATACAATAATACAAATACGTCTTGCACACCACCCCTGATGAAAATAGAAGGAAAGAAAAATCTTACTGAAAGCACGAAAGCGAGTAATATTTGCTGGAGTTTTGCATACTTTCAGAGAGTTTGGGCTTTTCAGTTTTAGATTAATCTCAGGCGTTCAGTTCTATAAACTCAACTGTTTAGTTTAGCTGCACATAACCAGCAAACGAGCTGCATGTATTTGCATTACAGCGCTTCTATAGCGTTTGGAATAGTTAGAGTGTAATGTAAGTTAAATACGTGCAAATATAACTTTGCGCGGTAGAGAAGTGCTGATGAAAAACGCAAGTGTGTTATTTACTAACAGCTTTAATCTGCTTAATTACTTACGTATCCTACGCTATGTATGTACAAGATAGAACTTCATGATTGTGTTTATTGCCGAATTAGAATTCCCTGAAAGTAGACCTAACGTGTAAAACTTAACGGTATCCAGAAGTGATTGATTATATGTTTTATTTGGAATTTGTAAATATTAAAATATTACCAAGTCCATAACCATTAACATTTTTTTATAAGTGAAATTTGTACCAACTATAGTATTAAGGAAGCTTATTTAGCAAAACAAGCCATTTACGTCGCATATGTAGGGCCTACGTATTTTAGGAAATAACATTAGAGAGAATAATTGAAGTTTTGTTTAAATTTACACAGAAACGGTCTATAAGTAATTTAAACATCTCTCGAATTATATAGGTCTACTTTGAGTAAATATTAATAAGTAAACTGAAATTATAAAGAAATTACCATCTTAGGAGAACTGCTCGGAACTGACTGAAAAGAGCGTATAGTTGGCTAATTACATATTCACCGATCAAAGTTATATGCACCTTATTTTCATATTTGCTGCAATACTCGGCTTTAATTATTAGCACTTTCTCTTTCCTCGTGTGTGACCTTGGAATTTAAAAATATTAACAGGCTGCATTTCAAATTGCTTGATTCTCTTGTTGATGACCTGGTAACCGTAATTTCAAGCATGCATGATACATTCCTGAAAACTGTGGAGATTTTTCTGCTTTTAAAGGGTTGGGATGCTATGGATAGTTCATCATAATTGGAGTGAAAGGAAAATCCAAGGATGCTTCTCGGCTACCACTTCTTTAATTGGTCTAGGTAGAGGAAAAGTGACACAAGTTCACGTGCTATTTATTAGTGATGGTCAGAAGGGGACGACATTTTTGCTAACTTCGTAGTTCTGAAGTTTTCTATTACTTCCTCTACTCTAATATGAGCTACTGAAATTAAGAGATCCACATTATCATCTGAACTTCATATTGCGACATTAGGGACTCTAAATATTGCAGTAAAGATCCCGCACGAAATCTGTGCCGATTGCCTAAATCATTGAATTATGTTTTCATGGGGACTGTAGCGTCGATTGGCCTGCTACCTATCTCTCTCGCACAACAGTACCTTCCTTTTTATTTGTAAAGGCCAAGCTACCTCTCTCTCTCGCACAATAGCATGTCTCTCTCTAGAGAGTAACTGTCTCATCGGCACAGATATCGTGCGAGATCTTTAACAATACCGGTATATTAATCATACGGCTCTGAGGAAAGACGGGCCATATCTTCTAAAGTGCCGGTACGATTAAAAAAGTATATAAATATAATACACAAGATTATCAAACTGACAAGAAAATTAGATGGCAATCAATTAAATTGATTGTTATTAGTATTTCTTACAAAATTAAATATGTCCCAATTTCCAAAACAAAACTAAACATGTCCAAGGTTATTTTTTGGTTTTTGTAATTACTCTAGGACTATTTCACTCAGCCCTTTTAAAACTACACAAATAACCGTAAGCCGTAACTTCTTTAATTCAGTAAAATAAAAAGTAAAAAAAAATCTTACTTCAGGATATACAGTATAAGTTTTTCGCTCCTGCTGAAAAATTTAATCTGCTGGACATGTTTAGTTATGAGAAAAAGCTCTTGTTGTTAGCAACCGCCATGTATAAAGTTCAAATATTTATTGTGTTTTCATTAAAATTTCGTGAGCTATTTAGCAAGTTCTGTGTTTTGGATACTTGTTAATCTTCCAGTGTTTTGGTGAAATATTAAAACACTATAGTTTATACGTGTTTTTAATATTTTAATTTGAACCCTAGTTTCCAGATTCTGCCACCAGGAGTGCTGCAGAATTCTGTCTCCCATTTTTCCATTGTCAAAGTAGTAAGTCTCCTTTATTATTCTCTATTGTATTTGGTGCAGTACATTTCACTTAAGCCCTTTTAGCATTGGATACGATGCTGTGAGTCCAGCTGGAGATGAGACTAGTAGTTAATAAGAGTGGGCGGAGCGAGGAGAATCGCGCACGACTAACGTTTTCTCGTGTACCAGGGTTGGAGCACTCTCTCCACCCATTCATCTTCATTCTCAATTGGTTTATAACGGACTTACCTTGGTCTGAATGCTAGGAACATAAAGATATTAATGCAGGCGGATTATTTAGGATTTTATATATATCTAAAGTTTATTACATATCTTGCATATTTTTGTAACTTTTTATATGAATTATATAATCATTGCCATTAGCTATTTATTTTCGTTATATATATAGTCCTCCAAAGATATAGATGCCCTGCTCAGACATTCACTTTCTCTTCTGTGCACATATTTGCCTCAATGAAGTCTGATCCCGTTGTTCCTACTAGCCACGTCGGGGTTTTATAGGCGGCTTTATCAGCTGTGGGTGACGCTAGTCCCATGCCAATAAGCATGATCTTGCGCTCTGACCAAGGGTAATTATTAATTTGGAGAGCTGTAGTAAAACTTCCTTCACTCGTTGGGGTTCCGGTCCAAAACCCCCAGTTAGGGGCTCGGGAAAAACTTTTTTTTTTATGAACTGACTGTATTGGAGAAAGATTCCGTGTACTTAGACTGTCGTAGATGTGAATGAAGTTATGGTGATTCAATCTTAATACGTTCTTGTAGTTTTCCCATATTCATAGTGCAGCTAGAATCATCAAATTTGACACACTAATGGCAGTTGGATGTGCCAATGTGCCTGGCAAATTTAATAATTCTAGCTGTCCTATAAGTGTGTACAAAATTACATGATCTGTGGAAAGTGTACAAAATTTACCTTAAAAATGTAGCTCTGCCTAAGGTAGAACCGATAGAGTTAAGACAAAAAGTCAAAGAACCAAACTTGTAGATATTTCAAAATCCGTTACTGCGGGTGTAATCCATGTTTTGATACGACTTACCGTTTAGACACAATAGACCTCAGAAAAGTCTGCGTCGTCTTTAAAGTTGCTTCCGCCATTTTAAATTTTTATAGGGTATTACGTTGAAATTTGATTTTTTAAAAGTTTTCTTGTCGGTTACAGGCTAAGCTGTAATAATGATATACAGAGGAAAATTTTCCTGGTGGTGGTGGGGGGATCGAACCTGGGTTTGTATGCTGACGCTACCACTAGGCTTCCACAGGACAAACCCAGACCTATTCCAAATCTTCCTCTTGATCATACCTGAGCAACTGAGGGGAAACGTTTTAGCCCCCCATCCTGTTGTGACGTATGAAACCTGTTCTTCATGTTCAGTGTCACGTCGAAACTGCTTTATGCTGACGTCAAGGGCGACTGTAGTGGGAGACATTACCCCACCACACAGTGGCACAATGTGCCACAGATGCGCACCCGTGCTCTAGATCCTTAGTTCCGGGTTATTGTGTTATTACAGAATATAATAAATTATCGTCCAAATTTTTAAATAGTTTGTTAGGTAAATGTTACGAAACATTAGGGGTACGCTAAATGTTTAACAAGACGCACGGAGAAGAATCTACAAGAAGTTTGAGAACCGCTGTCCTATGAACTGATGAGACTTCTTTCTCAGCTGTGGGACATTTAGAGATTTTAATTACATTATTGTCTCATGAGTGAGTTCTTTAGAAAGTTTGCAATCATCGTGACAGGGAAAATGAATATTGAGATCCATGTTATGAAACTGCAATTAGCCTAAAGAACAGGAGATGTGTTACAAATATGACAGGATTCACTTCCTAGTCTTGAACTGAAGTTTTACTGAGGGAATTATGATTATTAAAAACCACATAGCAATGGCCGAAACATCTAAATGTTACCTGGGAAGGCAAGAAAATGTTATGTACATATTGTTTAAGTTATGTTGACTGAGCTTCTTAGAGGAACGGATGATAAACTTCATCACCATCACTTTTTACTTTCTTTACCATGTGTATTATAAAACTACAGTCGTGTTCTAGCGTGAATAGGGGCTCCAATTGACAACAGCTGATGGATATGTACGAACATCAATCGCCAAATAGCAGTAAAGTTTTATGAAATACGGTATAAATAATATAGTACTGGTGAAGTTTATTACTCAATAAATTAACTTATATTTAATTGGTTAATTACATTAATTTGGTGCCAGTGTAGCACTGTTGCTGAAAAGATTTATTCCTTCACTACTTTTTAGGGACTGTTGTAGAGAATGGGAAGTATCGTTATTTTAGGGTCAGGATTTTTATGTGAAATTTCCATATGGAAAAAGGAAGGGAAAAGGTGCAAAAAAATAAAACTGAACGGGGGATAAAAAGGTATAAAATAATGTTGTAACAAAATTATACGCACGCAGGCTACTGAATAATTCCAGTGAAATTAAACAGAAAAGTGGAATATTTAAAAATAGTTTTCGTCATTGTAACTCGGCCGTGCGGCATTACATCTCTGTGTAAGTTTCTGTATACGCAGCCACGACCAAACGCGTTGTTCGATTTTCTTCCAATTTAGCTTAAATACAAAACAGCGTATGTGTAATGATTTTTATTTTTTATTTCAGTTTCAAGATGGTAGCCGTTTAATGGTTCCGTTTAATGTAATGTTTTTTCAACGATTCTAGGCAAACGGTACATGCTATAATACTTTGGAGATTACTTCCAATCTCGAGTGCAACATTATTGTACAACTTTATTCCAGTACATTTTTGACGTAACTCTAATGATTTATCAGCTTTTTGTAAACTTGTCTGTTACGCAGGCACGACCAAACGCGCGTTGTGAAATTTTCTTCCAATTTGGCATGAATATCCTTGAAATAATTAAAAACGACGTATGTGTAAGAAATTTTATTTTTTGATTCCGTTTCAAGATGGTGGCTATTTTAACTGATGAAGAGCAGATCTGAGATTTGTTTTTAGACGCTAGGTCTACTATTCACAGAACTACTAGTATATGTTTCGACTAGATTTTAATAATTATGGTGCACCATTAAACCACATTTGGATCAACATGTCGTGCAAGGGTATAAAGAACATCTAACTAAAATGATTACCAAAGCAATACGAAAACAAGTTTCAGAAGTTAATGTTGAAGCAATCAATGTAAGATCTGACATTATCATACATTTCTAAGGGACCTTGAAATACGGTATTACATTGCACCTGCGGCCTGGTTGTACATTCCTTCACCACGCAAGTCCTGTCCTCTTATGCAATACACGTAACTCAATTCTTTTTAGGTAGATTTCGAAGAAAAATCTACCTATTGCAAAGGATACCATGTCATGATTTTCGAAAAATTCTTTCATATCTTTACGTTTCATGCTCCCCTAAGTACGAAACCACCGCCCGTTCAAAAACATTTTTTGTGATATTTATATATGTATATATCTTTACACGATAGCGGCCGTAATTTTGAAGATATTTGAACCAAATTTTAATATGTTATTTCTAGGCCCAATAGTTCGGACAAGTTCGTTAATGAGCAAAATTGGCCTAAGGGGGTGGTCGGGGGAGGGGGTTGAAATTTTTAAAAATGTATATCTCGGCCCCTATGAAGTATAGATGGAAACTTTGTTTGAATAAATTAGAGTACTCCCTATGGAGTTCACAGTGACACCAACGATTCGGGGGTTCGAGTGAGGGTGGGGGTGGGGGTGGGGTGGGGGGATGAAAATTCGAAACTTTTGAAACCACGTCTTGTGGGGTATCGTTGAAAAGCTCTTGATGAGTACTCTACAAATCAATAACTAGTTTCTTGATAGCTCTCATATGACGCGATATTTTAATGTTTGAAAATAATAACACTTAAAAGAATTATTATAATATCATAATTTTGTCTTGTTTAGCGGCTTTGCTAATTTTATTCATTGCTGATCTTGCGCACGGCCTCCCAGAATATTATATCCTATTCTTGTTGTCAAAACAAATGATTGTAGACTTTTCCTCTTTACCGAATTCAGTTCTTATTACTGCGGGTTTGCCATGCCAAGGCTAAAAAAGAAGAGTGCTGCGCAGCGATAATAAATTAAACCAAAAGCACTTTGAAATCTACCTCAGCCTGTAGGCCTGCCTAAAGGGATTTTTTGGGTTGTAACCGTTAGTATTTCCCCCGAAGTTTTTCTTTTTCACTTATGAGATGACCGAAGTGTCGTGAGTGATTTTCTAAACTATTTATCCTAGAAACTTGAAATATTGCACATTTAATTAAAACGTATACAGAATTTGAAGTTTAAAATTTAATTTGAAAATCACAATTAGTTTTTGAGAAATTAATTAATTAAATATTTTTTTTTTAATCATAATTGAAATGTATCTCTTCCCACAGATATTAAAATATGAACTTGATTTTTTTATGGTCGATTGTTTGATGCCTGCTTTACAAATTGATTGATATGTTTTTTTTAAATATTGTCTATTCTTTCAGTTTAAAAAATATTTTACCCAGAAAAATTGAAAGTTAAAAAATGACATGATTATACTAAATATATATAATCAGAGAAGAATTGCATTACCAGGAGCACTTTATAAATGAAAAACCGATGAAAAATAAATATTCGAGTAAACCGTTATTACAGGCTTGGTCTCGACCTCCAAATACATAGCACGTTATTTTTGAAACTGTATGGTGTTGACTTCAAAAGTGGTGTTATAAAGTGACTGAAGAAAAATTAAAACTTTTATCACTGAAAATTTTTTCTTCCGAAATTTCTAAAATTTATATTGTGGGAGGCTCAATTGCCAAAACAGCAGTGATTCAAATAGAATTATATCAGGTAAACTGATATATAAATGTGCCAATTCGAAAAAAATAGGCCATATTTAAGAAACTATTGAATTTTGGATCACGGTTTTTTTAGAAGTTTGATAAGTATAGGCTATTTGAAGGAATAAGTGGGATAACTAGAATATTAACAGAACAAATTCACAACAAATTCCTCACGTCAACAATAAGCCTATCCCTTTATTTTTGTCAAAACGTGTGAAGCCGTACAAATACGGATTTAAAAAATTCAAAGTTTATTTTGGAGAGGAAAAAAGAAAAAAAATTGAACTTTTTAAAATTTTCGCATCGGTTATAGGCTAAAAGCTATAAGTTTGTCAAATCAAGTTTCTAGCTCATCTGGAAGTGAGTAAACTTCAATGTTAATAGTGGATGATGCAGACTGAAGTACACGTGAATGACGAAACGGATATCCAGCCAGTTTTTACATACTTATGGGGCAGCTAGAAACACCAAATTTTGCTTATGGCTGTTGTATGTGCTAATATTTCTGCCAAATTTTACGATTCTATTTGTCCTATAAGTGTGTCAAACATCACATAATATGAGGAAAATATACAAAATTTACTTTAAAAAAACTAACTCAATCTAAGATATAACCGATGGAGATATACTAAACTTGTAGATCTCTCAAAATCCGTCACAGGTGGTGCAATCTGTTTTTGATATGACTTATCGTTTAGCTACTAAAGGCCTAAGCCTCCATAGAGGATCTACCCAGACTTCGAAGTTGCGTCCGCCATTTTTTATGTTTTTCGGGGTAAAAAAATTAAAAATAGGATATTTTTGGAATATTTACATCGTTGCAAGCTATAAGCTATAAGTATGCAAATATAATGTTTCAGGCTCATCTGGAAGTGGCAAACAATTATGTCAAAGAGTGAGTTCGCCACGCGGCTTTGTCGTACAGGCTAATGATGATTTGCTATTTTTAAATCGTTCATTGGGCGTTACTCCGGTACCGGTTAACTGATTTCTTTCAAAATCAAGCGTTCATCCTATGGTATACTAGGTTTCATGAAAATCCAACAAAGCGTGTTCAAGTTATCGCGCGTTCAGACACACGGGCAGATGGACAGACATTTTTCCCCTCCACCATGCAATCGTAGAAAGTACCGTTCTGGCACTTAATAAAACGTATTGGAAAAATTAAGGTTTCTATATTTTCATACAATACAATTTCATATAATATAGGAAATGAAATGGGCATTTCAAAACATATGACCTGCAGCCATAACCAAGGGCGATAGTTTATATCCGGGTTGTGAAGTGGATTTTTCTGTAACCGATAACATTCCTTTCATCCATAAATGAGTAAAAGTAAGGCGGTCTACGCGATTTTTACAACAGCGTTCAGGTTGAAGTGGCAGATAAAATTGCATCGCGGTGAAATGGTGAAAGGTTTGCAATAGGAAACGTGCGTGTGTTCGTGGCTTTCTGAGGTATTGCACCTTGCCCTCTCCAGTTCCTTCGACAAGTGAAGGGCGAATCGCCCACTTCATTATCAATGACATTTCTCAATTGACAAATACCATTCCATTACAGATGGAATATTTTTTTCTTGTTTATTGTGATCTATGCTAAAAAATTATGATTTCACTCAAAGAATGCATGCAAAGGCAACTTTACTTTGCAAACATTAAAATAACTTGTTGGAATTTCGATGAATAAATGATACAATGTGTGGAGTAATTAGTTATTGAGGCGATTTCAAAATTATTTTTCGTGTCATATAAAAATTATCCTGTAATATAATTTTTAGTTTCTAAATAGCTCACACAGGAAATAGCTCACCCCGTGTGTACAAACTGAGCTAGCCCTACCGAGAGTAGGAGGCCCTTGCCTGAAAA
This sequence comes from Ectobius pallidus, assembly GCA_964059195.1. Lineage (NCBI taxonomy): Eukaryota > Metazoa > Arthropoda > Insecta > Blattodea > Ectobiidae > Ectobius > Ectobius pallidus. The sequence goes on along the minus strand of CAXKWD010000010.1, from coordinate 94,680,936 downwards.
GGATTCAGTGGCTTTTTCTAATTTCTAAATATTAAAATTTACCTCTATAAATATAGTGTGATCTAAGTTTTGTTAAGTGTCATGTGAAAATTTATAGATTTAGCGCACATTATTTTATGTATATTACTTAAAATTTTAAAAATTCGTAACAACTGATTTAAGCAAACATATTTTGCATCTGTTATTTTACTGTTTATATATTTCGAAGAGCATAAAAAAATCCCTTAAGGAAATAATTAAACACTTTCGATTTTTCTGAACAGATTTCTAAATATTTTCAGTTAGGCCTATTTCAAACATGGGACTTATCCGATCTCGGACACAAATTGTGTCCAATAAGACAGACATAGAGTAGGGCAAGCAGAACAATCCATAAATAGAGATATAGCCTGACAGGTAGGCAGAGATAAACAGATCTGGTTCAGGAATGAAATTTGTTATGATTAGGATATATTGAATTTGGAGATTAACGACTATAGCGGTTAGTATTTTTGTGTTCAGAAATGTTCTTGATTACCGAAATGTTTTCTAGTCTATATGAGAAGGAGAAAATATTTTTACGTGAGTTCTAGTGAACCATTGAGGTGACCTAAGCGATGTTCATCGCAGAGTAGGCCTATCATTCCATTGGTCGTAAATTCTAATCCCGTGGCTGGTCGATAAGAATATGGGATTATTCGGGGGTTTCTTCACCTGCAAAAGCGAATGGCGAATAGGAGTACAAGTTTTATTCGTTGTATGTACCTATTTGTATTGTCTTAGAAGGATGGTTTGATCACCAGGGAATTCCTCAGGGTTGCCTGAGTACAGGGCAACTATAAATTATTAATTCCTTTTTAAAACACTATATTTTACAAAGTATTACCGGTACACTTAAAAAATGATTGATATATGAAAAGAACCGTAAGCTTACTTTGTATTTAGTGAACCAGTTGTCAGTACGAGTTCATTGCCTTTACAAAATGGCGACAAAGCAAGGAAAAGAGTTTTTGTACGACTGGTACATCTTACCTGTAAATATTGCAGTTGTGGAAAGAACCATATCTGGCTTCTGATTCTTGATATTTTGCCTTCCAACAAGACGGGGCACCCCCAAATTGGGACGTCAATGTTTGTGGCTACCTAAGCGATTAATTTCCGCATCGCTGGGTTGGGCTTTTTGGTGAGGATGTCGAAGCTCTGTTCCCTTGGCCCCCCAGATCACCTGATCTAATCCCTGGGACTCCTTTTAGGGGTATATTAAGGACCTTGTTTATGTACACCCATTGCCGAGAACACTAGTAGATCCCAGGAAATGGATCGATGCTGCAGTGATGACCATTGTGAGGATAATGGTACAAAAGTGTGGAAGGAGCTCGACTACCGCATGGACATGTGTCGTATGACCCAAGGGGCACATGTAGAACGTTTGTAGAGTGTGAAGAAAATTTGGCGAGTTTACGGTTCTTTTCATATAACAATCATATTTGTACGTTTATTACTTTGGAAAATATGGAGTTATGAGAACGATTGAATGATTTATAGTAGCCCTGTATAAGCGAACTGTAGGCCTATATTTTATCCCCCCGTCTTTTTAGTTTCACAGGAGAAGGAAAAATCTTTTAAGTTATTTATTACTAAATCAGTATTTTATATCAATTCTCGTTCACATTATGGAACTTAAATCATTTACGAGTAGGCTACTATGTAATTATTTATGTTTAATCAGAACGCGGAAATCCTATTTAGAAATGCTAATTTTAAAATTTCAATAATATGATCAGAATCGACAGTGTGAGGGTGTACTCTAGAAATATGCAAATTAATTTTAAAGGTCCATTATAGGGCGTTAAGTTTTTTACTAAAAATATCCTTTTATTTTAAACGACTTCCTGAAACAAAAAGTTACTGACAATAAAGGTCATCTAACATTAACAACAAATCGTGTCATCACGCGATAAATGGCAGAAAAACATGTTTAACAATTCCTTGTACATCATCTTAAATTGACCTTACTGTTAGGTATTCACAAATGTAGACATCCGCCCATATGATGTGTCTTATTATGTAAGGCATGCGTACATAATTATCCCGTTCATACAACTTTTTTTCGTATTGTTTCCTTCTTTGTCTCATGAAACCTTCAACCTTGCAGAGGATGACAATCGAATAAAAGAGAATACTACGGCCATCCTGACAATTCTCAAGGATTCTTGTGTTGTAAAAAATGAGTATAAAGTTACTCAATAGGTCAGTTGCCTTGTGTTATATGTAGGAGTCATCAGATGGACAGACGGTATGCAGTCCAAATGTCACAGAGCTTTAATTGTTTGCAAGTCATTTCCCTGACCAGTTTCAATGTTTGCGTTGGTTTATAGATCAAATGAGCCTCGCATATAACTTTATAATTTGCAAGGTTAAACTGTCTTAAGGATAACTTCAGAATTTTTAGGTCAAGGATGGATTGAAATAGTATGTAACGGTAGCGGGTGGTGTGCCTTTCATAGTCTTGTATCAGATTACATACTCGTTGTTATCGGTCTTTCTTATTGAGATTATAAAGGATATATTAACTAAAATTGTTTTCTACCTGAACCTGCTCAGACAGATGCGCAGTAGTCTGGACGATTCTACTACCGAGAGATTGTCATTTGAAGGGGTGATGTCTCTTTCGTTTCTTCAAGGGAGTCACATCCAGCTTACTAAGGTATACGGCTACGGCTCTCATGACTGGCGGGAGGGGAAGGATGGCTTGTCTCTCTGAACTGAACTTCTACCTCTGAACGCCCTTCCCCTTACATGCGTTTCAATATGGCAGGAAGAAAATAATTTATTGTAAATTGAGTTTAAATAAAGTGTATGGCAATTGCGTATTCCTGTTGTGTAATTGTAGCATTAACGCATTGCCAATTAGGGGTTTTCTCATTTCAAGAACATCCAAGCAGACCCACCACATTAAATGGTGGGTCCAGGTACCAGATACGAGTACAATAATTGGCCCTCTTCCATGTTAAAAATGACAAAGTCTCTATTTATAGAATAAAAATAGCATATGCAGGTTTTAACTTTTTCCACTCATGTAATAGCTCGACAGTTGCTTCTTTTCATAGGCCTCTGCTATTCATGTTTCACAGAAAGTGAAAACTACGCGCATAATCATATCAATAAGTTTGCATGAAAAGAGGAAATGACACCAAAATGGAGTTTTGAGATACATAAACTAAGTATTTATACTAAGTATTACTAAGTATTATATAATGTTATTATATAATGCTAAATTAACCTTCTTCACTAAATGATCACTTATAATACTTGCATTACAATATCTTGACCATAACATTATTCTTCTCTCGTCCGTCTTGACGAATTTTCATCAGAAGTATTCGTTGCTGTTTTATTTGGATTCTATATGTTTCCACTTGCTTCCACTTCACCTATGTTTCTGTTCTACCTTCATTCAAGTTTATGTTCTTACTTCACTCACATTTTTGTTCTTTTTTAATCTTTATTCTCAACACTACTTCTTCTTCTATCTCTCTTTGAAGGTCCATCTCGACCTTTTGATCATGAGTGTAATTCATAGCCGAATTCGTGTATTTGGACTTGAATTCTGCCCATGGCAGATGTGTAACACAGATGATACGGAGATCAGTTCCTACTTCCAATGAAGAAATATACAAGATACTAGAAGATACTAAATGGATTGCAAAGTTTCCGTGCACTCGGCTGTACTCTGTTTATGGTACATAGTGGGTGAGCGGATGAGTTGGTAGCCACCTAGGCAGCCCGGGTTCGATTCCCGGCCGGGTCTGGGATTTTGCAGTGATGTAATGTTTCAGGACTGGGTGTTGTGTCCTCATTCCCATCCCTCATTCCTCTCCCGCGAAAGGACCTGGCCACCCTACGCGGTATCCTCCGGCCTAGTGTCCCTCGGTCGGGCCGTGGGTCTCCCCCCCCCCCTCCCACACGGCTCTGTCGCAGAGCAGGACCGGCCTCCGGGCCGAGCACTTTTGAAAGGTATGAACGGGTTCTTATTTGCATATGCATTGCATGACGAATTTTCGAAGGCTAAATTCAGTATTTAACCAAGCGCTTTAATACTAAAACCACGGATTTTGAAACCTTTAATTCGTCCAGCTCTGCTGTTGAAATAAACGATATGCCTTTTACGTGCTAGTAGTAACATTGAGAAATTAAAATAAAGCTAATAATTATTTTCGTGACATTCTTTCCGTTGTAGTAATACGCTAAATATTTAATAATTAGTTTCGGGAATGATTAACATTTGAATACTTTCGTTGACCTTACATGTAATAGTGTGTGACGAATGAACGGATTTACACATAACTTCCTAACTAGTGAAAGCAACACGTGTTACAGTCGGGGATTACAAAGCGTTATCAAATATAAAATCGTGGTAAATGGATTATATTTATCTGTTTTAATTTAAAACCAGATTGTCATCCATCGGAGAGGCTTAGCTAAGTGCGCACAGCGTTCTGGAAAATGATTATTATGACTTGGGCTCCGAAGTTGATGAAATGCCATCTTTTTTTTCCGAGAAATTACAGTCAATGGAGGAAGTAGTATAAATTCTTCTCGTCTCAAAACGAACAAAAATAGCCTACTTTTATTTTGCATTTTTCGGAATTGTATTCCCTATTATTATTATTATTATTATTATTATTATTATTATGATTATTATTATTATTATTATTATTATTATTATTTTTATTTTTATTTTTTAGGAAATTTTAATTCCTTCATTGCATTTGTCCTCTTTGTCTTCATAATGGACTTTTCCAGCATTACAGACAAAGCGATCTGATAATTCCTTAGCTATGAGGCATCCATTAATAAATGTATTAAACATAACAAAGGCCTAATAATAGAAAATATAATAAAAGTAGTACTGTAATATAAAATACTTAAATCTTAATACGTAATACTTGAATAATCGTTGTTCATATTGGGGCTGAGAAAGTTATATGAATGTACTAATCAGATTTTTAACTCTTGCAATACGGTACGCTCATATACACATCGTAAGGCTCTTTCAATTTGGAAAAATATTATGTAGATTCTTTCCCCCTAGTAATAATTCACTTAGTTTCTGCAGGTTGGAGCCGATTCTTTCTTTCTCGGCTTTCTGCTGGTGTTTTGATATATAGCTGTACTGGTGCACACTTAACTGCATTCGTTCTTCTTCTGTCAATCCGCCAAAATTCTAAGAGATGGGTTCAAAATGTTCGTGTCATGATTTTTACATCAGCCTATTCCCTAATAGGTTAGGTCTCTGGGCAAAATACTAACCTGAAGACTAATCTAGTCTCCTTGTAGCGTCGTTCCATGGGCAGTGAGCTTGTCTCTCTTCCCTTAAGGATATGGGAAAACTGAAGAGTGCCAGGAATTGTATTTGTACATGTCAATAAATTTTGGGGTATAACATTTTTTATGATATTTAACAGTTTTAATCAATATTGCTGCCATTTTCGTTTCTGTGATGGTTTATAATTCCAGCTATTCGAAGCAATAAATACTCTTGCTTGAATCGTGGCCTTCATTGATTCAAGGTTACACATTTACAGAACCAATCATTCATTTCTGAAATGAGTTGTTCATTTTGTGGTAGACATGGAAGGTGTTAAAGTGTTAATAGCATGCAAAATGCAAATGAGTTTTATTTTTACCCGGACATGATTGATAGTTACATTAATCAACATACAATAGTTCAGGGCTTAGCTACTTAACAAGTTTCGAGGGACATGTTTAAATTAATAATAGTTTTTTTGTTTCTACCGTTGTTAAACGTCTGCTTCTCTTGTTTGCATGAATTACAACTTGTGTTAACTTCCCTAGCTTCGGTAGCTAATAGATTTGAGTTTATTAAGCCATTTATATTTTCTCTATCTGTACCATAGGTGTATAGAAAGAGGAATTAAGGTTTTGTGTTCGGCCTTGAAATTTGACGTCTAGTTTTCAGCATTAATAGGTCTGCACGCTTTAAGATTCCCTGAATCCAAAAACACGCAGTTATCACAAACATGCCTCTAGTGCACTGGTTCCCAAACTTTTCAGTCCGCGGACCCCTTGAACAAAATTAAAATTTCCCTGACCCCCTCTGGGTTTTGAAGGGGAAAAAACTAAATACTTTGATTAAAATGTATTAAATTCAATAGACAAAATAACACTATCAATGGTAACAAACAGAGTTTACTCCTTAATGGGAACAGTGAAGCTGCTTTAGAAGATATGTAATTTGAGAAAATTACGGGATATCCTATTTCTTCTTAAACCGCCTGCGGACCCCCTGAAACACCATCGCGGACCCCCGGGGGTCCGCGGACCCCACTTTGAGAATCACTGCTCTAGTGTGTCTGTCTGTGGGTGTGTGTGCGTGTCTATGAACAACATAACTATAAAACGAAAATTCGTAGAAAAGCAAGATTTTATATTGGGGTTAAATATCTTCTGGGAATGCGACAGGAAGATTTGCGATGACTTTCTCTTGTATCTAAAATTTCATTTTTTGCTACTTTTTCAAAAAAGAGACTCTAACTTTATTGTTTAAATTTTGCGCATGAGCGGTTTATATCAGGGACTAGAATTTTTATTTGGAACTTGTTTTCTTAAAGATTCTCTGAAGGGTAATTGTAAGCCCAGTCATCGTTTCTGCAAACCCAGAATTTGAAGTAAAGAAGTTGTATTCCTTATGATTAGGGCAGAGAAAGTTATGTGAGTGTATCGCATCAGGTTTTTTTTAAGAAAGCTAAGCTTATGTGACTCCTGAATCCAATATTAGAGAAATCAAACGAGTTTTTAAGTCAATTATTCAGAGTTTTATTTAAACAGTTTCAATTATTTATATTTACTACATCAAACAATATAATTAAAGGTAATATTATGTAATTCATTCATTTTATGTAAGAACGATGTTGTAGTTAATAAGTGTCCTAATTATTTTTATGTTAAATAAACTATTTAAATAAAACATCTAGCAGTTGAGTAAATAATCGAGGTCGAAGCCGCGGGTACCTCCTAGTTGTGGAATAAATGTCTTAAGTAAATGCATGAAGATTGAAATAGGCCAGAGTAACGTATAGCTGTTGGAAGTACTGTAAACATTAATATAACAAGCAGCCCATCGAAAATGCCTTAAATGCCGCAGAATGTAACATCTGTAAAGTACAAGAGAACTTTTGCCAGTAAATGTTGAAGTTTTCTCTTTTTAATATCCAGTTACCTCAGGCTTGATTTAACTAACTCCACAAGGGTTCTAGATTGAGGAAGGTCGTTAGGGAACCTTCCAAATATCATGTAAATTCCGTTCAAGATACCGAATTGAAACCATCGGAAATATTCAAGAAAGTAGGGCTTGTTAATGATTGATCCGATAATGATACTTGGTATTGTTTTTCCTCTTTCTCATTGGGACCAAGGACGTAGAGGAAACACGGCATTTTTACAAGTTCTTTGCTTCGTGACGTCACAACCACAAACCGTATCCGACTGTGAGGAAATGGTACTATAGAAATCTGAAGCTATTTTCGCAACACTGTTTCAGTGGTGTGCATACAACTTGATCAAATAAAAATATTAAATCAAGAAATGTTCAGAAAAATAGAGTAGAAATAAAAATATGTCTTTACGCCGATTCTGAAGGGGAAGTCGACGTCTTTCTCATTTGCCTCGTGGTTTCATATTCCGTGCAGCTTTTCTTAATCGTTCTTCTGCTGGGTCTACATGGGCGTTCCACTCTTTTCTTCTTATTTTTACAAATTTCGCGATTTCTTATATTCCACATTCTTATCTTGTCTCATTTCTTACTTTATCTAATGTATACATATATTTCCCTAATATAGCCCTTAGTGTGTTTGTTTCTGCTGTTTTCATTGTTTGGTTTTGTTGCATACAACTTGAGCAAATGAAAATATTAAATCAAGAAATTTTAAGAAAAATAGGGGAAAAAAACGTATTTACGCCGATTCTGAAGGGGAAGTCGACGTCTTTCTCTTTTGCCTCGTGGTTTCATATTCCGTGCAGCTTTTCTTAATCTTTCTTCTGCTGGGTCTACATGGGCGTTCCCCTATTTTGTTCTTAATTTTACAGTTTTCGCAATTTCTTCTATTCCACATTCTTATACTGTCTCATTTCTTACTTTATCTAATATATACATATATTTCCCTAATAAAGCACTAAGTCTTAGTGTGTTCGTTTCTGCTTTTTTCATTGTTTGGTTTTGCTGCTCTTGTTTGCTCTCCATACGTCATTATCAGTCTGGCTGTTTTAGATATTTCAATTTTACTATCAACTGTCAGGTGTTTGTTACTCCAAATTATTTCTCGCGGACACCATGATACTCATGATGCCTTTTGGTCCTGGTTCATTAATTCGTTTATAAAATTGAGGTGGCATATTATGTCAACTCCTAAATACTGAAAGTTCATTAATCTTTCGATAATCTTCCTAATTATGGAAGAACTAATATGAAAAAATGATTAGAGTAGCAGTATGGAATGCAAGGGTCTTATTATGCAATTGGATGAGAGGAAAATTGATATATGGTGAATATGACACAAAATAGAAAGGAAAAATGGCCGGAAATTGAAAGAGAAACAAGAAACAAGAAACAAGAAAAAGCCTAAGCCGGAGTTGAAATTTAGTAATAAAGAAAATAATTAATAAAGAAAGAACTGTTTTTTTCGGGGTGCAATTTCTCCCTGGCTGTATAAATTTATTCCCGGCATGAAGAAGGTAATTACATTAGTGAGAAGTTTACCGCACGCCACTGATAAATCGGTTTCTGGTACAATTATTATGATGAAGTAAATTACAGCAGTAAATTCAACGAGGGATGGCAGTGACTGTTTTCACATTGTTAGATCACATGTTACAGTTTGCAGGAATGTTGTGAATGGCAGACGATTTCTGGTTTTCCCTTTCGGTGCGAAGAACCATGTCCAACACACATGCGCATGCACACTCTTTGAAGCTAATTCTGCATGATATACTTTACTAGCAGGTGCCTTCGCCTGCAAATATTTACTCAACTGCTTGATGTCTTATTTAAATCATTTATTTAAAAACAAAATAATAAATCAAAACATTATATTTATTAACACTGACATAGCTTTTTACATAAATTGCATGAAATTCCATAATTTTATTTTTAATTATATTGTTTATAAAATTACGACACACAGCCTAAAGAATTAAAAGTATTATAATTAAAGACCTAAAAATACGTCTTCGGGATGCATTTCACGATTAATCCGGTTCTTTGTTGATGTGGAAGCCAGATCTTGGGTTTGTTGGGGAAATTTATGTGCATCTATTGTTTGAATTGTTCTTTTGATTCTGGATTGTCGTAAAGAATCCACGTTTCATCCCCTGTCAAGATGGATTTCAAAATCTCGTTCCCGTGCCGAATGACTTATCTTTTTCGGCAGCAGAAGAAAGATCTGGGAGGACAGTGCTTCCACACCAACGAAGAACTATTAAACACTTCAAAATACCATGAAGACCCTTCTCAATACGCTGGCGGCAAGCTTCTACGAAGAGGGTATTGGAAAATTGGTACTACGCTAAGACAAATAACTCAATCGGAGCGCGACTATGCAGAGAAGTAGCTGGAAGGTGTACCTAAATGTTCCAAATAAAACAGTTTTGATTTTCACTGTGGTTTTCATTTTATGCCACATCGGAGGTTAAAAAAAAAGCCCTCATATATTAAAATTTTCAGTTTCTTACGTAGTGTAGGTTTGGCTGGGCATCACAGACAGACAGAAAGACAGACGGACAAACACTTCTTCTTATGAACTTATATAGATTATTAATGTGGATTATGTGTACTTACCACAAGAAGACCTCCGTTCTCAGCATCCTTGTGAAGAAGAAGAGCGGCTATGTTGTCCTCGTCTTGATATATTTCTCCGATATCATCTCCCTGTAAGAAAATAAGAATGTATCCTAAAGCAAAAACACGATGCTTGTTAGATCAATATGTTAGGCCTATAAGATAAAATGTGTCAAGACAAGTTTATATATTTGAACCTGCCTGAAAAAATGACCTACGCCTAATATTTATTTTCTGCATGTAAATATTTGCTGAAATTTAAGAATTAAATTCAAGTCGAAGATATAAAAGGAGCTAGGGATGCATGGGTTTAGTGCCGACCAGTTCTATTACTGATTTTTCAGACTTCCAAGCACCTCGTTCACCATTCGCTTATGTGTGCTCAAATTTTGTTAACATATTTCGGCTCTAAAGAAGACCACATCCTTGTAATTCAATTGAAGAATTGTGATTTGAATTCAAAGTAATTCTGGAGGCTCATTCATTTGCTTTAGGAGATAACAGAATTGCTGATTTAGCCATTTTGGTAAAAAAAAAGAAAAAACAGTTTTTAAAATTTTATTGTCAATAGATCAAGAAAACCCTAAAGTATATCTGTGCAAAATTTCGTGCTATTTGGATGCATGGAACGGGTGCTGCTGGCACCATTTTTTTTAAACCTTCCGCTGTTTTCTTAGCTTCAGTTTGCATATTATTTGCCATATTGAAATCTTTCTTCTCCCCCAAAAATAAAGATACGGCTATGACATTTTTTTCACAATTAAATTTACAATGTGTGCAATAATACGTGTAATCAGGTTTTTAAAATAGGAATTAGTTTTTTTAAAAATTTGATATAATCTCAAGGCAGTATTTTTCATTTTTATGGTTAAACTATTTTTTTAAAACAAAAAGTATAAACAATATCATAAATCCATCAGTAAATCTGTAAAGCAAGTATCAAAGAATCTCATGTAAAAAATTCAGGTTCATATTTTATTATTTTTCGGAGGAGATATATGTCAAATTTGATTAAAAATAAGTTTGATCAATTAATATCTCCAAAACAAGTAGAGTTATTAGAATAAAATTTTAAACTTTAGTTTAAGTTTATATTTCAGTTAAGTGTGCAAAATTTCAAGTTTATAGGACAAGTAGTTTAGAAAAATTCTCTCAAAACTTTGGTCATCCTATTAATCGCTAACTTAAAACAGTGGGATGTCATCCTTCTTTACAGTTGAGAGGACTCACCATGAAAATGTGGAGTGAACAGGCCCTAAGTCTAAAATAAAGAAAAGAAAAAGTAGGAAAATAATCAGAGACGCCATTGAGGTTAAATTTGAGTCAGACAATTTCAATAGAGTGCTGCATTTGGAAAGGATTCATTCGTGATTTGAAAGACAGGTGAGAAAGATTATCCCTAATATTATGTCAGAATTATTTTTTCGAGGACTGTACCGTAATTGTAAAAATTGTAAAAATTGATGTACAAAATGGGGTCGAGGTAAGTTTTTCCTACCCTGCCGTATATCATTCCATCCTTGCTCCATTCATCATAATATGACCATTGCTTGAATAAAGGAATGATAAAAAGCTATTTTCAGTATAAATTATTAGAGTATTTTTACTGTTATATTATTATTATTATAAATCTATTTTCGCTGCAAATTCATCGGCTTCCTCGGTAGAAGCAAGGATTTCGGTCATATTATCAACTCCTACGGTCGTTGGTGGGTTTCCTGTACTAGGGCCGCTAATTCTTCATTAACTATTTACTCAGTTGCCCTCGCTAGGGTGTGTGCACATCGTTCCAAAACTTCCTTAGAAAAATCCATGGTGATAGAATCCGGACCAGAGGAGTCAGCAGTGCATTAAAACTTTAAAACTGGTATTATCAGTATCCATGACTATTTCGGATTCTCGTAATCTGCTGAAAAATAATTTATCATGGTTTTAATGTGTGGCTACATGTCTTTGTTATCCTAGAACCCACCTTTTCGCTAACTGTTGACATGTTTGAAAACCTATTATCATATTAACCTTGACTTGGTCTTGATTCGGTTATGTAATTTTCCTCATTGTAGATACAGTACAGTTCCCTCAACATACAATGTAATTACTTTAAACTCTTTATTGTTCCTTGGATTTATATTGCACACTTCCGTTTGTCTGACTTATACACAGGTGATAATTATAGGTGGTTATGCACACAAACACACTGATAATTTCACATACGGTACTCATACTGACATAATTACTTCTTATTTGTGGTTACTCATAAACAAGGTTAGGAATTTTAGGTGAAATTTCCATGTGGAAAAATGAAGGGGAAAAGTGCTGAAATAATAAAAAATAGGGGACAAAAAGGGCTGCTAAACCAGTTTAAATCCATTAAGGAACTGGCTACTGACTGATTCCAGTGAAATAAAAAAGACAAACGGAATATTTAGTAATTATTTTCCATTAATGCAGATGTGCCTTCAGTCCCATCTTTGCTGAAAGCAGGCAATTTCACTATTTAAATGTTCACTGGATGCTGACGAAAGGTCCATTGGAAGTTACTGAAATTCATAGATATTAGAATGAAACAAAAATAATATAATAAAAAAAGCAATGGTACTCAAAAGTCGTTGTCTATGAACAGTGAAATGCGATTTAGAAGATTATAAGAAGCTGCAGTAAAATACAAAAAAGGAGGAAAAGAATGTGGAGAAAAAGGTATAAATGCTATAAAAAAAGTAAAAAAAAGTTGCAAGAAAATTGCGTTCATTATCAATTAGAGACAAAATTTCACACTATGGGTTTCTTTCCCATAAGCTCTAATTTGTCATAGAAAAAAGGCGCGTACCTAAAAATCCTAACCCTGCTTATAAACTAACATTGTAAGAAACTTGATTTCTATCTAAACAGATCAGAATTTGTATTGACTTACTAATACAATTCCGGGGTGCACGGGCAAAGAGAGTTAAGTCCACCATTCTAAAAAATTGAGATATGTCCATAGAGTTATAGATAAAAATGTTATCTACATTTGCGTTAAGTCCAGTAAGTCATATTCAAAATTGTACGGTAGTTATGGATGTGTGCCTCATGGGTTTATCCATATCTAAAGCTATGTTGGGCTGGTATAGTGTGTTAAGTCACTCTAATTCTCAGTAACAAGAAAGTGGACTTCACTCTCTTTACCCGCGCACCCCGGAATTTCCTTGTGAGCATGGAACGGTTGTTTGGTTGATCAGTGCGCAAGTCTAAGCATTGTCAAATTTCTTTAACACTAACATCTTTGTAGTTGGTAAAAGATACGCCAGATCAGCACTTAAAACAACATAAATTTATCATAATTATAATATAGAGAAAGACATTACCCTCCTGACCCGGAGAAAGGCGGTTTACTGCACTTCCGTTTATCAACAGAACCGAAATAGTTATTTATGATACAAGTGATAAAAGAGGGATTTTATTTTGCGAGTAGATATGATTGCGAAATGAGCCCGTAGGATTGCTTCAATCGCCAGCATTTGCCCTTATGGGTAGGAATAGAAAGTAAATTGCGTAAGAAAATAGAAAATATTATTCTGATTGAATGTGAAGGTTGTAAAATACCGATAAGATTTATTTGGCCTCTTACTCGTTTCGCAAACATACCTACTAGAAAAACAAAATCATTTTACCATGTGTATCATGCACTATTTTTTTAGACAGCCGTTAATATTCGAGAAACAATAATACCTATTAGGTATTTTAATAAATTTTAATTCAGCCTTATTAACACTCCTTTGAACATCGAGTTAGAATCAGGAGTCAGGTTATGCGTGTATATCAGTAGCCATGATCATGTACCTCTTGACGTTCCACTTTTTTTTATTGTTGTTGTGTTTATGGCGTGTGTTGATTTCAACTTATATTACATGTTTAATGAATACTAATACAGGATGATCTAGCTGTTATAAGTCGTTGTAAGCAATTTGGCATTGCCTTTACGACGGGGTACAATGAGTACCCAAGTCAAATAATTTATACGTGTGTTCTCTTTGTGTAACTTATTCGTGGTTACAACAACAAACAGCTTCATAAAACAATATGTGGTTCTTTTAAAGACTGTGATAACAGAGTGATCTGGACCCTGACAAGCTAAGGTAAGGGTGTAAAGTTGTACATTTTTATCAAGATTTTAACTAACAGGAAGGGTGTTATCGAAATTAGAGACAACTTCATGAATAACTTTAGGTGTAACTAAGGCCATGTATCACAATACGTGTACTGTAACATTTACCATCCTCATTATTAAGTTGTGCATATGATTCGTGTACATTCTGTCATCATGAAGGTCAACAGGGATTTGCGCGACCCCTGCCGACCTCTTGCTCCGTTATTTCCATTTATAAAGCTCATCTTGCATATTCTCTCGGCAATAAATTTTATGAACTGCGTGGGAACTTCCTCTTTATGCCAATTGTTATAATAAGGATAAAGTTCACGATATGTAAATAGCAAGAGCATTCCAATATAATCTAATTAGTTATTTATGAACTGTCCCTCCGGTCATCTTAAAACTCCCAGTATTAACAAGGAAATATTTCCAACTGGAAATTTGAGACCTCTGAGGGCTACATCATCGTACATTAAGAGTCTGAAACAGCAACAATTCTTTAAGAGTTTAATATCGAGATAATATACTAGTAGAACTGTGAACTGTAGACAGTAAACTGGCAGAAAATGTGATTTTTAGCGCTACCGAAGCATCAGTTTTTACTTCCTCTGCCCGTAACATAGGTACAATAGGTAGAGGAAGTATTGTTTTCGACCCCCAAATTCGAAATTGAGTTTTTGACAGAAATACACGTTTTGAGGCACCTGAATCCAAAAATACTATTTTTGGAAACATGTCTGTGTGTCAATGTGTGTGTATGTCTGTCTGTGTGGATGTCTGTGAACAGGCTAGCTCCAAAACGGAAAATCGTATGAAAACAAAATTTCTTATTTGGGTCAGGTACCTTCTGAAGATGTGAGCCGAATATTGGCGACAAGTTTCTCTTATTTTTGGTATTACATTTCAATTGTGAAATAAATTGCAGTTGGCTTTGCTTTTTTTGGTCATAACTTGAAAATAAGTGCATTGTGATTTTTTCAACACATGGCATTGAATTATCGATAGCTTCAATTTTATAAGCCCAACCTGATCGATTCGTTTGTTTATAATGTCAAGGCCGCAGACATCTGAAATATTCAACATAGACGGAAAAGGGATGATGAACATAGACCTAAATGAGAAAACATTGATCGATTTGGACGAAACTCACTATGCAGGTATTTTCTGGGCCAAAGAACTCGAATCTGAGGTTGTTTTTCCCAGGCGGCGTTCTCTAATCATGGGACGCACTCCAAAGCCAGGTTTTTAGCTGTTTCGTTTTATTTATTAATCGTTTAGTTTATGAATGATTCGCGTGCAAGTGTTAATAACTATAATGCTTTCATGCTCTTAATTTTTAATTTATGAAATAATTATCGTGGGCGAAGCGCAGTGAGTAGCCATGTGGCTTTATATTATAGTGGTGTTATGAAAATCGCAACATTTTCTAAAGGGGCATTTTTTTCTAAGATAAATAGGCTAGCCACTAAGTCATCCGTCTTAAGGAGACGCCGAAGTTATATTAAAGTGTATTTGGTTTCCGTACCATTAACTTTACAGAACCGGATTTGGTAGAAAGTAGAGGCGCAAGTGTTGTATTATTCCAATGACGGACGAGACTATCTTTTTACGGTCC
The DNA here is from genome assembly GCA_964059195.1 of Ectobius pallidus. Taxonomy (NCBI): domain Eukaryota; kingdom Metazoa; phylum Arthropoda; class Insecta; order Blattodea; family Ectobiidae; genus Ectobius; species Ectobius pallidus. The sequence goes on along the minus strand of CAXKWD010000010.1, from coordinate 94,665,357 downwards.
TTTAGGTTTTTGTTATATGTTCTTGTGGTCATGTGTGTAATCTCTGGTGAGACTAATGAACAAAAGGGACATGTATTAATTCACTCTTTTCATGACTGAACTCTCCACCAAACCTGAGGAGCGTGGTCGTCAAACAGGCTTGAAGAAAGTGAAATCTGAAAAAGTGATGGTGGTTTGAAACCGTAAGGCACAGTGCATTACTTGATCTGTATTATACATTGCTTCAACCACCAAGGTTGTGGAGTGGATGTCCTTCCTCCACAGCCCGTAGCGTTAAAGATATGTGGAAGTGACCTTTCAACTTCATAACGTTACACTAGTGGCGGATCTAAAAGTGACTCAGCGGATATTGCTTTCTCCCATAAGAAAATTTTGTGAAATAAATGACATCGACTTCTGACTCTTTAATACGTTTTTACTTCCGTTATGAAGAAACGGCTTGTGAATATTAAATTTTACTACGTGCATAACAGCAGATAATGGCTTGTTTCCATGGAAATTGAGAATCAGTATATTGCGAATGTTAGTGTCAGCATCTTTATTTTATGGTACTTTATGAGATTGTATGATAGATGGGAAATGTTTGTCCGACCGTCCTTGCGTCTTTACACGCGGTAACTTGATTACGCGTATTCGGATTTTCATGGAACTTGGTATACGCATTTATAACATGCATGGAACGAAGCCGATTGATTTTGGACCAAATCGGTTGAGCCGTACCGCAGTAATGCCCAATTAGGAGCCTAATTTATGAAAATATTCATCAAATGCAATTCAGTTCTCTTGGTAACAATATTGTTTGCAGTGTTCATGTACGGTTTTGGAAGTTGCAATGCATCGGGCTTTGACAAATAATATTACCCACATATGCCTTCACATATGCTTATCAAACTTTAGACCTTTGTTTTTCCGTAAGCGTCTGTACATAAAAAAGAACTTCCAGAACTATGTCATGTACTTCATCTCTTTCTATTTCCTGAACTATTAACCCTACAGAAATACGATTCAGATCAATTTTGTAGGAAATTTTATGTAGTTTAATTTTGTGTATAAACTGTTGTTTGCTAGAACCTATAGACTAGTATTTTAAGTATTAAGGGAAAAGTGAGAAAAACTGCATTTAAACGTAGGCAACCCCCGCTCACCCCTATCCACTGGAACTTTTAGTATGTTGTTTAGAACACTTTCCCCGATACCTCTGCTAAATTTCGAAAACATACTCCATATTTTTCTTTTGTTGCCTGGACCATAATGTATTTTCCATTACATGCTCTTGTACCGTGACCAGATTTGTAATAAATGCAACTTGAATGGCTGCGTAAATTTCTACGCATGTGTCACGATGTAAATGTACAATATGCAGCTTATATACAAAATAATCGTTACTGAATCGTTAATGAATCGATCTGGAGCTTAACTCGGAAATCTTTTTAAAAAAATAACTTATTTTCTACATATCATAATTGCATTTATCACTGATTCTGGCACTTTGTTACATCAGTTTACCTGATTTTATTAGTTTGCAAAGTGATAGCACTTGTAGGAGTTTTAAAAATCCTTCTCCAAGATAAAAGAAATCTTGCTGTCAGTCATTTCACTTAGGGTATAAGTCAATGTTATTAAGCTTGATTGGTTTGATGGTTATTTAATGACGGGGGTGTATTGAAACTTAGACCTGTAACCATCGCCGGTGTACCAGATTTTTATCCCGCAGGACTTCTTTTACATGCCTGTAAATCTACAGACATAGCCGAAATTATCTGGCATATCACAGTTTTGGAACCATAGTCTGGCCATTCTAAAGAAATCTGAAGTAAACAAAAAACAGTGTCTGTCTCATTCTTAAGTTATTGGATTAATTTACTACAACGAGACGTTCTATGAAAGATTCCTGAAATAGGCCTAAACAAAAAACAGCAGGTTTATGCCTGTATCATACGAGTAATATGCTACAGTGAGAAAGGCATACCATGGCCAAGGTTCTTAAAATTCTAAGTACCATGGCCGTCCGGAAGGGGGGGGGGGGCAAGGTAGGGCTGCTGCCTACCCTGTAATATTTTTATCTTTGTATTCATAGATTTTTCTCTTTGTATCCATAGCCATAGATCCAGCTACAGTAAGTCAAGGATTTTGGATGTAATAATAATATTAATAATAATGATAATAATAAACAACAACAATGATAATAAAGTGTTAGTCCAGTTACTCATTGCATACCCAGGCGGCATCAAAGGTTTCGGTGTTTCTTTATGTTAACTGATCTGACTAAATCGGTCTTGGGCTTCCGCTTTCCAAAACAAAAGCAACGTTGCAATATTCTCTCATTGTTATCAATGACCTCAGTTCTTCCTTCGCTTTATTCAATTCACACGTGTTATTGTTTACTGTAACTAGATTTTGCATCCTTGCGATTCACTCCACGCGGAGTAGACGAGTAGCTGTCAAAATCGCCACAGGACATTCTTGGACTTTGATTGGCTGGGGTAACTAGCTGATTGGTGCGGTAAAAACAAAGAACATGGGTTGAGCTGTCGGCAAACTTTTCCTCCTAACGAAAGGAAGCCGCCTGGGTATGCAATGAATAACTGGACTATAGTAGTAGTAGCAGCGTGGTGACAATAATTTGTTAATTCCCCCCCCCCACCTTGACAAAATTTCTGAGGACGCCCATGAGACATACTAGCTTTTGTTTACTTTAGGTTTCTTTCTTAGAATGGTCAGACTTTAGGTAAGGAAAACCACAAAAAAATAAACAAAGTTAAGTGTACTGAAGACGTATTAGACCAGATTACAACCAAAACAAATTATCTTTTCGGCTAACTACATTACCCTGCTACTGTGAACATTGTTGTGGGGTAAATGTATATCATAAACAAATGAAAGGCGACAAATAGTTGCATGCTTGCTCAGAATTTGATGGTCGCGAATAAATTTGATAAAAATTTACGGACTGAAAAATTCAGTTCCTTCAGAGGTAATTTTAATACGGTACATTACGAGTCCTTGTAAGGAAAAAACATAAATGAGGACTTCTGAGCAAAATGTGTCGTTTCTCCCCAGTAGTACTTTAGGCCATTACTTAGTGGTGGCTGTCCCTGTCACATCTTTCATGGTAAATAGGAAATAAATGTGGCCAAATCGACATGGCTTGTAAATGGAAAATGATCATAGTTGCATTAATCATTTTTGTTGATATAGTGAATATTTAATTGGAACTAGGGTTTAAAAGTTTGCAATAAATAACTTTTACTGTACAATACCGAAGACAGGAAGGAAAGAATCCGCCACTGGCACCACCTACACCGGTAGCTACGTCATGTAAAGTAAGCTCATCATGGAGATGGACAGCTATATTGTCATTCAGGTAAACACAAGCGGCCTTCTAGCTCCGTAGCATTAGTAGGAAAGGACTTCTCACTTTAATTAGCATTATAGGCCTAAACTGTGTTTTCTTGAAATTTAGGTATAATTATCATAATCGCAAACAATGATAATGACAACTTGCTTTTGTTCACGGTCGCTGAATTTCTTCGGGTCATGGTTAATTGTTCCACTCTGTTACGTAATAAAAAAGTAAAGTGATCCCTACACAGGCCATGGAAGCCCAGAGGATTCCAGGAGGTTGAGGCTCCCAGATTTTAAACATTCGGTAACGTAAAGATGGTAAGGTTGTCAGCCTTACGCACCGGTCGCCTTTACTCCCAGGATGGCTCCTGGTACTCATTTCTGTTAGAGGCTGAGTCGACCCTAGGGCCATAGTGCCACCAGAAGGATTAGGCCAATTGAAAAACTCCAACGACTCCCTCAGGGATCGAACCCACAACCTTCCGGTTTTCAGCGTAGCCTACGGCATAACCCTGTATTACGTAATACATTCTATAATGTTACTTAACTAATAATGCTGTTGATTAAATTAGATATGTATCATAATTGCATTATAAATAAAAACTTAGGCCAAATAGACCTGGTCATAATTTTGAATTGATCATTTCTTCGCGGATTATTGCAACTGAGTCGAAGTTCTATAACATTCCGAGCTTTTGATTTCAGCTCTGAATCCATATTCTGGGATCTGATTGCCGTTAAACATTTTCTTCTGGAAACGTATCTAGAAATAATTGTAGTTATATTGAACGTAAGACAAGTGTCAACATACATATTATAGTAAATGTTATGGATGCTATCTGAATTACAGCTACAGTAATAATAATTGTGAAGCGTCCTCTATTAGTGCAATTTACACAATACATAAACTTTAAATTACAATTTAAAATTAGATGAATTAAATTAAAATTAAAGTTCTAACTTATACGAAATATAAAATATAAACAATAATCTTTAAAAAATATGTATATAAATGTGAACAAACACTTTCTCTGTTGAAATACACAAAATCAAATTTAGGTGTAATTTGAGTGACCGTTTTATTTAAACTGTAAACTGTATAGATTTCGGTAATAATAATAATAATAATAACAATAATAATAATAATAGTAGTAATAGTAATAATAGTAATAATAATAATACATTACAAAATGATTTTTTCTTTATTTCTGATAAAATTTGTTCATCCGTCCCACATTAACACTTAACACTTCATATGTGGCCTTCATGTTGCAGTAATAAATAAAGAACAATCTAAGGAAGCTTCTATTTCTTCTCTGATATAAGTGAATGATATGTCTGGAGCATGAAATGATGAAATGTAACATAAGAAGTAGAATAAGCGGAAATAACGGTTTTGCAGTGGCAGCGAGTATAGAGTTACGCACTGCTCCATGGCCCATGCAGCGGAAATAATGACACCCGCAATGAAAGTGAGAGTAATATTATAAAACAGTTCACTGCAGCGACGCGGAAATTCGCTAATGTTCTGATGAAATCTTTCCTTAAAATCAAATGCTACTTAATTCAAGTCCAGGGTCAAAGCAGAGTTATTATAATTTTATTAATATCTTCAACTCTTATTATTCAAATACGGTACCTAAAGGTTAAAGGGAGTAATTTATATTTCATCTCATTAAAGCAGAAGTTAAGTATCGACTACAATCAGGATATGCTTATTTAATGCAACTCAGTAAATTTTGTCAAGAAATATAAAAATAAAAGTGTATGAGACAATATTATTATCCTGCCGGTTATATTATATGAATGTCAGATATGGCCCCTTACTCTTTGGATATAACATATTCTGAAAGTGTTCGAAATCAGGCTGCTTAGGAAAATATTCGGACCTACGAGAGTTGTCTGTCTGTCTGGAACCCTATTGCCCTTATGCTGGGGCGAAGGGGCCTCCAAGTGGAGGTTCTCTTACCTATATGAATTTGGGAATGATAATTCTTTCACACTGGCCGAAGATCCTGGTTCAAATCTCGGCTATGGCATTGCATTTTTCATTCTAACTTCACGTGTCCCTATATGAATTTCGTTACGCTTATTTTCCGAGAGAGGGCAGAGGGACAGGTGGTAAGCCCATCGCCTCGAGTTGTAAACGGGGACTTTTGTAAACTGCATGATGACGAACTTAATAAATCATAACCTGTACTCGTCACCGGATATAGTAAGGGTAATTAAATCACGGAGGATGAAATTTTCTGGACATGCTGCACGCTTGGGGGAGGAAAGACAAATCTCAAAAATATTTTTCGGGAGACCCGATGGAAAAATACCTATACGTAGGTGGGAGGACAATATTAAAATAGATTTAAGGGAAGTAGGATTTGCGAGGGATGGTTTGATGGAGTAAACACAGAATAGGATTGAATAGCGGGCCCATCTAAGCGCGAACCTCCGGATTGCATAAAATAGATAATATTCCGTTAGCTTGCTTAGGAATGGTTTTTTTGTCATTGAGTAAGTAAGTGGGCTGTAAATCATTCCTGTGGCTGATACACATAAGAACCTTGATTCAATTTGACTTGAATCGTGGGTTCGAATACCGCACATATCCTATTATCTGATGAGAGTTTCTCCCTAGGTCACTCTGACAACTGCCAAGAGAAATGTCGGATAATTTCTTGCACTTGTAACTCAGACAAATTTGCCGTCCTTCCACACCTATCATTCATATCGCGAAAAGTAACGGAAGTAACCTCGAGTATGCTTCCTTAGTACATGGTATTTTGCCTTGATGGCCATAATCCTATGCCCGCTAGTGTCCTCTTAGGATAGAACCGAAACAAAGTATAATGGAGGACCCAGGTTCAATCCGCTTAATAATTTTGTGCATATTAAACCGTGGGCACTTGTATTATACGTCATAGAAGAATTCTTAATACCGGTACCGGTACAAATTCGTATGTCAGGCAGAATTAACTCCTACATTTTAATCATCCAAAAAATTATATATATTGTTCAGTAACCGAAGGCCAAACATGGGAAGTGGTAATTGTAAGCTTACTCATAGGATGTTATCTTTGAAAAGTGAGTGTTGAAGACTGAGGTGAAACACGGGTTGTATTACTTATGTAAATAAAAAAATAAAATAAAATAATGATACCCCTTAACCGAGAACATAAATTGGCATTATTACTACTACAGCTGGAATCTCCGCATTATTATCGAATGCAATGATTACGCTACTGCACAACACAAGGGTTATCCAGTCAATCAGATGTAATCAAAATTGCTTTATTAAATTTTATATGCTTAATTTAAGGCGCTGTTTTCATGTCTTTAGTTTAAATTTAATTCCTTCGAGCACTGTCAAAATACAGGAAGAAATTTTATGTTTCATTTTGCAGAAATAAAATGCAGGAAGACTGTGGGAAATTATGTAAGATACTCTAAATTATGGTTTTAAAATTTATAATACTCTTATTGCAAAAATCCCCGAGTTTATAAAATTCAGGGTGAATCAATTTAAGATTAATTAAAAAAATTAATACTAATAATCGAATCTTGTTATAATTTGGGTTTCACTTGCCTCATTTTAATTTCTTTCACTTGTTGCTATTTCTAAACGATTAATATTAACATAATCCTAGATAAAAAATACATTGCTTTATGCATTTTATAAACTACTTTCAATTCCATTTTTAAAACATTGTTTCACTCAGCATTTGTATTCTCTTTCCCCCTTTCTCTTATCAACAGATATGTTTATTTCAGCCCCCAGACACGAGTTTTGCTCAGTTTTCAAATAAATATTCTATTAAGATTTATATTGTTTGCAGTATGTAATAATAATAATTGATGACATCTCTTCTCTCTATATATAAAAGGCTTTGTCCTGACTGACAGGAATCAACGTAGAGCCTAAACTATAACAGGTAGAGACTTGGAATTTTGACAGTACCTTCGTTTCATTATGTAGGTGCTCACTAAGAAAGGATTTTGAAAAATTCTGATTTTAAATGCCAAAAATCAAGTGTTTTTGAGAATACTTAATCCCTTTTTACACAGAACTATCGAATCCGAATCACATTTGACATTAAAACATATTGTTGCCAATGGGTTTGGAATTAAATTAAATGGAAGTTTGATAATTACAGTTGGCTTTGTCTATTTTTGTCATACCTTGGAAATTAAACTTTCGCAATCGCTTGAATGTTGTAAGCCCTAATATGGTCAAACATTGTTTTATTTGGACGAAACTCACTATACAGGGGTTTTCTGGACCAAGGAACTCGAATATGAGGTCGCTTTTACCAGGCGATGCTATCTAATCGTGGTATGTAGTCCACGTGATTTAGGTGTTAATAAATATAATGATTTAACTATTATGCTCTTAATTTTTAATTTTTTAAATAATTATCGTGGGCGAAGCCGCGGGCACGTAGATATTCTGCATGTGGTGAAGTTATGGAATGATAGTTCTGTCATCAGAAATTGAAGTTAAGTTCAGTTATGTCTTCGTCATTTCCCTTTTCTTTATTTTTTATTTCTTTCCCTGAGTTTTACCTCCCCTTTCAGTGACTTTAATTAATAAGAATTTAGAATTCAGAACAAGGAATGTTGTGGTGTGCTCACGCGTTCTACCTTTAAATATCCACCGCAAAATTATTATATACCTGATTGAGACTTTTATCTAAGTATCTTTAATGCTGTGATAAGTAGTTGTATATGAACTGCCTTAGCAAACTTTTATTTTAATCTTCATCGTCATCAGGGCTGTAAGTTTCATTGCCACGTATGTTAAACACAACTTCCTATTATTTAAAAACGTGAGAAGTCTTCCGGGTCTAAACGACTTGGGAAGTTATAAACCCTGAAGATTAACTTGCAGGGACATTTTATTCACAACTCTGTAATGAGGAATTTCACGGGCAATTAAGAATTTAAATATTCTTTCAAGTATTTCCCAGAATTGTTAATGTTCTCACGTCTTCAAGCAGAAATGACGACGGCATTGGCAAGGTTACTCCGCGACCATTCAGAAGACAAATATTGTGCTTGCAAGTCTGTGCTTTCTCTCTACTGTAACTCTAGTTATTTCTTATCAGGATCTGTCGACTATATTCACCTATGTGTCCAGCTTATATTCTCCCACTTTCTTCGGGGTCGTCCAGGGTGAAGCAGTTAAGGGACGGCAATCTATGCCGTAATCAGAGGCGTAACGAGGAGGGGGGGTTGGGGATTTGAAACCCACCCCCCATTGATTAAAAAAAGGAAAATTGTATAATTTTTTAAGTCTGCTTATAAATTACTTAATACAAGTATAAAGCGTGGGAAGCTTAAAACTCGTTATTGTGTGTCTTAATTTTTAAAATTTTCCGGAGGAGGACCCCCGGACCCCCCTCTCCCTGGGGGGTATTCCATACTCCCCAGACCACGCGGATGTTATAACCCCCCCATATGGTCGGCCTGGTTACGCCTATGGCCGTAGTACATGGGTTCGGTGCTGATCCAGGCCTATAGATTTGTAGACATGTAAAAGAATTCCTGCGATACAAGATTCCGGCATACCTTCGCCGATTATAGACTTAAGTAGCAGTAGCCGCATATTGTTAATAGCCATCACACGTACATGCTCTGCTAGCAAACGAACTGAACACCGTGTGAATATCGCATTGTTCCGAAAGGAAATCAAACTTTCGCTTCAAGAGAGGGACTTTTTTTTTCTCAGGATGTAGAAGTATGTTGTCATCTGTCGGGAGTAGCTGTCATGACAACTAGCGATTCCGATATTGTACGATCGCTTTAACCTTCCCGGTCTATACGGATTTTATGACACGTAACGTCTATGAATAAGTCCCAAGAAATGAACTGAGTTCAATAACGAAAACCCTTGCGTTGTTTTAAGTTTAAGAATAGGCTATAATTATGTAGATGAACTTATAATAATACAATGCATACCTACATAGGCCTAAGTACGAGGGATGAAATATAAGACACGGCAACTTGTTTATTTTTTTGAAAATGTAAGATAGTTTTGAAATTTGAAATATAAAAATCGTAGGATAGATGCAGGATAGGCATTGTGCTGATCACTCATCCGGGGAGGCCCTCCATATCCTCGTCTGGTCAAAAAAGTATGTATGTGATCCATAGAAACTCCCTTCCACGACGGGTCATGATCCTGTAAGGCACGGGTGGCGTGGGCCACGTAAATGTACTTATAAGGGGGAAAGAAGAAGATACAGGATAGAGTAGAGAGCTGACACCCATAAACATGCATACACGACAGCATCGTGCCACTCTACTATATTGCAGTAGTTGGAAGCATGAAAGCACACGTAGTCCAACCTATAAAACCCTGGAAGTTAGGTATGGAAGGTCCTCAAAGCTCCCACCAACTTCTTGTGGCATCTTCTGGCATTTTATCTCTAAGAAATACCTTCCATGACGTGAGAACGCCGTTCACATCTTGTCACATCCATTCTAGACGGCGGTTGACTCACAACTTGTGCGTATAAAAATGCCATCAGATTACGTGTTTCTTTGTTACGTGTCTCTATTGCGAAGCATTTTAATATTACTACCGTCTATGGAAATGAATTTCATTAATGAATTAAATACTAGTTTATTATATCATGTGTAAAATCTGTTTTTTATATTACGTATTTTAAATGTTTATCTTGCCCAACCCTGTCTGTAATGTCCCCCACTGATGAAGAGATTATAACGGATCGTAATTATTTAACAGCACACCACTGGCCATTTTTCACAGATATGGGAAGAAGAAATGATAGCAACATGTACAAGGTTGTGCTAAAGTAACTCTTCATGTTATTATTATTATTATTTCTTCGGCGCCAGCCTTCCTGATTCGCACCTATTAATTCATGTTGAAGACAGTAATATTTAGGGAAGGAAGAGCTCACGATCTACAACTAACCTGGTTGAATACTCATAATATTGAACCAATAATTTTGAAGTTACTCAGATTACTAAATTAACTCTTAACCTTGAGGTTGCTAAGCCTTGTAGAATCACGTGAATCTTCCGTATGAGTGCCTTTAGATCTCTTTGTTTAGATCCTTATACTTATCCTGTCTCCTACGGTGCTATTGATTAATAAATTCGTGTGTTATGATGTCTCAGTGGGCTATAATTAGTATCTATATTATCTGTTTTAGTAATTTACCAGAAGAAATTTCACGTTTTTGGGTGTGATGGAGTTAATAATTTGACGCCACTTACAAATTATTATTCCGGATTCAGCTTCTAATGTTGATACCAGTCCGGCTAACCAATGTTCCATATTATTATGATTATTCTTTCTTTCTTTTTCGTAGTTTTACCTCTCCCTTTTAGGATTTAAGCGACCCAAGCCGCCCGGGCCATTATTATTATTATTATTATTATTATTATTATTATTATTATTATTATTATTATTATTATTATTATTATTATTATTATCATCCATACCTTATTGCCAATCGTGTTGAATTTTCGCTTGACTCATAGAAGTAAATTATGACAAAGAAAGTCTTTGCGTTATGTATGTAGGTATATATACAGGGTTTTCCCGGAAAGTAATGTCAGTGAGTTAATTACAAAATATTTATTGATCCGATCGGTACATTACAAGATTTCAAAATAGGTTCCTCCTGTGTCGATACATCGCTTCCAGCGAGATTTCCAGGCATCGAAGACGTCACGGTAGGCCTTTTCCGGAATGTCCTTTGGAGCCTTGGTGCCAGCCCCTTTGACTTTGTCAACTGTCCCGAAATGATGTCATTTCATGGGAGTTTTCAAGGGTGGGAACAAGAAGAAGTAGGGGGAGCCACGTTAGGACTTTAGGGCGGCTGGGGGACCGTTGGCACCTTTGAATTGGCCTGGAAGCGGGTCATGAAGAAAGTGTTGTCGTGGTGAAGTTTCCAATTGTCTGCAATGTCGGTACGGATGCATTCGTTTGAGTCTCTTCAGCACTTCCACTTAGAATTTGGGATTGACGGTTACACCATGAAAAGGCATCATTTTGGGACAGTTCACAAAGTCAGAAAGGCTTGCACCAAGGCTCCAAAGAACATTTCAGAAAAGGCCTACCGTGATGCACTTTTTGCCTCGAAATCTCGCTGGAAGCGATGTTTCGACACAGGAGGAACCTATTTTGCACTTTTTAATGTATTGTACCGATCGGATCTTCTAATTGACTCAGTGACATTACGGGGCAGTTGACAAGTCAAAGAGGCTTGCACCAAAGCTCTAAAGGACATTCTGGAAAAGGCCTACCGTGATGCTTTTGATGCCTCGAAATCTCGCTGGAAGCGACGTATCATCACAGGAGGAACCTATTTTGAAATCTTTAATGTATCGTACCGATCGGATCAATAAATATCTTGTAATTGACTCACTGACATTACTTTCCGGACAGACCCTGTATATATATATATATACGACCGGAGCCGCTACTTCTCTAACAAGTAGCTCCCCAATTTGAATCACGAGGCTGAGTGCACCCCGTTCCAGACCTCCCTACCTCAGAAAAATCCGAGGAGGTACTGGGGATGGAACCCAGCCCACCGTATCCGTAGTCAGCGACGCTAACCAAACACCACGCCGGCGGTCGAAAGGCACATGCAGCCTAATAATAATACTTTTCTGTTTCATTTATAAGACTTTCGTTGGTAGCTCTGTCAAGAATAATTTAGTAATTGTAGATTTTGCAAACAGGCTCCTCTAAACAAACGTTTTCCTTTTTGTCGAATTTTTTGAATTGGGCTCTTCTGGAGTCATGAATGGCATAACAAAGGCAACTATTTCTGGAATATGGTGATATGCAGTTCTCGAAATCAAAATTAGTAACAAACGACCCTTTTGAATTACGATGCGGTTCTGGCATGGAATGTTTGTTACGTAAAATTAGGAGTGAAACAGACGGAGAGGAGATACAATCAAATTTAATTTAATTGGGCTATTGTTTGTTGTTCTAAGATGCTTACGTAACGAGCATCCTCGAAATATGAAACAAAAATTAAACCGTAATAAATCTTGCGATAATGCAGCTTTTTCGTGCTCCAAAGAAACATTTCACACTGATTATACCAATTAATTTTAGATAACTAATTTTGCTTATAATAAATTATGGCAAGTTTAATAAATTGAGGTTTAATAACTGATTCTCTGCTACTTCCTTAAAATTCTTACACGAGAAATATTTTATATACCTATAGGTATACCGGAAAATTTAACACGGAGAAATGTTAGAAATTATGTTTTCTGTTGTGGAATATAATAAATTAATAAAATCAGGTAAACTGATGTAACAAAGTGTCAGAATGCTTTTGTTTAATCAGTGATAATTGAAATTATGATATCCAGAAAATAAGTTTTTTAATCGATTTTCTAGTTAAGCTCCAGATCGATTCATTAAGCAGGGCTTACGGAAGAACAAAGGTCTAATTTGATAAGCATATGTGAAAGAATAAGTGAGTAGTGGTATTAAAAAAACCTGTATTGCAACTTCCAAAGCTTGTATATGAACACTGTTAAAAATATGTTGCCATGAGAACTGTTGGGCATTTGATAAATTCTTTCTAATATATTACCATAAAATAGTACCTAAATTGGACATTACTTCGGTACCGGTCAACCGATTTGGTCCAATATCAATAGGCTTCCTCCCATGGATATTATAAAGGCTTATACCAAGTTTCATGAGAATCGCGATATTCATGATATTTGAGTTATCGCGCGTACAGACACACGGACAGAAAGACATAGGCAGGCGAACAGACATTTTCCCGTCCACCAATCTCAGAAAGTACGATTCTTTCAGTTAATAATTTTTTAGTACACGCTCTCTAAAACAGCTGCTTATCGGACTGGTAACACGCCGAAAAGCTGTACTTTAAAGGACAAGTCCGCTAAAATTGCATAAAAGTGCATTCAAACTGCATTCAAAATGCAATTTTAGCGGCCTTGTCCTTTAAAGTCGTCATGGCAATCTATAAACAAAACCCAGATGGCATTGACCAGTCACACCAACTTTAACATGGATTTACGCATATAATTGGTCATAAAACAACAAATTTAAGTCAACACGTTTCTTTATGATAATCAGAAACTTTACCAGGATTTTTCGCAAAACACGGTAGCCCACTTCATCACATGACAACAAATATAAGCCAACAACTTTTCACATTTTGGTTCACTTGAAAAACATTCCTTACCATGGACGAACAGCATTTAAATGCTGTAATATATCCCTTCTCATAGCCTATTTTTGCCGTGAAGTTGCTGGTAGCCGCTCCAATTCAATGTGTCTGGCTTGGATTGAAATTTCCTCGGAACTATCATTTATATTTTCACAAGCTTTTCATAAATACTAGTTGGTATACAATATTGTTTACAAACAAGGGACTCATATAATGCATCTATACTACCACATTTGTTATTGCTACGTACGGTCATTGTTGTTTTATGATCTAGATGGCCATGACCAGATAACTTAAAGAAATGACTGACTGCCTTTCATTATAATTAATTATACGGTATTTTTGTTTTATTTCATATAGTTTATACAACTTTTACTAAAAAATATTGTATGCACCACGTACGCAAAAACTTTAGCGGACTCATCCAGTATTTCAGCCTCGGCTTTCGCCTCGGCCGCTATACTAGATTCGTCCGCTAAAGTGTTATTTTGCGTACTTGATACATAAATAGCTATTAATAATGTTCACACCCAGTGACCTTGGTAACGCTCTTTCATTTGACTTACTTAGATTATTTTATATCATAGGAGATGACAACACTTGAACAGTTCAACAAAAGTAAATCTTTTTAAATTTATTTGTACATTTCCGTACTGGAATATTTAAAAATGTGTATTTATAATTTAAAACATTGTGTTAGCACATCAATTTAACTAAGTAAAAATATTGAAGAATATGAATTTCTGAAATAATTGCTGTTAATATGTAAATTTGACTTAAATTAAGATTAAATAAACGGTGCAAAATATTTTCCACAAACTTTCTCACATATACATATTAAGAATTGTAATATTGAGGTTTTAAGATTGACGAAAGAAACCAGTATGTATCTTTCGAAAACTAGGTCCTGCATTTGCCTTTGCAAAAAAAGCCCTTACTTTAAAAGAATAAGTAAATACAAGGGACCGATTAGCCGCTACGCTTGTCCACAGAAACGGAAAGACATCATTCCAAAAACACGTTTTTCCATTTCTAGGCATCTTGAAACATGTTTTTTCGGTGTTATATCAATTTCGATTTTTGTCGCGATCACAATACGCTACTGTTATGAAAAATCTACTCGTCTTGGACTCGCATTCGGGAAGTCCCAAGTTCAAATCCCGTGGCTGGCCAATTTGATGTGTTTTTTTTTATGGTTTCCCCAGTCGCAAAGGCAAATGGCGAATGGGATATTTACAAACCATGAATCACCCTCGTTATTTCATTTTGCATCATATCTATTTAAATTAATATTATTTGGAATTTACTCCATAACATTCACCAACAATAGAAACTAATTTACAATCATTAGTTTCATGGTCTACTGTATATACACAGATCTCGAACTCCTTAATTTTGTTACTCTAATTGGTAGAAGATTGGTAGCGCAACAGTTATTCTTATATAAAATTATCAATTGATAGCAACGAACTTTTAAAAGTATTAAATTTAATGAGATACAATTAAATTTAAGAAATAGGGAATTTTTATATATTCCTGTCATTAAGTAAAAAAGCTGGAATGTTCATCTTTAATTCAAATGCGTAAACAATATAATTCTCTATCACTTCAAAATGCTCCTCTGGATTTTGACTTGTCATTAAATCAGTACATAGGATTTCTTTGTGAAATGTTATATATTTTTTACGATTTGACTTAGTTTTTAGTTTGTCTTGGTAAATTAATTGTATTTATTACAAATCATTTATGTATCTTCTTCTTTATCCTCACACATTCATTTATTGTATTGTATTTTTATATTGTGCAACACTTATTGGCGAAACTACGCCAACTGTAATTGGGATTTATTCCTGTAGTTGGCAGAATAAATAAATAAATAAATATAGGCTCCAAGCTGAAAGGAATTACAGCTGAATAATCAATAAATAAACAGGCTAGTATCTCTTAGGCCCTACTATGTATATGAGAGAAAGTAAAAATCAGTAAAGAATGGCACCCTCTTCAGCCACAGATTATAATTAGGCATACCGAGTGTTAGTTACAAAATTTACAAGAGAAGAATTAATGTAGATCGGTCTTCAGAACGGCGAAGGAGCACGGGAGCCCTCGGCCTGGTCAGTTAGTTCCATACCAGTTGTGGCACTTCCCTGGTTTATTTTAGCAAGCACACACATACAGACGGAACTGACAGTGTATTAATTATCTGCTTTTATATCTCTTATAATTACAGCTTGCGAAATTCAGGTTCTCTCTGAAAGGTGTTTATTGCCATTGCGAACCTTTCCCTTGTTCCGCATAACTCGCCACTGGCGTTATTAATATTCATAGTGCGTACTGTACACTGTCCTACAATGTAGGACGAGCTCACGAAAATAATTTCAGACCAGCGTGAGATGTAACAAAGTTGAATTTTCACTTCATTTCATTCCGAGATTATTTACCCAACTGGTAGATGTTTTATTGAAGTCATTTATTTAACACCAAAGTATTTAAAACGTTATATTTATTAACACTGACATCGTTTTCACATAAATTGCAAGAATTACATAATTTTATTCTTAACTAGCATGTGCCCGCGGCTTCGCCCGCGATAATTATTTAAAAAATTAAGAGCAAAATAGTAAAATCATTATGTTTATTAACACCTAAATCACGTGGACAACATACCACGATTAGATAGCGTCGCCTGGTAAAAGCTACCTCAGATACGAGTTCCTTGGCCTAGAAAATCCTGTATAGTGAGTTTCGTCCAAATAAAACAATGTTTGACCATTTTTAGGGCTTACAAAATTCAAGTGATCGCGAAAGTTTTATTTCCAAGGTATGACAAAAATAGCCAAAGCCAACTGTAATTGATTTGACATTGAAGTGTATAACTATAAACTGATGCTTCGAAAACGCAAAAAATGCACGTTTTTTGCCCGTTTTTCAATCATAACTCACGAACGAAAGCTAAAATTAAAATTCCGGCTTCGAGGTGCGTTTTCCGACCCTTCAGTCCAACTATGTTTAAAATTTCAGATCTCTGCGTTGAGTAGATTTCTCTGGGTATCGCGGACAGACAGACAGACAGACAGAAGGAAGACAGAAACTTCCTTTTATTAATATAGATTGTATTGTTTTACGTAGTAGTCTAAATGTAAATAATTAAACGAATAGAACGAATCTTGTGCTGCCACATGGACAAACAGATTCGAAATGAAACGATTAGAACGAACCACAGATTCATTAACCTTACCCAAATCATGCGTAAACAATTAAAACGATTGATAATTGAAAAGCTAAAAAACCGGCTTCGAGGTAGATTTCACGATAAAAATGCACCGCCCGGAAGGGGGAAAAAAGATTTCAGATTAGAGTTCCCTATCAAAAAACCTCCCTTATAGTGAGTTTTGTCCAAATCATTCAATGCTTTCCCATTTAGGCGAGCTTTCATGATCCACTTATGTATTATTATGCAAAAAAAGACAAATCAGATCTCTGTGTGTCGAAATGTTTTACGGGGTACGCCGTAGCGTAGTGGTTGAGGCGATGCGCTACAAACCGGAAGGTCGCTGGTTCGATCCTTGATGAGGTCATTGGAGATTTTCAATTGGCCTATTCCTTCTGGTGTCAAGGTAGCAAGACAGCTAAGGAAGCTAGGATTACCTGAAGCTAGGATTACCTGAGGTCCACTCAGCCTCCAACAGAAATGAGTACCAGGAGCAATCCTGGGGGTAAAGGCGCCCGGTGCGTAAGGCTTAACCCTACACAAGCATCGTCTAAAAAATAACGCTCTGATTGTC
Source organism: Ectobius pallidus (assembly GCA_964059195.1). Classification (NCBI taxonomy): domain Eukaryota; kingdom Metazoa; phylum Arthropoda; class Insecta; order Blattodea; family Ectobiidae; genus Ectobius; species Ectobius pallidus. The sequence continues at coordinate 94,648,028 of CAXKWD010000010.1, read as the reverse complement.
TAAAAATATGGGAGCTTTGACCTTCTGGAACCCTCTGGGCCTCCATGGACTGTAATAGGGAACACTTCACTTTTACAGTGAGTTTTGCAAAGAGCATAAGGTTGCAAAGAGCATTGCTTCTTATTCTGAGTGTTACAGAATCGCTGCAAAAGCAAACCTAAAGTTTACGTTATTAATTTCTGTGGAATAGCACAGTCAATGTGTTGCTTCATAGAATTTGACAGTGTGAGTTTTGTGGTTAAATAATAGGAATTTCCTTATATCATGTGGCACCGCACATCACGATAAGAAACAATAATATCGAGTTGACGCAAAAACACGCGGAAGTTACGGCGGCGTACGCCACGGTGCTCTGATTTTGGCGTTACGCTACAGCTTTTGCAATACAGCGTTACTTCATCGCCAGTTTTTGTTATTGCTTCTTATTCTCCTATACTTTCTACCTTACCAAGTTGTAACCGATAGCTCCAATGTGCACGTTTCTTCGTGCGTAAATTAATATAAAATTCAAGATTGTTAGTTTAAAATAATTGTCTTCAAATTACAGAGAAGCAATCTCGGATTAATAAAATAGGATAACAATATGAGCTACATCGAGCGGAATGGCTCAGACGTAGAGTTTGGAGCTTGCATTCTGGATTTCTCAGGTCCCCCCCCCCCCTAGTCGGAAAGACAAATTCGGGATTGGATATTTTCTTATCATGAATCATCCTCGCTATTTCACCCAAAGATGCTACTTAGGCTACTAGATTTTTGTGTGTTTAATAATGTCCGTAATTAGTTCACAAAAAATTGCGGATTTTCTCCTGGGATTTAAAAGGAAAAAAAAAATATGATGTGGAACTCACATAACTTCCTCTGCCCAAATAAAGGTTAGCCTCTAAGACGGAGCCTTTTTTTAGAAAATCGCGACAAACGAAATTATCTTCATGTAAAGTTCCCTTAAAAATAAGAGAACGTCGTAACGAGTCTTCGTGTCACATCCCGAAAGGTACCTAACCCAAATACAAAATTTTGTTTTTGTACGATTTTCCGTTACAAGAGGCCTTATTGGAAAGAGCGCTTATTTGGAGTGGGTGGCTTATAACTACCCTTCAGAGAATTTTTTTCTGGAAAAAATTCCAATAAACGTTTTAGCTCTTAGTATAAGCAGCCCATGTGCAAAGTTTAAAGAAAATCGTTAGAGCCGTTTTCGAGAAAATCGCGAAAAACGAGAATTACTTCATGTAAAGTTCCCTTAAAAATAAGAGAAACTTGTCGCCAATCTTCGGGTCACATCTTCAGAAGATACCTGACCCAAATACAAAATTTTATTTTAATAATATTCTCCGTTCTGGAGCTAGACTGTTCACAGACATCCACAGAGACACACACAGACATTTTTCCGAAAACAGTATTTTTGGATTCAGGGACCCTCAAAACGTATACTTTTATGTTAAAAACTCAACTTCGAATTTGGGGTCGAAAACAATACTTCCTCTAACTAAAGTGCCTATGGTACGAGTAGAGGAAGTAAAAATACATAACATCTTCAAGTGGTCAGATAATTTCATTTAAGGATCAGGTGAAAATATCCTGTGTGGTCTTAGGTCCATATATTAAGCTATACTGTTGAAAATTCCACATATCTTAAAGTTGTGTAACTCAAGGAACCCCACAGATATAAACTGTTGTAATTTAAAAACACATATTTGTGGGAAGTATAAGAATGGTGATGGTAATGACGTTAATGGTGATGATAGAGTACTGCGCATGATCCCCCTGTAGCACTTCGTCTGCCACTCCCATTGCTGTATCTTCTAATGACCCCCAGAACACCAGGAAAAGAATACATATTTTGACCTCAACATTGTATAAATTTAAATACCTATTATATCCTGCTTTTGATGGTAACACATACATGTAAATTGAGGCATTCCCATAAAATATGAGAACAACAGGTTTACAATAGTTTATAATAATGGAGTAATGTACACGTTTTTCACTTTTACCATATTTTTTGTGATATGAGTTTTGGAATGCTAGAAAATTAGCCACTAGCTGAGAGTCAAGGAACTTAATTTCCATAATTTACATAGTAAGAAGATAAAGGCTTCCATTATGTAAAATGAATTGCTGGAGTGATCTTTATTGAGACGTTAACTGAATAAATTATGTATTACACTAAGGTCAATGACACTAAAACATAAAGATCTCATTTAAATACTAATGAAGCGTTTCTTAGGCCTACTTATCATGTTCTTGGTCTGTTCTATAAGTAGACGAAGTATTGCATTCTACCTTGAAATCTGCGTTGTCAGTAGTAATACAGGTTTTGAGGTTCCCTGAATCCAAACATACATTTAAAAATAATGTAAGTTTGTCTGGGTGTGTTTGTAAACAGCATAATTCGAGAACTAGACTTCTTATAAAACAAAAAAGAGTTTTATTTGGAGTTGGTGACGACTTTTTCTTACTTTTGCGGCCAGTTCGCCGCAATTTTTTTACTATTAATTACTATTAATATTGATGTGTGCCTCCACGTCATACGCACTCCAGAGATGTTTGGGACTGAACCCAGTTACATTTGGTGCCCAGAATACTGATTATAAGCTGTACACTAACATTTCCCCTAAATCCAGCCCTCGGGGTCAGCAAAAATGTGTCAAGAGTGAACCAGTAGAAGTTTCATCTCTCACTATCCTCAAATAACAGAAAATAACCGATATATAATTGAATCGATCATTTTGAAAATTCCACATGTAAATTTCACCAATTTTGTCAGGAAGAACAAAATTGAATAATGCAAATATTATTTCACCAAATGAAAATATTTTTTTGTGCACATTAAATGTCAATGTTGGTAACAGTATTAACTTAAACTTTGCCTTGAACTAACTACTTTTCTTTATACCTTAAAAAAAACAGTTATTCAATTTTCAGTTTTGGGGAAATGTGTTTTCAAATTCACACTCAGAAATAGAAGTTTTCAAATTCACACTCAGAAATAGAAGTTTTCAATCACCGCTAGAACTGTAGATACTGCAAGGACATTTGGGATTTGTACAGAATTGAACAGTTTGGTTCTGTGTAACTTATTTTTATATAATACTCAATTTTCACGAAAAGTGATCTTGCAGGGTTTTTATCTGCCGTTTCACTTGTATTATTGATACATAAAAGAAGGTGGAAACGTTAACATATAATATACTTTTTGTAACCACGCATAATGAAGGTTTTTGTTAAAGTTAATTCGATGTTTAAGTTGTCCTTGTTCATTTTTATTCATCTTCTCTTTGTTGACCATCCTCGCCACAGTCCATATGGAACTAGCTACCTTGTATGCAGGTGAAAGTTACTTGGGAAGGTTGTCTCGTGCGAGTCTGCGTGTCTTGTGTCGTCATTGCTCCCTGCGGGGAACGCTCTTATCTCCATCAGTCACAGCGGTCAAGATGCTGGACTTATTTACATTCTGAACTCTATATGGAGCACCTAACAATACACCTACGTGCAAGGTTACCTTCATTACTGTTTTCTTTTGTTAAGACCCTGGACTATTAAATGGAGTGTTTCGTTTTTTAATGGTGGATATACCAAAAGTCTCTTTTAAATATTATAACAAAAATCGGGTGCTTGGAACGCCACGCGACAGAAGTAAAACTTGGATTTCTTAAATTTTTGGAATTTTTCAATATTGGATTTTTTCAATTTTGGATTGTTGGACTTTTTTAATTTTGGGTTTTTTATAATGGTGAAGGGCTCACCACGCCACTAGCTCGAAGCAGTAATATCCCTCCAATCAGTGCCCCGCGCGCTTCCGTATTTTTTTTAAACTTTTGGATTTTTTAATTTCGGATTTTTGGATGTTTTAATTTTGGATTTTTAGATTTGTAATTTTAGATTTTTGGACTCTTTAATTTTGTATTTTTGTACTTTTTAAATTTTGGATTTTTGAACTTTTTTAATTTTGGAATTTTGGATTTTTTCATTTTGGATTTTTGAATTTTTGAATTTTGGATTTTGTAAATTTTTTTTATTTTATTGAGTTGATTGTTTTCTGTGGAGTCCGTCACAGCCCCGCTACTTTCGTGACGATTTTGTTCGTAATGCAACTTTGGATTAGCTCTTGATTTACTCCTAGCGCACCTAAAGAAGTTTCACTTCAAAAAAAGCACAAGAATCAAATTTTTTGCTCAAATTGCCATCGGAGTTACCAAAATTTGGGAGTTAGAGAACTGTAAAATTAGTTATAAAATTAGTACAATTAAAGATTTATTGCTTAAACATGAAATCCATAGAAAAGAATAGAACACATGCCACACAGGAATCCTTTTTATAGCCTATAAAACCCGCCTTCCATCTAGGCGGCCCGGATCCGATTCCCGGCAAGGGCAGTTTCAGAGCTGAATTTTTATATTAATATAAGCACTCAACAAATGAAATCACTGGTGGATTATAAGACTGAAATTAATGAGAAAGTGTTGATCTAATTTGCATAAATGATAGCAGTAACATGTGAATAAATTCCTCGTGCTTTAACATAAAGTATTACTCTATTAATTTTACAAATTATGCTTTTACTCAACTTTTGCAGTGACGAATTTATACGCCGATGCCAATGACAATGAAAAGGTTAATCTCACTCCAAGGGCTGGATTTAGGAGAAGTGCACCAAATATACCTGATTTCAGTATCATACCTCTCCGAAGTACCTATGATGGGAAGGCATTTGTGTCACTTTCTTAGCTTTGCCATCATCACTCATACACTACATTAACTACACAAACACCACTGGGCTTATTTTCTACAAGCTAGAAAATAACCTTTGCGGAACCAAGCTGTGTTTGCTGCAGCAAGACTTAGCAGCAGTTGCAGTGCTTAAGTTGGCATTCATTTCAATGTTTGGTAATTCACGCCCAATGAGGTAGAGCTACTGATTTCTTCTAGTTTGCATATGTTTCAAGAATGTACTGTTCAACGTAATAAGTCTGGTCTTAAAGCATGTTAGTACGTCACCTTCGATGGAAGCTACTATCGAAGAGTGTAAACTGTTTATATGGGACAAAAATGAATTATGTTAAAAACAAATAGCACTCTGTATTACAGGTGCAAGTGCTACACTAGTTTTAAACAAATTTAGTACAAAATGAATCAATACGTTCTGTATAATGTTTTAAACGTGACTTCGCAGTATTACGCGTGGATTCGTAAACGTTAATGTAGGCAATTGATTACCTCATGAAAGTAGATCAAACTCGAGATATTTCCATGTTACAGTTATATGTATAATAACCTTGACCACATAGCACTCCAATGCTGTCATGAAGCGAGAATTCTAAACGCCCATATAAGTGTTTAGATTAAAAGATAATATTTTATATATTTTACATACATTTTACGAGGTAAATTCTCTCAACATTATCTGATAACAACAGTAGGCCTATCTAAGAAAGATATAGCATTTATTGAACGACTATCACCACTAATATACAGTCATAGAATTATTAACTAAGGAACTACACTGAATAAATTTTAAGGATGACAGAGGGGCCTAGGAAGGTATCTGAGGATAAGGAACCCTGGTCTATAGACTAAATTTTCCACGATACGGTACGTCATAAAACTGCATCCTGTTTATTTAGTAGACCACATGATCATACTGTCCGTTTATTGTGCTCTAAAACAACGAACTACATGTGTTCAACTTTAGTGCATACTCGAACTAGTGTTTGATTTTCTAAAATGTTTACAAAGTTGGTTTAACTTAAATTTTAAAAATGATCTTAATTTAAAAACTATATCTATTTTTATGTCCGTCGCCGTGGGTGAGTCGGTAGCACGCCTGCCTTCCACTCCGGCGGCCCGGGTTCGATTCCCGGCCGGGTGGGGGATTTTTCAGTAGTGAAAGATCCCCTCCCCGGGTTCAGGACTGGGTAGGTTAAGTCTTAGGTTAAGATAATGCACATTGTGCGCGATTCCTTAATTATTATTATTATATCTATTTTTATACTGGCATGTTTAATTATTACCTTTGAATTAATACATTTATCATCGTACTACAACTTGAAATTTAAAATTTTACAAATATAAATTCTAACGTCATCCGGAAAAGCAAAGCTTCTCGTCGGGACTCGGGAGCGGTTCATTTCATTATCATGTAGGCTAACTCCGAAATTTGGCTTCGTGACCTAAGTTTTCAGTTTAAATTGTTACTATGTCCAGCTACCGTACTTAAAATTTATCCAACACCTTCTTAAAACAGAGGCGCTGATTAAAATAATTATTGGGAGGATGGCAAGAATTATTGGATTGTTAGTGGTAATACCTAGCCTTAAATATGACGAAAGTTAAATATTGGGGGATGGTTTAATGTGCCGTACCCCCCAAAGTTTGCGCCTATGCCTCGGTCCACATAATTATATAAACTATAATAACTATAGTGTGTTAATTGATAACGTATGCGATATAAGAGACATCCTTTCAGAGGTACTTCGTTGGTAAATTCCAAATCGCATTTGGCTTGTCATGGATCCAAAACCCATGGCCGGTCAGGTCAGTTTTAGGGTTTCCCGACCCACCAAAGGCAAAACAGAATTGGGTTATAGATAACTTATATGCATATGCATTCATGAACCACAGAGTATTGTCCCTGTTGGACAATACGTGATAATATTAGGCCTATAGGAGATAAATTCCCTTGACACTGGGTTTTGAACCCAGGACCTTTGGCTATCCGTGCCAATGCTCTACCAACTGAGGGCCAGAGTTCACTTCACAGCGTCTGATGGAACCTCTCTCCTATGACTGATTGCCCTTAATGGTCTACCTCACTGACAGACAAGTTATGTCATAGGCAGGTGTGTTAGGCACACTAATTAGTGAAGACCGGTTACAAAAATCACTAATCAGATTGCTTCACAGTACTGCATATGACATAACTTCTCTGTCAGTGAGGTAGATCATTAAGGACAATCAGTCATAGGAGAGAGGTTACATCTGACGCTGTGAAGTGAACTCTGGCCTAGGTCAGTTGGTAGAGCATTGGCACGGATAGCCAAAGGTTCTGGATTCAAATCCCAGTGTCAGAGGAATTTTTCTTCTATAATATTTTCATAGAATTGGATTACTTGTCTTTGACTTTGGAATAGTTATATTATACCATGGATTAAGATCTATAAACATTAATAATGGCTGAAGCGCTTCTCGTATTTTGGGCTTCTTTGGTAGGTGGTTCACGTTCACGGAAGGGACCAGCCGCACAGGTCATCAAGCTGAACATGCTCTGCCCATTTCCATTGGGATTCACTCTCACTGCATAGAGTTTAAGGTCCATTTACTTTCCTTTCTCTGCGGTTTTATGATGTCCAAACTATCGTAAGAAGTTCATTTTATGAATATAACATCCATACTTCCCGGGTCTCCGGAAACAATTTAGCACAGTTCTTCCTTCCCCGTATGTAACAGTCCGTGTAGAATTAGGTCTGCCGTTTGACCGCTATGTACGTGACTAGATCATCATACCCGTAAACCCATTACTTTCTCTTAATTTCGAACCCGATAAGGCGCTAAGCTCTATTACATACTATACACCTGTCTTTAGGCTATAATTACGAGCGTTAATGACCAATAAACGAATAGACATCGCTAGAACAGCATTGCGATCGTGTTATGATATTTTAGCACGAGTACTGTCATACCATCCAATATGTAGCTACTCACTCGTAAACACGTTTTCTGAGTAGATTGCTTTGAGGAAGATTGTTTCTTGAATCCCTGCCTCTCGTCTAACATTATCATCTTTACTTGGATTGTATTGTATTTATAGGGAAAAAAACCTCCTTATCAAAATAGTCTGAACTACTAGAGGCGAAAAACCTGTAGCCTATAACAACCATTCACAGGTAATATTTTTAATAATAAATCGTGTTTTATTCCTTGATTCAGAATAATTATTTTCTTCTTTTATGTTACTTCAGTGTCATAATTTTCTTGAGAGCCAAATATAGCGTCTGTTTATAATAATAATAACAATAATAATAATAACAACAATGATATAAAGCTTTCCCGTATGACATTAAATAATAATAGTAATAGTAATAATGATAATAATAACAATGATATAAAGCCGGTGGATATTAAATAATAAAAATTCTCGGGTAGTCATCCGGCTGAGATAATGTTCTCCAAGCTTTCGTGAAAGCATCAAGCTGCCATCCTCAGGCATATTTTTTAATATTTTTTGGTGTAACTGAGTATGGTAACAGAGTGGACTTGTGATTGATAATAATCAGGGACGGGAAGTTTATGAAAATTTATATTTTTAATAATGCACTCTATTATATGCTAATGTTAAAGTGTGAGATGTTACGAAAGAAAGGGCAGATAATGAATCGTTTTATTTTGCATATTGTTTCATTTTTTAAATTTAGTGATAATGCATCATGTTTGCTTCATATAAAAATATTTATTCTCAAAATGTAACCTTTTTAAGGCATATTTCTGAGAGATTTTAAATTTATGTATATCTCTGTTAATTTTACAGTTCACACCACATTTGGCTATGTGAATGTTTTTAGAACTTATTGCGTGATAAATAATCAGGAGTTTTGCAGCGGTCTTTTTCTACCTAGCAAACAAGAGAAAGAATTTCATCGTCAACAGCTACGGATAACCTTTTTAACCTGTTGTAATTCATTTTAATTAGGGTATTTTTTTACTAATTAGATCCTCTTAATTAATTAATTAATTAACTAGATCTTCTTAAAATATTCTCTGCTATAAGTTACCACTTATCTTATTGCCTTTATGTTTTAGGTGCTACAAGAAATAGTTCTCAGTTTACTAAAACCTGATTCATTGAGCTGTTTTAGTAGTGTTAATATTTTGTACACAACATGTCATTTTCTGGAATTGATTATGTAATTGAGATAAGCAGAGAACGTAATGCATTAACATTATTTTCAATGATAGTGCTTATTTCAACAATTCAGAGTACATCTGTACTCTGTATTAGAGCATATCTGCATAATATTTACTCTTCTAATAATACTGTTTCAGTGGAAGTAGTTTATTTTTTGCATGGCGTGAAAACTTCTAAGAAATTTATTCTGAACATTGAAACATTTCAAACTTTGTATAATTAAAACTGACACATTTTATTTTTGATAGGCTGGCGCTTACCTGTGGCAGCTCCGAGTACTCCACTTGATGGGGTTGCGTAGAGTTGGGTTGCACCGTCCACATCTTGAGCAGGCCACCCGTGAAAAGTCCTTCCGTTCTCTGCAGGGTGAGATGGACATCGCGACCAAACGCCTTGAGCTTCACATGCCTCGTGAAGTCGCTGGAGTCAGGGGGCGGTGGCTCCGTCTCTACGCCGCCCCCGCCGTCGTCTGTCCTCACGCTCCGCCTCGACACCGAGTGCACGTGAACCACCTCGTACTCCGGCACTGCAATGGTGAGTGAATACATTACAAATTGTATCTACTTGTTGTGACTACTAAAGATAGGATCTCCATGCAAATGCAAGTTTTTATGTAAGCTTGTTACAGTTCTCAAACTTGCGAAATATCTATTTCATGGCTTACTGATTCCAAATAAGTATATTTATTCCGTGCATATTTGCGTGTTTTGATCTATTTGTGGGCAATTTCATGTGTAGTGCATGTTTTTAGGGTTTAAAGTTTAATAAATATTTTGAAGTTTTTCTTGCATATTAGGCCTACGTTTTTTTTTTTTAGTTTGAGTGCATATTTTTATAAGAATTGTCATAATTCTGCATTTTATAAATATTATCTCTTAAAAAAAGTATAGTTTCGTTGATCTTCCAGTACGCTAGTCAGCTAGTGTACCCATGACATACCTAATAAATAAATAGGTAAATAAATAAATAGATAAATAAATAAATAATTAATAGTTTTCGACTTTTCTACCTGTCACACTGGAATTCTAAACCCCCAACTCGTACAAAATTTATTTAAAGACCATGCTAATCACCAGATTTCAGTACAATATCACAAGGCCTTTCAATTCCCTCCCGCAAGATTCTTTGTGAGACTAGAATTATTATTAGAAGAATGCAGTAAAGGAGCTAACTTCAGTACACTTTATGCTTAGCTCTGTAGTGCATGTACAGTACACCGTTTTTTTGTGAATTTGCGCTTTCTGTGGTGAAATGTGAAGTGTAAAGAATTTGTGCCACTCGAAAATAAAATATGTTGTATTTGTGGGGCTTTTCCCTTCATTGTGCATATTTGGTCATTTGATAATGCATGAAAGCATTCATATTTGAAGTAGAGGTGTACATATTCTGATTTTAGCTTGCCTGCCCCTTTGAAATTCTGCAACCAGTCACAGCTTTTAACTTGCTTGACTTGAAAGCAAGCCAGATTACAACGATGATAAGAAATACTGTCGCTATGAGTCACAAGCTCTTCATAACTTGGTGGGTTGGACAGGACCTAAGGAAACTGCAAGGCCTGGCGGAAAGAATATGAAACTGGGTATAGCAGTGCACTGGTAAGTCGTGCAGTTACGTAGTTGCGGAACTTCAGATGTATTTAGAGAATTTTACCCTGAAGGAAGCCGAGGAGAAACTAAAATGTGGACAGTTTGAATTTAACAGGCGGTGGTTTCGTACTTAGGGAGGCATGAAACTTAACGATATGAACGAATTTTTTGAAAGTCAATGAACAAAAGTACTAGTCCGGCATGGGAAAAATTTTCAAACATTTTCGAGAAAACATCATAAAATTATTAATAACAATAACAAAAATCCCTTTAGGCAAGCCTACAAGCTGAGGTAGATTTCGAAGTGCCTTCGTTTTAATTTACTGTCGCTGCGTAGCACTCTTCTTCTTTAGCCTTGGCATGAAAAACCCGCAATAATAACTGCAAAAAAGAGGAAAGAGAACTTTTTAAAACATTCAAATCTCGCCTTATATGAGAACTATCAAGAAACTAGTTATTGATTTGTAGAGTACTCATCAAGAGCTTTTCAACGATAGCCCACAAGACGTAGTTTCGAAAATTTCGAATTTCCATCCCCATACCCCCACCCCCACTCGTACTCCCAAAACCCCCGAATCGTTGGTGTCACTGTGAACTCCATAAGAAGTACTCTAATTTATTCCATCAAAGTTTCCCTCTATACTTCATAGGGGCCGAGATATAAATGTTTTAAAATTTCAACCCCCTCCCCCGACCACCCCCTTAGGCCAATTTTGCTCATTAACGAACTTGTCTGAACTATGGGCCTAGAAATAACATAATAAAATTTGATTCAGATATCTTGAAAATTACGGCCACTAGAGTGTAAAGATATATATGCGTATATATATATATATATACATATACATATACTGTATATAAATATAAATATCACAATTTTTTTAATAGGCGGTGGTTTCGTACTTAGGGAGGCATGAAACGTAACGATATGAACGAATTTTTTGAAAGTCATTAGGTAGATTTTTCTTCGAAATCTACCTAATAATAAAAATAATAATTGTGTTAAGACGCTAAAACGATTTTTAATACTTTATCCACCTTTTATTTATCTGCATGGTGAATTTCTTCTACCAGCATGTAGAAAAGCAAGAAAGTATTACCTACACTCAGCAACTACAGTTGTTTAGCTGATAGGAATGTCGCAAGCTTATTCTGACTTGCCTAGGCTGGGTTTGACCTGACCCATCAGGCTTAAAGAAACCTGCCTGCTTCCTAGCTATGACGCTGGCAACTTGCTTGCCTGGCGTTCAAGCGGGTTTGGGCAAGCTAAAATCGAGATTTGTACACCTCTGATTTGAAGATCTGATAGTGCATGGAAATCCAGTCTTTAGTAACTACGTTCTTGATATTTTATTACCTGCATTTAACATTTGTAGTTATTCTTTAGAACAAGAGTAGACATTACGAGGATGTCTACTGGACATGAAAGTAATGAAAAAGGTAATTAAATTGAGTGAGTGGTCTTGATTTTTGTTTGTAAGCACCACAATGAGGACAAATTACACCTGGGTAAATTCATTTATGACTGATTATATAATTTGTACGAAACTTTCACCATACATTTAATTTTCTGTCTGTATTTCCTAAGTTTGAATTAAAGTAGGACTATATAAAATATTAACATCCTGATTACGAATGTAAAAATCGATTGAAATATCAGTGCAGGGAAGGAAAATAACGAAGATCTTAAAAATCACACATTAAGTGTTGAAATGCTAACTAAGAAATTAGAATACAGTACTTACTTTACCATTTCGCTTTGAAAGAATGACATATTTAGTTCTAATGCAATGTTATGAACAAGTAATTATTTATTTGAAAAGGAGATAAACTAAAAGTCTTACAATCTGGAAAGTTGTTAATGAGTTTCTTATTAGGTATGGCAGATAGGTTTAGGCCCGATAGTAGGCTACTTATAATTTATACCGTTTAATTAAACATGAAACATAAACAGAGCAAGGAATCTGACGTTCTTAAGAACAAGGCTAAAACATTTAATAATAAATAGTTTTATCCTGCTTATGCGATCATTGCCGAAACCCGGTTCTGCGAGAAGTCAGTGTAAATAAATTCAAGATTTTTTTGTCTCTAGAAGACATTGAGAATTATATTCCTTGCTAAATTATACTGAATACTGAAGAAAGTCTAAAATGTATAACACAGATTGTAATCAGTTAATACATCAGAAGTTGAGGTTAAGCACGAAGATAAGAAGTATTTTCCTAGCTTCTTGCATTAATAATAATGACCCAGGATATACATCCTAAATGTCACCCAGTACAGAGTTCCTGTCTGTTTTCTATTAAATAACTCCACTGTAATTAAGCGGTATTAAAATGTTCGAATCTCTCATAACTAATTAATTAGCAAATGGTTATTTATCGGCTCCATCGCATGGCATATCACCACGCCTATGTCTGCAAGTTGATAGTGAGGTAATGTTATTACTTATTACGCTCCTTGAAGTTCCCCGCAGCTACCTAAGATGCTGTGCGGATGATTCAACACGGTTCTTCTTTGAACTTAGAAAATATGATTTTGACGTGTGACTAGCACATTGACAACAACATGACCCTCAAATATAATAAATGATCGGATGAAGAAGAAAGATGTTTTAACTAATTGAACGGCTGAACATCGTCGATTGGCTATTAATTAAAATGATCGGATATGATTAGAAAGTTACTTAATAAGTGTTTTCTCCGGTGTATTGCGTAGCCTGTTGTTAGACACAGAATCGAAAAATTTACCTCGTTATAGCTGAAGGCCGGGTCAAGTGACTCGGTTCCAACAAGTATTAAGCTAACAGCTCACCATCTTAAAAAAAATCAATTTTCCAAAATATTCTTTAAAATACGCAGCAGTATTTTAAACCCTTTTTGTGCAAATACCTGCATAGTTTTTAAATTTAAAAATGTTAATGCAACATGCTGCTCTTTGCTCTAAGTACAGTATGTGACAGTCACTTGTGTAGTTTAATTTTATATTGTTTTAATGCTCTTTTACTGCAGACTACATTTTTTTTCTGAAACTACTAAGATTTTCTAAAATTGTTTGTTCACTCTAACATATAAGCCTATGTATTGTATAAAAATTACTATAACCATGTTTTTGTTTTAAATATTCTGCCTAGCAAAATAAATTAAGCATTAAAATATCGCGAACATCTGTTACTTAAATTAAAATATACATACAAATATTATCTATTTAACTATAAACTTGACGGTGATCATTTTCGTAATTACATATAAGTAAACTACAATGAAGTGCACAATGACTCAGACTAGTGTAAGTGGACAAAGACCAGGAATTGCATAAAAGCCCAAGAGCACAAATGTCCCTCATGTGGAATAGCTCACCACATGTAGGTGTATTCGAGCTTATCCTCTTCGAGGAGGCCATTGCCCTTAACGGGACATTTAGGCTAATCATTTCATTTCATTTCAGTATTACATGAGGAATATCCGCTCCCACTACTTCCCCCAGAGTCACCCCCACCCCAATAATCTCTGCATAGACTTCTAGCGCCATGATATCCAGCGGCGAGGCCTTGCACTGTGCTGTTCCCAACCCACCCAAATAATTAAGCCTTATGGTCAACCAGCGCCATGATATATAATCATTTAGGCCCTTTTGTCAATCAGTTCATGATGTGACGTCACCCAGCCTCAAAACTTAATGAAAATTAAATTTCCTGGTAATTTATTTACATCATATTAATCATTCCGAATAAAGCGATACCATTGCGGGAGTGTGCATTCAGTAAGACAAGGGAATACCTCCATCCTTCCATCGAAACTTGATGAAAATTAAAATTACCTGACACCGTTCTGTTTAAGTCCTTATAACCAATCATCAATCATAGCGTAATAAGAGGCTGTTCTCACCCAAACCACTCCTTAACCTAAAATAATATTTAAGGAGGTAGAACAGGACCTGTATAACCAAAAAATAAATATTGTTAATAACCCAATTATTTCCACAGTCCATTGCTATTCTAAGGATGCACAGCCGTAGTCTCCTGAAGGCATCGAACTAGCCACCAATTCTAAATAAAGTAAATATAGTTAACCAAATTATTTTCCACAGTTCGTTGCTAGTCTAAGGATGCAGCGCCGTAGATTCCTAGATACATCGTACTAGTCATCTCAGGCCAAATAAAATAAATATTGTTAATCAAATTATTTTCCACAATCCGTTGCTAGTCTAAGGATCCAGCGCCGCAGTCTCCTGAAGGCATCGTACTAGCCACCCCAGGTCAAATAAAATAAATATTGTTAATAACTAAATTAACAATACCTACCCCTAATGATCAGAACTGACTTTGTGATAGAGTAAACAAACAATAAATACTATAATTAGGTTATTTAAAAAGTAACTTGTTAATATAGGCCCATGTTCCATTTATCCAGTAATGTTTCACAAAAAATGGCGGTTGTGATATAAAAACGACCAGATATTTCATTACGTTATAAAGAAGTGTTGCATTTTAAATTGTATTATTACAGGAGACCTGCATCTCATTAAGGTGAAGCTAGTTGAGAAAATGTAACTCATAATTGTTTTTACTGTAATTTTCGTAGAATCTGATTAATATTTAATTATTTCTTATGCCGGTCATTGCTTCCACGAGACCGAGACATGATGTAAAGGTCAAGAGCAAACTTTAAGTGAAAGTGATAGTAGTAACGTTACACTTTATTAAAAAAAAAAAACTTCCGAAAAAGTCTGGTAATTAGATTATCTGGTGAAATTCTTACCTTCGTCATGACTTTCTACTTGGAATACTCTTCTTAGGTCATCTATACTCATGTGGTGGTGTATCTGCAAGGGAAAAAAACGGATTATTAGAAATATGTAGCAAAGAAAATGCGGCAAAATTAATTCAAAAGCACATTTTTTAAAGAAATTTACTCCAAACAAACACGTTTCTCCTCCTCTTTCTCCTTCTCCTCCTTCTCCTCCTCTTCCCATCACATAATACATTGAAAGATAATTTCGGAAAGTCCTAACATTTCGGAAGTCTGAGAAAACATTGCAGACGCATGAATGATCCTTTAAACAACTATAGGTAGTTCATGAAACGTATATATTTAATTGGATAATATTTTTTTTTTTAAATATCGACATTCTTTCAGACAAATTATATCTCTGATTTGTTAATGAATGTAACTACATTTTGAATTAGATGAGTTGCAGAATAAATAGTCTCAACTCAAAATAATAGACATTTTCTTTATCCCTTTAAGGGTCCAGCTAGTCATCACGCCATCTTAATGTGTCAAATGAATACAATTTGGCAAAGTAAACAGGATCCAGGCGTATAAAAGGAAAATTATTATTGTTACTATATTAGCCTATAATATACGTTATGTCTGACAGACTATATCTACCATGAAACGTCTCCCATACCAGTTATTGAAAATGAACTACCGAGTACTTGTATACACAGTGCTTTAGTTGGAAAATATTTTTTGGGGGTACTCACCTTACTTCAAAATTTTCCATATCGCCTCATACTGAATGTAATCCTTCGGTTGACATTTTCTGCATGCAGTTTCTTCTGCTGACCTATTGCCTCCTTGTAGTCATGACCTGACGTATGGAGCAGGATCAAAAACGTCTAGTGGTGGTCCCACACATTTTATGAAAACAAGGTGGCTAGCCAACATGTGATCTAAGGAGAAAGTAACTGTAGAAATGCGCACGAAGGTGAAGATTAGAACGCATATCTGTGGCGAATTTAATAGTGCTTGTCATTTTTGGTATTGAATTAGACATTTAATAAGTATTTTAGGACAATATCGTTCCTGTACTGACAGTACGACGTACCGGAGCACATATTTTTCCCGGTATGGTAGAAGGAAAATAATTTTATACCGGTACGCAGTACCGGTGCGTACCGGCCCAACTAAAGCACTGTGTATACATAATGTTCAAAAGAAATAAAGCTCTGCGATTTCATGAACTCATATCTACATCTTATAAATAAAAGATTTTGCGCCATACTTGAAATTATTAAGGGTCCTTGGCATTTCGGAACGGAAACTCGTGGCACTGATTATATAACTTCATCCAATGTAGTTTATCAGCCTACCGTAATTATATTAGTCACTTTATTATGCGTGCTGCGTACGGTAATAGCACTTATATTTGCAAGTCCATGCAAAAATGTTATAAAACAGCCATTTAATAATTACGAGTGGGACATTCTAGCAAATTATAAAAGCTATTTTTGTTTATTACATATCATAAATAATAAACTAGAATTGGTTCATCACATTCTGTTTATTTAAAATTTGTTTTTCAAAATCTATTACGGGTGGGACATAATTTGGACGCTGATTTTAATGATGCAAAACAAAAGTTCATTTGCTGTTGTGCTATTACTGTTAGGGTCTTAATGTTGTTATTAATGAAGGTATGAGGGATTAAATACAAATTGTAAACTGTTTCCAGGTTGTCAGGACATTTATTTAACTCATCAATAATAATTTAACAAAACTATCACCATTACGGGTGGGGAAAAAAGTCACTTGTTTGTTATTTTACATAGTAATTAACCATGCATATTTTTTGAAGTTAATCTTATACCAAACTGTACCTTAAAATGTATATTTTTCTCAAATGAAAATGGACATAGCTGATAACTCTTGACTACTTGGTATTAAAGAGCCTTAAAAACATGCTAAAAATGAAAAAAAAGTATCTCAACGCAATAAATAAGTAAGTGGACAGATTTTACACAAGAAACCACTTCAGATACACCTAAGTCCTTAATATTAAGAAAATTTGAGGTTTTAAACTTATTTTTGACCATCCAATTACAATAATTTTATAACTTCTCTCTTTGAGGGAAAAATCCCCGTATTTTATGAAATGGCTGAAACGAATCCATCGGGATTATGGTAACAGAACTCATATAATACAAGAAGAATAAATTCATATGTTGGCTATCTATAAAGACGTTTCATCACACTTGATCGGTCACAACGATTATCATTCTCTTGCCTGGAGGAATTTGCTGTGAGCCAAGATTCATTATGTCCTTCAAACAAGATTCACTGATCTATTGTATGCGTTTAGATGTTAATGTATGTAATTCTTCGAACATCGCGTAGAAAATGATGACATGATTATGTGTGTTCGGCATAAGTGCTGAATTTTTAATTCATTCATGTTTAATACTGCCTACTGTAATTATGGTCGGCCGCGGTGGTCTAGAGGTAGCGTGCCCACCTCTAGATCCGCAGGACGCGGGATCAAACCCGGCCGCGGTCGATGGATTTTTCAGGACGGCACGGAGTCCTCCGGGAGGGACTTTAAGCTGGGGGTCCCGTGTCGTAGATTTACGGCACGTAAAAGAACTCCAAGCCTAAATTAGAGCCTCTGGACAAAATTTCTCGGCCCTTTCACGTCCTAGACATACTTAGTTTCCAGAGGGGGGTTGCGAGGCGATGGGCTTACCACCTGTCCCTCTACCCTCTCTCGGAAAATAAGCATATCAAAATTAGTATAGGTAATGAAACCTCCATCGGAGGCCCCTTCGCCCCACCTGGGGATCATAGGGTACCAGATACAGATACAGATATAGATACTGTAATTATGAAGCTCATCTTCAGATACATAACAATCGGTAGTATAATAGATAATACTTATCTTTATCTTAAACATGATTAATGGTTATTGGAATTAGAAAGTTGCTGGTATTTCTTATTGGATGAGAAGATACTTTACAACTCTTTGTCTTGTTAAAGTCTATTACATCATTGGTAATGAATGAGACCCAAAATTTCCGTATAAGCTGACCGTAAGGCCGAAATGTATAGGCCTATATTATAATGATTAATTCATATCTGCACCCACGCTGTGCTGTTATTGATATTTGCTTAATAAGTTCTCAATAGATCGAATGAGCAATGAACTATTTCATAAGTGGGGTACACCGTGAAGTTGGTTTGTGATGAATTAAGGGTTTGATCCCAGGTGGGCCATACTAATTTTTCAATGGCCTATTTATCCTTGTGGTACAATAGCCCTGGGCTCGACAATTTCCTTAATTTTACTTTTGATCTTTCAAATTTTCTATTAAGTAAGCTTGAATGTCTTATGAGTCCACTTCTAGTATGACATTTTCAAAATTTTCAGATTTACTCAGGCTCGGACATTCCATGCTCCTACACTTAGAGTGAGAGAGCTCTTTTACCTCCGAGAAATTTTACCTAAGAAGTTACCATCACATCAATCTGAATTATATATGGATATCCTCAAGGTATAATTTGTGTATTTAATGCAGTGGTTCGCTGTTGTCTTCTTCATCCTGTCCAAAGGCCTCTGTTGTTTCTTCCACGTTTATGGGTAGCATCTTACTCCAAGGGCAAGAGGGCAATGCTTTTACCCGCTCTTCATCTCTCGGGATATACCTTTTTTTTTATTATTTATTTATTTTTAATCAAAGGGGACATTCTCTTAGCCCGGATGCCCAAAAAGTAAAGAAACTTCAATTAAACGAAAAACCTATTTATAGTATATAGAGATATGCATAGGCCTATGCATTCATGAACCACAGATTATTGTCTCTGTTGGACATTACATGATAATATTATAGGAGAAAAACTCCTCTGACACTGGGACATATGACATAACTTGTCTGTCGTGAGTTAGACCATTAAGGACAATCAGTCAGAGGAGAGAGGTTCCATCTGGCGCTGTGAAGTGAACGCTGGCTTAGCTCAGTTGGTAGAGCATTGACACGGATAGCCAAAGGTCCTTGATTCAAATCCCAGTGTCAGAGGAATTTTCTTCTATACTTTTATCACCTATTTTTAGTATTTTAGCTTTAGGCCTACATCGAAGTGTCATTTCACTCTACAATACTGAATTTGTTACTTCTCATTAAAAAAGAAATGCTCTCTACCCAAAACTTTCGACATAAGATTTCAATTAGGCATCTTCCTCTTTAAACTGCTTCGTAGCCTAGTTTTTTTGTCATATTCTTAGTATTGTGAGTTCTATCCAGATTAGTATAATTGTTTGAAATTGAAAATGTGGAAAACAGATTTACTGGAAGCATATGTAATCGGAATTTCACTAAAGGTGTTTTAGATGAACAGTTCTCATTATTTTTTTAAAATAAATCAGATTTATTTTTTATCTACTTCGTGTCCATGTCTCGTTGGAATGCCTTATCTACGAACAGCAGGAACTATCAAACACAATAATCCTTACGAATGCTGACCAGTGTTAACATAGCAAGGGACTTAACTAAGTTATTAGCAATATCCAATAATCACATAATTTCATATTATTTTTCTACTTTTAATTGCATAATCTATCACCCTTACAAACATATAATGATTGTTTCTAATTATTAAAACTTAAACGTATTTATTTCCACGTTATTCATTTCTCCTTTACACATTTTCTCAATAACAGTGCGTACACTTTAGGGAGTAATGATATGATAACAGTGCGTACACTTTAGGGAGTAATGATATGATAAACTGAGTATATTAGGAATAGGTAGGCCTCCTTGGTATTAGAAATTTATTAGGAATAAATTTATTATTGACAAAAGTGGGCTTTATTTAACTTTCACGTTTATTACATTTGAGACACTTGGACATAAGCCACTTTTAAGTTGAATAGCGATTTAAAGCCTGTAATTACGGAAGAAACGCGAGTAGAAACAATTTGAAGTTCTTAGTTAGAAGGAATGCGTGATTCTGTGCCAGGACAATACACTCTTATTGTATTGTACATGAAAACCGTACTCCCATGGGGATGTTAAGTAATATCTGTTCTTCTTCATAATGTCTTGCGACATTCGCGTTTAGTGACTGTAATCGATGGCCATTGTCGTGTACCCGTGGTTTTGTTATGCCACTTGACTTACGTAACAATATACCTAGGTAATTTGACCTCTGTACTTACACTCCTGCCCAGTACGGTGTAGCAAATTCATTCTTTACATCAGCTTATGTAATTCTGTATTATTGGATTCCTACCTGTAATGACAAGTATAAAATCGAAACTGCCAGAATAATAATTTAAATTCCTGCGTTATGGATAGATCTTTATATTAAAGGTAGTGGAAATGGTTAGTAAGATTGAATGTAAGACAAATATGTTACGTGATTCTTGACCAATTCTTGGAAGAAGGCGGACTCTAATTTCGTTTGATGTGTTTCGTTTTTCACCTACGCTTGTCACACGCATAGATACTCAAAACATACACGTTTCTAAAAAAAAAAGTATTTTCGAACTCTGAGAACTTGAAAACACGTATTTCTAGTAATGATCGATATAGATTGATAAGGTTGAATTGTATACAATATAGTAGCAAATACTAGGAAGGCGATAAGCAGATTGAAGTAACAACATACAACCATGATTCAAGTCATGTTGTTTCTATGTTTTAGATTCTTCTTAATTCAGAAGTAAACAGAATTTCTACTTATTATTACAATTTTTGAAAATAACATAGAAAGATGGATTTTTTTGTTAATGCAAAGGAGGTGAAATTCATTTTTCAACACCCGATATTGATGACTAGGTTTGTGTGAACCAAAGATGAAATTTTAAAATGTAACGACCAAGTTACTAAGATAGAAGGTGAAACTTCTATGTTGCTATATTCTTCAAATCTACATCATTTATTTTTGCTAAACATACTCATGGTTTAATAGATTATTGATTTGAGTTATCAAAAAATTAATAAAGACAATTTTGCGTATTCCAAAATTTAATTTATTACATAGTTTTTCAGTAATATGTCCGATTTTTTATTTATTTATAGACCAATGACATTTTTGGAAAAAATATAACGCACCAGTTTTCCTACAATTTTACTACGGAAGTATACAATTATATTCACTGTATACCTCAGACTATTACAAAATTAATAGTAACCTTTCCTATTTTATTTTTATTGGGAAACTGGTGATCTGATGAAAAACCCCATGCGTTATTTCGTGAATCATAACCTGTAGGACCTACAATAAAAATTTCTGCCGCTTTGCATTCAAATTGCGGAATCCGTTTAGTTCTGAGTGCATAGAATGCACTAAAATAAAATAACTTATTTAAGTATGGCAAGTTACTTTTAAAGTTTTCAAGCATGCAGTTTAAATGAAAGAAATGTAAGCATACAGCCTCTTTAGAAACGCTTAGCCTTATGAAATGGGGCTTAATCTTTTTTTTTCTTTTCTCCCCGTAAATAATCTTTTGAAATCAGTTATTTTTTAAAAATAATCCGGTATCATTATTACTTAATCTATATTGATTATATTAATATAGGAGTTGGAGTTGGTCTCTTAATACTATCGTAATTTCTTCTCTTTACGATTTCTGAAGTGAAGTTTTTATTTGGAAAATGCACGACCATCTTCTCCAATATACAGCTGGAATTATTATGCATTGCTGTCGGCTCCAAATAAGATTCACCTTCATTGTACTGTAAGCTAAAAGAGAGGAAGTGTTTCTGGAAGTGAGGGTTAATAATAGCATATATCCATTTGTAGCTTTTATGTTGCCGTTCATTGATTGGAAGATCTATTGGAATGAGTGAAATAGTTTGACCAACAATTATAGAAAAAAATTACCGACATAACTTGGTCAGTACTTTATAACGCCATTGACCAATACAAAAATAACATAATACCTTTCTTCTCAGCTTTTTTCATTTTAATTTCCTTGGCCTTTCGGTTACATTCAACCATCTTCAGGGAATCTTGCTTGTAGATTTAAATTCTTTAAGAATAAGACTGCTTTATCACTGACGTCATTGACCAATTCATACCTTTTTCCGTCTTCTCCTCAGAGCCGATTCTCTATATTGAATACCGAATTCCTTCCGTCTTAACAGACACCTGTACATGTCTATTGTTTCCTTTTTATTTTGATAGTAGTATAATGCTTTATTAACGTGTTAAAAGAAAGGTACATTTCCTTGTTACAGTAAAAATGAGGATGTAAATTAAAGCCATCGATTATTCGAATTGAAAATGTCAGGAACAATAAACATCATCATTAACCACTGTTATCGTGTAGGTTGTAATTTTGCGGAAGTTGTGTGTATAAGAGTGCTTGTAATCCTTCTTCTCGGTTGAGAACGTGACGGGTACGTCCTATCCACACCTAAATGCTGCAAATGCGTGTGATGTAACGCGCGCAATTGGACAAAATTAATTAGCCCACTCGATCATGCGAACCAAAACCTTCAATTTAATATGAGATAACTTGTGGAGAGAGATCTTGTAGCTGTCAAAATGCTGGGACTTTGTCCGATAAGAAACTCGTCTCTAGGAAGTAATTGTAAGACGTGTTTCAGAAGAAAACCCAGTTGTTAAGTGCTCTGTGCAGCTAAACTTTTACATGTACCAATAATAATAATAATAATAATAATAATAATAATAATAATAATAATATATACAGAGTACAACGTTAACAACATCTTTCTGCGCCTAAAGTTTTACTTTTCCCTCCATTCGTCACTGTCAATTCAATCCATATCTTGTATTCCTGTTTCTTTCATTCCTGTACTTATCTCCTGCATCCATGAGTTTCGAAGCCTGCCTCTGGATCTTCTTCCAGGTGAACACAATTCCCGTACCCTTCTTGGTAGCCTTTCTTCTTTCATTCTTCTTACATGTCCATACCAACTAAATTTTTTACATCTTAGAAACTTCAAAGTAGAATTCTTGATATTAATTTCTTATTTTATAACTTTATTTCTTATTTTTGATAATTTTGAATGTCTTGCTAACTGCAGTAAGAAATCCATTTTCATTTAGACTTTAAATATTGTTGAAATTTCCATGTATCAGTTCCATATGTAACAGTACTTTTCATTAATGACTTGTATATTTGTATTTTTACCTAGTTTTCCCCCCCATAAAATACCGGTTAGCATTGCTGTTATTACCCTACCTTTATTAATCCTGTTCTTAAAATCATTTCCGGTCTCTCTTCTTTTCACTCCTAAATATTCAAATTCTTCACATCTCTTAATGAACCTTTCCGATCCTCTAATATTAAATCTTTAGTGTCTTTCACATATCATACCTAGGTGTAAACAGTATATTCTAAGAATACTTTCGAACTCCATTTATCATATTCTTCTAACAATTTAATAATGATAGTAATAATAATAGTAATAATACTAATACTAATGCTAATAATAGTAATAATAATAAAAGCAATAGTAATAATAATGCCAGTGGAGGCTTGGTGTCTGGATTCACGTTAAGAACATTTCTCATCAAAACTCTTGTCCTCGTCAGGTTTCCCACAGTTATTTACGACACAACAAAAATTATTGGCTTCGATTGTTTTCTTTTGAACGCCTCGTCTCCTATAGTCAACTTATCGTTGAAGTATTATATTTTCCACGCAGTAAGAAATTTTTTTACAATGGCTCCTTAAATATGTAATCAAAGTAAATCGAAATGTTATAAAGTTAATTGAGTATTTTTGTGAACCTGTATTTCACGAAACTTGTGACTTCTGGCTTCTAAAGTCCTCTGAACTTTTCACAAAACGCGAAAAAGGTTTGAGATAAAAGTTTTGAATGTGTAAATTTGAAGTAAACATTTAAGATATCAACAATATTTTCATAACTATCGTAAAGTAAATTCAGTGAAACCAAAGAAACATAAACAGAACACAAAATTATGCGCTTTCTGGTAATAAAATAAGTGGTCAAGCAACCTCATGAAGAAACTTTATATAAAATTTGGTTTTGTGCGACAGTTTGATTTTGAAGTATGCTTTCCTTTCTTTTTCTTCCTCTATTCTAGCTCGCTTACCAGCTCACACTTTTAAAATTTATTTTGTAATGCCTTTAATTCTTGAATCATTATCATGCTGGACGATTTGGAGGATTCATGAGAAACCATCAGGAAACGGAAGTTTGTTATAAAACCAATATATATATATATATATATATATTTAACATCAATGGCATATGTTCACCTTTACGCAATCATAATTCAAAACACAAAGCTAACCATCGCTTCTTCCCTTTTCAAGGTAGAGCTAGAGATAAAGCGTATAGATTTTTTCCCTAAAATTTGTTGTTGTTGGCGTGTTTTGATACGGGCGTGGGAATGACTTAATTAGGTTTCCGCATTGGTGGTTGACACTTGGAATAATTACGAGGTTCTGGACCTTGAGATGTTTAGAGTCTCACTGGACGTCATTGAATATAAGACGTGTTATTAAAACGTACGGTGTAAATAATTATTGTAGTCTATATTTATTTCTGAACACTGCTTTTAACCATGCGTTTTTTAGTTGTATGCAAAGCCTGAATTTGTACAAACGATGATTCAAATAAATTTTGTGAAACAATTTCAAATAAAAGCTGTACCTCTTATTGTTAGAATTAGCACATCGAGTAAAAATTAAATCTTTAGAGCAGTTTTCGAGAAAATCTTCAAATATGATTTTTTCTCTGTAAAGTGGTAGTAAATATAAGAAAAAGTCGTTATCAATCTCTATTTCACATACCCAGAAGATATCTAATTGAAATGATTTTATTTTGTGGTTTTATATGATTTTTCGTTATCAAACTATTCTGTTTACAGATACGCACACAGACATAAATAAAACATTTTGGGATTCATGGGACCTCAAGACGTTATTTACTCTCAAAACTTGTCATCGAATTTCATGGTTGAACCTAATACTTCCAGTACATATGGTACCTAGGTATGGGCAGGGAAAGTAAAAATACATTTTCAGGAGAATAAAATATGTGTCAGTCTGTGAGCAATACTGCACGTAAATGAAAAGTCATAGCCTATAAAACTGAAGTTTTCTATTAATGTTAGGCATCTTCCAGGAATTTATCACGAAATATTCCGAAGATTTTCTCTTTTGTTTACTATCACACATGATACAATTTTTTCGTGATTGTTTAAAAGTATGTTACAGTTGTAACAATTTGTAAGGATTCTGTGTACTGCTTGTGCTTACAAAGACCTAAAACTTTAAGTTAAAACAATTTTAGTAGAAATTGTCTGATTGGACAGTATAAGCCAGTCAGAATTAGGCTTCAGGCCTTGTGGATAACGGCTTTTCACGAGCTGAGACGAAATAAATGCACACACCTATTTCCGAATCAGACAATGATTTTTTCGTCACTGCCATGATTATCTCTACGGTTAATCTTGCCTTCAGGATAAAATATTGAAACTTTATAACTAACATAATCATTATCATTCATCATTAATGAAACATTTCAATGTGGGTGGAGAAGTGTATGTCTGTGTTTCACGTACTTTTTTTGCATTAGATTGGCGTACAACAAAACTAAATTGTTCTCAATTTTAATACATACGGTTCTTATTATGTGTCAATTACAACCCTTGTATATTTAGACTTTAATCAAAATACCTATAAGATCAGAAGTGAAAGAATGAAGAAGTTCTGGGAAGTGAAGAATAGGAGATTTACCAGAAAGCCTTATGTTCCATGCGGTCCACAGATGGCCAAAGTCGAAAAAAATAGTTAAATATCACAAATATGCCCATTTGTTTATTTATAAATTATTCATTTGTATATTACTAATATTAACCATATGCTAGAACTTTGAACATGAAACGTGCACGCGTAATCTCAACTTTTTATCTTAAGTCACGATTTGATTTTCTGAATTAAAACACAAGTGAAAACTACATTAACTATGTCACACCTTGTATTAATATTAATTTAACACAACGAATGTATTTCCTTAACATATTCTCATACTGGCACGACTTGTCTCCTAACAGGTGGCGCAAATGTCCTTAAGGTGAGCGGGTAATATCAGATAACAATAAAAAGAATCGAGTGTCAATTGGACCTTGTTTCATGTCGTGTCAGCCTTTCTTTTCCGGATATGCCGAAATACTAACCAGGACTCAACCATATGTTCACACGTGGTTTATGTTTTTCCAGCAGACAGTATTGCATCAACATGTCTGATGTGAACGTTCAGTATCTCGTGCCAATCAGATACGATCTGAAGTTTCTTTGATTTAAATTGTTGAAAGAACATAACCCTTTGAACTGGATCTTATTTCACAATGATTTGAACTCGTTTGATTTTAATTTATCAAGTGTATATGGAATGTTCCACAACTATCCCTACTTAGTTTGTATAGGCAAAAAACTCCACAAATGTAAAGATGAAAGATACCTATATTTAAGGTAAAGTATTTTTTTATAAGACAAATTTTATTACATGAGTAATAACACACCAGTCAAATTAATACTCTGATTTTAATTTTCAAAATAACCGTTATTCACCCACAAAGCAATAGGAAAGTAGCTAGTTGAATGGAACATGAAATAAATTCAATTTAATGATTGAAGCGAGAGGGACGATCACTAGTTTGCATTTGAACAGCTTCTAGCAGCTGAGGATGTGGACAAAGGCCCACGAAATCTGTTTGACTAAAATATTTTGTAACTGAATTGCTGTAGTAAAAATTGTCAGCTCAATTGATTAATACATCTATTAGGTCTTCATCGATTCATCGTGGTGTAAGTTCCATTGAAGGTAGCACTTTATAATTTACACAACAATATGCTTAAAAAATTCTTAACTCGAGGGTTGAAAAAAGTATTGATTTATCCGTTGAAAAATATGATTTTTTATTTTAGTGTCAAAAAATCAAGCATATACTGCAGTGTATCTGCGCAAAATTTTATGCGTTTGGACGCATGGATCAGGTGCTGCTGACACAATTTTTAACCCTTAGGGCGCTTCAACTGCTAGTACGAAAAAACTTGAACCGCCGTTTTCTCCGCTTCTATTTACATGTAATTTTGCCACATTCAAAATCTATCTTCTGACACAAAAATAGAGATACAGCTCTGCATTTTTCACAATATCTTTTATAATATGTGCAATAAAATGTCTAATTAGATATTCTGTGTAGGGCTTAGTTTTTACCTCAGGCAGTTTTCACTTTTTTGGCATTTCTTTTAACAAAAAGTATAAAC
This sequence comes from Ectobius pallidus, assembly GCA_964059195.1. Lineage (NCBI taxonomy): Eukaryota > Metazoa > Arthropoda > Insecta > Blattodea > Ectobiidae > Ectobius > Ectobius pallidus. Next base: position 94,620,551 of record CAXKWD010000010.1, on the reverse strand, counting down.
AATATAAAGAATCCAGCAGTAAATTTGTTAAGCAGGCAATCAAGAATCTCACATAAAAATTCAGGTGCATATTTTAGTATTTGTCTTAGGAGGTAGATTTCAGTTTTGGTTTTAAAAATCACTTAAATTAATTAATATTTCAACAACAAATTGAGATATTAGAATGAAATCTTAAACTTTAGTTTAAATGTACATTTTAATTAAATGTGCAGAATTTCAAGTTTCTAGAGCAAGTAGATAATCGCTCTCAACACTTCGGTCATCCCTTAAATCCCAATCGTTGAAAATATAATGGATAACTTCTGATTTCGTTACAATACACAAAGGTGATGGTGTTTACTAATAGGAAGGTGTAACATGAAAAAGTGAAGGTGTTATTAGGACATTGTGTAGATCACTGTAAAAAGTTAACCCTTTGCACTGGATCTTATTTCACAATGCTTAGTACACGTTTAAAACCAACTTAACCGGCATGTATGCAACATCTAGATGTCTGTAAATTGATATGGAGAAATACACTATTTGATACAGATCACATTAAGGATACCGATGTTTAGCAACTAAATTGAGGATGTTTAACTGGCTGATTATTTTCAGTCACGAATTGTTTTATTTTTTTTCAGCAAACTCAGATACAGTGAAAGTAAAATACGTTATGTTTGTTTGTTTTTCCCTTCGCTTTGTTTGAATATATTAGTCAATTGAAATAACATTAAGTTTAATTTGTTCTTCTTGAGGATCGTGATACTCTTCCAGTCTACCACCTACTAAGTCAACAAAGTAAAAATGTTAAATTTCATAATATCAGCCAGTCTCTTCATGTACGTATATGGGATTGCAATCCAAATCGTGATTATGATGAAAATAAAAGTAAGCATCGCAAACAGGTACATGCGTCTTTTAAACAAACTGGACCTAGCAGCTGGTAGATACTAAATGTCACTGCATAATTTATTTAAATTAAAATATATACAAAGTAAACAGGGAAGCAGTAGCATTCTACTCACGAATTTAAGCTGTTGAATAACTCATTGTTAAGTGACACGGATAATGTCTTTATTTACAGCGATATAGCTAAATAAGAAAATATTACTGTAGTTAGATGTAAATGGTTTGATAATGTACATTTAAGTCAATTATTTAGAGGTTTCCGTAAACCAAAATAATTTTTCTGTAAAATTAGAGTGTTTATATAAAAATTAAAGTAAAGTGTTCCTTATAAAGGCCATTGAGGCCCAGAGGGTTTCAGGAGGTTGACGCTCCCAGATTTTAGACATTCGGGACGTGAAGGTGGTAAGGTTGTCAGCCTTACGCACTGGCCGCATTTACCCCAGGGTTGCTCCTGGTACTCATTTTTGTTAGAGGCTGAGTCGACCGCAGGGCCATAGTGCCACCAGAAGGATTAGGCCAATTGAAAAACTCCAACGACCTCAACGGGAATCGAACCCGCGACCTTCCGGTTTGTAGCGAAGCGCCTCAAAAACTACGCTACGGCGTACCCGCAGTGTTTATATACTCTTTTTAATATAAAATCCTGAATATTTTGTGTATAAGAAGCATGATTTCTCTACTTCACAGATTTTCCAGTTAAATAATCTGGCTCATCACATCCTCTCATAATTAAATAAATACATCGTGTCCGGGGAAATCCTAGTGAAAATGAATTCATATCTCAAAAGTAATACCGGTGTATATACTGTTCCACGCTTTTCACTTCCATAAAGAGAAACTCAAAAGTTTTGTCTCTTCTTTATTCAATATGACTCAATTGAACGTCCAGACGATACTCAACCCCTGCCACACTCGTGAGAGCATCTCTGGAGTCACGTGCTATCGTTTCAATGATTCGGCGTCATAAATCCGCCAAGTCGGCCATATTTTCATGATGATACACTCGATCCTTGACAGTCTTCACAAAAATAAGTTTATTGGAGTCAAAACCGGCGATCTTGGTTGGCATGGTGTATGTCCGTCACGGCCGATACAGGAGTCGGGAAATTTTCTGTTAAGAGAGGATGCGTACTATCAAGTTTCTCTTCTCAAAATACAGTGTTATTTTTAAAGAATTATTTCCAAACTGTTTAACAATTTTCTGTTAGTGTAAAGTGCAGACCTGTGGAACCCATCGAGTTTGAAACCGTATTATGGTATTCGAATTTGAAATGTGTTTGAAAAGTTGTAACAAAAAACAAGAAATTACATGGCATATAAATTGAATTTATTTCTCTGTGGATAGCTGTATAATTACGTTAAAAAACTCAACTGTAGGAAATTTAAGAATGAAGAGACTACAGACGAGATCTCGTCAGAAGCTACGAGGAAACGATGTTCAGCTGTGAACCCCCTCATAGCTAAGAGTCCATAAGGCGAGCAGAAGTAGAGTGTCCGCCAGTTCATTCCTCTTGTCAGTTGATTCATTCTGACAGGAGAGACAATTACTGTTAGGAGTTAAGCAGCGTAAAATTGGTTGTGTACAGACGTGTTATGTGATTTGTGCCTAAGCGGAAGTGCTCAGTTGGATCAGGCTGCATTCCGCTGCAACTTGTTCTCTTGTCAAGAAATCGACACAGTGCAATTGTGTTCTATCTTTATCTAGTGTATCTAGTTCTTTAGTATATGCCCGGAAACTTACTTTTTGTTCGAACATAGACTGCTACAATACGCTTATTTCATGTGATGTAACGGTATCATAATGATATCCATTTCGAAACAGATTTTCATTAAAACAGAGGATTACTATCGATTATTATCGAGCATGGAACTTCAGAGTAGCAAATGGAAGTGCTTAATAAACAGCCTGTAGGCATATTTACCGGTCGAGAACACGCTTCGACTCGACGGTACGCTATCAGCTGCCATCTATCGCAGAATACAAATTCTACGAAAACTTGCTAACAGCTGATTGCCTTGGACAGCTGATTTCGTTTTTCTTTATGAATCTAAAATTTCAAAAGTTCAACATTTAGCGTAATGATGGTGTAATGATGGTAGAACAAAAACAGTCGCATGAAACTTGCTTGTAATGGTAATTAAGATGTATGAAAATTATGAAACTCGCTTTGCTCGTTTCTTAAACATACCCGTATCTTAGTAAATGCCATTGTAGGCTCGTTGCAAATTATACTATAATGTTCGGGGGAAAATATGAGTTATAAAAATGATGATTCTTACGGGCTTATGGAAAGGTTATTTAGAACTCATAACACTCACTCTTCAGAGTGGGTCAAAGGTTCCACACCATGCGCTGGATTACTTATCTGCAAGGGTAGAGAAGTTCCAGGCAAACATGTGTGGGAGCCCCAAAATATCAACTCACCGAACAGTGTTGGAAGTGGGAGTTCCTCGGACAGTTCGGGACATTCTAAGAAAGAACAGGCTTCTCCCGTTAGAACATATAATCACTGACCACAGGACGGAAGAAAAATTGAAATGTGTGATTAGCTCCTACAAAAGGTCGGGGGGGGGGGATCAGTGGAAACGAATTTTCTCTTGTGGGTTGCTGCAGGTACAGCAAATTTTTAAAAATAGTTTGTCTGCCGCTTCTGCCAGGGATAAAGCGATAGTAATCGATAGTAATTTAATGATTTGTGACAGTTCTTACATTTAATAAAACAAACATTCATCCAACATTTGAAGTACAATACTGAAGGTAAAAAAAAATTGTTAGTTTGCGTAGAAACAATTTGTGCTAAGTGACAAAGTGACGCGTATCCATTAGCACTGAACAGAGTCAAGAAAAGTGAATGTCTGTTCTTGTAAATGTAAGTAACTGAGTCATAAATTATTAAATTACAAACACTTTTTTTTAATGGTACGTTTCCAGACATGGGCTCTTGTTCAAAATATTGTCTACTCCAGGCATGTCAAACTGAGAGTCCCTCGAGGGCCATGTGGGTGACATTTGTTCTGTCATGGGGATTACACACGACAACTAACTGAAAACTATTAGAGAATAGTTTTATTACTTAAATTTTGAAACATAAAATTTGCGTACAACTGGATTAGCGGGTAGCCACATTCATGAATACAAAGTAATGAAGTAGTTTAATAAAATAAAACAAAACGAATTTTTAAACTGAAACATATGCAGCAGCAACAAGTACATTGTAAGTTACGAAAATTACAACAGTTCAAAATGAACATTTATGTACAACTGTTTTTAGTGTTTTGCCCTAAGACTTGACAATTTTTGCTGAGCCCGGTTGAAATGTAAGTGCAGTTCAGATTTTGATCAGAGATGGAAAGTGATGATCAGTCAACCCTGATCTCTGAGAAGTTTTAGTTGATTTCATGAAGGAAAATGATTGTTCACTTTACACGCTTAGATAGAACCTAATATTGCCATAATCCTTGTAGTAAACTTTCTGAAGTTTTGAATCTTTTCAGGAAGGTATGAAAAGAAAACCACATATCCCCAAAATCGCTGTTTAAAAACAGAAACTAAATGTAGGTCACTTATGTATTTTTTGTACGGGCCGCAGATATGCTTGCAAAGGTAAGACTGCGGCCCTCGGGCCTGCTCTACTCAGTCCCTTCTACTATACCTAGGAGCACTCCATATATGCAGCCTACCATATGCAAGTAAACGTGACATATAGTTTTGTTTTCTAACACCAAATCACACCTGAAGGCGCGCTAAAAAGTAGTTCTACGCTATCACGTAACACACCGGACACAGCATCCACATAACCTCAATCTTCCTGGGCACATATCTTTCTCCACTCAAATTATCTTTAGGCAATGTTAGCATGCTAAAGAATTCCAGTAACGTAACACTAGATGCCAAATTTAAACACGGACTAAAAGCAAGAGCCCTGAGGGACTCCAGTTTGAATAAAAGTTGTAACCATCTAACTTGTTTTGAAAAGATTTTTTTTTTTCGATCAATCAGTCCTGAAAGTTTGCGAATCACGTAACAAGGAAACAGGAAGTAGAAATATGTTGCTCGCTGTTCTTGACGGAATTATTTATAAGATATATGTACATAACTGTGAGCCATTGCAAAAATACAGCAGCCGGACTACCACTCTACCTTCAAGCAACATCTGGTCACACAAGATGTTGCTAAGCATCCGCTGCAGCGTCTTGTTGGGATGCATAGACAGCTTGACAGCCGAAGATAAGATTTATAAGCAGGCATTAGCATAATAGTATAACCAGAGTTTCAATTCAAATGTGTGTATTTTATTTTAATGAAATGTGAAGAAAACCACTACCTTACCAGCTACTTGGTAACTGTCGGAATTTTTGTTTTTGAACATGCAATATACTAACTACTTCATAACACATGCGATATCGGTTCCATTTAAACACAGCACAAAACGTAATAAAACGCATACTAGATCCCAATGTTTCACTTATTTTGGTCTGTCACACACAGCTATAATTTCAGTTCTTGTCTGCATAATTCTAAAGTTATTCTAGGTTTAGCTGCTAGTAGGCTACGTGTGGAGTCTTCAAATCTGTAATTTAAAAAATAATATAAACTATTAATTTTCATACCTTTTAAATTAGTTATTGTCATTTGGTCTGCTCCGTCTTCCTTTTACTATTATCAAGATAATAATTGCTTCTTATCCATATAATAATAATAATAATTAGGCCTATTAGGCCTATCACTATTATCACTTGAGTCATGTCATTACTCTAAGCGTTTGCCTTTCTCCCGTGGTTCCTTCTCATGATATTAATTTGTATACGTCTTAGCCTCAAGATCAGTTAACTTGATATTACATGTACTTTATTTCTTCACACACACACACACACACACACACACACATATATAATGTAATCCCGAACTGCTCTCGAGTAGGATCAACTTATATATCACTTAGTATTTATCATAGGTAATCCCACGAGAGTTGACGAGTTTATCGATAGATTCGCGACTGCGCAGCTGGAGCGAATTTATCTGATGAAACTCGTCAACAAGTTGGATTTATTAAGACTATTCCATGAATAACAATGTAAAGGATTATACAAATAATAATTACTTTCGTGCTTTCTTGTATAAAAACAAAACTAACAGCTCCGAGTTCACGGCATACTATGAATCAACCATTCATGAATTGATTCGAGTTACTATGTACATGTTGTGACCAGTGCTACGATTCGAGTTACCATGTCCATGCTGTGACCAGTGCTACCAATTATGCATATAAGACATAGTTAACTTCATTCAGGTAAGCTAATAGCAGAACAGAATAAAAGCACACGAACTGGCTTGCACCGAATTGAAATTGTGCTTTTAATCAATGTACATTTATATTATTTCAGTTTCCAAACAAGTTATGTAGTATAAAATAATCTGTTTTCGTGCTATTTAATGGAAACATAGGACGTATTAATTACTGCACACTGATGCTTTCGTGTCCAGTAACGAGCAGACGGTTTTACCCGATAAAATGCCATCCTCGCGATTCCTACAAGAATATTGTGAGATAAACGGCCGTGGTTGGTCTATATCCGAGGAATTGCTAAACGTTATTGGTCACTATCAAACACGGGGCGTATGAGTGGAATAGTCACATATAAAGTATATGGACTTTAATAATTATATGAGTACGAATATATACAATTGAATATATTCAATTTAAAAAAGTGTTACCTGCAAAAGTAGGGTGTAAAGTATCAGGTATTGTGGCATTACAATAATACAAATATATAACATATATATTACAAATATATATATTCTATGCAAGAATATCTGCCATCTTAGCGAGACTTAGATATTTCACTAATATAGTCAGTAGCGAAATTAAAGTTTCATTTGCAATTGCAGGTATGAATAAGTCGTTTCTCCCACATGACGTGTGACAAGTGCATGGAATTGTTAGAATTAATGTCATATGTGAACAAGGCAAGTGCTTTGAAACATAAAAAATAGCATCTAGCCGTGTTCCGGAAACCCGTACGTAGCCAAGGCGTGGTCGGAGTCTGGCAAGGCAGGCCACATTGTCAAGAGTGAAATTTGTAGCCGTCCTGCTTCACATATCATTGTGTGTGCGCTCACTGCCTTTGGTTATTTTCTTTCCCATCTGATTGCATTACCTTATTTGCAAAATTTTGTGATCATTATTTGGCGAGAAAAACCTGTATTTGACGTGATCTCTGTATATGAATCCGCTAAAAACAGACTGGAAGAATATCATTCTTGGGCTTTGGCTATTGGTCTTTCTCACGGAGTTCAAATTGAACTTTTATAGAAATCAAGAATTTTAAACAAATATGACTAACAAATAAAGTTATCATGCATTGCAAAATAATAAACCCCTTGACGAGGAAAGCTCTTGCTAAGGGGCTGAAAAAAATCTGTCGACAAAACTCATCCACTCTGAGTTATGCTTCCATTTAATAAAATCAGTTAACTAACTCGTATTTGTTTAGAAACAGGCCCTGATTTAAAATTAGGTGAACTGGGAATTTGCCTAGGGCGGAAAAAGTTTTAGGGGGAACGTTTTCTGTAAAATGAACTTTTTGCCAATTGAATTTAAAAGAATTAAACTTAAAATGCAAAAATGTTAGACTGAGTTTTAGGTTCTTAAAGTATAAATAACGCAATATGTTTTTGTTCTAAAAATATTGGTTTCAATATATCTATAATATACATTTTTATTGACATAATTAAATATAATTTAGCATAGCCTATTTATTAAGATTTCAAAATACTTTAAATATTCTTGTAAAATTTCAAAGCTTACTATAAATATTAATTTGTTAGATTGATTAGTCAATTTTTGGGCAAATGAAATTACAATAGCATTAATGCATTTTTCACAAAAACGTATTTAACTTATTTTAGAAATACGATTATTTATTAATTTCTAATTCTAGCCTAGGTAGAGATTGGATTACTCGTAATATTGAAATCCTATTTGAGCCCTATTGGTTGATACTTAGTAAAACTCAAACTTATTACTAAAACGATAACTTTGGGGTGGGGTAGTTAAGTGGGGATGAAAGTTGAAAAAATAATAAAAAGATGGTTAAACAGGGGGCAAAGGGCCTTAAATTGGGGCCTGCCCATACAAAAGTAATTGACCCCAGTAGTCGTAAAAAAACAGTTGCAGGAGAAAGCTCCCTTTCCTCAAATGAAGAAAATTAGTCAATTTACTACCGTATCTTCGTTAATAACTTCTCGAGTGTTATACCTACTGTCACCAGGAAGTAGTTACGGAATTCACATAAGTGTACTAAATTGTGATGAAATGGATGACAAATTCTGGAATTCCATCTTAACTAGTCTTCGTTAGCAATGAGCATGACTTTCATTTTCAAATCTTATTATAGAATGATAAATGATGGCGGAAGGTGAATCGGCATTAAATGGGCCAGTAGCCGGCATTCTTTGTTTTGAGCGTAATGGCTCGGGGGTTAAGAGAAATCACAAAAGACTATTCCGTCCATGCGCTTACAATTAGTATAAGCTGTTACTTCTTCTACTTGTTAGTAGTTCTTATGACTTTTTTCATTTTCATTCTGCAGGGACTATAATGCGTTGATTAAAATTACTCAAGTTCAATCTGTGCAGAAATTATTTTAGCCAAAGACTTTAAAGAGACTAAGACGTAAAAAAGTTTCACTCACACGACTTTCTCTACCTAAGCGTAAACAATGAGGAGAGCGCATTCGGTTATCTCAGCCTTATAAAAAATCGTAGCGATTCAAAACCTGAGTTGCTGGAACAGCTGACTAACTTCTGCGAACAGTAGACTTCGCGTAAAAAAAAAAAAAACTATCATCTGCTGTTCATCGATCAAAACGGCCACCATCATAAAACGAAGTCATATTTATAAATCCCTACACATAAGTCGTGCTTCATTGATTCAAGGAATATTCGTGCCAGTTTGAAAGAAAATAGTACAATACATTTGATCGTGACTGCGTAACAAAAAGATTTACAGACGAACAGAAGAAATGCCGGTAAACCATCAGAGTTACAGCAGAAAATTAATTTACTGGAACAACGCTTAAGATTGGAAGTAGTCTTCAAATTGTTATAGTATGAACAGTTCGGCTAGGATTGTTGAAAAAATTGAACATTACATGAAACGAAACTATTAAAACGCCATTATCTTTAAATAATATGACAAAAATCCTTTCACATATGTCATTTTTAATTATCTCAAAAAACATTCATGCAAAATTGGAAGAAAATCTATCAACTCGTTTGATCGTAAATACATAACCCATGCAGACCTTTCCTAGTGTAAATACAAATCTAAAAAACTTCCAGTACGACTGAGTTCATCAAAGTTGAAGAGAGAATTTGTCAGACTTGACGTTGAAAAGTTAATATTACGATAACTTGCGAAGTTGATATAGGAAATTTTCTTAAAGTTATTGGCCATGTTGTGAAGTTATTTACATCCAGATTTTCGGAGCCTGTACTTTTAGTATTTCTGACAGAAAAAAAAGTTCTTGCTAATCTATGTTTGTGTGTGCATAGCTTAGGTCTATATGTAGGTTTCCTGTGCAACTCTACTATCAACCACGAAATTTCATTTCAGTTCGATTAACAACAACTCATCTCCATTTTTTGCCAAATTGGTTTTTAATGGTTTAGGTGCTTTGAAATGAGATATTTAAGATGGTGAAAAAATAACATAAGAAAAAAGTCAAATAACCAATTAATTTTGCAGCCTCAATATGCAAGGTTTCTATCTTCTGTATGCTAAAAAAAACTAAAGGAACCTTCTCCTGAACAATTTATGTTTTGGCACATGTTGAGTTTTGTCAAAACGGTCCTTAATTAGTGTCTCAAATAATTTTCCAACTTGACTGGATTCAGAAAAAATGCCCTACAATATCAATGAACTGGATAGCTTTTACTTATTGCAAATAAAGAAAGACAGAGAGTGGAATCAATTGCATTGTGTTTTCTACTTTTTGAAAGGTCTATAATACACCGCTGGAAATCTTATGAATGGGATCGATATCTCAGCGGTTACATCTTACGAGCGTCAGAATGGCGCCTTGGTCAAGTCTTTTCGTAACATTATTCTGGTAATGCGTAAGTATGGAGCGTTGCGTAATAGCTGAAAACACAATTACCCAGGAAGACCAGCGGCTATCCAGATATGAAAACCGTGGTATCATAACGCTGACAAGCTTGCTCTATGAAATTCCTCTCGGTGGGCGGGGTAGTGTTTTGAATTATGTTATGTCTTATATTTGAAGCTTATTTCCTACCTAAGTTATTAAAAATTCAGCCTGTATGAGCCAGTTATTATTGGCCCGTATGAAGTTTGTCATCTGATGTTGTTTGCTTTAACAGTGGGAGCTATTTACATAATATTATCTTAGGGGATTTACTGAGTATCCAAGCTGCTGTTACTGCTACGTCAGTATTTGTTTCCGTTACTCGTAATTTACACATTAAAATTATGATTTATTTAAGGAAAGGTAACTATTAAATTCAAATTCAAATACTTTATTGCCAGGACATTACAATAAATGTATAGCAAACCAAATCATATACGAGGGCGTCCCTGGTTCTGTTTACAGAAACAAAACACAGTTTCATGGAAATTTTATTGCAACAGATAAAGCAAGTGTTCAGCTATTTTTGAACATATTCGCCACCGGAATTGAAAACGTTTTCATTCCGTGGGACCAACATCGTACAAGCCTGCTGCCTGGGATTTGAATTATTGTGTGGCATCCATGTCCGCTTCTTTGTCATTCTCTGTCATTTCTTGAGGTGTAGGAAAAGATGGAAATCAATGGGAGCAAGATCCGTGCTGTAGGGTGAATGTTTAAACACCTCTCAGTCGAACTTCTGCAGGAGACTTGCTGGGAGGTGTTTAAAAATCCACCCTACAGCCCGGATCTCGTTCCCATTGATTTCCATCTTTTCCTACACCTCAAGAAATGATAGAGAATGTCATGGTTGCCACACAGTGTTTCAAATTACGAGTTAAATGATTATGCATAAGTTACTAGAAAACTCAGTATATCTATGACTATTATGTTTTGAACATACAGAACACTGATGGCAGAGTTATGATACAAAGTGTAATAACGAGTGGTTTACAACGAGATAAAGGAGAGGCACCACACATTCTTCTTAATGACCTCTTTTACAATATATATATATATATTTGCATATGGGTGTCCTCCCCATAATAGTACACCATAACTGAGATGGTAATGTAGGCCTTCATATTCATAATACACCGTTAACTGAGGTACGTGGTTATTTCCATTGTACTTTTAACTATAAATGTGAGAACCTGAATCATTACTCCGATCGCGGCTTTATTTGCGTAGATATTTCACCCGAACGCTCGGGAGTTGGAGCTGTGCCCGCCGCGACGCAGAAACCCGCGTCATTGGCCAACTCTTGCATGGGATTCGCTGTATTTACGATCAAACGAGTTGTTAGATTTTCTTCCAATTTTGCATGGATGTTCTTTGAAATCATATGTGAAAGGATTTTTTTTGTTACATACCATTTAAAGATAATGGCGTTTTAATAGTTTCGTTAACTTTAGGTCAACAGAATTTCTGGCCATCAAAAGAACTTTGTTGATCTTACCAGCAACAATTGTGAGTTTGCCACTGTAAATTAGACTGAAGAATACCTAAAACGCATAAAGATTTGCCATGTTCCACAGGATTAAGAACAGTAATACTAACAATAACAATTACAGACTAATAATAATAATAATAATAATAATAATAAAGATTTCAATAGTAGGCTGTATTAACGGTTAAGTACTCAGTAGTAGGCCTATACTTCATATTCTCGAAATATAGTTTTTTTAAAAAAATAATTAACTTTCACTTATTGCAGTTTGTGAGGTTGACATTTATAATCTAGTTCCTTAAGAATCGTTCTTATTAGCTCAGTTTAACCTTCGTTCCACATTTTTAAAAACCAGCTGCCATTTTCGAATTTTTTTCTGTATGTAAGCTAACTTGGCTTTATCTCTTGCAGGTATCTGTTTTATCTTTTGCAGGCCCTCCTAACAGAATATCATCAAAATTGTATTGCCGTCCAGTGTTTGTATTTTTATTTTTTTATTATCTGGCGCCTTGAATTGAACTCTGCTCTTCTCTGTTCAGCTCTGTTGGCGGCACCGGTTTCGAATTTTGGGGTCGGAGAAATTTTATCCTAAAATATTTTCACGCAATAATCAACTGATACAATATTCTATGGATTCGTGAATATATATCTGCATGCTATTCATTTTTACTTCCTGTACTCATAAACTACTATAGATACTAGGCTATATGTAGAGGAATTAATATTGTGTCGATCCTGAAACTTGATGTCGCGTTTTTAGCATTAATACATGTTTTGTGGTCCCCTGAATCCAAAACTACAATTTTCGGAAATACCCCTGTGTGTGTGTGTCTGTATCGGTGTGTCTTTGTGTCTGTCAACATCTCAGTTTGAGAACGAATTATCGTACAGAGACAATATTTTATATATGGGTTAGGTACTTTCTGGGGATGTGAAACGAAGGTTTGAGACGATTGTTTCTTACTTTTTACCTCCACTTTACATGAAGAAACTTCATGTTTCCAGATTCTTTAGAATACTTTTCTAACCATTTTGATTAAATGTTGTAGCCCACATAAAGTGCTTAATCTAAGGGCTACACTTTTTACTTTTCATTTTTCTTAAGCATTCTTTAAAGAGTTGTTGTAAGGCAGACATCGTTTGTATCGTTTTACAAACTACTGTAGAACTAGTTTATTTACTTTATAAACAAGTTCCTGCAAACTATAATTGGAAATTAAATACAAAACTATTGAAAATGTTTATATTCATGCTTCACCGTGTTAAGTGTAAGTTCTTCACATATTACCATATTTGCTATACCTAGGTAGCAGTAAAAGAACATAGTTACCAGAGTCTCTGGCAACGAAACCTGAATTTGAGAACATAAAAGTATTTGTTCTTGAACTGCTTCATTACCATACCATAAAAGCTGTCATCATTAAAGTGTTATTCAGGAATGTTCTAACACCGTTTTATAAATACATTTGTAGATCCATTTCAAATGGAATTGTCTCTGAATAGTATTCTAAGGAGACCTAAGCTATAATTTTGGAAAGAAACATACGTCAATCTTAACTAATTGACAATCAAGATCTTTTATTGGGTAGTGATAATCAAGATCTCGGAAATCAAAACATAGATCTTCATATTTCATTATCCTCACATACTTGTGTCCAAGAAGCTTTTCTGATTCTCATCTCGAAATCAATCTTTTCACCTGTCCAGTCTTCTCGTAAATGGTTTTTTCATAAAATAAGTTATTATAAGATTTATTCTGTGCAAATTATAGTCATAAGGGTAAAACCAATTAGAAATCTCCCGAGAAAAATATTTTTAGGAGAGAAATACCTCTGACACTGGGGCTCGAACCCATGACCTTCGGCTTTCCGTGCCGATGCTCTCCCAACTGAGTTTACCAAAGTTTTCATGTAAAGTGACAATAAAAGTAAGAGAAAGTTGTCGCTAATCTTCGTGTCACCAATCTTAGATAACTTATCCCAAAAAGGTCCCTACCCCTAGTCATGAAAGATATAAAAAGTTATTATTATGGAATTTATTTCTTAAATTCAAGATTTCTAAATGATAAGGTTTACTATTCTTGTTAATAGACAGTTAACAATAAAGCCCTTAACATGTAAAATTGAACTTACACTGGGAGACACTGTAGAGACATATTAGGAGCCACAATTGGAACTACGTCCACTAGTGTTAATTAAATGACAACTTTACCGTACTAGAGTTTATCGTACTAGTACGCTAAAAATGGATTTTATTACTTTTCGGAACACAGAATCTTTCCGCTCTATTGATGCTAAGACATTCAGTCACTTCCGATACTTCATACGTCAGTTAGGTGGATTCTAGATGTCGTTAAAGAGAACATTAGTGACGGTAATGTACGTGAAGCGAGGTGTAACAGGGATCAGATTTCTCCTGGTACTAGGCGGGAACTAGCTCTGCCGCCTTTCCTGGGAGGTATGATGACGTAGGCCTATGTGAGTTGCTAACGAAAATATTTGAACGTGGACCGTATGTCTGACTGAAATTAGTGGAAGTGCTTGGACTACTTTATCTGTGTGTTATTTTGATCTTATTTCTTGATTGCTGCATTGTATCGAAGGTCGCCGCAAGTCCAGCCAAACAGGTTCCTTTCGCCTCTTGACCACTAGCCCCCACTCTACCAACAAATTCAGTTTCTCCTTTTCCATCAAACAGCTGACCATCGCACACATTCCTAATGCATGCGCTTATCTACACATACGCACACCCACATACTGTACATGCATGCGGAACTTTTCATGAAAATAAAATTAATGACCTCAGGGGACCTAAAACATATACTACAAGTGAAAACTCCTCTTCAGATTCTACGATCGCACTCGTATGGGCACACAAAGAGAGGAACATTTTTACAAATAAAATCCATCCTTGTGTACATGAATAATTGAAAAGTAAAAATTATACCAAACGAAATTTGGTCCCAAATCAGAATATTTTTAACAAGTTATATAAAACAAGCTTAACTGTATAAATATAATTTTTGGTAATTTTATCGTAATAGATTTAGGGGAGCTATACCTTTTATGTTTATAATTTAACTGATATTCATTAATATTTATCGTGAAATCTGAAAGTGATATTATATTAGATATGGGAAAAACTTATTTTCGATTTCTGCACATAGGACTTTTTGATTTCACTAAGAAAGCTTTAATTATGTTATTTTCCCACATTTTTGGGTTTACTTTTTATGGCGAAATGTATTTTCATGAAAATAGCCTATATACCGGTATCGGAGAAGCTAACATTCTTTTATTTGTGTACATCTAGAACAAGCCTACTCCAAAATTTATAATTTCTAATTTAAACTTCCCTGTCAAGTATTTCTCAACAAACTAAAGAAAAAAATTAAATTATAAAAAGGAGTTTGGAATTGTATATCGATTAGATCATCTTATCGCAGCTTGATTCTTTTTTTTCTTGTAGTATAAGAAGTTACGAAATATAACACATATTTAAAAAAAGATAATTTGTTGAACTAATAACGAATGAAAGCGATCCAGTCCTTAAGATATATAGTAATTTTCCTTTTGTGAGAAATTAACTCAATGAAACTAAATTTTCTTTGCACTTTCCTGGGATTTTTATGTTTATTACATATATTATTACTATAATTATGCGTTGTTTATTAGGTAATAACGGAGTGAGAGAAGCGTCAATTTATTGTAATGAAGGTCATGTATTATGCAGTAGTTAATAAAGAATTCAATTCCATTGTAAAGGCCTTGCTTTCTATGTGGAATCGGTCACAAGAGTAATATAGTAATATAGTAAGAGTAATATTTGTATAGAAGTTATAGGCTTTTTTTAACAAATACAGGTAATTGTCGATCGGGCTCATTGAATATGCTTATTTCTTATACCGAATTACTGTTACTATTATACAGTATGTTATAATAGTTCACTTTTACAAGTGACTATGAGAATATGTGTGTTAAAAATAGTTATTTATGATCCAAGAGTTAAAAACTAGATTTCATTTTGCGAGTAGGTTATGTCTGCGAATCGAGCCCGTTAGAGCGAATTTAGCAATCCTACGAGCCAAATAAAATCAATTTATCATGTGTGTCACACACTATTTTTTAGACAGCCGTTATGATTTGTGAAATAATACAACTCAGTGGCTTAATTTTCTCCTTTTAATTAATACCATCAACCGTTAAAAAGCTTCTTTTACCTTCGACTGCCTAAAAAATTAATTATGTAACAAAATAGTAACAAAGTATACAGTATTTTCTACCAAAGAGGTTCCAAAAAGAAAACATACACTCTAATATTTGTTTAGTTATGCTCAAAATAATAAAGCATACTCGTACCCGAATGGATTCTCTATATGCTCTACTGATTACATGCTGGAAATCTACATCTTGTTCACAAAATTTCTCGCCTGAAATCTTGAACAAATTTTTGAGGATCTGTTTCTCTAATACTTGCATAGAGCCATTTTATTCTAAGTTGAATGCTTACATTTTGTACGTAACGTTTCTCGTCTGAAGTCTTGACTGTATTTTCAGACTTGTTTCTCTATCAGTTGCGTAGGGCCAGTCGAATCTAAGGTGAAAGCGAACTATTATTAATTTTAAGGGAGTTTTCAATTTCTTTCAAAATTAAACATTCATCGAATTGAATACTAAGCAGGAATATGGAAACGATAGGAAGAAACAGAGAATTTATTTTACAAATATTCTTGAAGAATACTGATTAAATTGATAACGATTTGAACTTGACTGACATAATGAAGAAAATATGAAATTAAAATGTTAATGCAGTGTACCATAGCCAGTTTGGATTTAATCATATTCCAAGAAAAAATTGAAAGTATATGTGAAAATTTGCTTTTTCTTCGTTACCATTCTAAGATTATGTATTTTCTTTTTTTAGAAATACCAATCTTTACTATGAGGATGCGTATACGCACAAACCCTCAAATATGTATAAACGGTTTTGATAATGTTGAACTAATGGAGCAGGTTGAATATGTAAGATCAAACTACATGTTAGTATAATTCAAAATTGTTATTTTTCTGTAATAGGTACCGGTATTCATTTTTGCACTGACTTTGTCATTAAAAACAATATACTTTACTATAATTTCTTGTAGTCATATTGGAGAAAACATTGTATATTAGAGGGGAAAAAAAAGACTTAATCGGACTTACTTTTCGATGTTTGTCTGATTATTTGAAATAATTCGAAACTCACCTGCAAAGAAGAAAGGCATTATTAGTATCTTTTTTATTTATGTTCTTAATGATGAAACCACACAAAAACTTTTTTTCTTCCCAATGCAGTATCACAGTAGAACATCATTTATATGCCATTTGAAACATCTGTAATGCTTTATTAAGAATGTTTAGTGTTACAAAAAGTGTAAAATTGTATTAGTATCTCTATTGGCCCTTTTAAATATGTAATTCCAATTGAAATGCAACGGAGGCATAAGCTAATTAAAATTTAATCTCATCTGTTTTATTTCAGTGTTTTTCGACCATTTTATTTCATTATATTTTGTGCTAAATTGTAGTACCTTATGCTTACCTAATATATTCATAATATACATACAACATTAATAGTTTTAAAACAGTAATCAATATCACGGGGAAAATTTTTCACCTGTGGGATTATTTTTAATCCTTTTATATTCTTGGTCGGATTTTTGGCAAGAGTCGTTGAACTTTTGAGAAACGGTAATAGTTTTCACTTAATTTGTAGAAAGAATGAAAATGCTTTAAAGGGGTTATGCACCTTTAACACTTATACAATTAGGCTGTCTTCTGAACACGAACGGTTGCTCAAAATTGCTTATAGTTAACATTAACAACAAAGTTCTTCGATTTCCTGAATCTCTGGTCACGCTATGTCCTAATAGTGCAGTGAACTGAGGGTTTTATGCGATAATTTATTGATTATGCATCTTTTGGGTATAAATATCTGTATATTCGATTCTGAAAGTTTGATTCATGTACACAAAATAAATGTAAGTGAATTTAATATTTTGAATGATATGTTTTATTATTTACTTTACAGCTTAGGCTCCCAAGACTGATCGGGAAATTATTAAAAATTTAGTCGTTTATCCACCTAAATTATAATTAGTTGGTAGTAACTTTATTTTTTACATCCACCTAAGCCTTTCATTGTTTTATCGTGTTGAGTGAAGTTGTGATTTATTACTAGGGCTGCTGATATTGATTTTATTTAAATTTACTTTTCGAGCCAACCGCTATCAATAGCACCTGAAATTAGATTTAAAAAATATTAGAATCAGAAAATATTTGTGTTCGTGTGTGTCTGTATGTCAAGAGCATAACAAGAAAAAAGAAAAATCTTTTCCAAACGAAATCTTATATTTGAGTTAAGCGTCTTTTGGGCAGGCAGCGTAATGCACGGCGACGCTTTCTCATACTAATACAGTATTTTCATTGAAGAAAATCTCTTTTCGGCATTTATCGAAAGGTCACTTACTATGAGAAGAAAGAAAGTAGCAAGACCGTATTTACGGCAGAGGAAGTTGTGGATTTTATTTAAGATTTTTATCGAGAGTTCGGTATAGAATAATAATCATATAACGATGTTAAAAGTCGATGTATTTAACAGATTTTGTGTGAAATGTTGGAAGAAAATCAGGCTATGAAAAGGACGCGATTTTTATGAAATTAAACTGTTTTCTCAACACGAATCTTGCTTTCCTTTCATAATGCATTAGGGTTCAAAGTTCTTCACAATTTCCTGTGTGTCTGAACACGCCGTGACTTATGCTGCACAGGTTTGAGAGTTTAATGGCTGTAATTTAGGTTGATTGACAGCCTGTGAAAATTGCAGCTCATTGGTCATTGAGTGAGCATGCGCAAATTTGTCCAGAGGAGTAACAGCCGCAAAACAGAGCAAAATAAAATTGCCATTGGCCTAATTTAATGCAGTTAGCTTAACATAGTAAATTATCAATATCTGGCGTATACTGTGGCGTATACTGTGTGGAGATAAACTTCTTGGGTTAGCAGCCAGGTGAGAAATATGGCGACGTTTCTGAGGCTGAAGCTACCTCCATCCTCAGAATTATTGAATTTCCAAAAGAACAGAACCTATTTAACCACCTGGCATATAAGGGTTATATGCATATAAGGGATTCAGAATATAGAATAAACTATATATACGGATACTACATATACATAGGCTATTACAATTTTGCAAATACACTATTCATGAAATTTGAAAAAGAAGACGATAGATCGGTGTAGTAAAGTCAAAATAAAAAAATAAAAATTAAATGGTATCTTTCATGCATAAATACGTGCATATATACACAAATATAACCGAGTTTTCTATTATTGCATTCCATCATTTGTCGGTAAGTTTTATGATATACCTAAAGCACATGGACATTAAACAAGCAAACTCAAATGTAAATTTATTTTAAATGAAATGTATGAAGATGAATTAATAATAGCTAATTATATAATATTTAGAGATGAAAAAAATTAAAAGGGATGCCATTGAATAAGCTATTAAAAACATGTTTCTATCAAAGGAATTTCGGAGATAATTATTTTTCTGAAAATAATAGCATTTATTATTACTAAACCATAAGAGTTTCTTAATAATTTTGTTCGTAGTCTTGGACATAAATTTGCATTATTAACTCGTGTAGTAATAATCTTTTTTTCCTTTCATTATCACATCATTCCACCTAGTGCAGTATTTCATGTGATTAATTTAAGAATTTGTTGTAGAATAATTATAAAATCTCATGTTCTTGATCGCTCGAAACGTTCCTGCATGAACCAAAACGTATGTTATATACACACAACACTCCAAGAAAGAAAACCTTGAATATTAGTCAATCGAGCGTTTTTCTCTTATACCAAGAATTAGTTGCATGGTATTGGAATGAATAAAACAGTTAATATCGAACAAAGCAATAAATCTTAGTCTGTTGCATAGTGTTTAGTGCGTGTATCTAAATAATAACAGCTGAGTTGTGTTACGGTTACCTAGACGACCACACCCGAAGTATAGCCGACCTGTTGATCAAGTCTCACATGGTAGACCAGCCCCTTACAGAGCGCATTCCCGAAAAGGCTTCCAAGGCTCCCACTTTTTAAATTAAAGCCTCATTTCGCGTGTAAAATTTCATCTACGAGCTACAGCCGACAATATCGAACTCTATTTTTTTGTTCGACCATACTATAATATGCTTATTACGTGTACGATGATGCTCATTTCGAAACTGATCTTCATTGTGACATCTGTGTAGTATCGATTATTATCGATCATGGAACGATCTTGAGGCCTTGAGGGTAACAGCTGATAACTGCGTATTAATCAACCTGTATTTAAAATAAAATAAATTATGTTCGTGTTAATTTAATATCACACTAAAATGAATTCATTTCTTGTATTTATGTTCGTGTTAATTTATTATCATACTAAAATTAATTCATTTCTTGTTGTCAAAATCCGTTGGTTTCAAGAAAACGACCAAAAGAAAGTTTCGATTTGACCGATGTCATGAGCTGCTATCTGTCGTAGAAGACAAGAACTACAACCAGCTGATGCGAAGGACAGCGCGCTGAAGCGTGACTGTTTGACTGAATCTAAAATTTCAAAATTTAAACATTTAGACTAATTATGGTTGAACAAAAACCGTCGTATGCAACTCGACTATAATGGTAATTAAGATACTCTTGAAACTCACGTTGCTTGTTTCATAAACATTCTTGTATCTTAATGAATGCCATTACAGGCTTGTTGCATCTTATATATACTGGCTGGTTATTACTTCTGATCACCACACAAAAATTTTACCAGGTATAGAATAGAACAGACTATAGTTATATTTGTGCTGGATATAAATAGCTCAAAGACTACACCTAATGATAAAGTAGGAAAGTTTTTAATGATGTGATGATTTTTACACAAATTCAAGACCATTTCATGTAGTCTGTTATAAGAGAATTTTATATATTTTCATTTACAAAATGAAATGTTTTTTTTATCGATGATTGAATCCATTTTATATGGCTAATAAACAGTGGCATATATATATATATATATATAGGCTTTTGTAAATATATTTTATTCTTTTAACATAACATGTTAACAATATAGCCATGCATAGGATATGAAAATAAATTCCTGCACAAAATCTGATATTTCAATGTAATTTCAAAGCATTCCCAAAAATCTTATGACAGTTTTGAAGGTTATTTATCTTTATAGGATTATTTTCGAGTTTATAAGGGGGTGAAAAAATCTTTAAAATTTCATTTCATTGACATTCACCCTCGAAAGAAAAATGAAATTTATCAATCCTATTAGATAATTTTTTGACAATTGTAATGTATTGTTTTATTAATTGTAATGTAATTGTAAACTATTACAAATGACAAAGTCTAAGTAGTAAATTCCTTAAAATTGATTCTTCGCATTGCCGAAAAATAATACTTTCATTCTTTAAATACACTGTAGACTGGGCACCATGCCTTATTTTCTTGTAAAGAGAAAAGGCTTCCAGAGGAATTGTTTCTGGCTTCCGTCCATACAGAAGAAATCATGGAAGTGTATCTGTTAGTTATGCAAACAGTCGTTCCAGCTGAAGAACAATAAAGTAGCAAGATTCATTGCAGCTGAGTTCGTAGACTCGTGTCCTCATGCTTGCAACTCGTATAAAAGAATATGGATGTCTTGTAGAATTCCTACGGCGACATGTCCCCAATGTTAATCAGGTGGAAGAATTAGTAGAACTGGATGGCGCTTTTAATATTCGAACTTGACCAATATTTTAGCGTTGTTTGTTGAGTAACGTGTATTTTGACGCTGGTTGAGCTTGCGTAAGTCTACACCCAGTCCGATGGACGTGTTGGGCGTGTTCCTTGGAGTCCTTGATTTCTTGGTCATGACCCGTTCGTTATACCTTTCTAGTCCGCTTTTAGTTTAACAAAGGTAACTCCTATCTGCTGGAAATTCCTACTAAAACTTGGAAGTGTACAGCAGTGCATTGCGCATAATATGCCAAGACTTATTTAACAAAGTAAAAATATGTTCCTTGAAAACTCGAATTCTTTCCGATATTTTCAGTTCTCCTGTAAATAAAAAAGTGACTCAAAGATGTTTAGCCTATCCACAGATTGTAACAGTATCAACTAGAAAGGGCAAATTTATTACTGTAAACGTATTTGTAAATTATATATAACGTGTGTCCATGAAGTCATGGTGCACTTTTGACTGGTCACAGGAAAGCAACAAACGAAGATAGAAGTGTGAAATCTGCACCAAATAAAAGGAAAACTCGCCAAGTTTCGTACCTATTCAGTGCAGTTCGATGTGGCTTCCATTTATTTCCCTACACACATCTAAACGTTATTCAAGTTCTTCCCACACACGGTTAAGGACGTCTGGTATAACAGAGTGAATAACGTATGTGATTCTCTGTTTTAAATGATTAATGTCGTTGATACGTTCACTGTACACATGTTGCTTCACATAACCCCACAAGTAAAAGTCTAAGGGAGTCAGATCCGGGGATCACTCTGTTATACCAGACGTCCTTAACCGTGTGTGGGAAGAACTTGAAATATCGTTTAAATGTGTGTAGGGCAAAAAATGAAAGACACATCGAACTGCTTTGGTGAAGATTTCACGTTTCTATCTTGTTTCGTTGATTTCCTGCGACTGGTCAAATGTACACCATGATTTTACGGACACACGGTACCTAAACCGGGTGGTCCTAAACTATATGTCAAAAATGTAAAGGTAGGTAGAGGGGACCTAAATAAGCATATTTCGTATAGGAATGTGTGTACGGTAATGACACTGCTTGTAAAGCAGTATGAGTCACAGGAAACTGAAAATACAAGTAAAGACAAAAGAAACAAAAATTTATTACGGTAAAAGTTTACAAGAGGTGCTCGAAAAGCTTTTAACATGACCCCAAAAGAAAAAAATCCAAGCAGGTTAAATCAGGAGAACGCGGTGGCCAGGAAACTGAACCGCCCCGTCCTAATATTGCTGGCCGTAGACAGCGTCCAGGTGATTCCTGACGTTTCGACACACACAATCCTATACGAAATCTGTGTGTGTGTCGAAACGTAGGGATTAGTGAACAATAGGCGACCCTCATTAAAGGCCTAGAAGGTTTTCTTTCTTTTCTGGGGATTGTTCAATCCACTGTGTTAGCGTATAGTAAGTCCTTATTTGTTCCGACCCAGGTGTAAAATGGCCATCTGCGCAACGCCCGAAGAAAGTGTAGTCTACTCGATAAGTACACTGGCTCTGAGATTAGAGAACAATAAGCGTCCCTCATTAGAAGGGGACTCATTGTAAAACCATTCATCAAAAACACCCCTGACCTTGGATTGTGGAGTGAGACCCGGCTTTCATGATTTGCAATAAACTTTAAAATTGTTAACTAACTTTAAAATTGATAACTAATAATGAGTCCTTATCCGCACATATTTGTAATTTTTTATATTTTGACTCATTTGAAAACTGACAGGTTGTAAAGAAACATATATTTTGACTTATTTGAAAACTGACAGGTTGTAAAGAAACAGGGTTTTAAGGAGTAAGTTTTACAAAATAATGTTCTTAGAAGGAGGCACATATATACAGTATTCGTAATAAATGTACGTGAGAAACATCTCATTGATATCCGAAGATTGCTGAAATTTCCAATGTTTAGCCTACTATATTTTCGTAATACAGAGCTGTAGGCGCTTACATCGGCTTTAAGAAAGCTATGAGACTTGCAGTAACGTAATAACAACAGACAGTTTTTAGAAATCACGTTCTCTCTCATATTAAAATTTGTAAATTATTATTTTTCCAAGATGTGAAATTAATATTTTGTGATTATTAACTTAAATTGCGTTTAAATTATTGCAAGAATTACCTTAAACACATTTATTATATAATCTAAGAAAAGTGCTTTAAAGTGGAGGTTACTACCGTAAGGAATAATTTAAGGACTATAATTGTCCTACTCTACATAGCTTACAACAATCATTCTATCTGTTCTCGTATAAATTCCATAGGGATGAAGAAGATATTCCTAGTTTAGTGCTCGGTTCTTACACTGGCAGCGTAACCTTATCCAAGTCAAAATGTTCTCCTTTGATTTCCATATGAAATAAAAACGCCGAGTCATCCGACGTAAATACACATTAGTTCAATCCTTATTGTAGAAACTTGTCAGATTGTTTGTCACGTCTATTATGGCATTTATTTACATTGTTGTTTGTACTTTACCACAAACACGAAGTATTTTATTTTGAGTGGTCCAAAAATAAGTGAAATATAACACACTCAAAATACTTTCTTTAAGGCATTTCTAAACTCACTTTTAACTGCGTTGACTTCTCACAAAAGATTCACTAAATTTGTATCACGGAAAATCATATCGTAAACCAACAATAATGATTAAGAACGCAATCGTTTGAACTGTAAGAAACAAAAATAAACGCAGAGAACAATGATGAAACTATCAGTTGAATGATGTGTCAAGTACAACGACCATAGTGACATTCTCAGTTGAAGTTAAAGTTTCAACGGAATATTTAAGACAGATTTTAAATATTGTGCGTATCCCTGTTAATTCAAACATTTACAGCTTATTGGGTAAGTGGATGTTTTGAGAACAGACTATGCAATAATTGAGAGAGCATCATATAATGTTTTCGGAACGGATTGTATAATATTAAAGCGAAATTTTACTTCATCAGTGTTCAATTTACTAATACTTATTGCATTGTCCTTATTTTTTAAAGTTTTATAATATAATTTATCCAACTAGTACTATTTTTTAGGTAGATTTCGAAGAAAAATCTACCTATTGCAATGGATACCATGTCATGATTTTCGAAAAATTCTTTCATATCTTTACGTTTCATGCTCCCCTGAGTACGAAACCACCGCCCGTTAAAAAAAAAATGTGATATATATATCTTTACACGCTAGCGGCCGTAATTTTGAAGATATTTGAACCAAATTTTAATATGTTATTTCTAGGCCCAATAGTTCGGACAAGTTCGTTAATGAGCAAAATTGGCCCAAGGGGGTGGTCGGGGGAGGGGGTTGAAATTTTAAAACATTTTTATCTCGGCCCCTATGAAGTATAGAGGGAAACTTTGTTGGAATAAATTAGAGTACTCCCTATGGAGTTCACAGTAACACCAACGATTCGGGGGTTTTGGGGGTACGAGTGGGGGTGGGGATGGGGGGGGGATGGGTGAAAATTCGAAATTTTTGAAACCACGTCTTGTGGGGTATCATTGAAAAGCTCTTGATGAGTACTCTACAAATCAATAGCTATTTTCTCGATAGCTCTCATTTAAGGCGAGATTTGAATGTTTGAAATAGTGCTCTTTCCTCTTTTTTTTGCAATTATTATTGCGGGTTTGTCAAGCCAAGGCTAAAGAAGAAGAGTGCTACGCAGGGACAGTAAATTACACCAAAAGCACTTTGAAATCTACCTCAGCCTGTAGGCTTGCCTAAAGGGATTTTTTGTAATTAATAAAGCAAGAGAACGTAAAGTATTAAAATTACTTTAATGATAGAGCATACTTCAATGATTTCGGACCATATTCTTCAAAGTTCAGAGCAAATTTGAATGCATATTTCGTCTTCTGGGCCTTAATTATAACAACGCCAAGGTAACAATTTTGGGTAAATTAAGTAAGTTTTCAGTGGTTTAGGAGTTGTTTTTTGAACTCTCATGAATACAAATCCTACAACTAGATATTTTATTACTCAGGGTCATGTAATTCTGCTTATAAAATAGAATACCTCTTCTTTAAATAAATTAGATAGCCTGTTTATGGCAAAACATTGCTTTTACTAATGTCAATTTCATATAATACAGCATTTGTCTTAATGCAGTCGAAGTTGGAGGTATAACAAAAAAATGGAATTAATCACGATTTCGCTTCGACGTTGCCTTATGTTGCGGATTTGTGTTGTTCACGTAATGTATTTTATATTTGATTTGTACAAAAACTGCTGCCTATTTATTTAAAAAAACACGCAAAGGGAAAATCAGTTCCTTTTCGTTTCCACTGCTGATGTGAAAAAAGAATAGGACAAATAACACTTCCCACAAACGTTTAGGCATAGAAAATTCTGATGAAAGTATTCACTTGCGACGAATGTGTATTGGATTTTTTCTACCGAAGGAATAAGCTTTCAGCTTTATCCCTTCAAGTCTGTATAGTAATATTCCATACCATTCTCAAACTGGAACAATTCCTGCATGTCGGTCTTGCTACCTTTTGACCCACACATATTGATACCAGACATATAAGACAAAGACCTTATAAACAATGTGATACCTGAACTATAACAAAGACATAAACCTTTAAATATTAGTATCATCGAGTTCCTACTTTCACTGCTGAGAGATACGACTGGCCCACAAAAATTAAGCAATAGTCTAAATAGTCCTAGTGGTAAATGTTACTCCCCTTCCTTATGAGAACTGCGCTTCGCAGGTGACTATTGCGGAAGTTTGTAGGACGCGAAACTGGTATTTGCTACTTCTAAGTGGTGATGTGTTATTGCACATTTATTTGCATATATAAAGTGATACTTGTGTAGGTCGTGTTAACAAATGGAAATATTCACTTTTTTTTACGGGATTCACTTTTCGATTTGTACAGGTACAAATAATAAGACAGGTGTTAAGTGCCAACTAAAATAAAGAAATGCTTAAAATTCCAGCCAGTTGTATTATATGGATGTGAGACATGGTCCGTTACTCTTCGGAAGAACATAATCAGAGAGTGTTCGAAGACAGGGTGCTAGGAAAATATTAAGACCTAAGAGAGGAAAACGGGAAATGGAGAAAACTGCATACTGACGAATTTCATATTCTGTACTCTTCAAATAATATAATAAGAATAATTATATCACGGAGGATGAAATGGGCTGGACATGTGCGCATGGGGGAGGAAAGACACATCTAAAAAAAATGACTTAGAGACCCGAAGGGAAAATACTACTTGAAATGTCTAGGCATAAGAGGGAGAACAATATTATAAAACATTCAAGGGAAGTAGGATTTGCGAGGGGTGGTTGGATGGAGTTAGCACAGCATGGGGTTGAATGGCGGGCTCATGTAAGCGCGGCAATGAACCTCCGAGTTCCATAAAATAGATAATATTCCTTTAGCTTGCTTAGGAATTTTCAATTGCCATTGAGTTAGTAAGTAAGTGGTATGCCATAATTAATTTGGTTTAATAACAGGGCTACAAACTAGAGAGTTACGGGTACCATCCCCCCCATTCCTGATGAATTCAGTGGGTTCTAGAATTGGCATATTGCTTCTGGTGGAGTCAACTCAGTCACAAACAGAAACGAACACCAGAAGTAATCCTGGCTGAAACGGCAGCCGGTTTGTTTAAAAGTACAGAATACTCCTACTCCAAAACTCCCGCAATATGGTCCCTTATTCTATATTTGTATTATTTGAAATGATAGAATTGTATTACCCGTGCTTTAGGTTAGTAAATGTTATATGAGTGTATCACATTAAAATGTTCCACTGTTGCCTGCAACACCCGCAAATATTCGATCAGTAGAACTTGGAAAACATCATTTATTTCTTACCTTGTTTATAATAACCAAATGGAATGTATAGCCTAAAGTATGAAAGTCGTGAGCTCTCTGTGTTTGGTTAATTGACATAAATAAATTATCATCGGTCCGATCTAACATTAGACTTTTTGCAGTCATCCTTGGTATCACACTGTGAATCGTGGCATGATGCATTCATATTTCAAAGTGTGGGATAAAGAAGACATTTACAGTTGTATATGGTATGTTGTAAATATTATATCCCATGGTCAATACTATCACCAAAGAAAAAAATTATATATTTATTGATTTTCATACATACGTACGGATTTATCAAAAGTATAATCTTAACTGATCTTTGGTATCCGGGAAGCAATTTTGTATCTAAAACCCTCCAGTAAGTAACTCCAGATCAAAGGAAAATATTCCCTTCAAGTAAGGAATAACTATTCAAATTAATTATAAAAATAATGTAAATAGAGGAGAAAAATAATAAGATGAATCGATATTAACACGCATTATCGGTAAATTACTCTATTACCATCGGTATGAAATGTTTTATACTGTACTCCTAGGGTCCTATATTTTCTTATATATAAATCATATGTAATATAATTTTTATATATTATGTAATATATGTATATATTGTGGGTGTCACTACGTAAAGATTTTTTCCAAGAACTACCTCTACCTGCTTCCACCCTAATCCTCTTCGTCCTGTCAATCAGTGAATAGAAAGGTAATTAGGTGTATTGACACTTGTCTGTAGTCCAGAACAATTTTTCCAAATACCTACCACAGCACATTTACTTCACTTGAGAAGTGGTGAATGACAGCGGTAACACTGAGGAAATCTACACGATTACAAGAGCATCTGTTCTTTATCGGTAAAGATTTTCAGATTAGGGAACAATGCTATTATATTATTTTTTAGAAAGAGGATGGTTTGGGACGAGGTCTTCTTAAAATGGCACGAACATTACCAGAAACTCTCATAATTTGGTTATAATGAGAATCAAACCCGCACCTCATAGTGTTTGCAATAAAAACCGGACTCCTTTAATCCTTGAATTGCGGGGGTGACAATTATATTGCTCCATAATTCAATACTATACAGCGTATGCACTTTCCAATCCTTGAACCATTCAGTGTGATAGATAAAGTAATCATCGAGTTCTCCATAAGTAATAGTTTCATAAATGCTGCTAATCACCCTTGCGGTAGATGAATACATAAAAGATGGGGATAGATTAGTGAAATTAACTGGGCACAAGTTCATTAAGTACTGATTAAGTACAAGGTTAAGGACCTCAGTAGCATTCTGTTATTTAAAATGTTACGTCTTGCATAAGACAGAAGCACGATTCTGCATCAAGGTAGATGTTTACAAATTGTATGTATCATTTATCTTGCAAGGTCAAAATCACACTCCAATTTCAAAATGCATCTATGCTTTAAATTGGGTCATTACTATTTGAGAGCAACGTAACACGTAATTTCTGTCAATGTGTAGGCGTATTAACCATGAATTTATGGGTCTTAGGGTAAAAGGGGTTAAATCAAGGTTATGAAAAATGAGGTCGTGTTTGCAGTGGAGCGTGAAGAATGCTTGCTTAATTAGCGACAAATTACAACAGGACTTATTTGTAATTAGGCGTGGTGTACGAGTATATTTGGTTACTTCAACTTGCACGATCTGTCAAGTATATTAATTTTCTTCACATTTTAGTTTTGATCTCTTATTTATTTATTTGGCTGCCCCCGTGTCTGAGTGGTTAGACCAGTCGCCTTCCACCTCTGGGGCCCGGGATCGAATCTCGGTGGATCCATGTGGAATTTGTGGTGGACGAAATGGGGTCGGGGCAGTTTTTCTCAGGGTGTTCCTGTTTCCCTTGCGATGTATATTATTCCACCGATGCACCATTTATCATAGTATGGCCATTTGGTTTGCAATAAAGAATTATTATTTATTTATTTATTTATTTGTCTCTTTATATATTTATGGTTTACTGCGTCACCTGTAAGACTATTATTGGGTAACGTTAGGCCCTTTTGGTCCCCGGATATCATCTGGCCGGAAAGTGAATAGTGTGTATCGTCCTATATGTTCGTGTTGTCTCGGAGGAGGCCCCGGCATTGGGCTAATTACGCATCCGGGGAGGCCCATCATGTCCTTATCTGGTCAAAAAAATATATCATCCAATAGATAATCCCTCTTCCGACAGGTTGCGAAAATGCAAAGGGCGGGCGGTGTGGGCCGCTTAACCGTCCCTATAAGGGAGAGGTAAAACTTAGGAAAAGGAGAAAACGGTGGTATACTATGGCCAAAAACAGTAACAGTAACAGGATGAGAAAGAGACTGAAATCTGACACATGTGACTCTTGATTTGATGTCTTTCCCGGTTCATCTGAATGACCAGTAGTAAAATAAACAAATAAATAAATTTGTATGGCAAATAGAAAAATAAATAGAAAAATAGAAGTCTGCCATTCTCGGTTTGGATTAACTTTCTGATTGTTCGTTAAGAAATGTATATAACTCCAATCCCTGCAAAGGCCAATTATTTATTTCTTTGAATGTAATTTATTCATTTATTTGTAGTGGAAAGCGAAGGCTTCAACTTTTAAACTTACCTAAAAGAGTTCCATACAGAAATCTTTCTGTACCAAACCTTAAGGTCTTAAATCAGAAAGAAAAGTTATAAATAATTATGCATTCGGAAAGCCTGGCGTCCACCTGGCGTTATTTCGATGTGTTAACGATCATGCGAAATTATTTTTAACTTCACATTGTTGGATCATTACCCTGACTTAATAACAATATCTGCAAATCCACTTGAGCGTTTTCTCTCAGCCAATGTCGCCATAGCCTGGACTCGTGCACTGTTATAAAAAGTATTATTGGCTGAAAAGAATAATGATGTGGTGTTTAGGCTTTTATTACGTGCAGGGTGCAGGGTCTACATTCTCTCTCTCTTACACACACAAACACTTAGCTGAGCTTGACGGTTGGGAGCATAAATTACTGGCTCTCCTATTCCGTGAAAGCCTTCGTAGAATGACATTCTAATCCCATATGTGGAATACTATAGTATTAGAGTGAAATATGTAAGGTATCTATGTGGAATAAAATAATATAAAATATTATTAATCACATTTTCATCTTCATTATTATAATCATCAAGATTCTCTCAGTAATTCTGCGCAGTTAGAGATTGCGAATGAAAATTATCAGCTCGTGTTGTTACTTTTCCTTGCTAAATAGCCTTGGATATAAAACATGGCTCTATTTTCTTAATAATACGTGTTATTTAGTTTGGAAAATTGTAAGACTAATAACGCATAGCCGTTCAAGTTATGTAACATAAATTGCACCACTTATCTTCCTCAGTGACGCCAATTTCATAGTTTTTTTTTTTTTGCAGTTATACCCAAGTAACGTATAATTGCCACAATTGCAAACAGTGAACATTGTTGAATGAAGGAAAATTATTTGTATTCATGGCAAAGTGACTTAGAATTCTGACAAGTGTTTTATTTTTGCACCATTTTATCTTTCTCAGTTACGCCAATTTCATGGTTCGATTCCTTGCAGATATACCAAAGCTTCCTTATAATTACTACAGTTTCAAAAAGTGAACATTGCTGAATGAAGGGAAACTATTTGCATTCATGTCAGAGATACTTAACATTTTGAAAGTGTGCAAATTTTCTGTAGAGTGAAATAATTTCCTTATAAAGTGTATTTTAAGAACCAGGTTTACAGCTCAGAATATAAAAGGCACATTTCTGTTAGTTGCAAGCACAAGCGTCTACTTCGGCGGTGCTTTTGCATTTACAGCATCCCAATAATATTTATATATTATACTTCCCAGTTCCCAAAAACGCAGCCCTTCTGTAGCAAACTTATTACGGTTTTATTTTTTAAAACATATAAACCGACCCGATTACCAGTCTAATCTCCTATTATACCTCAATAAAATTGAATAATGCAATAATTATTCTTGATTAACCTAAACAGGTATTTAGGCTTATCAATAATGACGATTGTTATAATGGACTTTCAACATAAATTATATTAAACTTAAACTTAATGATGAGTACCCTCAATAAATTTTACAAGTCAGCACTATGGTTGTAGGCATAAATTTCATAGTGTAAGGATCTGGACCTTGGAATTACAGTAAATGACATAGGCTTTTCTTAATAATTCTTGCTTCTGTAATTGCAGTTTCCTAATGACCTTATGCAATGTATAAAGTCATTTATTTTCACATAGGTATTAACTTTATGTATACATCTCACGACTTTAAGATTAGCATACAAGTGAAGTTGAGATTGAGAGTTCAAAGCAGCGTTGCTGATACATTGCAGATATATATGATTCCGTTTGCCCTATTCCTGTATTGCTGAATAAATAAAAAAAATATATTTTTACCTGAAGAATTATAGCTTTAAGAGTCAAAACAGGGTGAAGGAATGTATAAAGCTGATTGAAACTTGATACATGAACGTCACGATTAGAAAGCACAAGGAAATCCTCTAATATGCATTGCAGTTGGAATGGATGGAATGCAGGCGATTAGAATCGAAACACAATACCGAGCAATTGAGTGAATGTGCTTTTCACATTCCTATCTTATTAAATTATTATTTTTTATTTCTATGCTGCAAGAAAGCTACCTGTTGGAAATTTCATTCCGAATTGAAATTTTGATTAGAGACATAAGCCCTTCAATTAACTGCCAAATGAATCGTAAATGCTGGAGTAGGTTGTTAATGGAGTCTTGAAGCTATAGTAAACTGATAAAAAGAAATTTCAACGCTGGGATATACTGTTTGTGAGGGATTTTTACGCTAGAGTAAGCTGTCAAGAGGGAATTCATTATAGAATTATGCTGCTAACTGGAATGAACATTGAATGAAGCTGCTATAACGGAAGTTGTAAGCTAGAATTGACTTCTAACTAGAGACTTACAATAAAGATTATAGTGGTATTTGGGCACTTGTATTCTGGTTTAGGCGTCTAAATGTAGAATTTAACGTCTGATTTAGTTGCTAATTGAGAGTTTAACGCTGATGTAGATTACTAACTGAAGATATCAGCAATGGGATAAGCTGCTAACACTGAAGTAGGCTAAGTTTATAACCTGAGGCTTCAACAGTGGAAATAGTTGCTTTCTCGAATTTTTAAAGCTGGATTAAAATGCTAACTGAAGACTTTAATGGTGTTGTAAGATGCTGAGTGAAGCTTCAAAACAAGATGCCCTGGACATTTGATCGCTAAAGTAAACTGCTAAACGGAGACTTGAACGCTGGAGTAAGTTGCTAACTGGAGATTTGAAGACGGGATTAAGTTGATATCTTGAAAACTCAATGTTGGATTAAAATGCTAACTGGAGACATCAATGGTGGTGTAAGCAGTGAACCCTGAAGTAACCTGCTAACTCGAGACTTCAGTGCTAGATTAAACTGCTAAACTAAAGAATTCTATGCACTAGTAATTTACGAACGTTAATGCCTGAGTAAGTGGTAACTGGACAACTAACAGCTCGAGTTTGCTAATATGTTAGAGTAAGATTCTAATCGGAGGATTTATGGTTGGAGTGAACTGATTAAGACTTGTGGCCATATCAGAATATTTCTGTGCTTCATTTAAGATAACAGCAGCGTTGTCAGTTTTCTATAACACTGAGTTGAGCTGGTAGCGGAATCTGCATGGTGCTGGTTTTCTGTGCTCAAGGTTAAGGGTTCTACCTCGGCCCATTTCGATGGGATATACTAGTATGTGTGCATAAATTTCATAGGCCTGTGGCTGTAGATTTACAGACATGTAAAAGAAGTCCTGCGGGATAAAAAAAAAACTGGCACACCGGCGACGGTCACAGGTCTATGTTGCAATACACCCCCGTCATTAAATAACCATCAAACAAATTAAGCTATATAACATTGGCGGATACCGTATGTGAATTGACTGTCAGCAAGATTTATTTTCGCTGATTGTCGTAGAGAAGGATTCTTATGCCGGTTGTCGACCAAGAGCTAAGCTAAGTTAGTTTAGTTTAGTTTAGTTTAGTTACAGTGAGGGATTTCATATATAATTATGCCGGATTTCATATGTAGTTTTGTCGGCACAACTTCATATGAAATCCCGCACTGTATGTGAGCTAAGCTAAACTAACTTAGCTTAGCTCTTGGTCGACAGCCGGCTTTAAAATCATCTACAAGAGCGCGGGAAATATTAAAGAAAAATCTTATTAAGATTTCCTAAATTACATATCATAAGAATAAATTATAATTTAATATTCTTTATATTGGGCGATCACTTCTAAAACAAATAATAAACAGCAAGCAAAATGGTAATTACACATTTCATTAGATTATTTCACCAGAGAAATTTATATGAATTACTACCGTGCCCAACAACTAATATATCTGTGGTATGTAGTAAATCTAACATATTCTGAAAATAATAAACAGCAAGCAAAATGATAATTAGATATTTCATTAGATTAATTCGCCAGAGAAATTTATATGAATTACTACCGTGCCCAACAACTAATATATCTGTAGTATGTAGTAAATCTAACATATTCTGAAAGGCTTTATCATCTTCTTAATGAAGTGGCTGTTTATGGTATTATCTAAGACAATCATAATCTTATTACTTGCTGCCGACTAGTAGCGGAACTATCGGTTACCTAGGCGAGTAAGTGACCTTTCATTTTGCTAGGATTCGTGCAGGCTGTCAAGAGATGGGCACTTAATAATCTGAGAATAACATTTTTTGGAATTAATAATAATGAAAGGCCATGGTCGACCAGTTTGTTGCTTTTCTTTGCTGAGATAGTAATCAAAATAATGACTCTATCGCTCCTGTTTCATCACTTTCACGGACTGGCCTGTCCCCTGCTGTTACACATCTCCAAGGTTAGACAGGTGAATGTAGTCTCTTCACTCTAGTTCTGACTCGTCATATTTATCAGCACGATCCATCTGATATTTTATATTTTTATGTGTGAAGTTTTAGATTGACGTTCTTGTAAACTGAAATCAGGTTTGAAGATGTTAAAAATAGTGCTATTAACTAGATCAAATAACTTTCACAGAAGACATTTAGATACTTTCGTTATTTTTTAGCGGTTCGGTGTAAAAATGAAATGAAGGGCGATATACTTGTGTATATAAGACCTAGTTATTGTGAACAGTGTGCTCCAAATTATTTTCTTCCTCTTTTTTTTCCAGGCTCATGGGCTGTTTTATTCGCCGCGTTATTGTAGCATTCTTTGAGTTTTTTTGTGTCAAGATTGTTCATTGTGGTGGTGGTAGTCAGTCTCCTAGATGAGAGAAGATTCCTCTATTGTAGGGTATTGACTACTGAAGTTCTTGTTTCAACACCCGGACCACTGTTTGACAATCTTATTTTTGTTCCTGGGTAGCTATAATTCGCCCAATAGATGGAAGCGTTACCGGTGAGACACCAGTCCACAGGAGACACGCCTGTTGTGAATTTAATATACAGTCTACTCTTGATTATCCGTGAGCACATCCGTTTGACCGATTAACCGTGGTAATTTTTTTATTTTTAATTTACAATATACAATATAACGCTATATTTAGGTTCATAGTTGTATTGCCTTTCGAGGGGTTTTGACTTTTTCTTTACCAAAATATACCCATCACTTTGACGTTATAAGAGATGCGGAAATACTGGACTTCGGTCAAGGAAGCGGACAGCTACCTAATGTTGAAAGGGTCAGGGATGGAAATGGAGACAGTGTAGATCATGGGAGGTATTGGATGCTGTGTAATGTATTCTTCTTCTTTATTGATTCTCAGTTGCATTGAAACTAATACTCAGGGAATTGCTTAGTGATAGACGTATACGGAAGAAAGAAAAAAAATCAAAAGGTGACGGATTTAAATTTTATTTGTTCTTTACAGTATATACAAGGACATACAAAAGAACATCGTCGGTAAGAGATACTTTTTTTACATAATATAAGGTACAAAGGTGTACGTTTTGTCCGAATTAGGGTAGGAGCATTATGTGAAATGGATTCATAACAGCTTAGATCAAGTGCACTGTCTGCATACCTGCATGAAAATGCACTCTGATCTTACTGCACTTGAAAAACATCCTCCCAGTAAGCATTAACATAATAATTACATTGATACGTAGCCTACCTTCAAGTATTATCTTGCGGTACATCAATCTTGTGATGGTATTGCTCTCATCTCGGATCGATGCCCTTGTATATCACGTATCTATTCATCATCTGTTCTTTTTTGTCCTTAGTTTTGTACATAATTGCAGCGTGCATAAATCTTTTCATTCGTATGGAATGAAGGTAAGACTGATGAGGTAAATTAATGAACTCATTGCTGTGATAAATTGATCTTCTTGTCCTGCTCACTTCAGACATTTATGTTAAATATATTTTTAAGGAACACTGAACGTATTAACTGCACAAGTAAATTATAAAAGCGGTTCCCTTGAAATACTTACGCCTATA
This sequence comes from Ectobius pallidus, assembly GCA_964059195.1. Lineage (NCBI taxonomy): Eukaryota > Metazoa > Arthropoda > Insecta > Blattodea > Ectobiidae > Ectobius > Ectobius pallidus. The sequence goes on along the minus strand of CAXKWD010000010.1, from coordinate 94,584,896 downwards.
TTATTTTGGGGTTAAAATATTTGCATACATTTTGGCAGCTAGTATGTACTACCTGTTACAACCTGATAGCAATTAAGATTACAACTCTTTAAACTTCTTCTTTATTTTAGGATTTTTTTGGGCCCTCCACCACCCCCGGAGTCCTCGACCATAGACCATACTCCGGTCCCAACAACTTTTCGGCGCTTGTGTTCTATTGCTCTACTTTTCGCTCTTGTGTACTTTACGCTTGTGGGTCCCGTTCTTGTTTACCCGTTCAAGCTTCTTGCTCTGAAGATGTGCCTCATAAGATGAGCTTTCATCACCAGCCGATCTTCCGCCATTCTGTCTACATGTTCTTTCTAATATTTCCTTCTATCTTTAATAAATTTAGTGATATCTTGAATTTTTCTATCCTCCCTAATTTCTTTATCACATATCCTGCCAATCAGTGTCTTCCCTTGAATAGATCTTAAAATTTTAATGTCACGTGTGCTTACTTTTTGTTTAGTTTTTGCTGAACTAGCTCTGGTTTCTGCTGCATATGCCAAAATTGTTCTCACTGCTGTTTACCTTACTTTTTATTGTTAAAAATTTGTTACGCCAAATAACATCCTCCATGCATCCAGATACTAGTGCCCTTTAAACTGATATTGAAATAATACAATTCATTTTTTTCGCATATATGTACCGGTAGTATGGAGAAAGTATTGTGACCGAGACCAAAAATCGAAATCAAAATAACACCGGGAAACATGATTCACGATTCCTAGAAACAGAAAAAAGCTTTGGAATGACGTCTGTCTGTATCTGTCTATATCTGTTTGTCTGTGAAGATCTGTTGGGGCATTGTTTATTGCATTTACTTCATTTTTGAATTAAGGACCTTTTTGAAATTCTACCGAACCGGAAAGAATTTGGTTACTATAGGCTAACTGAAATATTAAGATTATTTTCATGAAAACTTTTTTTAAAATTTTGTTTTAAAAAAAAAATTGCTCTAACGATTTTAATAAAAGTCTAAATTTCGAAACAACTATCTATGATTAATACAATGGTTGTATTCGTTTTTCTGTAAAACTACTTAAGGGGTAAGAATATTATAGGAGAAAAATCCCTCTGACACTGGGATTTGGCTATCCGTGCCATTGCTCTACCAACTGAGTTAAGCTAGAGTTCAGTTCATAGCGTCAGACGGAACCTCTCTCCAATGACTGATTGCCCTTAATGACCTACCTCACTGACAGACAAGTTATGTCATATGCACAACAGTGAGGCACACTAATTAGTGGTTTTTGTGACCGGGTTTCCACTGTCATTGTACAGTTAACGTTCCAGATGAATATATATGCATTTATGAACCGTAGATTATTGTCTCTGTTGGACATTACATGAAAATATTATAGGATAAAAATCCAAATGTCAGAGGAATTTTTCTCCTATTAATATTCTCATCTCCTAATATCCAACAGAGACAATAATATGTGGTTCATGAATGCATATATATTCATACTTAAGGGGTAATTTACTCTTGTACATTTTTTATTTATCTAGGCTTTCTCCATTACAGTACAGTAGATTATACATGAAACCTACCACAGTAAAGTTGTAGACAAAATTAAAAAGGGACATTTTTTGTAAAACACATTTCTTTATAAAATCAATAGGTATCAAGATAGAAATGAAATAAGCATGACTTAATTGTAGAAAGTCAGATCATATATTAAATATTAAAATATGAATGATAATCTTTTACTTAATTTCTTACTATAATTAATTACTAGTTTAATTTATTGTTGTGGAATTCCTCACTCATAATCAACACACTAAAATCAATCAGAGCGATATTGTACGTTTATGAATGGTATCTACCAGTTTCTCCGTCAACCTAAGAACCTCAGTAATTAATATCTTAATACGTATATGTGAGGAAGTTTGTGCAACATATTTTGCAAAGTTCATTTATGTCTTGCATTTATAATGGCTTAACGAAAATTGAAGACTTATTTCGTCATCGGTTTTTTAAAGTTATTCTACTTGTTAATCAATAGTGAAGTTAGGAGTTACTTATGCGTTCTTCAAGATGAATTAAGGACCCTGACCTTTCTTTGTTACTATGTATGGATTGTACACTGTACATTGTACACACATTACTGTAAAGTTTCATCAAAGCTCGCTTCATGTAGTGGGAAAGTAAGACAGGTATTATCATGCAGAGTGTGTACAGTAGGGATTACGAAGCACTGTCCTGATAATGAAAACAATGTGATGAGTAATTCCTAGGCATGATATCAAGATCAAAGCCAGGAATGTTATTCAGCTGCCAAGGGAAATGCTATCATGCTCGTTCAACCCACACTTCTGTTTTCTCTCTTTACTTTTTATTTAAATAAAAGTTTGATCATTTTAATAGATAGTAACTTCCAGTCGACTACTATTTTTATTTTTTAAAGTTTCGAGTCCAGGACAATGTAAGCATCGTTGATTCTGCCAGCCAGAATATAAATAAAATTACATCGGTATTCGGAAATACATTAATATTATCAGCTAACAGAAACAATATTCTGTGGTTTCGTGACTACATATCTACATCTTATAATACTGTACAATAACATTGTAAACCCGGTCACAAAATTACTAAATTAGTGTACCTCACAATACTGTATTATATAACGTAAATCTCTTTCAGTGACGTCGACCATTAAGGGTAATCATAGGAGATCTAATTCCTTCTAGCGATGTGAATTGAACTCTAGCTAGCTCGTTTTGGAGAGCAATGGAACGGAGAGTCGAAGGTAACGGGTTCGAATTCCGGTGTCAGAGGAATTTTTCTTCTAAAATATTCTAACTTATTCTTGCTTTCCATACTTAAACTATTGTATGAAGAAGCCATTCTTGATTTTGATTTCACATATAAATAAAATTTGTTAGAAACATTAATCTGAATCGGTTTCCATAACTCAATTTTGATTGCTAATATGAACAATATAATCTGTAGAGGAAAACGTTGTCTTAGGCGTGAATCCTACTCAATTTTCAGCAATGTATGCAGACACCGAAACCATCCCCAAGAATATGTCCAGTCTATTCCAAATCATTCTTTAGACTCATAGCTACCTCACCTCGTAATGAATGTGTCTGTGTTGATAATTTTATCTTAGGATTTTACGAAAACCAAGGCTTTTTCTCTACAGATTATTCTCGTAATTCTTGCGAAACCATATAATTTAGTAAGTTATAAATATTTTCAATAGTTCTAACTTACTAAATTATACTGAATATTATTCTAGAGATGCAGGTGTTTCTTCTTCTTTGTATAAAATTGAAATTTGAATGAAAGCCACTAAAGCCAGTTTGGTTTCTATCTATAAGTGGTTAAATTATTTTAGCACGAAAGGACAAAATAATATAAATGTTCTTTCAAATTTAATTTATAATCAATATGTATACGAATATATACCTTATTCCCTTGTTTTAAAATTTAAATGGTATGAGTAAAAATTGACTGCGGAATTCAGAGGTAGACTAAGGAGTTAATAAATTTAAGAGCAACATTAGTCTCAATGAATCGAACATCTTAAGGGATCGTATTGCAGACCCTTGATTTTATTAGCTGTTTAGTAGATAAAAGTAGTTATATTCCTGAAGAGAGAATTTCGCTTTATCTTGTCTTCTTGTCTGTTTTCTGAACCTCGGAAGAAGATTCTAAAACTCGTTTGAATGACCCGTTGCAGCATTTAAGTAATTACCTACATGAAGATTTAATCAGGGGTTGCATACTCGAAAGTTTAAACACTTCGAAATAAAACCGAAATTTATATCTCTAATGATGACCTTTCTGCAACTTTTTATATCTCCAGTCAGCAACCTTTAGTTATGTAACGTACAACACTTTAACCAGCATTTATTGAGCTGTCGAGTTACTTGATACTGATTTAACAAGTTGGACAGGTGCAAGGCTGCATTTTACATTACTTCCTGATTTTTAGTATGTCTTCAGTCTGTAATAAAATAAACGAGTTCTGCAAATACAATGTTCCGTTTTACATCCATTTTAAGTCTATATGTATTTCATATTCATAACTTTCAACATATTAAACTATTGAGAAAGCATCCTCAAGTTTTCTTCAGGAAGAGATTATCCAATAAGCTTATCACTGTGCCTTCTTATGTATATTACTTCTGGCAATTTTAAACAAATTATGGGTCTACTTATTATTTTTATGTTGTTTTGAACCGTAAACGTTGTTTAATGTAACTCTATCTGTCTACATAAAGTTATATTTTGCAGTCTGAGCCCGTTAAAGGCAAAGAAAAAGGTGCTCGAACATTATAGCGATTATTGAGAATATCACCAGAGTCACTATCGTTGTTTTCCCTTCCGTATAAAAAAATATTTTTTTATTTCCTTCATTTTAACCACTACAAGTGCTTTTAATCCCACTACTATAATTATCGTGTACCTGTTATTTTTTAAATTTATTTATTTAACCTGGTAGAGAAAAGACCATCAGGTTTCCTCTTCCCCTCTACCAGGATTCCAAAACTACAATTACAATATAACTATAAAAAATACAAGAAAAGTACAGTAAGAATAATAAAAAAGTACTAGCATTAAATATACTAAATTACAATAATAATAATAATAATAATAATAATAATAATAATAATAATAAAAATTATAATTCACTTACAATTTAAAATAACAAAAATAACTATTTCGGCAGTAAAAATTTTGTCCATAAAATAGATACCGACAGTTCAAATGATACTTGCAAAACAGAAACGTAAGCCAACAAAATATTTAGTTTCGCCCAAAACATTACTTACGACCTTCATGTTTCCCCATTCATTCAAAGTCTGCGATTCCTTATCATAGAGAAGGATTTTTCAATATTAGTTCGTTGTTTGCCGTCATTTGCCTTTTCAAGACACATAACTATAACAAATTTCTTTACAGCTAGGCTAATCTTTTAAGCAAATGTTTCTGCGATGTTCTGTTGTTTCAAACTATGACTTGTTTCAAGCAAATTGCTGCCACCAAAAAGAGCCTGACTTCCACTCATTCCGCCTGTACATTCCGCCTGTACATTCCGCTACACTCAGCTAAATTACCAAAAAGTTGATTGAATGCTGTTCTAAGCACAAGCGAACAGATATTATTTTTCTTTTAAGATGCACTACCGGTACTCAAAATAACATTCGCTAAGTCTTGCTGGTTAAATTCTATATACTGTAACGGTCTTACGTAGTAAATAACTAATAAAAGCTTCCAAGTCATAATATTTACCTGAAACAACTATAATTTTATACAGCGTTGTATAATTATAAGAGACTGCCTATGTGATCTAGTACCTATGTGGTCACCTTTCCAAACCATCTGTCAGTTGAGTAAACAATCGCGGACGAAGCCGCAGGCACTTGCTTAGTAGTATTTATGAATAAACAGGCCTAAACATTAAAATAATAAAAATACTTATTATTTAAAATAATAAAGTGGGGAGATGAAACACCACACATGGTCATAATCTTCTAAATAATAAATGTAGTCTTTAGAAGATTAAGCAATTGAAACCGTAGCCCTTTCGGAAATTTTACATTGTATGTGTGCAAATATGAGGAATTTAGGAATATGGGAATATGAGGCAACTGCAATCTACACTTATATCTAAAAAGTTAAAAGGAAGTTAAACCTTTGCTATAGCAAAGCCTACACTTTGCTATAGCTGTTCTATTACGTCATCACCATTTGCTTCTTCTAATGTACCATGAAAGATGGACAAACAAGGCACTATTACTTCTGCCTCTCTCTTCGATAAGAAAATTTATGCTAATGCATGATTTCCCCTATTACAGTTGCATATGGTTACCTAATCATCCGTTTGAGTCGGGTTATTTATGACAGATAGACCCCGCAGTAGATGGTCCACATTTCATTTATTGTCATTGCGCCGATCTGCTCCATCAGGGACCGTGTTGCATGCTGTCCCCGTCTCTTTCACTCTCGTTTCCGACATCCACGATCTTCAACTCTTACTTTCACAGCCGAGCTATCTGCTTCATTTCTTTAAAAGATACCCTGTCTCGTGACCATTCTACCTGTAGCTCATGTCCATCTTTCCACATCTTCCTTTGCATTTGAGCAAAATGAAAAATTTGCTTGTCTCACATTTCTTAGGAATGGCACACGAAGTTCAAGCATTCTATCTATGAAACTTCACTTGTGGAATAAGGGCCGAATTTTTAGATTTATTTATCTTGTGCCACACTATAGCTTTAGCTATGCGTTGTACGGGCTTATAGCTAGCACATTTTTTACTTTCTTCGTTGACTAAGTTACTTGTGGATACTCTACAGCTTGATGGGATCTAAGCAGTACGAATCTAAAGGTCTGGTCTTAATAATAATGATCCATGTGAATACTTATAGATTTAAGGAGGTGCATAAACATTTAACAAGTTAAATTTAAGCCAACTAAGCACTAACTTAATCCTTTGAAGAATCATAATTTTCTTTAGTGAGGTATTTTCTAATAGGTCTATTTAAAAATTCAAATTCCGATATATTTCATTACTAGGGGCCGGAAGTTAATGAAAAATCATAAGTTCAATGATACACTCTAGTATATGCTAGTTAAAATGTATAAAAGACACGAAGGAAATAACAGAAAATTGATGGATTTTATTAGTTTTGTGAAAATGCATGAAATTTGCAAATATTTGCAAATATTTTGTGTATATTTATTATGTTAAATTTTTAATGGCATATTTCTGGCAGAAATTAAATATTGTGCATATCTCTGTTAATTTAAAAAAATAGTGCACATTTGGCTACGTGAAGGTTTTGAAAACCTACTGTACAATACTTGACAATAGGCTACATAGCCATAGTATTATCATTCTGCATAGCCTAGTATTTTCGGTACTGATTGTATAATATTAAAGTGACATTTAACTTCATTAGTTCTGAATTTACTAAAATTCGCTGCATTGACTTTTTAAAAAAATGTTTGTAAATGTAATTTATACAACTTACACTATATTATGTAATTTGTAACGTAATTCAAGTAACATAAAAAAAGTATTAACAATATTCAAATGGTAGAGCATAGGCTACTTGATTGGTTCGGAGTATATTTTACAAATTTTAGAGCATATTTTCTGGCATGCATATTTCGTCTTCTGATAGAGTATTAATTTCCGGGTCTTATTCGTCACAGTTACCTTCTACTACGAAGGATGGTGCGAAAATGGAGACCTGTCGACACGTTAATGACTAACAGAGGTAAAAAAGGCAAAAAAGCGCATATTTTAGTAAGAATATTTAGTTTAGACTTCTGATTCTCTAATCTCTAAAGAGTCAGAACCTCAAAATCAGAGCTTGAATTTGAGCCATAAGAATAGCGCCATCGAATTTATTTCTTTATTTCCAATCATATTTTTTTTTTGTGGCTTTGTCCTGAACTTTTAATCCTCGTCCATATTCAGTGTTAACGTTTGTTTTCCTCTAGTTTAGAAAATCACCTTGTGTCGCTGGCTTAAATTTCTAATACCAGATGCATTCATTTTAAATGAATACAGGAAGAGCAAGTAAATCTTCTTTAACAAACTCTTAGGCCTAAGAGCACAACTCTCGAAAGAAATGACATGTTACGACACTCGGAAACTGTCACAATCCTGTAAACATTTTAAGTAAGACCCAAATAATTCATGACTGTAAAACTCCATTACGTGAGACTGATAAAGCCGATCGGAAATAGAAAGCCTGACTAAGAGACGAATCAGAGACATGACGATCTTGAGAAGAAAAACTAGTAACTTCCGATAACCATTACAGTAGTATTAACAAGTTATTCCATTCTTCCATATGAGGAAAAGAATACAAAGGAGTGATCGAATTACTATAATTATGATTTCACCGGCATCGCATTATTTGAATTTGATAATATCTTTATCCGTGGTACTGCTTAAGTGAAATTTCTTGTGGAGAGAATAATGGACTGGCCAGACACGCGAGAATGTCGTTACTTTCCTTGTTATGAAGAAAAGATACATTCGCGATGCACGACAGTTTGCGGGATTTCCTCAATATTATGACTCAGTACCGGTATAGAATGAACAGTAAACTGCGATTTATTGCTTCTTATATCTGGGCCGGACCATCTCCGTGAATAAATAGCGGGTTTGACTGCAGGTCCTGTGTTCGATCGCAACATATATTTTCTAAGTAATAATAACAACAATAATAATACTAATAGAACTCATACTAATTTTAGCCTAATAATAATGATAATAATTTTCAATTTCAATTTATTTAACAGATGTTACAAGCAATTTTTATATTATAATCAGCAGGCATCATTGAAATGATATGACGATTATGATGATGATAATACAGAGATAACAGTGATGATTATTATAATGAAAGTGATTTTGAGTTATCAAAGTGTACCATCCTGTGTGTTTGTCAGCTGAGCTTTGCTTTTTGTTATAGTTTGTAATGTTTAGTAATAATAGGCCTAATAATAAAATAATAATATAATAATAATAATAATAATAATAATAATAATAATAATAATAATAGATGTAGAACGTGAGGAAAATTGGTAAGTTACTATATTTATAGGCTCATGATTGAATACAGTTTTGGTGTGGTGCCTGTTAAAGGCCTATAATTGAGAGCTGGCACTGTGGGAAGATGTATTCCAAATGTGTTTCAGATGTTCAGCTTTGGCATACAATCGATTTATTAGTTACATATCTATTATTAAATACAGGAAAAAATTAGAAGTGTTGTTCATTCAATCATAAAGAAAAGTTGGCCTTCTTACACGCACAACAATTTCCACATTTGTATAGGCTAGGTTTTCCGACTAATCTTTTCTAAGCATTTATTTTTAGCTTCTGTTGTTTGGTGTATCTCAGTTTGAATTTACAACGTTTTGGAGCTAATTTTATCTCTTTACATTTTTGTACACGGAAGTTCAATTCTTTCCCGAGAATGTAAAACACAAGCGCTAACATGGTCAACTTAACAGACCTCTATCAAATTTGTCATACTGATTAAAGTCACTGAATACAAAGTTAGTAAACAACAATATTCTAATACAAATGTATCATTGCGGAATAATCATTTAGAAACTGTGTCATGTATTTAGCATGTTACTATAATCATGACTTACCTTTTTTTCATTTTCAAGGGGATTATGTCGACCAATCAATCGATGAATCACTAAACATTACATTTTTGGAGCGAATTTAACCACTCAAATTACCTATCAACAAGGTGCCACTAGAGGTTGTGATTTTAGAGAAAAACAAAATACGACGGATGCTGTTGGGAGAAACTTTGTTTTGGGATAATCATCTTGGAGATTTTAATAGGACTAGTGAACGAATATTAGGAAATGAATACTTATTTTACAAAAATGTAAACACATTGAATGATATATCTGTTTTCTTACCTGTCTTTAACTCAATATTTTCGCCGTTCTGACTAAATCAGTTGAATTATTGGCATAAGAGAAGATTAAGTCGCCCCCTTACGCTCCAAACAATGCGTTGCTGTTCGCTTGTTATCTCGGCACACCCGATCGTTCCTTCTCTCCAAACTCCCGATCGTACCAAATACAAGCTACCAACCCATACACCAAAATGACAACCCTCTAGCTTACTCGGCAATCCCGACCAGACCACAATCACCTCTTCACATAATCTAAATAATGCATAACACTATCCACTTAGTTAAGTGCGCGAGCGGAGGCGGCAGCCGAAGCGAAGCGCCCTTGCATTTTCGAATAATGTACGATACACTGTTTGTAGGTTTCGAAAATGTGGCATATTATATCTTCCACACGTTAGTAAGCCTGTCAACTTTTGTTCATCTTTTGTTTACCGGTATGACGTCACACTACCAACGTCCAATCACGAGTTTCTATGTAATATGAGGACAGAAGAAGTGGTATAAAAGAAAGTGCATCGCGAGGGAGCGGTGGGTGGGAACATTCATCCAAGGTGCGACTTAATATTATTTTTTCCCGAATTATTTTAAAACGGGCGAAAGTCATACAGAAAACACCACAGGAACCAATTTTAGTCTTGCAGCCAACATAAAATGGCAAATGTTGTAGCATCGTTGTGTTCTGTGTAGTAATCTGACTTATTTTTAGTACAAATGTATTTTTAATGCCACTTATTTTGCATAAGAGTAATGTGCATTAAACCTTACATAATCAGGGGATAGTTTATTGAGGAAACAAAATTTACGACTAAGCCAACACATGACATCAAACCCCTATGTAAGGATGTTTTATGCGAGTAATAAATGTCTGGCCACACTTTCGTTTGTTACAATGTTGCTAAGCGTTTGTCACGTCACATATTGCACCGTTACTAAGAGACTGTAGTGTGTGAAGATATTGCAGTTAGTTGGAAAATGGTTATTTAGGCCTATGATACAAGTAGTAAAAGACGGATTTTATTTTGCCCCCACGGGTCGTTCCGCAATCTTTCGAGTAAAATAATGTCATTTTACCATGTGTATATAATGCACTATTGTTTAGACGGCCATTAATATTTTTGAGATAAAAATAAATATTAGATATTTTAATCTTTAATCCAGCTTTATTTATACTCGTTTGAACATCTGCGATATATAATAGGACTCAGGTTATGTGTGTAGGCCTATATCAACAGGCGTTGTTCGTGTAACTTTTGATATTCCACTTTTTCTGTTGTTGATGTATTTATGGCGTGTGTTAAATTCAACTGATGTTAATTTTTTTAATGAACATGATACAGGATGAAATATCGGTAAGCAAATATCCAATTCGGCGTTTGCCTTTACGTCGGGGGAAACCATGAAAAAAACTCAAGTAAAATCGATACGTCTGTTTTCTTTGTGTATTCTTGATTGTTGTATTGTTGTTATGTTGTTGATACAGTTAATGCAATGCTGATAGATAGGCCTTTTCCATGTGATTTTCGCCATAGGCGTACCGAGGGGGGGTTTGGGGGTTTGAACCCCCCCCCATTGATTAAAAAAAGGAAAATTGTCTAATTTTTTTAAGACTGTCCATAAATTACTTAATACAAGTATAAAGCGTGGGAAGCTTAAAACTCGTTATTTTGCGTCTTAATTTTTAAAATTTTCCGGGGGAGGACCCCCGGAAGCTTAAAACTCGTTATTTTGCGTCTTGATTGTTAAAAATTTCCGGGGGACCCCCGGAAGCTTAAAACTTGTTATTTTGCGTCTTAATTTTTAAAATTTTCCGGGGACGGACCCCGGAAGCTTAAAACTCGTTATTTTGCATCTTAATTTTTAAAATTTTCCGGGGAGGACCCCCCTCTCCCTGGGGGGGGGGTATTCCATACCCCCCAGACCCTGCGGATGTTATAACCCCCCATATGGTCGGCCTGGTTACGCCTATGATTTTCGCAACCACCGTGAAAAGTTTAACATTTAAAAAGGAATAATTACTTTTTACATTTTTTTATTTTTTGTGAAATTGACTCTATTTAATCAGCATATGTAAATATTTTAAATTAAAAAAGTTTTTTCCATGTGACGGGTACCATTGTTGGTACCAGTGGAGTGGTATAAACATTTTATAGCACTAGTGCGATAATGTGCAACTTTTGCTTTGTACGTATTGTGTTAGAAGTTCTACTTTTAATTTCTCACTTCAGGCGAAACATTTCAAATGTTTTAACACCGGAGTTATTTAGTAGTAATAATTCATGCATTTCATTATAAAGTTCAGTGTATTTATAGCCATGTGATTGGTTGGCATTTAAGGCACACTAAACATTTTATTGGTACAGGCCTATGTTGGAGTAGGCCTATTACCTAAAATCGTAAGTTTGTTATAATAATTAATCAACAAACATTTTAACTCACTAGCAATCAATAAGTTAATTTAAGAATTCAACAGCGTAGCAAAAATTTTTTTTGTTCAAGTTGCTTATATTCCCCTGCAGGTTTTTTTTTCCCATGACATGTTTAATGAATTTGGTATTTCCCCATCGAGGTACACGTCCTTCCCATCATAGTCGCGATTTAATATTAATTCCTAGTTCGAGGTACATGTTCTGCCCATCTTATTTTGCGAAGGCAGAATTGAATTTTCGTTGTATGTTAATATCCCCGTTAGCCTTTGAACTCATTCTATTCGGATCTCATAATCCTTTGACAATATACCTTGTTCTCGAATGTTATAAATATATGATGCTGCTGAAGTGTTAAAACCCACACATGCATGGCTGATACTGGGATTGTAATTGCTCTTATTTTCAAATTATCAGTGCCTAAAAACATAGACTGCTTAGAACATAGGCCTATAAGCATGCATTTACTAAATTCAGAATAGTTATTATTTCCATTATTGTAAAATTTATATTTGTTAAAATGGAACCAAGGTACCTGCGAGACTTGTAATTTAGTGCTACTTTTGAACTATCAACGGATTCGTTTCTTTGTGAACCATATCATAGGCCTAGATTGGAGAATTCATTATATAGTTGTAATAATTTTGCAAAAACTGGTCAAATAAAGAAACTTCTACGAATAGCAGAACGCATTCCTTTCTTTTGATTTGAGGTCCTATGTGTGCATGTGGCGCTGACAGAATAAATCTTACTGCGGTATCTAAAAGTGTCAGCTAAGTCAACAGGTGTTCTACATGCTTTCAAGGACCTCTGCCAAACATGGAGTATTCCTTTCGGCTAGCCAATTGAAATAAAAACTAATTTCAATAAGAATTGCAATAAATAAAATGAAAGAATAAGCTTTTTCTCTCTCAACGTCCTTGTGTTACGATACAATGGCTTTTATAATAATTTCCATTTTCACTAATATATAAACCAGTTTCGTTTTATTGGTATGGCAGTTTCACCGGTTTCTTCCTCCAACTTTGGGTAAGATTGATTCACTGATGCAAATCCTTTCTTTTGGTTCCGGCCATTTACCAACTGCTTATCATTCCATTATTGTTGATCCTTTGTTTGGCCCTTTTCTTGTTATACTTCGGACAAAATATATTTTGTAGTATATCCAGTAACGGTGATGCTAGGTTAAGAAATGACCTTTTTTTCTTAATTTCTTCTTTTTGTAGACAGGATTTGGGTAGATTGCCTTAAAACTTAACAAATTTGTTTTTGAACTATCATGGAATATCCAGGATGAAAACAGATTTCAACAGCATCTTTTGTGATTGTTTTGTTATTATTGTTGTAGTAGAATTAAAGCATGAAAAAACTGGATGCCATTTAAGGAGAACAATAGGCTACATTTTTAAATTTCATTTGCTTAAATTCCAATACCGATCTTTATTTTTGTAAACTTGGAAATTAATTACCGTTATTAGATTCTCTGTCGGTATGAAAATGTAGGGTATGATTATTCTTTTGGTGTAATAAAATTATTTACTAGAATTTGTATTGGTTTGAATAAAATTGCAGATTATTTTTATAGAAAACTGAGTTAAAATTGTGGAAAACATTTTTTTATACAGAGAATTTGAATGTGAATTTAAATATTAAAGACGAAAAAAAAGGAAAACGAAGAAACAACAAATATCTGACAGGTTTCGCTTTACTAGTGCTATGATAGAAATCAACTGGGTGAATCCAAAACAGCTTTGGCGACATGTAATAAATCGATTACCTTTGCACAGGTATGGGGGGGGGGGAGTGAGCAATGAAGTTTGGGGGTATGAGTCTTGAATTTGGGGGGGGCACCCCTGTTTATACAGTTTTTGAAGTAACGAATTTATACGTCAGTAGCAGTGAAAAGGTGAATTGAATATCACCGTACACTGGACAGACTATTAAAAGACAAAAGCAAATTGTATGTGTAAAACTGCAACGAAGCCTGGACGCAGTATCATGTCTGAGATTGCCAAATCAGTGAGGCAGTACGCCTTGGATTTTTGTGATCTTAACCTTTCCATTGTTACTGGCGTATAAATGCATCACATCAAAACGTTGCTTGAACCCGAGATATAAGGCTAATGCAGTTTTTCATGGTAAAATATAAAGACTATTTTCCACATGTTACGATTACTGTTTATGGAAACCAACTATTCCATTGACATTTTCGGATTGGTTTCAAACTTAAGAGCCCAGTGATGGTTTTACTTGATGATTGCTTATATGAACATACAAATTCAGCTCTGAAAGGGTTAATGAGAAACTTCAGCTCATTTATCATTTTCATAACTTAGTATTGAAGCTTATTTTGCTATCAATTTTAAATCCATACCACCTTATTATATTCTGTTAAAATAAACTTGAATAAAGTTTCTGAAGAAATACTTTTTTCTAAGGTAACACAAAGTAGTGCTATAATATTGTTATAATCATTGTTCACAGCGTGATATAATTAGTAAGCTGAATTAAAACGTAAAAGACACATTATTTCTTAATTAAGTTGTTAGCATGTGACACAAAATGAATATTCATAAATTTCCACATCTCCTCTCACTTACACTCTGTGTCCGGAGAAATGTTTCCAGCTAGTGAAAGGCAGGCGATAATAATTAAAATTATTAACTCTCGGTGACGGCGGAAGAAGCAGGTGTGATACATGGTCCAGTTCTTTTATAACAACAACCAGTACTGCTGGCAAATTAACCTTTCATTATTACAGAGTTCTCACAGTTACTTATAGGGTCACCGAACGAGGGTCTCGCAGGCTGTGGTTTGTATTCTGGGGCCATCAACCATGAACATGTTTTTCCATGATTTTTAGAAGTTGAGAAATAGCATGATTCTAAATTACTATTCTGCTAACTTTACGTCAGCTTATAAATGAAATGGGGTTATGTTGATATCAACTGATTTCCTACTGAAAGCCGGTTAAAAGATATAGCTCCATTGAATACCTAGGTCGTGGTCGGCAACTAAGGCTCAGCGTAAGGCCTGCAGTATACTCGTACTTAAAAAGTAAAGTGATCCCTATACAGGCCATGGATGCCCAGAGGGTTCCAGGATGTTGAGGCTCCAAGATTTTGGACATTCGGCACGTGAAGGTGGTAAGGTTGTCATCCTTATGCACCGGCCGCCTTTACCCCCAGGATGCATAATCCAAATAAAATCGGATTAATGCACTCACGTGACTTTCTTTACTCTGAGCATGGCCAATGCGTCATCTTCATCACTTAACATTTTGATATAGAATAAAAGGCCATATTGCAAAGAGCGTTATTCAGTTGTTTGATCGTGACGCAAAAGTTTCTTATTCACCAGGCGAGACTGGGTTTTTGCAAACAGTGGTGGCTTATAACTACCCTTCAGAGAATTTTGTCGGAAAAAAGGATTAAAATAAAAGTTTTAGCTCTTACCTTAAGCACCCCATGTTCAAAATTTAAACAAAATCGTTAGAGCCGTTTTCAAGAAAATAGCAAAAAACGAAATTGCTACAGCAGTTAGAACTGAACTGTACTTAACATCATGGCACAAATTACCGCATGAACGTATAGCCCGATTTGTAAACTACTAAAAAAAAAAACTACTGACAAATCTAATTCTATTTCCACAGGAAGCATACAAGCGAGATCCATTGTAATTTTAAAAATCAGTTTAAAATTTAAAAATTTCAGTGTGATGCACTGACATAACTTTCTCTACCCTGGGCATGGGCAATATCATATTCTGACCTAACATATTTACATAGAATAAGAGGCAGTATTGCAGGGAGTGCATATTCAGCTGTCAGCCTCACGTAAAGGCATGAAGTAAGTTATGGATAGTGATTGTGCTATGTCAGAAATCTGTGAATAATTCTAACCCCTGACCCCTTATTCTTCGCTGTGACTTGACTCTCTTTGCTATTTGCTATTTGGTTAGATAGGCCTACTTAATTTCAACAGCCCTCAAAATACAAAATATTTATTTCTAGGGTGGAAAGAAGGGATTGAATGTTAACTGGTTATTAATTTTGCTTTGAATATACAGTTGGTATATACAAAATGTTTCTCTAATTCCAGATATTGTCGAAGCCATCATGGAATACCCAGCGTTGATATCGAGTTTCATTTTTCGGTGTTTATCGGTGTATAATAGTGATGTGTGTACAAACTTTCCTATATCAAGAAACAAGAAGACTAGAAGATAGTGTTTGTGTTTTTATTTAGTGTTTGTGACATCAAGAAAAATACTTTCCTAAATCAAGAACAAGCTGAAGAAGACAACACTGAGATTCAGACCTCCACTTCATAATTCTGTGCTCTGGCATGGAATTTTGAAGTGTAGTCTGTGTATGCTCCATTCCTAACACTGCTGGACACCTCAAGGTATTAACGAAAGCAGTACTTAGAAATGAGCATAGATAGGGGCCTCTTTTCAGAGGTGAAGAGCGGTCTTGGTGCAGACCGAGGCCACTGAACACCAGAAGACCAGCAATTCTCTCATCAAAAACAGGTAACGAATATATTGTATACTAAGCATGATGCACAGAAAACTATTTTAATTCTAGATATAGTATGTCCTCCGAGTGATAGGCCAGGGTCTTACGGTAGTTGAAAGACACTATTCAAGAATGCTTTGCCTATTCCAATGAAGAATTTAAAATTCCATCCCACATAGTTAATTAAATTAGCCTCTTGGTATTAAAAGGGTCACTAAATATAATGCAGAGCCGGTTATATTTACCATTAAACTAAACAATTTGTTGAGTCTGTGTCGGGGAAGCAGCTGTATGTGTAACTTTTGTGAGTGCTGCTAAATCTAAGTGCTTCCTATGAGATGGACACATTCCACCATGATCATCCATGTTGCTTCCCGAGTCTCTTCAAGCCATTTTTACTTGTCTAATTCGGAGACTGTTATAACGTGTCTGTTACCGAATTTAAATACACAATATTTTTGCACTCTCGGCTTGACCCCCTACTATTCATGCCTCTTTACAGAAATTCACACTATTCGAATTCCTTTACAGCAACAGCTATTCGTTTCTGGAACTCATTGCCTAGTTATCTTAGGACCAGCTAAATAACATAAGAAATTCAAGCGAAATTTGATCAAGTTAGTGTATATGAACATTTAGGCCTAGCAGGTTAAGATTGATGCTAATAATTAAATACTTTATAATTGTTCATTAAGTTATTCGTAGTGGTTCACATTGTATTCGTTTATTTCAATGTCGTGTATTAAGTTATTTCGTTTTCTTTTCTTTCGTCTTTTTGTCATTTGTATAGTAATTAATAGGGCAAGGCATTTAATGACCATAAAATAGTGAAAAAATGCAAAATAAAAAATGCATTTATGACCTAAAAATAGTGAAAAAATGACCCGAAATCTTAAAATAATGACTTATAAATTTACCATTATTACTTATAATTAGTTTTTTCTTAAGTAATGAATGGCTAAATACAGTTTATGGCGATGCTTTATATATGAATTTACAATATAAAACACACTTATTTTGTTACTAAAGAAATCAGTAAATTTATACTACAATACTTGGGACACCCTTAGCGAAAAATAAATTCTTTCTGAACTGGCATGCCCATCAAATTGCCCCTAGCAAATATGAGCCATTTAAAAAGAAAGAAAAAATATTTATTGCTAAAATGTCGAAAATTACCTAAAATGCCAAAAATGACATAAATGCTGAAAATGACCTAAAAATGCCGAAAATGACCTAAAAATTGCCAAAAAATGACCTATCTCTTGAAAAATGACGAAATATGCAAAATAAAGCAAAATAATGCAAAAACAATTTGCCCTTATTTAATTAATTATTTGATGATATACATTTATATACACTGGAGCTATCTTTTAACCTTCATATAAAAAAGATGCAAAATCATCAAATGCCTTGCCCTAGTAATTAAGTTGTAATATTCTTGTACTTCATGTTTTCCCCTGTTTGAGTGGTAGAGAAGGCCTTATGGCCTTAAATCCGCTAGGTTTAATAAATAAAATCAATGTGTGTTTGTATAAATACACATTTATATTGTCGGCCTGAATGTTACGGCTGGTTAAGTACTGGTTTTCTATTCCAAATTCACAGGACAAAGTCAATTTCATTTATGGGTTCGTAGTGGGACTGTCCCATGTCTTAAAATTTACATGCACGTAAAAAAAAAAAAAAACTCATGGGGATTAATTCCGACACACGCCGACGGTAACGGCGTAAGGAGCGGTACACAACCGTCATCTTAAAACTCATACACCTCTTTTCAAATCTCGGGGCTGGCGGGCGTGTCATTTGTGGTGGACAAAGCCGTGACCTTTGGGGGTTTTTCTCGGGGATCCTCCCGTTTCCCCCTTCATTCATTCCACCAACACTCTCCACTTCAACTTCCTTTCCCCCCTCATTATCATCCCGTTCCCCTTTACTGGTTTTCGGGCCAGCTCCTGCTGCAGACTCTGCTGCGGGCCTCCCCCGTCCTGCCCCGCTGCTTGTGGTCAAGAGTTGCTGGTGGTGTACCGTGCCTTTGGGGCTCTCAGAGGGACCCTGGGTTAGTGGCGCATGTCTGGTTGTGCCGCGCCTAGGGGGCTCTTGTACGAGGGACCCTGGGTACGGTGCACGTGGAGTGGTACCAGGTCCTTGTTGGATGTAGGGGAGCTCCGTGGGCGCTTGTGGTGGAGTCTGTTGACTGGGGGGCCTTAGGGCATGCACATCATTCGTTTCCTAGGGGGTGGGCAATGGGCCCGCCTATGTGGCCTCCGTCCGCGAGCCCGTCAGGGCTCAGCCCCTGCACTATACCTATACCATACACCTCTTACTCTGCACTCCATATTAGGCCACTAGCTGGAGGATATGGGACGAAGTTTCTAAGTAATTTCTTTGAACTCTTCGCACCAATGTATGTGCCTTTCTTAAGTAGAATTAGATATAGAATATTTATTTCATCTTTCATAAACATGTTTAGGAGCTCTCGATTACATTTCTGCTTTTCCGCAGATCCCTTTTGCTTGGAAGATAATGGAATTCTAGAAAACATCTTCTTAAACTAGAAAAAAGGAAAACTATTTACAATAACTTTCAGAGAACTTAAAGATAAATACAACGTCACAAAATAAACAAAAATGCCTATATTCTTATCTAATCCCGTTATTTTCTTCAATGTATTTGACCATTTCCTTTTCACTATAAGTAAAAATTTCCCCAGTTGTTTCACTTAGACTAAATTCTCATTTCTTGTCCTACGTCATTTTTATACGCTACATTCACATTCATCTTTAACTATTTCCAGTCAATAAATATTTTTCTTAATATATCAGAATTATATATATAGTATTTTCTTGCTTATTACAACGTGAGCATGTTCCATTTGGTGTATGGTTTCTTAAGTTGAGTCTTAACCATACTAAACCTTCCCTCTCATTATCATTGCATACCATATTTAATATGGTTCCATCCCCCATTCTGTTTACACATCTGAGTAGGCCTACTCTTTTAAATATTAGTTTTTTAAATTCACAAAATAATTATTGTTTGGTAATATCGTTACATCTTTTCCTTATTATCTTACAAATTATGTTTATGTTCCCGGAACCTATTTTATACCAAATCCAGTTTAATCCTAATATATTTATCGTTTTACCACTAAGTTTTTTAACCAACAGTTTTTTAAAATGTTGTGTTCTGCAAAAACTTTAGACTTCTCTTTCTAAACTATTCTTGGGCATTTCTAAAATGTGTTGTATAAACTTTATTATCTTTTGTTTGAAAAAAAAACTCATACTATTTTCCAGTCCTAATTCCATTTGCGCTGCAAAGCTTTCTTAAGTAAATGTATTCAGTTGCATGCGGACACGTTTTCACCTTGTTCTGTACGCACACATGTCGATATAATTAAACCCCGAGGCAATGCTCTGCAAATTTAACTGCGTCGTGTGAAGTCCTGAGTGCTGATTGTTATATGCGTTCAAACCTCCTGGGTTCACTAGGTTAATATGAGCAATTTCCGTCATTGAATTTCTATTTTCATTTTAAATTACAGGTTCTTTTCTTCTTGGGTGTGTTCTGAAATAGCAGGGCCAAGTGGGATATCAATTCAACCAGTTACCAAATAACATAAACGAAACAGAGTTAATCAGGTCTTGGAGAAATAGTCTCCGTCGTTCTCAGTTCATTAAGTATTCTGACGATGTGATTGCAGTTCCCGTATATTTTACATCAGTTCCAAACAGCAGCGGCTTCGCCCGCGATTATTTACTCAGCTTCAAGATGTTTTATTTAAATAATTTATTTGAGATATTCCAAACATAATGTTTATTAAAACTGACATCTTTTTACTTAAATTGCATAAATGACATAATTTTGTTCTTAATTAGGCCTATATTATTTTATGTAAGTTAATAATTATAAATAATTAATTGAATAAAACAAATCTTATGCTGCTATATGGACGTACAAATTCGAAATGGAATGATTAAATGTACCACAGATTGATGAACCTTACCAAAATCATGCATGATCGATTAAAACGATTGCTAATTAAAAAACTAAACACCCGACTTAGAGGCATATTTCACGATTGAAGTGCACCGCCCGGAGAAAAATTACCCCAGATTCGTGTTCCCTAGTTTAAAAAAAAAGACGCATAGTGACTATCGTCCAAATGAAAATTTTTCCCCATTTGGGAGTGCATTCATCCCCTTCTTTTCATTTTCGATTTCATTTTATGCTATCTCTATGACTGGTGAGAAGTTATAGATAAGTTAATCATAAGTAACATTTTTTTCTAATTTCAAATACACTTATATAATAATTTTTGTAGAAGTTATCATGAGCTATAGGGAGCGGATTTCTATGACATGTCATATTTTTTCCCTTTTGCATTATTTTAGGTTTCCGACTAATTTTAATCCGATTCCAAGCATCCTGGTGAAAATGGAACGGCTTTTATTGTGCATATAACTGCATATTTAGTAAATTTTCAACTATTGTAGCATATTCAGTATGAATATGCATATTTAGGTCATATTTTTGTACATATTAAAGAAATTTTGAAGTTTCATATCATATTTTGTAAATTTTGCATTATACTGATACTTTTTTGAGAATTTACAGATATTTTAAATAATGAACATTATATTTTAATAAAATAAATTGTAATGAAACTGAAAAAATATATACAAAATGTGTAAGTGGTAACGTCATATTTTAAATTTTATTGGTTATATTTTAATGTTTTTAGGTCATAAATGCATGCATATATCCTATTTTTTAGGTCATATAAATCCACCCCTACTTATGATTGATTATGTATGCGGTATTCAACAGATTCCGTATTTCATGGAATGAGGTTAAACACTTCTACTTGCAAATGGATAGTTTTTATTAACAAAAATTCCCTTATTAAAGGCTGACACATGGAAAAATATAAACAATTTTACTTAGGTTAAAATTAAAATTAAAATTTCACAGATTTAATGATCCAAAATAATATTATAAGCAATAAATTACGTTTTATCTATCAACACAAACAATTTTTTTTCTAATTTCAAATACACTTATATAATAATTTTTGTAGAAGTTAACATGAACTATAGATAAAATACACATGTATTGTCCTTCCTTTCGTATTATCTAGATTCACGTATGCATTAATGTGTACTATTACAAACAATTTTTCGATAGTTGTATCGGTGTAATAATTTTCTTACAGAATTAATGCTATGGCTAGCTATCACTGGTTTCAACTGTATTGTTCGCCAGAATCTAAGTCCAGACGATAGAAATGTTGTGATTCTCTCGCAATTACAGCTCAAATAGCAACAATTTCACACTTAAATTCGGCATATATCAATGAATCTGTTTTCACTTCCTGACGTGCCCTGCCTCTTCCTATCATGTCTCGAACAAAGAAAGTGTTAATCCGATTCATTTGTTCAATACCCCTAATCATGTCAACGTTAAACAATGAAGTGAAAGGAACTGTTTGAATTCGATGCATTGGTTATGAGTCAAGTCATTTCCTCTTTATAACGAAGAGTAACCTACTTCCTAAAAATAATTATCGAGTATTGTCTTTTGTAGAATTCGTGATTATTTTACTGTTATTACCTCTTCCAATTCGTGATATACACCTTCGAAAGCAAAACAGACCAGATGATCTGGAAGACCGTTGTGACTTTTGAAATAATTATTGCAGGTGATAGGATTTGCGCTACGTCCACATCGAAGTTAACTTCTTGTTTCGCTGATGCTTTCAAGTGGTGTTCAGGATATTTTGACAAATGTGAATGTGATAATGTTGTCTGTCTTAAGTAGCTAACACCTTCATCGGCGCGTGGTGAATGATTAAGATCACAGATGGAATTGGAATGAGAATTTGTCCCACGTGTAAGGGGGAAGAATCATAGTTTCATATTTTGGCGAATTGTGAAGGTTTGGAAAATTGGAGGGAAAAATATCTACCAATATATTTTATGGAATGAAATAGGGAGCAACGAACATGTTTGTGGAGTTACTGGTGGACAAAAATACCGAGGAAAGCATTGGGAAGTTTTTAATGAAGGCGAGACAGCTCAGGTTTGTGAAAGCGGCAAATTGGAGAGCGGGTGTGGAGGGTATAGCCTTTGTTTGTGTTATTTTGTATTTTCTTTATTCAATCATTTGTTTTATATCTTTTTTGTTGTGCTACATGCGGACCCGTGCGATTGTGTGCATTTCACCGTGTAAAAAGCAAATTAATGTAATAAACACACTTATTTTGCCTTCACTCTCCAGTAATGCTTCCAGTACTGATTTCTGTTAGAGGCCAAGCTGGTCATAGTGACTCCAGAAAAATTAGATCTGTTGAAAGATCCCTCAACCAACTGCGCTAAGATTTAAGCCTATCCTCATATGTGTATGTATATCGTATAAACCCATGGATAATGTGTAATTAGAAAAGGAAGTTGACCCTGTAATTTCTTCCACACAATTAATAAAGTTTAACGATGTTAGGAATTTCCCGATACCTCAGTTAAATTGGTGCTCACTTCTTCTAAAACACCGCCTTAGTTCAATTAAAATTGTTATACTTTTCAATTCCTTTAAAGGAGATGGTTCTTAAAGGTCAGTGCTATAAAAACAATTACTAACTGGTAGATAAGTTATAGAAAGCTCATTTAATTATGTGTTTGAACTGAGCAATTCTGATTCCTAAATTTATTTAGCATCTGTTTTCGTGTCTTCCTGGAACAAGTTAATGATGAATTCTTTTGATCTAAAAAATGTAAGGCAAACTATCGCGATCCAAGTACTAAGGACGGAAAGCAACAAATAATGGAATCGTGGGGTGAAGGTTAAAAAAAATCTTAGGCACTCGCATGACTTTTTCTATCATAAGTATGGATTTTGCTATTTTTTCACTTTACATTCACCATGGAATTAACATCTTCGTAGCAAGTGGATGCTTTAAGAAGAGGCCAGAGGACATCGGATTCAGTTGGAAGCTACCATTGAAGTTTTGAAATAATTTTGTGGTGATATTAGTAATACCAACTGATGAGTAATGCAAGAAGGAAACCACCTAATGAGACATTTTTTAGTGGATTGCATTACAATTTTAGAGTTGTTGGGCTGGATGGAGAAGTCGGTGAGGCACTGGCTTTCTGTTCCTAAATTTACAGGATCCTCCCCCCCCCCCTCCGGAGCTCTCGTTATATTACCAATGATAATTTTTCCTTTGTAGACATGCTGTAGAACTAAGATCTCCATTTTATGAAGTAAGATGTGGATATTTGTTAATGCTGGCTGTGGGGTATAACGTCGCACAGGATCCTAAGGTTTTGGCTTTGATTACTGGTTCAGCATAATTTTCATATCAAGATTACAATTCCCGCTTCTGTTTACATGTCTTGCTAGAACAGGTTTAATGACAAATTGTTGCAGTTATAAAAATGTAAGGCAAACTTCCTCCATTCGAGTGCCAAGGTCACGGAGTGCAGAAAATGTGCCAAGTAATGGAATTAACTGTGGCACGAGCATATCAGAGTTACCAGCACAGCAAAAATTGATTGCTGACTTTTCACGTGTGTCCCACGTTATGTAACAAGGCATCTACTTCTTCCTTCCACTCTGATTGAACCAGAATATTTCATGTTGTTACATTCTAATTTAATTTAGAAACGATAATACAAGGCGCGTCCACAAAGTAAGTTTCCCTGGGGCCGTTTACAGAAAGAAAGCACAATTTCAAGAAAATATTTATTGCAACAGACACAGCCAATGTTCAGCTATTTTGAACATATTCGCCACCGGAAGACGTCGGTTGGTATCGATTATTACCGAAAACGGAGCGATTTTGAGAACTTAGGAATATCAGCTCAAATCTGCATATTAAGTAGATTGTATTTAAAATAAAATCAATTATGTTCGTGTTAATTTTAATATCATACTAAAATGAATTAATTTCATAATGTCAAAATCCGTTGGTTTCAAGAAAACGAGCGAAAGGAAGCTTCGATTTGACCTACGCTGTAAGGTGCCATCTGTAGTAGGAGACAAGAACTACAACAACCAGCAGCAAACAGATGCGAAGGACAGGGCGGGCGTTTGTTTGAGTGAATCTAAAATATCAAAATTTAAACAAAATTTAAATAAAATTAAGGTCAAACAAAATAGTCGTATGCAATTTTCATATAATGGTAATGAAAGCTAGCTTTGCTCGTTTCATAAACATACTTATATCTTAATAGATGGCATTACAGCTTGTTGCATAATATACTATTGTAGAGGTACATTATCTCCCATATTATTTTCAATTTTATATTTGTGTATATAAATTGTCCGAAGTAAGTTATATTAAAATCTATTAAAGTAAATAGTTATTAGCGAAATTCCCCCGCGATGGGAAATTTATCCACCATAATGTTCGTTGTTTTTCTGAACAGCTCTCAGCCCTTCGCCCTATGATATTTAAACATTAACTCTTTGAAGAAAATATTACGCTGATGAACATTCGAGAAGCGATGTTTCATGAGAAATTAATTCAATAGGAAGGACTGGAGAACATAATTACCAGGATTAGGAAGTTCATTGCTCTAAAAACCTTATAATATGAATGCAACTATGTCCTTAAATCTGTGAAATGTGCACAAGAAGATGTACTAAAAAAATTCTAAAATTAGCAGTCTACTTATGCAAACATAAATTTATTGTTATGCGTCTTTCTCTATATCCAGAATAAATGGTGAATTACAGATACCACTATTGTGTCACTTTTTTTTTTCTTCAGAAGTTCCTTATGTTTCGAGTATTATGTGAACCATCTGATATCATTCTTTACTCCCAGTATTTTTTTAAAGGCCATATAATGTCACTGCCATCTGTTAGGTAGATTTCGAAGAAAAATCTACCTATTGCAATGGATACCATGTCATGATTTTCGAAAAATTCTTTCATATCTTTACGTTTCATGCTCCCCTAAGTACGAAACCACCGCCCGTTCAAAAAATTGTTTTGTGATATTTATATATATATCTTTACACGATAGCGGCCGTAATTTTGAAGATATTTGAACCAAATTTTATTATGTTATTTCTAGGCCCAATAGTTCGGATAAGTTCGTTAATGGGCAAAATTGGCCCAAGGGGGTGGTCGGGGGAGGGGGTTGAAATTTTAAAACATTTATATCTCGGCCCCTATGAAGTATAGAGGGAAACTTTGTTTGAATAAATTAGAGTACTCCCTATGGAGTTCACAGAGACACCAACAATTCGGGGGCTTTTGGGGGTACGAGTGGGGGTGGGGGTGAGGGGATGGATATTCGAAATTTTTGAAACTACGTCGTGTGGGGTATCGTTGAAAAGCTCTTGATGAGTACTCTACAAATCAATAACTAGTTTCTTGATAGCACTCATATGACGCGAGATTTTAATGTTTGAAAATAATAACACTTAAAAGAATTATTATAATATCATAATTTTGTCTTGTTTAGCGGCTTTGCTAATTTTATTCATTGCTGATCTTGCGCACGGAATCCCAGAATATTATATCCTATTCTTGTTGTCAAAACAAATGATTGTAGGCTCTTCCTCTTTACCGAATTCAGTTCTTATTACTGCGGGTTTGCCATGCCAAGGCTAAAAAAGAAGAGTGCTGCGCAGCGATAATAAATTAAACCAAAAGCACTTTGAAATCTACCTCAGCCTGTAGGCCTGCCTAAAGGGATTTTTTATACTTATGAGATCAAATTGAGTTTAGAACATTTTAATCCTGTTGGGTTTCAGTTTTGGAATTTTTAACACCATCTGTTCCTCATACTATTCTCAAATGGATTGCTCTGTTTCCTAGACCCTTCCTGATGAAATCTATTCCAGAAAGGCTGCTAACCCTGCCAGAAAGGCTGCTAACCCTGATAATTACCTGACGCCTAAGAAATTTTTGTTTAAAAGTTGAGAGAAAAATTCTACTTACCGTGCTTGAGCTGCAGAAGGTGTTTCTGAGTTGCGAACACAGGATGATGGTGATGGTGAGCACTCTGCATGCTGTTACTGCCGCCATGTTAGAGGGTGTTGTGTGGTGTCGGCAATGGCGGCGTGAGAAGAATCTGTAACCAGAATAAAAATATCCGTGATAAATAACATTCCAGTCTTACTATGTGCGTCATCCAATAGAAGGATATTTCACTACACAATGATTAACAGAAATCCTGTCGTAAAAATAGGATCTTTTAAAGGATATTGATTAACATGAAAACAAACGCCACATTGATATTTCCCACACAAAATAACTTTGACAGTAATGTTAGGAGAAACCCGATTTTCAATTGAATCATCTTATTAGTTCGCTTAATTCAGTTGTCAGTTTAGTGATTTAGCATATATATTTTTACTAGCGGGTTTCTTCGGCTTCGCCTGTGATTTAATTTTTCAACCGCTGTATGTTTAATTTACACCATTTATTTCACATACAAATAATTTAATTTTTTTTAAACAGACTAGATCTCCCTGTGAAAATTCATAGCTATATCATTTCATTCTCCTTAATTTTTCTTCTTAATTTTATTAAGTTTACTCAACACCCACCACTTCTTCTTCTCTCTCTCTCTCTCTCTCTCTCTCTCTCTCTCTCTCTCTCTCTCTCTTTCAACGTCCTTCTAGACTTCTTTTTTATTATAATTGATATATTCCAGTGATGCTCTTCTTGCCCAGTTTGCTATGGTAACCGAGTAAGGCTACCTTTAATCAGTTTCATAATTGAATATGGTCTTGTCCATTAAAGAGTTGAGTAATGTTTTATAACTTCAGCTAACATTCTAAAGCAATTAATATCATCTGGTTGTATGTAGATTAAATAACAAGCATTTACAAAATAAATTAAAATTAAAATAGAACAGGTTATGATATTTGATAGCTAATTATTAATTCGGTAATTTTTAAAAGAAAAATGGGAACCCCAGAAATCGGCCTGCAAATTAGAAGCAGTCTTTGGACAACAGGGAGCAATTCCAGAAATGTTAAAGCATCTGAAAATGTTTAAAATGCCGTTATTATGAAGTATATTTACAATACTTTAGGTTTCTGTAAATTGTTTGTTGTTCTATAATAATCATATGAGATGGGTACACAATTTTTCGTCGACAAAACCATTTTCGTAAGCCTAAATAGCTGTAGATGAACACAATTTTCGTAACTAACTAATACGACGTTCCAGTACTTCATCATTATTTAAATGTAACACTAGAAATCTTCAGACTTTGAGGATTGTTCAACTGGTAAAGGCGTACTATTCACGCTGTAAATTATAGATGCGGCTTGTAGCCAGGGAGATTTAGACGAAATCCTTCTTCTTCTTCTTCTTCTTATTGTTAATATTATCATAATAATAATTACCAGTGCAGGGTTTCCCAACCTTACATATAAGTAAGGACAAGGTTAAGACTGATCTTGAGACACTTCCGGAACCATACACCTGGGTGACGCCCTAGTATTTGTGGTTGCAAATGTCATGTCGGAATGCAACTACCTTATGCAAAAAAATCAATTGAAGATCGAGAAAAATCATCACCATTCAAATGCGGTTTCGATCTAAAAATTCAGCCCCAAAATATTATATAACTAATCACGCTTTTATTATTACAGATAGAAAGTTGTGTCAGGCACTTCTAAAGTAAATTCCATTGTATTAAAAATGTTGTGGTCATGGTCTTAAACTCTTAATTGTTTAGAAGAGTTTAATGAGAGCACGGCTAAAGCTAATTGACCTAAACCGCAACAAGAACCAGTAATTTTGCTCGGAGACCTCTTACATATAAATGAGGATGCTGAATCTTATAGCTTTCTTACCGGTATTGTTCGTCTCGGACACCTTGTGTAAGTTCGACATTTCTTAGTTCTTAGTTTATAATAATATTGTAAGTCACTTTATAGTTCTAGTTGAATAAATCAGATAAGAGAAGTAAGAGGGTATAAAGTTGTGTACAAAACAAAAATAATTAATTTTAATCAGAAGTTTTAAATTGTAGCATGAGCAACAAGTGTACAAAATTTTAACAAAATCGTTAAAGCCGTTTTCAAGAAAAAGTGGAAACAAAATGCTATTAAATGTATAGTGGTGTAAGTGCCATGGAAAGAAATCAAACAAATTGCACTACAGGCCTAGTAAGATTCCATTCACCTTGCACAGCTTTTTGTAATTACTCAATGAATTCATTATTTGTAGGAAGTTCCTGCTTATTTATGTCTGTTTCCTCCTAAACAAAATAAATTACCTGGTATTTGTTAATGTCTGTTGCATAATATTTATAGTGGTACATTGACATAAAGTAAAACAGTAAACATGTATTATTGACATAGGCAAATTCCAGGTAGCAGTTTTGCAATATTCATTCACGACAGTCTTGATTTCGAGGAAGAAGAAGAGAAATTCATCGTACCTACTTCATTGAGTTTCGTATTAATTTACTAATTATGAATACTGCTACCAGTGCGCTTTAAGGAATATAGAGACATACAGGCTATAGGTGGTTATATGTTAGTTTATTATTTTATTAGTAAAATATTCTTATTTGTCAAATATAATAATTACGTATCTTTCTTATTTGAACCCCTCTGACTATTTTATTTAATATAGGCCTATTAGCACATTGCCAGATGTTTACCGATGCGCGACTTTAAGTAACTTTTAAGATATCTACAAAAAAAAAAAAAAACTAAAGGGAACCATAAGATTAGACAATAATTGTTAAATTTAATGTTAAAATTAACATATCAATTGAATCAGTCATTTCGAAAAGGCCATATATCCACCAAAGTAAAATTTTCAGGAGAAAGAAAAAACTGTTTGGATTGCAAAACCGAAGTTTAAAATGTCTTCGTTCATATTTAGATTGAAATAAGACTCTTAATCTCCCTTCATAGGAGGAGTGGGATATGGTCTTTTCACAGGGAATGCACGTTTCTTCGAGTACTTCTAGATTTTGAACTAAATGTGGTGAGGATGGACATATGGCCTTTTCGAAATGACTGATTCAATTATAACAACGTATTAACCATCTGTCAGTTCTTTTGAATTATTTTTTCTCCTTCGTTAATTAGTTATGAGCCAGGAAAGCTCGTGTGCCAATGTAAATATCGATATACCTTAGTTAACTAAGTGTATGGTACTAATAATTCCACAAAATAACATAATTTAACCAATTTTTAAGTGTGTTCGTATTTGTATAAAATTGCAGTTTTAAAATGACTGTACAAATAATTATTAAAAATACCAATAAAAACATGGCATTTATAAACATTTAAAGAACCGTAGCCTATATAGAAGTATAAAGCATAAATCTCGTTCACCGACTGATAAGCTAAACCTTTAAAATGTTATCAGTACATTCCACCATTTTACCAATGATTATCTGACTGAAAGATATAAACTAGGAAGGTATAGCTTATTCCAAAACATGAAAGCCTCATCTCACTACACCTCCCAAGGCTCGGGGAGTCTTTGAGGAATGGTTTTACAATGTGTCCTCTAATAAGGGTCGATCATTGTTCGCTAATTCCATCGTCAAATTTAGAGAATAGATTTTCTTCTGATGTTGCAACGATGGTCAATTTTACATCTAGATCGTAAAAAATGATATATTACAACACTGACACAGTGGATGCAACTATTCAACACGATACAAGACCCCGGACTGAATAATCTCCAGAAAGGACGAAAACTTGAAGTGTTGCTTCTAGACCTTTAATGAGCATCGCCTATTGCTGAGTAATCTCTACAGTTGAGTAGCAGGGGGAAGTGTTATCTGGGTAGCTCCAAGTACTAAGGCTTTCATGTTTTGAAATAAAACATACTCAGTTTCGCGGGACAAATTCTCCCGGGACCGAATTTAGGGCCCACGTTTTTGGCCTTCGGCATAGGTTAGTGTTTGTGATAAATATTTATCGTGTTTCTTGCCATAGACTATCTTAATTTCCATAGCGGGAAGTATTCCATCCTACTTTAAATAGCATGGCTGAATAGGATCATAAGAAATTAGAGTACATGGTTTTGCCCGTTTAAAACTTAGAGTAGATAACAGTAGATTTTAATACTATTCAGTTCTCAAATTGATGTTAGTGTTACAAATTTGGTGCGAACCGGAATTCACTCGTTTTATTTTCGACAGTGATAGGCGTGGTCTCGTGGTTAGCGTCGCTGACTACGGATCCGTCGTCCCGGGTTCGATCCCCGGTACCTCCTCGGATTTTTCTGAGTTAGGGAGGTCTGGTAGGGGTGCACTCAGCCTCGTGATTCAAATTGAGGAGCTACTTGATAGAGAAGTAGCGGCTCCGGTCATGGAAACCACCATTAACGGCCGTGGGTGTCGGCATGCTGATCACATGTCCCCCAATCCTGCCATCTGCCTATGGTAGATGACGCAGCGGTCGGGTGGTAGGCCTTGTCCCTTCGGGGGTTTCACGCCACGGAGTTTAGTGATAGGCCTAGGCTAAAGTTTTCTCCTACCTTGTCCTTAACCGTCTACGAAGGCTGAGGCATTTATCTACATGAGTGCCTACAGTATATGGGGAAGGTTATTGTCATGTGAACTTGCGTGGGGGGGGGGGGGGTAAAAGCTGGCAGAGCGGTTGCCTTTCAAATCTGCACCCGCTATGAAATGGAAAACAGGGTAAATTATGTTTACTTTTACCAATTCCCAAATTATTGCCAGCCTCTCGAGTTGCTTTATCGTTTTCAGCATGTTCTTCAACCAAATATATTTTATTTTGAAGATTTCTCCTGGCGTTCTTTATGTAGTTCTAGAGGCTTGGCAATGAATAACTATTATTATTACTTCAGATAAAATTGTAAAAAAGGCTGCCTTTCAAAGAGCTAATTCAGTATTCCGCCCATTTTGAAAGAAACAAAAAAAATATGTTATTTGTATAAAATTTGGTTACAACATTTAAAAATAGCTTCATTACCATCTTCACAATCACATAAGGTTAGCTTTGTGTCCCATTATACCTGAGACCTCCTTCGCTCAGTTACATATTTAGAGTTTTACTCAAGGGTCAAGAGGCTGTTAGAATTAAATTTCTAAATAATTCACATTAACTAAATCAATCAGCCCACTAAAACGGACTACATTAGGTTCGAAATTATTGAAATATTACGGCATAAGGTGAAGCACACCCACACACTTGAGATAAATGTTAATGGCAACACTACAATTGTATCCAGTTAGCTGATCTACAAAACATAAAGAGTTATAAGCGAACATGTTATGAGTTCCTGAAGCAGCTATTAAACTATTAACAACACTGGGGAACATTTAACAGACAATAGATTGCGTAATATTGCTTGTAGGACTGCAAAAGAGTCCGGGATATACTTCAGTCATGACCGACCTTTCCTTCTTCACTAATGTACCGATTTGGGTTGGGTGGGGCACGACTAAAGCCTTGTTGCTCTTATTTTACTCTCTTATATTTCTGCACTGATTTTATCCTGTCAGGAATTTTTATATTATGGATGACAGTTACCACATACAAACTATTTTTTACGTGTGTCCCTCAGAAAAAAAATCAGATTATTCCTGAAATAAGTAGGCTAGAACTGATTGAATAGGCTGAAAATCTGTCTTCTTAATTTTTGAAATGAAAAAAATGTCAAATCCTGCTAATATAACATATAAATAGACCGTAAAAAATTCAATTTTCTGAGATGAATAGTTTCAGAGAAAAGGCCAGAAAAATAAACGTTGCGGGAAAACGACTTTAAAGTCTTACAGAACTGTTTGTTGATCACAACTTACCACAGGGTTTGCATTTTCAATTCAATTTAATTCAAAATCTATGTTTATTTGTCATGATCTTCATTAGAAGGAATAGACAATAACATATAAGCTAATATAGAATAAAACAAAATATACCTATAATACGGGTTATAATGTAAATAGAATATAAGCCTATAAGTAGTCTGTCATATAATATGTCATATATGACCTTTAAATAGGCCTGTGGTTCAAAATACATCAATATTTTCATCCATAGTAATACGTAGTGGCTGAAAAGCGTTGTCAACTCATTCTTTATTTTGGCTTCCATTCACCAGAAAATCAATAACCTCTGTCTGCGCATGTGCGTACTAGATGGCAGAACAGCTGGGAGGTTCCCAATATGGGTGGACGGTACGAAATATAATTATTTCTCTAATATTAACGACTGTCTAAAAAAATAGTTTACTGTATGATACACATGGTGAAATTGCTAGCCTTGCTACACTCGCCCTTGGGGAGCAAAATTAAAATATATATTTAACCACTTGTATAATAAATATTATAACACCAGAAGTGTTATTAATTTTACAGATGCCACCAATTTACTATTTTAAAAAAGCATATAGTTACCCTAATCAACTGAATATCAAAGAGAGAAAATGCAAGTTCTGTGAAATTAGTGCAATCCAACTTTGATTTACGTGTGTCAGAATGCAGAATTAGCTTGAAGGCAGTAAGCTCAGTTGTATAACCGACTTACGAAAGTAACATGAAATTGATTAAACAGGTGGTCCATTGTAAGGCCGTTTGGCAAGGTAGTCTTATTGCCGTATTCTTTCTGCGCTGGCATGACCTAAAGCGGTAATCACGGCATTTAGAGTTCATGGCCTTGTTGAAGGTAATTAGGTTCATTTAATTTGCGGGCTGTACAATAGGAACTACATTGGAAAGGTGTGTTACTGCCAAGACATGAGTGTAATGTGTCCGATAGTTCCGGCTAATTGTAATCAATGGACACACGTATTCCCTTTACAAGAACAGTATTTTGCTTTCATCCATAATTATGGCTTTTCCCGACATTATATCAATAACTATGCAGAAATTGCGCTCATATATGTTGCAATATTAATTTATTTTCGTGTCAGTATGTTTTATATCATTACAGTATCTATACTGGTGCAATATCACAGGCGGTTTGTCAAGAGTTCATGAGTGCGAGAGTTTTGTCCCAAGAAGTAACAATTACTACGGATATTAATAAGATTATTTGGTTAGTCATAAACAGTGCCCGGATTTTGATGACCTAAAATACTTAAAAATGAACTATAAAATGACTGAAAAAATACAGAAAAATGACCCAAAAACTAATAAAAAATGACCCAAAAATATGTATGAAAATACTGGTTTATTCGTCAGTTTTGTGTCTATTCTAAGTTAATGTTTTTGACCCAATTATATAGGCTTTTAATTATAGCACATACTGCTCAATACAATCAGCAAACGCAGTTTTTTAGTATCCAAATTAAAATTATAACAAGATGTACTGTATTTAATTATTATTCACCTACAAATATGAAATATGGGAATAAAAGACCGTAGAATGTCGAAAAATGACCAAATAGTGACATTCAATTCTAAAAATAACCTAAAAATAAAAAAAAACTTTAAAATGACCAAAATAGACTCTAAGATTGCCATTTTTACAATTTAGGCTTCATGATCAGAATACCTGCACTAGTGGGCAACGTCCTTGATGTATCACTTAAAACATGACATGTCATCAAAATCCAGACCCTGGTCATAAATAATCATTATTCATAAGACCAGAGAATAGCATGTATAAACGGAATATCTAGTACATGTTATGCTATATTATATTATGGAAGATTAATACCGTAGGAGGAGCGTACTTGACTGGAATAAAAATCTGATTCACTTACATAGGCCTATCTCTGTACCACGAACAGGGGAATACAATTTTCTGCTTCATATTTTGGTACAGAATAAGGCGTCGAATTGCAGGGAGTGCCTATTCAGGCGTAGGGTTGCCACCTTTTGGTAAGGCTAAGGTGGGACACTTATCGAATATATGCACACCGCCGATCTTCATACCTAAGTTTGTACATGGAACAATTATTAATAAGAGAAAGATGGTATACATTCACTACAAAGCCAAAACTGAATAGACTATGTAACAGTAACACTAACATTAGAAAAGAAAAGGCTAACAAAATAATAAAAAAAATATATATAATGCGTCCCTCTTAGGCATAATTCGGGACGCTGAAAATGTTCTTAAAATGCGGGATGTCCCGCCAAATTCGGGACAGGTGGCAACGCTATTCAGGCGTCTAAGCCACACGCAGAGGGATATTGTTCTCGAGAAAAAACTCAAAACCTGAGTTTGTGGAATGATGGCTAGCTTGTAACTACCCTTAAAATAATTTGTAAGAACGTTTAAAATAACAGATTTAAAGTCTTAATGTAAGTAGTTATTCTACAACAGCAGCCGTCTTCAAGAAAATCGCGAGAAATATGTTCTTTATTCACGTAAAGAAATAGTAGAAGTAAGAGAAAGTCCTGGACATATTTTTGTCACATCCATGAAAGATTTTTAACCTCATTGTGATTCGGCTCTCGAGTTTTCAAACCATTCTGTTCACATACACACATGTGGGAGTAGTGTTTTTCGATCGGTCGAGTTGTTTGTACCTGAAATAACATAGTGCGTTTGGGACAGAGGTCGATATATCGTTTGGCACACCACTGACTCACGAATTTTAGATTATGTATTTGATAACTACATTACCGAAGATTGGTCATTTCCACTACACATATGGGCAGGTGAACTTTGTGAAAATCCTTGTACTGTCAACAGTCCAGAGTCTTTCCACAAACATTTCAGTTAACAATTTTATAGCTCGCATTCAAACATGCACACTTTGGTAAATCTTCTATCAGTGCAATATGGAAAAAAAGCTTAAAATTTATTCAATTAAAAATAATTTTTCGCAGCTAGACCTACCACGTAACAATAAGAAAGAAAACAAATTCAACCCCTAATAGAAAAATATGTAACATAGAGATAGAAAACTGTCCCTATTACAGTATTTAAAAAAAAACGTTGGTTACCAAGCAAAAGCATAAAGCTTATAGAGACGAAAATGGAAGGCTATCTTGATGGAATGACAAAACTCATTTTTAAATACCTCTTAAAGCTTAACATAGCAACATTTTTAACTATACCCTGATTATTTTTCCTCACGCCATTTCCAACTGGGAGAGGGATAATGTTGCTGTAACATGCCCAAACGCAATGCACGAACTGTCCCAAATGCCATAAATTCTGTTGTTCCGACTCAAACGTGGTGCAGCGACACATATGTGCAAACACACACAAATGTTATCGAAAATATTACGTATTTTTCGCTTCAAGGCACCTTAAACATACTTACATTGAAAACCAATATCTAACTTCAGGGTCGAACACAGTACTTCCCCTACCGATATCTTAGTTCATATGGTTTGGGTAGAGAAACTTACCATCATTTTTATAAAACAGCGTTCTTTAGATTCTGTAGTTTAAAGAAAAAGTCATATGATTCTTGTAAGAAACTGTTCTTGATCAGAAACACTTAAGAAATGATTACCTCTTACTGATGCAATTATATAGGTATGCTACTTAGGATACAATCGCCCATCAAGTGGTCGAATTTAGGGGGAAACTACCCGTTAATAGGCCTAATTGTTTTGAATCGTAGAATAAATCTGTTAACAATGCTATATGCATCACTGCACAATTAATATTGTGGAACAATATAGTTCTCTTTTCCGGTAATAATACATATTTTACTGACCGAATAGGCATTAAGCCAATGGATCTATATTTCAATTACATACACTTGTTGCAGTCATAAAGTGGTATTTTTCCATATATTTCTAGTCCAGATTTCCGGCTGGCACGGAAGGAGACACATTGCTCTGCCCAGCAGAGACTGAATCAGTTTCACGCGGAAA
The DNA here is from genome assembly GCA_964059195.1 of Ectobius pallidus. Classification (NCBI taxonomy): domain Eukaryota; kingdom Metazoa; phylum Arthropoda; class Insecta; order Blattodea; family Ectobiidae; genus Ectobius; species Ectobius pallidus. The sequence goes on along the minus strand of CAXKWD010000010.1, from coordinate 94,548,757 downwards.
CTAGTTTGCATGAGTTATTACATAGCCAATAAAACCTGTGAGCTAATACCGTTGTTGTAGCGCAATATAATACAACCTCTGAAAGCTTTTCAATTCCTCTAGGCCTACTGTTCCATATGTTAATTGTTTTGAATGGTCCTCCAAGGGGCTGTAGTTAGAAAATGAATTGGAAGCTGCAGTTGCCATTTGATACTTTTGAGATGGCTGCTGGTATTAGACCTATAGTGGTTTACATACGTAGGCCGAATCGTCTTCGCGTAAGGAAACTGTCAGTGAACGTAAGGTTCATGAAGGCCTACAATAGAAGTAAAAAGTTATAAATAAACTATTTCCTGATTCATCCCCTAAAATAAACGAGCACCCTGCGGATCACAGAGACTAATTGGCAGCGCAAAAAGAAATCGAAAAAAATCTTAATCTGATAGTCAAAACTTTCCAAGAAACAAAGTTTTAATATTTCCAGTCTCCAAAATACGATATTTTAAATGATACAATGGCTTTGATATTAGAATAGTAAGAAGTGTGTGAACAAGGATTCCTACTGCATAAGGTATTTTTCTTGCTCTTTTGTCTCAAAATATTGAATGCTTTTTATACTTTGTAAAGTAGATAGATTCAAGTACTCTTATGTACATTATCTTTAAACAGTACCATCTCAGTAATATTTTATTAAAACATTACAGACTATAATTTCCGTATTTTCCTTTTGAGCTGTTTTTCGTATGCCTATTCACAAGCTTCCGTCTTAATATAAACGCAGGTCAAACATCCCTTTATGGATAGGGCCTACCGTTCGTCGACTGTGTGACCTAACCTTCTTTCGATCTCCTCAGTAAAAGGCACGATTGGCAAGAAGTGATCGCTTACGGTTCCAATATATAATAATTGCATTTTTCTTGTCCAGGTATCCTACATATTTATCGAATTTGATCGTCGTTATCATGATGATTGCACCCTGTTCCAGATATTCCTATTTCAAAAACATCCTGCAAGGAATCGCGTATCGAACTTAAGCAAATTTATACCCTGTAACGTTAATCACATCACCACTGAAGGCGCCAAGTAGTAAATCAAGATGGGAAATAATCACAGACAGGGAACAGAGTTTATACGAGTAGTAAACAGATTACAAACGTTATAAATAATATGCTTTATTAACTTATTTTACATTTGCCTACATAGATAATTTTTAAAAATACATTCCATTAAATGAAAACGCAAGAGAAATTTGTTGTATAACATAAAAAATAGAAATAAGTCAAGTATGGATAAACATAATTAAGGAAGATGATTCATGCAATTTCAGCAGTTGCGAAATATGAAAGTCCTTATCTTTACGTATACTTCCTCATGCCGAAAAATTAAGGAAAGAGTGGAGCTTACTATGCCATTAATTCTGACATTTAAATAAATATCACATATATGAAAACCTATTACTTAGTAAATACTGTTTTGTATAGTTCAATATTGATGTATTTTAATAAACATGTTTCTAACAATTGCATCTTATAGGTTACTTAAAGAAGTGTTCGTTACGTAGAACCAAGATATACACTTCATATTATGTTAAAAAATACAATTGGATCCTTTATGTAATTTCTAAATATTATATGTTGTGCGAATAATATTTTCTAAATTTAAAGGAATATTTCAAATAATTCAAATCAATTTTGATTTTAATTTTTTGGTTACCGGTTCTTTTGTTCTAGTTCTTGTGATCAGTGTGTAAATTTGTATATTTACGTATTTTTCTAAAAATATTTTTTAATTTAAACCATTATTAATGTCTATTAAAGGTATTGATTTGAAATTAATACTGATCGGCACCCATACCCAAGTAATGCTCATTTCGGTGTTAACTTTATTCTGTATTTTATGAACCATATGTATTTGAATATATTTGAATAAAATAAAATGCTTTTACGGGTGAACACATACAACCGGCGATTAATTAATTTTAATTGATTAATAGAATCGGCCATTGCAAGAAGGGGATAGATAATTAAAGAAAAATGTGAAAATTAGTAAAAAGTGTCATTGCTATCTCTAGACCTATACGTACATTTCCACAGAGAAATAGGACAAGTCTCAACGCATTAAAGGCATCCCATTCATTGCAGGATTCAGTAGAGGATGCGTATTTAGACATCTAACAATTCGCTGTAAAAACTGAACAAATGATTTCTTATAATGACAATTTATTTATAATTTTATATTATTTCACTCCCTTATATGTCATCATTGTGTATTAGGTTTCAAGTAAGTATTACTTGTAATAATACAAAATCATTATCACAATATGTTGGAAATTTCTGTTGTAGCATTAATGGTTAACATTTTAAAAAATTATGGAAATGGTGGAAGTAATTATAATTACATTACATACATTGTAATTAATGCAATTTACTTTGTTTTAAATTTTAAATATTAAAAAAAGTATATATATTTTTAACAATTCACCGCGGAAAGGGGATACGCCTAGGTTCTATAAAAAAAAAACTTCAGAAAATCATTTGAGACGTCGGACATCTAACATGCTTCATAACACTTTAATATTTATAAAAGTACTGCAAAAAATAATTATAATGCTTGCGCTATTATTGGAAGAAGGAAACAGGTTTTATTAATTATCTCAAAATAAGATTTAGGCTATTTTATGAAATCTTCCTGAAATATTTCTTTAAATATTATTTACTTTCTACCCTCCTTTGAATGTGAAGTAAGAAGTACGTGTAGACAAATACCGTTTAAATTTGTGATATACTTTATGTACTTTAAGAGTGCAGGATAACAGGCTTGAGGTAAGATTTTAAAAAACGCGAATGAAATATTTAAAAAAGTTATTTCAGTAATTAGGAGAGCCATGCTTCAGCAACTATTATTTTCCTAAACTGACAGAAGTATGTCATTAACCCTTCTATCAGACATGAATTTAAAAATCAAGTGAATGTAAGAATACTTAACCTTTAGCTTCAGGTCCTGACGTTAACGGTAGCTTGTCAAGTTTGCAATTTCTATGTCCCTAATTATACGTCACGTGCTACAGGAAAGTGATACCCATCTCCGGCGCCAACTGCAGTCTGAAACTATTCCACGCCGCCAGGGAAATTAATATGAAATTCTGCATTCAAATATGTAAACCACCACTTTACAAGTACTTGTTTAATATAAGGAAAGATTGTTCTGGAAGTCAATAATTTCGCAAATATTTGCATATGACAAACCTAATATATAATGCATTGCATTTTTTTAGTCAGTTTTTTTGATTGCTTGGAATATTCTTTCTAAAACGAAGTACAGGATCGATTTTCTTTCTCAATTAAAAAAAGTTATCTGAAATGGTTACCTAATTATCTCTGCCATAATCATGGACAATACAACTTCCTCATTTCAAATTATGGTATAGAACAAGAAGCCGCATTGCAGAGAGTGCATGTTCAGTTGTTTCAGACTCATGAAAAGCTGTATTGTTCACCACGAAAAACTTAAAGCCTGAGTTTGTACAAACGAAGACTGGCTTATAACTATCCTTCAGAGAATTTTAAATAAATTACTGGAATAAACCTGTAGATCTTGGTAAAAGTGCCACAAAATAAATTCGTTACGTCCGTTTTGGAGAAAATTACGAATAATAAATTATCTTCATGTAAAGAGAGGTAAAGGTAAGGGAAAGAGTCGAAAACCTTCATGTTATATCCGCAGAAGGCATTCAATTTTGTTTTTATAAGATTTCACGTTCTCGAGCTTTGCTCAAAACATGTAGCCTATGAACCTGAATTCTCGACTTCAGACATGTACTTCCTTTACCTATAGTACCAGTGGTACAGGTGGAAAAAGTAATATCCATTATTATGATTCATATTTTCATATTGCTTCAAATGGTGAAGCCTAGGGCCTCCAAGTGTAGGTTACTGTTACCTATTTGAATTTTGTTACGTTTATTTCCCTATAGAGGGCAGAGTGACAGGTGGTAAACCCATCGCCTCACAACTGCTCGGAAACTAAGGTGACGTGAAAGGGTCGAGAAATTTTGTCCAGAGGCTCTAATTTAGATTTGAAGTTCTTTTACGTGCCATCAAATATTATGATTAGGCCTATGACGTAATTATTATTATATTGATTCAATTTTATGAACATATTTGTTGTATATGTGTCTGTGAACAGCATATTGAAAATGCTATAACACAAAATGTTATGTTCGGGTTAAGAAAATTTCGGGCATAAAACATATTATTTAAAATTTTCTATTGAACCTGAATATATTAAGAGCTATAACATCAAATTATGACATTTTTGATAGAAGTTATATGGACAGTTATAAGCTATCTACTTCTTTAAAAAAACTGGGATTTCTTTAAAGTTTTAGCTCGCGAATACTATGACCCTGAATGAGGCTTAGACGACTGAATGTGCTCTTCTTCAATGCGGCCGCTGGCTGCATGTCGTAATATAGGCTATAGGTTAGAGAAGGTTGTGTGTGTGTGTTTCACGTCATATTTTTAATGTAGGCGTAATAATGTTATCATGAGCGAATTAAATTATAAGTCGGGCTATTTAAGCGGCAAACTAAAATTTAAACCAATTTGACCTATGTTCATTATTTAGAATAAAATGGGGTTTAATGCTGATATGTACAAAAAATTAATTTACTAAATAAAAAATTAATATTTTGTATGGAATATTTTTTAGACAAGTGTCAAATTTAGTAACTCCATAACAGAGCTACTCCGTAGCATAGATTAGTTTCTCTGGCAGAATAAGGTTCATACTGGAATTGAACATCTGCACATTTAGATGGTCGATTGAATATTGTTTCTATAAACTAATCATTAGTGACCTAAATACTCACATAATAATGCATTTGCATATGTTGTCCTTGTGAAATGCATCAATGTCTGATCTGATTACATCTCCAAAGTTGAATTCACCTTGCAAATTCCGTTCATAAATCGAATAGATTGAGTACTTGAGGCAAAATGTTTCAATTTTCTCTTAGTTCGTGATAATTTTGCACTAAATCATTATATTTTATAAGACACGACACTAGTCGCCATTTTCTAAGTGGCTGGTTTGAACGCCTGTAATTTTCGCTACATATAACCGAAGATTAACCTTGAGTTTGCACTGCTTACTGTCGCCTCTGGGAGAAACCGAAAACAAAAGCAACTAGTTGTTTGTAATTTTCTCTTCAAGACTTAATTAGGGAATGATCTGTCAAGGCTGGTTCTAGAGCATCTCTCCAGGCCAGTAAGTTCATTACCTGCTAAATTAGGGGTTTGCGTGTTGTCAGAATTCACGAAATATTACGAAATAATACTTTAGTGTGTGTTATCTATTTAAATTAATTGTCCTTATTAAAATTCTTTAACATTAGTGTGGTATTTTCAAAACCTAGCAAGTGAGACTTTCATTTGGAAGTTCCGGGTTCATACCTCCTGACCGATCAATCTGACAAAGCCTTTTTATTGTGTCCCCTGTTTGCTAGTTAGAATGTAAAAAGTCATAACACGCCAGAATATTTCATATTAGATTTTTAATACTTTCGTTAGAACCATTCTTTTAGGTTTATTCGCTGAGAGTGTTTAGTATTTAGAAGTTCAATTCCCTCGACTTCTTCCCATCGGAAGGACAGTAAGAGGCCAGGTATACCATTTAGGGTAAAAATGTGACTTTAATTTTGTTGTTCTATTAAGTGGGCTTTCCTCTTAAACCTGGTAAAAAAAAAAAACCAAAATATCTCAAATATTTTGTCGGAGAAAAAATATGAACATTTGTGTCCATTCAATTGAACTTTTGGGTATATCCTGATCGATGTTCTCTAGGTTTATTGCTCATTACTATATTTAAAGAATTTTTTTGTGACAGCTCGAACGCTTTATTTCGCACGTAACTATACACCAACATTGCTTTATACCAATGAACCATGTTGTTGATTAATTCAATTTCATTTTTTAAATTATTTTCAGAGATTAGTCTAACAACAAACTAACAAATATATTTTAATTCTTCTGGCTTTGTGTATGATTTTTCAATAAATTACAAAATCAGAAACAACACAAATCGTAAAAATTGTTTCTTGACCAGAAAGGTCAGATATGAATGATAATAGTAATATTTTTATAATTATTACAAATAAAATGGTAATGTATAAGTAATATATTATTTATGGAAGTCAGAGTGATTTGTTGTATTCAAAAAGTTGCTTCTGAAAGTTGTGCTTCTTGAATTGAAGACATTACATTATGCACTCATCATTCATTAGAAAAATATAGCAAGCATCATATTAAAATATTAAAAATTTAATGAGCTCTGAACAAAACGATTTTCCTGTGTTTAGAATTGCACTCGTCATCATATTAAAATATACAGGCCATTAATGGTAAAAGTATTTTTTACAGTATTTATAAATCACGTTAAATCCACCGCTGTGGCTCAGTGGATGCGTTCAATCCTCTCACGCAGCGGGCCCGGGTTCGATTCCTGGTCGGGACAAGTTACCTAGGTGGGGTTTTTCCTCACCTTTGAGACAAATGTCGGGTAACTTTAGGCCCTTGTGATCCCCAAATATCATTTGGCCGTCATTATCATCTTCATCCCATCCTCGCCTTGTTTGGAGTGAGTGTGTGTGTGTGTGTGTGAATGGTGGGTCTCGTCCTATGTGTTCGTGTTGTCTCGGAAGTGGCCCCGGCATTGGGCTGATCACTCATCCGGGGAGGCCCTCCATGTCCTTGTCTGGTCAAAAAAGTATGTATGTGATCCAAAGATAATCCCTCTCCCGACAGGTCGCGGCCCTGTAAGGCCCGGGCGGCTTGGGTCGCTTAAATCCTAAAAGGGAGAGGTTAAACTACGAGAAATAAATAAATAAATAAATAATGTTAATGGTGCTGAGGTATTGTATAATCTCCAGGCAAATTGTAACTCTAAACAGTTAGAGAGTATGAAGAAATTGAATTGTTTCTTTTACACTGTTTGTGCTAGTTAAAGCTGTAAACTGCTGCTTGGGGTTACAGGGTATAAAGAATCTCGAGTTGACCGAGGTCTTGCAAATGGCCTAGAGGGGATGGCAGTCAACTATAATGCCTTGGCTCACAATACCTTCGATTATGGGATACTATTCTGACGTCATATCCATTTTCGAGAAAACCTTACGCAGTTAGTCACCTTCCTTTGCACTAGCCTTTTTGCGTCTTTGTCAAAATACCTTAAATATAAACGATAAAGAACTGCCAATTAATTGTTTAATTTCTGTTACATACTTAATGGTGGAAATGGCACTCATTCTTAACTTCTTTAACTGTGTGGACATTCTTAAGTGCTAATTTAATTAGTAGATTAATTATAATTACAGCATCAAGTAGGATGCGTGAAACGTCAAGGCTTGCCCTTGAACTCTAGGGTATATGTTTGGTATATTTGTCACGTTTCTCCCAAAATAATGAACTCACGTGTGTACGTTTCTGGAAAAAAACGTGTCGGATGCCGGAGCTATGAACTTGTGTGTAAATAGTAGCCTGCCTAGATCAAACATTCACGTTTAGTTTTGTTTTGGACCATGAATAATGAATCAAAGCTTTATGGTACTTCTAACAACTTAAAAATTGTTTCATATCCATGTAATGCGCCGGAATTAGGTCTAAATCTTGCAAGAGTACAGGAAATGATCATGTAAACATAAATTATGTTCATAATTATATCAAAGTTTGTTGTGGTACCGAAGATAAATATATCGCTTCAATATGTGTGGTATTAACCCTTTAATCTCAAGTTCTGAGGGAACATAAGGCGATAATGCTTAATGAATTTTGCTGAAATTGCTAACTTAAGGAAAGTTAATTTTATCTCTCATTTTAAGTACGGTAGTAAATTATTGAAAAATCTCACGAGTGGACAGCAGAATTCAAGTATATTTTTATTTTGTTGTTTGAAAAAAATGGCGGGTTTCTTAAGACTAAAGGTGAATTTCAACCAGATTTCGTGATTATCTTTTTTGTTTTTAACAAAAATAAATAATCTGTTATGCATATAATATGTTTTAAAGTAGGTGTAGTGATTGGAATTGCTATTCAAAAGTCTGAATAACAATTTTAAATAAATAACTACAAAAGTCTATAATTTTTCACAATATATTGCATTCTATTAGATACGGAAAGGAGAAATAGAATACTTTACAATTTTTCCGTTCATTGTGACTTTCGATACGCAAGTTATTGGACTCTGAATTTGGTAGCCACCCATGTAGAAAGTGGTATTTTTCGCAAGCCCAATGAAGAACATTTGATTGGCCGCTTGGCACTAGAGGGGTTTAAGCTATTCACAACTATTATTTACCTAACTGGAAATGAATTATTTACTTATTTGGAAATATCTTGAAAATGGGTTTTCATTAAAGTGCAAACAACAACGATGTAGTCTAATCTTTATAATCATCCACTAGCTGATCGAAGATTGAAATAGGTCGATTCACATAGATGTAATGTGTGTTATTGTACTTCGTGCAGCTTCTTAACACGTATGCAATGCATATTTTTTAGTGCTGTAAATTTAAAATTTTCCACCAGTGCTATCATTAAAGAACTCACATAACTCGAAGTTAAATTCGCCCTCGTATGTGGCAGTAGTCCTGAAATAGGCTACTTTAATCCAAAATAAATAATATATTGAGCAAATGTTTTTATTTTTTTTAATTATAATTATACTTACTTATTTTATTCTCTACATCAAAAGCTTGCTGATGATATTACAGTCATCTACAGAACGATGGATTTTTTCTCGTAACTACCTTGATATTAGCCTAAGGTTTATAGAAAAGGAAGTCAAATATTTCCATGAGGTTGTACAAAACATAGCTTGTCCGTTATAAATTCCTAAGCGAACCGAAATCTTCTCGAAATCAATAAACAAATTTCTTAGGCCTATATATTTTATTGTCTGTGTAGGCTTTTCTTTAAACGGGGGACTTGAGACCTCTCGCACGTCACCCTAAGAGGCTTTTTGTGCTGCCCCTTTGGTGGAGAAGCTCTTGTTGGCTTTCATTCCCAAAGTCTTCCATGGATATTTTGCTGGGGTATCACAGTCAAGCAGAGTATTTGGATTACTCCTTCTTCCTGCTTGCTTAAGCCTCATTGTTTCCCAAACTCTGTTCCTGAACCCAGGAATGAAATTTATCACTTTCAAAAATTTCCAACCCGGCCGAGAATAAAACCTGGGCCGCCAGGGTGGAAGGTAGTCACGCTCCCAACTCACCCACGGCGGCCGCTGCTGTGTGTAGGCTTACTCCAATGATCGATTCTTCTTTCCACCCTTGCTCAAAATTCCTTGCCTTCCTTCTGTAAACGTTTTAGTAATACGATGAAAAGTAATGACGATGATGAGACGTTGCAGATTTAAATACTAAAATAAGGCTTCCTGTTAGTTCAACACTAGCGGTTATGCGGTGGCATTAAGAAATAGTCGGCCTGGGGCCAATTAAACGAATACATTTTTCCTTGTTATTCTATTTAACTTGTTTTTTTTTCCCTTTATCTATCAAATACAAACGTCCTATAGCCTAGGTGGGACTGTAACCCGCAGCCTCTTTCACCGTGGCTCTAAGGTAGCGGCTAAGGGAACCGGAAACGGTTCAGATCCTAGTTGGGACCTCCAAATTTCATGGAGCTCGTGGCGGATCTAGTTGTTCGAGGCTAGTGACTGCAAAGCAGTTGAGGTTCGTTTCATGTTGTGGCTCGTGGATCCAAATGTTTCAAGGAAACCAATTTTTTTGTCAGTTAGCATGGCACAGTAAGTATGGCACTGGATTTCTCTGCCGAAGGTCGCTGGTTCGATCCCCGCTCGCGTCGATGACATTTATGTACGTGCATAATATTTTGTCGTTTTAATCTTCTCTCTACTAATGCAATTCTAGGGATTGATTCATTAATCATCTTCTACTATTTTAAATTAGCTATTTACAATGAAGGAAATCTTGTCTGTGGGATCCTTCTGTTGAATTGTGATAACTTTGTGCCCTCTAATAAGAACGTGAACTTTCGCTTTATGCCAGAAGATCATTGCTTCGATTCCTGAAGCCCGCATATCGTGACTTCATATTTTCGTGATTTGCCAATAGCTGGTATGAGAAAACGTTATAAATCAACGTAAAATGCTTCTTAAAGACAATATACTCATGTTTTATTGTACTGGAAATCGAGATTAATTTGTAGAATATTTAGAAAGTAAGCATATTATTAACCTGTGGGATCGAAAGCTATTTGGTTGTCAGTTTCTACTAATTCTGATCGAATATACATGAAGGTCGTGAGCAGATTATTAAATCTGACGCTGTGAAGGTTTTAAAAAGAAAAATAAACCTTGACCATAAATCAGTTTACTCTCTTCCCCTGAGTTAGCCTATTATTTATCACTAGAAAAGTTTAAAACGCTAAAGAAAGTTTTAAACACGAAAGTAAGTGGAAGAAATATACGGGAAAAATACAATGCAAATTATGTCATCAGTCATATAAGGCAAACTCAACTTATTTCGTTGTGCTAATTTTATGGTGAGGCAGATTTGTGGATGTTTTGTGATATAGGATGAAGAAGGGGGCAAAACATTATATTGTACCAGTTTAATATAAAATTAAACACATTTCAAGATTGATCACTTTCATCCACATTTTAGAACACGAACATTTCTGTAGTATTAATTGTATCTCAGATGACTATTTAGTTTGCTCAAGTTAATCGTCGAAGCGATGGGCTTAGTACCAGTCCCTCTGTTCTCTATAGCATAATAAGCATAATTAAATTAGGCTTCGGTAAATAAAACCATCCCTTGGAGGACCCTGCATTCCAGGCACGGACTGAAACAGGATGCCATCCATAAGATTACTATGGACAATTTCGCGGTAGGCCTATGCTTCACTTAATAAAGTTTCTAAAAGCTGTAAATTTAAAGATTTACGTAGACGTAAATTTTATTGTTGCCGGAATTCAAAACACGTATTTGAAACATTCAAAATATCATAAGTAAACTACAGTTTACTTCAACAGTAGCGTACTATAACAGTTCTGTATACATCACAAACTACTCCTCATTCAGAAAAAAAGCCTTCCGGATTGATTGAATATATTTTTCATTTTTCAAAATATATATATTTCCGGTGTAAGCGCTCAAACCGCATCTAGCTAAAAGTAACAAAAGATTGACACCAAACTAGAATTGTATTGGAATAAACCGATTTTGGGGCAAATTATGTAGGTAGTATAAATTAGAACTACAGGCTTCTCTGGAAATTGTATAAAAGCCCGGGCACATATTTGAATGCAAAGGAGGGAGAATGAAAAGGACTGAATGATTTTGAAATGGATGGGAAGTAGTGATTTTATGAGCGTAGGCGGCTTAAACAATGGAGAATGGATTCAGGAAAATACCTAGTGTATATGTGAACTGAGAACATAATAGAGATTTGTGGTCAGTAATAATGAATGAGGAATTTCCAGAAAACAAATCTATAATAATAATAATAATAATAATAACAAGAGAAAGTGTTTGACTGTCGGTCTGATTTGATTCCCAGCGAAATCTACTGCACGAAGAGTTATGAAATATTAAACATAGATGAACTGAAGGGTGGCCGAATGCACCTCGAAGCCGGAAATATAATTTTCGCTTTCGTTTGCATGTTATGAGTGAAAAACTGGCAGAAAACGTAAATGTTTGGTGCTATATAAGCATCTGTTTTTGGAAATACATTTCAATTGCCAAATCAATTGCAGTTGACTTTTTTTTTTTTGGTCACAACTTGAAAATAAGAGCTTCGCGATTTTTTCAATATATCGTATGGAATTATCGATCGCTTCAATTTTTTTAGCCCACCATTTGTTTATAATGTCAAGGCGTGCATACTTCTAAAAATTTTCAACCTAGAAGGAAGAAGGATAATGAACATAGGCCTAAATGGGGAAACGTTGATTGATTTGGACGGAAGTCACTATACAGAGATTTTTTGGGCCAAGGTAACTTGAATCTGAGGTCGTCTTTCCCAGGCGGCGCTTTCTAATCATGGAATGCACTCCAAAGCCGGCTTTTTTAGGTATTTCATTATTATAATTATTAATCTTTCAGTTTATGAATGATTTGCTGTGTGTGTTAATAAATATAATGCTTTAATTATTATAGGCCTACTCTTAATTTTTAATCTTTAAATTCATTATCGTGGGCGAAGCCGCGGGCACCTGCTAGTCGATAATATGTTAGTATATTAGATAGCAACCTGTCACCGTTGACACCTTCAAAATGCATATTTAGGCCTATAGTGCACTGCTTTATTCGCGAAATATCAATTTTTTATTAAAATTTTACTTATACGATTTGATGTTTTCATGCCGTATGATTGTATGAATTCTTATGGGATTTACAACCTTACTTGTCCTTAATTTCTAAAAAAAATAGTGTTCATTCTTTTTGAAAGCACATTTAAAATGGTTTTCAAAGTAAAAAATTTAACTTAGCTTGAAGAGATACCATTACCATTCATAGGATTCAGTACTACCCGCGCATTGCAGTCTCCGCCAGAATAAACTTCACGTGTGTCTGATGTTATCATCTTATCATCTTCCTTACAAATTACTCCCTTCATGTATCAATGACATGTTTACGATGGCAACGTATGTAAACATGAAACAACATCTGATAGTAATGGGAGAGAAATTATTTTACCCATTGAGAATCTGTATGAGATATTACGCTCAGAACATCCAAGTATTCAGTGTTGCCGTATATATAAGGATTTGTTCCTAGAAAAGTGCTATTTATGTATCCTTCATTCTGTCCGTATATCACAATTTCCCCCCCCCCCAGGTAAAACCATCTCATTGAAATTTTAAATAGGCTTAGAAATTGTACGCACGCCCGTATTCCCATGGACGATGAATAAATAACCTAGCTTTCCTTGAGCTGTTCATTAATGAATAAACTATTAGAAATAGCTCTGTTTTGGGTCATAATTCCAGGGTTTAAACAAGTATGTCTCGCCCCCAAGTGTATCGTTTTAAAAAATACATGAGTTTCCATTTTTGCTTATATCAGGACAATTAATGATCATGCTATTGGAAACTAGAATATATTCGTAGAAAAAAATAGTTATGATAATCTAGGAACTAGGTAATCTATGAAATCTTAGTAGGACTATGTGAATTCGAATGACCTTTAACTAACTTTCGTATCTCTACATTACGTAAGTGTAGTGCGTATTATGCCATGTTATTATCCATTATATGCACCTTGAGGAAGCCCATGTAAAGTTTGTTTACTAGAGAATGAAAATAATGTAAAACAGCCATTTAAAAGCCACCAATAAAAAGCGCTATTACTGCACGATCTTACGGTTTATGTTTGCAGATAGCCCCTCCGGGTTGCAGACGGCATATTGAGCAACACCTAGATGGACATTTGACTTTTATATACTCAGAAGGTAAACGGTTATTGAGAAGTGAAATCCTTACATAACATGGCGCTCACAGATGTCGTTCTACATTACGCTGTAATTCTGAGGACTACTTGGTCGTGGCATTGAGAGGACACGAGTTCACTAACAAACACGCACAAAACTAATCCTACTTCGACAGACTTCCTTTCTTGCAGGAAATTACAATTAACAACGTTCAGAAAACGGACTCATCCAAATAAGGATTCTGAGTTGTTTTATGAATATTTATATTTGTACTCTCACACACACACACACTCAACGGGCTTGGGTAAGCCAATAGGTGATAGTTCGCAGCGTTCTTTCTTAGCACACTGAATACTTATTTATACACGAATGATGAAGACCAGCATCGTCATCGTCACCGTCACCTTCTTTTTCTTCTTCTTCTTCTTCTTCTTCTTCTTCTTCTTATTATTATTATTCTTATTATTATTATGCTATGTCTTTCCTTTGAATGCTGGAATCTTTTCAGCTGGAATCAATTGACTCGAAATTTTGGGTTCGTTTATCATCTGTTTTCGTTCAATTGGCTAGGTTCGTAACACCTTTCCTTAGCTTCGTGTTCCCGTTCCGAAAATTAACTTTAATAATCTCTTAAATAAAAACACGATGTGAAACACATAACTTCCTCTGCCCAAATAAAAGTTTTGCCTCTTAGTATAGTATATTATGTATGACATTCTCTTCATGGTAGTAAAAATGAAGAGAATTTGTTATTAATCGTATCACATCTTCAAAAAATACACAAACCCAACATCTAATCAATGCACTTAAATAACTTTCTTCGCCTTAAGCATGGGCAATACACCTTTTTCACTCCACATTCATTACGGAAAAAGATACCTTATTGCAAAGAGCGCATATTCAGTTATTTCAAGCTGTTGCAAAGCTTTATTGTTCACCAGGCAGGACTGAGTTTCTACAAAGAATGGGTTCCTTACAACTACCCTTCAGAGAATTTGTGAAAAATAGTATTTCATATAAAAGTTTTAACAGTTAAGTTTAAAGATTTTTATGATGCTAATAATATGTTATATCTATTTTTACTTCTCCCCTTATCATAGATACTATAGGTAGTGGACGCATTATGTTCGATGCCGAAATTCGATGTCGCGTTTTCGGCATAGTACGTGTTTTGAGGTCCCCAGAATCCAAAAATTCTATTTTCAGAAAGGTATCTTGTTTATGTGATCAACAGTGCTCGAGAAAGAGAAATAGATTAAAAACAAGATTGTTTTTTTTAAATTTGGGTTAGATATCTTTTGGGATGTAACAAAGATGGACTCTGACTTACTCTACTTTAAGTGCTACTTTATAAGAAGAGAAATTCAAGTTTCTTGAGAACAACTCTAACGATTTTTTAAACTTTTATACACGAAATTCATAATATATAGACTATATGGATATTACGTATTATAATATATTATACCAAGAGCTAATACTTTTATTTGGAACGTTTCACTGTTAAATTATTGTTTCATACACAAACTCTACAGTGCCCTGTAAGGTTAATTCAAAATCAGTATAACGGAAGACGAGTGGAGTGAACTTCGGTACAACAATACAAGAAAATAAGAAACCTGGTTTCCCGAATTCATGAGGTTGTAGTCACTTCATTGGTTAATTGATTGTTAAGAAGCCAAAATTTAACTCAAAGTGCGAAATAATTTTCCGTTAGTGCAGAGCTTTAGATTCACGAATTCATAATGAATTCCTTCCATGGTCTAATATAAATAAAAAGTAGAACCCATGTTAAGACGACTTCTTCCCATACAGTGGTTTTTCTATAAAAGAATACGATAGCACTGCTCCCTAATCCGATAATCAAAAGCATACCTGAGCAACTGAGGGGAAACGTTTTCGTCCCCCATCCTGCTGTGACGTATGAAACCTGCTCTTCATGTTCAGTGTCACGTCGAAACTGCTTTATGCTGACGCCAAGGGCGACTGTAGTGGGAGAAATTCCCCTACCGCACAGTGACACAATGTGCCACAAATGCGCACCCATGATCAAAAGTTATTTTTCTGAGGTTATGGGGTAGGCTCTTTGCCGTCTTGTAATAGTGCGGCTTTTTCTTTTCTTCCCTATTTCTGAATTGAAATGTTTACTGTAGACGATACTAGTCACTAAATAGCAGGAAGTTATTCTACATTTTTGTCTGGTCCACAAGACGACCAGCTTTCCTGTATTGTAGCTGAAACTAGGCAAATATTTCTTGGAACTAAGAAAGTTAAGTTGCTGTTAAGTTGATAGGCCTAAGCGGAGTTGATAAAATAGTGTAACAGTAGTTCTGGGAAAAGAGGTCTTCATTACATTCCAATACACACACCATATTAGATTTATAATTCTAGGCAACTATAGTGACGATCTAGTTCAAGAAAGTAAAAGAAAATTGACAACTCCCGGAAGAGTTCCACTAAGGAAACGACTTCCTGCATTTAATCGTAAAGATGACTCTTTTACTTCTCCCATTAAAAAAGCTGTTTTATGTACTTATGTTTAATATAAGTATGCTGTAAACACGAAGTACCTGGACAGAAAAAAATGTTTTTTGCCGAATTTCAAAAGAAATCGAGGTAATTAAGAGACATTAAAAATCTCACACAACGTGAATATAACAATAAATAACCGATACAATGATGCAAAAACAAAAGTGGTCCGCGGGCCGTCGGCAGCTCGAGATACAATGCAGTTGTGCCGGTCTATTTCGCCTTAGGATGCCCATATTTCAGTCTCATTTTACTTTCAACCATGTCAAAACACCAGATACTTCAATTAACCGTAAACGTTCTTCCTGCTTTGAGAGAATGATTTATTTTGGGAAATAAAGTACAAAATATCCCATAGTGAAGCGGAAATTTGTATTTTAGTTTTAGATGTTTTACATTCTTGGAGAACACCTACATTAGTATTAAATTCTCGGTAATTAATTTGAAAGAAAGAAATATTTTGAAAATATGAATTACTGATTTGCTGAAAGCTTTTAATACATAACTGTAATCTGGTAATGCCTAATCTGAAAATGTTTTAAGTTTAGCAATGATCCGGGTCACTTTTAATGACATTTGATATCTTTATTGTTTTGACATAAAACAAGGAATATAATACATTTTTGTGGGGAGATTTATAATATATTTCATATAAAAAAAATATTCCGCAGTTTACATAAAAAGCAACTGACCATACGGGTCCTGAAAATATTGAAGAAATCAGTGTAGGTTATTCGTTTTCTTATGATCACGTTGCATGTCATATCTCACATTAAATCTGTTTCCATGCCAGGTTGCCTGCATGTTGAAGATACAACTAATTTAAATTAATTTCAAAATATAATTATAAGATACATAAAATACAGAATTTTATTTTAAATCTGTGTGTTCCGTTCAGCATTAATTGTAAATAAGTGCCATTATTAGACAATAATGTTATAAATAATTAATAATTAAAATTATATTTCGATTACAGGATAATTTGAGGAAAATAAAAAATAAAATACAAAATTACATGTTGATCACAAAAGAATCTGTAATACGATTAAATGTATAATTATATTTATAATTAAGAGAGATCATGTAAATAATACTAGGAAATGGATTGAAGATGATGAAGATTGAAAACTTCAGCGTAAACCACTGGTTTGATAAAATAGTTATCTCTTACATTGGTAAGATATGGAAATTTTCTTTTTATTGAGCTGTTTACTAGACAAACCAAAATTTCTGTCATTGTTTTTATATTTAGTATATTTACAATATTGAGCTCATTTATGTTAACTAACAAATTTCGTGTAGTGCTGTAACAATGTGGATCCGATTTTGATGATTTTGTATTTTTGAGAAGATAGATCAGCTAATGGTCTACAATTGCATTAGTCAGAAAATTCTAAATTAGTTCGATAAGAAATTGATTTCGTGTAAAATAATTTCATTGCAGGTTTCTGAATTGTGATCAATAGACATAGTGCGTTTTTTTCATGCTATCCCAAATGAGAATGACGCATTATATGACTGATTGCACTAAAATAGTTATCGGGATATATGAACGTAATTGTACAAATTTGTAAGTACTTTTTCTTAAACTGTTGCACACACAAACTATAAATATATCGTATGATATTGAGGTACTATATTGAAGCGATCATTTAAAATTGTAACATTTTACTTATTTTCCACTTGTAGTGGCAGTATATATTATTATTAATATAGTTATCTATAATCTACGATATAAGGCGTTATATAGAACTTAACAAACGAGCACGAACTTAACAAAACGAGCACATGCGAAATTTTATGTTATTTTGAATAGTAAATATATATATTAGGCCCTTTTAGTCGGCATCTGTTTATTGGAAATACCATAACATTTGCGGCAAAGAATGAATCATAACCTATTTGTAAAGAAATGGACACCCCTCTCTTGAAAATATTGAAAAGGCAAGTAACGAACTAATAATGAAAAATATTTCGCTTTCATAATAAATTGAAGGAATTTAATGAGTGGAAAGAGAAAAAATGTTCGTGAGTGATGTTTTAAACGAAACCGTCGTGTTTGTTTACATTTTATTTTTGTCCAAACATTTAAAGTATCTCGTTCATGGACCAAATTTGAATTAGTTATTTATGTTATTTTGAATGGTTAATAATTCATATACATACGATAGAAATAGGGGTAATATTATTTTGTATATAGTATCTGTGGTTCTTAAAATGAAGGAAATTTATATTAATTTGTATTTCAAAAAGGTAAGTGTACTTCAGCGACATCTGGTGATATCCTCAAAAAGTATCATAATAGGCTAGTATATTTTTTATTTACATTTAACGGGCTAGCACTTTTTCTGTACACACTCAGCCAGTAAAGAGGAATTTTACTTAGATGGAGACAGTTCTTTTAAACAATGTTTAAGATTCAAAATAAGATAAGCATATTTTTGCGTTAAAAACTTGATTAATAAAACTGTAATCCTACCATGGAAAAGTTGATTATGTAAAGTTACATAAGACTATTTACTTAATCTGTTATGCTTGTACTGTACACTTGTACCACGGAGGCATTTTCAAATGAGCACGTGTCTGAATTGAACTCAGGATGTTGCGATTTAAGAGCTGTGTAGCACGTAGAGAAAGGAGTCCATGCACTTTTATGCACTTTACAGAATTAAAACGTTGCATAAGTAAGGCAGGATTATTCAATCAAACGAAATAATCTGTTTGCAGTATATAGGTGAGTTAAGTCGATTACTGTGAAAATTATTTCTAAATTCCGAAGCACATGTTCTTAATTACTGAGTTGTTTACTGAATCTTGCAGAGGCGATTAGAAACTTGTTTGGAATTGCAGAAATAGTTCACATTTAAACGAAAACTGTCTTCCTGCTGCCCAACTATTTTTCTTATTATACGCGTAGATATTATACCAGTAAATCGAAGAGATATTTTGATTGACCTAAAATTCTATGTCAAATTCTTACCACTGAAATCTCTTCCATCAAATTTTCATAAAACTAGCTCTGTATGCTATATGAGTGTTTGTGTATTATTGTACAGCATAGCTAGAAGCGAAAAATCTAATAAAAAAGGCTTCAAGTACCGGTATGTAATAAGATTCATGTTTTTGTACATAACGAGTAAGAGCTTTCTGATATAATTCCAGTGAAAAAGCTTATATATTTAATATAGCTATTTTATTTTCAAACAGGTATACAGGCTATAACGAAAAGGTAGGCCAAACCTTGGGCGAAACATTGCTTGCATATAGAGGGTGAACTTACGTTACATGAACACGAGTCCGAAAATGCCGTAATATGTACTTCATGCACGATAGAGCTCCTCCTCATTTCAGCCACTCTGTCCGTCTGTTTCTGAATAGACGGTTCCGTTATAGATGGATAGGAAGAGGTGGAGCAATTTCTTAGCCTCCACGCTCGCCTGACTTGAATACACTGGATTTTTATTTGTAGGTTCATTTAAAAACTCTTGTGTGTGCACTACCGGTGCAAGATGTCCAGAGTCTCCGTGCTCGTATTCTGCAAGACTGCCAGATAGTACGAGATACTCCAGGGATACATCAGCGCATCAGGGAATCCATGTGACGGGGATTGACGATATATCCTTCCTAACGGAGGACATTTTGAACAGTTCATGTGGTGTTCTGTTACTCACAGTTCTGTTTTTTAGTACTATTTCTTATTAGTTTCTGTTTTCCACAGTTCTGTTTTTGAGTACCATTTCATATGGTTTTTCTGTTTTCCACAGTTCTGTTTTTGAGTGTTCTGTTAAGTGCTGCTGTTGTAGAGAAAGGACTCTTACAAGAAAATAAAGCATTTTCGGAACCCATGTTTTTATAACATAATTTTAACCTAGGAAGGAACATGAAGAATGTTTCCCCGAAGTTTGGGCCCACGTTTTTTTCGTTAAATCATGTAGAGTTATAATCAATTTCTTTGCTCTCTTCAACTTAAGAGAAGACAATCTTCGAGGAACTATAAAAATTTACTCCACGTAAACCATTATCTCTGTATGGAAGGTTAATGGTTTGCTACGATAAAATCTGTAATGTTAGGTTAGTGTTAACGTAATTGTATGCATCAAGCCATCCAAGGTTAATAAAATAACATTAAAATAAATGTCAGTGTAACAGTGTGTCACTGGGTCTCTTATCTCAGATCGTAAAATTAGAAATCTTATAGGCTATACTGTAATGTATTGTTGCTGTCATAGGTATGAAATCTTAGTACATAAAACTTGTAATAATGCTATAAGTCGTAAACAGAATTCTGTCGGATCATTTGTCAAGGAACATTTTCACCGAAGCTTAATTATTCTAATTATTTTTGCTTCTGCTTCTTTAGTTTCATCATCGTCGTCATCATTATCTTCTTCTTCTTACTCTTTTCATAAGATCAGGGCATGTTCACTGCACGACGTAACCTCACAAAAACATAACGTAAGTTAATCTTCATGACGAAATTACCAAAATATATATAAGTTGTCCCTTCAGGGATGTAGCGCCACGGAGTTTTCTATGAGTTCAGATGTAACCAACATGTTAAAAAGTTTCAAATTTCTAATTTAAGCTACTTTTACTGATACAGTAACGACCCGCTAATCTGAATTATATGGGGCCGGACCCTGCCCGGTAAAATTGTATTAAAAAAAAAAAACTACTTTTTTCATAAATATAAATTTTCCTACAACTTAATTTTAGTTTTAATACTACTGGTACTGTATTCGTAGACCTTAATTTTTTAACTTACGAACTGAAGTAGGATAAACAAAACAACACATCTTCCCAAATTCATTGATTGTTCGGTACAAAAAAAATCTGTCCGGATTAACCGGCTGTTCGGACGAGCGGGATCCGGATTAGCGGGACTCTACTGGTAATTAAAGTATATTTATTCAGCTGTAATGTTCAGCATATTATCTTACATTTTAATCCTGGTCCAGTAAGTTCTTATATGAAGAGCTGGATCAAGCTTAGAAGACAAGTATTAAAGGCATGCACAAAATAAATAATATTATTGCTTTTATGTTGTTATGTAGGATTTTGTCTTAGAAAGGGACACTACATCCTGCAGTCTGTAGGAGATCAAGGAAGTTTCGCCTTCACCTGAAGTATAGGCTAGAAGAGTGCATAGAAAGAATATATAAAATGGTTCCATAAATGTATTTACCTGTTGAAATTATATAAGATTGATTAATATAAAAACATCCCTGGCACCGGGACTCGAACTCGAGAACATCAGCTGTCCGTAACGACGCCCTATCACAGCGACAGATGAGCCGACGCCCTATCACGGCGACAGATGAATTACCCTTAATGGTCGACTTCTCTTAAGTACATTATGTCATGTATGAATAAAATGCCAAAATCAATTCATAAAACGTTTTCGCTGTGTTCTATGATCAAAATAAAGTGACGCGTCGATCTTAGAACAAATCGCTTAGTTCCAAAACTCAACATGTCCACAAATTTAAAAAAATGAGATAATGCAAGTTCCACAATGTTGGCAGTGTAACTCTGGATTATTACTTCTATTGTAGATCAGCTTATATCAGTAGTTTGCCTATTTTTTTCATAATTTTTATTCCAGTATTAATGTCGTTAATAGTTTTTCCCCATTTTTCTTGGCTTTGATTATCATGGACATGTTGAGTTTTGGAACTAACCGACTCAAATGCGAAATCGGTTGTTGGACCGGAGATGTAGCCTATGGCTCAGGTAATCCAGGGGTGGAAGGCGGGGCAAAAAAAAGTGGTTTAATGGTACATTATGCAACGACCCTATAATGACATTTATTAAGATATGAGTACCGTATGTTTATGAAGCGAGTTTCATATTTTTCTTACGAGTATCTTAAGTGCTATTATAGGCAAACTGTAAACGACAGTTTTTACCTGACCATAACTAAATGTTTAAGTTTTGAGATTTCAGATTCACTCTAAGAAACGGAGACACCTGCCCTTCACAGTCAACTGTTCTCATAGTTCTTGCCTTCTAAGTCAGATGGCACCTCATGGAGTCCGAACAAGTCGAAGGTTCTTTTATGTTGTTTTCTTGAAACCAGCACTTTTCGACAATACGGAATGAGCTAAATGTAATATAACTAGGAGGTGCCCGCGGCTTCGCTCACGTTAATTAATTGAAAAAATTAAAAATTAATAGTATAATAATTATTAAAGCATTATATTTATTAACCCTTGCACGCGAATCATTCTTAAACTAAACCATTAATAATTAATGAAACAGCTAAAATTCCGGCTTTAGAGTACATTCCACGACATGAAAGCGCCCCCTGGGAAAACTATATCAGAATCGATTATGCAGTACCAAAGAACCTGTGAACACATAATACGTATTGTTTCTCAGCTGTTTATTGACATGAATATGATGTGAATTTTATTTTATCAATTCAGTGTAATTTTCAGAAATTATATGATGTTTCAAGGGAAGGAATGGTTTGTTTGGATTATTATTATCAGCGATATTTCAAGAGATAAAACCATCAATATTTTACAGCTGTTGCCCCCGGCTTCGCCCGCCATTACTCATTGACTCCAGGATTTTTAAGAAAATTACACTGGTAGATTATTAAAATGTTTGTGGTTCAGAGCTATGAAAATTGTAAGTAAAAATAAAATTCGAATATTTGTTCATTGTATTCATTTCACTTAGGCCTTATATAATAAAGAAACGGTTTTCCTTCCTAATTTTGTAGTCGTCATGAAAATTTAGACTGCGAGAGACGAACATCGCCGAGTATACCCGATGTCTCACGAAGCGGGCGAGCAAGCACGCTATTTAGGGCCGTTGAATTGTATAAGAGTAGATATTAAAATTAACACGAACAGAATTGATCTTATTTTAAATACAAGTTGTTTATTACAAAGTTTAAGTTGTTACTTTTAAGGTTTCTAAATAATACCGTGTTCGATAATAATGGATATCACACCGATGTTATACTAAAATCTGTATCGAAAAGGGTGTCATTGCGATTCCGTTACAATACAATACAATACAATACAATATTTATTGGCCTTTAAGCATAATTACAATCGACTTCGTCAATATTTTGTTAATACATACACATACTCACACATAGACACATATTAAAATAAAATATCAGAATCAGGCTTATTAAAGAATTCGTCAAGTGAATAAAATGGATTGCATAGTAACCAGAGATAAAATTTATGTTTAAGTCTCTCAACTGGCAAGTCATAGTACCTCTTCGGCATTTTATTATATATTTTCATGCCAATGACTTTATAACTATTGTGTGTACTATTTAACCTGCAATAGGGTATCATAATATTATCATTTTGACGTGTCTTATGTCCATGAGTATAAGAAACCAAATTGTAGTTATCTAAACGGTTTAAAGTGTATACTAAAACATCAAATAATATGTACAAGTTAATTACAGTTAAAATTTCTAATTTAATAAACAGAGGCCTACAATGATCTAAAAAGCCATCATGTGATAAAATACAAATTGCTTTCTTCTGCAATATTAAAATATCAGAAACTCTACTGCAATTACCCCAAAATAAAAGTCCATATCTGAATACTGACTGAAAAAAAGAAAAATATGCACATCTCGCATATGAAGGAGTGATAAAATTATTCAGATTACGTAATAAAAATAAAACCCTCGACAATTTTGAACTAATTTGATCAACATGTTTTGTCCATGTTAAGTTGCAATCCAACACAATCCCTAAAAATCTTACTGGTTCCATGAAATTTAAATCTTTACAACTTACGTCACGTTACGTCACATGTAGCCTAAGAGTACTACAGTATGGTAGAACAACAATTAGTTTATAATCTGAATTAGGCGAACGCCAACTCATCAGGTCTAGATTAACGATATTTTACTGTGAATCTATAAATGTTCACCAGTTAATATTTTCTGTTAATAGATGAACCGTTGAATATAGAATGGAAGATACGCGATGAAACTGGAAAACTTTATCTCTTTCAGTATAGACAAGACTACAAACTGCTGAGTACTAGATCATTCGTGATTCTGAATTAGCCTACGTTAGCTAGAATGGGGACTGGATAAAACTGCATAACGATAAGCTTCATAACCTGTACTCGTCACCGGATATAGTAAGGGTAATTAAATCACGGAGGATGAAATGGGCTGGACATGTTGCGCGCATGGGGGAGGAAAGACATATCTAAAAAATATTGACTTGGAGACCCGAAGGGAAAAGACCACTTGGAAGACTTAGACGTAGGTGGGAGGATAACATTAGGATAGATTTAAGAGAAGTAGGATTTGAGAGGGATGGTTGGATGGAGTTAGCACAGAATAGTGTTGAATGGCGGGCTCAGGTAAGCGCGGCAGTGAACCTTCGGGTTCCATAAAATATATTATATTCTTTTAACTTCCTTAGGAATTGTCTATTACCATTGATTAAGTAAGTAAGTTTATTTCGCCTCTTCTCTGTTCTGGAATATGAATAAGAAATTTAAAGAAATCTGATCGACAGGTTACGAAAAACGCTATGAAATACAGTAGGTCTATAATGCTAAGGTTGACGGCCATTGAAGTGTAAGGAATACTATGAACACATGCGGATTATGAAATATGTGTCCTATATTATGGCACGTAGACCATCAGGTATATGTTTACGAATTCCTGTTTCCTTCATTTCCTAGTGCCGAAACGAAAAGCATGTTGTTCCCAGAGATAGCCAACGAATTGTAAACTAATTTGACATAATTACCTCCTAGATAATTTTAACTTTTCTTCATTTACTTCCGTTGTTTATAAAGAAATGAAGCCATTCCATAAATATTTATGAATGAGTCAAGACATTACTTGAAAATATTTCATACGTGGGTCGATTACGCATATGGACTATTGAAGATACGTCACGTAAGGTCGGGTGAGGTGTTGTGGATGTTTTCTTTTACGCACTTGAGGGCAATGTAACTTTGTAATTAACTCAAGACTTGACAAGTACCAAGTAGAAGATCTCCCCACCATGTCGGCCTTGACTTGTAAATACAAAACGACACGTTGCGAATTCCTTAAACTTAGCACAGGTGGCCATAGGCTGAAAGATTAGGAGGCCATTTTTTCCACGTATGGGTCAAAAATCACTAACTCAACCAAAATGTGTTTCATAAATTAACGTTTCGCGTTCTGATATAGAATTCTGATATAGAATAAAAGGCCGAATTGCATCTGTTAACTTGAACCCAGCAACTTCTTCCATTCCCAATTCACATACCCATTATCATATATTCAGATAAGAAATTACATAAAATCTGTCCTATGCATATCATTTTTATTTATTTCATTAAATGTTAGGTCTATATTGGTTATATAATACATTTGGAGAAAAAATTCTCTGACACAGGGATTAATTTGGTTTATAATGAACATGGCGCATATATTTTAGTATCCACTAATAATTTATGTGCCATGTTATACTGAACATGACGTAAATGTCTTTCATTGTGGTCCACAATTAAGGGTAATTATTGGCGCTCTAAATCGAGTTTTGTCTAGCTAAGTTGGAAGAGCATCGGTATGGAAAGCCGAAGGTGATGGGTTCGAATCCCAGTGTCAGAGGATTTTTTCTTCTAAACTATTCGTATGTAAAATTCAACAGCAGCAATATTCTGTGGTTTAATTAATATATATATGTATTTATATTGATTAGCCCGAAATTAGGCAAAATCGCACATTATATACATGATATCATTGCACGACTTAAAAAAGAAAACCTAATCACCTTATTTCATTCACGTGTATGCATATAGACAGAGGTAAATATAAACGCTGCTTTCTTAGCAGTGAAACTGAAAACAGAATTAAGTATCGCACGGTTATTGTGATGCAAATCGAACATCAAGATCACATTTCGAATTCGCAGATGTAGGACAGTGACATTTCTATTTGGACGTCTTCCAGAACTCATGTGGCTCTGAATGCGAACAAAAAAGAACAATACATGATCTTTGGTTCAGTCTTTTGTTATTTTAATAGCTTATATTGTTCGAGGAACAAGAATTAGCATTGGAAAATGTAAGCAATATCATGCTAATAGCTACTCCCTGAATCCCATTAACAAATCATTGGTAAATATGAATGTTCTGTATAACCATTCACATAGTAGCCGGTATAGTGATGGCATGTTGTTGGGCCAAATGACGTTTATTGTGATATAGAATTCGATCTATAGTAGTGGTACATATTTTGTTAAACATCTTTTTTTCACCTAAACCTCTCTGCAGAGATTGTGCCATATTTAGTTGTAGATACCTTCCTTGTCGTTGTAATTTATGCTTTCATCTTAACCATGATCTGACATTGTTTTACATATTTTTAATGTTTTATATAAACATGCTTTGACATGCAATTTAAAACGAGGGCATTATTTGTTTGCTGTCTTGTATGATTATGATTTTAACATGAAAACAAAAAATGCAACAGGAAAATCAAATCAACAAGCCTACTGAAGATGATGCAATTGCTGTCAAAGATAGGATGGAATAAGAAATGTTGAAAATAAACAGTAAGACCTCTCATCATTTTGTAACTTCAAGTTTTCCCCAACCGTTTGGAACACAAAATAGAAAGTTTCCATATCTCAACAATGTAAATTTAAATTACTTTAGTCTGGTCAAAAAGTCGTCTAATAGTGTAAAATTTGAATGTTCTCTTCCTTTATTCAATGGTGCCCATAAGGTGGGTTAGGACGAAGAGTACGTAATTGAAATTTCTTGGGGGGGGGTTGATAATTGTTGCAAAATTAGCATTTTATAAGCTAAAAATAAACATATACAAACTGTGTAGAAACGTGACATAAGTCGACAAATTTCGACGGGATGTTCAGTTATAGCATAGCCATCACCTTTAAATACAGAGTGTCCGGAAATTAAGTATATTTTGTTGTTGAAAAAGTGATTTAACTGGCAATGCCTTTCATGAAATATGTTTGTCACGCATTACTTTCAACTTGTTTACACCTTAGATGGTAATTCATTTTCCATCTTTAGATGAAGACTCCAAAGTAGTTCTGAAGCATTGGGGGGGGGGGGGTTATGGCAGCGGCAGCTGTTTCGGAGGTCTCACCATGTGGTAATGGGTAGGGCAAACACATTTAAAAAAAATCCCTTTAGGCAGGCCTACAGGCGGAGGTAGATTTCGAAGTGCTTTTGGTTTAATTTTATTGTCGCTGCATAGCACTCTTTTTCTTTAGCCTTGGCATGGTAAACCTGCAGTAATAAGAACTGAATTCGGTAAAGAGGAAGAGCCTACAATCATTTGTTTCGACAACAAGAATAGGATATAATATTCTGGGAGGCCGTGCGCAAGATCAACAATGAATA
Source organism: Ectobius pallidus (assembly GCA_964059195.1). NCBI lineage: Eukaryota > Metazoa > Arthropoda > Insecta > Blattodea > Ectobiidae > Ectobius > Ectobius pallidus. The sequence continues at coordinate 94,521,431 of CAXKWD010000010.1, read as the reverse complement.
AAATTAGCAAAGCCGCTAAACAAGACAAAATTATGATATTATAATAATTCTTTTAAGTGTTATTATTTTCAAACATTAAAATCTCGCGTCATATGAGAGCTATCAAGAAACTATTTATTGATTTGTAGAGTACTCATCAAGAGCTTTTCAACGATACCCCACAAGACGTGGTTTCAAAAGTTTCGAATTTTCATCCCCCACCCCCACCCCCACCCCCACCCTCACTCGAACCCCCGAATTGTTGGTGTCACTGTGAACTCCATAGGGAGTACTCTAATTTATTCAAACAAAGTTTCCCTCTATACTTCATAGGGGCCGAGATATAAATGTTTTAAAATTTCAACCCCCTCCCCCGACCACCCCCTTGGGCCAATTTTGCCCATTAACGAACTTGTCCGAACTATTGGGCCTAGAAATAACATAATAAAATTTGGTTCAAATATCTTCAAAATTACGGCCGCTATCGTGTAAAGATATATATATATATATAAATATATATATATATATAAATATATATATATATATAAATATATATATATATAAATATCACAAAATTTTTTTTTGAACGGGCGGTGGTTTCGTACTTAGGGGAGCATGAAACGTAAAGATATGAAAGAATTTTTCGAAAATCATAAAGTGGTATCCATTGCAATAGGTAGATTTTTCTTCGAAAATCTACCTAAAAAATCCCAATGCACCTTCCAGATTACATTAATTGGTACCCTCTCCAGTTTATTGAACATTATTTAGGTTTACGTAGGAGTAATATAAAATAATTTAACTGCTGTTACAAAGTCAGTGCACGAACTCCAGCAGAAATTACACATTAAACATATAATATAATATTTGAGCTGGTGTTTCCGTGTAGACCTATTCAATTATAAAATTAATCGAAGGGGCCCTTGCTCGGTTGCCGTAGCAAACTGGGGAAGAAGAGCATCGCTGAAATAATCAGTAACGATGAAAAAGTCGAAAGAAACAGAGAAGAAGAAGAAGAAGAAGAAGAAGAAGAAGAAGAAGAAGAAGAAGTGGTGTTGAGAATCAAGTTAATAAAATTAAGAACAAAAACGTGGATGAAGAACATATACTTGATTGAGAGTAGAACAGTCGGGTTAAACAATTAGGCCTACCTAGGGTAAATGGACACGAATTAGCAGATGCCTCTGTTATTTTTAATTTTTTTCATAAATTGGCATTTAATCTAAAAACCCAAATTTTGTGTCGGGCTCACCTAGCTAGTACACAACATACCTGCAATGGGCTACCATATAGGCCTACACCTTATACCTAAAAACTCAATTTCTGTAAAATATATAGGCCCTATTGTACTTAATTTATGGACATACTGTATAATAACTTCTTGTTTAGTGGCTATTGTAGATCCGATGCTAGGAAGACTCTAAAGCAAACAGGCAAGCAGACAGACGTAAGTTATATTTGACAATCTGTGTTTTTTGTTTCGTTTAATTGGGTACTCTCTGTGCCGAACTCTACAATCACAAATTTGTCATGATTCATTACTATGTTATTTAATACGCAATTAATGATATTATTGCAACAAATTGTGATGTATGTAGATAATCTCTCGCGTGTGGTTATGGCTTGTGTTATTTACCTTTATGTATATTCTGTATTTAGTAAATATAGAGCAGTGTGTATTATTAGGAGAAATAAAAAGGAAAGTGGTGTTATTGTATTGTGGAAAACATCACAGAATCATGAATATATAATGCATTGTTTATTGTACTTGGCTACCGCATATGTTTAATATACATGAAGATCGTGCACCTGTCTTATAGTACTGAAACTCATGGAGCGTGAAAGATGAATTGAAGTACAGGCTATTCCAGTATTGCTTTGCCATGAACTGAAATCTGGAATTTCATTATAAAATCCTTTCCTTTAAAACAAACCAAACACAATTGCATAATTCTTCAGTTGCTGGAATATAATGAGTTGTACAGGTAAGGGGGGAAAGAAAAAGCGGACCGACTCTTGTAACTGATTTCAGAGCCTTGTGATATGTAAATAAATGTAAGAGATGTAACGGAAACGTTTGTTTTCACAAGCAATGCAAATTACGTGAAATTATTTCTCAATTCAAGCAATTTATCGGCTGTAGAACAAATTTCAATTAATCCCCTGCTATCCTGTGAATGCTGCTAAGGCATGCGCAGTGGCTCATATCGGCAACTTAGATATTTAGTCGGTCCGCTTTTTTTCCCTACCTGTACATAAAATAGTCCTAAGTACTGCTAAGTATAAGATGTAATACACAAGAATCAAGTTTCCATGAACCATGTGCCACTTGTGATAACTATAATAACTGAGACCCATATTCACCACTGACAGTATATTTTGCTGTAGCCTAATCTTAGAGTTTTTAAAACTAGACTCGCTTATTACATGTGATGTAAGAGTAACATAGTGGACCCATTACGTTACAGATTTTCATTATAACACAAATGTGGTTAGTTATCCACTATTATCGAACACGAAACGATCTTGAAACCTTGAGAGTAGCAAATGAAACTGCGCATAACCTGCTTTTAAAATAAAAATCAATTCTACATTTGTAAGCAACTTGCCTTTAATGGTATTTAAGACACTCGTATAACTCTTTGATACTCGCTTAGCTCGTTTCATAAACATACTCGTCTCAATAAATGCCATTATAGGCAAATTGCATAATGCACTATTTTTGTTCAATTGTTACAATTATGAAATTACATGTGACGTATTAGTATCATAATGATATCCATTAAATTACAGTATTTCATTATAACACTGTTGTATTGATTAATATCGAACACGGAAAAATCTTCAAGACTTGAAAAAAGCAATTGAAACTGCATCTTAAACAATCTGTATTTAAAATAAAATCTATTCTTTTCGTGGTAATTTTTAATATTATACTAAGTTGAGTTCATTTCGTGCGTTTTAATGTACTTAGTTTGGGTGTTAAACGCAAATAAAAGCTTTGATTTCTATACACGCCGTCGCCTGCCAACTATCGAAAATGGAGATAACTCCTAACAGCTGATTGCCGAGGTCAGCCGACTAGCTTGCTTGATTAATCTAAAAACTCAAAACTTATTTAATTATGGTCTAACACAAACAATCGTATGCGACTTTCCTTATGATTGGTAATTTAGATACTCTTATAAAAATTATGAAACCAGCGCAGCGAATTTCATAAACAATGTAGACGTGTCTAAATAAATGCAATTATAGGCTCGTTGAATAATATAGCTCTAATCTTAATATATAATTTACCAGTAAGCCCGTAGCCTATGATAATTCATTTATACTGAAGAATACAAGAAGTTATTACCCTCTGGTACCGCCTCACCCCTTTTAAGAAGACTGGAGTTGAAATATATTTCGAAAACTGGTAGTTTCATAGCGTTAAAAAATCACTTTTCTGCCACTTTCTCGCTCGTAACTTGCAAACGAAAATGAATAAATCGGGTTTCGAGGTGCAATTCGGGTACTTTTCAGTCCATCTGTGTTAAAAATTTATCTGCTTGCTAAATATTTTGCTGAGCATTGCACACTGACAAACGAAAAACAGACAGACAGAAAAAATACTTTTCCTCTTATTGTATAAGAAGTTCGGTTTGATTTCATGTTCATAATCATTGCAATATCATTATCATAAATTTAAATTAATTCTAGAAATGACATCCCAAATAACTATACGAATATTATGAATGAGTAAACACTGACTTCATATCCTGTACTATAAACATTATATTTAACCTTTTAACCTCTCACGTTTTAAAACTCTCTGTCTTAAATAATATAGCAATTAAGTTGCTCTCCAAAGTTTTACGACTTTGAATTTATGTATTCATATGAAACACAATATATTCTTAAGGTAGGATTTCGCTTTCCTTTGTATGTGCAAACCATACGCCTGACATTTAAAAACTAATCGAGCGGATCCTATTAAAAATCTGTTGTCAGATAAAAATACACCAAGGCCCCTGGTATATAATGTGTTATTAGTTCGTGATGTAATAACATACGTTTACGTTTGGAGAAAGAAGAGAAAATAATATACTCGTAGTATGAGGATATGCTCCACCCAACACTTCCTCGTTCATTAGATCATCTGAAATTTCGTGCAGAAGATTTGTTACTGTTCATTGGATTATTCGTAACCGCTCCCAAATTAGCTGATAGGAAGATTAAAGATTTATCCAAGATAGATATAAACAGAGATTTCGATTATCGTTAATTCTTCATAACAAGGTAGAAAAATGTATACTGTTCATATAACGCTTTAGGATTTGCATTATAATTGACTGCGTGGAAATTTGTTTGGTTCCCACTTCTCTCAAGCATTCAGAAAATTTCAGGATTACCTAAGCATACATGTAGATGGATTTGCATATATGAAAACATATTCTTGTCCACCGCTATGGCGTAGGGGGTGCGTTCACTCTCCTCACGCAGAGGGCTCGGGTTTGATTCCTGGTCGGGACAAGTTTCCAAGGTGAGATCTTTCCTCACCTGTGAGACAAATGTCAGGGAACTTTAGGCCCTCCTGGTCCCTGGATATCATCTGACCGTCATTATCACCTTCATCCATCATCGCCTTATTCGGAATGAGTGTGTATCGTCCTATGTGTTCGTATTGTCTCGGAGGTGGCCTCGGCATTGGGCTGATCACTCATTCGGTTAGGCCCTCCATGTCCTTGTCTGGTCAAGAAAATATGCGATCCACAGATACTCCTTCCTCCGACTGGTCGCGGGTCAGGCCCGGCGGCCTCGTAAATGTACCTACAATGGGGAGGTAAAACTCGAAGAAAGAAGAAAAAGAAACGTATTCTAGTGTAATGTGTAATTTTTGTAAACTATTTACCTTAATCTTCTATTATGAGCATGAAGGTTAAGTTCATCATTTATGGTTATAAAGTGTCTTTGATTACGGATGTATAAAACAGTATTATTTCGGAATGCCTGTATAAAATTATACCTTTATTTTCCATTATTCAAGGACTATCACATTTGTAATCTTACTTCGAAGCAATACAAGGGAACAAGGAATTTTACCCATCGTCATATCAAGTAATATTCCTTTCTAAAGGCTCCATCAATAAGTGTAAGAAATAATGCGGGACAAAATTCCTCACACCGGCTATGGTTACAGGCCTAAGTAACTGGACACAATATACCTAAGTTACCATATTAAACAAACATAATGCATTTGTTTGAATAAGTGTGTGTGTTTTGTTTGGTTTTTAATGACTATTAAACTCATATGTATTAAACTCAAGTATGTTTAATATTGACCAATAACGTTTAGCAATTCCTCGGATATAGACCAATCACGGCCGTTTATCTTACAATATTCTTGTAGGAATCACGAGGATGGCATTTTATCGGGTAAAACCGCCTGCTTGTTACTGGACACGAAAGCATCAGCGTGCAATGATTAATACGTCATATGTTGCCATTAAACAGCACGAAAACAGATTATTTTATACAGCAAAACTTGGTTGGAAAATGAAATAATATAAATCTACATCGATTAAAAATACAATTTCAATTCGGAGCAAGCCAGTTGTGTACTTTTATTCTGTGCTGCTGTTAGCTTACCTGAATGAAGTTAACACATATATGCACAATTGGTAGCACTGGTAATAGCATGGACATGATAACTCGAATCGTAGCACTGGTCACAACATGGACATGGTAACTCGAATCAATTCATGAATGGTTGATTCATAGTATGCCGTGATCTCGGAGCTGTTAGTTTTGTTTTTATACAACAAAGCACGAAAGTAATTATTATTTGTATAATCCGTTACATTGTTAGTCATGGAATACTCTTAATAAATCCAACTCGAGTTGACAGGTTTCATCAGATAAATTTTTCAACTCTCGTGGGATTACTATGATTATTTTCGTAGAATTATAAATATTTGTTGTGAAGTAAGTATATTTTTCGAAGCTTAAGAATAGTCTCTGTTTGTTCGAAGTAAGAGCAATTCAAGATGGGGTTTACAAACATAAAATAAAAATTTGGTGCATACAGAAACAAAGAAGAAAATGATTATGTGAATTCCTCACAAAGGATTAGTATTAAAAAAGAACATTGTTATTATTGCTGATGAATTGCATCGTTAAACATGTGCACAACGCTGATCAACGAATAATAAATTTCAGTGAAACCTAAGTTCCTCAATAGGCGCTGAATGAAGTTAATTATAACTATCGAATCCACCCCTCTGGGTTGTCTTGTGGCATTGCCTATCTACAACATCAAATATTTCAATACAAGAATCCTTCATATATTTTGTTTCATGTCTCATTCTTGGATTCTATTTAATTTTAGCCTATCATCGTGTTTAAGATCTCCACAGGTTACAGAACCAAGTTACAGTGAGACATAATTCTATCGATAATGTTATGAAACATGAGATTCCTCAGTAAAATACCTTGGAAACGGTATTTTGATTGATAGATTGTAAGGTCATATGACACTTAATGTTTCCTGACACTGGGTTTTGTTTGTAGCCTATTGCATACTTTGTTATGCATATTACAACATAGTTCAAATAAGAGTTTGATGAATAAAATATCATGAATGAGTGTAATACTCCAAGCGGATGTATGTGTGTAAACATTATGTTGTACATCATTGAGCTTTACATATTTTACTGTTGCATAATGATGATATTGAAACTGTTTCCATTTCATTAATGCAGTTAACTGATTCATAGAATAGCCTCAATTCATTAATACGAAGACGTTGCGTAATTGTCTTGTTAGTAAGTAGTAAAAGAACTCATCCATTTGAGTGCTAGGAATGTTTTATTATGGGCCTAGGGGATGTATTGTTAATTAAATAAGCCCATCATTTATCTCAAAGAATGGCTATAATTTTTTTATAACCAATTGAAAAGAACGATTTTATTTATTTTTCATTTCTTTAACCGATTCACCTGAGGGTCTTAGGCTACACGTTGATCAAAAGTAGCTTCAATTAGTATTAAATTATTTAATATATTGCCAAAGCGTATTAAAAATTTAGAAGCCAATATTTAAAAGTATCAGTGAAACAGTTATTAAGTTATAATATAATCTGTCATTATATTACATGAATAAAGAGTTTGATTCCTTTAAGGGTTTAAGTCTTTTGGCCAGTGTTAACGTTCTCAAAATTTAGATAATATTTAGATAATTTAGATAAAATTTAGATAATATTGATTAATTTCTTCTATTTCTATTTGTTAATGCCTTCTGTCACTGTTTCTCCTCACCTTTCAGCATTTTATTTCTTTATATAGTCTGTGCAGTATGCATTTCTTTTCTTTTCAATAGAATTGTGACTAATTTAACTTATTTCATTTACGGTATTTGTTATTATGTTCCCCTTATATGTATGTGGGATTTCGTATGCCACATATTATTATTATGATCTGGTGAACTAAATAAATAAAGTACTTAAAATTTAATAAATATTTAATTAATAAAAGGGTAGTAATTTCAACATAAAAGAAACAGCTTTACGCCGAAAATGTTCAAGGTTCTAAATACTTTTTTTTTCATTCTATCAAGCATTTATAGTTTAGATCTACATATGCAACATCCTCTATATTACTTTGCTTTGTGCTTAAGGATCGAGACATTGTATGATTTTCTATTTTTTTTTTTTTTGTCAGTTTAAACACGCGTTTCTTTTTGCACTCCACGTGACTATGGAAACACTGCGTACGATATGTAGGCCTACCGGTATTAAACTAGCAGGTCCCCTTGGCTTCGCCTAAGATTATTTACTCAACTGCTAGATGTTTTATTTAAATAACTTAACATAAAAATAATTAATCCATTATATTTATTACCACTGAAATCGTTTTTACAGCATTTGTATGAATTACACATTTTTATTCTTAATTATACTGTTTCGCAAAATAAATATAAATAATTAAAGGAATAAAACTAATCTTATGCTGCCGTGTGGGCATAGAGAATCGAAGTGAAACGATTAAAATGAATCACAGATTCATAAACCTTACCCAAATCATGCATAAACAATTTTATTGTAACGGCTGATAATAAAAACGCTAAAAACCCGGCTTCGGGGTGCATTTCACGATTAAAGTGCGCCCCCCGAGGAAAAATTACCTCAAATTAAAGTTCCTTAGAAAAAAAGTGTGTTTTGTCAAAATTATTCAATGTTTTCCCATTTTATAAGACATTCATGATTCCCTTCTGTCCACCTGTGTAAAAAATATCAGATCTCTGCAAATCGTAAACAAATGGATCAAGATAGCAACCGAGCAAGGCCAACTTCACTTAATTTCATAATTGAATACTGTCTCAATAGAAGGTTTGGATGTGCACGGAAACAGAGAGTCCAAATTTTATATTAGATAGGCCTACTGTTCCTCCTTGTTCATCGAATCACATATAACTACTAAGATGTTGACTTTAGCACTTCGCATCTATGTAAATTATGGACGGCAGAATTATCGCAAAATACTAAACCGTGGATTTGTTATTTTTACATCAACCCCAGTGTAAAATTATGAACAGCCTATCCTTGTTCTGTATTCTGTTTACTTACCGATCATACGTTCTTAAAGAAGGATGTAGTTTTATACTTCACAGTCGAGACTAAACCCCATTACTATGGCTGTATTGTCTAAGTCCGCTGTTTCATTATCTGTTTTGACGATTATCTGTTTTTAGCTGACGATTGGCGATAGTCGATCATATGGATTTGCTCACCAAATTTCCTGTTTTGGTGATCGTCACGATCATCTTAGTTACTTATGCGTTTACTTATTGCTATTGTTAGGATATTTTATTATTATCAGGTTGGGTGTTGAATATAATATAATATTTGTGACTGCATACCCAATCATAAACTACCGTGACAACTTAAATGGTAGATCCCCGTTACAAATAAACAAAATTCCACCTGAGGCAAAACACTATTGTTCTAGGTGACTATCTTTATTGATAGAGGTCTTACAATATAATCAGGATGGAATGCAGGTGTATGTGTCCAGGCTATCTTGAAATAGTTTAATTGAATGGTCGAAATTTACCTTTAGTGACCGAATATTCCAGAGTTCACATAATATGGTCTGGGATTCTCTCCCAATTTATAGAAGCTGTTGCTACTTCATAATTTGGATCATTTCTTTGAGAATTCTGTGGACACTCTTTGCGTAAGTGTGCAATGTTAATTAGAACTATAGAAATCGTTTTACTTGTTAGATATGAGAGAAAATCTAGTAACATTTCGGTGACAAGTTTATTTTCAAATGAAGAAAAATATATTCTTTCCTATACATTTAGCCCCCTACAGCAAGTGTTTAAAATCGTGTTGTGTTTTACCTTTGAGCTCGATCAATAATATAATTATGTCATACCTTTATTCTCAACTTTTTACAGTACCCTCGGCCTTTCGGTTTATGCAAACTTCAACAAGCATCGTGTTTTCCAGATACACATTTAAGTAGAATAAAACTGTTTCATTACTGTAATTTTAAATTAAAATAACCCAAATCAAAATGTTCTAAAACCATCAGTAAAATTCACTTCTTGACTTTTCTTCTATGTTCTTAGATAATCTGTTAAAAGGTTTACTTATTGTAATCTTGGAATATTTGAATTGAATTAAGTAAAATAATCACAGCTATTCTGCATACCTAATGTAATTTTTAAAATTTAATTTATTGGAAAATGGTCAATATAAAAATTTACAAAATCTAAGACTGTGTTTATTCGTTCATTCGCCACTAGACTGTGTTGAAATTTTAATATTTAAAATTCAATGAGTGCAAAATTTTATAAACGGTAAACCCTTCCTGATAGTGAATTTACGATGATTTTCAGGTCCTTTTTCGATAGTTTGTTGTGCGGGTCAAACTAACTAGGTTGGTTCACGTAATTTCGGGTAGAGACTTCTGTATAATATGAACTCAGTATTATCCAAATATTAACTCCTTGGTAAATTTTGATCAAATAATGAACAGAGAATACTATTAGGCCTAAGCTAGTATATAGTCTTCTTCCACTCAGATCTAACCCATGTCTCCACTTCTATATTCTACTCATTGGTGTGAATATTTTCTTGTACCGTCCCTTATTTTTTTTAGATTCCTCCCCTTTCGTTGATGCTCTAATAGTCTAGTGTTATTTTTCGGATCTTTAATAGCTAATGATTTTTAATTCAGGGGGATTTAAGCGATTCAAGATAAAAATAAATAAGCATTTTATATGAACATAATTTAGATGTTTTTCTAAATGTTCAAAATTAATGCAATAATTTATCGTTTGATCACAAAATTCGTGGCTATCTCCCTGATAGAAAATCAAGACAACCTGCATGAATAGAAGTAAATTGTAAAAGACAAAGCAGTATGTTTGTGCCAAGTTACAGCTGGAAGGAAGCACGAATATGAATCATTGCCTCTCACCTACACCGGTACAACCACTCTACTTGCAAAATTTACAACCTTTGCATACAACCAAATTATTTAACATTTTACGCTCCATTTATTTCAAGCCATGCACTGACTTTTCTATGGTATTTTCTCAGTCATCCAAGGTCCAGTAACGAAAGAGAATGTGCTTGATTAAATAATTCTCATGAAATGGCACAGATTTTTAATCGAATTTATATTTTAATTAGTCTAACTTGATTATATATTTTAGTTTAATTTGATTATATTTATTAGAAATGCTCGAAACTACTGATGCCAAGTTTGATTATTTAACGTTTTTACTGCTCTTGCATATTCGTCACAGCAAAAATTGCATAAAGGCTGAGATATAAATTAAGGGTGAGATATAAGCAATATATATGAAGATATTTATTTACGTATTAACTTGTTTATTTCAGTTGAATTTGTACTCCTTTTAGCTACGAGGCCATATCAGGAGTTCGGAATATGTGTCTGTACAGTAGGGTAGGCCATGGAACTATTGGTTGACAACTATCTTCTATTGTTGATGTATTTTATGGAGTAAATTTCAACTAATATTAATTTAAATGGATATGCTACAGGATGAAATGGTGATGATTCAAGGCATGTAAATATCCAGTTCATCATTTGCCATTGGGGCTGGGGAAACCATGAAAAAAATATATCAAATTGACCGGCCACGGGTTTTGAACCTGAGACCTCCCGAATGCAAGTCCAATACCTTCCTCGGCCATTTTCCTAGTTGATATCATATTTATAACCCACTTGTGATTATACTTGTTGAATGCTTATATGAAAACATAAATTCAGCTATGAAAGGGTTAAGAACTGAATTGCATTTTACAAACCTGACGTTCTGAAATTATTTAAAGATATGGGATTGTATTGAAAATAATAAGTTCATTGTTCCATAATTAAATGCGCCGTTGTATAGTAATTTATTAGCATTAATATTATTCTTTTACAAACAGGCGTAACAGCTAAATGATTTGTATAAATGATGGTCGATAAAGAATATAAGAAGCTGGCTTGGATGTGTATCCTGGTAAATATAACTAAATGGAAAACTTTGCATCATACTACGTATTTCAAGTGGTTCAATGTATACGACCTTATTTATACGCTGAATCTGATTTAATATAATTCATATTAAATTTAAAATAGTTTGGCGTAAATATTTTTAGTCATAATATGAGAAAACTAAGAACTGTGTTACACATAATCTACGCGATTGGGAAAAATATATATTTTACTTTAGTCTTTACCAATCATAAAACATTAGAGAAAAATAGTAAAAGTATATAGCATATATTTTTATGCAAAATTATTGCAAACACGGATATTTCTAAAGAAAAATCTATTATACACAAATCTCAATACAATTTCAGTTTCAATGTTAGCCTGCTTTGTCAGCATTAGAGGCTTCTTCTTCGACTGTGTCCCTGGTTTTCTAGAAATCAAGTCATTCAAAATCTATGAACTGCCCTCACTCCCTCATACTGTTCATATGATATAATAATTCTTTTATTGCCACCAAGTCATCATACTATGATGAATGGAGCAGCGTTGGAATTAATTATATATATATATATATATATATATATATTAATAAATTTCATATTTTCCGCTAGTGCTTATTGATATTCTTATATAAAGTTATTTTTTCCACCTTATGCACTAGTGTGGGAAGAATTGGATAAATGTTGAGAAGGAATCAAGATATCGATATTATTATTATTTTTATTTTTATTTTTTTATGTACTTAATATTAATTAATTGTGATACATGAGTAGGATAATTATGTAATACTACAATTATTTAAGTTCTGAATAATATGAAGTTGGATAATATTTAGTCACATACTAGATAAAACACTATATACAATCATAAAGGAACTGAGATATTTATGACTTAGTGAGTATAATTCCTGAGTTCGTACAATCGTTATGTAATACCTGCATACGATATTTTTAAGTATTACAGTTAAAATATATTCTGTGTGATAACAACCTGGATTACAAAAATTCAAATTCTAAAAGACATTCTATATACAAGCATAAAAAACTGAGAATATATGTAATAGTAATATAAAATTCTTGAGTTTGTAAGATCGTCCCTTTGATCATTAAGAAGGATTTTCATAACAACTTGCAAGTTATTATGAAAATCCTTCCTTTATGATTGTATATAGTGTTTTAACTAGTATGTGACTAAATATTATCCAAGTTCATATTATTCAGAACTTAAATAATTGTAATATTACATAATTATCCTACTCATGTATCACAATTAATTAATATTAAGTACATAAAAAAAAAAATAATAATAATATCGATATCTTGATTCCTTCTCAACATTTATCCAATTCGGCCCACACTAGTGCATAAGGTGGAAAAAATAACTTTATATAAGAATATATATATATATAATAAGAGGAAGTGTTCGTCTTTCTGTCTGTCTGTCTGTCTGAACGCAATGCCCAACGAAATCTACTGAACGAAGAGTTATGGAATATTAAACGTAGATGGACTGAAGGGTGGCCGAATGCACCTCGAAGCCGGATTTTCGATTTTCGCTTTCGTTCGCGAGTTATAAGTGAAAAACTGGCAGAAAACGTGATTTTTTTTTCGTTATCGAAGCATGTAAATAACAATATTGCTTCGATATATATATATATATTGGCCGGCCACAATAATATATAATTGTACTGAGAGTGTTTCGATATATATCGAAACACTTCCTCTTATTGATGTATATCGATATATTGATATACAGCCTATTACTGAGTTATGGGTGAAAAACTGGCAGAAAACGAACTAATAAGCGCGGGCGAAGTATACCGTATATATTTTTTATGTGTGTGTGTGTGTGTATCGTATATGGCTGGAGAAATATTAGCAATCCGAGAAAACCTGGCCCGTTCCCATTTTGTCCACCACAAATTCCACATGGATCCATCGAGATTCGATCCCGGGTTCCAGTGGTGGAAGGCGAGTAGTCTACCCACACGGCCATGGGGGCGGCCTGTTTATATGATATAACATCTCGCGGTTCTTCGATTTAACCTAGAAGATACGTGGAAATATAACTACTCATGGTTACAAGAGGTCCTGAGGATATATTTTATTATTGTTCAAAAGCATATCATAGTGAATCTGTTCTGACATAACATGTAAATTTTCCGTAACTATATTATTAGCTATTGACATATGCGTACTCCATAAGCTAATTTTTAAAAATTGGTTCTAGAGTACATGAAACAAATGGGATCAATATTATAGTACACTGGTTAAGGTGTTTGCATTATTTGAAGATACAGTACATGTACAGTAAATACGGAAAAATCCCACTCTCTTGTGTGTACATGTGGTGTTGTTTGTTGCAGATAGAGAGTGAAAACAGCAAAAACAATATACCTGCCATGCTGATGATGAGAGGAATCGCCGGCACGGAAAGGAGGTCAATGGGTCGTCGCAACCAAACAGCCCTGGGCACTCGGTGAGTTGCAGCACTATATAATGACTATTATCCATATTGCATATTGCAGAGCTTCCCTGTTTATGCATTGGTCTTATATTGTAAATTGCATAGGCTATTTTCACTCTAATTTCCATTTCGAGGCCCAATTAACCAAATATAATAATTATCAAAATCCCAGCTTATCTTTTAAGAATATATTAAAAACAATAATGCCGATAATAATTTATAACAGATAAGCGAATAAATGTTATAATTTAATGACGAAAAAACGTCTTGTTGCACAAAGTTCCTACACATTACTGTTATTAAGTTTATTATCTCTTAAAATAGCAATCTATCCTTTTGGATACGACTGTTTACTTATATCTGTAAAAGAATAAGGGGAAAAGACATGGCAAAGACGTTTAAATTTAATACAAAAATATCTACCCAACAACCGACCACTACTGCTAATGCAAAATTAATTCAGAAACCGTTTACAAGAAATATAGGACTAATAATAAGGAAACTGTTTTCTTTTAAGTCCGACATGATTTAATATATTGTGTGAGAAATTGAGCCAAATAATGTACATGAGATAATAGCACGTTGTGTGGCTTCTCAATAAATCTCAGTACCGAAATTAGAGCGAAGGGGCATTTTTTTTTCAGAGATGATGACAAACGTACTGATAGTTTGACTTTAATCCCTAGGATGAGAGGACAACCATTACTATGGGATGTAACGTGCGTGTACACATTATTTACGTCCTACTTGGCCTTTACGTCCAAACTCGTTGGATATACTGCAGCTTCAGCCGTTATCAGAAAAATAAATAAGTTTCGAGGAATTTCTGATAACTATTTCTTTGTAGCTTTTGCTGTTGAAACACTTGGGCCCTGGCCCTGTCATCAGATACAAAATGTCTAATAAGTGCTATTGGTAATCAATTAAAGTGCATTACAGTTGATTCTCGAAATAAACTTTATCTTCAGGAATGGATAACAGGGAAATGCAGCCAGCCAGCATAATGAGCCCCTTTCCATCTTTTGCCTCTTTGGATGATTTATGTATTTTTTTCTTAAACGCACATCTGACTTCTACGGTATACAAATAATTAATTAAGAGCTTCTAGCATCCTAGTAGGGATATGAATTTTGAATTTGCGCTTTATCTCGAATGTTTTATGTATAAGTTTCACCATATAAATGTTTTAATATGTTAATAATTTATCTCAGTGGATGAAAACCTTCATTATTTATGCAACAACACAGCCAAATACGTAGTGTTCTGTTTCTCCTGCTGTATGAATAATCATGAGTCTTGCTTTCAAGGTTTTGGAATCTGTTGTAAGATCACTTCTAGTTAACTGTAAAAGGCTTCAAGCGAAGGGTGGATAATCCTTATCTTTTGGACTTAGAATTACATGGAATTTGTTTAAAACTATTATACATTTTTACTTCCAGTTTGATTTTTTAAGGAGTTTAACCCTTTGAAAATGAGATTCAGTAGTAAAATAATCTTCATAGTATTTATTAATTACATGGGCTACCATTGAGGTAAGAAATCCTTATTAATTCTAAAATTACCTTCGGAAGTCCATGCTTCTTCATGGCATCATGCTAAGGTTTGCATGGATTTTGGGGGTCTAGAGAAGGATTCAAATTGACATAGTTCCAGGTTAGAAGATTTACATGCAAAACAGTTTTTGACGCAAGATAACCTTTTAAAGTGAGTTTAGATTTTAAAAACTTACATTTAGTTATATTGCTGGGTTCTTACGTCTTCACACATATACTTTTAATGAGCTCGACGACCTCTCTACGTAGAATGACAAACCTCTTGCTTTTTCAATTTACAAATTGTTGTGTAGATCCTTATTTTCTGTTGCAAAAGAACACGAAACCACAATTTGTATAGTTTTCAGGATACTTTTTGATAAGTATGTTGGGACCAATCTAAAAATGGGTTATTCTCATTTTGATAACTTCATTAGTCGATTTCATATTCACTTATTTGTAATTAATGTGACTAAATAATTATCAACCTTATAATTTCAGTTTGTTAGAATTTTATGTTATTTTTATTTTAAATGCATATTCAAGTTGGCATTTAATTATATTGTAATACAATTGGTGTTAACTTCAATTAATGATGGGTTTATTCAAACATTTCTAATTTTATCCCGTGACTAGTTTAATAGCTAACTGTATGATGACGGGTAAGACACCCTTACTCTTAAGGGAGCATTTGGGGTTGTTATTTGTGTGTATGGGAAAGTGTCTTTCTTGGAAACTTAGTTTTCTTGCCTTTACCCTAAAACGTCAATTCCATGCTCTTACTTGCGTAAAGTGAATAAATTATCCCAAAATTGTGTACATAATATAAATATATTACACTATAATTATTATTTATATTCTACAACATAGGCTACTGACGGTGTTAAATCAAAATAATTACGATTTAATATAGCCCTTCTTTTTTAGTAATAAAATATAAAATTTCTGATTGATATTAAGTGCCATTTTTGTTAGGCCTACCTTTTACGAATGGTTGTCCATACTTTATCGTGCCATAGGATGGCTTCTGGCTTACCTGTAAATAAAAAGAAACCATGGTTATTTTCATATTAAAATATACTGCAAATTCCTATACACCGCATCACTAAATTCCATCTTCATTATTTTTAAAGTAATTCTCTTGCTACAAATAAAAAACCTCTTAGCATATCACTTCAAAACCGTTTATGAATCCTGATTTCTCCTTATCTTCTTCAATTATACATTATAAATTATGTGTATACATAATAAATTACTATCTCCAATTATACATAATAAGAGTAGTCTACTCTTATCATATAAAATGGCTACTACTTCATTACATTAGGTTTAGGTTATATTTTAGTTCCAATATTTTGTACCAACAAATATAATTTATGATTTTCTATGCATGTGTGAGCGGATTGTATACCTTAAGGGAACTCTTTAGTTGTACTTTCCTTAAAATAAAATAAAATCTGTTCAAGTCTCTCAAAACTCTCTCATGCGAACTACGATTTTCAGCAGAGAAACAAATACTACGTTTTAAACTTCAAAGAATCTGTATCATCATTTTATTATAATACGTATTACAATATATTCTAAAACAAAATGTCACAGGTTTTCAGAGTATAGAAGACAAGATTACAGAACTCATATTTTGGTTCAAATCACTAATTTCTGAAGAACTGTATAAAGATATATGTATACCGGAATAATAGAAAACGAAATAGTAATATAATAGTACTTACTTATTCAATGATAGTAGACAATTCCTAACATAGCTAAAGAAATATTATCTATTTTATGGACCCTTCAGTTTCATTGCCGCGCTTACATGAGACCGCCATTCAACCCTATTCTGTGCTAACCATCCCTGGCAAATCTATTTCCCTGAAATATATTCTAATATTGTTCACCAACCTACGTCTAGGTCTTCCAAGTGGTCTCTTCCCTTCGGGTTTCCTAGTTATTATTTCCATTGAACATGTCCAGCCCATTTCATCCTCCGTGATTTAATTATCCTTATAATACTGTATGTGGTGAAAAGTACACGTTATGAAGCTCGTCATTACGTTGTTTTCTCCCCCGTTTTCATCTCTCTTAGATCCGAATATTTTCCTTGGAACTTCGTTTTCGAACACTCTCAGATTATCTTATTCTCAAAGAGTAAGGGACCATGTCTCTCGTCCATATAATGCAACTGGCAGGATGCCTTATACATTTTTATTTTTAGATTTCAGGGCAGAAGACGAGAAGATAAAAGTTTCTGAATTGCATAAATACGCGTACATACACTTTCTGATTTCAGTCTACACTCAACTTCTGCCTTAATATTAGTTTCATCTGTAATCATTATATTTTCTCCTAGATATTTGAATTTCTCCAGTTGTTCGAAAGTTCGGTTATTCGGCTATTCTAATATTTTGTAGCACATTTTTTTACGTTTCATGACCATGTAATTAGTTTTTTTCTGCATTAAAAGTTACATTGTTTATGTAAAGCTTATGTTATGTAATTGCAATTTAAGATTCTTCGAGCGTACAGACACTACTAAATAAAATGGGCTTGGCTCTGTCTTCTTTTTTAAATATTCAGCGGCACAAGTTGTGAATATTCACGGTTGTGATTCAGTACAATGCGCAAACTCGTCGCCTGCTGTTACCACTAACAACATGATTAATTATCATCAAACACCTAACACTGCTTGTAATTTAAAAATTTTGTTCTGAAGATTGGCAAGTACAATTTAAAATGTTCTCACGGGAATGAAGCTAGAAAATAATTCCTTAGTTTGTGACTTCGGAAGGAATTTATTTGATAAAATTAGCTTATAATGGTTATGTAGGCCTACTATATTTTATAATATAAAAATTTCTTACGGGCATATGACCTGTCTCGTCCCAACGTAAATTTCGATGCGTTAATAAAGTGGGCAAATCTTAATTTAAACTACATCACTACAGTACTGTCAAACCTTTTCTAAAATATATGCGGTAACCTAACAGTTTCCAAAATACTTTTGCCTTAATTAATCTTTGTCTAAGTCTTAGCTTAATAAAAGTTTTTTAGGCAAAACCTTATTTACACTTCTCTGCAACCGAGATCAGAACCAGTTTTTCTTTTCTATAATTTCTGTAAATTCTGCATTTGCTGGGTGTTCTAGCAGAAAATTATAGAAAGCTATTCAAGCTACATCACGGAAAAGTGTTTTGACCATAACCATAACCTTAAAATTTTCAGTATTAAACCTGTTATTCTTATCTGAACATACAGAAAATAAAATTAATGAAAAATGGGACATTGAGAAATGATATTTTAATTATGTATTTTGCGTCCCTTTAAAGTTTTACCGGAACAACTGGACCAGCCATTCAAAAAAGGAACATGACAGTTAAAAAACGGGACGTCTGGACACCCTAAATTATGACAGCAGTGTTTTGGCCAAAATCATTTCAATATAATACAGTACTATTGGTACAGTAGCCTATTGTTGATACTATTCAGATACTTGAACTCGTATTGAAGTCTCTTTATTAACTAATTACTCTGAAGTCTTTCTATGTCCATAGATTTGCACTTATGGAAGGTCCCACTCAGAACAGCATAATAAATTGTGAATGTTGTAAATAAAACTACTACAGTCCTTGCCCCCATAATGGTCATTATGTGGGTGAAGTGAAGTAGAAAATTATAAGGAAATGGCCCACTTTCTTCTAGTTAGCCTTCACATTTTTCCATGCCAGGTTAATTGAGTTTTTTTTTCCTTTCATCTAATTCCATATAAAAAAGTGAGTTACAGTTTGTAAGAATGGACGATTGTCTGTACGGTGTAATGAAGAATGCTTACTGTAAAAGCCGTGACGTTCCGGTGTTAAAGTCAGCACATCTAGATGGCCTTTGCTAGCTTCCGCCTTAACCTTGTGATATCGACACCCTCTGGTGTCACACGAACAGTTATTTTATTTACACCGAACCCCTCCCAATGTAACACTGCCCACAAATTTCATATCCGATCACGAAAGTCATGAGATCGTAATCGTGGACACATAAATAAAATTCCAAGTTTAATTTTAATCGCTATAAGCAGCATTTATCGAAGAACCAAGTGCTCTTGATGGGAGTGAAAATTGATCTTGCCAAATGATTATAATCTAAGCATTATAGTAACACGTACAGATCAATAGTTAACAATAAATTAACAATTAACAATAACTCCCGGATAAAAACAGTTATACGAGGTCCGGAGCATAAGTCAAGGCAACATTTTTTCGATGTAAGACGATGGTACCAAGGTATGTTGTATGTCACGAGAGAGTGTGGTATCTCTAGTATATGGAGACATCATTTGTAGCATTGTGATGTACTGTATAAGGCGATGGTAATTTAGTTGTGAGTCAACCGCCGTACAGATTGGATATGACAAGATGTGAACAACATTATTACGTCAAAATAGTCATTATCCAAGGTAGAAATGCCAGAGATTATCACAAGGAGCTGATGGAAGTTTTGGGGAACAATAACCATCCGTACCGAACTTGAAGGGATCATGAAGTGGGTGTATGCTTTCATGTTTCCAACTGCCGCATTACATTAGAGTGGCACGATGCATTCATGTAAGGGTGTCTGTTTACTTCATTATCCTACGTCTAGTACCCATAATCTGCATTATACATACATTCCATACCTTGCTCTTTCGTTTGTATATTTCAAAATTTTTAAATGGTCTCACATAGGTTAGGCGTACTATTTTATGTAAAACTAACTCGTTAAATAAAGGTTTGTTCTTTAATAATTTAATAGTTATATTTATTCTGAAGCTCTGTATCGATAAATAATTGAATTATTCCATTTGACCGGAATTACACCAGTTTAATTAATTAAATTCATTTTAAAACTAACATTTCATGTGTACAATCTTTTAACAATTATTTGGTCATATTTCACCGTCTGGAAATATATTATCTGCTGAATTCGGGAGGAAAGCCAAATAGTATGACGGAATAAACTGTGGAATATTATACTATTGTAAATAGATATGTTCTTTTTACACTTATATAAATTTTAATAATATTTATTACAATGAAATAGAATACGCGATAGTGTATTTGGCTTAAGTTAAAAATTGAATGCAGTGTTACACACCATAGAGAATTATAGTCATAGTTTCCATTATCATCACTGTTAGTATTACGAAGTTGATAACTTCACACAATTTTGTATTAATATCAGAGAAAGTTTATACACGTAACAGCAATGACCATGTGTGCAAACTTAGAGATTTCTAGTTCTAAAGTCGACGGAAATTACGTACCCTGCTTTGTGGTAGTTTCAGCACATAATGTTGATAATTTATTCACACGTACGTCCTGTCCGTTCTTATTTAGAACAGACTGACAATATCCTTTTCACTTTCGATGTACGAGAAATATGGACCTGCATGGACAGCTTATTTGAATTTCAAGACTGTGACAATATTGTCTTCGTGATTTAAATCCATGATCTTTATCACTTTCCACTTAATTGTATCATCATGCACCCAAACTTCCGCATTGTCCTTGCGAAATCAAACAATAGCCAGTATTGTCACTGAGAGTCATGAACATCAATTTTCCTAACACCTTCCAAACTGGTTGAACACCCCCTCAACACACAACTTTCATATCCTGGCACAATCACGACTCGATAACGACCCTTGGTACGGTTCCAATAAGGTCAATTATATCTGAAGTTTTGTACAAATATCTGATCTCTCGAGTAAACTGCTTATTACAGTTAAACGGGATCCAGATGGCCGTGATAATGACACCTTAATATTGTCCCACATTCCCCAGCGCTCTCCATTGTGAATGACCATGAAGCTGTGTTTAGTATTTACATATAAGTATTGCTTACAGAAACGTAATTATATAATCTTGCGTTCAAGTGGTCAGTATGTTCCACCCAAGCTGTTGAAGTAATTTTAAAATCCAGTTTAACACGCGTTTTTGGACGACTCTGTTGCGATTGCAGCTGCGGCTAGTGTAGCTGTCGCGACCGATTTTCAGCTGACATATGCATGACGTTGTTCAAGTTGGAGATGCTCGAGACAGAATGACCAAGATAAGGTACAATGAGCGAGGTGTAATATGTCATATTAGAGTGCGATTTAATATGTTAACTAACATCACTGTTGCTAAACTAATTGCCGCTAAACTAATTGCCACTAACCTAGAGCAACCTGTTGCTAGGACCTAACTGCCACTACTAACCTAGGGAAGGTATACGGAGCATAGCTGGTCATTCTGCTTAGCACTGGAACTAGTGATATTCTTTACCCGATGGATGTCCAGTGTCAAATAAGGCATTTGTAAATTGGGGTATTTTGACCGTTACTAAAGTACATTTTTAATTATTTTTTATTGGTTTCTTATGAAAATTTGGAACAAAATATTCCAAATTCTTCATACGAATGTGGGAACCTTTACAGAAAATGCACCAACAATAATAATAGTCATAGATAATAGTTATAGATAATAGTTAGTGTGGAAAAATTTACTTCAAAACTATGGGCCAAAGTTACCTGATACATGGGGTTACTTTGACCCACCTCTGTTTTCTCATATATAAACATAATAAAATTTATGTGGGTCAGTGTAATGATTATAAGATCTTGCACTGGGGAGTATTAACTATGTGTTATTAAAAAATAAATCAGCCTGAAGGAATGAAGAGTTTATTTGGAGACAAATTTATAAACTTTTAGGAAATTTTTCTTACAAATTATTGTTTACAAATGATTTTATCATTAAATGTCTGAAATGGTATAAAACGAGGTACTGAAAAGGCTGCAAAATAAAACAAGCAAAAGAAAGAAATCTTTTACTGATATATTCAGTTGACACCAGGGTACGAATCAAGCTTCATCATAAGGGGAGGGGAAACATTTTAGCCTAAATATTTCCTGCATCGTTATTCTTCGCGCACGAAAACTTCAGAAGTAAATAACATTTTCTTGTTACAATCATATTTTTAATAATGCACTTTTTTTACATACTAGTGCTAAAATGTGTACAAGACATGAAAGAAATAACAGAAAATTTATGCTTTCATTTTCATATTGTGGCATATTTTATTAGTTTTGTAATAATGCATGATCTAAAATATTATTCATATCTCTGTTAATTCAAACATTTACAGCATATTCGGCTAAGTGAATGTTTTGAGAACCGACTGTACAATAATTAACAGTACATAATACAATGTTTTTGGAACAGAATGTATAATTAAAATGTTGTTTTACTTCATTATTTTCAATTTACTAACATGTATTACATTTATTTTTTTTTATTTTAAGTTTTATAGTATAATTTATACTTCTATTTTTTCAATTTACAATGCAATTCGGCTAACAAGAGAACGCAAAGTATTAAATTTACTTAAATGATAGAGATACTTCATTGATTCCGTAGCATATTTTGAAAATTTTAAAACATATTTGCATGCATATTTCGTCTTCTGATGAGTATTAACATGCGGACTTTACTTGTGACTTGTCACAGATCAGTTCGTTTGCATTTTTATTTAAGGAAGGCTATAATCTAGTAAGTCTACTGTGTACAGATCTTATTCTCATTCGTATACTAACTTAAATTTCCCATTATTTACAAATATCTCATGAAATACAGAATTTAAAACTGTAAATACAAGTCGGCCGAGTTGGTTTCATATTACATTAGGTCTGCTGTCCGCGATGTTTTGTGAGCGGTATAATCATAGTCTTCGGAAAGGAAAAGTTAGTGAAAGGCGTGGATGACTGCACTGAAAGACCAGTCATCATAACCTGCTAGGTCATACATTGTTGTGGTGTAGTTTCTCAAGATTCGGTGGGTACATCAGTCATTCCAGTTCACACATGTGATAACATCTCGCAGTGTCTGAAGTAATCTGATACCAAAGTGCAATTGTATATATAAATCCTGCACTACCCTAAATGAAGTTTCATTAAACATATTGTAGCAAATATTCCATTATACGACGAGCATTTGATATTGAACAATAATGTTTAATAATGCCTCGGATATGGACCAATCATTGTCGTTGGTAATCCCATGTAATCCCATGAGAGATTACCTGTTTATCGATATGTTTGCGAGAACGAAGTTCGAGCAAATTTATTTGATGAAACTCGTAATCTCGAGTAGGATTTTTAAAGACTATTCCGTAAATAAAATGTAACGGTTTTTGTAAATAATTATTTTCTCACTTTGTCGTCAGTATTCTGTCAACTTTGAGATCACTGCATAATAAATCTGTGAACAGTCGATGAATCAATTCGGTGAATCGATTCGACTTTTCCAATGCTACCGATAGTGCGCATTGCAAGTTAGAGAGCGTCGTCGTAGATTGCTAACATTAAAACGCAATAAAAGCACACGAACTGGCTTGCACCGATTCGAAATAATTGTCGTTTTAATCAATGCACATTTACATTATTTCAATTTCCAAACGAGTTATTTTGTATAAAATAATGTGTTTTCATTCTATACGCTGGCAGCATGTGACGTGCACGTTGATAGGCCTACCTTAAGTGTCCAGTAACGAGCTGACGTTTTATTATATAAAATTGCATCCTTGCGACGCCAGGAAGCATAATTATTATTATAAGATAAATGGTCGTGATTGGTCGATATCCGAGGAATTGCTAAACGTTATTGGTCAATATCAAACACTGTTATATGAATGGAATAGTCTGTATAACACGCTTGCCAAAAACGTAAGATGTCAGTATGTAGCAGTGATTAATGTGTCACTTTTTGCCAGTGAACAGAATAAAAACTCATTAAACTTATTCTGAAATTCATATAGGACTAATATAAATGTAGGCCTACATTGATTAAGATCGCTATTTCGATTCGGTGCAAGCCAGTTCGTGTGCTTTTATTCTATTCACATGTTTGCTTATTTGAATTAGGTTAACTAGCTCTAATACGCACTATTCGTAGCATTGCACAGTGGTCCAAAACGCGAATCTAGCGGGACAAAATTATATTATGTTTTGATACTATACCCTTACATGTAATATACACATACAATGCAAAGAAACGCACTTAAACATATAAATTTGCTGTATAAATATATTAATATACATTTATACATATATATACACGCACACATTACACGCCTATATAAATACATGAAACACACATACATACAAACATACATACATAACTAAACGCGCACATATGTACATAATATAATGTTCATACAGTTTAAGTTCTCTTTTCAAAATTCTAGTCATCGTCATCATTATTTTCTTCTTTATTTTGCACGTCTGGAGAATCTAACGGGACAGAATTATTCGCATATTGAATATACACATACATAGAACACAGAATGTACCACATTTGTACATACTAATTTAATATGTCCATCAGTGGACAGAAACTCAATTAGCTGTACGCAGACAGATCTTTACTTCCTCAATTCCAGCAAACATTTGCCCTATTGCAGTTACAGCACAAAGAAACTGTTTGCGGATTAGGAACAATGCATATGTATTCGTTTGTAGAAAACGATGATAAAGGAAAAATCATCTACTTTAGATAAAAACACACACACACACACATAGGCCTACATACATATATACATACATACATATATACATACGAATACAATGTCTTATGACACCATATTATAAGATTACAGTTCTGTTTTCAAAATTTTAATCGTAATCATCATCATCATCATCATCATCTTTATCTTTTTCTTCGCCATTTTTTTCATAATCTTCATCACCACCTTCATCTTCTTCTTCTTCTTCTTCTTCTTCTTCTTCATCATCATCAACTTCTTCTAGAGGTGACAAAATTTTCTTCTGTTCATCATTTCTGTGGCTTTTGATTAGATATGGTTCTTTTAAGAGCTGTCGAACTTCCAAGGGTAGACTGTGTTCCTTCTTCTGGGGCAAGGGGCTTATAGTTGATATCAAAGGATCTGAAGTGATGAGCAGTAGATTAAGAACAATACCTTCAGACAATAATTTTCTCGGTCTTCCAACATTTCATGAAGATGAAGCATTCAGTGAATGAACTTTCATAACACTTTCCGGGAATATTAGTTCAGAATTTAACCATTTTGTATATTTAACCACAAATCTATCATGCTTTCTACCACATTGTTTCCAGCGTTTCCGAAAATAAGATTTTAACAATAATAACACTTTTAAAATTTCATTTAAGGCAACAGAATTGCAGTACCGCAATTCAAAATTTTCTTTCACGTAATTACACAAATTTGCGTAATGAATTTGTTCTTCCTGAATAAGTTGAATAATTCCATGCAGGTCATAACCCGTAATTTACTTCTAGTATGTGACATTCTACTTTTTTGGATCCCTTGTTTTCCCTAAAATATAAAAATAAAATATATCTAAAAACACTTTAGAATATTTTCATAAGTTTTATGAAAATTAACTAATTAGATATTTTTGGAATATTTTTAATTTGTTAAAATTAATTTAATACATTTATTTATTTAAAATTACTCAAATAAATATCTTATTAACCTTTAGATATTATTTTTTGCTGGTTCTATTGATTCCGTGCAGCCTACTGATCGAAATCCCATATTTTACTAATAAATATATTCTGCAAAAAACAATTTTATTTCTTGGATTCTTGGAAAGAAATAGATTTTTCAGAAAAAGGCGCAACTTGCGCACTTTGCGGTTCAAAGCAACTTATAGCCCATGAATTTAACTATGATCTGGTGAATTTTCAAGGTGCTATTCAGATATATATTTTTTATAAGTCAATTTAAAGTTTTTGAAAAAAAATAAATTATCTTTTTTATCTTTAAAGAATACAAACTAATATGACGGACATACAAATATGTATATATGTATACTCGTTATACCAAAAAGTTTCACATACCTTGGATTAAATTATCCAGTAGTAATAAATTCCTCCACTAGTTCACACTTGCTTCCAGCCACTAACAAACCTTACTGAGAAATAAACCGTCTGATGCCTGACGCAAAATCGGCAAACCTTCATTCAACTTTGGGGATGTGTCATGCTGTCATAAATCAAAGTACCCTTATTTAAAGGTTCATTCCTGATAAAGGGATATGTTTTCAGTATTATCAGACTGTTGTTGCTTAATTTTACAAGGGTGCCCAAAATGAGTTTTGTCCCGCTAGATTCGCGTTTTGGACCACTGTGCATTGGTTAGAATCTGGTAACTCATTCGATTCATTTAGCTTGCCGTGATCTCACAATTGACAGAATGTTGATTGATTTTAAACCACAAAAGTAAGATCGTAATTATTATTTATGTAATCCGTTACATTTTATTCATGGAATGGTCTTAATAAATCCCACTCGATATAACGAGTTTCGTCAGATAAATTTCCTTCTATGCTCAAAATGGTCATATGCCTAAGTGTTAGTACATCATCATCGTTAAATAATCATAACTAACCAGTTCACCCTCCACATTCTGAAGCTATCTTAGACGAAGTTTTCCTACGAAGCCTTCATACAGTCCTCATGAAGGTAATTTTGTTTCTGATACTCGTTCATTATAGCTCAGTCATCACATTGTCTACATTTACAAACTTCGTTTTCTTAACGAATCATGTAGGCCTACAATGAGAACCCCAACAAATTTATACTTCTGATTCATAAGGACGTTTCTTTCCTAAACTTCTAATATATTTCCAGTGTCTCTAGTAAGGAGCACTAACGCACATTTCCACGAGTTTTATTTTAGTGTTGTAGACTTTTTCATCCGGAATTCTTAATATCAGGGTTTTCCTGTAGTAAGCATTATTCTTTGCTGGTTATTATGCATACTTATATTTCTGGGGTTATATGGTTGTAATTTTTAGTATGCCCCTAAATGTTTAAAAATAGGTTGAATTTTAAACTTCTTGGTTCCCACAATATCACGGTAATAGACCAAAGAAAATGAGGAAAAATCTTGAACAGTCGCTCGGCGCTGGGGATCGAACCCAGCCTCCAGAATGAAGCCGTTGTTGGTTGTTACATCAGATTGCTGCTTTATGCTACGTAAAAGAAAACAGTAACAAGTTATAGACGCTTTCGTTGATAGGCTTTTTACGTTGTGAAATGTTGAACTATTTTTCCGGTGTTCGTATAGGCCCATTACTCGAGAAACAGGTTAGTGTTGACTGATATAGGAAGTGCTGATGTTGCGTTGAAATCAAATTACAACATGTAGAGAATAATAACTCTGAGGAAGCTCACACATGTGCGTGATGCTTGTGTTCG
This sequence comes from Ectobius pallidus, assembly GCA_964059195.1. Taxonomy (NCBI): domain Eukaryota; kingdom Metazoa; phylum Arthropoda; class Insecta; order Blattodea; family Ectobiidae; genus Ectobius; species Ectobius pallidus. The sequence continues at coordinate 94,493,705 of CAXKWD010000010.1, read as the reverse complement.
ATTCCCATACAGGTCATATGTTACATCACCACTTTCCCATCCCACAGTTCGATTAGCTTCAATTATTTTGATTCATACAGCACTGGGTTGTTTGTAGCTTCAAGGCAATAGCGGTACTTTATTACAATGTTACCATGGAAACTGAAAGGCTTACTCGATAGTTACATAAATAACGTGGATATAAAAAAAAGAGTACGCACAGATATTGACAGTGAGTTGCCTGTAGCTACAATTAGATCATATTCATTATATTCATTAGCGGAGCAGAAAGTTCACTATTTCTATGTTATAGGTCTCCAGGACGCCTAGGAATTCCCTATTTTTTAACTCACATGTAAGACGATAATGTTGAAATGCGCATACGGTTTAATGTTTACACTTCATTCTTGTGTCCGACTTCAGCGTTGTATTGTAAAATCATTGAATTAAAAATATATTTTTTTTTTAAATCGCACTGTAAACTTCTAGATGGCCGTTTCGCGGGTCGTGTCCCGGCCCGAAATTAATATTTTTATAAAATAATCCCTGATATGAATATATTAATCAGAATAAATATAATTACCAGCCTAATATTTACTCAAATAAAACATCCACTTGCCATAGGATTAATATTATTAATCCAAACAACCTATAATAAAACAAAAAATAAAACGATTAATATTTATATCTCCATATATATAATCCTCACTATAATAAATTACCTACGCAGAAATAAATAAATAAAACAAATCCCATAAACATTAAAGACATATAGTCAAATAATAATGTTATCACCACATCATCAGTAGTGTGTCAGAAGTTTAGCAAGGTAAACACAGTGCGTTTTAAAAAGTATTTTTAATCCAGTGATTCACTTGTTCATGTGTTCTGTCAAAACCTATGGTGGTACGGAAAGTATCCTGCTCGTCCCTGAAAGTCTGTTTCAGGTTTTAATAAACCTGTTAGAAAAATCTCCCCAAGTCAGAGGATCGCTGAGTCCGATTTTGTACTTCCTCTGCCCATACCATAGGACTGTTGGTTGTTGTGTTCGACCCCGAGATTCGGAGTTGAGTTTTTAACATAAATACCCTAAATAAATAAATTTAAAGAAAAGTTATTTTCAGAAACATGTCTGTGTATGTGTCTGTGAAGAGCCTATTATCGACTAATGAATTATATAAACAGTAATGTACTATACATTATTTAATACTCATATGTATATTATTATAGTAGTTCAAGCATAACCAGCCAAGGTAAATCCGGAAGAAAATGGTAAAAACTAAATAAAACTATTATAATATGTTTAAAAACCTAATACAGGGTTTATAAAAAATATAAATATCAGGGCCTTGGTGGTAATAAATGCTTTGCAATATATTGGTAAAAAATTATCGGCACTTACTTTTGAAACACGCCTTATACATGTAAAAAGAAGTAAAATGGTTTGCTGATTAAATTCCCTATAGCTACTACTTCATCAGAGATTCTCAACTTACATTATTTTGGAATATGCTCAGATTTAATTGTTTAGAAAATAGTGCGAAAGGTGTATAAAATAGCCGGTATCATCTTTTTAATATCTTCTTCTTGCATAGCTCCAATAAGGTAAGCACAAGTTTTGCCAAACAAACCTTTTATTGAACCTTAACGTTTCACATCTGCAGGTCTGAAACTAAGCTCTATTTTTTATCCCAGATTATACAATTGCATTGTCAAACATAGGGCTGAATTAATGAACAAATTAAAGAAAATAATTAAGTTCATTATATAAATATTTATTTTTCTTCCCCTACAGCAGTGAATGGTTTGTGTTTTTATTTAATTATTTCCATTTTTGATCTGCTCCCTACCACGAGCGTGTCCTCATTCGGGTGGCTTCTTAATAAAATAAATAAATAAAGCGGAAAATATTGTAAATTTTAATTGAATAATTGAATAATAATTTGCTTGGGATTTTTCTCTTTAGGAAAATAATATTATCCTTATGGAGTCACAGGCTTTTTACACACTTTTTTTTTTTGTACTCGGAGAAAATAAAATAGCCTGTGAAGACTGGAGTTCGAATTTCAGAGTCGAAAGCAGTATTTCCCAGACCTTCATTGAGAGTAGGGAAAGTAAAAATAAACTTGGAATAATTCCTCAAGGAAAATTCGTGGTAAAGTTAGCTCGAAAGATTAATAAAAATAAAAAATAAACATATAAAAATAATAAAAATCAAAATTGGATTCTCAGGTCTTCTCAAACAAATCTCATTACTTTGTGATGTGAGTGAATGCACAAAAATTCTAGAAGAAGTTATACGAAAAGTTTCTGAATTTGTAGAACCTAAATCTAGTAGTAACAGGGAGTTTTCTCACCCTACAGTGATACCTTCTTTGTATGTTGCATTTGTCTTCCAGGAAATGGTCACCATCTTGTGACGTTAGAAATGGAGTAAGACCAGGAGCCAGCTTTCACTGAATGCAAGAAGTAACATTGTAATTTCATATCGTCGGCCTTGATGAATTCGGACGACCGCCTTGTTCGCTGCGGTCCAGGCGAGCGGGATGATGAATAGAGTCTATTATGCGTATCCGCGTCCTCTCACCGCACGACTTCGATAAACTAATTCGTACACAATAATTCCTCTTCTGTAAACTTTCACTGCTCCTAAGTAAGATAGATAAACTATGCAAGCCTTTTAATAGCTTTCACGAAGGCATTTGCAAGATTTATAGAGTTGCTGCAATCATTTTGGCATCCGATGATACGGAAATTGAAGTTATATCACTGTTAAATGAATAAATTGCACTAAGTAGACTTTGGAACTTCACTAGGCTTTTGAGTATGGAATTTTCTAGACCAGGGGTTTCCAAATTCAAGAGATTCTTAGGACCGATGTTATTGTCCAGGAGCTGATTTTTCTGGGATAAAAGTTTACAAATTGTAAATAATGAACTGAAATTAAGTATTTTTTTAAAAGTATAAGATTGCTTTTTAAATACTTTTTTAAGCCTTTAAGTAATCTTATTTCACGTTGATCATGTATTTCACATAAACATTCGAAGTTGCATACTTTATCTTGATCTGAATTATTAAAATTAGAAAGTAAAGTCAATAGTAGACCACCTAAGTACAGGCCTAACAAATTAAAACTGGAGATTTAAAATTTATTTCATTGAAACGAACTGCTTATTAGGGATATCTTAATAAAAAAATGGTACTAAGTAGGCCTATTACTAAAATACTATTATATTTTTCAAACTGAAATTAACGGGCACCAAGAAATGGTCTTTCGAGCCACATGCTGAAAGTCTCATTATCTTGTCCAAAATCGTGAAAATTTCAGGAAGGTAGTACCGAAGTTTTGTTTGTTTATTTAGTTTGTTCTCATTGAGCATAACTTGTTTCATTTGACACAATTTCCAGCTCTGTAGGAAGCAGTTTTTGTTGTAATAATGGTAGGTCATTATAATTGCAGTGAATTCACAATGATGCCTACTTAAACCTCCATTAAAATGTTTTAAAAAATTTAAGAAATTTTAGTGAGGATATGTTTCAATGAAGTCAAAACTGAGACAAGAATTTTTACACAGTCATTTGGAAAATACTGGTGTTTTAATGCATAGTTCAATTCCTTACCAATTTCCAAAGGAAATTAAAACAATTTGCTTTTGAAGAGGGTTAATATTCTTTTAGTTATTTGTTCAGTTCTGTGTTTTAAAAACACTCTCTCAACTTTCCTTGACAGTAGTGAAAATAACAGTTTAAAATGAAGGTAAAATTATTAAAATTTCGGGCTACTGTTAGGAAGTAGTTCATGATAAACCTGGGTTCAAATCCCAGTATCGGAGGAATTTTTCTCCTATAATATTCTAATATTCCTTTGTAATTAAATCAAACTCTTTAATACATTTTCAGTAGTACCTTCGTGATTTCCTTCTTCCGTTTTGGTGGCCTCAAACTTAGGTTCACTGGCTGTTCAGTGCACGTTCCAATTGAAACTTTGTGAAACACGCACATGCGTTAATGAATCACGTTTCAATTTTTATCATTAAATTTACATTAATTAATCTTCGAGTCAAAAATGATTATGCTACAGATGAAATATAACGGACTTTTCCTTATGAAATTGAAAGTTGAAAATCAGCTTTATTTAGGGTTAACACTTGTGGGATATTACGTCACTGAGAAAGTATTTAAACAGTAACCACCAATTTAATATAGAAAAGGGCATATGGATATTGAGTAAAAGTGTACGAACTGATACTCAGAATTTAATATTATTTTCAGCTTCATGATTATTTTAGACATTTAAATCAGAATGATTAATTATCACGTATCATATGAGCCTGTAACAGTAGATCTGAAATGCCTGAACATCGTTCCTTTATTAATTTCACTATTTCTGTTTACTTAGAATGCCTGTGTAAGAAGATCACTGTCTGTTCCAAATTTTATTTTATTTATTTTTATTTTACTTTTGTAAAATATAATACAATCATTACTGGTGCCCGAATGAGCAAAAGCTCGTGCTCGGGCAAGTTCAGTACAGTAACAGAAAATATAATGAATATTGGAATTACAAACCAAAAATTTAGAGTAAAGTTACTCTACATACAATACATACACGTACATACATGGTACATACAAATATACATGCCAACAATGGAAATAGTACATATTATCAAATAATAGAAAAGTAAACATATTAAACATTATGTATTTTTGAGATAAATAGTACATATGAATAGCGAAAATGAAAAGCAAAATATTAGGACAATGTAAAATAAGTCATGCATTAGGTAGCATGCATGATTTTGTTTGTACAAACAAGAACGTGGGTCAAGTTAACACGGTTCGATTTCTTACATTAAATTTGCATTAGCTAATCTCCTAACAAAGTTACTGTACAACAGATGATATAAGACATATTTTCCTCTCATATGAAAATGAAAGTTGAAGATCGGGTTGCATAGCAATCCAGTATATCATCCTGTTACTCGTGTAGGGTATTCTACCATTGAGTAAGGATTGTGAAATATCGCTCTGCAAAGTTGAATATTCAGTTTGTTAGCAATGATTAAATATAGTTGACATGTTTTTAGTGGGTGGTCTTGATAGCTGAACTTGTCCACCTCTCTGGTGACATGGAACCCACTTGAAGGCGACTCTACATAAATGGTTTCGATTGGCATGATTGTGAAATACAAGATTTCAATGTACATATCTCATTTGTCCGAACTGTCACTTTCAGAATGTAAACGGAGTAATTGTTTAGTTCCGTTATCCCGGTTGGGAAATGCACCATTATCATAACTGTTTTTGTTGTCTAACTAGAATTATAATTTTTATTCTTACATGTTTAATTTTCTCTTCAAAAATAAACTCTTTAACTAATTAATAATAAATTCCCTTTAGGCAGGCCTACAGGCTGAGGTAGATTTCAAAGTGCTAAATCTCCCCTTATATGAGAGCTATCGAAAAACCAGTTATTGATTTGTAGAGTACTCATCAAGAGCTTTTCAACGATACCTCATAAGACGTGGTTTCAAACATTTCGAATTTCCATCCCCCCACCAACCACCCCCACTCGTACCCCCAAAACCCCCGAATCATTGGTGTCACTGTGAACTCCATAGGGAGTACTCTAATTTATTCAAACAAAGTTTCCCTCTATACTTCATACGAGCCGAGATATAAGTTTTTCAAAATTTCAACCCCTTCCCCCGACCCTCCCCTTGGGCAAATTTTGCTCATTAACGAACTTGTCCGAACTTTTGGGTCTAGAAATAACATAATAAAATTTGGTTCAAATATCTTCAAAATTTCGGCCGCTAGCGTGTAAAGATATATATATATATATAAATATCACAACAAAAATTTTGAACGGGCGGTGGTTTCGTACTTAGGGAGGCATGAAACATAAAGATATGAAAGAATTTTTTGAAAGTCATGACATGATTGCAATAGGTAGATTTTTCTTCGAAATCTACCTAAAAATCAAAGTGTAATCTACATTTATTTATTTATTTTACTTTTTACTATTTATAAATTAATGATATGACCAAATAGATACTGAAATTAAAATCATGCAAACGTTGTCATTTTTAAAAAGTGGTTAATAAATGAATTATGTCTAAAATACGTTTATCTATTTGTTATGAAGTTATATGATTCCAGGACTTCCACTGAAGAAATATCTCAATTAAGTAGTGGCAAAGGGCACAATACAAGTAACTTCTGTCAACATCTGTAAGTCATTCGTTTTCCTAACGACCTAACTCTAGGTTAACTATGACAATTGACTATTTTAATAAAGTAACGTTTATTTGAGGATAAACTAATCACTTTAGTTGTCGGTATCTGCATTTAAGAATATGAAGATGAAATCCTAATGCTGTTTTTCAGTATAATATACATATTATGTAAAATGGTCTAAGTATGCTTTGTCTTCAGGCATCCTTTACAAATAGAGAACGATAATAAATTGCGAAAATTCTGCATCAGACTTTTACATATTTATTTTATTTACAGTCTTCGGCACTTTTACATATTTATTTTAATAACGAAGTATTCGACATTTTTACATATTTATTTTAGTTACAATGTCTTCGACACTTACCCCTTATATTTTGAGTCCGAGTTACGCCATAGATTAAAATACGGGCTTACCTGTAAAAAAAGAGAAAGGAATTATTCACTAGTGATATCAATTTACAATCGTAAGTGACCTCGGAAGTCCTGAAACATAACTTTTCCCCTTCAAAATAGGATGTATATATGTTAGATATATATGAACAAATTCTAAATAAATATTTTGAAGTAAATCGAAATTAAATACATCCCTTAATATAATTCACACAAGATCCAATAAAATATGCTTGTTAGTACCCACAGCTTTAAGTTGGGTACAATTAACTTACTAGATGGTCATAATATTTTAAAGATGAGTGTATGTAAATCCATAGATTGTTCTTCCGGGTCTCGCTACATCGCTGGGCAACATTTCTTGTTGCCAATTAACTGTGTAGCCGGGCTTCAGCCGACTAATTTGCTCATACAGACGATATTGTAGACTTATTGCATTATTTCTACGCATATTCCTGGGGATTTTGTTTTGTTTATAGAAACAAATCTGATGTGCAATCAAATAACTTCCTTTGCCTAAATAGGCCTAAAAGTTAGCCTCTTAGTACAGAGCCGTTTTCGAGAAAATCCCGACAAAAGAATTTTCTTCATGTAAAGTCCCTTAAAAATAAGATAAAGTCGTCATTTGTTAAATTTTCACTTGACAAGCAAACTTAGATTTACCTTTGGTAATCCGGACGGCCGTTGCGCACTATTTTAGTGCATCATCAGCGGTTTTCGAACTGCTACTCAAGTTTGCTTGTCAAGTGAAAATTTAACAACTAACTTTTGTTAAAGCAATCAAGAATGGACACTCAAACATACAGTTATAAAGTCGTCGCCATTATTCGTGTCACATCCCCAAAAGGTACCTAACCCAAATACAAAATTTTGTTTTCGTACGATTTTCCGTCACACGAGGCCGTAAGAGACTTATAGCTACCCTTCAGAGAATTTTTTTTCTTCGGAAAAAAGTTTCAAATAAAAGATTTAGCTCTTAGTATGAGAAACCCATAAAACTTAAATAAAATCGTTGGGACCGTTTTCGAGGAAATCGCGAAAAACGAAAATTTCTTCATGTAAAGTTTCCTTAAAAATAAAAGAAACTTGTCGCCATTCTTCGGGTCACAACTTCAGAAGGTACTTGACCCAATTACAAAATGTTGTTTTCATACGATTTTCCGTTCTGGAGCTAGACTGTTCACAGACATCCACACAGACACACACACGTTTCCGAAAATAGTAATTTTGGATTCAGGGACTTAAAAACGTGTATTTATGTGAAGAACTGAACTTCGAATATGGGGAACGAAAGACGTACTTCCTCTACCTATAGTGCCTATGGTAAGGGCAGAGGAAGTAATAACGAATAGTCCATTTGTTTTGGCAGTAGCCTAGTTTCGGTAAATATAAGCAAGGAAGATACCGGCAATAAGCTTCCCGTCCATCAACCCGATTTTCCAATGGCCTCTGTTAACTCTTTTGTTCTAGTGAGAACAGTAAGGCTGTATTTGCTCTAAGTTTCAATTTGTAAACCCATTATTTGTATTACTTTCTCGTTGATTGCGTCCAGATTTGTCTGAAAAATTGAGGATTTAAGGACACCTTTTGGATTAATATATCTGACACATCTAAGATATGGCTTTATTTATTTAAATTTATTATCATGTATTTCTTATTTAAGACCTAGTCGCAGCTTTACGAGAAAGTTATTAAAATCCGTAGAAATGACAGTAGCAGTCTCATTGTGATATTTACCAGTAGCTCTGTAAGACGTGTAAATCGATTGAATCTGCAACCAAGGCCAGCAGCATGAGCTGACCCAAGCCTGTCATTGAGATTGCTGTTAGTAAAATCTCTTTGTCGCCACATTTGCTTCACCAGCTTCGTTAACTGGTTTTTGCACTCTTGTTCTCAGGCACTGTATCTAAGTTGGATTGTCCTAAGTGTTGTAAGTTTTACAGTTACCAACTTCGTCCTACTAAAAAATAAAATGGGCAGAATAATTATTCGTCAGAGACTAATGGTTTGAAAAGGTAAATACAGAGTCATTAAGAAGATTTACGGAAAGTACATATAAAGCGTTGCCTATGTAGGCCGCGGATGCCCTTAGGGTTCAAAGAGGATAAAGCGCACATATTTTTAGACACTTAGAAATATTATAAGTTGTCAACCTTACGCATAGGCAACGTACCACCTGTTCCTGGTACAGTACAATTTTTTTGTCCCTGAACCTGCTCAGAAAGATACACAGTAGTCTGGACAAATCCACTATCGAAATGCTGTCATTTGGAGGGGTGATGTTTCATTGGTACGTTAGTCTTCAAGAGAGTCACATTGCGCTAATTAAGGTGTTCGGCAAGATGGGAAGATGGCTTATATTTGAGTTCCACTCACACCTCTGAATGCCCTTCTCTTCACACGCGTTTTCCCAGTGTCAGGAAGAAAAAATTCTGCAGTATTCATTTCTGTAAGAGACTGAGCCAAGCCCAGGTCCGTCATGCTAGCAGAAGAATTAGGTTATTTAAAAATTATTTGGCATCATCGCGGTTTGATCGCGCACTTCAGATTTGTGGTGCTGTGGACTTACGGAAAGTAGTTACGCGTAATTTCTTTAAGCTATATAACAGTTTGGGAAATAAGCACAAAATAATGAATGGTTGTTAACGCGAAGTACACGATTTTAATACCTTGATACATTTGCAGCCAAGAATTACAAATTATATTTATACAGACACGGACGAGCATGCACACGAACACACACATATGTTATTTCGTAAAGTTGCGAGGCGCTTCTATAAATTTTCCTGGGGCTGTTTACAGAAAGAAAACACAATTTCAAGGAAATATTTATTGCAACAGACACAGTCAGTGTTTAGCTATTTTTCAACATATTCGCCACCGGAATTGAAACATTTGTCTTACCGTGGCAACAATCTTTGAATACCTTTGTTGTAGAAGTGTGCCGCCTGGGATTTGAACCACCGTGTGACAACCACCTTCGCCTCTCTGTCATTCTCTGTCATTTTGTGAGGTGTAGGAAAATATGGAAATCTCTGGGAGCGAAGTCCGGGCTATAGGATGGATGTTTAAACACTTCCTAGCAAGTCTCCTGCAGAAGTTCATCAGTAATATTAAGAGGTTTCGCCAAATATTCCACTATTTTTATCCGAAGGAGAAAGCTGTCAGGAATAATTTATCACGTCTGGTAAACAAATTAAATTATAACTTTTATGTTTATTGTCATTAGGCTACTGTAACATAAAAGAGGCTACTGATATTGAATAAATGTAGGCATATTTGTCAGATTCTTTCATTTAAAGACAGACATTACAAAAGCATTATTTTGTGAATACTAAGAATTGTTACTTACGCTGAGCTCATTTGTCAATATACGGTGATTAAACATATTAATAGATATTAACCCATGTTGGGCCACAAGTTACTACATAAAATTTTAATCTTACTGTACATTATTGTTTTATAAAACAATAGCCTAATTACAACAATTATACAAGTTAAAATTAAACTTGTTTAGCAGATGCGATCATTTATTATTGTATTCCTGAGTGCTTTCTCCTTCAGCTTCCAGCTGTAATCGAAAAAAAAAATGATATTTTAGGTGGATCCTCTTAATATTACTAATTGTCTTATACTACTTAAAAAATGGAATTTGTCAATTATTCTGCTTTCATCCTACATCTTTTTCGTTCATCGATTCTTTATATTACCCGAAAACAGATTACTTGATTTTTAAAGTAATGCGATTCTGCCTAGTAAGATCTTGATACTAAATCGTATTGAACATGCAACACCGATGAATAGCGTAGATCCTTTCGAAAGGACCTCGCTTGAAAGGACATACATCTTGTACTTTTAGAACTTTGGAATACTTAGAGATCTTTCGATAATTCCATTAAAAAATTGTAGGGTTCAAACAGGGTTGCATTAATATTGACATTAAGAAAGGACCTCGCAGGTGGCAATGGCGAACTTCCTGATTGCGCAAGTTGGAACGGAACATTTTCACTCATGGCCGTCACTTCCCTCTGATATTCGGAAGTCAATACTTCGATTCTAAAGGACGACAGCTATTTAATAATGGTTATAATGATAGATTCTTACGATAATGCTTAGCACCTACTAGTTGTAAAACTGTAATGTCTGAATTAGAGGCATTGGAGAGGAAAATAACTTCTGTAGAAATAATCCTTTTGGCCTAACTGGACGTATAAACGGGGTACTTTACGGCTTGATGCCGACATTCACAGATTAAAAAAAAATAATGTAAAAGAATACGAAATCGGTAAACGGAGTTCTTTTTTACTAGAGGGCCTTGGGGTTTCTGGAGGTTAAGGCTCCAGGTTTATTAATCAATCTGCCTTGAAGGAGTAAGATAGGATTCTTGTGCATGGGCTGTCTTTAACTCTCAGGATTGCTCCTGGTACCCCTAGCAGATAGGCTAAGACGAAACCAGGGACATAGTTGCACCAGAAATATTAGAGCAATTGAAGAAGCTATACGGGGATTGGACCCATAGCCTTCAGGTTTATAGCACAATGCTTCAATAAATTACAATTTACCTCTATAGAAGTGATAAACTCATAGAAAATTACCATATAAACTCCTACAAAAATGTAGCGACTACAATGGAAAGGGCTGGTTTTAATAGAAATACCATTCTTTCTCCTCAACAAATTCAAAGCTAGGAGTTTCATTGACATGGGGTACTTCATGCTTTATGCAAGTTGAGGTATCGCGCTAAAAGTAGTAAGCTTTGGAAGCTTCGAATCCCTATGAAGGGGTGGAATTTTTCAGTTTCGTCTTAAAGAAAGAACTCTGACCCTTTGGACGACTCGGACTCAAGAACAAATAAATACCAAAAGCAATCGTGAAGTAAAGGCGTGTGCTGCGAAGACTGCCAATCTTACCTTCTTAAAGTCTAGATAACAGAAGCCCCAAAGCTCCAGGAACCATAAGGGAACACATAACAATTTATATAATATATAATAACAATATGTTTCACTATAAATTGTTTATTTCAATTATGTGCTTTTGTCTGCAATTGAAAATAATTAACGTCAGTATTAATCGTGTTGATCAGCAAAGTAGTTTTTAAAAGAAATATTATTGTAAGTACATATGCTACATTCTGTTAGATAAAACAAACATTAAGACATACGATGTCGAAGTCCTATAAAATACAAGTGAACGCATCTCTTTGTTCAACAAGTCTTTTTTTTTATCAACAGCTACGTTTGAAAATAAGTATAGATATAACCAGCTTAATCCAGATATAGTTTTACACCTTTGATATTTTCCCTATAAGGTCTAAACAATACATGTTTATTCATAAGTATTTGTACTCATAGTGTGTTCACCTTGCAATATACGATTTAGGGAATAGGTAAAAGTGTAACGTTTGCATTTTTTGGTGATGAGAAGCTGGAACGAGTTGGGTGGGGTCGCCTTGTTTCGATGAAACTCGCGCGATAATTGCAGCGGACCGCTAATGGTGCGAGGTCAGAGCAAGTAATATGGTATCATTCACCTGCTGGAGCAGGTCTCAATGTCATTCTGGTCTCTCCCAAGCCGCCTTTCTTTCTCTTGTCTACTCTATGTGACGTTTCATATCGGTGTTTTGTTATAGTGTCTTTACAAAATTGTGTGAAATAAATTTATATTATTGCATTAGTTATAATCGCTTTTAATGCGTAGTAGGCCTAATGCAGAATAACATTTCCGAAGATTTCAAGTGCTTCTACCTCAAAGTATATTTTGTATTAGCTTATCTTATCTCCTGTGCCATTGGAAGAGTTTGGAGACTGTAGTCATAAGCCACTCTTACTTAATTTTGGGAATTTAATGCTACAGTTTCTATAAATGTGCATATTAAATTGGAAAATTTGTATGTTTGGATTTTACTCCTGCGTAAAATATAAAAGTAAAACATATTAAAAATTACGGAATAAGTTAAGAATTCGTTGCAGTGAAATATTTGGTTATTCTTCCAAAACAAAATCTGACACATTATACCAGAACACTTGATGTAAAAACCTGTAGCACGGACTGTTTGCATAGTATTAACTAAGGCATCAAAATCTAACCATCATAATCTCCTGTCATCTATAAGAGGCTTGCAATCAGCTATTTCTGTTCAGAATTCTACTAAAATTTAATCTTAATCAGCTTAGTGTATCAAATTTTTAACTCTCTCATCGAATAGACCTGTTTTTATTCGCTTCTAAGTATTTTTAAGAGACCTTTCGTTGCAAATAATTACGATTTATTCTGGCTTATCTATATTTCGTAGAATCAGAAGTGGATGTTCAGTATGACAGACAAGCAAGGTGTTGGATTATGCAAATAGGCATATTGAAAGTGAAGTTTCTGACTTCTCTTGCTGGTGTAGGAAACGCATGCATCATAAATATGATAATGTCAGGTACGCCTATCCCTCGCAATTGATTATGAATGCTCGAGTGTAAAGACCTTCGTTAATGAGGCACGTAACACAGATTAATGGATGAACGAGGTGTTCATAGCTAATGAGAATGATTCCCTTCACACGAGGAAACGCTTCCCTTCTTCAGGAAGTAAAATTGATTGCCGGCTACACATGCTTACGCAATAATAAAGTACACCTACATATAAACGACTTTTCCTCGAGTTGTGTAACACGTTGTTTGTTTTGTTTTCATATAAACCACCCTTTATTTGTTGTAATTTTGTGTGCAAATCTGGTAAATATATTTGTACATCTCTATAGTCTAGGCTAGAATGACATTTTTCATAGACTATTTCATTCATACTGCCGTATGTTTGATATTGGCCAATAACGTTTAGCAATTCCTCGGATATAGACCAATCGCGATCGTTTATCTTATAAAATGATTGATATTAATACTAAAATGTTATTTTGTGTGATAAAACGTCAGCTCGTTACTGGACATGTAGGCATCAATGTGCAGTGACTGATGCATCATATGTTGCCAGAGAACACAATAAAAACGCATAATTTTATACAACATAACTTGTTTGGAATTTGAAATAATACGATGCTCGTAATCTCGGGTAGGATCGTTATAAGACTGACCCATGAATAAAATGTAATGAATTATGTAAATAATAATTATCGTCTTTCATGCGTTGTTTAAAATGAAATACATATTCTGTCAGCTATGAGATCATTGAATACTACACAATCGAACAATCGAAATACCATATTCTAACCAATGCTACCAATAGTGAGCATGATAAATTGTTAACCTAATTCTGATTACGAACTGACATTTTATCAGATAAAACAGCATCTCTGTGTTCCTAGCAAGCATATTATAAGATAAATGTCCCTGATTGGTCGATTTTGGGCATTGTTAAACGTTATTCGTCAATAAAAAAAATACGCGTCGTATGACTGGAATAGTGACCGTAAATTTTTATCTCTTCACTTGGTTAATGTATAGGCCTAGTTTATAATGTGTATGGAATTACATAAATCTCATTGTACGTCACTGGGGTATCGATGCTTATTCCCAGACCGTTTTTCAAAAACAGTTAATTTGCCATCCCATGAAATATTTATGATTTTCAGTTTTCTGATGTCTGTTTATCGTCTGACTTTCTGCCATCGGTTTATCATTTCTTCCGAACAAACTGCATTCAATTTAACTTTTTCACTGCTATTGATATATCAATCCTTTAACTCAGAAATCTGTATAGGCCTAATACAGAGTTATAATATTAACAGAGTACTGCTTTATGTAAAATGTGAGGATTTTTATCCACTTGTTATGATCGTAATTCATGGACACTGGTTATTCAATTGAAAGTTTCCTTGTCGATTCCAAGCTCAGTTCTCTGTCATAGAAGATTTGTATTACCTTCGTTAAAGTTTTCATATTATCCTGTATTCAGATCTTTCTAAGCAGTAAAAACTTGGGTTTATCGACATTTAATGGTATTTTCGGGTAATATATGTGACACAATTACTGCATAAAACTCCAGTGCATATTTAAGTGAAACCCTTTCCATTGCATAAGACACGTTTTCATTCCTAAGATGTTAGTCACATCTGTCTGTTAGTCACATCTGTCTGTTAATTCCCAAGTGTACTTCTGGTGAAGTATGACAAGTATATATTGCAACATGAGACGTAAAGATTTTAGCATTAACTCAGGGCCACGAGTTAATTGATGTAATTTTTAAAAATATTCTCAGCAGTTGAAGAGCAATTCTTACATGGTTCTTAGAGATAATGGATAGGATGAATTTATTACAACGATAGGGTCAAAGCAGGCATTTGATAATAAAAATAACGATACAATTTAATGCACACTGACACATCCCGACATCTTACTCCTTGTAAGAATGTGACACGAGAAAATTGAACTTTAGAGTAGAGTAGTTTTTTTTATCACACAATGTTTATACCAATCATTTGGTCATATGACTCGTCATATGTAAATGAAGGGGAATAAAACAACAAAAAGAAAGTAGGAAACAAAAAATACAGGAAAAGTAAGGTATCCGATCATGAACATTTTCATCTTGTATAAACTCAGTTCGAGATTACTTTGCTTTTCTTGAAATATACTATTTTATTTTTGTTTTGGATTACTTATTACTCATTCGTTGTTTCTTCTGACAGTTTGTTACGTATTTCCTTCGGCGAAAATTCTCTTTTTTCAACCATTTCTCGTTCATGCTATCAAGGTGGAGTGAAACATGATTTTCCTGCACCCCAGTGCCATTAATCTTACTTACCTACCTCTTTTACTTCTTTGCAGCCTACGTGCATCATTACATAAAATACCCTTAATTTTTGTATATATTTTTTATTGGAGATTTCCTGCACCCCAGTGCCATTAATCTTACCTACCTACCTCTTTTACTTCTTTGCAGCCTACGTGCATCATTACATAAAATACCCTTAATTTTTGTATATATTTTTTATTGGAGACATGGAATAGAACCATTTTTACTAGTTGAATTTTACAACTGTATTTCAAACTGAACTGTATCTTTACTTCCTTTTTTTCCTTTATTGACTTAGGATTTAATTCATTCAGCAGCTAAGTATGATGCGACTAGTTGCGCCTGCACTAAAGTAGGCCTAATCGTATCGATCGTCACCAGAATTAAAACATAACTATTATGCAACTTGGCCACATCTCGAATAGCTGTTAATTATAATTTTTTTCACGTAAATAATAATTCATTTTATCGCTGTCTTTGAAAAATAATGTATACAATACACATTGGAGAGTACAAAAATTTAAAAACACTATATTCGCCTTCAGATCGTCTTTCAAACTCTTTCAACGATGCGCTTGTATCGCAGTACACTATTATACCCATGTACTGTGACCGTCGTTGATAATTAATATAGGTTATTCTATGAAGAGGAAAATTTTAACTTTGTTTCATGTCTGTTATTAGGATTATGCGGCTGCTGAGAGTTGTAATCAAAATTTGCAAATACATGTGACAAGAGCTCCAGAAGCCCAAATTGATGAGTCGGCCTGGGTGCCCAAGGTTGCGGGTTCGATCCCGGCCCAGGTCGATGGCATTTATATGTGCATTAATGTGACAGGCCCATGTCAGTAGATTCACTGGCATGTAAAAGAACTCCTGCCGGACAAAATTCCGGCACACCGGCGACGGTCACCGGCCTAAGTTGCAGCACATCCCCGACGTTAAGTAACCATATATCAACCAACTTAAATTGACGGAAATTATAATGTTATTTTTTATGTCATCTGCAAGACCGTATAAAGATGGGTGGGTCATGGTTCGAATGATTTTTTTACAGATTTTTCCCATCCTGTAATTTTCCCACACCATCTGTATGTGAAGTAAGACTGCAGTTGATTGTACTGACTTCTACCTCTCTTCATTTCCCTTGTCACGGATTATTGTTTGTGTTAGTAAAGTTTATTACTCTGAAAAATTTCTTCACATTACCATTATCTTTGCAGGTACCAAACAAATTTGGCATATTTGTGAAACACCTTTCTTATTGTATGACGCACTTTTCTTATTGTAATAAGTGTTGACGCAATATAAGTTATTGAACTTTATATGAATTATTTAGTATGTTGAAATGTTAATATTTCATACGAAAGATTTGCTTTCACTCTATTATATAGCAGAAAATTTTTCATCTTCACTCTATCGATTTTTTTTTGCAATAAAACATTCACAAAACTTATGTTAAAACATCTGCAGCTGCTTTACTATGCAGGAATGATAAGTAGAACCGAGAGAGCATCTTCGTTCAACAGTTTGAATGGCACTGTAAATCTCTTTCTCACCGCAAAACCCACAACAGTCATGTCCTGGTTCTGAACTCAGATTCACTTGAGGAGAGATTAATGGCAAACACTAACCATCCACAGCGAGAGGAGACAGAGTGTAAAACATTCATTTCAATGCTAAGATGATATGTACTTTCATTTTATAATGATATGCATGCTGGTTAAAAATAGATTTATTAAGTGCTTGATGTTGAAGAAGAAAGTTAGCTTGACCCTATATTTACAGTTTTATAAACATCGAGGTGTCATAATATACAGTAGCTAGAAGCACTGTTCAATCTAATGTATAAACTAAACAAATTGTGCAAAAAAGTTACACAAACGTTTACACATGTTATACGCGTTAAGATTTGTACGATTAAGCTTTTGGGGTCGAAATTACACTTTACACATGAAACATTTTTAAAAATCATATCTAAATGATCATTTGCTTGAAGAAAAGTTGTCCTTTGTTAGTAAGCAAGCAATAAAAAACAGTGAATTAATTTAACTTACTCGTAGCTTTAAATATTCAGCTATTAAGACAACATGTAGAGTAAGACAAAGGATTCATACAGCATCCCAAAACTATTTTTACTGTCTCTACCTTTTCGGGATTTAATTGTAGAAAGAGTTTCTTTACAATATATTATATATACACCGAACGATTAGAAACAGGCGTTCATTTGTAGTTCTACTAGGTAGGTGGACCCGTCACAGAATCCCGGGCTTCTAGATTAAATGTTAATGTATGAAAAATTGGAGGCGTATGCTGATTTACGTTCGTTTGCCCTAGGTAATTCTTAATCCTAATGTTCTACCATCAATCAGTTTTTGTTCTTAATTTTACTAACTTTAAGTTATTCTTAACACCACTGCTTCTCTCTCTTTCAACGTCCTTCTCGACTCTTTGATCATGGATGATATATTTCCGCGATGCTTTTCTTACCCAGTTTGCTATGGCAACCAAGCAAGGCCATCTTCGATTAATTTCACAATTGAATATGGTCTACACGGAAACACTAGCTCAAATATTATATGAAATACTTTTGGCGTCTTTGTCTAGGTACCAGTCTAAAAGGTAAAGGAAATATCCTATTCGACCCTGAAATTCTATGTTTTCATATTTGAGCAAACGAATCGTATCAAAACGAAATTCTATATGAAGCAGGTTGACGAACATGTTTTATTCCTTTTAAAACTTAACAACACGCAAAGAAAATAGATTTAAAAAATTCTCTCCAGAACATCAGAACAGAATGTGTTTAAATTTTGTACACGAACTTCTTCCATTATGTACGTACTTCAGTTTTTATTTAAAGTATTTTTTGTTCATAAAAAACTGAAAGTCACTTATAAGATAGCCATATCGACAAAAATATCCAGTAGACTAATGTCGCTTCATGGCGATCTTTGATATTTACCAGAATATGAAATGAAAAAATAAAATAAAAATAAAAAAATCGATGTTTAGCGTAGATATTAGACTTTTGCATTGGTAATGTTATTAAACTGAAAGCATTAAAATGTAGAGTTTGAAATTTCAAATAAACTTTATTTGTTTTAGCAAAATATTAAAAACCAGCAGCGTTAGTGACCAGCCTACCACGTGTTATAGTGGTCCAAGTTTCTGATTGCTAATCGTGAGCTTCCGGCTTAGCTATGGAGAATTTTATCCCTGCTGACTAGGTACCCCTAGTGACGGTTGTCTGATTATTATTAACCTTTTCTGAGCTGAATTTATACTTTAATATAAGCAATCATCAAGTGAAATCATCAGTGAGTTTGAAACTGATGAGGAAAATCTCATCGAAATAGCTGATTTCCATACATGGCAATGGTAAACGATAAAAATCCTTATAGGCATTACTCCATCAATCGTATAGTTTTGCTCTTATACAATTTTTTGAGGCAACGAATTTATACATCAGAAGCAGTGAAAAGGTTAAGTATTTAGGTTTAAAGACCCCAATGAATATGGCATAGACTATTATCCGTAGGTGCTTTTCCATCTAAGATCATTTCTGGCACAAATCCGCCTAATGAGACTAACGTCCGCCAATTCAAATTGGAATACCACATACCCTAGCAGAATAGATTTTTTTTTTGTTTTTGAGTGGGGGCGTTGGCTAAGAAGAAATGAAAGATTCGTCAGTTAGTTAAGTGAGAGCGGATCATTAAGCGAGCACATTTCCTGATAGCTAAGTCAATGCAACTTAACACCATCTGATATTAATAGCAAAAATGCTCATAAATGCATTTGCTGACCCCAGAGTCTGCTCCTCTTTCTTAGAAACAATCCATTCTAATGCGAAGCTGATATGCATCTTAAGACATCGCTCCGGATGTGATACACGTGCAGGCACTACAATAATAAAAGTACTTACCTCAAACATCTAACTTGCTTACGGCTACTTTTATTACAAAACCTGTTCTCAAAGCATTTTCATTTCAAGATGTTCCTACTTCAACATGTTAATGGATATAATATATTAGCGTCTACTGCCGTCCACACTACTAAAATTGAAAGTGCGAGCAATGGATATCCTTTTCCATACACTGAATATTTTCTTATGAAAGATTATAATGCTCTATGTGTGTAGGAATCATTTAGGGAATATTTACACACCAATGTGCTTATTTTACTTTCTCTAACTATATTAACTATTTCTCTAAAGACTACTGATAGAGGATATCTTTTTTATTACATTTTGAAGTTCATTGCCGAGTTTTAGCATTAATATACGTTTTGAGGTCCCATGTGTTCAAGTGAGGTCTATCGTTTGTGTAGGTCTGCCTGTGAACAGCTTAGCCCGAAAATGACAAATATTATCAAAAACAAAATTTGATAGCAGAGTGGAGCATCTTCTGGCAATGTGTCATGAATATTGTTAACTGCTTTACCCTTCGCGAGGAAAATTTCAAACTTCGTGATTTTCTCAAAACACTGCTTTGCTATTTTCTTTGTAATTTGTACACTTGTAAAATGTTTCGTTTAAACTTTTTTTTAAAGAAGTTCTATGAAGGGTAGTAAAGATGAGTTAAACATCTGTTTCGCAAACTTAAGCTCAAAGCTATGACAGCTAGCTGGATTGTATTCCAGCAGTAAAGCGAGAAAATCGCAAGCGACATGTTTACGTCAGGGGAGTCAGACGATGTCCACTGTTATGGCGTAGAGAATGGGTTCTCTCACCACACGCAGCGAGCCCGGGTTTGATTCTAATGAGGAGAAGTTTCCTAGGTGGTTGTCAAGAAAAATTATTATTATTATTATTATTATTATTATTATTATTATTATTATTATTATTATTATGATTATTTACAGGCATCAAGATCTGTAGTCAGCAATGATAGCAATTGGTGGTGAAAAGATTTAGTCAGTCGAATTAAGAGTTTAAACGAGCATGAGCTACGGTATGTTGAGAAAGCCCGTAAAATATGGGAATGAAATGAAATGCATTAAGCATATAGTACACCGGTTTAGAGAGAGCTCAGATACGATATAACCGGTCGTTCGCAAAATTGAAGGAAATTCTTTACACCATGGCGCCAGTGTGTCTTGGTTTCTCCGGTTTTACACACCCCGCCACTCTACTTCCGTGCTCCATTTCCATAATAGAGTCCAACAACTCGGTCAACCCCGGAAGAGAGACAGAACAAACAACATTCCGTGTATCCATATGGAAAAAGGTATTTCTTTGTAAACATGTTTATTCGTGTACCACGATCAGTATTAATAAATTCATACACATTCTGTTGTACACTGGGATAATTATTAATTCCTTCCAGATAGCCTATTGATTAATTCCATCTCGACATTTCATCTTATGAAATACTTTTTTTAAATTACACCAAGAATTAACAATGTAATGCTTATTTCCTTACTGAATGGCAATAGACAATTCCTAAGCAAGCTAAAGGAATATTATGTGGAATATTTTATGGAACCCGAAGGTTCATTGACTCGCTTACTTTGAATTGCCCGCCATTCAACCCTATTCTGTGCTCCATCCAAACATCCCTCGCAAATCCTACTTCCCTTAAATATATTATAATATTGTCCTCCAACCTACGTCCAACTCTACCAAGTGGTCTCTTCCCTTCAGATCACCAGTCAGTATTTTTAAGATAAGCCTTTCCTTCCCATGAGCGCAACATGTCCAGCCCATTTCACCCTCCGTGATTTAATTACTCTTATTATGTTTGGCGAAGAGTACATATTATGAAGCTCAAAGTTACATTTTATTTAAGTGTGCAAAATTTCAAGATCCAAGGACAAGTAAGTACGAAAACTACTCTCAGCTCTTCGATCATCCCTTATTAACACAGAGTTCATCCCGCAATATCAATTTCTAAAGGTACAGTCGTATTGTCGCAAACATTGAATATTGGTTATTTTAATTTACCCTTCATGCCAAATATATCAATTTATCATAACGAAAATTTGGTAAAGTTCCACATACTTAAATAAATATAAATGATACAAAAACACTTATTCTCCCAGAGAGGGCAGAGGGACAATAAAATACGTTCTTCAGTTTCTTGGCTCTACCAACATAGATTTTCAATTAGTTTGTATATCGGCACTCCTATATGTCAAACCAAGTGAACAAAGCACATGACTATACAAGAAGTGAGTAGTAAAGAGACTAGATTTTGAAAAGATCTCTCAAGTCTAAAGCGTACGGATAGAAAGAGCAATACGAAGAAAGAATAAGATTTAGGTACAGGGAACATTTTAATCTATGGGGAAATTGTGTTTAAATGCGACAGTCCCATGTCTGTCAGAACACAATATCCGTTAATAAGTTGAAGCTAAAGTAGTTCAAACTCGCTAAAAAAAAGTGTGGAATTTTTAAATATAAAATCCAAGCACCTCGTCCTTCGAATGTGAGTGGAGAATGTTGAGAGCGTGAGGAGACGAAATAAATAAGAAAATAAAAGGAAAGAGATAATTACACTCCGGGTATAAATGGTCAGACCGAAGGTTTGATTAGATTAGGTGCAAAAATGAAATTGCGAATTTTAAATGTTTACGTCTTCAAGAATAATAAGTCAATAATTGTGCGCGGTTGCTTTTAAATTTGACGTTAGTGACAAAGAGATAAGACAGTAGTGGTGAAGTATACAGAGTGTTAATGAACAACACTGAAATATTTGACTGTATATAGGCAAAGGCAAGCAACTTTTATTGGTAGATTCTTGCTCTATGACGTAAAATGTGTACTACGCTACAGGGCACTAAAGTCATTACAATTGGTGCTCATAAGTCAATAATGAAGCGAAATGGAGTTAAAATTTTCATTAAATTGACTTCATATCTTCTTAGTGATAAAAAAAAACTGTTCTTAATCATTCATCTACTGGTATAGGCCTATCATAAATTAGAGTTTTCATAATCTGCAAAATTTACGGACTAATCACATGACTGGCCGCCACTGCATTAGTTTTTATTTAGTAGTCAGTGGCGGCCATGCCCTAGGATATTTTAAGCTGTAACAGGAAAAATAGAATCTATAGAGCAAAAATCTCCTAACAAAAGTTGCTTGTCTCTCTCCCCTCTATACACAGGTAAAATATTTTGGCGTTGTTCATTAACACCCTGTATATACTTTTAATATATAACGTTTTACTGATACTTTAAACTTTGAATGTTATTTCTATATTACTTCATTCAATCTATTACTTAAAATGAAAATTATGTTTCCTGTACTTTCAGGCAGAAGAAAATAAGTGTCATGTCTCTCTAGGTTATTAGTATATGTACAGAATTATCGGCTTGTTGATTATAATTTAATTGAAAATGCCTTGAAGATAATATTATAAAAATGTATTAAATATTTACTCTTACCGATACAACTGCAATTTACAAGGATATTTAACAGCAGGCGGTCTTCTTAACTATCTATAAACGTAACTAGTTTGAGATTACTATAATCTTATTGCCAATGTGTGTACACCCAAATAGCCTGTGAATATAAATCGCCTACTCTCGCAACTGGAAAAGACATTAATATACCCAGGCCTACTGAGTGCGAGGCCGACTAGTGATGATTTCTGCAGCCTCGCGTACAGGTTAATTAGACACCAAAACACGGCATGGGGCTTGGGGCTTAAGTCATGGCAACTATTTTTTTCTTTTGAAAGTGTGGAATCATTTTAAATTGTTGAAATGTACAAATGAAAGGGTATGGAATGTATGTATACTGCAGATTATGGGTACTAGATGTAGGATAGTGAAGGGAACAGACACTTTACGCGACTGTATCGTGCCAGTCTCATGTATTGCGGTGGTTAGAAGCATGAAAGTACACATACCCACTTAAAGTTCCCTTAAAGTTCAGTACGGATGGGGATCATTCTATTAGCTCCTTGTGATATTCTCTGGCATTTCTCCCTCGGATAGTGACTATTTTGACATACGAATGCTGTTCACATCTTATCTACACGACGGTTGACTCACAACTAAATTACCATCGCCTATATTCGTATAACCGTACATCACAATGCTATCAAATGATATGTCCATCTACTAGAGGTGCCACATTTTCCCGTGACATACAACTTCTCGTGGTACCTTCGCCTTACTTTGAGGGGAAAATATTTGCCTTGTCTTATGCTCCATCCCTCATAGTTTGCTTTATGTACTCCAAAAACTTCGGAGAGAACCCTGGACTAATGAGTACATCATAATAAAATAGACGTCTTATCTAATATAAAGACGTCTTGGGATTATTTATGTATACGGACAGAATATTTAAGGAAAGTAGTTGTCAGTTACAGTTGTGCTGTATAGGGGATGCATGCCCAATATTCCTACGTAGCCTATCCTCCTACTCCGCGCATTCGCACAGAGCCGTAATTCACTTATTTCTCGTTCACCAGGCCAGATTGCCTTATAAAGTGACGACAAAAGACATTCTGTTGGAGAACACTATCATAAATGATCATCCGATGAAGCCAGGAGCAGAAATCGAATGGGTGACCGCTTGTACTCCCCATTAAGTGGTCTAACTAAAGTCCATGCCGGTGTTTGCCATGCCCGGGTACTATAATAAATGCCTTCAGTACTCTTCAGCTCACAATATTCGGGGGTTTTCTATCCTCTAGCAGATCGGATAACGATCATAATTCACTCCACCAACGTATTGAAGTAAATAGACTGTAAGTGTATATTCTAGGGTATAATAAAGAGATAAAACTGTCAAGTAGCTAGACCTAATGTTCTCAGGTTCATTTCCGGTTGAGGGCACCGGTTTTTGTGAATGTAAAAATCCGGCGCAGGCTTTCTTACGGAAGTCAAGTCATTGGTCTTGTGTTTTAAGAAATTTGTATCATCTAGATGGGTCTGGGCCGAAATTATCTTATTTTGTCCTTTCCTAAGCAAGTTCAACCATTTACCACTACACACACTGGATGGTAAGGATTAGTGCAGAATGAGTAAGGTTATGGAGGCCTCATTGGAAGCCTATTGGGAAGCACATTAGCTGTAAGTCTTCTAGTAATGCATTTAATGTTAACGAACTTGCACCTACTGCATTACTTCTAGCTGGTTGTAGTTCTTCACATCATAGCAGTACTAGTTTCACCTACGCGCTGATATTTAATTATCTGCAGTACGCTTGTCCTTGTGTTCATATTAACAGCGATAATGTCTTGTATAAGAGCAGACACTTTACACTTACAGGTTTACAACACACCCCAGCGTTGAAATTGCCAAGGCTAATGCATTTATTTGCTTTAGTTCTTGAAGCTTTACTTTTCACGCTAGTCACAGTTGTAATCACATTAATTAACACAAGTTTCTACACGTGTAATTAATATGTTCTTGACCTAAAAAGTCTTATTAAGTTACCAGCGGGATTTTACCTCATAATGCTAATAGATGTAATCTTATTTTTAAAATGGATGGTACTTAGTTGTAGGGAATTTATACGAATACGAATACGAATGTATGAGTCATTGCAGCCATTTTTTCTGTTGTAAATGTGGGACTATTTTGAATATCTGAAGTATACCAATGAAAGGGAAGATTCTAGAATATACTTACAATGCAGATTGTGGATATTACATTAAGAAATGGAAAGAGAGAAGGCACCCATCATGGTATCGTGCCTCTCTAATGTATAGGGGTAGTTGAAAGCATGAAAGCACACATTCACATACCAAGATCAAACTCGCGACCATCAGTCATATAGCTCAGTTCGCTCAGAATTATAAGTGGTTAATTTTAAATGTTCGAATGAATTTAATTGTTGTTACTATTATTATTATTATTATTATTATTATTATTGTCCACCGCTATGGCGTAAGGGATGCGTTCGCTCCTCTCACGCAGCGGGCCCGGGTTCAAATCCTGGTAGGAAAAATTTACCTAGATGGGGGTTTTCCGGGGTTTTTCCTCACCTGTAAGACAAATGTCGGGTAACTTTAGGCCCTTGTAATCCCGGATATCATCTGGCCGTCCTTATCATCTTCATCCCATCCTCGTCTTGTTTGGAGTGAGTGTGTGTGTGTGTGTGTGTGAATGGCGTGTCTCGTCCTATCTGTGTTCGTGTTGTCTCGGAGGTGGTCCCTGCATTGGGCTGATCACTCATCCGGGAGGCCCTCCATGTCCTTGTATTGTCAAAAATTATCCATAGATAATTATCTATAATCCCTCTCCCGACAGGACGCGGCCCGGGCCGCTTGGGATGCTTCAGTGTCCCTAAATGGGAGAGGTGAAACTAAGGTAAAGATAGATAGATTATTATTGTTATCATCATCGTCATCATTATCATCTTGAACACCAGTCCATAATTACTAAAAGTGTATGAGTTAATTATTCTGAGTATTTAACTTACCATTTAAGGCCATTTAACCATCAAGTAAACAAACATTAATGCAATTAAAAACATGATTATAAAATCGTACACACACTTAAGCAAATACTACAGTAAACAAATAAATCTTACGCTCAAAAATTGTTTACCTCGTGTTTCAAGGTTATACCTAGTTGTGCATAATTCATGAATTCATTTCAAACCCCCTTAACCACAGCCTTCTACACATTTTACCCTATGAGGTATTATAGGTTATAGGTTATTGTATAACACAAGAATTTTCTCTTGATAGGACTACAACAAACACTTAGGCCAATTAATGCTGATCATTCGAATTCGAATTTCAGTATCGGACACGATATGGTACTTTCTGTCCCTAGAGCAGACATTCTATTAAAAAAAAAACAAACAAACAAACTATATACACTATATCCTGTTTGGTGGAATTAAACTTCTTGTTCAGACTAACAATAAGTAGTGACCATGAAAAACTCGACGTGAAATTGACGCGTGCATTTAAAACAGAGCAATTTTAATAGTCTATGGAAACAAAAACAATGGCTAATATTTCAGACTGTATAAAGTGATTACGCTTATATGATGTGGTTAATTTCGTGTGAGGTAATTAATTTCGTGTAGATATAATGCACTGTATGTTCTGACATCCTTAAATTGATAGTTATTAATTTGTAATATACTAGCACTTCATCATAATCCTATTAGCATATATTAGTGGGTAGTGTGAAATGAGAAAATGCTGTAGGAAATGTTTTCCTAATATATTAGCGAGATTAAGTAATTATTATAGTTCATTGGCAGCGACCTGATTTCGTTTGAAATATGATAACTTGACAATATTAATAATTAACATGTTTCCTAGTATTAAATAAATCACTGGCTAACTACTCTACTTGTAATATGCGTTACAGAGCTAACCCTCTACTTTGTTCTTTTATAATTTCTTCAGACTGTAAGATCATATAAATAAATAATAACTTAAGAGGATCTTGAACATATTATTATTATTATTATCAGCAGCATCATCGATATTATTATAAAATTAGTGGTATTACTATTTCAATATCTATTTAATAATATTAATGAACATTCCAGGTAGAAAACCCAATTACATGTCCATGAAAAAAATACCTTCTTACATAGAAAATAATAAAAACGAAAGGTACAAAAGATAAGAATACACAAAAGAGACATTATTGCAATTTAATAAAAAGACAAATAAATTCCTAGCCACTTCTGGGTTCCAGCAGTTGCCAGGTTGCTTCTCCAAACACAGTACGTAATACCTTTGTGAATATTATTCTATTATCATTGATATTAGCAGGTTTATTAGTGTTAGTGGTATTATTTCCAGTAGTTGCATTTTCCCGGTGGGGTAGAGAAATTAATGTAAGCTGCATTTCTACATGGGGCAAATTTTGATGATTGGGTATAATGGAGGTCCATCACTGTGGCGAAAGGATGCGTTCGCTCCCTGCACGCAGCGGACCCGGGTACGATCCCTAGTCGTTACAAGTTGCCTATGAGGGGTTTTCCATAATCTCTGAAACGAGTGCCAGGTAACTGTAGGCTCTTATGGTCCCGGACAACATCTGGCCGTCATTATCAGTCATCCTACACGCGCCTTGTTCGGCATGAGTGCGTGTGAGACTGGTACGTTTCGTCCTGTGTCTTCTTGTTTTTCTCGGAGGTGGCCCCGGCATTGGGCTGATCACTCCAGCGAGGAGACCCTGCATATCCTGTAAGGCCCGGGCGTTTTGCGCCGCATAAACGTCTCTACAACGGGAGAGATTAAACTAAGAGAAAGATAGAAAAATTATGTTGGAGCAGTTAAGAAATAAGAGAGAAAATATGTAACCGGAGAATGCTGCCGCAATTACCTGTTTTTTTACTGGAAATACTTTAGGCCTAATTGCCAAAATATCAAACCCGAGTTGTTATATAGAAGACAAGTATGATTTGGGGGGAAATCTACCTCATCATTTTTCGTAAAGTAGGTTACTCTTTTGGCCGCTGGCGTGGTCTTGTGGTTAGCGTCGCTGTCGGCCCGGGTTCGATCCCCGGTACCTCCTCGGATTTTTCTTAGTTAGGGAGGTCTGGTAAGGGTGCACTCAGTCTCGTGATTCAAATTGAGGAGCTACTTCATAGAAAAGTAGCGGCTCCGGTCATGGAAACCACCATTAACGGTCGTGGGTGTCGGCATGCTGACCACATGCCTCCCAATCCTGCCGTCTGCCTATGGTAGATGACGCAGCGGTCGGGTGGTAGGCCTTATTCCTTGAGGGATGTAGCGCCACGGAGTTTAGTCTTTTAGGTTACTCTTTTTCTCTCACCTTTTTTCCCCTATAGTCCTCAATATTCAAAAGAAGGCAACGGGAGACCATTGCGGACATCGCTCCCCTGATGTGGGTTGAACATATCTACCTCGCTACAGTAATAGTTGTGGTGTCCTCGATCCGCAAATAGATATTGTTTTACAAGGATATTAAAATCCGATGCAATGTTAACTGTCAATAATGTAGACTTCATATTGTATGATAAGTGTTATTGCATAATATTCTTTCGTACATTATTGACTAGGTTTTATGTAGCGGTGTCTTAACAGCCCATATAACACACAATTAATATCATGAGTCATTGGCTCTCTTGTAGCTAAGAGTCCTTGTCTATTCGTGTCACCAGAACGGAGTCATTTTACTATTCGATAAATCTGTTCAAGAGACATTATGGCTATGATGAATAAGCTACTGCGAAGGCATTATGATTTGACAATATGATGCTTAAACAAATCTTTATCATTATAAATCTTTAAATTTTGGTAATTTTAATTTACTCATAAATTCCATGTCAGTACTTTCTAGTGACATCACTAATTATCATTCAACAATGCTACATTATTAAAAAAAAATCCTCTCGAAATGGTTGGTTTTATGCAAGTTTTTATGGTTAACGACGGGGATGTACTACAGTTTAGGCTTTTGACCGTAGCAGGTGTGCCCGAATTTTGTCCCGCAAGAGTTCTTTTAAATGTCTGTAAATGTATAGACATTGGCCTGTTACATTTAATGCACACATAAATATCACCGACCTGAACTGGGGTCGAACCCGCAACCTTAGGCACAAAAAGCCAGCGCGATACTGACTGACACCCGGGCCGACCCTTTCAAAGTTCTAGTAGTCCATAGTAAATAGTTTAAATTACTGCATAATATTTCACATCTTAATGTATTCTGATCATTTTACAGAGTAAGTTAGTATTTTTCAAAATAAATGCCGTAACTATAGGGACATCTTTACGAGCTTTTTTTCGAAGGATTGCAATGAAACTTACTAAATTTAAAACATACACAATCGGGCATAACAACATTAGGAATTCTTTCTTCAGCATTATCATTAACAATGGCATTCTACCTCAGTAACTTTATGCTTTATTAGGGAGTGTATTTTGCGATCGATAACCTTTCCATTCTGCACAATGCGTGAAAAAAAAATATATCACTGGGAAAAATCTAATGGTTGTGGGAAACGCCTTATCTGAAAATTTCAGTCTGGTAATATGGTCAAAGTTGGACGCGAATCCATGATCCACGGTTGTGACGATTGGAAGATGTGCTTGGTATCACCTCTTCGCTTTACTGCCAGAAGGTCATATGTCGAGTATCCGTTGAAAACTAATTTATGTGCTCATTCATTTCAAACATACCTATGTAAAATATATTGGACCAATAGTTGTATGTTGACAACCTCTCTCACTTGATATAGATGTGTATTCCATATGGTTGTAGCCTATTTTATTTTTTCCAATAGTTCCAGAACCAGAAGGTTGTTTGTTGCGTATTCAACTTTCTGGCAGAAATGCACATACGATCTTATGGCAGTAAAGCAACGACCTAGTCATGGGGCTGACCCGAGTTCTGGAACGGGTAATATTTAACGGGGCAATCTTCCTATGAAAGAACACATAGGAATATATGTACGTTAGCCTATCTGAAAATTAATGAAAAAATTGTAGTAGATTGTGTACCTAGGCCTAGCTCTATTTTCCATGTATTACTTATTCAGTTACTTATAGATGCCCCAGATTTTCGGGCATTCATGCAGGGATAGTCAAGAGCACGAACGCCATTTATAAATAATATTCCATGAATAAAGTGCAAGTTAAAATAAATCAACAAAATAACTACCGGTATTGTACGGTTTTTATAGCTTAACATTCACTTTGTTGGTGTAGGTGGAAGTCAAAGGTCATCTCTTGACCTTCATCTATGTGTGTGTGTGGATCGTGAATAATTACGGATTTTTGTACGTAAGATGCCGACGTGTTTTGGCTTGTTAGATCTAGTGTTTATGACATTTTCTCAGAATAATCGTGCAGTGTGATGATCGCGAATATTACCACATTACAAGAAACTGCCACAGCAAGAAATAGAGTATAGTTATAGTAATAATTAATTTTTAACACTCGCACAAAAAATAACAAAACAGCATTATTCATGTTTTGTTTTATTTTTCATTTTTATTTACGTTTTATTTGCATTACATTATATCATTCTGTGTGTTTATTTATTATTTTATGTGATTTCATTTTTATATCACTATATTGCATTACTTATGTAGTTATGTCTGTAAAGATGGGTAAGAAATATTTAGAATTAGACTAAGTACGGTCCCGGAGCTGAGTAATTTCCACATCAGCGTACCAAGCTGAAAACAAGTATTTCGATTTTTGCGCGGGAAAAATTAAATTCCTTTATAAAAAGTACTGCAAATCTCTTCAGAGAGATATACTTGAAAATTTTGCAACTTATATTTCCGACAGGAGTTTTTATTTTCTAATGAATGATTGATTGAATAAATATTTTCAGAAATATTTTCTGCTCTGTAGGTTTTAATGATTAGAATAAATTGCACTTATGTAATGCTAATAGTTTGATAATATAATATAATTTATACCTCGTTTTATAAGTCTTATATATTACTTTAAGACTGGAATGGACAAATTCTGCAATTTGTTTAGGGTTACTAGACGTCCGGATTTCGCCGGACATGTTTTGCTTCTTATGTTTTTGTTTGGCGTCCAGCCAGGCATTGTAGAAAATTAAATATTGTCGTGCTTTTTAATGCTACAAATTTAATACAATGATAACACAAATTTTGGTGCGAAATATTTTTTAACAGATCTTGAATCCTCGTAGGTCCGCTTATGACTAAAGAACATAATTCGGAAACTATGATTATACTGGTATACGTGTTCTAGTAGGCGGTGCTTCAATCACAATGTACGGAAGCATTTTTCATTAATCGATTAGTGTACATCCGGAACTTCTGTTTTCTCAGACTCATGTGGTAAACTTTTTCCAAGGTACCGACATGTGTTTGAGTTATCGTATCTTAATGTTGTCCAGTCTTTAGTTCCTTTAAGATGTTGAAGGTTGATCGAAGTACTAAATGGAAGTTTAAATTTTCTGGTAATTTTGAAATCGGGTCATCATAGGAGTAGGCATACCAATAACCGAAAAATAATATTCACGTTCGACATAGTACATTTATGTTACTTAATATTATTTATAATAATCTAATTTCAATGCTACTGTACACAACGTTTAACTTTATTAAATTTTTATGCATTTTAAAAATGAGTGTCATGTCCGGCTTTTGTGTGGAAAATTGTGCCTTTTTAGAGAAATGTCCCCTATTCTTATTTTTACATAGAGTAACCCTAGATTTGTGCAAATATTATTAAATAAAATGATGTAAGGAATCCCAGATGTGAGAAAATTGTTATCAATTTTCTGTAAATTAAGTCATATGAGTACAACTTTTTAATTAATTCACTTCTTGCACCCCGTGTGAAGAATGAGGTCTTTATTAGTTAATAAATGGTAATAAACCTAATAACTTACGACGGGTCAAAACCAGGAAACAGTGTTTTTAGTTTCATGCAGGTTCGCAATTACCTCGACACGGGGTCCGCCTTAAAACTGTCAGGTGGCGTTGGATCAGTTGCAAACTGTAAAAATATTAACAAGATAGACGGGCAGTCTCTTCCTGTACGCCTTGCGTGGGAATCATGAGGAAGAAGTGTCAAGCTTAGGGTGCTAAACACTCCACCCTCTCGGTACTTTCACTCGCTGCCTAAGGAGCATTAAGATAGCCCCTGTTAACTGTTGTTTTGTTCCTTATCAGCCTTATGTCATCGTATGTTTGTGCCTTGTAGCACTTCAGTTATAATGTTATTACATAAAAACAAAGAGTTATTTGATAGATACATTTTCTCTTGACAGCGAACAATCCTCCTTATATAATTTCTTATCTATCGAAATCCTCTCCTTGGCGAGATGTCAGAATACGAAAAGCAAATAATTATTTATATATAATCTGTACCATTAACTTGGTACAACCTTTTGGTAAAATGGCATGGATATATTTTAAACTAAGAATGTAACATGTGTAGAAAGTTGAATAAACTATTGTCCATTCAATTTTGGGACAGAAGAGGGGATATAAGTTACCATATACGAACAGTTTTACATACAGAACTTAGGGCCAAGTGGTTAAATTTCAGAATTAAGAGTAATGTGGTACAAACATTAAACTCGAGCTTATAAATTGAATGGGCTACGCCGTAGCGTAGTGGTTGAGGCGCTGCGCTACAAACCAGAAGGTCGCGGGTTTGATCCCCGATGAGGTCGTTAGAGTTTTTCAACTAGCCTAATCCTTCTGGTGGCACTATAACCCTGGGGTCGACTCAGCCTCTAACAGAAATGAGTACCAGGAGCAATCCTGGGGGTAAAGGCGGTCGGTGCGTAAGGCTGACCACCTTCATGTGCCGAATTTTTTAACTCTGAGAGCCGCAACCCTCTGAGTCTCCATGGCCTGTATAGGGAACACTTTACTTACTTTTATAAATCGAAGGGGAAGTCAAGTTTTTCTAGAAGTATTCGACTTTACAATTATTGTTAAATTTCAAAATTTTGCGTGAACTAGCCTTGTAAAATGTGGAGAAACCAAACAGTTCCAACACTCTGTCCGGTTCAATACAGCGAGATTTATCGCTCTGACCGTGTGGTTAGATTTATAAATCGGAGGAATTAATTTACTAACTCTGTTCATTGGAATGCAAACTCCATAGTCCACATATATTGTGCCACAGCATTGAACATTTGAGCCCGTAGGCCAGGATTAATAATTTTCTCTGTCGCCAGGATTTTCTGTTCTCAAATAACTTCCCTGATTTTAAATTTTAATCCTTAGCTGATAAAATTATATTTTTTTACAGCGCTTTTCCATAGTGTGTGTAGTATTTCCCTATCTATCATCTGAACATTTCAAGTTTAGCGTCTGTGAGCGGGGTGCATATAGTTTGTACCGTTTCCTGCAAACCTCGTACAGTATTTCATTTTTCAAGTTTTATAGTTCCTTCATCCCTTAAGTCTTCTAAGAAGAGCGTTCAGTCCAACTTTTTATGAAAGAGCCAGGAAGAAGAGAAACGGCTGGTAATGTTGAGCGGGATCCCGTCTAAAGATACAAGTTCCTTTTTATTAAATATTATATTTACTACAAGGGACCATAGTCGTACTTCCCTTAAGGAAGATATTTTCAATTCCTCTGCGGTGGTTATAGGAGAGAATGTTAGGTCTAAGTGCAGACTTTTATGCAACGGTACAAACTACATTTAAAAGCATGGTCCATCTGTGAAGAGTTTATAGTTTTCTCAGAAAATAATCTTAAAAGAGATATAACATTACAATAAGGACCTCCAAGCATGAAAATTTTGAAAATGCGACATCGAATTTTGGGGTCGAACACAAAATTGCCTCTATCTATGGTGCCTACAAGAAGAGCAGAGGAAGTAATGCAAGCAATGTGCAATTACATGTTAAATTAAGATTAAAAAAAACTGGTTATTTCCGCTATTACTTGAATAAATACGATATGCTGCGGTGATGTAAGTATTATTTATACTGCATATGTTATTATTATGCATATTCAACAAGTTTAAGTACAAAGTTACGTACATATTTGGAGATTTTTTAAGATATCAGATTCCACAGGTCTAACTATTACAGTTATACCCTGTTTGATCTGTGAGATTGTAGGTCATGCGTGGACCCTTACTGATAACTTTTACTCTTGTAGACTTCACTTTCAGTTTCGTTGTTCTGTAACCTCGTCTGCTATGTTTCCCAGTATGAAAGTCATTTGCGTAAAAAATTTTAATTCACCACTATTTACTGTTTCTCTTGTTCATTAAGCCTCTGCGTAAGAGAATTGCATGAAATTGCAAAATGTAAATACGAGACCTTGGAAATTCATTGATTATGTTCGAATAAATGTTCTAGGAGTTACGTAAGGCAACATAGGAAATAACGTCATAGAAATAATATAAATAATTCATAGGCTAATGATAATTATTATACTGATAATAGAATATAAGTTATAGGATATAAGTACTTTACTATGTGAATAATATGTTCCTGTAGTGTCCTGAATAATCGGAACATGTTTTCAAGTTGAAGAATTAGAACTTCCCTTATGCTAGGCAGATATGAACTGTAATTTTCAGTTTTGATATTTATCCTGTGAAATAATGCACGGAGTTTTACCCACAGTGAATTTATCTGTGTTTAATATAGCCATAAATATGTTTATATCAGTATTATAAACCACATCTATTAATAAATCTAACGGGAAAAGATACATTTATTATATACCGATATGGCACACCTGATCATCGACGAGCAGTATCAGATTTTTTTTAAGCAAGTGCAATTCTAACTAAATTTATATCTAGAATTCTGGAGGGGTTAGGTACTCAAAATAAAACTTATATTATTAGTCCTTAATGTTTTGAAAGAACCCAAATTTTACAATTTAATTTTAATTTTACCGTAATATTAAGGTTAATAACTTAAAATATTATTTATATATTTTTTCTTCTGTATTTCACTGGTATTCCTCAATAGATGGCAGATGATTTGTTGTCTCAGTAGATTGTTTTACGGTTATAATTTTATTTTTTAAAACGTACCCAAACACGGTTTATCAAGAAACAAAGTTAACTTAACATAAATATATTTTACGTGGCCAAATGTGCTACCAAAAAAGTTTTCATTTCAGTGTGGGTTCAGTTTCCAATGTGCTATTATGCTAATTATTTTCAGAATTTTCCGCTGATGGTTGCATGTAATGAATTTGAATTATTAAAACTCAGGTAATCCTTTATAATAATACTTAAAATGAATATTTTCATTGGTTTTAAGATGTATGTAAAATGCATAGCTAACCAATGTAAATTATAGAATCGAAATTAATCAGTTTAAACCTTTAGCATTTTTATAAGTACCGGTATGTGTTTTCAGAATGGTAGGGCGTTTTGTTTTATTTGATAAAGTCTTATAAATAAATAACTATTTACTTTTGTACCATTACTTAAATTACTGTATTTCATTTTAATTAATGGTACAAAAATAAGTAGGCCTAATTATTTTTTTTGGCAAATATTGCTTCTTAGTTAAACAGAATTACTTTTGAAAAGTCAAATATTGTTTACGGCTTTCTCGAAATATAGGAAATATATAATTTTGTATTGTAGCGTATATACAGTTTACATTATTAATATAAATTTCATTCGCTCACCGTTGTTTTATTGTCATTTATTAGTTTCAGGACCCTTGTGGTCAATTATATTATGTAATGTGATATCTGAAAAGATTATTTAAAAAATTTAATCAATTACACATTTAAAATTCTACGCTCTCATCATTTACAGAACAGAAAATATGTTCTTTACGAAAATGCATTCTGCATAAGCTAAGTATCATTTGAAATGTATTCCTATTTTTAAACAGTAAATTTAATGGCGTTTTACACAAAATGTAAGTGTATTGTTATTAGTCATTCTAAAAAACACATGGAAATTAATTTCCCTTTTTATACCATAAACACTTGCAATAAAAACATCATTACGAACAATACTTCTAGCAGTATACTACTGGTACTTAGGCTCAATCCAAAAAACGCATATTGGTGAAAACATTTGGTAATTCGACTATATAGGTCTGTAAGACACAATCCTGCCATAGAGCTACATGTACGACTAAGACAGACATAATAAAACAATAAAGTACCATGCTTGCAACGGTAACAGAACTTTCACTACTATAATGACATAAGTACATACATACCTTCTTCCCAATTAATAGCAGATTGAAGTAGATACGTAATTCTTAACACTCCGTTGTATCAGCATAATAGGCGAACACATTTTTTTATTCTCAATACACTCATGTTCGTTTCTTGTTCTTGCAGAATACGTACGTCTCTTAACGGTTCGTGGCACGTGAATCTATGTAATGTGTCTTTTTTACCTCCGTCCACTGTCACTCTCTATAGGAACTTTTCCTTTCTTCACTGTTACACAATACTCTGCTTTTTTTAA
Organism: Ectobius pallidus; assembly: GCA_964059195.1. Taxonomy (NCBI): domain Eukaryota; kingdom Metazoa; phylum Arthropoda; class Insecta; order Blattodea; family Ectobiidae; genus Ectobius; species Ectobius pallidus. Next base: position 94,457,538 of record CAXKWD010000010.1, on the reverse strand, counting down.
ACAATCAACGGGTATTGTCAACTGCACAAATTGAAAAACAAATCCACTTGTAAATTCACTACAACGCGGCTACAATTAATTTAACGCAACATTTATCACAAATCTTCGTTGCTCATTTGTTTAATAAATAGATTTGCTTAGTTACTGATCGGTGAAAACATTAAATTTACATGGATTAGTATTTTATTTTATTTATAAATAAGTTTTTCTGATAACTGGCTAAATTGAATTTGAAAACTTATATTCTAAGACATTTTGAAAATTGTATTTAATTTTACTGCTTATATTGTATTACCTGTCCTCATACTTTAATACTTATTATTTATGGGTTACAAATTTATTTCAATTTTTAAATACATAAATTCATAGATTTCCTTCTATTTTTGCCTAATTTATTTCAATTTCAATGTTAAATTCAAAAACTTTTTTATAATTATCATGTATTGGGCACTAATTCAATTCAAGTTGAAAGTTATATATTCACAGAATTCCTTCTGTTTGTAGCTAATTTATTTTAAACTTCAAAGTTATGAATTCAGAGTTATCTTAAAAATGCTATTGGAAATTATAGATTTAATTAATATTATGTTTTACTCATATTTACTTAAGACTTTTTAATGTCAACTGTGGTTGAACTTACCGGTTGACACCTTTTCTTCTTCGGTTACAAGTCCGTTCCTTATTGAATATTCTTGACACACTGGACTCTCTCCTTCAACCTTGTGCGAAGTGGTTAAGTAAACTCTTTTTAAAGTCAATATGTTTGTATGTTCATGTGCCAAATTTATAATGAAGTAGACACATGTACGCTTGAGTAATTCGCAAGGCACAAAGTAAACAAAACAGTCTGTAGGAAGACGAATTAATTTTTAATCACGTATAGTTTGATATTAAACAACATTCATGACAAACAGATGATTAAAATGCACGCAAAACTTAATTAAATTTAATTCACCATCTTTTAAAACCGCGAGATATATCACTTAATAATTATTAAAATTTCCCTAGTTAGTAGAAAATATTGTGTTTAGTTTATTTCCTTAAGTGACTGGGAAATAGAATTAAAGAGACGACACTCGCATTTCCTCCAGTAAGCATGAAGGTACGGACGGTTCGTGCCGCTTCGCTCCGCGTGCGCAACTGAAAAACACTTTCTCTGTTATACAACAATATCTTTTCCTTTCTTTTTACCTTGTCCATACACACGCTGGCCAACCTCCTCACTGGGCCACGGTTCTGTACACACTGACTGCCAACTCGGCCATAACTGCCGTCTAATACAGACCCACAGTGGGTAGTAATACCTCCCCGTCCGCGTCCGTCTGTCTCTCCGACTGTCGCTTGCCTCTCGAGGTCTAGGCTAGTAAGTAACAAGTAGTGGAGGAAGACCTTGAAAACGTAAGCGATATATAAGCTTTAATTGTTGTAATGACGATCCCAGAAGCAATGCCCCGTCAGCCGTGATTTAAGGATGTGATCTCTTACGTATGCCTGTACCAGGAAAGTAATTTTATTTTAAGGAGAATCTGTGGAAATTGGCCCTGGTAATATACAGGTGGTCCTTTGCTAAATCCTAGTCTCTTCTTAACTTATGGCTCAGTTTTTTATCTTTGATTTGATAACGAACCCAGAAGCAATTTAAGATTTAAGTCGTGATTTAAGGATGTGATTATTTTATGTAGGCCTATGTCTGTTCCAGGAAGGTAATTTTATTCTATGGAGGATCTATTGAAATTCGTCTGGTAACATGCAGGTGATCCTTTACTAAATCATGGTCCTTTTAACTTATGGCCCAACTCTATTTCCCTGTAATTTGATAACTATGATATATTACGGAATTAGCTTAAGGAAGTTAATAATCCTTAAAACTAGCCTTTATTATTTCGAAATTCTTAGTAAACCCAACATTTAATACGTTGTTGCAGCACGCACTTTTAATTTATGTTCTTCCTTGTGTAATAATTCTTGAATATTCCATTAATTTTCTTAAGGAAATAGGAATAAGGAAATATGTCTACAATATAACTTATATCAAGAAATAATTATTATGAATTCTTACCAGACGTTTAATTCTCAGCTTTTTGCTTAAAAAAAACTTAAAAGTGAAACATTTAGTTTTCCTAATCGTTTCCTCTGCATAACTTATTATTAAGTGCCAGTATGGTACTTTATGAGATTGTGTGTGGGGACGAAAAATGTCTGTCCGTCTGTCTGTCTGTCCGTCCGTCCGTCCGTCCGTGTGTCTGTACGCGCGATAACTCAAATACGCTTTGTCGAATTTTAATGAAACTTGGTATACACGTTTATAATGTCCATGGGAAGAACCCTATTGATATTGAACCAAATCGGTTCACCGGTACCGGTGTAATGCCCAATTTAGTGCCTATTTTAATAGATTATGGCGCCTTTCTAATAGAAAGGCGCCATAACTCAAATACGCTGTATCGGATTTCCATGAAACTTGGTATACTCATTTATGACGTTCATGAGAAGTGCCCTATTGAATTTGAACCTAATCTGTTGACCGGTACCGGAGTAAACCCCAATTTAATGTCTACTTTAAAGGCGCAATAACTCAAATACGCTTTATCGTATATTTATGAAACTTCGTATACGCATTTATAATGTCCATGGGAAGACGTCTATTTATAATAGATAAAATCGGTTGACCTGTTTCGGAGTAATGCTCAATTTAGTGCCTATTTTATGGTAATATACGTATTCGAAAGAATTTATAAAAAAAAATGAAAATCAATTATCTTGACAACACTGCCTATTGTTTTACTGTTATCTTATAAGGCCTTGGAAATTAAAATACAGGTAGCTATGACAAAAAACACTATCGATTTACAAGCGCTTATCCAACTAGACCGTTAAAATGACCCCGGTGGCCGAGATGGTAACGCTTTGGCCTCACATTCTGGAGTCCATGGTTCAAAACCCGAAACCGGCCAATTTGAATTTTTTTTTGACATTTTTATGTGAGTGTGCGATTGTCATGATATCACATATCTGTACAGTTCAGGTGATGCTGGAAGATTTTAATCTCATTAAAAAAAAACTAGACCTTTGTTCTTCCGTAAGCCCTGCTTAATGAATAAATCTGGAGCTTAACTTGGAAATCAATTTAAAAAAAAAATATTCTGCATATCATAATTGCAGTCATAACTGTTTAAACAAAAACATACTGGCACTTTGTTACATCAGTTTACCTGATTTTATTAAATAGCAATATTTGGAGAAGTAAATAGCAGTTTTTATTTTCAGGGTATCTGTGAACATTAGCTATGATGAATTTAAGATTTTTTTGCTGAAATTAACATGTAATGATTAACAATTCATTTATCTTTAATTTCATAAGAATATGTGTTTCGAAATTATTTTAAAGAAAGTCAAATATTCTTCAATTGTTTTTCATTTTGAAATTTCTAGTACAAACTTCATTAAACAAGTTTTTCCTTGTGTTAGATTTTTGTACATGTTTCAAATTCCATAATTTTTATTGGTATTGCCATTACTTTAAGAAAAATGAAAGGAGCTCCACTGGTCTAATGGTCCTACCATTTGGTTGAGGAATGAAAGCTCTGACGAGAATTTTGTTGTTTATTTTACTTGTTCTTTTTTACGTATGTCCTAATAGTGCGGTATGATTAAATAACTGTTAACCTAAATAGTGCAGTCTTAATTTTGACAGGCTGTAGATTTTCAGGCATGCAAAAGGACTCCTGCGGGGAAAAATTCAGGCCCACCAGCGACTGTCAAAAGCAGTACGCCGTTAAGTAACCATAAAACCAACTGGCCTTACTGCATGGATAGTCATTTTCCCCTATAGTCCTTAAAGGTCATTAGTAAATTGTGTTCTATACATTCTGATTGATTCCCTTCCAAATTCGTTGAAGTTTATGTTAAGTGAGCGAGGAATAGTATCTTCTGTAATTTTTCTTTGTTAGTTTCATACAGAAAATAATCTGTTTGTGGTCCAAATAGCAAAATATTTAGTCTAACCAGCAGCTGTTACTAGTAAACCTTTAGGTAATTCTTGGAAATGTATCTGTTACATTTTTCCACACCATAAAATTATGCCAAAATTTTGACCTTGAAATTTCGTACCATAAATTCTATTCTAAATCGTAAGAACTTCAGCTGTTGTCAATGTATACATCATTTTAAATTTGTTGTTATAGATTTAAATTCAACACATATTACTTTCTTGTAACTTAAGAATTCATTTTGGAATTTAATGGCATAAATTAATTACTTTTTGAATTGAGGAAATTACATAACATTATAGTAAATTGAATAGATCTACACTTTCTCTGAATTATTTATAAATTTGCATTAGCGTCGGATATATTTTTTAAATATATAGTAGTTGAATTTTGGCATTTAGGATAGGGAATATCTTCCTCATAATTTATGGAAGAATACTTTCTTACCATAACTGAAGATTTTTCACTTGGATATAAAATATGTGCAGTACTTCCAAAATTCCTAGGAGTCAGTTCTTACTATTATGAGACGTAGACCTACAATGCGTGCATCATTGTGTAGTTTTATAGGGGCTAAAGGTGAAAGCTTTGGGACTCTTAATATGTTTTTAATTACTCCCTATGCATGTCATCTTGAATGACACTTGTAATTACAATAAGCCGCAGACATGAGGGATTTATCAGTACGTTTGTTACTAAATAACTATTTGATGAAAGTAGTTAATTCTGTGCGATGTAACTTTTTCCTGTAATAGTCCTACGGGTTGTTCACTTCGCCCTTTTCATATGGCGGATTAACTGAATAACCATGGAGTTGGAGTCTAGCTTGTCTCTCCTAGAGGATAAAGAAGGCACCACTATCTATTATTTTGATTACTAATGATTTGACACAAATAGGCACCTAAAAGTTCATGCGGACTCCATACCACAGTGGATCTCTCGTATTCTTGACTTAAATTTGAATGTTCAGAGATGAAGCCAGCGGTCACCCATCTAAGATATCATAACATTGCTTAACTCGGTGATCAGTTGGAAGTACAGCCTGTTGCACAATTGATGTTCCGACTCTTGTTTACTAGAAAATTAAGTTCATTGGAGCAGTTCACAAGCGTAAAGGAGCTTGCAGGCATTTCTGTGGTTTGTTCATTAACAGAATGTCTATTACGAAGGTTGTGTGTTCGCATCCCGTTAATGCATTAATAAACAATGCTACGCTAGTTTTAACTTCCTGAAAATAAGCTGAAATAAGTAAACAATTCAACAGAAACTTGCAATTGAAATAGTAATGATCGTTTGAAAGCCGAATATGGAACCAGGTATTAGGCTACTCATTTGTTTCGTAGGTGAGCTATTTATTGACTGTAGGCCCTTTACTGGCTAACAATAACAATCATAATACGTAGCTGTAGATTTCAATAATAGTTTTATGTTGCTGAACGATATTCATATTTTATTTTTCAAATTACCTATTGCACCCAGTAATGACTCCCCATTCGATTTAATAACTAATAATCGGGCTTCTAAACAAAATACAGCCAAAATACAGCATACGCTATATTGTGTATGCAGGCGATGCCGAGACGAGCATGAGCATTAGGTCTGTATCTTGAACTTAGCACTTTTGGGAGGCCCATCCTTCTTGGAGCCGACTGTACATTAGTATGATTAAAATAAGTAAGAATTATTCATCTTATTCTCAGGTGAACTTTTTCCTCAAGTAGGTAAATAATCCCTAACTTTATTAAGTATGTACGAATTTAAGAACACATCGCTATTTGTGAATTAAATAATACTGTCTTGAACAATGATCAATGCAGTTCTGTTCCACATCAATCTGTAGGTCCCGGCTATTGTAGTAATATTATAGTATTTTTTGTGACTATTTAGCTCATGAATCAGTGATCAAACCAGCCAAAGAATATGTGGAATTTCAGCCAATCACAAATGTCCATCGTAATTTTAACATTATAGCCTATCTTTATACAATTTATTTAAAAGTAAGTAAGTAATTAACCACTTAATATAATTAACAAACCAGCCCCTTTTGTCGATACATATAACTTTCATTTTACCGCTATTTCACCCGAGCGCGAGCAACCTTGCTCATTCGGGTGGATTTCTAAATATTACATTTATATTATATTATGAATCAAAAGTTTTAATTTGTTGTCTTTTCTATATTTTTTCCATAGTAGAAAATTTTTAACATCAATTTTTGTAATTTGAAAATTTCTAACTCAAACTAAAAATAATTTGTGTCATTGTAAGCAAGAATGCGAGACTCGCTAGCGAGACGATCGATATACATCGTTACGATCGATTAGCGATAGTCGCTCCGCGTGCAGCCATTACCAACAATTTTTATCATGGGAATTAGCTGGTTTACATTTAAAAAATACTACAATATTACTACAGTAGAAGGGACCTACAGATCGATGTAGAGCAGAACTGCATTGATCGTTGAAGTCAGTAGGCCTATTATTAAAACCGATGTTTTGGGAATTCAGAAATTTCTTTTACATTCAGAATTCTTTTACATTCAGAAATTCTTGGAAAACTTAACTAACTTTGTAGAAGTATAAATTCATCTAACTGATTTTAAATTCAAATCCTCAGAGATGTCCAGTTTTTTTCATTTACAGAAGTGGTTGCTTCCTTTAAAATATTTATTTATATGATATATATGTATATAGGTAGGTCTTTAATTTAATAACAAGTTCTCTTCAGTTATAACCTTCATGCTATTAACCCGTATATCCTCTTTGCAGACCTTAAGTACATTTCTTACGAAGAAGTGGGGTCAGGGGCACCGATGTCACAACAAAATATATCACTCAAGTAGAACGGTGACATACAAGAGAAATCATAAGCCATTACAAAGTATCTGAGTATGTAAGAAGATTCGTTATGGCTGCATAGACTTATTTCCGTCACAATCAGTCATTACTTCTGCAAGTTGTCCTTCAAGATATTTAGTAAAATAATGGTTACAATATGTCGGAATTGTAAACACATTCAACGTGTCCTTGTAAATTAGGACACGTATGGACATCTTACCCGTTAACATTCGATGTGCTTGAAATTTTTTTTAAATTTTTTTGCTCATATTCAGACTCCATGACCGTTCGGTCTGGCGTTTATTAGTGATTCCAGGATCAGATGTAGCATCGACAACTTCATTTTTATTCGGTCATACTATAATACGCTTATTGCATCTGACTAACGGTATTATAATTATATCCATTTCAAAACAGATTCTCATTTTAACACGGGTGTGGTATCGGTTAGTATCGAATGTGGAACAATCTTGAAACCTTTAGAGCAGAAAATCAAACTTTATAACCTTCGAACAACCTGTATTTAAGATAAAATAAATTCTGTTCGTCTTAATTTTGATACTATACTAAATTTGAGTTAATGTCCTGTGTTATAATGTGCGTTATTTGACGTTAAAGAGTGAAGAAATGTCATGTGGTCTGTATGCCTTGTAGCCTGCGGTCTATAGGAAAAGACGAGAACTATAACAACTGATGGCGAGAGCCGTCTGCTTAATCAATGAAGAGGTATTCTAAAAACCCAAAATTACTCATTTAGTTATGGTTGAACAGAAACTTGTCATATGCAACTTTCCTACTACGTTATTCTGAGTTTTTACCTACTTAATTGCAGATGACAGCAATTACATCCGTTCTGTAAAATAATTGAAACAATGACAAATTATTTTCAACAGTATTTGCAGTATTATTACACAATCCCAATTTATGATACTGCTTCCTTATTTTGCTATTAGTAACAAACTCTGAAAGAAGCCCTTATCGAGATGATATAAAATCAGATGTTTACAGGGTTAAGTCAGTATATCCAAGCATTAGCCACCACATTGTTTTGCCATCTTCCGAATCATAAATATATTCAGAGAACATATTGTCTTAAGCCTAGATTTCCTATGCTAAAATTTTAATGTATTAATATACAAATACACTACGATGTCGAAAAGTGGAAACGTGGTGCAAGGAAACCTATGTTGGTGAGTAACATAGGGTTTTGGAAATGTTTCGCTTCTGTTGTTTTAATGAATTGACAAGGGTTCTCGCTTAATAGTTATAAATAAGACTGGTAATAGCTGTTCCTGTATCAGAAGTGGGGCAAAGAGCTTTTGTTCAAGGTAACAGTATACAGTAACTTAATCTGTACTTGAAAATTTGTCCCGAGTTGGAATCGAACTGAGCTTTTCTGCTGAAGTGTCGAATTTCCAATAGCATTTAGAAGTTCTGTTGCCTAATTCGGAGCCCAAGGCACAAACGTGAGCAACAGAGCTTCTGCTAGTAGGTTTGGTCCCTAACATGCGCGACTACTTCTTCAGCAGGCGAGTACTCCGTGCAGCCTATTTCTCAGAACGTAGGCGGCTATTTTGGCTCGGTCGAATATATCACATCTCGTCAGCCCTATGATACAGACTATTTTATAGGCATTATACAGTTGACTATTAAAATGGGAATGTCTATAAACGCTAACCATTAATTTTATGGTTAATAGTAAGCTCCTGGTCGCTGTATTGTCTCTGCTTATTTCATAGTTATATTTACTGTTTTTCTTTTCATGTTTCGTGAATAAAATGTATTCTATCATTCTGATGTCTATTTCATCCTTTTCATGTCACTTTTTCAATACGTTTTATTGCTTGTATATTTTTAAAAAGTTTATTTCTGTTTATTAATTTTTCTTCCTTTGATTTCCATTATTTTAATTTTATTTTTGTTTAGGCGTATGTTCTTACTGATTTTGTTACAATTTCTCCTCCAGGTTAGGGGTTGATGCATCAACCAGATCTCTATTCATCAGAAATAATAATTAATAATGTAATAGTTTTGGTAGAAGCTCTTCAGCTGTATTTGAATAGAAGATCACGGGATAGCCAATCGATAATCATGAAATCAATTGACTAGAGGAGACGACCCTTGGTGACTATTACATGGGAATCCACTCAGTGCATTGGAGGGGTTAAATAACCTCAGGGCCTTAATTATAACTTGTAAGAAGAAATAAGTCAAAGGGGTCAAGATGATTGAGTCTGATGAAAGGTGAAACTCTTTGACGTACACAAAGTGTGCACTCATCAAGGTGTGTGCATCTTTTCTTTTAATTTACAGCTCAACATTGAATCGCTCATAGGTTAATTTAGGTACTAAGTCCATTGCCATCTGAATTTTATAGCAGTTACAGCTACCTGTTAATGAAACATTGACAAATGGCCAACAGATGCACTCACAAGTTAATTTGGATATATCAGTTCCATGCCTTCCACGATGAATTAGCATTCGTAAATTGTCACTATTATCTTTCTTTGAAATCGGCTTGCGTAATACCGTAAAATTTAATGTTTACTGTGAGATTTAATCTTTTGAAGTTGATTCACAAGAAAATACATCGGTTGAGAATGCCTTTTAGAGAAGCGTTTAAAATTTATCAACAATTTCAAAAGTCATCGCTGATATCTATAGGCTAAACTATCGTGCAATAAGCGAATTATCTCAATCTGTTTAACGAAGGTAAATTTTTCCATAATCTTAGTCTTATGGTCAACCTAACTGTGTTTTAGGCTGTTTAGATCTACCTTTTGAGGACATAATTCTTTTAGGTCCTAAGTCATTTCGGTCACACTGACATTTAGGTGAGATGACAGTTCATTTATGAACTAAGAAGTGAATGTCACAGAAGCTACACTTCCTTGTGATTGAAAACTGACAAATAACTAACAGATGCAAGTTATTTGATACGGTACTTTTTCTTACACGACAAATTAACACGCCAAATCATCATTATCTTTCTTTGAAATCAACTTATGTAATGTTGTTTAATGTTTGCAGTGAGTTAGAAATTGCAAGTCGTAATCTATTGGTGTGAATCGCAAGGAAACACATTGGCTAAGGTTCCCTTTTACGGAAGCGTTTAAAATTGATACATGACAAATTGAAAAGCAATCGGTGAAATCTAAAAATGATCACGCAGTAACTAATTACCTGAGGTTACGCGTTACGCTTTTTTTTTCCTTTTTCTTGTTTAACTGTCATGGAAAATCATGGTAAAGGTATCCATCAGTTACACAATAATCTATTGGCAGATAAAATTTGTGCATGAATACATCCCTTTTAACATATAAGTTTATATTTCCGCTTACAAAACTGTAGTAAACTGACACTGCCGCGTCATATTTAAGATCTTAAATATGACGCGGCAGATACCCGGAAGCCAAGAAGATTTTATTGTCAACTCGGGCCGCGGAAGCCTACGACCTCATATGACGCTATGAGAATCAAGAATTATAGAGAACTGATAGAAAGTTTAGAGTTCGTTGTACACCAATTCCAAAAATATATCTGGTTTTGGAATAATTACTTCATTTTCATGTATATGAGTTTCGGTTTTAAGGACACTTCCAAGTACCGTTGTCTCTGTGAAATGTTTTAAAGGTGTTCTGGTTACACCTCCAAGTTTATCATAAGCCTGACATTTACTCTTCATCTGAAAATAATATAATTATATTGATGTTCTGTTACATAACGTGCGATCGGTTTTGCTTTCCGCCATATGGTTTTACCTATGGGTGAGAGCGTGGCTTGTTTACCTCATGATAAAATAACTTTATGTAAAGTGATCCCTATACAGGCCATGGAGATCTAGAGGGTTCCAGGAGGTTGAGGCTCCCAGATTTTGGACATTCGTCACGTGTAGGTGGTAAGGTTGTCAGCCTTACGCACCGGCCGCCTTTACCCCCCAGGATTGCTCCTGGTACTCATTTCTGTTAGAGGCAGAGTCGACCCCAGAGCCATAGTGCCACCAGAAGGATTAGGCCAATTAAAATACTCCAACGACCTCATCGGGAATCGAGCCCGCGACCTTCCGGTTTGTAGCGCAGCGAACTTAATGTAAAGATTTTAAACAAACTCGTTAGTGCCGTTTTCGAGAAAATCGCGAAAAATAAAATATAATTACAAATGTTTAAGCCATTAGACACTCCAAACATATTTATATTACAAAAAGGGTTATTGAGGAACCATGTTTCTAGTTTTATTTTAAAAACAGTTATGTAACTTTGGCAACTTATTATAGAACATGAGTCCAAAAACATAAAAGTTCTTGTTTGATTTTGCCAACAACAAAAAGGAACATCAAGATTGTCCTTGTATCTGGTATTGTCATCGTGAGTGCTGCTTCTAAATTTATAGGATTGTACATTTTTCTAATGTGCATTATTAATTCAATTATATACATTTTAATCACGGTCATAATTCTGTATTCAGAACAACGGTTTTGCACTCATCCTTACATAGGATTTATTCATTAGCTTTAATACCTATTTCTTTTGTTTAAGGGTGGAATTTACTTTGCTACATTCACTTCATGTAGTAATGAAAGGAAAATGCAGTAAGAAAATGTTCAGTGAAGGAGGACACACAGCTTTCGATGAAATTCATTGGTGAGAAATATGTGAATTTCATTATTTTTTTCTCATCAATGAATTGCTCTACAGTCTTGCAATCTGACATACTCTTTCATACTATTACTCTGATATACTATTTATACAATTGTATAGGCTACTATTTTCAAAATTAATCAAACTGATACAGTTACGGGTAATTATCCTTTCAAAATAGCTGCCACGTTTCATGCACTGAACAGCCGTTTCCCCTGATAACTTCTACAAATATAGATATTTCTGAGTGATTATTTTCTGTATGTTTGTTAATATCACGTGAACAACATAATCTAGGATCTTTAAAATATCTCCAGTATAATATTTTTTTAATTTTTTGAAATTTTCTTTTTCGTTAAATTATATAATATATATACTTACACTGAAGATATATCAAAGACCCTAGATTATGTTGTTCATATGATATTAAAAAATACACAGAGAAATAATCACTCACAAATATCTATATTTGTGGAAGTTAACAGGGAAACGGCTCTTCAGTGCATGAAACGTGGCAGCCATTTTGAAACGATAATTACGCGAAACTGCAACAGATTGATTAATTTTGAAAATAGTATTCAATTGTAGATATAGTCAATAAAGAGTATGTCAGATTTCAAGACTGTAGAGCAATTCATTGCTGAGAAAAAAATAATAATGATTTTCACATATAACTCACCAATGAATTTAATCGAAAGCTGTATGTCCCCCCTGAAGTGAAAGGAAGCTACTTAATTAAATAAGCTTAACTACAAAGGCCATATAGTATATTGTAAAGCGGTGATCCTTTGTTTTGGTATCCGATTATTGAAAATTATAGGTTATTAATTAAAAGTCAGTGCATTGAATATGCAGTTACCAATTGAGAAAGATTGTGGGTGACAGAGGTCGTGGTAAACCATTGGAAGTAATTGAGCTGCATTCATGCTCCATGTCCGTGATATCGAGCCAACCAGCGAATATTCCGTTGCAGTAGAACAAGATTAATTAAGTTCCATTCGTTTTCAATGGCATTCATTTATGCAAAATCCATTTTACCTTCCACAAGAATAGAAAGGTCATTACCAAAACCATTGCTGCTATTTGACTTTTCTATTGTTTCGAGATATTTTAAGCTAATTAATTATTTAAATCTTTAATTTACATTGTTTGGCCTTGTTTTAAGTAAAGATAATGGAACAAAATATATCCAGTTTATTTGAGTAAATTATCTATGCAAAAGGAAAATATTTACATAACATTTTTTTTTCCTTTCTCTGTAGTACCTTACCCTCCATTCGAAGTCTCATAAACTAAGCCCTAACACCAGTGTTTGAATTATAACATGAGGGGAAATTTTCTTGTTTTCCTGGAAAATTATAATATTTTTTCCATTTCTTGGAAAATTATTTTCCTCTTTCCTTGCAATAACTTGTGAATTATATAAATAAATTGCTGCAAGTTACATCATTCTACCGGTAAACGGGACAAAATATGATGATTTAGGAGAAACAAGCCAAATCCCCCCCCCCCACGACGAAACGTGATTCGTACCTTGCCTATTACAAAAAGAGTAGATTGTAATAAATATGTAGATTTAAGAACGAAATAAGTTATATATTTAGTCAATTACAACAAAGCTTAAAGTTTAAAAGCATGATTTTTTCCCTTTCAGAACTGGATTTATACGTCACTATAATCACTCGTCGAGTGAAATCATCAGCGAGCTCTAAGTTTAAAGTCAATGAGGAAAATTTCATTTAAAAAGTTGGTTTGTGTGAAGAACAATTTTGAGTGCGTGAATAAAATATTCGGCTAAAACATTTATTCAAATAGTTTCTTACTAAAAATTCTCTGAAGCCACCATTTGTTCCAACTCACGCTGAGTCGAGTGGCGTGACGAACAATACATTTTTGCATCAGGCTGAAACAACTAAATACGTATTCCCTACAATACGGCCTCTTATTTTTTACCACAATTCGAAGTCAGAAGGTTGTAAAAATGCGTATGGTACGGAAAGTTGTGTGAATTATCACAACGGATTTCTTTGTAATGAAAAGGACACCGTTCCGAAATGTTATAAATCATTAACCTTTTATCTGCTATTGATATCCAAATGTGTCGCCTCGAAAGCTGTATAAAGCAAAGATGGTAAGATTAATAGATTAATACTTTAAGTTACAATATGAATATTTGGCATAAGAGAAGATTAAGTCGCCCCCTTACGCTCCAAACAATGCGTTGCTGTTCGCTTGTTATCTCGGCACACCCGATCGTCCCTTCTCTCCAAACTCCCGATCGTACCAAATACAAGCTACCAACCCATACACCAAAATGACAACCCTCTAGCTTACTCGGCAATCCCGACCAGACCACAATCACCTCTTCACATAATCTAAATAATGCATAACACTATCCACTTAGTTAAGTGCGCGAGCGGAGGCGGCAGCCGAAGCGAAGCGCCCTTGCATTTTCGAATAATGTACGATACACTGTTTGTCGGTTTCGAAAATGTGGCATATTATATCTTCCACACGTTAGTAAGCCTGTCAACTTTTGTTCATCTTTTGTTTACCGGTATGACGTCACACTACCAACGTCCAATCACGAGTTTCTATGTAATATGAGGACAGAAGAAGTGGTATAAAAGAAAGTGCATCGCGAGGGAGCGGTGGGTGGGAACATTCATCCAAGGTGCGACTTAATATTATTTTTTCCCGCCTTTTATTTTATTTATATGGTAGAGGAAAGGAGAGCACCCCGAGATAACCCTATTTTGTCCACATATTCAGATATATTTAGTGGGCGACCACGGTGTTCAACGATAGGTCGCGTTTAAAATATAAGCAACTTTGGGCAAAATCCACTATAAAAAAACACGTTTATCCTTCAAACTTTTGTTTTACTATAGGCTAATAACAAGTTTAAATGTATTGCTTCTAAACGCTAAGGGAAACACTTAGGCCTATTACTTTATTGTCCCTTCGGCAGATAAGCTAATTTTCGCGTAACAATAAAAAAAAAGTGCTAATCTAGACTGCAAATCTGTGTTTCTTAGCCTTGATTAACTGTGTAATTATTCAGAATATCCTTGTCTACACCATCATGTGCGGTAATGAAGATGCATTGCAGTTCTCAAGGTAGTCTTTAAGAGATACGTAACGTGAGTGTTTTACAGCATCGTGAAATTCGTATGTAAAATATGACATTGCTAACCGTCGGATTAAGGTTTAAGCAAACCGAGTGTTTTAGCTGAGGCCGTGGAGTGAATCAAGTCCACGAATTTAATTTATGAAAAAAATAGTCTCAAAGTTGGTTAGCTGTATTAATTAACATTGATTTCTAGTTGTTCTAATTTTCTAAGAAAATATAACATACTCTACCATGGCAACGTTAGTTCAGAATGGGTAGAAAATGGACTTGGTTCACTTTAACTCTGAATACTCCATATACGGATAAATCAATGGTAAGTGAACTTCATTCGCTTCTCCGCGTGGGAAACCCCACATTCGGATTGGTAGACGGCAGGATTTAAACCAGTGGCCTCCAGGAGATGAATCTGCGACTTGCAGTCTTAGCTGTCTCACTTTTAATGGGTACCGCAAGTTCAGATAATTAATAATTGTGTACCTTTCTTCAGTTTTTAAATGTTTTGAGCTTCCTGGTTGTACTCTATTCTTGGGACAGACTCAGCCAGTAACAGAAATGGAGACGTGGTGAGGGAGGCCACTTCTTAAGCAACCTTTACTACCCTCGGTAACCGAATGTGTAAAAATCTGGGAGCCTCAGGACTTGGAAACTAAGGGCCTACATTTATTATAATCCTATTACAAATTCTTAGTTTACGACTATCAGGTAGCATCAGGAGCCCGAACTATTTGCATCATCACATCGCCGAATTGATTTTTTCCGAGAGTTCCGAGGGTTCGGAGAATGTTTTCTTTTACATGTATAGTCTTATGATACGAATGCGAAAAATCGCTGACCTTGACTGGCTTCGAACTTTCCGCGGCTGGTGGCTAATGGTTCCATTTAAACTATCATTGACTAGGAAAATAGTTATATAGCTCGTCCGGATTTTCCAAGACCTCTAGCGATTCACGCATAAAGTAACGCAGTGGTTGTGAGTCTCCTTGTATAAATTTTGACTTAAATTTCTTTGAAGTAAAGCAATAAACATACAAAAATCGTGGGTTACTCACAACAGAATTGCCAGCTGTAAATTCAAGGACTTTTTCTAATAAGGCAATAGTTGTTGCTCATCTGAAACGCATAGTCAATCATGCGTAAGTTGGAGGAAAGGCACCTGTTAGTGGATTCTAAACAACATGTTATCACGTACTGCGGTGATGTAAGAAATCTGTCTTCTCATTCATGTTTCCATTACCGTAACCAAATAGACATCTCCGGTGCTTTCGTGGTTCGTGCTCGAGATTGCAGAATTGGTTCGAATTCAAGTTGTTTTAGATTAGCGAAAAACTTCAAATAATAAAAAAAATTCTGTAATAGAAATAAGGATTATTTTATTGTTTCGAAAAAGGAAGACTGGTTTCTTATGGATTAGTGGTTCAACCACATCGAGGCTTGATTAAAAGGGTTAAGCTACGCTGACTCGGGACTGAACTCGGATGAGTATAAGCTGCCTTCACCTGTAATTCATTTTTAGTGAAATAATGGGAGACCTTATGGTGTTCGGGTTCCTTGTTCCATACGGCATAGTAACAGCTTCGGTAGTCGTCGATTCTCATGACTGATACCTTCACTACCTTTAAGTACCCCCGCGCTCAATCGTTAATTGGTTCTTAGTCCGCTGCTTGTTTACTGCCTTAGATGGAGTCTCTTCCATATTACTTATTTACATACTCAATGGCAATAGACAATACCTAAGCAAGCTAAAGGAATATTGTCTATTTGATGGAACCCGAAGGTTCATTGCCGCGCTAACCTGTGCCCGCCATTCAACTCTATTCTGTGCTATCCAACCATCCCTCACAAATCCTACTTCCCTTAAATCTATCCCATTATAGTCCTCCCACCTACGTCTAGGTCGTCCAAGTGGTCTTTTTCCTTCGGGTATCCCAGTCAATATTTTTTAGATATGTCTTTCCTTCCCCATACGCGCAACATTTCATCCTCCGTAATTTAATTACCTTTACTATATCCAGTGAGGAGTACAGGTTGTGAAGCTCGTCGTTTTGCAGTTTTCTCCAGTCCCCATTTCCCCATTTTCATCTCTCTTAGGCCCAAATATTTTCCTAAACACCCTGTTTTCGAACACTCTCAGATTATGCTCTTCCCGAAGACTAAACGACCAAGTCTCACATCACATCCACAACCGTCAGGACAATTGTCTTATAAATTTTTATTTTTAGATTTCTGGACAGGAGACGGGAATCTCTTCCCTATGGCTAACTTTAATGGTCGACTTCACTAACTACATTATCGTCATAATACAGTATTGTGAGGTACACTAATTTAGTGATTTTTGCTTAGCGATGGGGAGATTCATCATTTTCTTACGGGCATCTTAATTATCATTATATTCAAGCTGCATACGGCTGTTTTTTTACCATAATTAATTGTCTAAATTTTTAGGTTTTAGAATACCTCGTAATTCATAAAACAGAACAACTCTATTTTGGCGATCAGCTGTTAGTAAGTTTTCGTCTTTTGCGATAGATGGTAGGCGTTAATGCGTGGAGAGAACAAAGCTTCTCTTGGAGTTTTAACTTCAAAGCAAGGCACATTAAAACACACGAAATGAACTCAATTTAGTATAATATTAAAATTAAAATGAACAGAATGATTTTATTTCAAATACAGGTTGTTTATTGTGCAGTTTTATTTGCTGCTTTCAAGACTTTAAGATTTTACCGGTTGGTAACAGGGTTATAATGAAATTCTGTGCTTTAGTGGATATCATTATGGTATTGTTACGTCTCATATAATGAGCGTGTTATGGTATGGTCGAACAAAAAGCACGTTATAAACGTTATTTTTTTGATTTTGTAGATTATTCATTCTTCTTAAAACTGCTTTTCGCGGAGTTTGGTTTTGGGTATCCCTGAGAGTAGACACACAGTCTGCCGAGAGATTGGTTTGAATTTTGATGTTATTTTATTTTAAAGCCACCTCTTGAGTCATCTCATTCCACTTGGTGGCGTAATACCTGAGTTTATTAACACTTCCGGCCACTAAGCTTGTAATAAACTGGTCCATCGTTTATCATGACCACTTCTAGGAATATCGCCACATGTTTATATTACATAATACGAAACCTGAACCGATTCTCTGATAACATCTATTAACATATTTTTCAAAGAGCGAAATTTAAGGCGTGTTCCACAGTGATTGCTCATCTGAAGACGGCCGGCACATCAGAACATTCCGTATGTTGATTTTTAATGAGCGCATTCCGTTCAGCTCTCTAAGTGCAGCGCACAAAATATTAGTTGGTATTTGCCCCCCCCCCCAATATTTTCAGCAAGAACTGAAGAAGGTAGCTATTCAAATCTGCTTTCATAGTCAGTCGTGCTATTGTAATTCTGACACTACTATTTCATGAGTAGAAACTGGTTGGTTACAGATATGGTTAATAATTATTACTTTAGACCTATATAGGACCCTAATGTTTGCAATTGTTTCACACAGGAGTTATTTACATTTTAAGTGCGAGACGAAAAATTTTCTTAATTTGAAAATGTAAGTCATTCAGGTGTCTTACATATTGTGCCATGTAACTTACAACTAAAACATTGAAAGCTTTGGTTGGAAGTATGGCTTTGAATGTTTCTTTTAATGATCTCGAAAACACTGGTTGAAAATTGGGATTTCAGGTTCATTGGGATAATTTCATAAATATTGTTCGTGAGCATGGATTTCAATCCTTATTGAATGAAAAGGTAGTTGGAATCAGTAGAACCTCTATTAACCGAAAAACGGGGGAAGTTGGTTTCGGTTAACCAAAGTTTCGGATAAAAATTAAAATGTAATTTTTACAGTATAAAAATCACTTTTTAAAGTTTTATGTGAAAGTAAATGAAGACATTCCGTTATTCATTCTCGGGACATTTCTTTCCCCACTCGCCTTTCTATTCCTTCATACAGACGAGGGAGATGGGAGGATTTCCTTCTCCCGTCAAAGAATTCCTTCCGTTTGTGGTAGCCAAAGTGTTTGAAGCACAACCTATATACATACTATATAATTTTTTTTTTTCGCTTTGGTCAATCTGTATTTCGGTTAAAAGTGTTTCGGACAACAGAGGTTCTACTAATTTCAAAAAACTTAACTAGGAAATATGAATTTAATTATGGACAGTGAATCCGTACGCGAAATATATATTAGTGAGACAACACACTGTAAGCTCCCTCCCTTCAAACCGTGCTCGTGAAACTCACGTTTTTGTGTGTGAGTAATGTACGTATTATGATCGTTGTGGTGATTAAATAATTTTCCGTGGGAAGGCTATATTGTGAACTTTGTTTCCATTGCGATGAGTTTGAACTTGCGCATCAGTTTGTACCACCTCAGGGCCTGCATTAACTTTCATTACGAGAGAAAGTGAAATTATACACAACATGTCCGTCACCTTTGTTACCAGTGATAACTACCTGCAGTGGACTTGTTCTTCCTTCAAAACTGACAAATCAATAACGTGTACCTCATGGCTATTTCCTTAAAACAGCAACCTAAATTAGTTTTTTTTTAACAGGTTAAAAACGATATTGATACAGGTATGTCTGTATGCAGTCGATAAATTCTTCACAGTTGATTTTAGCAAGTATATATAACGAATTTATTTCTTGCTTTCTATTTTTTATATTTTTCATACTTAAGGATTTAAGTGTGCACATATACTATTCTAAATTTTTATCTCCTTTTTGTAAACTTATATAAACTGACGATGTCGATGCTATGTCGTCACAGCTTGATGACAAATAAAGATTTTGTTCTATTCTATTCTACCATTTACACGATGTTAATTTAGTTACCCTAACGTTAGTCAACACGATTTTTGTAAGTATTAAGGCTTTCACAGCCGGCGTCTATTGAAGTCAACATTTCCGGGCTTAAGAGCCGTGGTCTGTCAATTTTGTTGGCTATCGTTTCGTCACAAGTTGCGTCGGACATCTTCAGAGCAGTGTCTAAGTCTGACGGGTGTCAACTGCTGTTGCTTTCCGTAAGACTGATAATTATACTGTCTCCTGCGTATTGATTGGTCGGCAAGCCCGGAAATGTTGACTTCAACAAGATTATTGGCACGCCAAAATGAGAGGGTGTTTCAAGAATTTCTCACACTGAATTAAAGTAAGTGTTTTTTTTTTTTTTTTTTTTTTTTTTTTTTTTTTTTTTTTTTTTTTTACACTCGCTGAAGTTTAATAATGAAAATACATTTGAATCAACACTAAAAACAGATAATATGTAAGTGAAAAGAAAATAATATCAAGATCCACAATTTACGGAGTCATATCAATACAGCCTCTACAACAGAAATACACAGCAGGTGAATTGTTTTTATCACACATGTAATTTTTTTTTATCAGTGTGGAATTTTTTCCTACGTCACGATTTCTGTAATAAATTTCCTTTTGTCTCATTCCCTACATTTTGTAATATGAATGAAACACATGAAACTATGAAAACGTATGTATGTGTGTATCCAATGCTAATCCCAAAGATGGCCTCTGCATTGGGCTGATCACCTATCCGGGTAGGCCCTCCATGACCTTGTCTAGTCAGAAAAATATGTATGTGATCCAAAGTATACATTATACATTGTATAACCCAAAGAAAAGATTCTAGTCTTTTTCTAGTCTTTGCCATGCAATTATTTAATAGTCACGCGATCATTCCTTACACTACGACACACAGTGGAAATTCTATAGACGCATGTTTTCTAAGAAGAAACAAATTCAAAGAGGTGGCATAAAGATATGCTGAAGTATTAGCAAACAAGTGATGTAACTAGACAAGGAAATGAGCCTAATGCATGTCCTCCCACTTGTAATTTGCATTCATGCCGAAGAGTAATGCAACGACGTCAAGATCAGATCTGACATTAATAATGCCCGGTGAGTGCTCTGTGTTTTTCAAGATACTTTGCTACAATACACATCACTTTTCAATGGTAAGACCCTTGAAGCTGACATTGAATTTCCGCATTGTTATTTTTTATTCCTTCATTAATTCCCAATAGCATAAAATGGTCATGAATACTTAATACAGATCTTACTGTATGTAGCTGTTTTCCACGATGTGAATGGAATTATTAGTAAATCAATCTGCCTTGTAACTTTTACACTGCTATTATTAGAAAATACATAATATTAGTAAATACTATTAGTTTTCTGTTTCTGAAGCAATTTTGCTAATATTACTAGTTATGACTTCATGGCCCTAAATTATTAGCAATGTTACTAAAAAATGTTATTAGTAAACTGTTTCCTATACTACAAAGGCAATAAAATTTTCTTCATAATATTAAGTATTTTCTGTAAGTGTATTAGACTAATAATAAGTTATTCTCAAATACCCGTGATACAGATAGCGTAATCTTAAAATTGGAGGAAAATAATCACTCTGATTCATATCGATTACGGAAAGTCTTCATTTGTTGTCAAAGGAATTTTATTGCTATTTTTATGAAAGTAAATCAGTACTTTGAGTTTGTATATGTTTTTTATATATTTAAGACATTAAGTTCAGAATTTTGAATTTTATTCTGAAATATTCTTATTAATTACTACTTATTGTCCTCCTAATGAATATTACCAATTGAAAAGTAAATTCGCAAAGTAATTTGTTTTCAATGAAAGTACTTAAAATGCAAGTGGTGAATGTACATTGATCATCGGGTAGAATATAAAAGCAGTCAGCGATTCTATCTCCCCTATAATCCTTGGAAATGCCTTTGACATAAAAGATGATTGAATGTCAAACCAGCACTTAATAATTCGGATCAGTAATAGTTACAAGTTGTGCACGAACAGTTTTTATATTCAAGATGTTCCGATTACACTCTCAATGGCATTATCAAATGCTAGGATATGGTTTTACTTTTTAGTTATTATTAAAAGCGTGATTGACAACGTAGTCAGAGTCATGATGTTTGAAGGCTGCTTTTTTCTCGACTCGAACCTTCAGGGTCAACAACATGAGAAGATTTGATGTAGGTGGTGGTGGCATCTTCGTATTTCCCTTTCTTCTGATTCCTACTTGAAAACATTCTGTTTTTTCTTTCTTCTCTATTTTGAATATTCTCTTATGAACTCACTTTGTTCGATGTCATTTTTTAGTCTTGACTGTGAATATTAAATTCTGATCAAGAATCTTTTGTTAATAATAGTAGAATTGGAAGGATAATGATAGTAATTATTTTTATTGATATAGTAAATATCTCATTGGAGGCTAGACTAATTACATAAATTAATAAAATTAATATTCCTCCCCAAAAAATTGAAAATAGGATAAATTAAAATATTTTATTATTATTATTATTATTATTATTATTATTATTATTATTATTATTATTATTATTATTATTATTATTATTATTATTCCACTAATTAGGGATATTAAGGTTGTTTGGATTAATAATATTAATCCTAGCGGATGTTTTATTTGAGTAAATATTAGGCTGGTAATTAGCCTATATTAATTCTGATTGATATATTCATATCAGGGATTATTTTATAAAAATATTAATTTTGGAGATTAAAGAAGAAATAAGTTCTGCCTCTGAAGTTTTAAAAGATATCTTAATTTTGGTTTACAAGACCAATATTTTATTTAAGTTATTAAAACTAATGATGACTTATTTGTTTTCATCACTTAGGGAAATTTTGTATTATGTAAAGGCTGAAGAGTGTGACAGAAATTGCATGAAATACGGTAGGTTTGCTTCTGCAGAGAGTTTGAAACAGTTCGTGACATTCAACTGCGCATGTTCCTCATTGGATCGTGCCAGAAATTCACTACATTTTACCTAGGTATTGCATGGTCATAGCCCCTAGGTAATGCAACGAGAGATCCGGATTAATTGCGAGTGAATTTATCTTGAAAGAATCCAGACCTGGAGTTATATTTATTGTGACTATTTAGGAAAAAATCACAGAATGAACCATGTAATGAATAATTAAAACGACGAAATTAATTAAACGCCTAATTTTATATTATAATATGGGCCGCACAATCGTTTCGCTTTCCAGCTTTCATTAAATATGTCCTACAATGTATTAATAAAGTCTGTGCAAAATAAATTTCTAAAATATACATTATATATTGCAAGCAGTTTAACAGTTTATTTGGAGCAAGAGGTACTGTATACCGATCGGTTGCTGATGTACTTAGGAAGCTGGGACTGGACTTATCATCCTTAAATCTGATGGCAGAAAACATCATTGCTGACTCAGTGGGCATATTGCACCACCACATATATAAGAATATATAGTAAAATTGTTTAGATGTTTTATTTAAACTATTGTTTATATGTTACCCATTTTTTACCATCATTTGAACTATTGTCAAAAGTGATTGATTGGTATGCTGTGTCTATGGCAACTTGCTTGAAGCAAGCAGCTCATTTTGTTCAATAAAATGTATTCTCTTCTCAATCATATTATTTTATGTTACAGTATTTCAATATCACTGTATAATCGCAAAGAAGAATTCTATTTTAGATGACACCAGAAATACTTTTTTATGTTCCGCGATATAGTTCTTATTATAAATTACAAAATATTTTTTTTTCATTCCTAAAGCAAATACAGATTCCCATAATAATTTTCCTTTTCATAAAGCATTTCGTCTATATAATAAATGATACAAAATTGGCAATATAAGTAGTTTAAATATTATTAATAAGCCGTTTAAAACTACCTGTGAACAAAACTTGAATATTTTAAAGAAATGATAATATGAAGAAAAAAATAGCATTCAGTAGAGTCCCGCTAATTCGGACCCCGCTCGTCCGGACATCCGATTAATTCGACGAGATTTAAAAAATAAATATTGAATTTTAATTACAAATATGTTTTTTGTTTGTTAATCCTACATCAGTTCGTGGGTTAAACATTTAGGTCGACGTATACAGTATTATAACAACTAAAATTAAGTTGTAGGAAAAATTATATTTGTGAAAAACTCGAGTTTTAAAATTTTAACCACCTAAAACTTGTTTAACAGTACAGTGCGTGCATTTAAGGCCAATTCCATTTAATCCGGACTTTCGGCCATCCGGACAGAGTCAGTCCGGAGAGTGGGACTCTACTGTAATTGTACTCATTGACTGACTGATAGACTAGTGTATTGTAGGCCTACTGCATTTTTTGTATAAAAAGACCTGTTTCTCTTATTGTGTACTTTTTCTATTGTGTGTTTTCTGTATTATTCAATTTATTTTTTTAGTATCAGTTGAATTTGTCTTTAGACTTAAGACAATATTATAAAAAATAAATAAATAAATAAATAAGTAGAAACTAACACGAATGGGCATAAAACATAGTAAGATTTCAGAAAAATTATTATAGACAAACCATAAATATCCATTTCGGAACTTAAGATTAAAGTAAGTCAATGACGCCGTGAACAATAAATTGTATGAATTATTTTATGTTTCTACGAAACATTATCGTACTTAGAAGAGGAACTGGTATTAAATACAATTGGGTCAGGAACACGGCAATATCTAGCAAAGTTATAGAGAAAACTCCAAATTGAAGAACAACGAATTCGTACGTGAAATGCGGCCAAGGGGATTCAGAATATAAAGATGTACTGTTTTCATAATTCCAGTTGGCGTGTAAATAAACCACCTACATCCAACAACGCAGCTGGCTGGCCGTGAACGATACACAGCCTTCATAGCAACAATATTCTGACATTGTCAATCACGCGTTCGTTTTTCTTACTCCAACAAGAAGTGCGCACACCAAAGTAGCATAGCATGCGAGTCGCACTATCTGGATGCATGCATCGAGTAGCGTAGCTTACAGTTTTGCATTCATACCGAAGTAGCATATGCAACCTGCAGCTTTTTGCTATTCTTATATTTTTCACTTGATATGTTAAAATCAAATCCCCAGACAATCAGGTTCATCATTTTTCAGCTACAAGAGTTTCTGTTCGATACTTTTAATGGTTTTTTCTGATGTTGATTGTTTTATTTGTTAGTTCTGATGATTACGGTAGGAATAATGATGGACATGTGATTAGAGCATCTGGATTTTCCTTGCTTTCTCTGGTACCGGTCCCGTACATCAGAGAAAAAAAAAGGTAGACCTCTTCTGTTAAAGCATATATAAATGAACAAACAAAAATGCAGATTACAGGGAAGTAATGCGAAGGTTCATATAACTTCATGTTGAGAAAACCCACCTTTTAAATTTGAAGTTTTATAACTACTCATAAATAAAAGATGAACTGGAAACGGTAGATGCACATAATGGATTATAACCAATTATAATTATGGGTTATGATGACAGGAGACTATTCATCAATCATACAAAGATTAAAGTAGGCTTTTATCAATTCAAATGTATAACTTATGTAAATTTCTGAATTTTAAAAATAGTTTACGTCAAATAGACTGAACGCAGATAAAATCTTATGAGTCTTAGAATACAATTGCGGGTC
Source organism: Ectobius pallidus (assembly GCA_964059195.1). Taxonomy (NCBI): domain Eukaryota; kingdom Metazoa; phylum Arthropoda; class Insecta; order Blattodea; family Ectobiidae; genus Ectobius; species Ectobius pallidus. Next base: position 94,432,462 of record CAXKWD010000010.1, on the reverse strand, counting down.
ATGTTGAAACTTGACCTTCTCGTTATTAAATCTTTACATTTGTAACTAGTTGTCTAAATAACTATAACCTGTAGCTCTTCTTATGTACGAGTATTCTAAGAAACTAGGGAATACAGTGAACAAAACATCTGCCACTTAGAAATAATTTGTAGATTAATATCTTCATTTAATTAGTAGACTATCGTGAATATATCTTAAGACGGTCAAGTTCATTCGTCTAGTTAGGTAAATAAATCATTTTCGTTAAACGTTCACTCACTTGAAGCGCTGAGTTGGAAGGTTATCGTACAAAGAAATCTATAGAAATGCACAGCATCCCATAAATCATAACAGAGTTGTCTTGGTGTAAAAAGGAGTTTCTTTACAAACAAGACACCTATTAAGCATGCGGTGCTATTGAGAATAGTGATGTCACGGCGAGAAGATGAAACTAGGTCTATTCTAATAATACTGAAGGTTCAAGGCGAGGTTTAGAGACAGGGTCGACATCATTGTAGCAAAGACAACAGCAACATTCATCTCTATTTCAAATTTATTTTGTCCTTCCATGTTGCGTCATTCTTATATCTTCTTGAGAGGTAGGCGAAGCTAAGCTTACGGTATATCATATAGTTAGCTTTTAATTTGGTTAACAACAAATTTTAATTTGAACTAGATTGGTTTATTGAAAATGCCACTTCGCTTGAAATATAAAACTAGTTTAGAACCGAGTGAGGTGACCGACATGGTAACTCCTGGACTCGCATTCAGCAGGTCCCAGGTTCAAATCCTGTGACCGGCCAATTTGACATGTATTTTTCATGGTTTGCCCATCTTTTATAAAAGCCCTTTGTCAAAGAACTTTTATAGTGTCATACTACTAGCCTAGTGTTATAAATACGTTAGATATCATCGTTCAAATCTAAATTACTAAATTTTTTACATATTTCTGAAAATAGCTTAGTCATTTACTTATTTTATTAATATATATATATATATATATATATGATGATGATATAGGCCGAAGGGACAGAGCCCACGGCCCGACCGAGGGACAATAGGCCGGATGAAACCGCATGGTCAGTTCCTTTCGCGGGATGGGAATATATATATATATAAATAATTATTTTACTTTAATTTAAAATAGTGATGTCAATTTGTATATACTTATATCTTTGTATTACATTGTAAGAATTATTACTAAGGTGTCTATTTCAGTAAACAATTATTAATGTATATCAAAACTTATCTTATTTCTTTTGTGTAATATTACTTATAAGATCAATTATTGTGTAATCATTTATTTTGTAAGTTTTTTTTTCTTTCTTTCTTTTTTTTCTCCTGGTTGAGTGGAAGATAAGGCCTTACAGCCTTAATTCTGCCAGTAAAATAAATCATTATTATTATTACCAGGTCACGTGACGGGACATACATGTAAGACGTCATGACGTTGCCGTGGAGCTCTATGACACATTACTTAAATGCAGTCACTTGTCCTCAGCGAGTAACCTTCCTACTCAACTGTGAAATGACATCAAGAACCCTTTCCATCCTGTCATTTCCAAACTCCTATGAGGACAGGCATTTTTCTCCATATCACGCTATATCACTGATTAATTATATATTATTTCTGTTGTCATTGTTCCTGTTTTCTCTGTTGTAATACTGTATCAGATTTCATTAGGCAATTTTGAAATGTATTCACTCGTACTATGATAGAATATTTTACGCAGCAAAAGCGACGAAACAACATGTAATTAATGATTAACATAAGCCTTTCATTTGTTCCACATTTGATCACGATTCTGTAAAATGACTAGTACTTTGTCACGTTTCTGACCATTCACTTACACTGGCATACACATAGTTTTGTTTCTGTTTCCTAGAAACTATGCAGTTCCAGTCCGATAGTTAAAATTATTATTATTATATTGTATTGCAATTAATCTTGTAATCCAGTTAGTTGGATTCATTATTTGTAGAAAAATAAGTCTACTTCTAAATGAGACGCTATAGTAGGTGTGAATATTACAGAGTGAACGTGAAAAAAATTACCGTATTTTCGTCGAAAGCGCGGGAATTTATTTTAACATGCTTTTTTACAAATAGCGCAATATGTTATAGCAATATGATAACTATTATTGTTCCCAGATGCTTAGCAAAAACGCTAAAATACCGTAAAATTATGCCAAACAGTATTTTTTTATTATTATTATTTTTTTTTTTTAACAAATTTTCTGTGTAAGAGTGACATAAAATACCAAATGCGTGAGAATAAAATCCAGATTCCCCGTTGTCAGTTATACCTCTCATCAAAAATCCTTCTTTGACAGAACTCAGTTTTTTGTATCAGTCGAGGCATACGATGGATAAGTTTATGCAAACAATTCATAGTAATTCTCTGCTGGCGTTCTGCAAAACCTGAAACATGCTGTCCCTAGATGTTGGAGCTTTTTTTCGTACTTATATTAAGTTTTCCCACAGTAGCTCGATTGGATTCAGGTCCGGCGATCGTAGTGGCCACACCTTTACAGTCAGCAGATAGTTAGTGAATTGCTTAGACATGTGTTTAGGGTTATTATCCTGCTGCATAACGAAACACTAGCCAATTAATCTTAATCCAGATAACATAACCATCTGAAAAGATGGTATGGTAATCGCCTTTATTCAGATTACCTTGAATTCTATCGAAACTACCCATTCAATTGAAAGAAATGCATCCCCATACCACGACAGATCCACCGCCAAGTTTAATAGTAGGCGTTACACTGTCTGGGTGCACTCTGCATTTTCTCTGAGGAAGACCAATAAAATGCCTGTGAACAAGGATTTCTAACTTTGATTAATCTGCCCATAGAAGCTTCTTCCACTCCTCAGTCGATCAATTGTAGTGCCCACAAATCCACTACAAATCAATTGTAGCTCTTGGTCTACAATCGGTAGTGGCTCCCGAAATATTAAACGCATGTTCAAAACTATTCCTTTAAAGTCGGAAAAGTCATGGATTCATATCGTGGGTTTCATTAACATCAATCTTCAAGTGAAATTTTGCATTGTTTTTTTTCTACTCGCAAATGCAAATGCACGATTCGCATTTACTTTAAACCCACCATGAGCATTCTCTGACAATTGTCTGATCGTGTTTGTCTTGAATTAGAAGGAAGCCAGTGCCAGTATGGTACTTTGTGAGATTGTGTAGGGGACGGAAAAAGTCTGTCCGTCTGTCCGTGAGTCTGTACGCGCGATAACTCAAATACGAATTATCGTATTTTCAGCAAACTTGGTATACGCATTTATAACGTCCATGGAAAGACGCCTACTCGTTTATAATCAAATCGGTTGACCGGTATCGGAGTAATGCCCAATTTAGCACCTATTATATGGTAATATATTAGAAAGAATTTACCAAATGCCAATCAGTTCTCATGACAACATGTTGTACAGTATTCATAAACGGCTTTGGAACATACAAAGAAATGCCGGACGATAATAGTTATGGAAGAACATATAAAATTATACTTAGATAAAAAAAAGACAAGGAGGGTATTAATTTAAGTACCGTTTGTAGAATGTATGTAGTCAATCAATCAATATAATTATGCTGCGTCTATTTCTATAAAATATAATTCGTATAATTTTACTAAATTTTACAAATATTCAAGCCGATTGTTATTCACATTGCATATATTGTATATATATACTTGGGGACAGTTTGTGAGACAGTGGAATGAATAGATATTTTCCACTCTAGAACCGGCCTTAAAGTAAGCAACTAAATCTTTCTCACTCTTACGTAGATACGAGTAATGTACTGTAGTGAGACAGACTTACTCGTTTAATTCAGGACAGGCTCTAGGGCGGACAGTATCTACTCATTCCACTATCTCAAAAGCCTTTGATCGAAGTATATATATAGGCTATATATATATTATAAAGAAGAGAATAATTATGGAAATCGGTATTTGCTTTTGGGTTCAAAAATGATTATTATTTATAAGATTTATAACGTAGATCATAAAATGCATCGCCTCAAGGATAATGTAAAATCAGAGTATATGCCAAGTAGAGTAATGCTTTATGTTAGAATAAGAGGATTTTTATTCTCGTGATACGATTACTTTTTATGGAAACAGCTAATCCAATGGAATTGTCCTTATCAGTTTCAAACTTAGAGCTCCTTGATGATTTTACTTGATTACTGTCATCAGTATGTAAATTCAGCTCTGAAAGGATTAATTGTAATACGTTATCTTGGAGTACCTCCATTATCCCAATACATTTTAGGATTTTTTTAATATGACAGCATTTATAATTAGCTTAAAATGTGAGGTTGTTGCTCTTTACAAGTAGAACACATTTAAAAGAAATATATTTTTCCGTATGAGTATCAGTAAAAAATGGCGAATAAAAGATGGTCGCCATATCAGTGTGAAAAGTGTGTCTGAAAGCTCAAATTTAGTAGCTTTTACGATTTATAACAAAAAAGTCTATATTTTTTTTACCTCAGAATTTCTACACACCGACTTTCAGTGTAGTCATATGATATTAAAATAATAATTTGACTTTCAGTTTGTTCCTCATATGTAAGCCTATGCTATACCGGTATTTTGCCTGCAGAAGAAAGATTGAAGCGTTGGGTGAGCAAAAAAGACATTAGGGTTTCTAGTATGTGAATACAGTTACCTAATGATATTCTTCCGGTGGCATACAATCCTGCTAATGCATAAAAAATTAAAAAGTAATTTGAAACTACTGTAAGCTGCAATAGCGAGGATGTTTCTATTCAATTGTTTGACATGATAAAAGAAACGAAACAAAATAGCTGCAAAAATTCCTTCCTTGCAATTTTGTAATGGCTTACAACATCGCGAATCCAGCGTAGCGTAGTTGGCACTTTCAGTTTCAAAGCTCGCATGCTGTTATTTTCTTGCAACTCTTAACGGTCTGTTTGTTGCTATCGCGCCACTGCCACCGACTTGCACCACGCCTTGTTCCAGCTTTTACATCCAACGAGGTGCATTCGATACGGCTTCCTCGGCTATCAACTCTTATCTGATAGATAAAAAATTGTACTTATCTTCAGTTTTTCGGCAACTGTTCTTACGAGGGTCATTCAATAATTAAAGAGACAAATTGGTCTGGGGAAAAGACGGTTGGTAGTACAAGTTTGATACATTTATGATTTTAAGTTGGCATCACTGGGATGAGTTCTAATCAGCTGATGGATCAGCTGATAACCTCAAAATTAAGTTTAACGATGTCGGGTCTTCTCGAAAATACCACATTGGTTGAACAACGTTCTGTGATTCTTTTTTTTTTTTTATTGCTGAAGGTGAAAAAACAACTAATATATATACTCTAGAATGACTAAAGTGTATGGTGAAAGTTGTATGAACCGTGGAAATTTTTACAAATGGGTAGAACAGTTCAAAAGTGGTCGAGAATCAGTGACTGACGAACACCGTTCTGGCCGGCCTGTTGAAGCAGCCGGTATAAAAAAGATAGTAACCCGTTGGGACAAGTACATAAATGTTGATGGAGATTATGTTGAAAAGTAGGAAAAGTCTTGTTTTGTAAAAATAAACGGTTTTTTCTCCAGGTCAGTTTGTCTATTTATTGAATGACCCTCGTACTAAGATATCGCTTGTACAAGAATCAAGAATCCTTTATTGTCGTCTCACAATGTATATTGTATTGACAAAGTCCATTTGTTAAGGTCTTAATTTGCTAGTTTAAACTTGATTACCATGAATCAAAATAAAATCATGATAAATAAATTAAGCAAAGTCACAATAGGCTCAGGCTATCAACAAGGTAACACATTTAAAGCTTGTTTAAAATTCTAGATCGTCTATATTAAGTGCTAACATTTTTTCAATTGATAAAAACACTTATTTCTCGGCCATTTAATAAAAACATTCTTAAATTGTTTTAGCGGTGTGTGTCTAGCACAAAGAGGGAGTTTATTAAACAATTTGACTCCAATATATACATAACTTTGCTGCGTTTTCCTTAGTCTAGTAAAATTTATATCAATTTAATTTTGGTATTTGGTGTTATGAGAGTGCTGTGCGCTTCTTAAAATAAAAGTGTTTAAATTTTCCTTCATAAAAATCAAGTTCTGTTGGCACAGGTGCCGACTAATATGGATTATCTGTAACTTTTATGGAATTTCTCCCACTATTACGAAATTCGGCGAGGTCTTCGTGAGGTGATCATGTCTGTTGTGAATCTCTCTGCTTTCATGGTACTAATACATATGAAAGATAATATAAATACATATGAACTAAGAACTGACGTGCATTGTTATGATACCAGAACAGCGAATGACATAAATATACCATTTAGGAGGCTTAAGAAAACACATAATAATTATAAAGTAAATGGCATGACTTGTATAATAAATTACCAGTATATGTTAGGAAGCTGATATTGGGGCCTTTTAAAAATAGAATAATGCGTTGGCTGAAACAGAATCCGTTTTATAAGTATAGTGAATGTATTAACAGTGATTTTAGACTATTGTAAATAAGCTATATTATTATTCTTTTGACGATGCTATATTTAAAACTGTTTTTAATTTCTAGCAAATAAAGATTGATATAGGTACTGATGCACCTTATCACCAATTTTATTTTAAACATATTTGCAGCGAGCATTATTAAATTGGAGGACAATTTTCAAGATACTTTGTTATTTGCAGACGACCAAGTAGTAATTGCACAAGAATACGAATACATGGAATATACTGTATTATGAGAAAACTGTTGTGAAAATATGATAAAAGGGGTTTGCAAGTTAACTTAGAAAATACTGTATATATGGGAAGTGGAAAAGATACGTCTGTCTTTTTCAGATAGATGTATTTATTCACGACTGTAAAAAGCAATTCACCTGAAGGTAATTTCAAAACTGATTTCTTACCTTCCAAATTATGAAACAGTTTTGCGGATATTGTCTCCAAGATAAACAACAAATTATGTCACTTGAGTTATGCCTTCTTTTTACATTTGAATTCACATTAAATTTTATGCAAGTTCAATTATAATTTCACTTGTCTTCATGCTTTATTAACTTTCTGTCGCATGGAGTGTAATATTACGTAAGAGAGAAAGAAAACAATTTGCTGTGAAAAATACATTTCCTATTCGCTATGCTCCCGACTCTGCAAATGGCTATTTAGCAGCACAAAAACTTTTGTCGATGTTTATACTTGTCGTTATTATTCCTTGGATTGAGAATAATGCCTACACTTTTTTCCTCAGGAGAAACCACAACTTTCTTATGCATGGACCCTAAACCTATTAGCGTTGCATTTTAAATCCTTTTATTTTAAAAATAAGTCTCGGATTAAATAAGCAGTAACAGTCCAAATGAAGCATAAAAATTGTGAAAACTTTCAAGTATTAGTCAAACTACGTGGGTAAAAATGATTAAGGGGAACTTGTCGGAATCTTGCCAACAAAACGACATTCTCTGTGTTGAAAGGTATCTTGAGTTTCTAAATTAATTCTCTATGTTAATTTTGAATTAGACCCTCGACTTCAAAATCAGAGGTCAATTACAATCCAATTTTAATATCTAATATTGTAACAATTCGAAAGATAAAGGAGACTAGGCTTCTAAATACTTATTTCCTTTTGGTCAACTTCTTTACGGTTTAACATTAAGACAAATTACAATCTCTATACAGGTTTTGTAACAATTGTTTTCGTTAAGAAAGAAATATCCAAATACCAAAAACTGTAAACCATTAAATCGAATTAATCTTTCAAAAGTTTATAAAAGTATTGGTCTTTTAAACCAAAATTAAAGTCACAATCTTTATGCACTCTGTTATCAACCGATTTTGGGATGGTCCCAGCAGATGGTGGAAGTTTCAATCACACTTCAATTTGTAAAACGATAAAAGGTTGTTTCTTTGTTTTTTATGATTAATTAATTACGGTTAGGTACTGCTATTTAGCCTTAATTGTCGACGCTGTGGCGGAATTTTGTCCTATATAAGCACATGCCTGTAAATCTGCAGATATGGGACTATCACATATACGCCCACACAACTGACATCGGCCTGGGCGGGATGGAATCAACGAACTTGAGAACAGAGAATCACGTAACAAGTTGTGCAGAAGAATTTACCCAATACAACATTTGTTTGTGTGTTAGTTCCTTGTATTGAATGATAAGTTATCTTCTTTCATATACAGTATTACAATTACTAGTTAGGTTCAGGTAGGGGGAAAAAAGCGGACCTATTAAAATATGTAAGTTGCTGATATTTTAGTATGTAACTAAAAGGATAGGAAACTCGGGCGCGTGTGTAAAATGGAGGTAACCCCTACATTGTAGAATTCAGATATGACGGATGTATTCTCTCTCAGTGTGTATCTCGTATCGTTAGTATTCGTGGGGTAACGTCGTAGTGTATTATAGGATAACTATTGTTTTTTTCAGTTCATGGTATGCAAAGAAATTATAAATTCTTTTGTAATTGAGACATCTCTCTTTATACTAGTTTCATTGTGGAAAGAGAGATACGCTGGGAGTTATTATCATTACTTGCCTCGTTAAGAACTAGAGTTTTATGAGATACCTCTCTATTCATTACCATGTTTATGCCATAAAACTTTAGTGCATAATGAGGTACACAATGATTAACACAACACCCTTCGTTTTTAACAATCCATTTATCAGCAAATTAGGTTTTTGGAGAGTTTTGCATAAGAGTACAAATTAGTGTATGCTACATTTCGCGAGAACGGCCTACTCAGTTATTACGGTAAAAAGTTCACATGAACTACGACAACTACAACAATGCATTAAACAAATACGACAGTCTCTTAAGTAATTCTAATGAAACTGTTGCTAGAATATATATATTAGGGTTTTAGAAGATTCATTATATTTATTACACAATCAATTATATACTACTTATAGTTATGTCGGTTTCAATTCAGTTCAAGCAATTATATAATTTTCTTTTTTCTGGATCTGTATGGTCACCTGTATTGCCAGGAAGATGACTTTAATGAAGTATTTCTCTCCATCGACAAGATATATCGACATTATTGCACAGATAGATGACTCTGATTGGGGTGAAATTTATGAATTCCTAACATTCCATTGACAGATTGGTAATAAGTTAAACAGCTACTTATTTAGGCTTCAGGTTTTAGCTATTTACACGTATTAAAGGCACCAGGGTCAGAAAGCATGTCAACTTGTGATCTAAAATTTACTAAAGTGGAATTTGAATATAGAATACTTCTAAGCTTGGATCGTGGATTATAAAATTAAGCAATAACGAGAAATCTGCAAGTATTTTTCTCTGCCGGATTTCAATCACACTTCTATAACAATAACTGTTTTCAGACAATGACAAATTTTTTAAGGTCTCGATTAGTCATTCCGCTGACCTTTGTTCGTGATGACATGATTTTGGAGCCAATTACATTAATTGTAAAGATGTGTGGTTATCTTGGAGTGGTGGGTGAAGGAGACCCGGGTTTGCCATCTCGAGAAACAGACTTGATCCCTAACCGTCCTTCATCACAAGAGGTTAAACTTCTACTACAACAAGTAGGCCACATCATACACCTCCACCACTAATTATTTCAATTAAAACCTGCCTTGTTTTTAAGAACTATATCTTACAGACAGATGTTTCCACGTAGGGTTTTGTAATTGTGGGTTAGCCTCTGTGATGCATGTTTGTGGTGAGGTTAAGTTGGCTGTGGTTATGTCCGGTGAGCTGCAGTCATATTTGGAGCTGAGTGGTCTGAGGTCAAGATTTTATGACTGTGGGGGAATTAATTTATAGTCACTTAGACACTTCATCAGTTGTGGGTCAAGGGTTAACCTTTGATTTTTTCTTACTAGGATGCTTGTTCCCCCTCCCACTGGTAGGAACGTTATCTTAATATTATCCTGAAGCTTCTACTATGGGCAATATTACATTTTGGAAACTATGAACAGTTATTTATTTATTAAGTGCCAGAAGAGATTGTGTGGGGACGGGAAAATGTCTGTACGCGCGATAACTCAAACACGCTTTATCGGATTTTCATGATACTTGGTATACGCATTTATAACGTCCATGGGAAGAAGGCTATTGATATTGGACCAAATCGGAGTAATGCCCAATTTAGTGCCTATTTCATGGTAATCTATATATATAAAAATGAATGTATGTGTGTATGTGTGTGTGTGTGTGTGTGTGTGTGTGTCCTTTATGCATTACTACACCATTCATCCGATCGCCATGAAACTTTGGGAAGTTGTTGGGTACATTCCCGGGAAGGTTTCTGTCATACTACATTTTTAATTTTTGCCTTCATTCGCGAATTATGAGTGAAAAACGGGCAGAAAACGTGTATTTTTTGCGTTTTCGAAGCATCAGTTCTCAGTAATACATTTCAATGTCAAATCAATTACAGTAGGCTTTGGCTATTTTTGTCATAAAACCATCACGATCGCTTGAATGTTGTAGCTCACGCTGGTCGACTCATTTGTTTATCATGTCAAGGCACGCAGATATATGAAATTTTCAACCAACACCGAAGAGGATTATTATTATTATTATTATTATTATTATTATTATTATTATTATTATTATTATTATTATTATTATTATTATTATTAATATTATTATTATTATTATTATTATAAGAGGGATAATCAATATAGGCCTAAATATGGTCAAACGTTGTTCGATTTGGACGAAACTCACTATGCAGGGGTTTTCTGGGCCAAGGACCTCGAATCTGAGGTCGCTTTTACCAGGCGACGCTATCTAATCGTGGTATGTAATTCACGTGATTTAGGTGTTAATAAATATAATGATTTAACTACTATGCTCTTAATTTTTAATTTCTGGCGGGCGATCGCTTGATTTTGTAGGTCCATCCTTGACGATTCATTTGTTTAGAATATCAAGTCCCGCAGACGTATGAAATTTTCAACCTACGCGGAAGAGGGATATTCAATATAGTCCTAAATATGGTCAAACATTGTTCGACTTGGACGAAACTCACTATGCAGGGGTTTTCTGGGCCAGGGAACTCGAATCTGAGGTCGCTTTTACCAGGCGACGCTATCTAATCGTGGTATGTAGTCCACGTGATTTTGGTGTTAATAAATATAATGATTTAACTATTATGCTCTTAATTTTTAATTTTTGAAATAATTATCGCGTGCGAAGCCGCGGGCACACGCTAGTATATTATAAAGAATTTATCAAATGCAAATCAGTTCTCATGACAGTGTTCATATACGGCTTTGGAAGTTGCTGTACAGTTAGCTTTGACAAATAACACACCCAAATATTCCTTCACATATGCTTATCAAACTTTACACCCTTGTTCTTCCGTAAACCCTGCTTAATTAATCTATGTGGAGCTTAACTCGGATATCGATTACAAAAATAACTTATTTTCTTCATAACATAATTTAAATTATCACTGGTTAAACAAAAGCATTCTGGAACTCTGTTACAACAGTGTACCTGATTTTATTTATTCTTTTTTTTTTTTTTTCTCACTGAATTAGTCGAGCCGAATATTCGAAGTCTCGTATTCGGGGGAGGTGACTGGTATAAGGTGTCCTTCCTTGTCGTTCGTTGTTTGTGCTTGTTTAAAATGTTTTTAGAAGCTCTACGTCATCCTAATAACAAATAGGCCTAAGGGAGACTCTCCATGCCCTTTCTAAATGTATCCATAGATTTGACATCCAAGTCCCATGAAAGGAGAGGTTAAATATCGAAAGAGGGAAAGAATTGTGAATAAAGAAAACGGAAAAGTTAAACAAGGTAATATAAAAGAAAGAAAAAAAAAGAAAAAGGAAACTAGTGAACGTTTTCAGTAAGAACAATCAAAATAATTCTTTCCAACTCATTATCTTAAATAGAACACTTATCACAGGTGGGCGAATTTATAGTATAAGCCGGTATCTAAAGAGATATTTCTTATGTTAAGCTGAATTTGACCAAGTAAAACACTGCTACCCAATAGTAGAAACAAAAAACATGCGAATAGAGAGCAATGGTAAACATAAAGTTAACTATTATGTGAATCTTCGTATTCTAAGTGTGAAGTGTGAAAGTTATAGTCTCAGTTTGTTAACATATGCTACAATATTTGAAATTTTTCTAAATATGCAGTTATATGCACAATAAAAGTCGTTCCATTTTCACCAGGATGGCTGGAATCGAGTTTAAATTAGTCGGAAACCTGAAATAATGCAAAGGGGAAAAATATGACATGTCAAAGAAATCCGCCCCCTAGTCATTATTTTACAAGATTGATTAAAAAATCTGAGTTTGGAAGAAATAGCTACCAGCACAGTTTTTCTTAAACATTTTACGTATCTATTAATATAGCAAAATTTCTCGAACTTTTAAAACATCCTAATAGACCTAAAATCGCTGACTTTGTAAGTTGCGTGTTGACCTACGAACACAAGTTTTGCAGGCTCAACACTAGCAGAGGCGACAGGCCAGATTTTTCAAGGCGAACTAATGTTTAAATCTTCAAACTGAAATAGATTCTCTTGGACAGAATCTTGTCATCTTACTGGTCTCAGCAAAATTATAATTCGATATTAGATGATTTAGGGCCTACCTAACCTCAGTATTCCGCTCTTGGCTGTGGCTAGTCTATGAAATATCTATATTATACCGGTAATGTCATGGCTGATTAAATTAGAAGGTTCCATAGCCTAGAGAAGCCCAAATGCTTCAATCGTTCTAAATCGTGGATAAAAAGGAAACATAATCTTTTTGCATAAGGTAAAAAATAAATATAAGGAACTTTGACATTCTAGTCTAGGCCTACATTTCTGTACTAGATTGTTTTAGGATAGTTGGATTTTTAAGGAATCATTTCTTATTTGTACATTGCACTTTTTTATTTTTACGCATCTGGGTAGCCTACTTGAGGTTTCCATCATTAGACATAGGTCATGCCTAGTCATATATATTTCAATAGTTTATTGGTAAGAAAATAAAATAATTATCGTTCATCTGTATTTAAATAAATAGTTAAGTAGACTATGTGCATAGGTATTGTGTGAACTTCTTGTACCGAAGAATTTTCTTGAAGCAAAAGGTACAAACAGGCAAAAAAAGAAATAAAGAAAGAAATACAAAAAAATCGTGATGGTTTGTGCTATTTACGTAAAACAAGTAGCCTATGTGTAAAGCACTCCAGATATTTGAGTTACTCTAGGGTCAATCCATTAGAAATGAACCAGGCCAAGTTGCTCGACATTTTTGATTTTCCTAATTTTTTTACCAGTTATTTCCCAACTAAAGGTGAGTTCAAAACTATGGTAAGAACATTTTTGGGCTCATACTTTTTTTTTGGCGGCCATTTTAAGTTTGCCTTTTAACCATATTTCAGTCGAAAACATGTTTTGCACAAATGTATGTAACTCTGTTAATTTTATAGATAACAAGACGAAATAAACACCAAAATTATCAGAATGAAATGCTCTACAATTTTGTTTTAACACAATATTACCTAAGTAGTGAGGAAAGTGAAGAAAAAGATTCAAAACTACAAATTGAAAATTGACTTAAAACGGGAGTTTTAGTGCCGCAAAATTATTAGAAGGATGAAAGACTCGCCCTTAATTTTTTTTTCTGGTGTAGATCTACTATAGGACTACTCGCTGTAGAAGTTTCAAGGTTGAGAACTTTGCGGTTTTTTTTATACATTTTTTAAAAAATGCCCAAAACCGTATTTTGGCAATATTTGAAGTAGAATATCTCAAAAGGGACTGAGTGAAAAATTATGAAATTTATACAGATAACACCTCTTTATGATATAAAGATGTGATATAAATTTGGTGACTGAGACTCAACTGGTTCCCGAGTTATAGTGCACCGAATTTGGCCAAAAATTCCATTATACGCACACGAATTTTAACGGTAATTTAATAGTAAAAATCCACATTGTAATTTTAAATGCTAAATTTTAGTGAACCTAAGTATGTTACACAAAAGAGTTGTACATGTAGGCTACATTTCATCAGTTAGCATGACAAATTTATAATTTCCTCAAAGCTTTGAAGAGCGTTGAAATTTCGGTGCATAGTTTGCAATTTTTGGCCAACTTCGATGCACTGTAACTCTGGAACCAGTTCAGTCTCAGTCACCAAATTATTATCACATCTTTATATTGTAAGGAGGTGTTATGTGTATAAATTTCATAATTTTCACTCAGGCCCTTCTTAGATATTCTACTTCAAATAATGCCAAAATAGGGTCAATCCATTAGAAATGAACCAAATTAAATAAAAATTTTTGCTCAACATTTTTATTTCCTTAAATTTTTTTTACCAGTTACTCCCCAATATTAGGTGAGTTCAAAACTAGAGTAAAACATTTTTTAGGCTCATACTTTTTTCTTGGCGGCCATTTTAAGTTTTCTTTGTAACATTTTTTCGGCCGGAGACTTGTTTTGCACAAATGTATGTAACTCTGTCAATTTTATAGATAACAAGACAAAATAAACACCAAAATTATCAGAATGAAATGCTCTACATTTTTGTTTTAACACAATATTACCTAAGTAGTGAGGAAAGTGAAGAAAAAAATTCAAAATTACAAATTGAAAATTGACTTAAAACGGGAGTTTTGGTGCCGCAAAATTATTAGAAGGAAGAAAGACTCGCCCTTAATTTTTTTTTCTGGTGTAGATCTACTATAGGACTACTCGCTGTAGAAGTTTCAAGGTTGAGAACTTTGCCCTTTTTTTTATACAATTTTTCAAAGATGCCCGAAATCGTATTTGGGCAATATTTGAAGTAGATTATCTCAAAAGGGACTGAGTGAAAAATTATGAAATTTATACAGATAACACCTCTTTACGATATAAAGATGTGATATAAATTTGGTGACTGAGACTCAACCTGTTCCAGAGTAACAGTGCTTTGAATTTGGCCAAAAATTGCGTTATAGGCACACGAAATTTAAAGGTAATTTAATAGTAAATATTCACTTTGTAATTTTAAATATAAAATTTTTGTGAGCCTAAGTTTGTTACACAAAAGAGTTGTATATGTAGGCTACATTTCATCAGTTAGCATGACAAATTTTTGGTTTCCTCAAAACTTGGAAGAGTGTTGAAATTTCGGTGCATAGTTTGGAGTTATGGCCAACTTCGATGCACTATAACTCGGGAACCAGTTGAGTCTCAGTCACCAAATTTATATCTCGTCTTTATATCATAAAGAGGTGTTATCTGTATAAATTTCATAATTTTTCACTCAGTCCCTTTTGAGATATTCTACTTCAAATATTGCCAAAATACGGTTTTGGGCATTTTTGAAAAATTGTATAAAAAAAACCGCAAAGTTCTCAAGCTTTAAACTTCTACAGCGAGTAGTCCTATAGTAGATCTACACCAGAAAAAAAAATTAAGTGCGAGTCTTTCTTCCTTCTAATTAATTTTGCGGCACTAAAACTCCCGTTTTAAGTCAATTTTCAATTTGTAGTTTTGTATCTTTTTCTTCACTTTCCTCACTACTTAGGTAACATTGTGTTAAAACAAAAATGTAGAGCATTTCATTCTGATAATTTTGGTGTTTATTTTGTCTTATTATCTATAAAATTAACAGAGTTACATACAGTTGTACAAAACATGTTTTCGACTGAAATATGGTTAAAAGGCAAACTTAAAATGGCCGCCAAAAAAAACGTATGAGCCCAAAAATGTTTTTACCATAGTTTTGAACTCACCTTTAGTTGGGAAATAACTGGTAAAAAAATTAGGAAAATCAAAAATGTCGAGCAACAAATTTTATTAAATTTGGTTCATTTCTAATGGATTGACCCTCTATTATTCGCATTTACGTCTCCAATGTAGTTTAGTAAGTTAAATATATTGTAGATTGAGAGGTTCGGTGGCATCACAACCCGGGCGTGTGAGTTGAATAAGCCAAACTCCAAGAGAAATGACACGAAGGCGGCCAGGAGTGCTTAAATAATCGACCAGTCGAACTCGAGATTCCTAGGCCTACGTCACGTTTCAGTGGTTTCAAATCGGTTTTCAGTATTCATAGGCACTAGAACAGTGCTGTTATTTATCATCTTTTTCAGCAGACATGAAATATATTTCACACAGGTCTGTAATAAATTTTCAAAGGTTTTGGATTGAAACTGTTGGTTTACTAGAACAGAAGTAACTAAACTTCAAATTGATTTAGCACAGAGAACTTGATCTCTTAAGAAGAAAGAAATTGTGTAAATAATTCATAATTCATAATTATGAATTCGGATGATAGCAGATGACCCCTTTTCTGACTGAAAACGTACTTTACCACGTTGTGATGCTGAGCAAAGCAAGTCCTCTAAATGAAAAACATTGTTAGGGCTCTGATTATCAGGCTAAGCCTGCTACATTCTTTCTATTTTATCTATGTATAAAACGAAAGGAACAATAGTTACTGTAATTTTCTGTAAAAATCCATTAATTAATCAGTCTATTTAAATGACTATAGTGTAGAAATAGGAAGGTAGGCACTTTTTCAGATAAAGTTACACTGATCTAAGGTGATCCCAAACACATAAAACACCCCCGCCCTAGATTAACCCAACGCCCGAACTGCATAAGCAGAAGCAACTTCTCCGACGCTAGCGTAATGCACGTAGTCTAATTAATAGCCTGCAGGGGCAGATGCAGTTTTCAGCGCCCGAACTCCATAAGCAGAAGCAACTTCACCGACAGTAACGTAATGCACGTAGTCTAATTAATAGCTTGCAGGGGCAGATGCAGTTTTCATTCCTGAAATGCGGTACAAGTTGAATCGCTAATGCCAGCAAACGCATTTTCCTGTAATAGCTTAACACATTACCAGATAAAAATACGGCCCTACCGGTGATTGAACTCAACCACCTATGCCAAGGTTACTGCTGTCAACTAATAAGAGAAAAAGTTTTATGGATGAATCTCACAAACGCGAAATGTGTAGGCACAGACGTTAAATTAGGGAATTAAAAAGTTCCTGACCGCCAAAACATAATTTTATGATTACGAATAAAACACGAAATCTGGGTTATGTATATATGTTAATGGTCTGTATGTTTTTCTCACGAAATATTTGGTTTATTCACGAATTATGGGAAATTTCGGTAATCAAGAATATTTCTTTCTTCGACTCAATTAACATAAGTTAAGGCATTTTTTTAAAAGGATTGTTATGTTATTGACTGAGCGAAGCGAGGTCTTGTTTTGACAGCAGAATTTCATCCGTTTGTAAAATATTTTGTTGTGCAGTCTCGACCAAACGCGTTCTACCTTCTTCCAGTTTTGTATAAATGTTTCTCGAAGCCATTAGGGCTAAAAGCGACATGTGTGTAAGGAGTTTTATTTTTTGATCCCGTTTCAAGATTGTGGCGGCCGTTTTAATGGTTCCGATTCATGAAATGTTCAGCTTCTTTCAACGATTCAACGAAACTGTTTCCGTGGAAACAATGTTGTCTTAAAAAGTGAATGACAATGTTGGCTAAACCTTTAAAAACTGCGATGAAGGGGAGATGTTAGATATTTTTGGACGCGAGGTCTACTGTTCACGGAACAACTAGTTTGTATCTGAGAATATTATAGGAGAAAAATTCCTCCGACACTGGGACTTGAACCCAGGACTTTTGGCTATTCGCGCCAATGCTCTACCAACTGAGCTAAGCCGGAGTTCAATTCACAGCGCCAGATGGAACATCTCTCCTATGACTGATTGCCCTAATGGTCTACCTCACAGACAAACAAGTTATGTCATATGCAGTACTGTGAGGCACACTAATTAGTGATTTTTGTGACCGGGCTCCCACTGTTATTGTACAGTTAACATTCAAGATAGATATATAAGCTTTCATGAACCACAGATTATATTCTCTGTTGGACATTACATGAGAAGATTAGGAGAAAAATTCCTCAGACACTGGGACTTGAACCCAGGACCTTTGGCTATTTGCTACAATGCTCTACCAACTGAGCTAAGCCGGAGTTCAATTCACAGCGCCAGATGGAACCTCTCTCCTATGACTGATTGCCCTAATGGTCTACCTCATAGACAGACAAGTTATGTCATAAGCAGTACTGTGCGGCACACTAATTAGTGATTTTTGTGACCGGGCGGAAGTCACTAAGCTTGTATCCCGGTGTCAGGGGAATTTTTCTTCTAAAATATTCTCATGTAAAATTCATTAAAAATGAATCTAGGCGTAAATAGCAATTTATTCACACATCTACGTGCCTAATGGTTAGCGATGCTGACTATGGATCCGCAGGTCTAGGTTCGATCTCCGGTACCTCTCCGGATTTTTCTGAAGTAGGGAGATCTGGAACGGGGTGTACTCAGCCTCGTGACAAAACTAAGTCGATACTTCATAAAAAAAAAAGTACCTGCTTCGATCACGAAAGCCATCAATAACTGCTGTAGGAGTCGGCATACTGGAAATACATTACACCAAATTACCAAGTTACACTTGCCTGTAAGAGCGATTACATGTGACCATCCCTATAGTAAGGCGTAGTCTATCTCGATTTAATTTATCTTTCCGTTCAATAATATTCATTCTCACAGCAACTTAAGTCACTAAACTACACTCCGTGGCGCTACATCACTTGTGGGAACAGGCCTACCATCCTACAGCTGCGTTATCTACCGTAGGCAAAATATGACAGTATTGGGGGAATGTAATCAGTAGGGGCGGATTTCTATGACCTAAAAATAGGATATATGCATGCATTTATGACCTAAAAAACGTTAAAATATGACCAATAAAATTTAAAATATGACTTTACCACTTACACATTGTGTATATATTTTTAAGTTTCATTACAATACATTTTATTAAAATATAGTGTTAATTATTAAAATATCAATGAATTCTCAAAAAGTATCATTATAATGCAAAATTTACAAAATATGATATGAAACTTCAAAATATCTTTAATATGCACACAAATATGCCAAAAATATGACCTAAATATGCATATTCATACTAAATATGCTACAATAGTTGAAAATTTCCTAAATATGCAATTATATGCACAATAAAAGCCGTTCCAATTTCACCAGGATGCTTGGAATCGGATTTAAATTAGTCGGATATCTGAAATAATGCAAAGGGGAAAAATATGACATGTCATAGAAATCCGCCCCTACCCTATAACCAATCATGGGGAGATATTCCATCTGACACTGTGAATTTAAATCTGGCTAGCTCAGGTGATAAAACATCGGCACGGAAAGCCGAAGCTCATGGATTCGAATCCCAACATGAGAGGGATTTGTCTCCTAAAATATTCTCGCATAATCACTGTTTCTTTATTCAGTGATAAAGAAACTCTTGAAAATAGAAGAACTCTATATGAATCTTTAAAAAAAAAGAAGAAAAAACCGTGCCTAGATATGATCATGGGCTATGAGTGGCAGGTAATATTTCCACATGCCATCATTATAGTGCATTATGTTGACAGACGTAAACGCTAAGAGGATACAATTTAATTACAATGTTGTATAGTTGAAATAAGTGACTTCGATTTAAGTCTTCAATTAATAGTGATGCTTCCGTATATAGTATTTTTAATGGAATCTTGATCGTATGTTTATATTAGGCCTACAGCAAGAATTACTGAAACGCAACTTGGATTTTCCATGAGGTAAGGTCATGCCGGACGCACGTGGGGCCTGAAGTCATATTTAGGAGATGGTGGAAAGAAGAATTTACTCTGAAAATCACGACTATACCCACGCGTCAATTACATCTTTTGAAGTGCTTTACTACGTAACAAAAATTACAAACTTAGTAAATATAATGAGGTTATGTAAGTTTCATAGATGACTTGATATATAAGGAATTATGAGAGTGATGATTGTGACTCATAAAAACGTTTTCTTTTAGCAGTAATGAATTTACGAAACCCAATAAGACTACAGATATTCATCGGTCTTTCAGAATTGGCAGTTTATTAATGTAAATATTAATTGAAAATGAGGTCCATTGTTCGTGTAAAATCGATAAAATTATGACGATAGATACTTGCGATTGGTTGGAATTGCATTATTATGCTGGATTACTCTCTGATTCATGTACTAATTAATCTCTGTATTTTAATAATAATCTTATTAATCTCTATCATGTCTATCGTTGTAGTAAATTGATTAAACACTTTTTAAAAATCGAAAATCATTTTCAGTTTTAAAAATCACCAATTAATGCTATAGCCTATATGACGTGAATGCCTTTCAGTGAGGTGGACCATTAAGGATAATCAGTCATAGGAGAGAGATTCCATCTGGTGCTGTGAATCTCTGGCCTGCTCAGTTGGTAGAGCAGCGGTAAATTATGTTCTGTGGTTACTTGAATACTACAAAGATTACGCATTATTTTCTTGCAAGAGACCTGTAGTTTTCCGGCGGTGTTTTTTTAAATTTTTTATTTAATTATTCAGGTCTGTGTGGTCATTGAGAGTTGTTTGTCGTAGGGATGTCTCCTCTATTAAAACTTTCCATGTTGATCAACAACTGCGTTTGCAGGTCATGACCACTAAGCCTAGATCTCAGTATAGAATTTAATACTAATCACAAAATCTATCTTTCATAATGGATTAGTCTTTCTGTAAGTTAATATATGACGAGTGAACATGACCTATAAAGTGATTCCCTCATGAGAAAACCTCATAACTTCGGATTTTTATACTAATATCAACTGATAAACTATGAAAATCTCTTAAGCATTACAATTATATATGATCAAGGAAAATAAACCTCATCACTCTAACTAGTGCGCTATAAAAATGTTTTGTCTCTTTTACAATATTGCCGTTTCTGGAGGTATGAGGTTTTCTCGTGAAGGTGCTGTCGTAAGACGAAGTACATCAACTCGTTTTCAGTCAGCAGGATGAAGTTCTTCGAAAACCATAGTATTAATCACAGCTGTTCTGATCTCATTTCATAGAAAATGCCATAGTTTTATGACCCATCCTCTTTACGTTATATATTTATGACAGCACTGAAAGTAGTAATTGCTTGATGTTTTCCAGGCAGTCTTCCGCGGTCCTTGTACGAGATCAAAACACTTAATATCTGGAGATCACGACTTTGGATTTCGCAATGGAAATACCGGCGCTTTGGTAAGTGGATAATCACTTTCAAAGAAATTTCACAATATTGATAATCCTTCACAGTTTGGTGGATATCCTTGTGGCGTTTTGCAAAATTTGTGATATTGCTCGAAGTCAGGGCGTTAACTGGGCCTATGTTGTTATTACAAGGTTTTTTTTTTTTTTACATTTGCTGTGTAATATTCTTTGAAGTTTATACTAATTGCTTTTTTACGTTAGTGGGTGGGAATAAACGGAAGTTATTAGTTTGCATTCAGCAATATAGCAACTAAATTTACCACCCACATGGCCCCATCGCATTGGATGGCTGTCAGCTTTCGGAAAAATATCGTGACACCATCCATATCTTCAGATTGTCTATAGCAGTAGGAGCAAAGTATACTTTATAGCTATGCAAAAGCAATCAATTAAACTTCATATTTGATCAAGGATTAGGCATTTCCGCCTGTTCCGGCCCCTTATGTCATTTGGTTTATCTATCTTGCATTCGGCCTTCCTATACAACTTCTTCCTTTAACTTTATAGTGCAGTCACGTATTTCAAACTGAGGGTCCCCGAAGAACATGTGGGTCATACTTGTTTTCTCATGAGGGTCACACACGGCAACTAATTGAAAATTATGGCAGAATAGTTTTATTATTTAAATTTAGAAACAAAGAAAGTACATACAAATGGTTTAGCGGCTAGCCACATTCATGAACGCAAAGTACTGAAGACGTTTAATAAAAGAAAACGAGATTTTAAACGGCAACTTTGACTTGTAGGCTGTGCAACAGCAACAAACACAGAACACGAAAATTAAAACAGTTCAAAATGAAAATTTATATACGACTATTTTAGTGTTTTGTGTTCAGGCTTCACATTTTTTATTAATAACAATTTTCGCCTTGTCTGGCACTTAAGACCCGCAATTTCTCGAGTTTGAGTATTCGAGAATAGTACAAAGAACTCCAGACCATTTACCGGTAGTTTAATAACATAGGCCTAAGAATTAGATTTACTTGAAGCGGAATAAATTGAAGACCAGTTTTTATTCACTTTTTAATTCAACAAAAACAGAATGAACATAACACAATCAACGTTATGGGCAATGTTCTGCCGTTTTTCATTAGTGGAGGGTTCATGAAAGACACAACACTGCAAATAAGCCTCTATAATCCTTCTGAGGTGTTATACATAAAGTCTTTCTTTCAAAGAGCATATCTAGTGTTATCGTTTGGTATGTTTTGAAATTATATCACTAATAGGGAAAGGAACTACAGTCATCAATCTCAGTATTAGCAAGAGAATATGTGATTATGATAGAAATCTGTGTTCACGCCTCTCCTTTATCGGTGTGCTTCGTTTTGACAGAGTACGTCTATAATTTTTAAAATTATATTCATTATATTGCATGTTGTTAGTTTCTACTCCACTAAAATAATTATCGTCAAGAATTTTCACGACATGCAAGTCTTGTGATTCCTAATTCCCATGCATTAGGTCAGTAAGTCTCGGGCATTGCCACAGGGTATCATTGCAAGTTCATTTACTCCAGGATTCACCTTGCTAAAAGGACGTCCGGATTGCCGTTTTTTTAATGGTTTCTAACGAATGCTGGAACGATTCTTCTTGCCAAACAAAGAGTTTTTACTACTCCTCATTATTTATATTGTTATATAAGTTCTTTATTACATTATCTACACGAAGCACTAGGGGTCGTGCGTCTTGCATCCAGGAGACATGAATCATCCATCATTTCGATTTTTTAAAACCATTCAAGTGAAAAATTATATGTTATTCAGCTTTGCAATATTGAAGAGCTGAGAGACCGGGAATTAAAAAAAACCATGTGAACTTCCTCAAAAGTAGAAAAAGGTAAAACTTTTTAAGGAACACTCGGCTTCTAACAAATGGATAAGTTGTCGAACTGGCCTATCCTGCAGTGAGTAGAGGGATGACCACAAAATGATTGTAAATGTAGCAGCACTACGTGTCGTTCCTGGTAAAATCATGGACAACAACCGTTGGCGACATTGTAACAACGATATGAAAACTCTCGCCCATGTTCTTGATTCCTGTCAGCATGGAGAGATTCTGCGCATGTCTCGACACCATCAAATAATATCAACCGTTACTCAGGTCCTCAGAACTATTGGATTCACTGTACATGAAGAGGTGCTTGGTTTGGTGGACAATGGGAGTACTCCCAGAATTCATATGGTCGCCTACAAACACAACACCATGGGCTATATAATAGATCCGACTGTTTGATTTTAATCCAGAGTAAATCAACCTGCCGAAGTACGGTAAGTCAAGAAAAAAGAGCTATTTACGAACCAACTATTTCTATCTACAAAATGGCTTACAAACTACAGAAGACTGAAGTAGTGAGTCTCCTCGTCGAGGCCAGAGGAACCATTCCTGCAGCTTTGGTACAGTTCTGCAAGTCCTTTTATCTCCATGACTTGCTACTGAATGAAATCGGTCTGATTGCTTTGAAATCTTCAATCGGCATTTTAAGGAACCAAACTATGAAGACATGTCTGTCTAATCATATTAGGTTACACTGTTACTATGTTACTCGACACTTACCACGATAGTAAAATGTGTAATATTAATAACGGGAAATTATGTAAATTGTATTTTTATATAATGATAAATATAACTGATCTGTATCGTAGGGTGAAGAATATTCACAAGGAAACGTTAAAGTGGAGTGTGGGTTGTAACTTCTTTAGTTAGGAAATTTAATAATATTCAGTATGACGGACTATTCCTCGTTTTCTGATAGACTTCACCCCCGAAAGTCTGGCTTCCTAAGATGTACTGCTGATCATCGCTTTTTCAACATTGAGTAATTCTATTTAAGAGCCACTCATCTAACCAATTAACATTGTCACTCTTTGTTTTAGTCAGCCTACAGTATTGTTGTCTAAATAAAATAATTTTTAAAATGTTCAGTACGGTAATATGCTGAATCTTGTTCATTAACATTTTAAGATATAGACACAGCTAATTTACCCAAGAATGTTAAACGCTTATAATAAAATAATCAAAATTAATATAATCAACTTTAATTAACCCTAGGACTTCATGGAATTTTCTTTCTCCCAAGGAATGGGTTCCTCGAATCGCCCGAATGTGCACCTATACCAACCACTTCCCGCATTAGGCTATACTCGTTTCTTGTTCTAAAATTTTACGTTAATGTAAAAACTTACAAAGCAAAATTTTGCAAGTTTGGATACTGCTCCTTGTTAAAGCTAGTCTCCAAAACTCGAAGGGCTGAAAATATCTCATAGATATAAGAAAATTGTCACTCTGTAGATCACATAGCTCCAAATATATAGAAGGTATTGCCGCTATTAATGCTACATGACAGTAAACAATGTTTCAAATAGAGTGCCTATCAATTACAAAGAAATGCAAAAAGTTGGAAGCTCGGGGGCCGCATCTGGCCCGCGGGCCGCCAGTTAGACTACACTGGTTTAACTGAACAGTTTATTGCATCATAAAACTTACTTATAACCAACATAAACAGAATGACTGTAATTAACCATGCTTTGCTCTGTATTTGATAAGGATAGTGCTGCAATAATATCTGCATATTTCTCAATTACAGTACTATTCTTCTGTAAAAGGAAACTGAAGATTGGGTATCATGACATCTGAGTACATTCACTTTCGCACGGCATCTTACTCCTATTTGCTAAGGTGCGAGCAAATGTCAGCAAGCCCACGGGCCAGAATTCCTGCTATTATGCACTTTAATTATAAGAACAGTCAAAGACAGAAGTTGGGATATAAAAAGAAATCTTATCTGTCTCTGAGTTTAGGCCTAATAATAATTCCTTTATTGCAACCAAATGATCATGTTATCATGAATTGAGCAACGATGGAGTGATAATTGATAATTGGTAGCACCCAGAGAAAACCTGTTCCAACCCCATTTCGTCCATCACAAATTTCACTTGGTGTCTCTTGATTGGACCTACATCTTGACTGTTTTCAGTCATTCTCGAATAATGCCTCTTGGGTCATGAAATTATAAAGTTCTCTAATTCGTTTGTGTATTCAGAGTTTATCTGTTGATGTGGTAATTGAATTGTATTATGTGGTCTTCCTATATTTTCTATCTTTCGTGACATCTGTGTTTGCCATTGGAATGTAGGACCACAAGCGCTAACAAGCCTACAGTTTGCTGCAACTATTAATAATGCTTCGCTATCAACGGCCTTGATCTATATTTTCATATATTTCCTTCTAGTATAATGTAATAGATTTTCTTAAACAGGCCTGAATCGACCTGTTTAATTCGTAGAAGTTCATAACGGGTACTCGTATGTGCGCGAACGTGTGTGTGTGTTTACGCTTAGATGTATGTTTAGGCCCATAATGTGAGAACAAAACTCATTTTAACATTTTCTGTGAATAAGGAGGTAGACAGCTTAGAGCACTGGGATATAAATTATGACTTCAATTTCAAAATTTCAGTGTACCTATCCACTTAATTACCAAATTTAAAAAAAATAAGGTACCGGTACTTCAGTTTTGATGAAAAGCACGTTTTCTTTTTTTAATGTTACTCTAGTTTAAAATCTGAAGAATAAGAATATGCAATTATTATTTTTATTTGAGTAATATTTGAGCGATGATCAGCATTTTATGTACGTAAGTGTTGACCCTTTGGATCCTATTGAAAACGATTAGGACATCTACCATATACTACTAGTCACAGATAAATTTACCAAAATTATGTTTTGAAATGGAATTTTCACGCTTAAATTTTATCGCAATTTTTCTCAGTTTTATAGTCTGGTATACTTTATTAAAAAAATATACATCCAAAAGATGAAATTTTGTGTGTTCATTAAACAGATTCTTATTATTAAAAATAAGAAAGGATTTTTCAGTGACGTTCAAACAACTTAAAAAAGGAAAAATTTAGACAGTTCTTTAATTAAAATTATATCTTAATATCTGTTATTGTAATAGAAATAAAGGATGTAAAAAGGATCCTTAAAAATTCCATATAGATGTATGTAATAGATTTTGTAATGTTTACCCGAAGTTCATAAATTGAACATTGTCTCACCTTAATGCAAGACCAAACCATACCCGACCGTAAAACAGATCTTATACCATATTGATCAGTTTTTATTTATTTTTCGCTTGCTTAGTGCAACAGATCTAACAGCGAGTAATTTATCAATAAAGAAGCCATTCTAACTCTAGAAATCTGAAATATTTTCGAGCACTGCAACCTTTACCAACAATTCGTTATCTCTCAAGTGCTTTTCAGCACACTACTGAGTAATCCATTGTTACTATAAGGTATTGAAACCAGGATAATGGTCTCACCAATAATTTTTATATTGTTCGAAGGGTGAACTGATAGTCATGACTAGGGTTCGGATGTTTATGACATGTCATATTTTTATCCTGACCTCCGTCCTCGTAGGAGACACAGATTACACACGAATTGCATGCTTGTTATACTAATCGAGCCGTTTTTATTTTATCATATTTCTGTCATTTTTGTGGTCTTGATCATATTTGAGCCATATTTGTAATTTAGCTTCATATTTAAGTTATAAATTCGGTAAAAGAACACAATTTTACAGTGTCTGTACTACATGGTCGAGTTAAATTTGAAATTTATTAATTAATTTAATGTTTATACCAAATTAGTAGGTAACTTAAAATGTAAAATTAATTCAGCCGTTCACATTTATAGGGACATGCAAGGTCTACAAAATATTACGAGCATTTGGAGCTGATGAAGCGAGCAAACAGGAGAAGATTCTTTAAAAATAGAAGTAAAACTGTAAATCACCAAAATTGTTTAAAAAAAAAAAAAAAAAAAAAAAAAAAAAAAAAAAAATTATCTAATTGAATTCATGTCATGTAAGAATTTAATGTCTCTAACGTTTTAAAATAGAAAATTTATTGTTTGAAAATACGTTATTTTACTAGGTCATATTTAGGATTTTTGGGTCATATTTAGTATTTTATAAGGGCATATTTGCAGTCTTATTTTCCATATGTTTAGGTCATGAACATCCAAACCCTAGTCATGACGTCATACTGACTATGGCTACTATAAAACTCTACCCTCCATGTCGTCCTATGGTTCAACGGGTAACACAAGACATCTTGAAAGAAAGAATTACAAGAAGATAGCCTAATACAAGTACATGTAAAATACTACATTAAGCACATGAACGCGATATCTAAAATACTAAAAGCCTTTTAAATCATCATAATATTTGTGTACACAAGAATCTAAAATGTTTTAACTGAACGCATCTTACTATTATATAAACAGGAGGAAGAAGTTTGCTGCAATCGCTTCTTCATTAGAGTTTATTGTGTTCAAATTACATCACCTCATTGTTTTAGAGCTTCAGAGCTGCTTTAACAATCCTTGAAATTCTGCGTTCAAATAACGCACAGTAAACCTTGATGTTTTATACAGCCCAAGCCTTGAGATATCCAATAAATATCTCAGTCATCTGTTGTTATCCCGACTCATCTTACTTCTGCACTTCGCCAACATTAAAATGACCTTGCTGGAACTATATGAGCAACATATCTATCTTGCTGGGTGCTCTTGAACTTCTGTTTAAATGATCAGCTTGTAAACATGTGTCACACTAGTACGTATGATAATCCGTGAGGTGAAGACCCATTTTAAAAGATACTTAATAAAAACTGCCTTAAACTGCCTTGAAGGGTGAAGAATGACTTCATGTAATAGTGGCAACGCTTCCCTAGCAGAAACAGGGCCTATCTTTCGACAACTACATCTCTATCTATGTATTTCAACTTAACCTCCTTAGTGTACAGTTGACCGCCGACGTGGTCTTGAGGTCAGCGTCGCTGACTACAGATCCGTCGGCCCGGGTTCAATCTCCCGTACCTCCTCGAATTTTTCTAAGGTAGGGAGGTCTGGCAGGGGTGCACTCAGTCTCGTGATTCAAATTGAGGAGCTACTTGATAGAGAAGTAGTGACTCCGGTCATGAAAACCACCATTAACGGCCGTGGGTGCGGCATGCTGACCATATGCCCACCAATCTTGCCATCTGCCTGAGGTAGATGACGCAGCGGTCGGGTGGTAGGCCAAACCCCTCCAGGAATGTAGTTTTTTAGTGTAAAGTTATAAGTCTCCTGTAACTCAGAAATACTAGCGGAGGTTTTTGAACCGTATCATCCACAACCATGGTCAGCAACTGTAACTACTAATGCGGGCAAGGCTTTTAAATGGTTCGGGGATATTAGTAGTTTGCCACTACTGTTTAATAATTGTAATAATATTGAACCCATAAGGCGGAATTATACCTGCCAAGTGCTGGGCCAAGACAGTGCGCTCGGTTAACGTGATCAGTACAGTCAGTACTGTGATTTATTCTAGATTAAATTAACAACACAACAATTAAGTAATCTCTGTAAAAATTTTGACTTTAGTTTTACATACTTACTGTAAAACCGTGGATTCAAATAACATGAGTTACAACTCCATTACCTGGAAAAAAAGAAAGAAAGGGGTAAATTAGAATGCCGAAACACCATCTTCTAAATTACTTCACCAGGAATGTAAATATGTTAAAAATTCATTTTTAACTTTTTAACACATTGACAATGAGTATAAACTGAAATCTTACCGGATATGGCATCGGGAAAAACGGCCGTATCGAGGTAGAATGGTGGTGTAAGTGTAAGCTAACAAATCTAAAAACCCGGGATTGATTTTCGTCCACGACTAACTTTTCTATAGAAAACAATAAAAATCATCTCCGTTCTTTGATCTTTCTTTTTATAAAATCTTTAAAAAGTTATCCATTTAATGATCTAAACTATTCCGATTTTAATGTATGTAACATTGGCCAAATTTATATATAGACTACTCTTTTTTAAAATCTATGATAAAAATAAGACAAATTTCCTAGGTTTACCACACGAACACAGCACGAGACAAAATAAAACTAGAACCCAAATGTGTCACTTCTGCTGGTATATCACGTAACTCTAGTTTCGGTCCTAGTATGTATAATTTTAACGCAACATCCAGGTTTACCCAATTGTAATTATGGAGTCTTTAAACCTAGAATAAGAAAAAAACATATAAACTATTAATTTTCATCCTTTTAAATTAGTTTTTTTGTCATTTTGTTTGCTCTGTGTTTCTGGTACTACAATTATGATAATGGTTGTTACTTATTTTTCATTATCATGATTATTATTACTTTTATCACTTGTGTCATATCATTGCTCTCAGCTTTTGCCTTTCTCCCCTAGTACTTTTGCATGATATTTTGTATACTTCTTAGTTTTAAGATAAGTTTGGGTTAATATTACACTTCAATTATTGTAAGACATAGGCTTTTTTTTAAATGACATTAACATGTTCCATTACAATAGTAACGTACTAAATGTTTTGGTGTACTCTGTTTTTTGTACAATTTGATATTCATTTTTATAGTATTATAATCTAATATAACTTAATTTCTAATTATGGTTTACTTCAACTATAGTAATTTACAAAGTGATAGTTATCACCGGCATATTCTACTAGATTGTTTACTATTTGATCTATTCCACATTTTCCCTATCCAAGTCAATGTAACTATTTGTTTATGTTTATGTTAAACTATTTGTTTATGATAAATGTCTTAAAATCTTTCAGGTATTTTATACCTAAATCACTATATCTAGGTGGCCAATGTCCTCGGAACTGCTCCCGAGCACGAGCACCTGCTCTTTCAGGGTTTCAGGATCAACCTATGTAATTATGAAATTGAAACAGAAATTCCACGATGTCCTAGGTATCTGACTGTCTGACTGTCTGACGCCTTCGTCGGTCGTATCTGCGAATAAATTGACAAAAATTCGTACTATGTCTCCTCTGACAGATATTAAAATACGAACGTGATTTTTTTATTAAAAAAATGGAAATTTTAAAAAATACTGACGTATGATTATACTAAATGTTTTTTTAAGAACCACTGGCTATATAGAAAATCTTATTATTAGACATTTTATTACACCGGTTGTATACACCCATATAGTTTTGTGAGAGAAGATAGATTTTAAATGTGGCAAAGTAACATGCAAATTGAAACCGAGAAATCAGGTGATTAAAGTTTGCATCCACTGTCGGTTGAAAGCGCACTGAGGTTTTAAAATGGTGGTTTAGAATGGTTTACAATGTTCCATAAAATTTTGCACAGTTATACTTTGGGGTTGCTTGATTTTTTGACACTAAAATAAAAAATCGCACTTTTTGACCAAAATGGCTAAATCAACACTCCTGTCTGTTTTATGTTACTTCATACTCATATAATTGAGCTTGCTTTAATAAATTCCAGGCTTATTTAAAAACAAAATATAATTTATCCTTCGCAGCGTTATCATAAGTTACAAACAGGTTGGGTGTCAAAGTCATGTAAATATTTATTGATAACTTTGACCTTAATGAATTGATGTAGATTTTTGCTCCAGGAGAGCTTTTGAGCAGGTTTCAATCCAGGTGGCTGGGGTCGCCATATATTGTGCCAAGGTTAGGATAATGAGTGGGCAGTGACCGAAATATAATCATAACAAGATGAATTAAAATTCCTCCGCCGACATCTTCATTCATCAAGCGGTTACTTTCACAAGCCTCTCCCAGGTGTTGCTTAAAAAAAAGAGACTATTGTAATTCAGAAACAGTTCAGAGCCGGTTTCATGACCTCATGTCTTCTTCTTAGATCACACAAACTGATGTAGCTCGTAATGATGATCTTAAAACACGTTACGTCACGGTGTGCAAAAGTGTTGTAAGTGTAACTGTTTTTTTTTTCTTAAGTATTATATCTAACGAATTGGTGACAAACTTTTTTTATGTTACCCACTTGTTCCTGTTTGAAGGGTTTAAGAATTTTCCTATGATCGTACTTTGAAACCTGTTGCAAAAATTTGTAATTATATTTCTACTTTAACACAAGCCTATGCTAAAGATATAAACATTCCTCAATTATTAGCTATTTCGAATTTTTAACCACTGCATAACTTAGTCTATCACTACGTGGAAATTGTCATTGATGCAGCTCTAAACAGTGTTAGGATAACTAATTTAGAAATTAGAAAATATCTTGCCTTCTTTCTTTCTTTCTTTCCCTCCCTCCCTCCCTCCCTCCATCCCCCCCCCCCCCCGACCCTAGAAATAATAAAACTCTATTTCGCGTCAAAGTATGTAGCAATCTTAGTAACATTTTCCCCTTATGCTATAAAACGACCCACATTGAGATTTTTCCTTTTCTACTCTTGAATTCTAAAATACTTTGTTACTGTTATTTAAAATGTAAATAATTTGGAACTATTCCACAAGTGTAAATAAGAAAAATATATTATAGAATTGTTTGACTTCCTTTTATACTCAAGGCTTGTATACTTGCATTACGGAAAACGAGGAAAAAGTATTTTTTGCAGATAGGTATTTTTATTTACGCAATACTAATATTTTATAATACAAAAAAATACTTGAAAATAGAAGTCTCCCGAAGTGAGACATGTCCGCCTATGGTTTTTTTCCTTTGAGAATATCTGCAAAAATTACTAAAAATATAAAATGGCGAATTTTGAACTTTTTGATCAGATTTCATTTCCTTTCGAGGGAGGTTTATTTCGCCATAATTTGGACACTTCATGATGAAGTAAAAACAGCTTTCTTGTGGTTATCGAACTTGTCTATATTTTTTCAACCGCATCGCCTAATAAAGACGACAATTCAACCCTTTTAAATTCTTTGTCAATTTTAGTACATTCATATTCAGCTGAATATCGACTACACAAAATTTAAAATTATAATTTTGGGACATCATCCTTATGATCTGAGTTAATTTATTATGCCGGTTAGAATTCCGATAGTTTAATAATTAAAATATTGTTAATGGGATGCGGTATATTGAGATGGAATAATTGGTCTATGCAACATAGTTGACATATTCGCTGGAACCACAGCACTGTTCACATTTTAACCACATGGATGAAATTTTAAAAATGAAATTACATGGGATTTATTAAAATATATATATTTCCCAGAAATGTAGGGCTACTGTATACTGTAAACTAAAGCATTAGGCCTGTCTAAAATTGCTAAAATGATAATCTGGGATATTATCGATGTAAGAGTCATTTTGACTTTACCTTCGACTCTAAATTGGGTTAACGTGAATTCTTAACTATCACATGACCCCTCCCCTTAAGCATAGTGCATTGAACAGTGTACATGGATAACACCAGGATTTGCAAGTAAAGAAAATTTCGATTTCGGGAGAATCTGTGAATTTATCTAGTGAAAGAAGGGATACAGACAAAGAAGTGTTAATCCTATAAACTATCTGAGAAACACAATGCGCTTTGCATAATCCATTGATACTACTGTGAATCGATTGTTCTCCATCAAGGTCTAGTGAGTGAACATCTGATGGGCTGGCAATGAGGAAGTCTCTTGATATCGTCACGATTTACTCACATTCCTCCGCGAGTTGTAATTCTGATTTGTATACTTACTGCAGTCAAGCAGCCTTCAGTCCTTAATGATAATAATCTTATAGGGCAAAATATAGTGTTTTAAGCTAACATTCTTTTTTTGCGCACCTAACTCCACGGCCTTTTTAGTATTAATGGTAGGAGCATTGAATTGGGTATACAAACAATTTACTGTGTAGAGGAGGTTGTTTCGTTAGTTAGTTTATTTGCTTGCACAGTAGGCTACAGTGTTTTTCCATTATGCATCTACTTTTAAATACAAAATATGCAATATACAATTATTAACACAATATTTTAAACATGCTACATTTTACAAACTTACACTTTATTATCACTATACATTTAAATATTTTAAATTTACATTTTTATTGTTCATGGAAAATTTATCAGTGAATAATTATAACTTATAAATTCA
Source organism: Ectobius pallidus (assembly GCA_964059195.1). Lineage (NCBI taxonomy): Eukaryota > Metazoa > Arthropoda > Insecta > Blattodea > Ectobiidae > Ectobius > Ectobius pallidus. The sequence continues at coordinate 94,399,425 of CAXKWD010000010.1, read as the reverse complement.
ATTGAAATAATAAATTTAAGAAAGAAATATTCAAATTTACAAAGAATACTGATCGTTTATAATATAAAAACAGTTTTCTAGAAAAAGGAACTTTAGCATACAGGTACTCATATGTTTATTTATTTTTGTATTGATATAACAAGAGACTGAATGAAATATTTTAGTACATAAGCAATATGGAGACGATTCGAGAAGATGGGTCGAGTGTTTCGACAGTGCTATGCTGTTTTTGTGTCGCGTGTTGTAAGAATGGTAGTCAGAATTAGTTTTGCAAAGTTGTCTATGAAAATAAAAAATGGGATGTTTCAAAATTAATATCACATGATGTGGGGGGATCTTGTGAATTTTAAATGAGGTTTTCATGAATTGAGGGGCTTGCATGGTATGTATTTTCAACAATTTGTTGTGCCTGCAAAGCAAATGAAGTTTAAATTTTCGGATGAAAGTTATTTTTTTTTTTTAAGTGGAATATTTACGGAGATATCCGTTCCAGAAAATAAAATCCTGTAATTGTCTTTAAGGCATCTTATTTTTCTATGCAGATATTGCTTTAAGTAGACATAATTACCATTTCATTGCGAGCCACCGAAAATGGTTAAGACCGCAGGAAAAAATAAATGTGAACAAGTGAAGCAAATATGAAACCCTGAAACGTATTTTCTGGGATTGGTTGTTATAGCTATATTTTAATTTTAATTTTCTAGAGTTGGTTGCTGTGTCTAAATTTTAATTTTTAGCTTATATTTTCACTGGAGATGGCTCAAGCTGGTCGAAATATATCTGATGGTATAATTTCAAAATTTTATATTGAACAGGCGGAGTTCCCGCATTTAATTTTCTTAAAAGAATTTTAACTCATTACTGAAAGGTAGCTTAGATATCTTTCCAGTTATCTGTTTCTTAAACAGACTTTTTAATCTTTGGACAGGCATGGGCAGTTGACTTGATCGTTTCGTTGTCTGAGTTACAAATGGTTGGTCACAGACTTGCAGCATAAGAAGTGCTACCATGTGGTAAGAGTATCCTACACCTGTAAATTATTTATACCTTTCATGCGCGTCCCTAATGATAGCTTACTGTGACCCTTTTTTCATTTAATGTACGGTGACCCTTCCGCCTCTTTTTATTCGCAAGACCGAGAGACCATATACGGAAAGGACGTGCCCCTATTCTTCAAGTATTGTCCTCCATTCATAGCAGTGACAGAAGTATTGATAATAGCTGCTCTTTTCAACATGTTAGACAATAAACAAATTGCACAATGTGCATTGCTGCTGTCTAATAGGCTATTCAAAAAATCGAGTGGCTTGTAAGTTAGCCTAGGGGAGATGATTCATCTGTGCTTTCAATTGTGATGCAACACTGGCCGAAAATGGATTGTTCTTCCGATGCCGAAGTACCTTTACTTGTATGTATACTATGTTAGCAGATGAACAACGTTTCAATTGCAGCCAAAGTCACGGTTCTTACAAAGTTGTCGTTTTAGTATTATTTCTCAAATGTGTTGGAAAAATAAATTTGAAGTCGGTAATAATCGGCACGGAAATTGTAATTATGCTTAAAAATTTACTGAGGGTGCGAATCGAACCTAGTTTTCAGTTGCAGTAGCCGAGACCATTTGACTCCCCGAACCGTACCAAATCCCATGCCAAATACGGGTTAAGTTAATTTCTACAAAGTTGCTGTTTGTAGGATTTTTATATGTGAATTACTGCAAACACAAAAATTTCCCTTCCACTTAACACAAACTTGGGCTGAGCAACTTTAATATAGGCTGGTGTGGTTGAATCTTTTATCTTTATTCACCTGCGCTTTTTGAAACAATAATTAGGCCTAAATTCGAAATCTCTAAGATATTGCAGAATCGTTTTGATCAACTCGTTATTTCGTACCACCGTTGCTAGTGAAGCAAGTTTTCACACTGTACGGTGCAGTAATACAATTTTACCTGTAGTGAATGCATTGTTGAGAGATCAGAGACACATGCGACTAGAAGTTGCGTCTCTGAGGACTCGTATGGCCAGGTGTACTGCGGCTATTATTCATTAGTGGACGGCAGGATTGTCGGAGGGATTTGACCTCCAGATGAGTTTCGCACACCCGCAGAGTCGCACCCGGGGTTGCTGATTCATGACTTCTATGACCTTTCTTTCGGATCCGACAATAATTATTTGCAACATGTCTCATTATACTGTCTGTAGCCAGCAGCAAAAAAACTAGATTCTCCATTCAGTGTTTTATGAAGATCCCAGCTTACATTGTAATTTGCATCTGACGTTGGCTTCGTCTTCAATTGCGAGGATTTCCTAACTTAGTCACGGTGTTCAGATAAGAAAAAAGGATTCCTTTGCAGATACCTTTAACTCTTCATACTATTTATTTTTGCCTCCATATTACTTTTCTTTGCAAACACAAATGCCTGCCTTAATCCGAAACACGGTATTTTATTTTATATATCTTCCTCTGCCAATTGAATTCGTTGGAAATCGGAAGAATAGATACCCGAGTGAGATGATAATTTCGTGGACAAGCATTCGGGAAGTTTGGGTTCAAGTCTTCGGATCGACCAAAATAACTTGGGATTATCCGTGATTTTCTCTGATTTTCCCTGGCAATAAGGCGATTGCTAGAAGCCTCGGGTTCAGATCCTCGGATCGACCAAAAAACTTGGGAGTTTCCGTGGTTTTCTCTCGCAATAAGGCATATATTATGAGTCTCGGGTTAAAATTCTCAATTCGCCCAAAATAACTTAGATTTCCCTTTTTTAACAATAAGGCGAATGCTAGAAATCTCGTGTTTAAACTCTCGGATCGACCAAATTAACTTGGAATTTCCATGATTTTCCCTGATAATGTGGCGAATGCTAGAAATTTCATTTTAAAATTATCGGATTGACCAAAGTAGCTTGGATTTTCGATGGGTTTTCCTGGTAATAAAGCAAATGCTAGAAGTCTCTGGTTCAAATCCTCGGTTCGACCAAGCTAACTTGGAGATTTCCGTAGTTTTCCGTGGCTATTTTGTTTTTAACTAAAAAAAGACTTAAAAATTAAATTTGATGTCTTACTTTTACAAAAATCGGAGGAGTACCCTCAGTGCAATTAAGAACTAATGGCATGACAAATATGAAATAATTCTTCATAGAATCTGATTTGGGCTCTAAATTAGCCCGGAATAACGTTCCGTGATTCCACGTGCCGAATTTTTATCGCCCTGTACGGGGTTGCGCTTGCATCCCATGGGTTGATAAACGAGCCCAACAATGTACCACTAATAAAATAAATTATACAGCATTTACACTTTGACTAGACTTGAAAATAATAATCATGTCTAGCAAAGCACGCTTCACAGGAATTCACAAACATTTAATATAATGCTATTTTACCAAGCTCATCGCCTACCTCTTTGTTATTCATATAAAGCGCCGGTATATTAATCTCTACCCTAGTTTGGATTCTACTTATCCTGCGAAAATATTCATAACATTCTCTATCTTTTAGGAGTATACTGTTTAGGTGATCTAGGTATAGGTGATGGTAAACTGTATAGGTGATCTACCTTACATTGAAAAGGGGGGAGCGAGAGGGAGAAAAGAAACAGTAGGAAGAAGACAACATGAATTTGATAAATAATCAAGTAAATTAAGACAAATGAATAGAAGAAAAAAGAAGAGGGATGAATCAAGTATCAAGGAAACGGAATCTATGAAGTATTTTGTATGAAGTTTTTAGAACCGAAAAGGAAGAAAGGTCAAATTATACTACTTGTCTTCTAGGAAATGCGTGCCAAGTAGCAGCCTTCCCGAATATTAAGGTAACTTCCATAAACGTCTCTCATACCACAATGTAAACCATAATTGTCTAAAGTTTTTAACACAATGCCATAGTAACACCACAAGATTAGGATCTAGCTAGTGCCATATAAATTCCTATTTCTACAGTATAAGGAAAGAAAAATCGTCACCAAATTACTTACAATCACTCGAAAACCACGGAATCCAACACTATTAAAAAACAAATATAGAAAAAAATCATTATTAAATATTTTGTGCTGTAATACAATTTTGTCTATTTGCTATAAAAAGCGATTCTGTTTCTGGTGTATTCTTCCACTGGTTTTTGGGCGATGACATTTGTTTGGAACATCGTGATTATCACGACCTAGAGAACATAAATTAGTATAGCTGTTTCCAAAGATCTGTTGATTATAATAACCAGGAGTTTATTTGTGGATGTAACAAGCTATAAAAGTCTTGTTTTAGATGCCCTTGAGTAGGATGATCGGGAAAGTGAATGGTATGATAAGTGTTCATCTTCTACACAACATTGAGGCCCACGTGATTTTTGACAATGTTAAAGAAAGTGTTACAATGTCAGTCAAGGTGAATGTTGTGGCACACAATATTACTGTGGATGAGGGTCTAATATATTAAATAAATATAAATATAATAAAATATATATACCCCATATGGGGCACATGGGCGTAAGTGGGACAGTTTGAAATTTCTGAAATAGACAAATGAAAGGGCAGGGCATGGAATGTATAGGCTATTGTAACTTATAATTAGACCTGGGATTTTAGGCTCTAAAAAAATTAGTTTTAGGTACCTAAAATAGGCTTTTAAAAGAGAAAATAGGCTTTTAAAAGATAAAATAGGCACTTAAAATATGCTTTAAAAATGTGTAGATAGACAGAAAATAGACTTTAAAATATTACAGTATACACTTAAACTGTAACTTTTTTTTTTACCTGCAAGAAACGTGGTATACCTATTCTTAACACGACTAACTGCAAAATTAGGCATCACGAACTTGATTCACTTAAACAGATGTTCTTTCACTGGTGAATTGACACAGTAGTCTTTCCCCCTTAATCCTTCCCCTCCCTCGTCAGTCAATTGTTTGGAAAAATCAAGTTTCTGTGAAAAACCCACCTCTGCTGCTCTACTTTTCATTGAGGGATGTCCATTATAAGATTGTAAAAATTACAGAAGTTGAATTTTATTTTAAATGTACAAAATATGCATTTTAGGCACTAAAACAGTAAAATAGGCTCTAAAGGTCCAAATAGACATTTTAGGGCACTATAAAACTCTATAAATGTAAGTGATTTATCATGAAACGTCCACAAATTTAAAAATTTTCATGATATTTCATAAGGAACAAAATAGGCACTTGCCTTAAAATCCCAGGTCTACTTATAATGCATGTTATGGTTAATAGATGTAGGATAGTGAAAGAAACCTACCCCATAAATATCCAAACGCGATTGCATCGTGCTATTCTAATTTATTGCTAGTTGGAAGCATGGAAGTCCACATACACTCAATGATCCGCTAAGTTCGGTACGGATTGGCATTATTCCCAAAGCTTCCATCAGCTCATAGGGATATTCTGTGGCATTTTTCCCTCGGATAGTGACTATCTTGACGTAAGAATGCTGTTCACATCTTGTCATATCCAATGCAATGCAATGCACAGAGTATAAATGACTTCCTGGCCCGTGTCGTGAGAGCGTGCAGTATGTTTCATAACAAAGTTCATTACGTCTTCGTTGCTGCCTGGCTTGGGTCCATAGAGACTTTACTTCAATCCTGTAAGAAAATAATTCATTGTTTCCGATTTATTTTACTTAATTAATTATTTCAGGATTCATATTAGGCAGCGTTCACACTGAGGCGATAAGCGATAAGCGATTTATCGGAAGGAATTTGTTGCGGCGATATATTGCCAGGAAGGTTCACACAGCGAGCGATAAATCGGCAGGCCTACAGGCTGAGGTAGATTTCGATGTGCTAAATATCGCCTTATATGAGAGCTATCGAGAAACCAGTTACTGATTTGTAGAGTACTCATCAAGCGCTTTTCAACGATACCCCATAAGACGTGGTTTCAAAAATTTCGAACTTCCATCCCCCAACCAACCACCCCAACTCGTACCCCCAAAACTCCCGAATCGTTGGTGTCACTGTGAACTCCATAGGGAGTTCTCTAATTTATTCAAACAAAGTTTCCCTCTATACTTCATAGGAGCCGAGATATACATATTTCAAAATTTCTACCCCTCCCCGACCCTCCCCTGGGGCCAAATTTGGTCATTAACGAACTTGTCCGAACTATTGGGCCTAGAAATAACATAATAAAATTTGGTTCAAATATCTTCAAAATTATGGCTGCTAGCGTGTAAAGATATATATATATATATAACTTATATATCACTTTTTTTTTTTTTGAATGGGCGGTGGTTTCGTACTTGGAGGCATGAAACGTAAAGATATGTAAGAATTTTTCGAAAGTCATGACATGGTATCGATTGCAATAGGTAGATTTTTCTTCGAAATCTACCTAAAATGTGGGGGAACACAATCTTCACTACAAAAGTTACAATATCGTAAGCAACAAATCGCTCAGGCGACCAGCATGCTGCACTTCGAGCGATATATCACTTGCAATATGTTGCGCTATCGCGTGAGTGTGAACCTTTTTTATCGCCTCCCTTTAGATTTCAAGTATCTGTCCGTGCGTGTCGCGTATCGTATATCGCTCGCGATAAATCGCTTATCGCTTATCGCCTGAGTGTGAACCCTGCCTTAGTGTTAATTCTGCTATTTTGGAATTCACAGTACTGAGAAACATGCCGAAAATTAAGAGCACGAAGCGTTCTCTTCAGAAGGAACATAGATTCCGAAGTGAAAGGAAATAACACTGTATTTTGCAAATTGCGCACAAAAAATATACGGCACTCGATTGTTTTTCTGTGATAGCAAAAGACACATGGGAAATATTGAATTAAACATTTAATATCAAAATCATAAATTGAAGAGGAAACGTTATCGACCTTTACGTATAATATTGGTATGGTACAGAATAAGTATTGTAAAGAGTTTATCGAAAATATATGGCGAAAAATGTTTCTCGGGAGTCGACCCTAAGAAAAAATTCCTTAAGACCTTTGTTATGACGATCACTGAATCAGAATAGAAAAGTGATGGAAGACCAGAAAATATGTAGATTGTAACGTAAATTGAAATACAAGTTACTAGTCAAATCATTTCTAAACTAGAAGTGTAAATCATATATTTATTACTGTAAATGTGAACAATTATACTATGCCCTACTATAACTGAATGTTTACATTTGAGTCAACGAGTAACGCCACGCTCCATCTCCAGTACGCCTCAACTTACACAAAACAATGGTCCGGGCGTTTTTTAATTTCTTGACTTGCGTACCCTAGACCAAATCCTAGTCGTATCCAGCTGACTCGCAACTAAATCACCATCGCCTCTGTTCGTATAACCATACGTGACAGTGCTACCAAATGATGTATCCATATAACTTATTAGAGACGCCACATTCCCCCGTGTCATCGCCTAACATTGGGGGGAAAAACAGTTGTCATTAGTTATTCTCCATCCCTTGTATATGGCTATATATGTGTATATATATATGTGTGTGTGTATGTGTGTGTGTGTGACTATCGGGGCTACGGTACTGCCCTTCAAACATTAAAGTCGCGGGTTCGATCCCCGATGAAGTCGTTGACATGTTTCAAATGGCCTAATCCTTCTATGGCCCTGGGGTAGACTCAGCCACTAACAGAAATGAGTACCAGGAGCAATCCTGGTGTAAAGGCGGCCGGTGCATAAGGCTGACAACCTTACCACTTTCACGTGCCGAATGCCTTAAAGTCTGGGAGACTCATCCTCCTGCAACTCTTAGGGCCTTCAGGGCCTGTATAACGAACACTAATTACATATATCGCAATAGAGTTAATGTGACAGATGATAGAATTTCATTTCTGTTAAAGCACCGCCAATTAATTAATGAAGCTTTTTTTTTCCTTTCTTCTCCAACATAAATTCTGGTTAGACCAACTACTACATAGTTACTCGTCCATGAAAACAACCTGTCTTCTAAACATAATAATTTCCTCTAGTGTCTGACACCTACATTAATTAAAGTTATTTTAGTGTTTGAGAGAATTTATATTAAAATTAAGATAATAGTTGAGGTCATATAAATGAAGTAGAAGTGCCATCAGTTAGACGTGTGTGACATACACGATAATGATGGTAATAAAACTCACACGCCATAATGCAATATGCGCTAGTGGGATGTAATAAAATTATCCGCAGCGGGCTGTATTGTTAAAGATAACACCTGGTATCCATCTAACACTTCTGCAGACTATGAAGTAACAATACTCCCATTAAAATAAAAGATCCCTTTCTTCACACGGTGTTTTACATAGAAGGCTAAATGGTTATTTATGATAACCAACTGATATTAAATTTTAATGAAAATTATACAATATGAAATAGCCGTTATAAGTCATGGTAAGTAAATATCCAATTCGGTATTTTCCTTTATGAGGATGGAAACCATGACACTTGTGTTTTCTTTGTGTATTTATTGATTGTTGTAATATTGTTATGTCGATGGCACACTTAAACTTACTGCAATAGCTGATAGATAGGCCTATACCCTGTGATTCTTGCGCCTACCGTAAAAATTTAACATTTAAAAAAAGGCGTAATTAATTTTAACAATTTAACTTTTTACCAAACCATATATAATAATCATATTCCAATATTTTAAACTAAAAGATTGTTTTTATGTGACGGATACCAATGGAGTGGCCATGGTACCAATGGGGTGGCGTTGATAACAATGGAGTAGCTTAAAGATTTTATAGCACTAGAGTGATAATGAGCAACTTTTAATTTTTTTCGGTGTCTTTTGTTAGAAGTTCTACTTTTAATTCAAACGTTCTAAAAAAGAAATCCCGATTTTTCTTTGATAAACTAAGAAACATATTTACTCACCTGGAAGATGCTTTCAAGAGGACTGGTATATTAATATTGGCGCTTCTTCGAGTGACCGTATAATATAACAACATTGTAAGAAAACCCAGCGTGAGATGCCTCGTATGCGATCCCTTGCGTGTCAATTATCAATGTCTGCACGCCATGAGATCGCTTCCTCGCCTCCTGGAAATAAGCTTACAAAACTTAATATGACCGGTCTAGTCGCAACTAATTTAACACCATATGAGAACGCAATCCTTCAGATTCTTTAATAAAAACCCTATTTTGTTTAGGTAGTTTGAGCAGTAGCTCCTTTATCAATATATTTCCTTTGTTTCAACCGTATAACTTATCCTTTAGTATCCACCTCCCGTACACCAATATTATTTTTATTTATTCACATCCGTTCTTTAGAATAATAAAACCTATTAAGTCTTTAATTGTGAAATATGGTTGGAAAGGAATTTTATCAATATTTCTATTTAATCCTAATGGATTATTTGATCTAGTTTGGTAATTGACAGTGCAATATATATATATATTTTAATCGTATTCAAAATTTGCTCCCAACCAACCAGCAATTAACCTTGGGTTTTACAGTATTTCTTTAATTCCGCCATTCTTTCCCTCATTCATTTTCCTTTATTCCTTCGTTCAGTCTTGCTTGCTTGCTTGCTTTCTTTATTTCTCCTTTTTCTTTGCTTTGATCCATTCTTTTCCTATTCAGTCTCTGTTTGTGTGTAAATTACGCACTTTCGTGTATGCAGTTTTTTTATTTTCTTCTTCTCTAGGTTATATAGGCCTATATAAATATTGATAACTAGGCAATTTTGCTCTTCACACAAGAGTCGAAATTCAGGTGCCCATACCTCATTCATCGGCTTGATTAAGGTTATTATGCTGCTTTCTGTTAATATGTTCTGTTGCTGGATCGTCAAGTTGAAGGTCCGGAGTTAAGCCACGGCCTGCCAAAATTGATACGGCGCGACACAGTGGACAGTGTTGACGGCATTTTCTGTATAATGTGGATACTGCATAACTTCTCATCAAATACAGTATATATATATATATACTAGATGAATCTCATCATATATATATATATATATATATATATATAATTTCCTGGTTTTTCCTTTATTTCCTTTTATTTACGAATTTTCTATTTCCTTTTATTTACTAATTTTCTCACTTTCCCCTCATCTATTCTTTACCTTTCCTAATAGTCTGTATCCCTTCTCCCTTTTCACCGTAATTTATTTCTTCCATATAGTTCTTCCATTTGGTTTTTCTTATTATTTCAGAACTTTGTCCTTTAATTCCGCCCTTAAGATGCATTTTAACTCTTCCAATTCCAAATCACTGGAAATTTTCATGTGCAAATCTCCATTCTCCTTTTCCCCTCCCTCCTCTCTCTTTCTCCTCTCTATTGGTAATCTCTTATCTTAATGACGTAAAATTATATTGTCTTCACTGCCATATTCTGTTTTCTTCCTTATTTCCTTTGATATTGTTTTGTGTAATTCGTAGGCCTATCGTGATTCGTTAATTTGAATTTAAATATATCTTTCATATTGTCGCATATCTCGAGTGTCAGTAATATTTTTTCAATTATTTTACTGCACGTTTCTTTAGACATTTTTATGTTTTATAAACTGATATTGTCATCCTTTCATTATTTTCTAAATACTACCTGTACGCGATCTTTCACAAGCAATCAGGCCCATGTTTATTTCCATACTCTTTATTTCGTTCATGTTCTGTCTTTCCTTCTCATTTCTGATTATCTTTGGTTTCTACAATTCTTTAATTTATATTTCCTTTTTCATTAGGAATATATACATCAAGATATTTTTGTTTTCAGCGTTTCTTTTTTTATATATAGGCCTATATATAATTTGTAATTTACGATGAGCGTTGGAAGAACTAATTCCCACCTTGAACTTCTATCAGTTTTTTATAATGATGAAAATATTTTTAATATTCATATTTATTAGCTGGAACGGTGTTAAATAATAGGACTAATAGAACTACGAGAACTAATCTCCGCCTTGAACTCCTACCCATTCTTCACAGTGGTCAAAATATTTTATATCTTAATATTTATTAGCTGCAGAAGTCTTTAAAGTTCAATGTTGCGAACCTAGGTGTAAAGATGATATATTAACAGGCCTTGTAACGCAATAATATTTCATAAAACATGTGAATAAGGCTGATGAGAGCAATTAGACGTAACATTTACATCTCTTGTAGGTTTCCCTTGACATGCCGCCGTAGTAAAGTAACTATAATTTAAAACAGTAAAGGAAGAAGATCTAGTGACCACGGCATATAAGGTGGTTACATCTGTGTCAAGGTCAACATTTTTAGTTTTTAAGACTGAATGTTAAGGAACAACATGGCCTAGTTCTATTTTTGAAGGTCTACGTCTTATTTTGGCAGTATCAGAATAGGCTATGAGTATTAAAGTTATTTCCCCAAAATCTAAACTAACAATACAAATTAAGAGTGTAACCCAAATAGCTGCTAAGTGCCATTTTTGTAAAAAATGAGTTTTTGCATCAAAACCCATCTATATGTCATTGCCAATTGACCCAAGACACGGCAATGTGCCACAGTATTTAGTTTAGTTCAAACATTGATCACAAGCTCTGCTATGTTCCTCATGCATTTAGGAATACATTTTTCACTGTAACTCCTAAACAACTTTTTGGCACTTAGCAGGTATTTGGGTTACACTCTTCAAATGTACATAATGTAGATGTAAGCTCTACCACTTTAAATAATTAAACGCTAAGAATAGTTTCAGAAAAGTCATTGGTCTATAATCATAATATTTTTAAGGATCTCTACTTAAAACCTTCTTTTCCCTCCAAACAGTAAGAGAAATTCGTTGGTATTGAGTCACCTCGAATATGACTAACAGGATTATTTCATTGCGATGGATACTTTTTTTTAAATTTCGAGCTATGTAGATTACAGACATACAGCCACACATACACATGCACACTCATATACGTATAAAAACATAGCGTGAGGAGCATTGAGGAAGGGAGAGAGAATTTCTGAAATATAGTAATTTTGGTTTCATAGGACATCATCTTAAGTAGATATCACAACTAAGCATTAAACCTTGAGAGCAGGAAATCAAACTGCGTACTGAACAACATGTATTGAAAATAAAATCAATTCTGTTCCTGTTAATTTTAATGTTATACTAAGTTTAGTTCATTTCTTCTTGTGAAAGATCATTCCTTTCAAAAAAACGGCTTCGGTTTGACCGTACGCAATCAGCTGCCATCTATCGCAGAAGTCAAGAACTACGTGAACTTCTAAACAGCTGATTGAACGGTCAGTTGATTTAGATTTTTTTTTAATTCTAAAATCTCAAAACTTAAACATTTAATTATGGTCCAACAAAAACAGTCGCATGCTACTTGCCTACAATGGTAATAAAGATACTCGTATGGAAATTTCCTCGTATCACTCGTATCTTAATAAATTACGTTATAGGCTCGTTTCATAATGTACTATTAGGCTATATTGTGGCTGATATCTAGAAACAAGTTGTTGGATACATTTGAGCTAGATCAATAAAATAATTGTGATACCTCTTTCTCAATTTTAAATCCATTTATGCCTAGGCCTTTCGGCGTCTCAACACCATCTTCAGGACGTCTTGTTTTCGGTTGATGATTCCAAATAACTTTAAGTGACGCTATTAACAAAATATCCTTGTAGTAAATAAAACAACTCCCCTGAATATGCTATTTTATATCGACATTCTTAGGTATAAATTGTGGTTGACAATCGTTGCTTGAAAGTATTTTATATACTTTGGACTGTGTGTTCAGTTATGTTTGATACCTTGAGCCTTTTAGAGTTTTTTCATTATCATGGCTATCTTTAATAATCCTTTAATATTTAATCTTGTCTTCTTGCGGCTTTGGTAATATTTTTATTCAATGCTAATTTCCTCACTGCCTCCTAGTAATTATTATTTTTATTGTCAAAAACAATTGATCATTAGTTCTTTTCTCTATTAAACTCAAATTAACGTTTATTTTCAATTTATATTTTTATTATTTTTTAGTACATGCTCTCTAAAACAGCTGCTTATCGGACTGGTAACACGCCGAAAAGCTGCACTTTAAAGGACAAGTCCGCTAAAATTGCATAAAAGTGCATTCAAACTGCATTCAAAATGCAATTTTAGCGGCCTTGTCCTTTAAAGTCGTCATGGCAATCTATAAACAAAACCCAGACGGCATTGACCAGTCACACCAACATTAACATGGATTTACGCATATAATTGGTCGTAAAACAACAAATTTAAGCCAACACGTTTATTTATGAAAATCAGAAACTTTACCAGGATTTTTCGCAAAACACGGTAGCCCACTTCATCACATGACAACAAATATAAGCCAACAACTTTTCACATTTTGGTTCACATGAAAACCATTCCTTACCATGGACGAACAGCATTTAAATGCCGTAATATATCCCTTCCCATAGCCTATTTCTGCCGTGAAGTTGCTGGTAGCAGCTCCAATTCAATGTTTCTGGCTTGGATTGAAATTCCTCGGTATTATCATTTATATTTTCACAAGCTTTTCATAAATACTAGTTGGTATGCAATATTGTTTACAAACAAGCAGTGGCGGACGCAGAAATGTTTTTCGGGGGGGATTTGACTTTCAACTTACATATACAATTAGTTTATAAAACTGGCCACTTAAAGTACATGTATAGCCTTTTTCAAATTTCGGGGGGGGATGTAACCCCCCTATCCCCCCCCCCTGCGTCCGCCACTGCAAACAAGGGACTCATATATTATGCATCTATACTACCACATTTGTTATTGGTACGTACGGTCATTGTTGTTTTATGATCTAGATGGCCATGACAATATAACTTAAAGAAATGACTGGTTCCCTTTCATTATAATTAATTATACGGTATTTTTTGTTTCATTTCATATAATTTATATAGCTTTTACTAAAAAATATTGTATGCACCACGTACGCTTTCGCCTCGGCCGCTATACTAGATTCGTCCGCTAAAGCGTTGTTTTGCGTACTTGATACATAAATAGCTATTAAGTACAGGATAATTATAAACATATTTTATTCATTCTCTTACTATTCTTTTTGATTGCTTCACAATCTATGTTTTTCATTAAAATTATAATTGCTCAATCGTTTCGTAATCTTCGCCCAATGGGATTGATTTTACTAGTATTGTTATAAGTCATTGTTTTATTCAAAAACATTCATTTCTTCTTCTACGTCGCCATTATACAATCCTCTTGAAGGATTATAGTCCATTCTGGACTTAACCAGCAGTGGTTTTTTATCATCATAGATCCTTATATTTCGCTTCCTGCGAGTTAAGGTTTCTTCATACTTGGTATTAATTGCACAGAAGCAATTTTCCACGTTTTATTCGCCGAAGAATGGCTGAATTTGTTTAGTGTCTCTACCAGGCATTTCTTCAAGGATTGATTATCATGATTATGGCCTGATTTGGACTTCAGGATTACTTCTTGAGGTGATATTAGCTACCAAAGGAATCTTTATTACCAAGTGAGTGCTTTAAAGCCTAAAATTATTTCATACAGCTTGTAATATTGCATTGACTTTATCGCAACATAGCTGTATTTACATTGATACGCAATATAGTTCAGTAACATTATTATTGCGTTATAATTTGTGAATTCAAGTATCACATTGACTGTGAACGTTATAATTACAGCATATAATTGCTGCATGTGTGTATTTATTATTATTCACATCATTTCTTGGAATATTAATTTCAAGTGGTCCTCCGGAATTGTCATTAAATATATCTTTTAAACCAGCAAGTTTTTTTCATTTATTGGCGGAATCACTCATCTCTGCTTACAAGAAGACTTCAAGACATCAATGAAACTTCTAGCGAGTGATAGTGATATATGAAGAGCTCAGTGTCAGTGTTACATTGCCTATGGTTTCTTTATCTTTGTAACCTTATTATCGTGCTTTCCAAACGGAATGTATGGCGTGCATTTAATTCTTATCAGCCTTAATTAATTCTCATACGGTATGCTGCTGATGCACGCGATACACTGTGCGCTGATTATATATACATTAATAATATTTTATAACGTCACACTACATCAGGCCTGCCAAAATGGAAAATATTTAAATGGGGCAAATAACCCTGAACTTCAACAAAAAGGTGTTTCGCGCACTAATGATCATCTGCACATTATTAACGTATAGTGTTAAATGTTCACACAACAAAATGAAAAACACATCTTGTGCTATAAATAATATTGTACTGCTTACTGGACTTAGCAAATTTCATATTCATTGTATATGTAGCTATGTAGCTATAGGTCTCATGGTTAATGCAAAATAGTTGCTAACATATTAACACAATGTTCTAGAGCGTTGAGTAAAATGGAGTATATGTTACGACCGGTTTAAGGATAATTAAACAATATTTATGGTGACAGGTGTGATTATACTTCTCGGTTTATCTTACGCGGAATATGGTGAGGAAAATATCCCGCGCACCATGTCTTAGGCCTATATGCCTATAGTCTATTCTATGTGGAATCTCTTTCACACATGTTTCACTGTTGTCCTTCCCTTTTTTTATCCCTCATTCCTCTCTCATTTCCGTGTTCCCCAGATTCCCCCAAAAACAGAATTATAGAAAGTGTAAGGAATGACATGATTCTAGTTTTGAATTTTATCTCGACTAAAATTTAAAGAATGTTGAACCAAAACTGCCTTTGGGGATTTTCTCGCCATCTTGTTGAAGAATAACATATTTACAATCAAATACCCATATTGGCATCAGAAACTTTCCCTCGGGAGTAACAAATATTGTTCGAAAGTCACAGTTCCTGCAATATAAGACTTTGCCAATAATGTTTTCCTGAAGAAAAAAATAGTCCTAGTTGGTTTATTATAATTTATTTTAGATAGATATACATAACAAATAAGGCATATATATTGTCTGCTGTACTGTAGGGCCTATGAGTGTGACTAATGCTGCAAGAACGGTTTATATATGGACATGAAGAGATTTTTTATATTTCTCTGGGTAAGCCTATTATTCCAGAACACTTAAGAAAATTGGCAGAACCACAAACATAATTATTATTTATAACAGGCATTAATCACTGTGAGACTTTTGCAATCTCCTTTAAAGAAAAATAAGGCTATTTATTTTTATTTCTTTACTAAAACAGTTTTTGGTCAACACTTCAATTTTTTGTATTTATAGCTAGTTTTGGGGAATTATTTCAAAAAAATTCATGGGTGCTAGACGAAACTGTAGATATATATGATAAACAGGCTCTGGGTCTATAAATAAGGAACATAGGCCCACATAAGAACAATCATCTAGATATAAATATTTGGGAATGATTTGGGCATAGCGTTCAGAAATGTTCTGATCACCTCATATAGATCTGCCATCCATAACCGCCCAGTAATATTGCTTGTCCTTTGCCACCATACAGTTTAAATCCAAGGAGGTATGGAAAAAGCCTGTGATAAAACAATACGCTTGTGATTGGTAGACTACAAGTTCTGCTCTGTGTGTGATTCAGTATTTAAAATAAACAGTTATAAACAATCATTTGACATATGTCGCTGTTGCTTTTGACGTTATTCCTTTCACTTCACTATCTCAAGTTGAGTTGTGACCCTGGCCTGTGTCCCATACACCCACCCTGGGGCCCTGACCTCTCTATGGTGACATGTACCTATGCCTGCAGTAGCAGTCATGTGTGTAGTTTCCAAGCAGACGTCCGAAACTTCTTCTTTTCTTAGTTGGTTATACAGGCGTTGAAAGGTTGCTTCGTTGATAACTTTGCAAGTTCTATAGTGTGTTCCCTATACAAGCTATGGAGGCCCAGAGGGTTCCAGGAGGTTGAGGCTCCCAGATTTTTGGACATTCGGCACAAGGTTGTCAGCCTTACGCACCGGCCGCCTTTACCCCCAGGATTGCTCCTGGTACTCATTTCTGTTGGAGGCTGAGTCGACCCCAGAGCCATAGTGCCACCAGAAGGATTAGGCCAATTGAAAAACTCCAACGACCTCATCGGGGATCGAACCCGCGACCTTCCGGTTTGTAGCGCAGCGTTGCAAGTTCTATATAAACTGTCCAATTTCTTTTTTCAATAGTCTCTGTGTAGCTGATAAAAAAATGTCACCAAGTTTGCTTTTAGAACGTCGTAGATCGTCATAGTTCGAGGAAGTCTTCTTCTTCAACATTTCCATTATCATCGTCATCTTTTTTTTTTCATTTTCTTCAATTAGGCTTAGGGACTATATCTTAGGGTGTAGAAAATATCCCTAAATAGTGAAGCTGTTACAAAATAGAGTCTAACTTACAATTTAAAAGCCCTTGATTTCTGGCGTGGGAATTGTTCTTACCATGAGACCTCTCTAACTGAACGTTCTTTACATCCCAAAAAAATGATTAATTTATTCTATGTTGTAGATTAAAATAGGGGTATGTTTAATTAATTAATTTGGAAATCAGCTCATTGAACTCGTATTCTCCTAAATTTCAATTTTTATAGCATTTTGTTACGCGAAACTTATATATCGTATATATCACTAAGTCTCTGTAATGAGGAAATTTTTTGTGCGTAAAATAAAGGGTTGGAGGATTAAAGGGGATAAGTCCACTTTGTTTATAATTTTTCAGGAGAACATTTTAAACATAGGAAATCAAATAACTTTCTTTTTCTTTAATTTTGATATGAATTCAGCCTCTCTCTTTCCCATCTGAAAAATGTGTTGCAAAGCTTATGTTTCAGTCGTTTAAATGGCGTTAAAAAAGAATAAATCCTGAAAATGGACTTATCCTCTTTATTTCTCCAAGCCTTTAAACAGTGGTATACACGGTAAACATATAAACTTGACAGTCCCAACGTATTTAAGTAACACGGATACATGAAAAAGATCACGTGTATTAGGGGTGGTTTTGGGTTCAATCTTTACTGTGTGCAGAATGCCGTAAAATATCTTTGCAGAATCTGCGAGTTATGCTTCACGTGATACATCTCAAGTTCAAGGGAAGTCATCACTTTCTGCCAATACTCTGGCTGCCGACCACACATATCTCACCTGTTCGTTTGGGGGGGGGGAACTATTTTTATTCCTTCTACAGACCACAGACTTTTTCGATAATAAATATACGCTGATTTTGAAATTGGATTCTAGTATAACTCAATAAACCACTTGACCACCAACCATTAACATTTATATTATATACTACCTTCATGTTAAAAATTGTTGCTGTTGTGTTTTAATTTATTTTTATTTTTATTTTTTACACCTATTACTAGCCTATTATTTTTCTTTAATTTGTTCTACTTACAATGTTGAACTTCCATTGTTATAGTTTAATATAGTTTTCATTATAGTTTTCTCGTGCCTCTATATTTTTATTAATTAGATTATTTGGTAACGTTTGAATGTATCACCTCTGGTTAGTAGAAGAGAAGGCCTTAAAGGCCTTAACTACACCAAAGGGAAATATGAATAAATAAATCAGTTTTAAGCCCTGAAAAATTCATCGACCGCGGCCGGGTTTAATCCCGGGACCTTCGGATCTAGAGGCGGGGGCGCGCTACCTCTAGACCACCGCGGCAGACTTCAGTAATACAATAATTATTATAATTTCATCATACATAATAGTCCTTATATGGATGAACTAGTAAAGAAAATCATAACATGATCTGTCGATAAACAGTATGGTATAGGTATAGTTCAGGGGCTGAGCCCTGACGGGCTCGCGGACGGAGGCCACATAGGCGGGCCCATTGCCCACCCCCTAGGAAACGAATGATGTGCATGCCCTAAGGCCCCCCAGTCAACAGACTCCACCACAAGCCCCCACGGAGCTCCCCTACATCCAACAAGGACCTGGTACCACTCCACGTGCACCGTACCCAGGGTCCCTCGTACAAGAGCCCCCTAGGCGCGGCACAACCAGACATGCGCCACTAACCCAGGGTCCCTCTGAGAGCCCCAAAGGCACGGTACACCACCAGCAACTCTTGACCACAAGCAGCGGGGCAGGACGGGGGAGGCCCGCAGCAGAGTCTGCAGCAGGAGCTGGCCCGAAAACCAGTAAAGGGGAACGGGATGATAATGAGGGGGGAAAGGAAGTTGAAGTGGAGAGTGTTGGTGGAATGAATGAAGGGGGAAACGGGAGGATCCCCGAGAAAAACCCCCAAAGGTCACGGCTTTGTCCACCACAAATGACACGCCCGCCAGCCCCGAGATTTGAACTCGGGACCGCTAGCATGCCAGGCCCACGCGCTAAGCATGAGCCACCGTGACGGCTTCGTCGATAAACAGTAAATGTAAACGGAGTGAAGGTAACTCATAAAGAATAAATCATCTCGGGCCACATCTGTCTCCTGTACAGTAAAATTAATTATTCATATACGAGTAAAAAGCAAGTGGCGGGATCTGATTGTTCAGCAGTGACCGAGAAATGTAGCCATAAATTCATGTAAGCCTTAATGTATTAATAAATGACCGTAAGTAGTGAACAGTTAATTCATTACAGGCAGTAACATGGACATTACGATTGTTTAACGGCAACAAAACAATAGTGTTTTATTTGTAAACATTATAGCAATAACTAATAAGTAATTTATTGTATTGAAAATATGTTACACATAAATATAGACCTACACAAATAGGCCTACAGAAAGAAAAAAAAATAGTCCTACTCTACTTTAAACCACAGTTTAGTATCAGGATGAAAGACTTAACAAAAAGATCATTGAAAGATGAAAATAAATATCAGGTTGAGGAAGCTTAATAATATATTACACAACGAGCCTATAATGGCATTCCTTAAGATGCAAGTGTGCTTATGAAACGAGCATAGTGAATTAATTGCCACTATAGGAAAGTTGCCTACGACTGGTTTTGTTCGACCACAATTAATTGTCTAAGTTTTGTGGTTTTTTAGAATACCTTGTAATTGATAAAGCAAACGACTATCCCTGTCAGGACGATCAGCTATTAGTAAGTTCTCACCTATTGCGATAGATGGCAAGTGACAAAGGTGTGCAGAGAACGAAAACTCAGTCTTCCCTGGTGAACAACAAAGCTTTGCATCAGATTGAAAGAACTGAAAGGCACTCTTTGCAATACGGCTCGTGTCTTAATCATGTGTTAACCAATCTGAGGTTAACCAACCAAGTGAGGTGTTAACCATTAGGGTAAAGAAAGTTGTGAGCACGTTATTTCAGATTTTATTTGGGTTGTTTATCCTTCGGGGATGTAATTCGAAATATGGTAACGACATTCTCTTCACTTTTACAACCAATTTACGTAAAGAGAATGCCATTTTTGGCGATTTTCTAGAAAACAACTCCAACGATGATGTTTAATTGCCTAAATGGATAATTCCATGTGTTATATTACATGGTGTATTATGTATTATTTATACTAGTAAATCATACTAAGAGCTTGTACCTTTATGTGGATAGATGAAGTTATGTGTTTAACAACACATTTTTTTGTTTATAACCTTCAGTCCCGGCTTTGCTATGTGATTAATATTATGATAGGTGTGCATGCAAGAGGAAGACATAATATCCCTAATTCTCATCAATGACTAATACGTCGAAGTGCGAGATCGCTAGTAGGCTTCAACAAATTACTACATATATTTGTTATGTCATTAACAAATGAACTCTAGATTTTGTTACGTTTAATGAGAGTAATATTGCAAGCGGAAGGTTCGTGAGGTCTGCTAAAGATGGTACTAAGGTCGAATGTGGACGATTTTAAGTTTATTCTCAATTCACGTGCAAAGGGTTCATGGTAAGTCACCCTGGTCAGCCCTCGTGACTTCTAAACCACGTGTTTGCAACAAAAAACACTTGCAAAAATTTAGGCTCTTTAACTGACCAGTCACGAAATATCGTTCAGTTTACTTAACTGCAGGCTGTTCGTGAATTTTTTTCACATTACCAAGTTTGCGGAATTGATGATGTAATAACTCCTTAAGATATTTGAAAGTTGTCATTATCTGCGAAAGGGCGATATAGAAATTTTTGAAGATAATACATTTTCAAAAGATGTGAGTTGCAATGCATCAAACTTTCTCCAGAAAGAATTAGTATTATCGTAAAAGGGTACTGTTTTTTATGAAACTTGAAATTTGTCTATTAATTTTTTATGCTTTACAAGCGCGTCGATAACAGAAGTCATTAGCGCAGTTTCGGTTTAGGAATATTATCTTCCAAATATATAGCGCATTACAATTATTTCTGAAGGTAATTTGCGAAATGTACATATTTGGCACGGACTTACTAAGTTTAGTTTCCTGTAGAACTGCCGGTTTATATTGTTGGTTACCCTTTTTAAAATAAGTTTTTGAAAAACACCATCTACGAAAATTTAAATAAAACAAATTTATGTATTGCTAATTTATTTTAAATTCAACCAAAATTTTCAATTCATAGGCTATACATCATTTTCAGAGCATGTATAATGTTGAATTTGATACTTTAAATTTTATAAGTTTTAATTAATTTAAACTTTCTAGTATCAACCTCATTAAGATGCAGTGATGATGTCTAAATACTAAAAACATTGGATGATTTTCTTTTTAAAGTTGAGCAGTACAAACTCTGGTTTTATTTATTACCAACCATCCTGATCTAAATAGCTTAAACAACAAACAATTTAGGTCTAAAATTAGAAAATTTATATAATTATTACTTCTGTTTTTTACTATTGCTGTTATAATATTTTTCATATTAAAATTTAAAATTTGGATAGAACTTTTTTTTTTTTTTTTTTTTTTTTTTTTTTTTTTTTTTTTACTAAAATTTGAACAAATAAATTGTTATGTATTAATATTTTTTCCTCGTACCTTTGTATTGTAAAAAGAACATGTTCTAAACTTTTATACATGTATTCTGTCATACTTCTCTAAATTTTGTATTGTTTTAAGTAATTATTTAGTAAAAGTTTTTCTCATATATAGAACTGAACCACCCCCGAACACAAGCTCTGCTTCTTCGGGTGGTGTATCAACTTTTTATGTATATTTTTCGTGTAATTTGAAACAATAAATTGTAAATTGTAAAAAATTGTAATTTATGATTGAGGTTTACAAAAAAAAAAAAAAAACCGATTGAGGTGGCCTAGGTTCCAGGCTCAAATTCCGTAGCCGGCCAATTTGGCAGGGTCTTTTCGTGGTTTCCCAGTCGTAAAGGCTAATTCCGAATTGGATATTTACAAACCATGAATCATCCTCACTATTTCATCCTTTCATATCCATTTAAATTAATATCTGTTGAAATATAC
Organism: Ectobius pallidus; assembly: GCA_964059195.1. Lineage (NCBI taxonomy): Eukaryota > Metazoa > Arthropoda > Insecta > Blattodea > Ectobiidae > Ectobius > Ectobius pallidus. The sequence goes on along the minus strand of CAXKWD010000010.1, from coordinate 94,377,267 downwards.
TCTGGTAAAATACACTAAGAATAGAAAATAATTGCTAATCAATAGTTCCTTGGCCTACCCTACTGTATAGACACCGATCCCAAACTCCTGATATGGCCTAGTAGCTAAAAGGAGTATAAATACTGCTGAAATATAAAAGATTAAAAAATAAATAAACCAATCGGTGAATAGCAGTGGAAACTGATCTTCAGTTGAACGAGCATTTTCTTTGGTATTACTTCTTAGCTATTCTTCCGTTTTGAAGTTCCAGTGCTCTTTTTTTTTTTATTTTTTTTTTTATTTTTTTTATTATTATTATTTTTATTTTTATTTTATCGACAAATAATATTATCCGACACAAAACATGTGCACTTATCCAGCTATTAATACTTATTGCTACATCGCTTTTACGGCTTCGACTGACTTTGCTTATATCATCTGCTCCCTTTTGCGAATCTTTAGTTACATGTGCTCCATTGTCTAGTTTTTCTTTACAAATCGCACAAAATTCAGTAGGGCCTAGTGTCCATTTTTGTACACGAAATTCAGTGTGAAGCAAAATATGAAAATTCAATATAATTGTTACAATATTATAATTACACAAAAAATAAAAATTCTGACTGTTGGAAAACACAAGTAACACGACGCAACACTCAGTCCACCATTTTGAAATCCATTTTAAGGATGGTCCGATTTTGTCTGATTTTGGATATGTTGTTCAGTAATAATTACTTATTACAAAACAATTTACAAAGCTTCTGTTGTAATGTTTCCGAGGTTGAAGGTGTTTTTATTTTCGTTTGCATGGACTATAAGTTGGTATGAGAAGCGAGAAAGTCGAAATATATATCCTTAGGGTAAAGTAAGTCATGCGTGTGATTCACCTCATTTTTTATTATTTTTTTGCATGCAAATTACTGCTAAGATCGACATCCTTACATACTATTACTAGCATCTTGTGAACGGTGTTGCACGGACTTTACTTAACGTAGGCCTATACATGAAAAACAATGGGGTAATGAAAACTCTATTTTTTTAGGGAATTTTTGAAATATGTTGTGGTACCAGATATTTCGAACAATCATTTATACTTCTTTTGTCTCTATTTCGTAATGTGTTGGCTAGTGTCGCAGTGTGTAACTGAGATGTCTCATCACACGCATGTAGAATCTTGCCTGCACTTTTGTTAGGTAATTATGACCCGTACACCTAACGCTGTATGCAGTTTTCTTCCATTTCCCGCATCACACGCGAGATTTATGGTATCGGGGCACTTTGTCTTTCCGAAACGAACTTTAGCTTATCGCATTGTGATTTCGAAATTTCGTTAGCAGAAGTATGCAACTTCGAAATTAATGCATTATCTCTATAGTAGAAATAAATTATCTGTGCACCTCGGAGTTACATAATCCTAAAGTCAAACGTACATAAAAATCGCGATAGTTCTGAATGCCTGCAACCAGGTCTCCTTTAAGGCGTTCACATTCAATTCTGTAATTATGTTATTGTGTATTTAGTTCAGATATAAATATTCATGTTAGTGTTTACATAGGATTTTCATTTAAATTAGTGGCCCTGATTTGTAGACTGTTCACTGATTTAATATGAGACAATATAGATTTGGAACCGTTGTGCGCTGAAATTGCAGGGCATTTTCGAGTAATCATTTGAATAAGAACATAATCTTCCAAATGTTTAATTCATGTATAATATATAAAGCAAGACATCCACCGCCTTAACCTAATTTAGACATTAGCATTACAGCTAACTAAACCCCATTTGACTGGAAGGATGTTGACTGACCATTTTTCTCGTCACATTCGACAAACTTTATCTGTAATCCTAAATAAACAACTATTTTCACGTCAGAAGGATTTAGCAAAGCATGTAAGTCTCCTCATGGCAAAGATAGGAAGACTAAAGAGAGTGGTTCTATATGCACGTTACCAGTTTGTGGAGACTTTAGAAACTATGTTTGCTTAGATTGTCTAAAATTAGTATAAATTATTTAAAATATTTTTTGCAATAATAATGTTCAATTTCTGCTACATTCTGATTTAACTATTTTTCTTTTAATTTTTAACTTGGACATTTATACTTCACATATGAAGTCAAATTATAAAATATATGGTTAGAATATTGCTAAAATGACATTTTATATCTGAAGTTAAGCTTTCAACTATATCAAAAGTTTCTCTTCTTGCATTTCATTAATTATTGAAACAGTATTAGAAGTACATTTTCAAAAACTGTATCTCTATTTTTATCTGAAACACATAAAAAATAACACGTTTTTAGTGTAATAATAACAAACAAAAACACATATGTTCCAAGTTACGGTTAAGACATAACTGCTCTTATCCAAAATTCCGTCATGAACGCTAGGCTACCAGTTTTCAGGGTTCCATCGAACATGCTTAGATTTTATCAAATATTCTGCACGAAATTATAAAATCTACGCTATAATTTAAAACCATGGAATCCTCCTGTTACAAACATTCCAGGCAAAATAGCTCATGACAAGATACAATCGACTGTTTATTATGACTAATTTTAATTTATGTAAACATCGCGGCATCATTGATGTCTGAACACTGAAGTTAGAATTATAATCAGTGTGATTGTTCGGAATATGGCTGTATGCATTACCATAAATAATTTCAAGGTTGTTTTCGGAGGTTAAATTTTATTGATCGGTCGTGAATTATTTACGGAAATATTTGTTTACATTATCATTAATTGATTACCGAGTCGTAATTCAGATAAGAAGGAAGACCCCAACCCCAATACTTTCTAATACTATGCATTTCAAACTTGACTTGGAATACTAAGCATCAGATGTGGAGTACTCATATTGCCCTCTCTACTTTAAGCAGGTACAGTGCGATTATGGCATCACGTTTCTTGAATACTGTAAGTTGCTGCATGGCAAGACTGTGCATTCAGTTATTTCAACCTGTCGCAGAGCCCTGTAATTGAGGACCGTTTTGACAAAGCTGAACATGTGCCAAAACATAAATTGTTCAGAAGAAGGTTTCTTTAGATTTTATAAACATATAGAAAATAGAAACCTTGCATATTGAGGCTTCAATATGAATTGGTTATGTTGACTTTTCTTATGTTCTTTTTTTCGCCACCTTAAAGATCTCATTTCAAAGCATCTAAAACCATTAAAAAACTAATTTGGCAAAAAATGGATATGTTGAGTTTTGTCAAAACGGTCCTCAATTCGCGAGCCCAATTCACCCTTCACAGATTTCTTCGACTATTCCATTCATACGCCACGCGTTTGATATTGACCAATAACATTTAGAAATTCCTCGGATATATACCAATCACGATCGTTTATCTTGTAATATGCTTGCTATAAATACAGAGATTATAATTATTTAATTTGTATTAACAAACTTTTTTGATTGGAAATTTTCTAATGCCTAATAATTCCTCAATCATCCTTTTCCTCTCAATACTCTTGCTAGGAGTAGGCCTATTCATTACAGTTTCTTCAAATTCCTGATTAGGAGCCTGAAATCAATTTATTATAGAAACCTATTCATTCTATAAAGAAATGTGTTTTACAAAAAATCTCCATTTTCTCTACAACTTTACTGTGCTAGGGGTTCATGTATCGACTCCTGTAATGGAGATAATTTAGAAAAATTGAAAATGGATACGAGTAAAGTACCCCCTAAGTCATTTTTACATTAAAAAAAAACGGATATAGCCATTTTATTAGTCAAAGATAAAAGCATTGAGTTTTATATTTTTTTATTAAAACCGTTAGAGCCATTTTTTCAAAAAGTTATTTAAAAAAAATTAAATTTAAAGTACCCTTCATATTTGAGTTATAAAAATCAAATTCTGGGCGTTCGCTAAAAATTCCGAAAATGTAAAATTCAACAAATGAAATAAATACAGTGAACCGTTTACCCGTTGTGCTTTTCACAGATAGACAGACTAACAGATGGACCGACAGATAGACGCTATTCCAAAAGCATTTTTTTTGGTTTCTAGGCATTTTGAAATATGTTTTTCCGATGTTATCTCGATTTCGATTTTTTGTCACGATCATAATACTTTCTCTGTACTATGTATATGCATATAAACACTCTTAACACTTAGGTTATCTCTTAAAATATTAACTTACAATAATAATAATTTGAAGAAGATGAAGAAAAAACAATAATAATGCCGAATGTAATGGAAAATATGACGCTTGATTGATTTAATATGGTATTTGTTATACAAGAATGAAGCGTTGCCGTTCCAAGTTCAACGACCTTGGAAGTAATATAAATCTGACTTTTGTGATATAATAAAGGAAATTGTAAAACACGCAAGAGAGGGGTACATGCTTTTCACACAAACGCAAATTCACTTTCACTCGTGAAGGTCTGTTGCCTTAAGGAAAATACGTGTTTCAAATGCATGTGATTCACTGACTTGAAACAGATAAAAATGTTCGTAATATGGAGAATGGTTGGTGTTGAGTAGTTTAGCTTTTCCCTTGTGTGGTCTTCAGAATGCCTCAAATTAATACATAAAATACATTACATGCCCTATATGATAACGTGCCCTATATGATACAGTAGTTTGCCTTAAATTGTTTAATGAAATAACGGAACATAAATCGAAAGGAAATTTAAAATGCAATTAAAATTTATAGAAAAGAGTAGAAGAAAATATAAACATGAACCTAATTATTGTGTAATTGCATTCTTTGCAGTCCGGCACGGATATATATGACGTAATTTAAGTGAGAAATCATTTAATAATGATTTATAATGATTTATCTATTATAATAATGAGAAATTTAGTTTCTTGCACTTACGAGATTAATGTTCTTGATGAATAGAAGGTATATTTACTATCTGATATTATACTAGTAACTCTTATATACGAGTATAAGTTAATTAGTACATTCTGTGATAGATAATTCGTTAACTATTACCACTGAAAGTTTAAGTTAAATGCTATAATAAAATTAATAGAACCAGGTAAACTGATGTAACAAAGTGCCAGAATGCTTTTTTTTAATCAGTTACAATTGCAAATATGATATGCAGAAAATAAGTGTTTTTTTTATTGATTTCCGAGTTAAGCTCCAGATGGATTCATTAAGCAGGGCTTACGGAAAAACAAAGGTCTGGTTATTCTTTAAAAAAAAAGGATCAGATTAAAATCGTCCAGCATCAGCAGAACTATATAGAATTATATCTTCACAATCGCAACGCACATAAAAATACAACATAAAAACATATAAAATTGGCCGACTACGGGATTTGAAACATACACCTTCAGAATATTAGTTCAACACATTACCATCTCGGCCACCTCGCTCGGTTTAATAGTCTAGTTTGATAAGCGTATGTGAAGGTATAGGGTTATTTCTCAAAGCTAAATATATTTCAACTTCCAAAACCGTATATGAACACTGTAAAACGGTATGTTGTCATGATAACTGATTAGCATTTGAAAAGTTCTTTCTAATATATTACCATAAAATAGGCACTAAATTGGGCTTTACTCCGGTCCAGGTCAACCGATTTGATCCATTATCAATAGGCTTCTTCGCATGGACGTTATAAATTCGTATAGCCTACCAAGTTTTATGAAAATCCGATAAAGCGTATTTGAGTTATCTCGCGTACAGACACACGGACGGACATACATTTTCCCGACCCGCACACAATCTCATCAAGTACCATACTGGCACTTAATAACCGAACAAAGCTAGGTCCTATTTTAACTCGACCGTTCGGCAATTCATCTGTTTGTAAAGTCTAATGAACAACCCAACACTGCAATCTTTACTCTAGTGACATTGTGTTTTATATAACTTTTTTAATTGTCTACAAGCACAGATTTATGGGAAACTATTCAATCAACTTTACCGCGTGTCCCCTTAGTGGTGATATTAGGCTGATCTACACTTAAATATCTGGCTGCAACTCAGACCTCCCACTCAATAGGCCTATGCCGGGCCGCAATTTATAAGAACCGCAATTCGTAAGTCAATTTGAGACTGGACCGCAAATCAACTTTACTATAGAGTACACTGTCTATATCTTTAGTGAGATAAGACTGAAACCCTGTCATTAATAGGAAAGTGATTTCATTTGTTCATGAATGCATACCTCAGTTTTTCAGTATAAAATCGGTTAAGTAAATAGTAAGCGAAAAGTACGGAAAGATTTTCATTTATTCTATTGAGTAGGCCTACATATAATTTCTTTTCTGATCCAATTTGCTCTCTGTCCTCCGCAAGGTAAACTCCATAGGAATAAAACTACAGTTACTAATTCTATTATCTATACTTCAAGCAAAGACATATAAAAACCCATATAATGAATATTAGTTCACTTAACTTGATTTAATCTCTGAGTTCTAGTAATTGAAACGCCGTCTTATTTATAGTCGTAGGCTCGCAAGACAAAATGAGCGCATTAACGCAGGATAAAGATTCCAATTTCCAACAAATTCTGACGCACAGATGTTACTGGGTAAAGTATTTTTATTTTCGACATGATGACTCAGTGTTGTGGTTACATCTGCTTCAGACATAAATATATTGCAATTTCCTTTAAACCCAAGGTTTACCTTGAGTTAAGGATAAGGAGGATTAAAACAGAAGATATCTCCATATATATATATATATATATATATATATATATATATATATATATATATATTAGCAGTATTATATAAATCATATCTTCTGAAGATGGGTTTGCAGTTCAAGTACTATCATGAGAGGCTTTGGATGATATTCTACTCTGTTTGTTGTTTAACGTAGTAGAATGTATAACTAAAATTAAAGTCATTGTCGCGACGAAGTCTACCGTCTGATTACTGTGTCAACTGAATCCGTCTTTCGATTTCATTTTCAGATGAAAAGATATGATTTGTCACACACCAGGGAGTCCCTCCATATCGTGTTCTTCTTCCTGACCTGCTCAGAAAGGTGTGCAGTAGTCTGGACGAGTCCACTATATAAATGTGCACATTTAAAAAAAAAATAGAACTAATCTATTAAGCTTATATTTCTGCCTTTGTTCAAATTTGTGCATCAGTAGCAGTGGAAAAGGAAATAAAGAGTTGCTTTAAGTCTCCCCTTCATGCTATTAGCACACTTAAGTTGAGATAAATATAGGTAATGTCTTTCACAGAAATACCAGAAACGATTTTTCAAAGCTCCACGTACTTTCAAACGAAGAAAGATAATTTGTTTAGAATACAACTGAAGCAAATTAATCTGATCTGTTGAAAAATGGACAGCATCTATTTCAAGGTGAATATTTATGTTATTCTTATTTCTCCTGTCATGATTATAGGCAGTCGTCAGATCTTCGATATGCTGAACTGTGAGTAGAATAAACAAGTCATTCACCTGAAAGAGAAAATGTTCCGAGTGCTTCTAGCGTCTGTCTTAAAAAAACAAAAAACTACAACACCTCATAAAAGACTACAGCATTGCGATGTTAGCTAAAAATAAACTTAGTATCAGTACGTCAGTGGCGGACTTCATTTTGTTAGATATCTAGATCAAACAGATTTCGCAGATTACATAGACCAACAGCCATTTTGGTGCCTTAGAATTTATACTCATTCTTGGGTATATTTAGGTCGCTGATGCCAATTGTGCCATTAGTTTTGCCTATCAGCTTTAGTTTTGTGAGATATGGTATTACCATTATGCATATTATCCTATTTTACGTTTGATATAAATAAAAAACAGTGCCTATTTTTAGCTTCTAAATCATGTGATGAAAAAATGCAACAGACTAACATTACATTAACATTAAAATAACAATATAAAATGGGATCTTTAAAAAATATATATTATCACATATTTTACGGTCTTTTATGACTTATGAGCTGTCAATTTGAGGGCCAAAAAATAATCCAGCTTAGTTTTTCTGTACTTCGTACAGTTTTCGTCCTACGTGTCCAAAGTATGGTCAAGAACCATCACTAGCTATATTATCAAGCAAGATTTTGTTTCGCTGTAGGCCTACTAAGAGTTCACGAATAAAATCTATATAAAAGTAGAGCTGGTAGAGAAAAACTGTTTACATATTTGTAATAAGCACACTAAGTAGGCCTATAGCCAAAATCCGGTAAAACATCTCAGACACCAAACAAAAAGTTATTTTTTGTTGGGCTGTGTTATTAATAAACCTAGTACGTCAGTGACGGGCTTCATTTAGATAAGCGGTATTTCTCAGTTCATTAAATAAACTATTTTTAAAATAATTGCGTTTATAGTGTACGCTTAATGTTTTTTTTTTTCTTTCTTTCTTCTTATCGGTCTCAACTGTAAACTCTTGGCTTCATTCAGGAGGCCCAAACCTTATTTTTCGGACCAGTAAGCCCATTCGAATGAAAGTGAAACTCACGCCCTTATATTGGCTTGGGAAAAGTAAGAATGCAGAATCTGGTGGTGAATTGGAAGTGTATCAGTTTACTATGGGCACCCTGTAACCGCATGGTTCTGTGTTCTTTACATTCTGTCAAGAGAACGTTCTGCATTTCGATTCATATGTGTTATGTAGGTTACTATAAGGAATTTAATAGTTAAATGTGAAATTTATCTTGTCTCTCTCTGTTCAACTTTAAACTTTTTTTTTCTGAAAAATATAGTCTTTGTCTTTGGATTTGGAAGTAAGAAACCAGAATCTTGAAATCTTAAAAGCTTATGCACAACGTTATTATAACCAGTGTTCAGGACTTTTTACATGTGATTTCCGTAAGGATAAAGGAAGGGAAAAGGCCCTGAAGATGATGGAGTTGCATCGAAATGACTATACAATAAAATATTAAAAGTTGAGGAGATGGCATCATTTGTATATTTTATGTCATTGTTGGATTTCGACGATACCGTGAAACGTTTATTTTAACTTCCCGGCATTTTTGTTCTATTTTGTCTGATTTTTTTCAGTATCTGGGAATGCTACAGCTGAAAAGTAAAATTACACGAAAACCTATTTTATTTTTTTAAGTTGCCTTGTTGTGGGAAATTTTGTCAAAAAAATTGACTTTCTGTTGTCATAAGTACTGCCCTGTTCAAGAAATAGAAATATAAATAAAGCTGTTTTGTTTCTTTCGAGAAAAATGCTCTAGCGGTTTAGTTTAATATTGGCCATGTTAAGTATTGGCCTACCGCAATATTTTCTCGCTGAAATACTCAAGACTGGAGTTACGAGGAAGATATTCATCCTTTATGATATTTTCTTTTTACAAATGTTAAAATAGTTACATAGAATCTTGTTGTATTTTAATCCACGCGTTTGAGTTGTATTTTATAGCTATAAAAGAACAAAAACGCATGTTAGATCAAATCTAACGCGCGAGTGATGGCGTGACAGCCATATGCGCGAGTGATGCCAGGTTAAAACAACAAAGAGAAAAAATAACAACAATAACTGAGATCCATTCAGGTAATTATAATTGAGTTCCTGAAAATGGTAATTGAGTATTTAGATTGCCACTACTCTGCCGCATACATATTAAGTTAACTTATTTTAAAAATTAAAATTCATTTAATAAGTAACCGTTATTTATTGACCTAGGACCAAAGCTTAATTCTGCGAGCTTTCGATCGTGTTGTCACAAAACGCCACTGAATTAAGAACACAAAACGTTATTTTCCGTGTCTTTAAAACTACACCTAGTCTAATACCCATGTCTTAATGAAAGAAGAAATATTCTGAAAATATCAAGTAGCCACTCCTAGATACTTAAGTATGGTGTTTCCACACAGCCCACGTAAGGGGTTAAGGGCCTCCGTAGTGTACAATCAGTCTTGAAATTTAACAAAAACAAAGGAGTAGACTGTGTTGCATAACATAACAGCCACGCTGGCTGCGTTAAACTCTTCAGTATATAAACGTATACGTTTATATAAAATATATATTATATAAAAACGTATATAAAAAACTTATATAAAGTCTTGATTGCGATTTTATACTTATATAAAAACGTAATGGTTCATATTTGTGTGTTCCGATTTGAAACAAAAACTAAAAAACTGATAGAGCTGAAATTTCGCATATTTATAGTTTATATACGGTGAAAGATTATAGGACTTTAGTCGTTCACTTTTCTCCGCTATTTCACCTAATATCGTAATTATTAACATTCAATATCACTTAAGATGAACACAATAAAGAGATGCATATCAATATTCCACATCCTACTGGTAAAACCAAAGATTCTTTTCTTATCTCTTGTGCCTGTTTCGTAAAAGTGCTGCTTTTATCAGTTACTTATCAGGAGTGTAAAAACACCAATTAGCAGCATGATAAATGTTGTTTCGTAAACAGATATCAACACTCCTGAATTTCGTACATTACTCTTAGCAGTAAAGGTAAAGTGATCCCTATACAGGCCATGGAGGCCCAGAGGGTTCCAGGAGGTTGAGGCTCCCAGATTTTGGACATTCGGCACATGAAGGTGGTAAGGTTGTCAGCCTTACGCACCGGCCGCCTTTACCCCCAGGAATACTCCTGGTACTCATTTCTGTTAGAGGCTGAGTCGACCCCAGGGCCATAGTGCCACCAGAAGGATTAGGCCAATTGAAAAATCTCAACGACCTCATCGGGAATCGAACCCGCGACCTTCCAGTTTGTAGCGCAGCGCCTCAACCACTATGCTACGGCGTACCCCACTCTTAGCAGTAGTTGCAGTTAATAAACATTTATTTAAGACTCGCTTTATTTTCATGGCTTCATTATTTTTGAATGGGTTGAACGATCGATACACTCAGGTAAAGGCTGATTCGAATTCCAATTTCATTTCCCAGTTTCTTAAATTATTTCTTCTTTCTGTCATCCTCTTCTGTGCATAATATTAGGTTATTAGGTTTGATATTATTATTATTATTATTACTATTATTATTATTATTATTATTATTATTATTTATTGCTATTAAAAGAGTAGTAGTGGTAGTGAAAGTAGTATTACTAGCCATATTAATACTAGAACAAATAATATTCCTAATGCTTAATAATTCGTTATTGCAAATATCATTGCTATACTTCCCTGTATTAAAGTTAATCGTCACATCGTTTAATAGTACATACCCAATAATTTTCTGTGCAGGTTTTGACTAGACAAAACATTCTTCTAGTCATAATTCTAAGCAGGTTCTGTTTTCTAGTTGCATTCTGTATTTTACAACATCCTGTACACTTTTTTTAAATTATGGTAATAAAAGACGATGCAGTGTGTTGTGATGCAGAGGCTGTTGAACTGGAGTGTCTGGTATTTTAATATAGATTACTCATCTGAGGACCCACAGACACGCAGCAGGCAGACCTTTTAATGGGTCCATGTGAATGAACGCAGGTGTCTGGGATCACTCACTGATTGCCAATTACATCTTATATAGCTACCCTAATCAGATTCACCTCATATTCCAAATAGGGGTTCCCAAAATGTTATGCTCTTAATTGGGATTTCCTCATAATACTAGTGATGGACAGAATCGAATGATTTTAAGAATCTAGTAATCTGTTCTCGAATAATATAAAGATTCTAATAAGCATTCGAATGAAAAAAAAAATGTTCTCGGATGAAAGCAGAAGCCGAGTACTTGTGATGCGAGATGTGAGAAATGGAGTCGATAACCGAGAAGTGAAAACTACTAAAAACTGACTCGATTGGTAACGCAAGTTTATTTCGGGTGAAATATCTACGTAACTGAAACTGCTAATGGATCAGAGAGAAGCCGTGCGAAAACTTGTAAGTGAACTTCGAGAAACTGGTTCGATTCTCGATAGGAAACGAAGAGTAAAGCGGCGTGTACTTACTGAGAAGATATTAGATGAATTTTAAGAACGATTAGAACATTCCCCCCAAAAATATCTGTGAATAAGGAAAGAATAATAAAGGGAGCTAATGTAGGGGTAGATTATCAGTGCATTACTTCCCGAACTTGCTATAGGGAGTAACGTAGATGACATTAACAGAAAACCCCTGTAGTAGAAGACCTAAGACCTAGATGGGAGGACAGTGATAATCCCGACCTCAGTAGATGAAAATGGGAACCAGAGAAATATGGGGAAGGTTTGTTCTTGCAATTTTATCTGATAAAACGTCAGCTTGTTACTGGACAACTCGACGTGCAGTGATTAATACGTCACATGCTGCCAGTGAACAGAATAAAAACATTATTTATACAATATAACTTGTCTGGAAATCGAAGTAATATTATCCATTGATTAAAAAACACAGTTTCGTTTCGGTGCAAACCAGTTCGTGTGCTTTTATAGCGTTTTGATACTCACGCTCCTTTTCTTGTGACACGCCCTATTGGTAGCATTGGGAACTCGAATCGATTCATGGAATCAATACACGGACTGTTCATTCATTTAGTATGCCATGATCTCACAGCGGGCAAAATATTAGCAATAGAGTAAGAAAATTATTATTATTTACAAATTCCATTATATTTTATTAATGGAATAGTCTCAATAAATCCTACCCGAGATTACTTATGATAAATATTTAAGTTTTAAAATAGGATTGAGTTGAATAATTGCTTTATTATCCTCGTGGCTTTTTATATTACATTAGCAGCAGGCCTACATATTATCAGTTCTAAACTTAAGCCTTCAAATTTCAATTTAATGCTTTTTTATGTTATTATATTGGGAAAAAAAGTATGGTATATGTTTTTAAAAAGTAGTATTGTCTGCAACTGAAAAAAAGAGGTTAAAATGAAATTTCAAGGATCAATTTTACCACAAAGAAGGGAACTACTACAGACCTCGGTGGGTCCCTCCTGAATCAAAATCCTGGCTGCATCCATGCTTGTAATGTAAAGAGCATTAGGCATTTCTTAAGTAGAGCCTATTTCTGTTTTTATTCAGAAAAACTATGTTTAACATTCGGTCAAAGCACAAACTATTTATTTCCCTGAAAAAGGAAGTGAAGGTCCTTCTTAGAAATCGCAGAGGAAACAATATATTTCTCACTAGTTTGTTCTTAATAGAATAATTATAGTGCCAGCGCTGTGTTGTGATGTTCGTTCACTCCTGATGACATTAACATTTCATCTGTCTAAAAGCAGATTGTTTTCATCGCGACCTTCTGACACCTTCTTTCCTGGAATGACGGAAGGGAACAATTTTGGTAAACAATTCTGATAATGTGTTTTTACCGAATCAATTTGTTTGCGATTTAAAGATATCTATAGTTTTCTATAAATATGTCTGATCCTAAGAACAGTATGCAAAGTGAGATTTGGTACTAGTTTAGTCACGTAAGCAAAACCAGAGTAAAGTTAAATATTTAACAAAACTCCGCCTTAACCCTTAACACACAACTTATCTTGATCCACTCAAAAACAGCATTTATAAGATAGACACAAATAAAATATTGATGTCACATATAAAGATGTAGATGAAAGCTGGCTTCTTCTGTGTGGAACCAAGATGCGTCACTATTTAAAAAGAAAATGCATTTCGGTGTATTTGATGCGCCATCTTCAGTTCTGTTGAGTTTATTGAACACCACAATTCCTCTGAAATAATGTTGTTAAATATTTAATATTATAACCCTTATCTGAAGAAAATGAATTTTTTAATTAAGAGTAAAGTTTTAAAATCTGCGTGCGGCAGGATTTTAAACTCCAAAAGCGTAGCCAAAATAAATTAAGGATATGGTTCCCAGGATATCCTAGAAATACGACAAAAATGTAAGAGGCCAGTATAAACATAAAATTGCAGAAGCTGAAATTATAAAAACAGCAATTCGTTGAATTAAAAAAAAATCCTTCAAATCTCACAGATTTCGTTGAATCGAGCTATTTGTGTGGGTCTAATATAGACTTACTGATATACATGGAGGCCTTAACTCGCCATTTAAAATAATATTTTTTTTTAATCTATTACTTGAGGCTTGTGAATTTGCTACATCGCTTCCATTCAGGTAATCATCCAAATCGTTAATTACTTATTTATTTTTAGTGGAAAGATAGCATTGTTTTGCTGTGATTATCTTATAAATATTAATTCTACGACATAAGTTTTCTGTTATTTTTCCTGAACGATACATCAGATTTCGAGGTTTTCAGAGACCTGTGAAAAATTTGCTGGACGTCGGCTAAGCAATTTAGACTTTTCGAATAAGGGATTAGAAAGCGAAGATTTTCACAAAATATAATCTCCAAAATATGACAATTAAGAACTTGTGCGGCAAAACAAATAATGTTCTGAAATAGGAGAAACTAGGGTGTAGTGGAGGGGGAACGGGAGAATTTTTGTTCCCCACTGGCTTTTTTGTAAATTTAAATTTTGAATTTTTTAAACGGTTTCTGAATAAAAAATATAGTACTAGTGCTGAATTCTTGTAAATATCGTTGAAAAGAAAGTGCACTCGGAAAGTTGTAACTAAAATAGATGTATTCTTTAAAAATGCATAGCATAAAATTGTGTTATAAAAGCTTAAAGGGAGGAGACCACTTGGAAGACTTAGACATGCCTAGGTGGACAATATGAGAGTAGATCTGAAGGAAGTAGGATTTGCGAAGGATGGCTGAATGTAGTTAGCACAGAATAGGGTTGAATGACGGGCTCATGTAAGCGCGGCAATGAACCTCCGGGTTCCATAACAATTCTTTAGCTTGCCTAGGAATTATCTATTATTATTGCCATTGAAGAAGTGAGTAAGTAAGTAACAAAACTAAATTTTAAAAATTCGAAAGTGTTTATAATTAATTCGAAAATTTTAAACCAAATTCCATATAGTTTGAAATGTTTTTATAGCACTTTTACAGGTTATTTTTAAGTAAATAATAGAATTTCTAGCTTTTCCACACTGAAAAATTTGCCTTTACACCATTCAGCAGAAATATTCTCGTTTATATGTACTTTTCCATTGTTGGGAAATAGATATTTCACTTTCTGAAAGGTTTTATACAGATTGTTAATGAATAACACCGAAATATCTTACCTGTGTATAGAGGGGACATAGACAAGCAACTTTTATTAGGAGATTTTTGCTCTATGGATTCAATTTTTCCTGTTACAGCATAAAATCTTCCATGGCATGGCCGCTACTGACTTCTAACATTAGAAAAAAATGCAAATCACAGGAATTTCGCTGTTAACACTATAGTCAGTAGTTATGAATAAAAAAAGAATAATGCAGTGGCGACCAGTCATTGTATTAGTCTGTGAATTTTGCAGATTATGGAAACACTAAATTATGATATAGCTGTTGACGAATGAAAAAGAGTCAGGTTTTTATTGATCACTAGGAAGGCATGAAGTCAATTTAATGGACATTTAAACCTATTTCGCGTAATTATTGATTTATGAGCACCAAATTATAATGACTTTAATGCCCTGTAGCATACACATTTTACGACATAGAGCAAAAATCTCTCTAAGTTCCCGCTATATACAGGTAAACTATTTCGGTGTTATTTATTAACACCCTGTATACTACATGTTTGGCATACCTAGAGCCCAAGAACTCGAGTTGGGTGGTCGCTGACAATGCGGTGCTTTGGAAAAAAGCGACGAAACTTGGTTCGAATAAAGATTTTGTAACATTTGCATAACCTTTTAATTTTCTGAAAGTAAAAACGAAGATTCTTGGCTTTTCTTAACGTTGTAACTCTCCGGGCTTGCAAATTGATTAAATACTTCTACATTGGAGAACAATATCGTAGCCAACTTTGTATCACCTACACTTTGAACGTGGTGTGAATAATGATTCGAAGATCTCCTGTTCGCGTGTGAATGCTGTAAAACATGAGGTTCCATTTTTGCAGCACATGAAGGCAATACTAGAACAAAATATTAACACTGCACATCTAGTGTGTGCACAATATGGTTAAAATTAATGTTTGCTTACAAAAGTATTGAGGGAAATTGTAGAATTGTATAAAAAAGCAAAGATTCAGATTAGCAGCATAATTCTTTATTAAAATCTGAGTTTTTTTAAATTCATCTGTAGTATTTATACTCCTTTTAGCTACGAGGCCATATCAGGAGTTCGGGATCTGTGTCTATACAGTACGGTAGGCTGTGGAACTATTGATTGTCAATTATTTCTCTTGTTAGTCATTGTTAGTGTAGGCTGTGGAACTATTGATTGTCAATTATTTATCTTGTTAGTCATTGTTAGTGTATTTTATGGAGTAAATTTAACTGATATTAATTTAAATGGATTTTATACAGGTTGAAATGGTGAGGATGATTCATGGTGTTTAAATACCTTATTCGGCATTTGCCGAACTGAGGAAACCATCAAAAATATAAAAAAATAAAAAGTCAAATTTACCGGCCACGGGATTTGAACCTGGGACCTCCCGAATGAGAGTTCAAGACCGCAACGCACGTTGATACCTTACGTGTCCAATAACGAGCTCACGTTTTATCAGATAAAATTGCATCCTTACGATCCGAGGAAGGATATTATAATATAAACGACCGTGATTGGTCTATATCCGAGGAATTATTAAACCTTATTTGTCAGTATCAAACACGCGGCGTATGATTGGATTAGTCAGTGTAAAAATTTAGCTCTGAACGATTAACTACGGCGTACCACTTGTCCGTTAGATAGTGACGAAATAAATTAATGTACAGTTATTAACTATCTTGTATTGACAACCACTACTGGTTTTGATTATAGCTACCAAATGCTCCTGCAAGCTCTTCGGAGGTAATTCATTTACTAGAAATCAAGAACATGTATATGTTGAATAAAATTGTTAAACATTTCAGTAGTATTTGTAGCAGTATCTCTAGCAGTGACAGTAGCAATAGCAGCTATCAGGAAAATTATCATCATCATCATCATGAACCTAATTGTTATCGTCAGGCACTAATAGGGTATTGTAACGTTAAAAGTACCAGTGATTATTATCCTACCTTGTCAACAGATACGTACACATTTCGTGACAATTAAAAAATTGAAAATTCATCAGTTGAATAAAATTAACTCTAGTTTTTGCAATTAAAATTCATAGTGTTTACATTGTCTTGTAATACAATCTAAAGTTTTGGTCCTAAATACCTGTAAGTTTGTTTACTTTTGTTGTGTCATAAAAGCTATAACTGATTATCTTTCTATGCACAAACAATGGCCTACACAAATAGTGAAAAGTTAATTTAGATTAATTATTCAAGCATAATAGGCTTACGATGTTAACCCTATATAGAAAAAGTCCACATATTTCAGAAGAAGAACTTAATTTAGGTTTCACATAACACAGCTTTTTGGAGATAGATTTTCAGTTTCGGACGGATTTCTCGAGAAAACAGAGGACGAAGAATTCTTTCTGTAAAAATCAAGGAAACAACGGAGTACGTGGCAATAAACAACTCTTCCCATAATGTATACGTTATAATTTTATTAACTGTTACAGGTCGCACTATTAACACACATTTCTCATTTGGAACATAATGAAAATAAACTCTTCTCCAGCTCCCATAAACAGCCGATATATTGAATTAGAATGCGCATTATTCCATCTCTTAGTTTTGATAGGCCAGTTCCAGCTTTCGTAGTCGGCTAAACTGTCATTCGTGGTTTAAACTAAACGGCCGCCAGAAATCTATCGCGAAAAGAGAACTAGCCTATGTTTAAATTAAAGTCCCAAGTTAATTTAATTTATGACATGTTTAATTTAACTCGGAGAAAACTGCCCTAAAACGTACTTATTAAATGGTAACACACTAAATTTCTGTATTTTATGTTTTCTAGTAACCGATTTTAATTTTTTTTTTTTAAATTGCTTTGAGTTACATTTCTAGTCACGTAAATAAATACACACAAACATTTCTGGTAATGTTCTACAATACTGAGAACCTCATTCTTAGTTAGTTTCCACGGTTTGGGATCATTTTCTCTGGCATTTCAAATTTTGTTGAAATTTACGTCTGAGAAATTTCTTGTAAGCAGAGGAATACAGCATCGTGACTTAGGGCTTATTCTCCCCACGTCTTAGTTCAAATGGTAATATGGAATCCCAACTCCTTTTGTCGTGTTGCCCAGAATTCTGAGAAGCTGAACAAACATTTCGAGTTGTGTTCTATTGCAAATTTGTTCACGTGCTATTTAGGTGTCAGTGTCGGCGTTTGAAGTAACGCTGATACAATAAGTGCTAATCATTGTGTACTGACGTCTATGCATCTCATTACCAGAGGTATTGACGCCAACAAGAACGATCACCTTTCTTGGAATAAGTACTTTGCAGAATTGCATGAGTTTCTGTAATTCACCTTGGTTTTATAGATGTGTTGCCACTATTAAATTTCCATCCCTCCTATATAAGCATTTTAACATAGTGTTGCGTTCAAGGGGAAAAAATTCTAAAGGGGTCGTATTGACCACAATGACACTCTGTGCAAATACACTGTTGAAAACCAAATTAAAAGTCTTATTGACCCCAATGGTACTAGGAAGGTTAACGTTGAATTTATATATTATGCGAGGTTGCATCTACAATGATATAAGAAGAATACGTCTCCGAGCTTTCGCTTCTGTTTTGAAGCCCCTTCAATCCAAATAACATACTAAAGATGTAAACTCCGTGGCGCTACATCCCTGGAGGGACTTGGCCTACCACCCGACCGCTGCGTCATCTCCCGTAGGCAGATGGCAGGATTGGGGGGGCATGTGGTCAGCATGCCGACACCCACGGCCGTTATTGGTGGTTTTCTTGGCCGGAGCCGCTACTTCTCTATCAAGTAGCTCCTCAATTTGGAATCACGAGGCTGAGTGCACCCCTACCAGACCTCCCTACCTCAGAAAAATCCGAGGAGGTACCGGGAATCGAACCCGGACCGACGGATTTGTAGTCAGCGACGCTAACCACAAGACCACGCCGGCGGACATACTAAAGATGTAGCTGAGAGGGAATGTTCGATAGAACGCAGTTGAAAAAATGCTGGCCTGTGGTGTCCCCCATTCACGTTGGAAAATGCCGGATTGGGCTTTACTTCCGGACGCTCCGTTGAATTAAATGTTTCTGATGGCTAATTCGTTCTATGCACAGTGTCTGTTATGCACGTATCGTCTTTCCTATGGGTATTGGCTTGTAGTCCCACGAAAGAGGACTTTTCTCCGAGAGTATGGCAAAAATCTTGTCATTGCTTTCCCATTAATACTATATTATATTTTATATTTATTTTATATTATTTCTAATTACAACTATTTTATCAAAACTTGGTTTATTCTTTATACATCTTTACTTGTAAAGTTTTATACTTTTCCAAGTGCACAGAAGGTGCAGTAAGTAAAACAAATATTGCATTCTACTCTGAAATTTTAAGTAGAGTTTTCACAATATGTTTTGAGGTCCCTTGAGTCCAATAATATAATTATGTGTATGTATCTATTAGTTTGGACAGAATAGATAGAAAACAAAAAATCATATCAAAACAAAATCTTGCTTTTAAGTTGGTAATCTTCTGGAGATTTGACATAAAGTATGTCGACAACTTACTTTTATTCTTACATTACATTATTTAACGGTAAGCATGTTCTGTCTTCAGCGATTTTCTCGAAACTTATCTGATAAAACCTGATATCTAAATTTAGTGCACTAAATGATTGTGCTAGTTAAACTTCAAGAATAGGTTATTTATATTTGATTAATCTACCAGTGTACCAGGTTTTGTCAAACTCCTTGCCAAAATTTTGGCACCCGTGAGGCCTTTAATTTCCATACTGGTGAAACTTGAAATACCGAAGCATTTTAAGAAATGTAAGTTCATTAAATCACTCTTCAGAGTATATCAGTATTTTTTTAATCCCAAATAGTTGGACTTATCTTGCAGAGGTGTAAATGCACTTGCGACGCTGCCTTCTGAATATTGCATTAGTCACTGTTTTTAAGTGCCAGAAATCACATCACGTTTCACATACTTCTGTTACTGTCTTGAGGCGGTATATCTGAAAGACACTGGTTATTGACTATAGACTTCCAGCTAATATTTACTTCAATTATTTTCATTTTTCAATTGAGCTACATAGGTTCTTTCACCTACGCTCAATAATTATAAAATATTAGCTTGGTGGGCCCGTGGCAGAATTCCGGGCTTCTAGTCTAAATGTCAATGTATGAAAAAATAAAAAAGACATATGCATCTGCTAATTCACGTTCGTTTGTCCTAGGTATTTGTTTAATCTGAAGGGCATATTTGAAAAGCAACCACAGGCTCATTCATTCTATTTTCTTTCCTCAATGATTGCTTTGCCACACACCGCTTCTCATTTTCATCTTGCATTACAATACCTTTATTATAACATGGTTCTTCTCGCGTTCCGTTTTGATGAATTTTCAACAGGAGTGTTCGTTGGATTATTTGGATTCTTTTTATTTCCAATTTTACCACCTTCACCAACGTTAGCAATGCTCTTCTTTCCCAGTTTGCTATGGCAACCGAGCAAGGCCACCTTCAACAATTTCACACTTAAATAGGGTCTACACGGAAACACCAGCTAAAATATTATATTAGGTTTAATATATAAACATATATATATATATATATATATGTATAATCTAGAATGTACAATGCAATGTCACAGTACACGTAGGTTATTGGTCTTCAGTATTAACGTATGTACAAACAATTAGTCTAATAATCGCTGTTAAAATGTCAAAAGAATATTAAAAAGTATTATAAAATTCTATAAAAGTGTATGACCTATGTTAAAACTTCACTTTTCATCTTTATGGTTCGTTTCGGCTTTAATTCCCCATATTCAGGTAATCCTTCGTAGCCTATGTGTACATAATGTATCACGTCGTACGTTCCACGTTCGTCTTTCTGTTGCCAGACGTACATTTCAGCTAATATTTTCCTCTTGCATATTTTAAGGTACGCATAAGCCTTTTCTAGAAGTATTTAGTTAGTTTTATTTTCCTAACACAGTGTTTTTCATGACACAATAACGTATGTTAAAAATCAAACATTTATTAAATATTTAATACAATAAGTTTATTAAATTACATTTCAGATTTCAAGATTTGCAGCATACAATTAATATCATAATATAAAGTTGTAATATTTTTAACTTGCTATATTTTTAAAAATTATACTTTATTAATTATATGTATTTGAATTGGCTATTTTAAATTTACATTTTTGCTGTACATAATTAATTAATATGTTATATAACTTACTCTTGCTAACAGAAGTGATAAAT
The DNA here is from genome assembly GCA_964059195.1 of Ectobius pallidus. Lineage (NCBI taxonomy): Eukaryota > Metazoa > Arthropoda > Insecta > Blattodea > Ectobiidae > Ectobius > Ectobius pallidus. The sequence goes on along the minus strand of CAXKWD010000010.1, from coordinate 94,356,114 downwards.
TTAATAAAGGAATATACAAAATTACAAACACTAAAATTTAATACATTATAGAAACACCTTAATAAATAATAACTTTAATACTAATAATAATAGTAATAATATACAATATACAATGGTAATAATAATGTTAATAATAATAATAAAATATGTAACATAAAACAAGGCTGCTTAGAAAAATTTTGACGCAAATTTTAAGATTCGATAGAGCAAGTCCTGTATCTAGGCCTACTTCAAAATGAAATGAGCGGGATTATTAACAAACACGGGGGGGGGGGGGGAATTACTTGTATGTGTTGGGCCCGCTGAAAACCTGTGGCGAGATTTTATCATACATTCATAGAATTTTGTCTTTCAATCACATCCATATATATATATATCCATATATATATATATATATATATATATATATATATATATATACATTATGACAACACAGCGGCGAACAAATCTCCTCTATTTGTTTTTACAATACCTTTAAAACATTTTAATTTTTTTGTGTCAGGGCCCTGTATTATTTTTTCTTCTCTTACTTTTTAATATTATAATAAAGCACTTGAAAGGGACATCAGGTACTCAGATGCCGACCTTCACTCGAAACGTGTAGGATTTGCATTTCTGGATTCGTGCCCACGCTCTCAGGTTACCAGTAGGGTGTAAAAATAATACCAATGCCAAGTTTCATTATCATCAGTAAAATAATTACCATTTATGTTTCTTTCCCAAATGAAAATAACTTTCGCGACCGCTAATATCTTTAACATCTTGAAATTAAAATCTGACTAACAACATTTCTCTTGAACTGTCTCCATCGTGCTTCAAACCGGAACATAAATTTGGTGAAGACGATTTACAGGTTTAGGTAAAGGTTTCACGTTACAAGCCTTTTTTTTTACGATTTATTGGTCAAAGTTAAACCGATGCAAATGTAGTATATTATAACGATAGAAGATACAGCCATGAATGGTTTGATGTTTTCAAATTGCATATTATTCTCGTCATATTAATAGGCATTTACATCTGGAATCCTGTTTCTATGCTGTTTATTTGCAGTGGTTATTGAATACTGCTTATAACTCTACTCGGCACTCCTCCGTCTAATCCTAAAATCCCACATTCTATGAATATCTTTGTTAAAGTTTCTTTGATAGCATAAGCTTGTTAGATCTCATTAGCCTATTTAGTATTAAATTATTATTTCTAAACCAAAATCAGTATTTGTGCTTCTCTGCTGTATGTTTTCCATTCCATTTCTTTGGGAATGTGAATTTATTTGCTCATTATTCATGGAATTCTGGGTTCTATTACACGCGTGTTTAATCTATCAAAGTTATTCTATCAGAATATTCAATGTTCTACACAGGCCTAGTATTTCGAAGTTGCAACAGAATATAGCACGTCCACCTCTAGGCTTATCAAATACGGTCCTGGTCAATATTTTAAAGTTTTGAGCAACTGAAGACTGAAATTATTTTCGCCATGACAGGTTTTTTATATAATATTTTTGCTTGTTATATCTACACCTGCTGTAATAGGGCTGAAATTTCTATTTATTACTAATTTATTTATATTTAAATTTAATATAGCTCTTACTTCATGGGATTATATTAACATTGCTTGCCCTTTTTAAACAAACTTTAAAGAGTTACAGGACTTTTTGGGTGTTTGGAAATAATATATTTTGTATTGCGTTAATTATATAATTACATTATTTATAGTTGGTATAATTGCTAGTGATTTTTACGTATTATCGCCATGTATCTCTCTCCATCTCTTGCCCTTTGAATCCAAGCTTATGGGTGTGGGGTTACAAGTCGCTCAGAATTTAAATGAATTGCATCCAGTACTTTTGTACGATAGTTTGCATTATGATCACGTTCTAGGACGACATAGTGGAAAGACAATTGACTCTACACATTGTAGAGTTTGAATAGGATTGCCCATGAATACAATGAGATTACAACATTGGTAATAAATACAGTATTTCTCAGCACACAGGATATATATATATATATATTATTATATAACATTTAATTACATATATATATAGTATGCAGGAAGTGAGGAGTAATATGAGGTTACCATTTAAGAATCCAAGAATTACCGTTAAGCCAGAGAGAAATGTCTATTGGAAATAATTATTATTTAAGATATACCGGTACTTCATAGTTTTTACTTTGTTAATATTCACAGACACCTTAATGGCCAACCACATTTGCGCCACTTCACCCTTAAAATGTGTTAGTGCCACCAGAAAAACAACAATTTTCATACTGGCATCATATGAAACCCCATGTTCAAAATTTCCCTTCTACTTTTTCATTTGTCATTCACAGACATTTTAATAAATAAATAAATAAGCTTCATTAATCCCATAAGGGCAAAGGCCTCCCGCCAATAGCAGGGTTAGCTCGGAGCGTTATAATAGGCCACCACATTTGCACCACTTCACCCCTGAAGATCGGTTTTACTGTAGCGTCCCCCAGAAGAACGTAAATTTGCAAACTGGCATCATATGAAACCAATGTCACAATTTCCCGTCCACTTTTCTAGTTTTTGTTAATATTCATAGATATCTTAGTAGGCATCGATGTTGGAGCCACTTCACCCCAGAAAGTCAATTTTGTTGTAGCGCCACAATGTGTTAGAACTCCCAGAAGAACATAAATTTGTAGACTGGCATCATACGAAAACCAATGGTCACAATTTCCCGTCCGCTTTAGTAGATTTTGTTAACATTCATAGACGTCTTAATGGGCCACCATATTTTGCACCACTTCACGCCCTGCAGACCAGATTTGCTGTAGCGCCACCCAGAAGAACTTCAATTTGCAAACAGGCATCATATGAAAACCAATGGTTGCAATTTCCAGTTAACTTTTCTAGATAGCTGATTGAGTAATAAAATTCTCACCTTGTATGTTTAAAACTTGTGTGCTCTCACTAATTGTTAATTAACAAAAGTAGAAGATATATCAATTAAATATATTTAAATGTATATATATTAAAACATGTTAAACCTACAGGAAGAGGGCTTTATTTAAATAAGAGAAGTGCTTTACAAAATCATATTAAGACTTTGTACTATAACTGTACTTTTTTATATACTTTTGTATCTGAAATCTGCCTGGCATCAGTTTTTCTTCTCTTCTTATTTTTTGAGAAAATTGTCAGTTCCTCTCTTATGGTCTGCTTGGATAATATAAATTTTTAAAAAGCCCATCTCCGAAATCAGGATAACACTGGCGCAAAAACACATTCCCCTGCATTATTGCTCGAAGGCGGAAACACATTGTACCCATCTTAATATTTGCAAGATCTCTTTATTAAACAGACCTCGTTAATTGTAAAAATGTTAACATTTTCTTTATTGAATAATGTCTTAGTGCCGGTGCTAATGATATTTCGCGATGATATCAGAAAGAATGACAAAACTTTAATCGTAGCCCTTTAGCGTTTTATAAAATTTGTACGCAGTCATTTACACATGCTCATTTTATAATACGGTCATCAGGTTTTTACAAAAATAAATAATTAGATAATAATTTCCTCATGTTGATATTGAAAATCTATTAAACAAATCGTGAGTAATTAATATGCCTTTAACGACTTCTCATGTGTATCTTTAGCACAATCTAGATCTGTTGTATTGCGAGAAGACAGACTGACATTTATTGCTATATTTAAGAAACTCTTAAGTCACGCTTAAGTGCGCCCCCCTTTCACTTGTTTCGTAACCATTATATTGTTGTTTCAGCGGGTTCCGCCTGCAGCGTTGCATGTAGACACTATGCATAGCCAGTAGGCCCATGCATGAATGGTATTGGAGAATTTCGGCTCATGTTGATAGTATAGAAACGATTTTATCGTCCTTTTTTAATACTTGAAATCCTCTCTTATATGTATTTTGTATTCAATACTTTTGAAAACCGGGGGTACGCCGTAGCATACCGTAGTGGTTTAGGCGCTACAAACCAGAAGGTCGAGGGTTCGATTCCCGATGAGGTCGTTGGAGTTTTTCAACTGGCCTAATCCTTCTGGTGGCACTATGGCCCTGGGGTCGACTCAGCTTTTGACAGAAATGAGTGCCAGGAGCAATCCTGGGGGTAAAGGCGGCCGGTGCGTAAGGCTGACATCCTTACCACGTTCGTGTGCCGAATGTCTAAAATCTGGGAGCCTCAACCTTCTGGAACCCTCTGGGCCCCCATGGCCTGTATAGAGAACATTTACTTTACTTATTTTTGTTTAGCTCTTAGGTACAATTATGAAGCTTGTTCCTTCTGATTATTCTCAATTTTAATGCCTTGTTTGTCTTTTTGTTTTTGTTTATTCCTGTAGCAAGTTTTCGTTAGTTTTGACTGGATAAAAACTAACAAGTCTTTTGATACTAAGAATATCAGTATAGAGATAACATACCTTAGACTAGGAAGTATCTGTTGGTCTGTATCTTTGAGAGAATATAGTTTTCCAATAATGTAAGGTACTGGTATCAATGCTTTCAGTCACATATTTTGATGTTCAGTAATGCTGTTTTCTTTCCATTTACTGTCATCATTTGGCAAATAACATCCTGTATTGTAGATATTTAGGGTAATTTTATAATTAATTTCAGGGTAATTCTCTTTGTAATTGGTGGTAACATTGATCTTAATATGTTTTATGCTACAACAATAATTGTGTTCTGACTGCAATAGATATTTTCTTAATTTAAAGCGGTAGTAAGAATAAGATACCACCTGCATGGTCTAATGCCTAGCACCGCTAACTTCGGATCCGCTAGTCTGGATTCGATCCCCGGTACATCTTCGGAATTTTTCTGAAGTAGAGAAGTCTGGAACAGGGTTCACTTATTCTCGTGGCTCTTATTGAGGAGCTTCCTGATAAAGAAGTATCGGCTCCTGTCTCGGAAACCACTTGTAACGGGCGTGGGAGTCGACGTGCTGACCAAATACAAGGTAACAAACGGACCTTTTTTCTGAAAACTTTTTTTTTGGGAAGCTCGGGGGACCTCTAAACGGATATCTGTTGAAAACTCGGAATCTAATTCCATTCTCTTAAGCTCCGTACAGATCTGCGCTCCTCTTGCGCGCCGTGCGGCACGCGTGCCGCTCGGCACGCAGATGTGTACGGCATTTTGAGGTGCACGCGAACTGCTCGCGTGCCGCTCGCCACGATCCGTCTCCTGTCGGTTTTTTCGACGAACACAAAGGGTTTCTGATTTCATATTTGGACGTGTTTTTGGTAGTTGCGTGCTGCTCGCGTGCATCTCGCTGAAATTATTTCACAGCGCTCCGCTCCTCAAGCTTTACTGTACAATTGGCAAATGAAAAAATTATATGATAGGTTGATGCGAGTCACTTACTCACCTTTTGGGGAAGGATAGGTATACAGAAGTAGGAGCTGAGTCAGATGTTGTGTACGTTACTTTGCACTTTCTGAATTTCTTTAAAATACGCTGGAGAAAATCGATCTTTATGTTTGGCTTCTTCCTTCATGTAGGCCTACTCATAAACATTAGCAATAATCTCGCTACTTTGACTGTGTAGAGTTTCCCCTTTTAGTTTTGACAGTATAGGAGGCATTATCACGTTATTAAATAAATAGCATTCGTTAAAACACTTGCATGCACCCGTGCTGCATGAATTATATAGCAGTGAATTGTCGTCTCCAAACAGAGTACAGGAAATTTGACTGTTTGTTTATTGTAACATGTGCTATTTTGCTGACGTGCCTAGCTAGCCCACTGGTCCCTCTCTGAAGGACATTAGTCAAGATTGAATGAGCTAGCTTGTATGTGATATAATCATGGAGTGGTACGAGGAGAAGATCTGCAGATGATACATATTTACAAATCAAAACCCCTACTGTGGAACCCAAAACATAAGGATAACTACAAAAAAAATTAAAGGAGGATGCATGGAGGGAAATAGGAATGGAAATAAATACGTCCTCAGAAGAGTGCAAGAAGAAGATGTTATCTATGCTTTCTTGTAACCGGCGAGAGAAAATTAAAGTTAACGCCAGCAAAGGTACAGGAAAAGGTAAGTTATAAAATATAAATAATAACACTGTTTACACACTTTTCAACTCTTGTTTAAAAATGGTTTTGTTTCGATATTTAAGCCGTAGACAAGTTTTGCAATTGAGGACTTTTTTTCAAAACTCGTTTTCTAAGCAAAAAACACACAAAATATTAGGCCTAATGATGAAAGCTAGTGGTTCGCAGTAGGTTCGTCGCTTTCCTATGGAACGCAAGAGGAGCGCTGTAAAAATAATTTCAACGAGCGGCACGCGTGCTGCACGGCGCGCAAGAGGAGCGCAGATCTATACGTACCCTTAGGGTACGTATACATCTGCGCTCCTCTTGCGCGCCGGCACGGCACGCAGATGTGTACGGCATTTTGAGGTGCACGCGAACCGCTCGCGTGCTGCTCGCCACGATCCGTCTCCTGTCGGTTTTTTCGACGAACACAAAGGATTTCTGATTTCATATTGGGACGTGTTTTTGGTAGTTGCGTGCTGCACGCGTGCATCTCGCTGAAATTATTTTCACAGCGCTCCGCTCCTCAAGCTTTACTGTACAATTGGCAAATGAAAAAATTATATGAGAGGTTGATGCGAGTCACTTACTCACCTTTTGCGGAATGATAGGTATACAGAAGCAGGAGCTGAGTCAGATGTTGTGTACGTTACTTTGCACTTTCTGAATTTCTTTAAAATACGCTGGAGAAAATCGATCTTTATGTTTGGCTTCTTCCTTCATGCAGGCCTACTCATAAACATTAGCAATAATCTCGCTACTTTGACTGTAGAGTTTCCCCTTTTAGTTTTGACAGTATAGGAGGCATTATCACGTTATTAAATAAATAGCATTCGTTAAAACAATTGCATGCACCCGTGTTGCATGAATTATATAGCAGTGAATTGTCGTCTCCAAACAGAGTACAGGAAATTCGACTGTTTGTTTATTGTAGCATGTTCTATTTTGCTGACGTGCCTAGCTAGCCCACTGGTCCCTCTCTGAAGGACATTAGTCAAGATTGAATGAGCTAGCTTGTATACTGATATAATCATGGAGTGGTCCGAGGAGAAGATTCTGCAGATGAAACATATTTACTAGTACAAATCAAAACCTCTTCTGTGGAACCCAAAACATAAGGATCACTACAAAAAAGTTTAAAGGAGGATGCATGGAGGGAAATAGGAATGGAAATAAATACGTCCTCAGAAGAGTGCAAGAAGAAGATGTTATCTATGCTTTCTTGTAACCGGCGAGAGAAAATTAAAGTTAACGCCAGCAAAGGTACAGGAAAAGTTAAGTTATAAAATATAAATAATAACACTGTTTACACACTTTTCAACTCTTGTTTAAAAATGGTTTTGTTTCGATATTTAAGCCGTAGACAAGTTTTGCAATTGAGGACTTTTTTTCAAAACTCGTTTTCTAAACAAGACAACACACAAAATAAGGCCTAATGATGAAAGCTAGTGGTTCGCAGTATGTTCGTCGCTTTCCTATGGAACGCAAGAGGAGCGCTGTGAAAATAATTTCAACGAGCGGCACGCGTGCCGCACGGCGCGCAAGAGGAGCGCAGATGTATACGTACCCTTACACTGTTCTTCCTCTACTTATAGTACCTAAGGTAAAAAGTAGTTTGAATGCAAACCTGATAATTGAGAGACCTATGCGAGTTCCTGTTTAATTGCAATAATTAGTATGTACATCAAATTAAATAAATTTTAAAAATGTTGTCTACAGAATAGTTATACGTAAATACAATACAAATGGGAGAGGTGTTGGTTTGTAGGTGAGGAAGAAAATACAAGCCATGCTATTGCGCCCACCATCGCATCATGCTGTGACATTTGTCAGCTTAAATTACCAGCATACACTGTTTTGAACTGGAAGAGTGATATAACTCCATCACAAAATGCAGAACATGATATTGTATATAAACTTTTGAAACGGAAGAATATCAATTGTTACAGTGTAGGCCTAATTAGAATTGCTCGATGAGTCTAGAGCCGCTTTAATAGCGCATAAGGTCGGTCCCTCGAAGGCTTGAGAATGTTTTAAAATTCCACAATAATAAAGTTAAAGTCTAGAATCTTGCGTTGCTTGTGTATTTTCCTTTGCCTCTGTATTGTGGATTCTTTATTTTGAATGCACATCTGATGATAAGTTTATGATAAGATTTAATTAATCAATGCAGAATTCTGCAGAAGTCATGCTAGAAATTCAAAATATAATTACTTATATATTCGAAATTTTAACAAGAAATAGAGCAAAATCAAGTGAAAGAATATATAATGTACACTTTTTTTAAATGTCAAGAATAGAATGTCAGAAAGAGTTCGACTTATTGTACCTGTGTACGTTCTAAGGAAAATAGGTTCATCGAGCTTGGCAAAGACATGAATAACATCAGTAATTTTGACAAGCAATATTAAGCCTAGACTTAGTTCACATCTTTTTAACGTCATCCATGACTTCTACTTCCCCCCCCTTGTGTTTGTGGATCTCCGAAATAGTAGAAGCACCCTGCATCCTAAGTAAAAAGGAGAAAGAAAAATCTGTGTGCGCCTTTCAAAATATAGTCATATTAGGTGCGCTTATGTTATGTTTATGGATTAAGTTCTTGTACAGTTTTAAATGAAAATATGCTTTTTTTTAAATAACTCTGACAAATGTGATAACAACTACAAAAACTTCCAATTCGCGTAGTGGATTATTTTAGTTAAAACTCTTTTACTGTATCCCGTACATACGGTACTTATAATAGGCCTAAATATGCAAAAACATGCAATAACTATTATCCTAATAACCCTAAAAAGAACGAATATACTAGTTCTTTATAGTCACCTACCCACAAAATTACTAATTGTTTTTCATTACTTCCAGACTATAAAAATAACATTACTCGTGGGATATGCCTTGGTTCAATTGGTCAAGGTTCTTCATTATAAAGCAGAAGATTGCGGGTGGATCCCGATGTTTATGTCAATTTAACGACGACAGTTGACTTTCAATTCTTATTCATGCCTATAAATATGTTTACTTAGGTCTATTACATTCACTCACACTCGTTTACCTGGGTTGTGATTTAATCATCGAACAATTAGGATTCAGAAAGCATCTTACTGACTAGACGACGATTTTTTAAATGCCCCGATTCTCTTAGTGCATTGCGACTCTGAGGTCGACACAGCCACTAACATAATAGAGCCCCAGGAGAAATTAGTGCCTAATGGGTGAACTTCGAGTTTTGAGTTTTGATTATCTAAACATTGTAAAACCTCACCCTTACTAATAAGGGCCTCCATGTTGTGAATATAAGAAAACATTACTTACCGTATTTAATAAATCACCATTCGTTGTCTCTAAACCGGAATAAGAGGCCTAATTTTAATTATTGTAGCTGCCCTGCCACATACGCGATTTAATCATTTTGAAAATAAACTATCTTTTATTCGTTGGCAGTTATTTACCTCAAGAGCATGTGGTCAGGAGGATTATGAGAATATGCTTGAATGAATAATTAGGCAAAAATGAAAAGATCACTGTGAAAACTGTCAGTTTTTGACAAGTTATGACAAGCAAAAGACAATAGTTGAAGCTAATGTAATATTTGCATAAAGTAATTGTGTTCATACGACTGTAATACATTTATTACACTATTGTACCCCTTAGATTCAAAACCACGCCTTTTTTTTTGCATATCCGGGATGTGAAAGCAGTCCTGTTTTATTTTATGGCTATTAAAAGATGTTATATGTATATATGGATTTATTTAAGGAAATAAGAAGAAATAACGTTACTGTGGTTTCGTGGTTCTTTGAAATACCTGTTCACATTCACTGATAATAAAGGCATAGAACTCTGTATAGAAACTAACTCCAACATAATGTAGAACCCTTCAAGATAATTATCATCTTGGAATATCCATGTGACTCTCAGTAGAGAAAAATATACCATTATAGCTACCAAAATGTAGATATATCCGTGTGCTATTGCACCACATTCTGGTGCATAAGCCTACCCTAATAATTATAAGCACCACACTTTTGCTGTGCAAAAAAGGAGACCTTAATATAATTGTGTTACAGCGTCGGATTTTACAACTGAAAGCCAGCGTACCCACAGAAGTTATATGGACGCACTGAAATCATTGTAATAGGCTACACATTAAGATTAAACCCACAATTACTCTTGGAAAATTTGTACAGAAATTATTTACATTTAACAAAGATACAAATGGTTGACATGAAAGTTTAAAAACTTGGCCCCAAATAAGTTACTGCATTTCCTTTTTATATGCCTAAAAATGCGTATTACACAGTTTCTTCCCTAATTCCCCTTGAGCTTATCTTGACCAATAGAATAGTTTAATAATTTAAAATTTGCCACCGAGAAACGCGCTACACTGATAGTAAAATCAGGTATGTAATGCTTTCGTTTCAATCGAGAATGCAGTGAACGTCATATTGAAGACTGGACATCTTAATATACCTCTGGGATATATAGGCTATTATAATGTTTTCTTTAAATAAAATCCCAAAAAGTAATTATTTTTTCTTCTAACCGAATACCATTTGTGTGAATTTTGCTTTGGTAAATAATTTGCAGCTTAACGAATGTTTCTTGTCATGATAATAATTATTTCAAGACCTAGGAATAAGTCATGTTAACCTATAGACCAAAGATGATATTAATACAACGAATTTCATATTAGAGACTAAACACCTCGCCATTTTGTTCATATTTTTATTACATTATATTCTTTGAAAGTCGGCCGCGGTGGTCTGGAGGTAGCGTGCCCGCCTCTAGATCCGCAGGGCGTGGGATCAAACCCGGCCGCGGTCGTAAAAATCCTGGGCACGGAGTCCTCCGGGAGGGACTTTAAGCTGGGGGTCCCGTGTCGTAGATTTACGGCACGTAAAAGAACTCCAAGCCTAAATTAGAGCCTCTGGACAAAATTTCTCGGCCCATTCACGTCCAAGAAATACTTAGTTTCCAGAGGGGGGCTACGAGGCGATGGGCTTACCACCTGTCCCTCTACCCTCTCTCGGAAAATAAGCATATCAAAATTAGGATAGGTAATGAAACCTCCACTTGGAGGTCCCTTCGCCCCACCTGGGGATCATAGGGTACCAGATACAGATAGATACAGATAGATACAGATATTCTTTGAAAGGAAACCTCGAAATGTACTTCTTTCGTCGTATGGACTTATCTAGCCAAATACACTTGAGTTAAATTTTACTTGGGTAATTTAATTTATCTTTTAGACTTCCGGTCTTTTCATGAGAAGTAAGATTCATTAAGTTCAAATATTAAATTGTCAGTTAAACTATTAGCTCTCATAGTATTAAGAATGGTAGGAAGTCAATGTTATTAGGTGACAAAAAATTATAATTATCTTCCAAAAAACAAAGTCCAAAATGTTAACCAAATCTTAAGTAAAAAATAAAATCCTTCTCTAAGGCTACAAATAATCCTCTAAATGTAACACATTTGTTTAATAAATATATTTAAATATTAAGTGAACTTCACTTATTTAATTACTAGGGCTAGGATTTCTGTGTAAATACATTTTTCTTTATACTTTAGTTAAAGTTAAAATTTCGTTATAATTATGTTTACGTATTAGAATATTTGGAGTGGTTTAAGACTTTTAATTTCCATATTTAAACACATTCCAAGGTATAGTACATATTTTTACATATTGTATAAAAACTCGCATATCTTTACATAACTGAACGTTTTGTTTTTGATATGTACTATATTTTAATATTTCAAAGTTTGGTATTGTTAGATACGCATTTAAAATTTATTTCACTAGTATCTGTATTTCAAAGCTCCCTTCTCTAATTTCTAGGTAATGTTCACAATAAGATCTAGAACTAGATCTGGATTTAGATCCTGAAGTTGTTGAAAAGCTTAAGCTGCGTCTCCATTGATATACAATTAACACCAACATGTCAATATTAACAAGTTTATATTGACATGTATATTGCAATTTCGCGTTCCAATTGACTTGATATGCAAACCCAGCGTGTTGCACTTAACATATTAAGATGTTAATTTGTTTTCCGGAGAAAATGGACAACATGTCAAGTCAATTGACTGGTCGGTCGATATCGGCTTTGTTTCGGAAATTTCCGGGAAACAAAAAGCGATCGCCAGCTTAATCGGCTTTGGTTCGGGAATTTTCGTGTACACAAAAAGCAGTCGACAGCTTCCTCAATATTGCCGGCATCCATTTTGTATTATGTGAGCATTTGGTATATCAGTGTTCTCAATAGTATTGCATCTACTTTTAAAATTATTTTTATGGCATACTCCATTGTTGAAAAATGTGATAGTTATTTTGAAAAGCTCAAAACATCTATACAAAATGAGTATTTAAGAAAGTCATAGACAGTTAACAAGAAGATAATAACGAGTATATAAAACTACTCTCATTTTGTAATGTTGGCTGCCCTCTTCAGAAGCGTTTTCTTTTTTATTGACCGCGCCAACACATGTTAACCTACAACATTGTAGTGGAGACAGTTGTTAATTGGCAAACCACTTGACTTGTATACGTCAACAAGTTGATGATAAACATTTAACATATGTTAACTGCAACATGTTGGGGCTAAATGTATACCAATGGAGACGCAGCTTAAAATGGCCCGGTCTATTACACCTTGATATGTTACGCGTAGTTCTAGTGAGTAAAAAGCAATTTTAAGAATTGCAGCTTCAGTTATGAAATCTAAAAAAGATATTTGTAACCCACTGCTTCGAATACAGGCAATTGCCATTAAAACATTAAACTGTGCCCCCAAACAGCTCAAACGGTATTATAATTATTATATAAGAAGATGAACTTTTGTTTTTCTACATTCCTTTAAATTGTTGTCCAGCATGTATTCCATTCTTTTGTGTCTTTCATGTTTAAGCCATAAATAATATAATTGTACTTCTTTTATAAGTATGCAAGGTTGATAACATAAGGATATAGATATTCTTTATATAATGTTGCACTATTATTATATTTTTCAAAATAGTCCATAGTTTACTCCATACTTCCAGAAATTTAGCCCATATATATGCACATAATTAGTCATTTTTGTAAATCCTAACCCAGGTAATTACGAACTCTCTTTGGGCAACAGCGCAATTCAGTTTTCCATGTCAAATTTAACTGCTCTGGGTAGAACATAATGCCTAGATTCGTTTTATTTTTTATTTATTTTTTATTTTTTATATTTTATTTTGTTGCACTGCAAGTGGATCGAAAATCCGGTGGCAATGTTGCAATTGATACCAGTCATACATACATACAAAAATGACACACTATAGGCTACATACAGTTACACATTAAATATCACAACAGCTGTCTACATACCTGATAATTTTTAAAAAATACAAACATAATTGCATAATGAGAATATTATAGAAAAAAATATTATACATTATCATATACCCTATTCAATTATATTTTTTTAAATTTTGGCGTTAGCAGGAAACGTTTCGAAGGTTTCTGCGGGTGTCAGGGTTTTGTTTATATCCGCATGTTACATTCATCGAGTTCTGTTATAATCGCCATCATCCTCATCGTCATTGTTATTTTTGTTGTTGTTGATTGTATAAAGAAATTAAGTGAAAGTGAAGTTCACTATGTACCATGCTGTAGAGCATAGTCCATTCGCCTAAGGTGACAAATGAAAGTAGTGACTTGTGCGACCTTAGATTCCTGTCCGTGGATCAAGAATTTAAAATGGCACAATGAACTTCATCCATAAGCACTCATGCTCAGATTAAATTGCTTGTTAAGAATGCTGTACGGAGTGTTAGGATAGGAAACTGAATTGGCCTCATCTTCCTCTTAAGGTCAAGTTTCACCACTTCTGCATTCTATCTGCCGTCTCTCATATCACACCACAAGCTTGTAATATCCTAAATTGGGAAACAAGATTGGTAAGTGCATCATTGGAGAATCTAGGAAGAGTTTGAAAGATGAACCGAAGGCGTGTTCAATTAAATTTCCGAGATTTTCCAATGCCTTTCTTCTTCCTCTTGCGGATTATTTACGGCTGGCACCGCTTCTCCGCCCCAGTCAAGTGACGGTGTCTTTATCTACACTAATTTTGTTACGCTTATTTTTCGAGAGAGGGCAGAGGGATAGGTGGTAAGCCCATAGCCTCGCAAACTCCAATGCACTTAACGCATAAATATTGCATATTATTTTTTACGATAGGGGATAGGCATAATTAAAATATTAATTACATGAAAATAATTACGGTAGTTACTAACATCTGTTCAAGATGCCTTTCAAGTTGCAAGGGGCACCAATCTTTAAAAAATCAATTGATTTTTAAGATTAAAATAATCATTGATGATTATTTTAATCTTGTTGGTGGTCGATACATCAATTACTTCAACGCAGCAGCAACAAGTCTCATCATACTTTGCTATTCGATTAATTAAATCCAAGTCAATATTAAGAAATGAGCAAAGAAGCAAAGGCTTAGATAAGATTGAAATGGTAAAATTCAATTGACAAACATGATTATATTCCGTGTCTACATTAATAAATAAATAAAAATCTTTCATAAAATAGATTATGCTTGGCTGGAAGACACTACACACATATAATGTCATTATGTTGTGAAAATAATTGAAATGAAATTGATTTTTTTTTTTTGAAATTCTGAGGTTCTGGTCTGGTACCTAATAAGTTTACTACTTTTTACTTGTTGGCTTAGCTCAAAATCACTGATTTGCTTATTTACTTAGAAACTTTCACTAATTTTGTAGAACTAGAAACTTTCGGCGACAACATCCTTTCGGGGACAAAACCGGGGAAATTTTCTCTCTGTTGTGCATTTAATTGCTAACTCAAAATGGGGCAGATTTGGTAAGCCTAGCTAATGACTCATTACCATCATGAAACGTACATGGAATGAAATTACAATAAGCCAGTACAAATAAATTAAATATCTTAGTCTACAAATTTTATTTTGTTAAGTCCTAAGAAATACAACTCAATGATTTGCTGTTTTTGGAATGTTTCGAGTACATTCAAAAAAGTCTAAGGGCATTTATCTTGCTCACAATGGTTTTACAAAATGTGCAAGTAAACATAAATAAGGATTAAAACTGATATAAATTTCCTTGTAGGCCTAATTATTTCTATTTCAAGAATAAGGCTTGCATTTCCAGCAGTTGTGGTTATAACTTCATATGCATACATAAAAACTGCTTCTAAACACCTTCGCATTTAGTCATTATGTAACAGAAAATGCTAATTATATGCATTGTCTCAGCATGTTTAAAGACACATGTTCTATCAAATTATCAGATTTTGCTACTCTAGTTAATTACATCAAGAACGTAATCATGTAACTGCCCACTGGGAATAAAATGGATTGTTTATACTTTCACAAAGAAATACCAGCTGTTTGATATCTAATTACGTATGGAGACAAAAGAACCTGTTTGATTGTCAGTTGCACACAATTTAATCGAATCGTTAAATATTTTGCTTTCACTGCAGTGAGTCAAGACTAATCAGAAGACGTAACTATCAGTCAGTGACTCCGTTTCAATTTCTGTCCTATTGAGTGTCAGCATCATTACGTTTCTTTTCGTATATGCAGTCAAGCGAAAGACATTTCTATTGGTTAAATGACTACTGGTGTTTTAATTGGACCCATGTCGACAGTCACAGGAAATATTGCCGACAGAAGTATCGGTCGTATTCATTAACCCTTCCCGCTTGCCTTAAGAAGACTTTCTCAACATTAAACGCATTACACTATGTTAAAGGAAATGGTAATTGGGAGTAAGCTAGTTTTATGAAGGCGTTACACGACACAAAATATTACAAAAAGTGCTCACAGTTTGATTTGTCTCGCTAAATAGAAATTCTTACCGAAGAATTACACTGAAAAAGTAGCCAATTTGAAGATAATAGCTAGCTTTCAAACTGTGTTCCGTTAGTACAAATTTTAAATCATTTCGAGGTACTTGTGGTTTGTTATTTCAAGAACTATGGTTTTCTTGAGCGGCACACTAAATGATACTAAAAATATTGTAGATGAAAAATTCCTCTGACACTGGGATTCGAATCCAGGACCTTTGGCTATCCGTGCCACTGCTCTACCAACTGAGCTAAGCCAGAGTTCGCTTCACAGCGCCAGATGGAACCAATCTCCTATGACAGATTACCCTTAATAGCCTACCTACCTCACTAACAGACAAGTTTTGTCATATGCAGTACTTGGAGGCACACATTAGTGATTTTTGTGACCGGGCTTCCACTGTTATTGTACAGTTAACATTCAAGATGGAAATAAGATAGTACAGAGAAATTTACAAGAAATTTAAAGGATTGGGGGTACGCCGTAGCGTAGTGGTTGAGGTGCTGCGCTACAAACCGGAAGGTCGCGGGTTCGATTCCCGATGAGGTCGTTGGAGTTTTTCAATTGGCCTAATCCTTCTGGTGGCACTATGGCCCTGGGGTCGACTCAGCCTCTAACAGAAATGAGTACCAGGAGAAATCCTGGGGGTAAAGGCTGCCGGTGCGTAAGGCTGGCAACCTTACCACCTTCACGTGCCGAATGTCCAAAATCTGGGAGCCTCAACCTCCTGGAACCCTCTGGGCCTCCATGGCCTGTTAAGGGATCACTTTACTTTACTTGGCGAACTTTGCATAATGGTCGCTTAAAAGTTCAAGGAGGTAGAAATAGTTTGTTTAATTTAACATAATTTCTTGAAAGTTACATCACAATGTTAAATTAAATTAATTATACCTAGAAACTCAGGCAAGCAATGTATCTATTTGTTTTGGTACATGAATTCTTAAGAAATGTATTATTCTACATTTATATTTTAAAATTGTTTCAGGAAGGAAATGGACCCAGAGAGAAGAAAACAGAAGTAGAAGTGTGCTTCAATATTGGTGAGTCGAAATACTGTTTCGCCATTTAATGAGTTTTCATAGAGCTTTAGTTTAAGTGTAGTAGAAGTGTGCTTCAATATTGGTGAGTCGAAATACTGTTTCGCCATTAATGAGTTTTCATAGAGCTTTAGTTTAAATGTAGTAACCTCTACAAAATTGTGTACGCGTATTTGTGCTAGTTTACAACACTACACTTACACCAGTGTTTCCCAACCGTGTCCCGTAAGGAGTGTGTAAGTGTTCAGCGATGGTCTCAGTGATCTTGGTGGCATTACAAAAGAAATTCCTTGTACTAGCTGATTGTAATTTTTATCGGAAACCAACCATTCCATTCTGCCAGACATTAGATTTAACAACTGTATTGAAACCTCGGTTTATTATAAAATCTGCGTTCATTGGTACGACAGCTAGCGTCGACGCCTTGTTATTCTCCTGATTTACTTAACAATGATAAAATGACCTTGTGCTTCTTTCTTTTGTGACAACATATCTGTGTAAAACTGTCAACCGGATTTTCGGGTTATGTTTTAACAAAAAAGTACAGAAATGGACTAAATATCGCATTTGACATGAGGATCAAATTTTCCCCATTACTCCCAACTTCAAGGACAACTGTGGTAGGAAACAGGAAATCATCACAATGAATTTCCACATTCCAAATTTTATTGTTGTATCATTAGCATGAATTTTACTTTTTGTAATTGCTTTTAGAAAATTAAAATGCATCACTTATGAAAAACAAAACTTTAGGCTAGGTCATAGTAAAACAATTTTCATTAAGTAAACAACTTAAGTGTGTTTTAGAAAATTGTAACATTTATTTTAAGTTATCGCAAGGAAAGTTATGATTTTTCATGTGAGTATGAATATTCCACATGATATATTTCCTGTTCCATGGTCATAAGTTTGGGAAACGCTGACTTACACACATTAACGGTAGGAACCATAACATTCAAAAGTCTTCATCCCCTCATGCATTTAAACGTGGATATTACCCAGCAATACACGCCTTACAATGTATAAGAAAACATGTTAATTAGCTGTCAAGATTTCTCTTGACAGCTTTCCGTATGCTGATTCACTTAAATAGCGCTTACGGTGTCTGTGAATAACTTAATAATTAGTTGCAAACAACCACATAATACAGTATAATATCTCACAATAGAATAGCTTTCTAATTTTGTCCAAATGTTAACACAAACGCACTCTTAACTCATTTTCCGCGGTATTCTCATATTCGTGACTTTCCTGAGAGCGCTATGAATATTACATACGAAGATGACACAAGAGATAGTGACGAAACGTGTTTCAACTGTCAGTTTAATTCTACAGCACCATCTACTGAAACTTTTATGAGTTATTACTTTCCGTGGCCTCCTATATTTTTGGTTCATGACACTCCGAGGTAAACTGTACGTAATTACTGTTTGGAAGGATATAATTACGTGCGAAACATCTCCAGGTTGTAGTGAGGCTAAACTGAGGATAGACGTTCATTGGACGTTATGAAGGATTTTTTATTTTATTTAGAAACATAAATATTTGTTATAGACCTATTCACTGTAAGCTGTTTTCGCCTTTAAAAATAGTAAACGATTTTTGCATTATTCTTCCTTGTGAACGTACCCATAGATTTCATAGATTTCATAGACTATTTTTTTCGGTTTTGTAAAAAAAATTATAATTGATGGGTTGCTGCCTGCCATCATTTAAACTTTTCCCCCGATTTGATAAATCAGAAAAACAAATTTTTAAAAACTAATATCCATCAATCATTATAAGCATATTTTCAATAGTACGCCGCTTTTTGTGTCAAAGTTCTTTACTCAGTGTTTCGTGATCGAAGAACCAGAACAAGGCGTTGTTTTAATTAAAGGTATGATACTACACTACTACATCAACAATCAAATCGTTTCTGTATACAGGACAGTGGGATATAAATTTCCACCGTTATTGCTAGCGAGAGCGCATTATTAGAAAAATACTTTGTTAATTTTCTAGGGATGAGTTAAGGGTTATGCCATATGCCAATTTTGCTCTAAACCCCAGCGCATCGAGCTGGTTGCATACAGGTTTCACCACAGAACCCTCTTACTCTTTCGTGCTAATTCTCTACTGCTGACATTGCTGCTACTGAAACTAACACACAACAAGGTGTTTTCTCGAAAGATTTGGCCTGAACAGTTTTGGTGTTTTTCAGTACAATAACCTCGAAGTGGTTTATGTATCTTTCAAATATATGATATCTAACATTTTCAAAGTGTTAAAATCAGACTAGGATAGGCAGTACCGTTGAGCTTTATCAATAAAAGAATGCCTTTCTTCTCAACTTTCATTTTTTCCTAGGCCTTTCAGTTACATTCAACCATCTTCAGGGAGTCTCGCTTGTAGATTGTAGAGTTGCATTCTATAATAATAAAAAATACTGCTTTATCACTGGAGTCATTTTTAATTGAAACTACCAAAACTTAAAATTTTCTTGAAATACTCACTTCCTGATTATTCTTCATCGTCGTGTGAACTTATGATTTAAGAGCATTCTTAATTTAGTAGTTTGAATTAAAAATTACGCCAGTGATGAAATAGTTTTATTCTTATTGAAAGTATCTCTACAAGTGATATTCTCTGAAGATGGTTGAACGTAACTGAAAGGCCTAGAAAAATATAAAAAGTTGATAAGAAAGTTATTATTATTTTACTATTTTCAACTCATTGCTGAGGTGACAAAGAAGTCTTTGTTCAATCCTAACGTCTTGCAGAATTTTTTTTTTAAATTCAAATGGTTGTCATCTAATTTCTTGTATCAAAGTTTGAATATTTTACAAATAACTTTAAAATGTAATGGCAGCTTTATTAGATATTATGACTTCTGCCATCAATGTATAGGCCTACATCTTTCTGTATTGACAACTACCGTACTGAAGAGTCGGTTACTTGAAGTCCAGCATTGACCAGTATTCTAATTCCGTGCTCACATATTGTACAGGAGTTCGGATGGTTACTTGTTATGATACATGATTGCCAGCGGTAACGGTGCAGCATGTTACCCATGTGTGCTTTGTTTTTATTATCTCACTCGCGCATATGCCTGTAGCTACAAAAGAGAAAGTTGTTTCCGACTGCCATTTGTTTTTCATTCTCTTATAGGCCAAATAGAAACGAAGTCCCTTTTATAACCATATTAATTTCTCAAATATACTTTTTGTTTTGAATCCGTCAATTTTTATAATAACTTAGTAGTTAATCCACTTTAACCTTAACAGGGGGATTTACTGCTAGGCCAGCCAAGTGTTAAGGTTTACGCCGTAGGCTATATATATATATATATATATATATATATATATATATATATATATATATATTGTATGCACATCCCATCACAGAACAGGAGCTATTTTCTCATTCATGAGTGTGCTAATTCTTTTAATAAATTTTATTTTATTTTTACTCTATTTTACTAGTAATAAATTAATACTATCATTATTACTGTATTATTAAGTAAAAGGTTATGGCTAAAATACCATTCCCTCATTTTACAGCTTAAAGTTTCAGGCAATTAACCCATTGAGTCCCCGTGGCCATTACAGTGTACATCAACAAAATTTGGATTTTTTGGAAATCATTAATAGCCTACATATTATAAACCTTGAAATTTTTGTTCTAATCTTCAAATTCTATAATTCGGACCTGAAAGGGTTAAAGAGTTTCTCTTAGTCATGTCTCCTTTTTCAAAGATATATTTTTGGGGAGGGGTTTTACCGTTAAGTGTTCATAAAATATATTCTTTCTTTTTATTATGTTGTCGACATAGCAGGTAACGCGTGTCAGAAATAAATCTTTACTTAAAACAATAATAATATTCAATTCCTTTGAAGATGGAATCATAAACGGCAATGATATTATCTGTCACGGATACGAGAGATCATTTCATTCCTAGAATTGAACGTCCTTGAGAAAAATGCATTAAAACGTAGCGAATAGAAGTGAAATGATATGCTGTATTGGATAAGATGCTCGGCCGTGGCCTATATTCCATGATGAGGCTACTAGTCGGATGGCTTTCGCTTGTCAACTGTTTAATCACTCCAGGGCGCCTGAAACGAGATTTGCACTCAGTGATGACTAGTCAGTATGTGATCTGACGTCCTCTACATCTCAATTCAAGTTTTATTAGACCGGTTAATATGTATAACCGTTCATATCAAAATGCATGCCTTCACATTCTTCTCTACGACATTAATTTCGTTCAGATGCCCTCAGATTCAATACTATGTGTTAACTGATTTCTCCGAAGTAGCAGCTTCTATCGACAGCTGTACGATATTAAGAGGAGAAAACGTATAATCAAAAATACAAGTCATTACTTAGCCACTTACGGATGGGGTTAAGATTCGGTTTTCTAATCATTCACATAAGAAATGTAAATCGTAAAATTACTAAGTGTAAACAGATTAAAGATTATTGAAATGGTACATAATTATATCCTTGTTAAGATAAGATAAGATTTATTAGATTCCATGGATTCACAGCGCTTGTTAATAGATAATTTTAAGGGATGACAAGTGTTAATTTAGCCATTTTATTTTTTAAATCCTATTTTTTCTTATTTTAGTGTCAATACATCAAGCAAACCCAAAAGAATATCTGTCAAAATTGCATGCCGTCTCCACGCATGAAACAGTTGCTGCTGACTCCATTTTAGGTAGATTTCGAAGAAAAATCTACCTATTGCAATGGATACCATGTCATGATTTTCGAAAAATTCTTTCATATCTTTACGTTTCATGCTCCCCTAAGTACGAAACCACCGCCCGTTCAAAAAAAATTTTTGTGATATTTATATATATACTAGCTGACCCATCAATGCTTCGCATTGTTAAATTTATGTATATATAGGTTAAGTGAAGACAATTTAAAGTCGATTTTATGTACTTCTATAAATCATCAGCCGTCCAGCCAACACGGTGGACGTATTTATATTCCACATGCTCCTTCACCCGTAGTTTACTCTGATTATGTCTTAAAAAATTTAATCGTTCTGTTTCAATTTTGGGAAACATAACTTACAGTAAAAAGCTGGGCGTAGGGGATGCGTTCGCTCCTCTCACGCAGTGGGCTCCGGTTCGAATACTGGTCGGGACAAGTTACCTAGTTAGGGTTTTTTCCGAGATATTTCCTCACCTGTGAGACAAATGTCTGATAACTTTAGGCTCTGGTAACTTTAGGCCCTAGTGTCCCCGGATATCATCTGGCAGCCATTAGCATCCTCATCCCATCCTCGCCTTGTTCAGAGTGAGTGTGTGAATGGTGTATCTAGTCCTATGTGTTTGTGTTGTATCGGAGGTGGCCCCGGCATTGGACTGATTACTCATTCGGGAGGTCCTCCATGTCCTTGTCTGGTCAAGAAAGTATGTATGTGATCCATAGATAATCCCTCTCCCGACAGGTCACGGCCCTGTAAGGCCCGGACAACGTGGGTCGCTTAAATGACTCCAAAAGGGAGAGGTAAACACTAAGGTAAAGATAGAGAGATAATATGGCAAATAGAAATTAATCAAGAAATTATAGGCTACCTATTGATATTGTATCAACTATCTTTCGCAATACAGTCCTAGGCTAACTATAAGAAGAGTTCAACTCTTAAGGATAGAACCCAGGACCTCCTAAATTCACTTCGTGTCACAAAATAGTTGATAAACATTTATAGGAATTCTATTGATAGCCTTTCTCATAATTTTATATCTATTAGATCTACATGAAATCACAGTGTCATGCCAAGCCACCTGTGTAGTTAAAAAAAATAATGTTGTCATGGGGATTGTGTACATGCAGTATGAATTCCTTTTAGTGAATTTCATAACTTTACCCCCCTATTTTGGCCCTTAGAGGCCCTTAGAAGCCAAATATTTTGAAATCCTTTCTTAGTGCGCATCCAGAGCCTAGGAGCAATATGTGTACCAAGTTTCATGTTCCTAGGCTGTATAGTTTTTGAGAAACTGTGATCAGTCAGTGAGTGAGTGAGTGAGTCAGTGGGTTTTGGATTTTATATATAGAGATATACAGGGTGTTAATGAATAACACCGAAATATTTTACCTGTGTATAGAGGGGACATAGACAAGCAACTTTTATTAGGACATTTTTGCTCTATGACGTAAAATGTGTATGCTACAGGGCATTAAAGTCCTTAAAATTTGGTGCTCATAACTCAATAATTGAGCGAAATAGGGTTAAAATTTTCATTAAATTGACTTCATGCCTTCCTAGTGATCAATAAAAACCTGATTCTTAATAATTCATCAACAGCTATACCATAATTTAGAATTTTCATAATCTGCAAAATTTACTGACTAATCACATGATTGCCCGCCACTGCATTATGTTTTTATTCCTAATTCCAGACCTAACAAAAATGTTTCGTTTGTCTTTTTTTCCCTCAGAGTTGTAAGATATCGATCGTCATTTTTTACAATTTTCCCGACCACTACACAATATTCACTGTTCCTTTGTTTCCCATCATTTCAAGTATTAGAAGTCAGTGGCGTGCATATCCTTGGGAGATTTTATGTTATAACAGGAAGAATTGAATCCATAGAGCAAAAATCTCCTAATAAAAGTTACTTGTCTATGTCCCCTTTATACACAGGTAAAATATTTCGGTGTTATTCATTAACACCCTGTATATCTTTACACGATAGCGGCCGTAATTTTGAAGATATTTGATCCAAATTTTATTATGTTATTTCTAGGCCCAATAGTTCGGACAAGTTCGTTAATGGGCAAAATTGGCCCAAGGGGGTGGTCGGGGGAGGGGGTTGAAATTTTAAAACATTTATATCTCGGCCCCTATGAAGTATAGAGAGAAACTTTGTTTGAATAAATTAGAGTACTCCCTATGGAGTTCACAGTGACACCAACAATTCGGGGGTTTTGGGGGGTACGAGTGGGGGTGGGGGTGAGGGGATGGAAATTCGAAATTTTTGAAACTACGTCTTGTGGGGTATCGTTGAAAAGCTCTTGATGAGTACTCTACAAATCAATAACTAGTTTCTTGATAGCTCTCATATGACGCGAGATTTTAATGTTTGAAAATAATAACACTTAAAAGAATTATTATAATATCATAATTTTGTCTTGTTTAGCGGCTTTGCTAATTTTATTCATGGCTGATCTTGCGCACGGCCTCCCAGAATATTATATCCTATTCTTGTTGTCAAAACAAATGATTGTAGGCTCTTCCTCTTTACCGAATTCAGTTCTTATTATTGCGGGTTTGCACTCCAAGGCTAAAAAAGAAGAGTGCTACGCAGCGACAGTAAATTAAACCAAAAGCACTTTGAAATCTACCTCAGCCTGTAGGCTTGCCTAAAGGGATTTTTTAAACCTCAGATCGCTTCCAGCTGCTTGTGCATGCACGGCTTCAATTTGCATGTTATTTTGCCACATTCAAAATCTATGTTCTCCCATAAAAATAGAGACACAGCTACGCATTTTTTTCGCTGTGCACGTCACAATATGTACAATAAAATGTCTAACTGGATTTTCTGAATAACCAGGGCCTAATTTTTTTTAGAGTAATTTCAGGGCAGTTTTTTTCAAATTTCTGGGTAAAATATTTTATAAACAGTATAAAAAATCCATGAATAAATTTGTAAAGCAAGCACCAAAGAACGTCACATAAAAAATTCAGGTTCATATTTTAACATAATGTAAGAGGAGATACATTTCAATTATTATTTTAAAAATTAAATTAATTAATTAATATCTCAAAAAGAAATTGAGATATTACAATGCACTTTTAAACTTTAGTTTACATTTACATTTTAACCAAGTGTGCAAAATTTCAAGTTTCTAAGTCAAATAGTGTAGAAAACCTCTCTCAATACTATGATCATCCCTGAAGACAGTGTACATGATGAAGCGTTGATAAACGAACAAAGAAGCAACGCTGTTCCATCACGAGAATGGTAGCATTGATTAACACTGAAGTGTTCATGTCGGAGCAAAGATAAAGGCATCAATGAAAGATATGAGTGACTGTATTGTAACAATCCTTTTGCTTCATTATTTTCACAGATCGAAATACAAGCATGTTGATTATTATTGATAGATTGTATGGTCACCGTAGTGATACACAATACCATAAGTTATTCATGTGAACCCTTTAAGTTCTATTAACGATCGAACTTCGTACGACTTTTATGTTATTTTAAACCGTAAGTTTTAAAACGAAAATAATTTCAGTTACCTCCTGCTTAGAATAGTAATCGAAGAATATTTTTGGTAATTTGGTACCTATTGTAGCAGAATTCAGGCTCCTTTGGTTGGCCACAATTTGTTTGAAACAAATGAACAGATGAACATAACCGGAAAAATTTTCCTAAAAGACTGAATCGGGATCGATCTGTAAAGAAATTGACAACTTTCTTGAAGTTTTAATAAAGGCGAATGACGAACTAATATTGAAAAATCCTTAGCTATGATAAGGAGTTCCTTTAGTGAATGCACAGAAATGAAGTTCGTAAATCATTTTTTGAGCGAAACTAAATATTGTGTTGGCTTACGTGTGTTTTGTCAAACATCATTTAGTTTTTGGGCCACATTCTCATTGCTGCAACTTTTATTTAGGTCTATGCTGTTTTGAAACGTACATATGATTAATATACAGGCCTTCACGATAATATAGTACTGTAGTAGTAGTGGGAATATTAGTATTAGTAGTGATTAAAATGAAGGACTTTGATAATTCCGGGGTGCGCGGGCAAAGAGAGTTAAGTCCACCATCCTAAAAAATTGAGATATGTTCATAGAGTTATAGATAAAAATGTTATCTACATTTCTGTTAAGTCCAGTAAGTCATATTCAAAATTATACGGTAGTTATGGATGTGTGCCTCATGGGATTATCCATCTCTAAAGCTATGTTGGGCTGGTATAGTGTGTTAAGTCACTTTAATTCTCAGTAACAAGAAAGTGGACTTAACTCTCTTTGACCGTGCACCCCGGAATTATTTATTGGTATGAAAGGGAAGAGAACGACAGTGACATCTGGTGATATCCTCAATCATAGGTGCTGACTTGTAAAATTTATTGGGGGGGGGGGGGCGCACTCAGACAAGGAAATATTCTTATTTACTAAAATTAATGTGGAAAGCGATATTATTCATACATTTAAAAACGCTCTGTTCGTAATCTGTTTAATCATTAGTTATTGCATTATTAACAACACTGCAACTTTTCTTGAAGATTAACAAAATGTTAACATGTTATGCCAAAGAAGAGTGACCTTTTGCGAATTTCATTTTCACCGCAAATGTCACCCTGCAAATTTCATTTCTAGTGCTGAACTCATTTTCTATTTCTTCCAAATCTATATGAATAGCTGCTTCTCTGTGGGAATTGTAGACTCGCTGTTGACTCACTGTAGACCTAGTGTAGGATTTAAGCTTACAAACTGCAGGGCCTCTCTATGTCAGAGCTATAATACAGTCTCTTTTTATCATTCATTTGGATAGTTGTGGGAATTGGAAAATATGTACAGTGTATATTTTTGCGGGTGCTCGGCATCCCCAATAATTATTCTGGGGGCGCTGAAAATTCAAAGCAACTTTCCGAAGTCGGAGCATATGTCCTCAATAACTGGTATAACGGGCTAGGTACCTCTTTCCTTACCCTTATCGTAATATAATTTAACCCCGTATGATAATTGGCCTATTAATTTTTTTTTCAGAATATAAGCTAATGTTTTCTTAATAAGAGTTATAGAAGCTGCGGTGCCGGAGAGCAAATCCGTTCTACATTTTGTGTTTGTTCCTGCGCTTTCTCGTGATAACGGGTACCGGTACCAGCATGTCGTAATAATCCGTGTGCGTGCAACTCTGCCGTAACGCATGAGGAAGTAGCAGCCGCGAAAATACGTACATCATAATTCAGCAAGGACCGTTTTGTAACTCCTCGTATAATTTTTTTACGTGACTAATAATCTTGTAAACGAAATAGTTATAACAATTTGGTCTGAAGTAAGAAATGAATTTTTAAACACGAATAAATCCACTTATAAGTTACTTACTTACTTACTCACTCAATGGCAATAGACAATTCCTACGCAAGCTAAAGGAATAGTATCTACTTCATGGAACCCGTAAGTTCATTGCAGCCCTTACATGGGTCCGCCATTCAACCCTATTATGTGCTAACTGAATCTAATCCTCAAAAATCCTATTGTGAATCTATTCTAATATTGTCCCCCCACCTACGTCTAGGACTTCCAAGTGGTATTTTCTCTTCGCGTCTCCCAGTCATTATTTTTTTAGATAGGCCTAAGTCTTTCCACCCCCCATGCTCACAACACGTCCGGCCCATTTCATCCTCAGTGATTTAATTACCCTTATTATATTCGATGAAGAGTACAGGTTATGAAGTTCATCATTATGCAGTTTTCTCCAGTCATCTCTCTTAGGTTCGATTATCTTCCTAAGTACCCTGTTTCCGAACATTATGTTCTTCTCAAAGAGTAAGGGACCATTTCTCACATCATCATCATCATCATTGGCTCGACAGCCCTTTGTGGGCCTTGGCCTTCTGAATAAATTTTCCCCATTCTTTCCTGCTTAGTGCTGTACTCTAGTTCTTAATGTCAATAATCTTTACATCTTCTCTCACACCTTCTTCCTATAATAACTTAGGTTTTCTAGCTTTCCTTGTTCCTATTTCTCGCATCCACATACTCTAATACAACCGACAGGACAGTTATAAATGGGTATGTATATTTTCAAAATTATTAAATGTATTGCTCAAGTGTAAGTTTTAAGAATTATCCATAAATTTTAATATGCATTAATGTTGGTGAAAATTAAACCTGCGTACCTGTTGGTTTGTACATGTGCTCAAGATGTTATAAATAATGTTTTTAAGAAGTTCATTTCTGCATGTTTATTGGTTTTCGAAATAAAACTTGTCACACAATTTTTAAGAAAAAATGTCTGATTTTTAATGGGACCAGTGACATATTTGGAACAGTGCCAGGAATTAGTTTTCTTATATCATTATTACAAAAAAGCAAAAATTAATGTTCAGTCCAACCTCAAATTTAAGAAAAAATTCATGATCAAACATTTTTTATTATAAAACTGTTGACTCAACAAAACAAAGCCCGTGTGCTTTTTAGAACACACTAAAAATTTCTCGAATTACCTGTATTTGATAAACCATTCTGATGTTTTCTTTGTAATATTTTGCGTATGAAACACAAGAGAAATATATCAAATGATTACTGGTGTTCGGGTTTAGTTCAGTTATTTATATTTCACAATTAGCAATTAAATACAATTGAAGAGTGTAACCCAAATAGCTGCTAAGTGCCATTTTTGTAAAAAAAATTGTTTTTGCATCAAAACCCATCTATATGTCATTGCCAATTGACCCAAGACACGGCTATGTGCCACAGTATTTAGTTTAGTTCAAACATGGATCACAAGATGGAAGCTCTGCTGTGTCCCTCATGCATTTAAGAATAAATTTTTTTACTGTAACTCCTAAACAACTTTTTGGCACTTAGCAGGTATTTGGGTTACACTCTTCAATCGTATATATTGTTTATTTATTATTTATCTATATTGATCTTGTAGTTTGTGTTGGGTTATACTTTAACTATAGCATCATTCTTGACATGAATGTAAATAAATAAATAAGAAAATTGATATTGTTCTTCGCGTTAGGAAGAATCCATTTTGTATTGGAAATTTCTTTTATATAGAAATGTGAACTATATGTATAGTTTGGCTTTTTATTCGGACTTGTGTTCGTTACATACCTGAGAAGCTGTAAAGGATTGCTTAAAAGTCATAATGCTAATAGAGATTTTATTAAATGTAATGTGGTAATCGACACTGCAAGTGAATCAAACGTAGCCTCGCCTTCTATCTACCAACATTCTAAGCTACATAAAATAATATATACCAGTTTATCGTTATACATGTGTGGCTTGCATGTTGTTATAATGATGGTGACAACGTTATAGAGTGGGTTTCTGGACTTGATTATTGTGTAATCTTCGCTGCATTATTATATTTTCTATCGTGTAGGAGGTTTGTCACTTTCCATGCAGTTGCACACAGTTACTCTTTAAGTAAATCATTCTAATCTGCATGCATCTATCTGCTCAAGTACATTGACCGAACAAGACGCTTTGCATGTTTCTATATGCATGTCATTTCATCACTCTCATAAAGAATCTTTATAAATCCATCCACCTTTATCATCCAAATTACTGAAAAAAAGTGTTCGTTTTATATGAACCTTCTGCACTTCAGTGTAAAAGTAATTTACTGGAGCAGTCATAGAACATTACAGAAATTTTCACCTGTGGTTATTAGGCCTACTGTATGTCTGATTGGGACACATTCCTTGAAATATGTGATTAAATTATGATAAAGCGTAATTTAAAAATAAAACATAAAGTTTATCTGAAACTCTGCATTTAACAGTTATAAAAGATGAGATTTAAAGTAATAAAAGCACAACCGTGACATAAAATAATAAAAAGTTACGTAAACAGGGGAAATCAAGTATGAATGCTTCTACGTTTAATGTGTTACCTTCTCTGTAAAAGTAGTGTAACCATTAGAGTGCATTCTTTTGCAGTATCGGTCATTTTCGGGCCTAGGATAGTTACATAATTCTACTCGAACCTGAGTGCTGTAGCTTGCATTTTTCGGGCCGGATAAACCTAATAGGCCCTACTTTATCCCTTAAAAAATGTTAATAAATCTTTTTTTTTCGAGCTACCCATAACTATTACACAGACCAACAGCTATTTTGGTGCCTTAAAATTTATACCTATTCTTGGGTATATTTAGGTTGCTGATGCCAAATGTGCCATTAGTTTTGCCCTATCAGCTTTAGTTTTTAGTTTGCATATTATCCCATTTTACGTTTGATATAAATAAAAAACAGTGCCCATTTGTAGCTTCTAAATCATGTGATGAAAAAAGCAACATACTGACATTACATTAACATTATAATACCAATATAACATGGGGTCTTTCAAAAAACTGATATCACATACTGTACAGTCGTTTATGACTTATGAGCTGTCAGTTTGAGGGCCAAAAATAATCAAGCTTTTAGTTTTTCTGTACTTCGTACAGTTTTCGTCCTACGTGTCCAAAGTATGGTCAAGAACCTTCACTAGCTATATTATCAAGCAAGATTTTGTTTCGTTAGACTAAGAGTTCACGAATGAAATCCCCCCCCCCCCTCGACAAAAGTAGAGCTGGTAGAGAAAAACTGTTTACATGTTTCGAATAAGCACACTAAGTATAGCCAAAATCCGGTAAAACATCGGGCTTCTATTGAATTCTACATGCTTTTGATATTTTATCCTGGCAACAAAAGATCGACGTCATTCACTTTAGATACGTAAGCTTGCTTGAACACACACGATCTTAATCAAAATGTCACCCTTGACCTAGCCATCAGGCATGCAGAGAATACGGTATTATTTATTATGTTAGTGTGTAACAACAGCCGGAGGGATAGCACAATCCAAACAGCAATGAAAGTATTTTCTCTTTTAGAAGAGGCGTTTAGTGGGCCAACGGACACTGAGCTTGTGATTGCCAGAAGCGAAGTTAATGCATGGCGCGTCTCTGCATTGCTTAAATCATAGTAATTAACTAGCAAGCAAGTAGAAACCCATTAAGAAACTTGAAGGACTGTAACAGTCAGTAATAGTTCTGTTTGTGACATAACTGCTCATTGCTAAAGGAGTCAGGTATCGTGTTACTCTTAATATGTTAATGTGATGCATGAGAATATAGTTGTCATTCGAGTGTACACATTGCAATCCAGTCAAGATAGTGTTACTGAACTCTTCAACTCCTAATCCAAACATGAACCATATCTGTGTAAGCAAGGACCTACTATTTAGGCTAATGCCATTTCTCTAATGCCTCCCAACAGGCCCTTAGCCGAAGGGGGGCACCTGCAGATGAATTTCCGTATTTATTATCATCATACAAGGACTAAAGCATGGCTAGGGCTCCACTGAGAAATTAGCTCGAAAAAAAGTCTATAACGCAGTACTAATAATATCTGCATCTGATTTCCTATATCCCCTATGTTGGGGCGAAGGGCCTCCAAGTGGAGGCTTTCGTTACCTATGTGAATTTGGTACGCTTATTTTCCGAGAGAGGGCTGAGGACAGGTGGTAAGCCCATCGCCTCTCAAACCCCCTCCGGAAACTAAGGTATGACCTGGACGTGAAAGGCCGAGAAATTTTGTCCAGAGGCTCTAATTTAGGCTTGGAGTTCTTTTACGTGCCGTAAATCTACGACACGGTCCCCCAGCTTAAAGTCCCTCCCGGAGGACTCCGTGCCCAGGACTTTTACGTCCTGAAAAATTCATCGGCCGGGTTTGATCCCGCAACCTTCGAATCTAGAGGCGGGTACGCTACCTCTAGACCACCGCGTCCGACACTAATAATATAGCAATAATATAATTTCAGTGCAAAATATTGTTACCTGTAGGTGTTAATAAGAATCCTTACAAAGATGTAGACTGATTTTGGCCCAGACCACTATCCCAATAGACATCTATCAGAACACATCATTGTACAAAAATAAATATAAAACAAGTATTTTTTAAACGATAATATAATATTTAATATTGCAGTCTCTTTTATAAATTTCAATAAACTCATTTCCCGTGCCTTTTTCGTATATAGGCCTACTAATATTGCAGCCCCTCCAATTTTTCACATTCTATCTTCCCTATCGATCAATAGCATTGATTTTTCTACTGTATTCAAATACTCCTCTAGTTTTCTTATTTGTAGCTTATCATGAAATATTTTCGTATTCGCTTTTACTATCCCAATTTTAATATACTTTTCTAAAACTAATTCTGATCTCCATAATCCATTCTGACAATCGAATAAAATATGTAAGGAAGATCCCTTGTTCATCTGCATTTATTAAGCCTTAAATTGGTCATGTATTCCAAGGGATACAATCGTTTGTCTTAAATTTGTATTAAAAGGATGAAAAAAGAATTTGGGGAAATTTGAATATTCACATAAAATACAGAATTCGGTAGGAAGAAATGAACTATAGGCCTAATCATTGTGTTAACTATTTTCTTTGCAGTCCGGCATATGGTTATAATATCATGTGAGAAATTCAATCTCACCAAATAAAGAGTTAGCCTAATCCTGTGATCTTCCAAGCCTGAAACGTGCAATACCCTTCATCTCCCGCGAGTTGTATACACTTTTCTTGCTTCCATTCTATAAATAAATCTTGGATTTTTTTCTTTTCTTAATGTCCACATAACCTGTTTATCCAATCCGTCTATAGTCTAACTCAAATTCCTAAATAATGACGTTGCTTATCCCAAATGAAAGCCATCTTAATATTTTCATTAGTCTCAGCGTCTTCTCAAAATTGCGAAAGGTCCTTTTTTGTCCCCGCCTTCTATCCCCCGGATTACCTGGGCCATAAGCTAAGAGATCCCAGGTCTAACAATCTATTTCGCATTTTTCTAAGATCGTTTTGTCTCTTCATCATAAAACTCAGGGAAAGTTTTGGCGAATTTACTTTAGCATTTTATTCAGTTAATTTTATTCTTGCGGCTTGGGTCGCTTAAACGTCCCTAAAAAGGGAGAAGTGAAACTCAGGGAAAGAAAAAAAGAAAGAAATTTTATTCTTGTTCATCTGTCTGTTGTCTCCCCAATCTGGTACTCAGTGGTAGAGTGAGGGAAACCCTAAGGAAACCTTACTCAGGGCCTTTCAGTGTAGACTTTTCATTTCGGAAATTCACACGCCTTTAATGCATGTACCGGGTCTTAACGCTACTGTCTTCCTTATCGTCTATCGACAGCTAAATTGCATTCTATATTTTATGTATGTCTGCATGTTACTGGGTTCTGTATCGTTTGAATGTTCCATTATGGCTTTATTTAAAGTAAGTGAGTAGATTTTAATACAATGGAACCACTTAAGTTGCTACAAGGTATCAATAGAAGAGTAAGTGCTTCTCATATGAAAGACAATGGTGCGCTATTCTCTGCAGCCAGATATGGAATAGGGGATTACGCCGATTTCGTATTATGTAAGCTGCCAACAGACTGTAGCGGAGCCAAAAGAAGCGTATGAATAAGTTGGATAAATTATGCTATACTTAAGGGGAAAGCAAATTCGAAGAAGGCTAAATCAAGTAATGGTTGTACTTTGTGTTGCTAGAAGCTTTTTCGGATAGAAAGCCCACTCGTTAAGATTATGGTTCACTATCGAGGTCGTTGATCTGCGATCGGCAAAAGTGTACAGTAGCTTATATATCTGAAACACGATCATAAATTGTAGATTTAATGCATACTAACTTGTTCTCTTGTCACTTCCACGATAAGGAAGTCTAATCCCATAGCGTGGTCCGTGTACATTTATCATTCTCAGAATGTGAACGTGGCTGTAAAGTAGCCGAAACTAGTATCGAATGTTGCGTGCTTTAATTCTGATATATAATATGGATGTGAAGGCATAAATTTACCAAATATCGGCAGCTCATCCGTGATTTATGGTCAGTGTATGACTTTTAAACATGCGTATTTTTTGTCCCTATTATGAAATTACAAGTTGAACCCATGAAAATTCAGGGCCGGCTCTATGTATTTTGACGCCCTATGCAGAAATATTTCGGCTCAAAAATAAATTTTCATCTCAATTACTGCATTTTTTACCATATTAAACATGGAGTTTCATGTTCTCTAGCCTGGTGTTGGTAAGTGGTTAAATAAAATTGATTTGAATTGGCCTGTTTTGAAAAGGGTTATATTTATGAAGGCGTTATAACATAGGCCTATCTAGATAGTATGTGGATTAAATAAAAAAATACATTTAATTGAAAAAACTAAAACTACTTATATTTGCAACAGACAACTTCCGGAAAGGTAGTTATAAAATCTTTCAATCGTTAAAAGATTGAAGTTTAGATTTTGCTCTACAATATTAAAGCGAGTTTACCTCCCAGTGTTCGGTGCATCTTCTTCTGAACTTTTAACAAGAAATTATTTAAATTAGAAGCAAGTTTGTTAAATATTTTAATTAAATTTATTCAGTACTTCCTATAATTTTTCAGTATTTTTATTTGTTTATTGTTTAAACACAATAACGACTTTTCATATTTGCGTGCTCCAACTTGGAATGAGTGGACAAAAGACAATATATTATCACAGAGTTGAAATTAAAAGAAATGATAGGTATGGATTCCTAATATAACAACAGTGAACAAGAATCTGTACCAATAAACAATACATTAGCAAGAACAGAATTAATGATGAGGTTATAAATAAGAAGTTTTTAAAAAATTAGATGGCCTAGAATAAAATTGTTGTGAGTTATATAAATGATGGCGAAGAAGAAAATAAATATAGATTCTCTCAGAGCCGTGATGACGATGTCCTTCATTGCGTCTTTATTCAATCCAAACCTTTTCCACACAGAAACAAAACGCTGTGGAATTGTACCACGAGTTCCAACCATCAATTCAATTACTTCAAGTGTATAATTTTCTTTGAAGTATGGGATTGTCGGGTAGAAGATGTTTTGCTTTTCTATGTACTCTTCTTCCGGTTGCTCTTTGTGTTTCTCGAAACGAACCGTTGGATCAGTTATACCACATTCGCACAGAAAATTAACCGTAAACGTAACGTAAACTTAAAAGTTCGGGGCCATGTTTTTCAATGGGACCATTCACAATGCATCACGCAAACTTTAAACATAACGTAAATTAAACGTTAACTTAGAACCTTGCAAACTCCAAGCTTTCGCGTTAAGTTTAGGCGAAAAATAACGACACAACCAATCACAGCTCTCAACTCCACAGAACAGGAGACGGAAGTGGAAGTGGCCAAGAGATGGCGTCTACGAATGAGAAACTCGTAACGTATCCTATCGCTGTCTATATGATAGAAGCCATCCATTATACGAAGATGCGGCATTGGAGGAAAATATATGGAAATTAGTTCCCAAGAAATGAACTGCAATAGTAAATACAACCCATTGTGTATGTCTGCATACAATTATATGATTTCAATTTTTAAAGGCCTACACGTGTTAAATAGAAACATGAAAGTATTTTCGTCTGTGGCAGCCATTTTATTAGCTGTTCACGTTCTTCTTTGTGATTGGTTTGTTACCAACATTAAGTTTTCGTCTTGAATGCTCAATGCCGTGCTAAAGTTTGCGTTACGTTTTTTGTTCTTAAGTTTACGGTTAATTTTCTATGACAATGCGGCATAATACATCCCTGGACAATGGATAGAGGGATAGCAATGATTTCGATTCTTCTAAAGCTGCCTTCGTTTGCCAGACCATGAACTTCCTCGTAGATCTGGAAGTGTGATAATCGGAGCTCTTGTTCGATCATGAATCGAATGCGGTGATGACGGGTGTTACGAAATAGTTCTCCAAAGGAGCAGGAATTCACGTATTAATTAATGTATACATTTGAGCGATTATTACTTTTACCATGACTATGAATGAATGTGTTGGAAAACGCTTTAAATTTAGACCATAATGCAAACAAGTAGTCAGTCATGAAACCTCAAAAGTCGATTATTTTTTCGTTGAAAAATTTCCATAACGTGAGTGTTCACTTCTGAACTACCCACATCATGATGGCTGCAACTTAAGGCTTGTTGATGACAAAAATGAAACACAGAAAATGATGTATCATCAACTTATCTTCTTTCTCTCGTAAACATATTTTAACGCTATTAAATCACAGAGTAAATGCGCTACCTCTACCAGAAAGAGGTTTTTAGGCTACCACTTAACTTGAAGTGGCTACTGTATAAAATCTTCACGCTGTTTAAGTCCAGTTGGCGATACATTATTTTACAAATAAACTCAGTTTTGCGAGTTTCCCACGCATAGAAAGAAAAGCACAGACGTGACTGTCAGGATAAATTAAAGCTAATGTTGTTGCCCTTACGTAATAAATAAAATGTTTTCAGCAACATTTATATAATTAAAGTTTTACTGTTTCACAAAACAGTTTGCCAATTCTTAAAAAGGGTGTAGCCGTTTTCTTAGGCGTTTTACTCTTGAAGGAGCGAAGTATATCCATTCTTTGTTAATAATCTGTTTGTTATAAATAAGAGTTCTTTTGTCTGGGAGGTGTCTTGTGTCGTGTGCGCTAAATTATGCAGACAACTTCCTTCTCCGACTTCATCCTACTATCCTAGATTCTTGTTTTAAGGCATATTACATTGTTACATATTTGCATAAGGGTTATGTAATAAATTAATAATAGTATGAGTTAATTTGATATTCCTGCACAAATTTTGCTCCTTGTGATACAAGGACATGGGAGGGCCTCCCTGGATGAGTGATCAACCCTTTACCGGTGCCACCTCCGAGACAACACGAACACACCAGTCACACACACACTCATTCCGAACAAAGCGCGGATGGGATGAAGGTGATAGGACCGGCCAGATGACATCCGGGGACCGTAGGAGCCTAAAGTTACCTGAAATTTGTCTCATAGGTGAGGGAAATTCCCGGAAAAAGCCCACCTAGGGAACTTGTCCTAATCAGGAATGGAACCCGGGCCCGCTGCATGAGAGGAGGGAACCCATCCCTTGCGTCCCAGCAGTGGATATTTCTTTCTCTAGTCATGAAATAAGTCTGAGGTAAATCCTACCGCTTTTAAGAGCGTAAGTTATACAACCATAAAAATTACTCCGAAGAATGTACGCTTTAATTTGCAAAATTCTTACAGTGTTTCTAGATAGATATTAAACTGAACCTATGAAATGTTGGTCTAAACGTGGCTCTATGACTTTGCGAAAACATTTCTGCGGCACGTGCTTGTGAAAGTTATTCATAGTAGCCAGGAATGTCGGTGGAATGAGATATTAAGGTAGTTTATAGCTTTGAGAGTATCCATCTACAGAATAGAAATTTGTGTTTATATGGCAATGTGGTACAACAAATAATTACCAGATTGTAATCTACCTTGCTGGCATATTATTGCGTAATGCTGAAAATAATTAACGCATAATTTACGCAAGCAATGAAAGAATAAACCACAGAATTGATATTGCTGCATCGTGCATGGTATATGAAGGAATATTTATAGTAGTTTCGCCATTTCGTTTTGCGAAATAATAGGATTCAATGATTTTCCATGCTTCGGATTAAGATCTTTATTATTATGTATTAACAAGACAATCATAAGCTCAGTTAATAATCAGTTTACTCTCAAAATAATAATCGTAATATTTGCAGTCAAGATAAAAATATCACATTCAGATGTATAGACTAGCGTATAGTATTACAGTATAGCCTATATTCCGCAGGCCCTTTTTACTATCTTTATCCTGAAATTGGATGTCGAGTGTTCAGCATAACTAAATGTTTTGAGATAGCACCAAAAATACGATTTTCAGAGACATGTGTGTCGAGAATGAAAACTCGTACTCATTTAAACTCATTTGAATTTCAGAAAAATAGCGACTTTCATAATTATGATACAAGATATACAGATAACCTATGTACACCGTCTCACCACTTATCTACAAGTAGTAAAACTCATATGGTTTTTGGTATATAATTATACAGTTTAACTGTCAAGACACTAAATTTATTACTATCTAGGAAAAATATTAAAACTATCTTAATACAAATATGCCCCTACAGTTTGGAGGATGCACGCGTAGGCCTTTTAAATACTCATAACTTTTAAGCAATAGGCCTACGCTTAATTTTAATTTAACTATATTAGTAGTTTATATTAATTTTTACATTGGTTTTAGAGGAAACTTGACACTGTCTATACATTTATTATGTCGACAACAAAGCTTATTATTATTATTATTATTATTATTATTATTATTATTATTATTATTATTATTATTGTTGTTGTTGTAAAGAATTTATATTTAGGTTTGTAAACTCATGCTGAGGGCATAAGGCATTCACAGAAATCCTACCTCGTATTTTGAATACCCGGATTCGAACTATGCAGTGTTACTACTGAAATTTTTTAGCCACTGCGCAAAAGTTAATTCGTTCCTTTCAACAATTCCCATGGATATTTATTGAATAAGGAGTTGAAGAAATGTTCCTGAACACAAGTCTCATCACTGGGCTATGTTTTTAATTTTGATCCCTTGTCCGCTTTCACAAATGATCGTCCATTTAATATATTAAATAGCTTATAGTAGAACTTGCAAAACAGACCTCACAATCTAAGTAGTAGTACTTTCTTCCATTGTTGGAGTAACATAATCTCTTAATGAGAAGGAACGCATGTTCGTGTGAGAGACACTGTCTGCATTAATTAGTGTTATCTGTGCTTCTTAACGTTGCTGCACTTTCAATCTTCAGGCGTTCCTGTGTACTTCTTGTTAAGTACTAGAAGATACGAAACTCCCCATCCTCAGGAAACGAACAACGCCGGATAATACTTAGGAAGTAAATACAACTCATTTTCCAAATTCCTGGATATTTTAAAAAAATATGTTTTTCTGGCAGAATTGAGGTCATGGGACCTTCTATTCCAGTCAACCAGGTTTAAATCATTTAGGGCTCGGATTTTTAGGTTTTAATTTATTTTGTTTCTTGCTAGCTAACCGTTATATTTTAACACAATTGTCTGTTTCATTCATGGCAGTCATATTCCGATTAAGAAATTTACCTATTTTTCTCCATGGACATAAGTTTAACTTTAAAACACATTTTTACCCTTATAACACAAATTTCCTCCTTAACCTTAATAGAGATTAATTGAAACACAAACTGTGCTGACACATGATTTTAGTTTTGGAATAATACTGTACAGTATAAAAGTAAAAATTTAACAAATTATAAATCAAATGAATTAGTCATACATAGATTTTTATGAATAGACTAAGATATTATAAAACAGTAAATTATTCTAAAATAGTTTCTCTTTTCTAACTAAACACTAACGAACATGCGTACGGTATATTTTGTGTGTGCCTTTTCTTTTTTTCTTTTTCTTCTTCTTTTGTTTTTTTGTGATTTAGTGTGTGTGTGTGTTTTTTTTAATTCCCTTTGATATTTTAAATTGTGCTTTTATCTTATAAAATTTGAATTTAAAATAATGAACTGAACCTGAGCTTTTTGGTGTTGTAAACACATTTGTTAACTTGTAAATATTACTATAATTTGTATTGTATTATGATGTCACTATAAAAAACGTTGAAAACTAAAAATGGGTAAGCCTGTCTTTTTAAAATTAAAATACAATAAAATATTTAACAAACCAATAATATTTAATTAATAATTAATATTGTTCTGCTAAAATTACTTTTGAAATATTTGTTTACATTTTGCATCTTGTTCATTGTTGCCAGTACATTTGTAAGAGAAAATATAGCATTCAATTTTGTAATTCTGTCATTTTGTAACCCCGGTATGGAAATAATAATTAGCGAATCGAAATTCCGGTTTATTTAGAAGAAAATTAGAGGCATTACACTTGCAGTTTGCTCCAGCAAGATACCGAAAGTAAAATATTGTAAATGTTAGTTGGTTAACTTAAAACGTTCTCGTTGAGTAAATGTTCTGTAGTAGGAAATGATACCGGTAATTGTTTTATAAACTACTTTAAACCGGTGAAAATAAAGCAAAAAGTATTCCTATAATTTTGTAGTTCAGAGGCATGAAAATTATACGTAAGAATAAAATAAATGGATGAATTTGCTTCAATACGTTTATTGTACTTATTAAAATAAATGAATGAATAAATAAATTTATTGCTACAAATTACAGTATAAAATATTTAGAATTAAATAAATGAATGAATAAATAAATTTATTTCTACAAATTACAATATAAAATCCTCAGAAATGTGAATTCCAACGCCATCAGGTAAAAGCAAAGCTTGTACTCGGGGGCGTTTCATTTCCCTGAAATACACTAAAATAATTATTTGCGGCCTAAAATAATGATTTACAAACATAGAAAAGTATGAACAGACTTTTTACATTTACAACAATGGAAATGTACGAGTAAATAATACAATAATTTAATACATAAACTTTTAAGTTTTAAGATAAAGTACTTGTGTCTATATTTTAAGTTTTAATATAGAAAATGTTGTAATAATGACAGGGAAATAATTTAAGAAGTAGGCCTACTTATATACATTTTCTAATTTTATACTTTAAATTGTTTGTCGTTTAACTCAGTTAATTCAGGATGCTTGCTGATAAATTAATTGAATAGTCTTGGGCCGAAATTCGTACAGTGCTTAACTCCAGCAGATGTCAACTTTTTTTTGGTTCAGCTAATAAATTTAATTGATTCCTCCGCGTCTTATATTCATGAACTTCTGACCTATAATTGTGTCGATTTTTATGAACACGTTGAAACTTAACAGAAAAACTTTTCTCTAAATGGTAATTTTAAAAAACTATTAAAGAGTTTGTAAAACCCTAAAAACCCATGACCTGGTCATTATATACAACAGCTAATGCATATAGAAAATATACTTATAACATCTTTAAAAATATGTGATACATGCAAATGATTTCCTCTACTCTAAGCATAGCAATGAGATTCTCTCACTTCAGATTCCCACATGGAGGAAGTGGCTGAATTGCTTAATATGCGCATTCAGTTGTCACATCACGCATAGCTTTATTGACACGAGTGAGGACTTGGAAGTCTGAGTTTATAGAAGAGGTGACCAACTTATTATTATCCTTCAGATATTTTTTTTATGGAAATGTTCCAAATAATAATTATAAAAGTTGTTTATTGTTTACAGAATCCGAATAAACACGTATATTGAAACTTTCTTGGAATGTATTACTGTTAGTGTGAAAGTCACAGCCATGTAATACGTCGCTCGAATCGTTTCCCTGACATTGTTTGATGTATAATTTTGAGTTTTCACTTATCGCGTCATTCGTTGCATAACTTAAAGATATTTTAATTATACGATTAATATTGGCGTTTCCTAATTTGCGGTTCGCGAAGAATGGGCATTTAACCTTATCTTATTGTCTGTTTCTCAAATGTTTTCATTGCATTTACTACCATATTTTTCCAAGAACGTATGAAGGATCGGTTGGGAACCGCTACCCTATCGTATTATTATATGACATTTTAGTGCCTTTTGTTCGTTTCTCAGGATTTTTCGAAGGACCAGCATGTTTTACCTTTTGACTGCTTCTAACATGCATTCTCCAAAAACAACATATCAACGTCATATATTTCCTTATACTAGTAACAGTTTTATATAGTTACACATTATTATTCGTGAAAATATGTAGCCTAAATGTAGTAAAGTCTGCACAAAAATATAAACCCTGTTGCTAAACTGTTACAAATCACATTTATTGTAGGTTATAATGAAGAGAGAGTGAAAAATTACAGTATCTACGCCAAGTGGTTATAAAGCAGGTCTACGGGATATTTAATTATATATTGCTTCTATAAACATTAGGCCTGCTTCCTATTGTGTTAATCTTATAGCATTTTTACACTCTGAACTGACATTCCTGTGCAATGTAAAAACAATCAATGCACGAAATATTTTCAAATTTCTAATTATCTAATTTACAATCTGTGTTCATGGCACGATCAGACTGATACAGAATTCTTTGTGCAACTTTAAACTTGTAATACAGATGGAATTTCCTAGAGGCAAATTCATAGTGAATGGTGCACAATACCTTTCATTCTTTAAAACCTTCTCGAGTCACGAATGTTGTAATCTCTGAATTGGCAAGAATAATGACTATATCTCGTATTGACGCGTGCTCCATGCTGCTTGTAGTGTGCCTTTCCATTTTTTATGCGAATCATATAATTTCGTTTGTTGACTTGTTTTGCCTATACTAGTTAATTATTTGACTTCTTGTAGAGCACAATATTATTTGCCTCATTCGTTAATAATTTCAGAATTTAATGTAAATAATAACATAATGATTATTGTAATGTAACCAATCGTTTTCATTGTATAAGTTCTAATACGTCATGACTGTAATGTGGCAACATAAGTGCCAAAATGTCTGTCCGTTTGTCCATGTATCTGTAGGTACAATTAATCAAAATCAGATTTTCAGATACCCTTTATCAGATTTTCATGAATCCTAGTAGGCTATAAACAGTAAATGTTATAAATTTTATAACGCAAATAAGAATAACCTTATTGATTGTGAATCAAATCGATTGACTGTTACCGAAGTAACGACCAATTAACGGTCGCATGCTCTTGAAATAGCAAGTTTGCATCATTCGATAAAACTGAATGTGCCGCTGGGAACTGAAGACAAGTATTTGTACGCCTTCACATGTCTTGGAAAAATAAAGGAATGTTGTTGACGTGTTTTAAATTCGTTCTGTTAATATTTTAGTTTTTCCCACTTATTCCTTAACATATGCTGTTCAGACTTTCTCAAGAAACCTCGGTCTAAACTCAGAAGTCTTAGCCTAAATGTGACCTATTAACTCCGTAAGGCACTCTTCAGTTAACCTGATTTTACTTTGTTTATAATTGTCATACATCGGTTTTGGAAGGGTCTCTAGTGCGAAATAAAATGTCATGCTTGATAAGGCGTTGTTTATTTTATTTCTGTTGGGTATGTGTTTCCACCAGTAGGCCTACCGTTGAGGAAATTTTTTATCGATATTTTTGTCAATTTGAGGGATCGATGAAACTCAGAATCATGAGGAAAGATAGACAGATTTGTGGGATCTACAGCTCTATGTGGAGCCAAACCATGATGGCCTCCTGTATGTTTCACTTAAAGAGGAAATATCAAAGATTAAGAAAGCGTTTGCCCATCTGAGTTCTGTTCAGAGCAACACATCTTTGTGTGATCCCCACCTCCGCGGGAAAACTTCACAAATTACGAGGAAGAATCAAATGAAAACAGCAACTAATTTTTTTCCACTGTTTTTCTGCAGGAAGAATGAATGCTTGTACATTATTTTTCTACATAGTCCCCTCCCAGTTCAATGCACTTACGCCATCAGAAAGAAAGTGCTTCAATACCGCATGAGAAAAATTATTCTGGTTGACACTGTAGGCACTCAGACACCGCCGATTGGATGTCTTCATCAGACTTGAACTTCTGCCCTCCAAGGAGCTCCTTCAATAGACTAAAGTTGTGGAAATCTGATGGTGCCAAACCTGGCAAATATGGCAGATGTGGGAGGCACTTGAAGCGTATGTTGTCGATGGTTTTCATGGTTGCATGAGCAGCATTGAGGACGGGCGTTATCATGTTGCAGCAAAACACCTGCTCTCAGCAGCCCCCTTCGCTTCGTCACCATCAGATTTCCAAATCTTTGGTCCGTTAAAGGATCTCCTTGGAGGGCAGAAGTTCAGATCTGACGAAGACGTCCAATCGATGGTGCAGAAGTGGCTACAGCGTCAACCAAAATAATTTTTCTCGTGTGGTATCGAAGCTCTTCCTATCCAATGGCGTAAGTGCATTTAACTGGGAGGGACTATGTAAAAAATAATGTACAAGCAAACATTCTTCCTGTAGTAAAATAGTGGAAAAAAATTAATTGCGGTTTTCATTTGATTCTCCCTCGTAATATAAAATATAATTATTTCATTTATTTATTTAACCTGGCGGAGTTAAGGCCATAAGGCCTTCTCTACCACTCAGCCAGGGCAAAAACATGAATTACATAATGATGATAATAATAATAATAATAATAATAATAATAATAATGATTAATAATAAATTAAAAAAAGAACTAATATACATGAAATACAAGAAACGTACATTAAATACAAAGAAAAAATTCGAACATAAGTACTTGAATAATATGAATATATAATACAAATGACTAAAATTAAATAAATTACTAAAATAAATTACTAAAATGACTAAAAAAATGACTAAAATTAAATAAGACACAGTGAAGAATGATTTATATTATCCACGCAATAGAGAGTCTAGGCTTTCATTTTTACACGCGTTAGAATCTTGTCCTGTCACGGGACGCACAGCCTCAAAAATGCGACAGCAATGTTATTACACAACACTGTGACGACATAATTTAATGTTAAATGAAGACTATCGGTTACGTCAGATCGCATGGCTGAGATTTATCTCGCTTCAACAGGTATTATTAGAGCGCGATCTGATTTCAAGTCGTGAGGTCGGACGTGTGAATAAGTAATGTAATAACCACACCGGCATTATATAACAGGGCGATGCTACCCCTGCCTGGTTGCGTGCTA
Source organism: Ectobius pallidus (assembly GCA_964059195.1). Taxonomy (NCBI): domain Eukaryota; kingdom Metazoa; phylum Arthropoda; class Insecta; order Blattodea; family Ectobiidae; genus Ectobius; species Ectobius pallidus. The sequence continues at coordinate 94,311,922 of CAXKWD010000010.1, read as the reverse complement.
TGTGTGAATATCATCTGGTCTCTGTGTCACGACATAACTGCTGTATGTGTCCCACTAAGGTAAACCACGCCTTGCTTGTAGAGTAGGACCACCTTAAAACTGCCCACTATTAAGGATTAATAAATTTCATTTTTTCTTTTGAGGGTGATTTAGGGCAAGGCATTTGATGATTTTGCACCTTTTTTATATGAAGGTTAAAAGAAAGCTCGAATATGAAATAATTGATTAAATAAAGGCAATTTGTTTTTGCATTTTTGCTTTATTTTGCATTTTTCGTAATCTTGCATAGATAGGTATTTATTGACAATTTTTAGGTCATTTTCAGCATTTTTAGGTGATTTTTGGCGTTTTAGGTCTTTTTTGGCATTTTAGGTCATGTTTCAATGGAGGTAGAGAGGAGTTTTTCCATGTACAAATCGTTGTTTTCAGACAACAGACAATCGTTTTTATTTGAGAATCTCCAGCAAGTGTTCATAGTTCATTTTAATTCAGGTTTATTGTAATCACCACAGCAGTTTGTCTTGTAGCAATAAATAATTTTTTCCTTTATTTTTAAATGGCACATATTTGTTAGGGAAATTTTATGGGTAGGCCATTTCAGAAAGAATTTCTTTTTCACTAATGGTGTTCAAGTAGTATAAAATTACTTCTTTAATATCTTTTATATTGTAATTCATATATAACGCTAGGTCAACCATTAAATGCTTTTTGAAATTCATTACGTAATAAAACTAATTATAAGTAATAATGGTAAATTTATTGGTCATTTTTTGGACCATTTTTCACAATTTTTAGGTCATACATGCATTTTTTAGCTATTTTATGGTCATTAAATGCCTTGCCTTAGTGATTATCAATGAAATAAAATTAAAGGTTCTTTCACCACCACATACCCTCAAAAATAGTCCTATATCTTATAAGGATAAATAACCTTCAAAAATTTCAAAAGATGTTTTTGGGATTGCTTTGAAATTACATTAAAATATCAGATTTTATATAAGAATTTAATTATAATATGCTGTGCAATAGGTATAATGTTAACATGTTAATGTTGTAAATATTTTTATTCTTTTAATGTACCGTGTTAACATTATAGTCATTGCACAGGATATTATAATTAAATTCTTTTATAAAATCTTATATTTTAATATAATTTCAAAGCAATCCCAAAAAATCTTGAAATTTCTTAAGGTTATTTATCCTTATAAAATATAGGACTATTTTGAGGGTATAAGGTGGTGAAAAATCTTTAATTTCATTTGTTTGCCCACTATTAAGGTTTACATACTAAGAGGGATTATAGTAAAACATACACTTAAAAGATAGATGCGTTTTTTAAGGTTCACATATTCCGCTCATCTTATGCATTTAGCCCATTCCCAAAAGTTTCACCTTGGTGAATTAAATAGTTTTTATGTTATTCGGTTAATATATTTTCATTGCCTTTTCTTAAATAAATCTAAATATCATCTAGTAAGTTTTAAAATTAATCTCTACTATTATAACATTTTATTTTTGTCTCAGATTTAAAAACCCGAAAAGCTATAATAAGTAATCAGCGCTGTAAAAGTCATGTATTAAGTCATGTATTCCCAAAACTTAACTAAAATGGACTAAAACCTTTTCTTTATTATTAATTTTATAGCTGCTGTAGGACGAAAGATGATGAAGTACTTCAGTGTAAAATATAGATGCAATGCCAAAACACCTAAAATCAATGCACACCTGTACAAGAATAAACATAAACAACAACAACAACAATGAAAGATCAGCGAGATGATCGACGAACACCTATTGCTCCTATAGGCATTACATACAAGTAAGGCTCCAGTCCGGACTGATATCCTTCCTTTACAAAACGCTCACAATGAAGGAAACGTTGGACTGATTTCCCTTCTTTAAAAAACGATGTGTTAAATTATTGAAGATGGGAAATTCGATGTTCACTCAATTCCGCAAAAAAGAAATGTGACTGATGTCCTTTCTTTGTGATTCAAATCATTTTTTTTAAATAATGGATCATTCTAGCTCACTGATATAATCGTGATTTCATTTTTTAAATAATAAAATTAATGGAGTAAGATAAAAATGCGTAAAACAATGGAGAGAAACCTGTTCAGTGTAAGTGAGGATCTCAAGTACACAGAAGCAGAATGAAGTGTTTCTTTTCTAGGAAGCTTATTTCTTCAGGTCATCAGACAATGAGATTGTCCCACTGTTAACGCCGTTTCCAACACCACTTTGTTGAGAGATCATGAAACTGCGCAATATGAAATTGCTTGGCGATTACACCAACTGACACATACATTTTTGTACAGAGTGTTTCATGTTTCAGTTTTAATATTCCACGAGAAGTTCTTAATTGAACTGTATTTACCGCTACCTCTTATATGATTATCCATGTATAAGAAAGTGTTGGCATTCTTCATTGCAAATCTCGGCCCGAGTTTAGGCAGTTCTGTAAATTTACAGGTATGTAAAAGAACTCTGCAGGAGAAAATTCCGGCCCACTAGTGACGGTTGCATACCTAATTAGCAAGCATACACCCGTTGTTAAATTGCTACAGCATTAAATCTTCAAATTGGTTGATACAACGACACATAGATAATTTATAATAAATCAGATGTGTCACACTACATAAAATTTACCTACTCAAGTCCCTCCAGGGCTGTAGCGTTATGGAGTTTAATTTAAGCGTTGGTAATTCAACTTTCTCACTTCACATTCTGATATAGAATAAGTGTCCGAAATACAGAGATGGTAACATCTCTCATTCGGGAGGTCGCAGGTTCAAATCCCGTTGTCGGCCAATTTGACATGGTGCGTTCATAAGCGGCCCTTACACGATCAATAATATTGACAATACAGTATGATATTGACAATAATATTGATCATGTAAGGTGAAAAAAAGAGTATTGACGGTCGATATTGAAGCGATATTGATGAAATCCAGATTTTCTGATCTCGGGGCGTCAATATTGTCAATATTGGAGGAGATATTGTCAATATTATGGAGCGTCTTGGGGTGGACGTCAATAATATTGTCAATACTCAGTTGTTGCCGTACTTTCGTAGGGAACGGAAGTGATCTTTGTGCGGAGTATTATGGATTATACAAGTGACCTTGAGAAAATATCTGAAGATCTTGAAATAAAATAAAAAAGCTAGAGCGCAAGGTCCGATTGCTAAACAAAATGAGCTTCTACAAAAGCTCATATTTAGAAAACTCGACGAACCCTGGCAGCATCATACCGACTATCTCAAGCTTGTGGAGAAGAACTGATCACTTTGGATGCCAAGCATAGACAATTTGCTAAGAAAGCAATAAATGACATGCTTTTTTAAGCAAACTTGGGCACTCTCCATTGCAACTCCGTAAAAATAAATGAAGTATGTCAATGTCCAAGCCCTCTACGTACCACACAACCGGGAACAAGTCGTGGCAGCACTTCATCCTTCTCCACATTTAATTGCGCTTCTCCTACTCACAGTGATAATCCACCACAACTAATCAACAACCAACACCAGGTTTTATTAGCGGCGATTTTTTCAACATCTTCTCAGATTGAGGATTTTGAATTTTGATTGCCTTATTTCTTGTTGTATTTTTCTTTGCTGTTTAATCAATGCATAATTACTATAATCTTTTGCTGTAAATTATTCAATAAGCGTTTCCCTACTCCTACTGTCATGCCAACTACTTTCATATAGGTAGTGAAGAGGTTCTGTGCAATGACAGACTGATATACTTAGGTAAGTAGGAAGGTATCTGGAAAATATATTTAAAACACTTACTTTCATGTAGTCTAGGACATGAACAAGAGTTTCACACGTTTCAAACTATCAGCGAAGGTGATAGTTGCAGGCGACATGATGACAGAGAACTTCAAATCTTCAAAACTTCTTCCTGTAGCTAAGTACCTCAGGGTTAAGGCTAATCTCTCATTACAAGGATGCATTCCCTCATGTTTGTGTTCTGCCTTATGAAGCGTGGTTCCACCATCTGTAATAATTTTATGAACATCCTTTCTTTCATTCTGAAATAATCTTCCGCATCTGTCAATCTGATTTCCCTCAGCAGCCTCATATGAAAATATTCTTCACGTTTTTTCAACCACTCTCTCATCCATCGATTTCGCTGAACTCTACGAATACTTCCGATAGCCATAATTATGGCTACACAACCTTTTTTCGATTGTCCATGTTTTCAAAACACAAAACGCCATGAAAATCCACTTGGAAAGACATAATTTCACTTGTCCGAATGGTGGAAACAAACGTACTGAGCACATTTATTGATAAAATTATTGACAATAATATTGACCGTGTAGGGTATGACGATATTGACGGTGGTACCCTCAAGAAGTTAACGACTGTATTGACAATACTGATATTGTCAATAATATTGATCGTGTAAGGGCCCCAATAGATTCGTCTCTTCTCCTCGTTCACCTCCTCAGGGCTGATCCTCTTGGGACTCCAATCTTACCGTTTCGGTCGATTATATGCCCTTCAGAAGACTAAGGATTGAAGGCTATAATATCCACCCTGCGAGTACTACCCACACTGGAAAGACCATGCACTTCTTCAAAAACAGAAAAACACTTCCTTAAGGCATACATTCCATACATAGGCGTACCGAGGGGGGGTTTGGGGGTTTGAACCCCCCCCCCCATTGATTAAAAAAAGGAAAATTGTATAATTTTTTAAGTCTGCCCAAAAATTACTTAATACAAGTATAAAGCGTGGGAAGCTTAAAACTCGTTATTTTGCGTCTTAATTTTTAAAATTTTCCGGGGGGGGGACCCCCGGAAGCTTAAAACTCGTTATTTTGCATCTTAATTTTTAAAATTTCCCGCCCGGACTCCCCTCTCCCTGGGGGTATTCCATACCCCCCAGACCCCGCGGATGTTATAACCCCCCCCCATATGGTCGGCCTGGTTATGCCTATGATTCCATACCCTGCCCCTTCATTTGTATATTGCAAAATTGTAAAATTGTCTCATATTTTAGACTGAAAAAATGGACATGACTTATGCTCCGTCCCTCATATATTAATGTAGGATTACATGGGCTTATGGCGTCAGTTTTGTCTAATCCTTGAAATTCTTGGAGAGTTTAATTTGATATTCTCATTAATTATATTTTATTATTGGGCGGCTATAGCCTTCCGAACCATGGAGATTCAATAATTCATTTACTTCCTTCATGGCCTAGCGCAGTGAGGAGTTGGCCAGTCGCTTTGAAAGGGCCCTTGGAGAGGAAATATTAGGGAAGCAGTGAAATGGTCAGCAATTTAGCCAAGAATAATTTTACGGCCAGGGGTTCTTCCTCGGATGGCACCTGTAGGATTCTAGATTAAGGCTTTACATCTCTTAGGAAAGTAAATGAAATAGAAATAATGTTAAAATGACAATAAGGTTAGGTTAGATTGTTTCCAGTCTTTTTTGTCAATAGTCGCCTCCAGAACTTTCTTTTGAACAAACGTTATTTCAATATAGTTTAATTATTCTGTTCAATGGTTTTTTCATACAACTTCGATTAATTCAAGCGACTGACCTAGCACACATTTCCGTAATTAATAAACCACGAACTGTTGAAAAACGAAGTAGAATGTAGAAAGTGGCAGAGCTGTGCCAATTCCGAAACTGCAACTGTGCAGTCAATATTATCGTCTGCACGACGTACAGACAATCCTCACTTGTAAAAGGCTCAGAAAAGTGAGAAGTGATCGATACTGGTAGAATAATGGTTTGCAAGATGTAGACAATAGCTTCTCAAGCTCGACTTGAGAATTTTTCAATTACAGTTTTTAATTTTCTAAATATACCATAAATGAGCCTCCTATAGGTGGAAAGAGTATTGTATGCAACGCTGAAATGTTATGTTTGTTCGATAATTCACGTTTTGGGGTTCTCCGAGGAAAAATCAGAAAATATTTATTTTTATGAGTGCATGAAATCAACATTCAACCCTCCGAAAAAGATAGAAGCGTACAACAGAGTCGGGAACTTTTCAGTTATCATTTAGAATGATATAACAAATCTCTCTATGAAAAAAAAAAAAAAACTTTGTTTAAAATTATTCCGAAGTAGGCCTAATATCCTTTTTTCGCTAAGTTACTGCACTAATATTGCTCCTCCTCATTGCTCAAATTTCGAAGATGTAGCCTATGTCTGATAATAGTCTAAGAACCAACAAATTTACTATCATTTTACTAGTGTGTTTATTTGGGATCACTTCTCATTCAAAATTTAAAAAGATCGGTCTTGGTGAGGAGACGGAAATTTGGACTTTTTACTATAACACAACGAGGTCAAAAACGGATATAACTAATATTATAGGCGCCGACTTTGGGGGGGGCAAGGTACTTCCTGCCCCAACATTTTACTTTTGATCATATAAGACCTACGTGTAACTACTCAAAGTCTAATTATTGCCCCAATATTTCTTTTTTAGCTCGACGTCTCTACCTAATATAGTCTACGTAAAAATACGCGAACATACTGTAAACTGTGTGGGTAATAAATTATATAGATATGGCTTAAATTTAGACTTCAACATTGATATAATTTTTTTTATGAAAAGAAAGCGATTATTCAAAGTTTTAATTTCTTAGGTTACACCATAGCCTAATGAATAGTACTCCATTCATTATGGTTACACTAATGAAATTTAAAACGAAATTCCCCTAATTTGTATTTAAACACTAGAATATGTTACTGATTATTATTAACGGTTCTTTAATCATGTTCACAAATAACTAAGGTATATTTCCTAGAAATTATCAAACAGACTAAAAACTCTTTTTGGCATGGATGTTATACACCTGGCGTCCCTAGAAACATCTCAAGCGTTCAGCATAAAAACGAAAATACAACTATACAACTATACAACTATATGTCCCTTATATATTATGAAACATTACTGATCGTGACCAAGTTCCTCTAATATGTAGTCACTAACTTGTTGAGCCCAGGATTCCAGGGCTCCTGGATTAAATGTCATGATATAATACAGAGGAAGATTAGTTTGCCCTAGGTAGTAGTTTAATCGGACTGTTCTACCTTCAGTCAAGTTTATGTTCTTACTTCACCCACGTTTTTGTTCTTAATTTCATAACAGTAGGGTCCCGCTAATCCGGAGTAGATGGGACTGATTCCGGATTAAACGGAATTTGCTTGAAAATGCATGTACTATACTGTAATACTAGTTTCAGATGGGCAAAAGAATAAAAATCTGTTTTTGTCATAAAATATATAACTTTTCCTACAACTCAGTTTTAGTTTTAACACTACTATAGGCTATACGTAGATTCAAGTTTTTAACGTACGAACTTATGTAGGATTAACAAAACAAAACGTTTTTGTGATTAAAATAAATTTAAAAAACTATCGATTGTTCAGTACAAATCCCATCCGGATTAACCGGACGAGCGAGGTCCGGATTAGAGGGACTCTACTGTAAATTTATTCTCAACACAACTCCTTTTCTCTCTTTTTCAACGTCGTTCTCTACTATTTGATCATGACTGATGGCGTATATTTCAGCGATGTTCTTCTTACCCAATTTGCTATGGCAACCGATCGAGACCATCTTCATTTAATTTAAAAATACGATATTATAATATTAGATTGAAAATGCTAAAGTAATATTGGAATTGAAGCCATTGTTGGCACATAGCATGGCAATATGATCACAAACACAAGAACCGCTATTTTATTCCATCTGATAATCGCATACCATTTTAATTCCCCTGTCATTCATGTTACATGCTTTCCTTTCCTTATTTACGTTATGCAATTGCTTATTGCTACCGAAATGTAAACACATAACTGTAATGAATAACTGAGATGAATATTCTTTTATTCTTTTGGAATCGTAATGGACTGCGTCAGACATCACGTGGTGATGGGATTCATTGTTACGTATAGCGTCTGCAATTTTTCATTTTCATTGAGACATGACTTGGCGTACGTGACTCTCAATTTCAATTCTGCTCACGACTATATCTCTGGATCCTTCAAACCAATTATAATTTCTCCTGAACATCACATTATAGGTCATGTCTGATAGCCTACTTTAAATTATTTATTAATTAGATACAGCCTTGAAGTTATTTTACTAAATCTTAACTTTTTACAGCAATAATGAGATAAGGATTATGGGAGAAGCTGAAGTACTACAAATGTTTTCAATTTATTGCATAGGCTATTAACCGATATCCTATATCTATTTACAATATTTTCTACAATGGGAGTACTAGTTTTGACTACGAATCTTAATAACATTAATATATAAATAATTTGATGTGCACCATATGATTGTGTAGACATATTGATAAAATTAATTATTAAATAAATGAAAAATTCTTATGTGAAACATAACTTCCCCTACCCTTAACATATTCCGATATAGTCATGGCTGTATTGCAGGAGTGCGCGTTCAGTTGTTTCAGCCTCATTTAATGTCACATTGTTCTCGAGACAAGAATTAAAACCAAAGTTTGTGTCAAACGAATAACCATAACTCCCTTCTGAGCATTTTAGGGAAACATTTTTCAAATATTAATTTTAGCTCTTAATACAATATCTTATATTATAATTATAAATATATTCCATATATTAATATATATTTTGCATATTACGCAATTCGTGCAGAATTTTTTTAAGTCTTTAGACCATTTTTCAGCAAATCGAGAAAATGAAATTCTCTTCATAAAGGCTAAAATGTAAAAATGAAGGAAAAGTCGTTGCCACGCTTCGTGACGCATCCCCGAAGCATTTGCAGCCCAAATAAAATCTTAATTAACTCACATAATTTCCTTTACCCTAACTTTGGGCGATTTACCTTTCTCACTTTTTCTGAAGTAAGAGGTTGCGTTGCAAGAAGTGCGTATTCAATACTTTCAGCCTGATTCAAAGATTTATTGTTCACCGAGCAAAACTGTGTGAAATATATGTGAATTCTAGTATAAAATTATATGATTTTAAATCAGGTAAATGTATTGTATGAAAGAGGAGATAAAAAATATATTCCTATAATCTAAAAATTGTAAAATCGTAGATATAGTTATTTTCTTACTCTAAAGAAAGGAGTCACTTTACTTTTGATTAGTTGTAATTTTACTACAGTACTAATAAATCTCTTCTATATATTGCATTAAATATTATCTATTTCGTATTATGAAAACTTAATCATTATTGAACGATAGTGGTTAGGGGGTCGGTGTATGAAAACATATATATTAATATCGAATCCCTTGTATAAAATATAATTATTACTAACTGAATCATTTATTTGAATTTTGAAATTCCATGTGTTTATTTCGCGTTCTTTAAATAGGCTACACAGCTGGCTATAACTTGTTTATTTTTTGTGAAAAGTCCATAAATTAATAAATTATTAGAGATAGAGAAATATCTGTTCTTTGAGTTGAACATCTTCCAATCACACGGGATAGTGAAAAATAATTGGTTTTGTTTTTGCGAATTTGTTAAAGACATGTTATTTTATTTTTTATTTTCATCTATATGTGTACCTTGTTCTTTTTACTTTGGCCAGTATGGCAACCTACAACTGTGGGCAATGTGGTTTTCATCCCTAATAAAAAATTACCATTATCCTGCAAATCAGAAACTGTACAGCCAACAGAATAAATTGTGCCGATTCCAATGACCGATTAATGGAATTATTAATATTTCAACACTTACCTTGCATTAAGACAGCTTCATGTTAGGCGAAGAATGCTATTTTCCCCCTACAGAATCCGATGATGTGTTAATCCAAAAGATGAATTATTCCGATATCAACAGGAAAGATGAGTCGAGTTGTAGATAATCTGGTTGTGATGCTCCGATGACGTAGCCGGCTCCCACTTTCACTTGTTTCTAACTCAGTTTGCTTTTGTTCAGATGATTTAATATGCTACAAATACCATTCCACTTTGATGAGTTTTATTTCTGTCCATGGACAAACGTACTTTCTTCATGTACTCAGTAGGAAATGATATATTCTTTCTTAGCTCTGTTGAAAATTCCATTTGTTAGTGAACCATAACCTAACACAATCACAGAAGCTGTTTTGGTGTCAGTCACAGAATGCAGTTGTCACTGTTTATTAAGTACTGTAATTTACTTTTGTTACGAAAAGTAATGTTTTGTAAGCTAAGAATGTGCAATACTTACACGTCAGAATAAAATAAACGATTATTTATTTATCTATTGTTACCATCACACCAGTTTTCCATTAAAAAAAACAGGATTTTGTTCATTAAAAATTTATAATTTGTGTACCGGTATTAGAATTAGTTATTAAAATATGCTAAAGACAAAAGTTAACCTTTGCGAAGTAATGTAAAATTTCATATTTTAAATAAGTCGAATTAAATTTTTTATTTCTGTGACTAGAAATAAATCACTAATTAATTATTAATGGATGCTGTCTTCCACGTTAGAAGTTGGATTTACCATGTACCAGAAACAAGACGTCCTTCTACTAGCCCAGTAACCACGAGGTTGGTGTAGTCCCGTTGTACGCTTCAGACGCTGCGAGGTAGTCGATGCAGGAAGATGGTCAACGTCATTCCATGCTTTTTACTCCCAGAAGCATTAAGACTACAATCTAAACGGTACTTTGGAACAGTTGTTTATTACACAATTGAAATTGGCACTTATTAGCCATTGCCTGAGATACTGAAATTCACACGATAACACTGCTGGTGTAGTGGTTGGTACTGTCACTTGGTGACTAAACTCACAGAGACTGGTTGGTACAGAAGTTGAAAGTTCTCAATAATCTGTTGTCTGGTGTAAGAGAGTGAGTGTGAGAGAGGAATGAGGGTTTCAGGCTGAATTCCCCACTACTCTTGCAACTTCTACTTCCAGGCCAGAAAGAGAGAGTGACTTTACTATACGTTGCGAAAACATTCACTACTTTTACCTTGCCTGTTCAGTTAGCAACAATGAATGCTGTTCTGTTAAAGTAATAACTATATTTTTTCACATGGGTATCGTCTGTTTTCGGTTGTACATATGCGAAAATCTCACATTTCTTACGTAAAATGAAGAGAGACGTATAGCCTAAACAACGCTATGATAATGTTATTTTTTGTAAAACTTTGCTACACTTCTCGTGTAAAATGTATCATAATGATTGTTTTAAAACTGCATTGAGAATATTGTAATTGCTAGGCCTAAATGCGTTTTTTTCGGCTTGAAGCAAGAGTAATATTATAGGAGAAAAAATCCGCTGATACTGGGATTTGAACCCATCTTGAAAGTTACTGTACAATAACAGTGGAAACCCGGTCATAAAAATCACTAATTTGTGTGCACATGACATAAAATTGTCTGTCAGTGAGGTAGACCATTAAGGGCAATCAGTCAAAGGAGAGAGGTTTTATCTGGTGCTGTGAATTGAACTCTGGCTTAGCTCAGTTGGTAGAGCATTTGCACGGATATCCAAATCCCATTGTTAGAGGAATTTTTCTCCTATAGTATTATCATGTAGTGTCCAACAGAGACAATAATCTGTGGTTCATGAATGCATAGACCTATCCGTCTTGAAGCAAGGAGATTCACTATCGCCTTTACTTTTTAATTTCTCTGTGGAATATGCCATTAAGAAAATTCAGGAAAACAAGGTAGGTCGAGATTTAAATGGCAGTCACCCAATTGTACCTTATGCAGATAACATTTGTCTGTTGGGTGATGACATAAGCACAATCGAGAGAAATGCAGAAAGACTTTTCGATGCCTGCAGGAATGTTGGATTGGAAATTAATACAGGAAAAACTAAGTAAGTTAACGTATATGGTCATGAAACGTCAAAATAATGCACTAGAAAATCTTAGAATATCCGGTAAATCCTTCGAATAAGTGGAGAAATTATAATATCTGGGAGCAATAATTACACATACAAATAATATTAAGGTAGAAGTTAAGTGTCGACTGAAACCAGGAAATGCTTGTTTTTGTGCAGGATCTTTTCGTCTTCGTTCAGAAATGCAAAAATAAAATTTTAAAGACAATTATCCTGCCAATTTTATTACATTGATATGAGGCATGGTCGCTTACTCTTAGGAAAGAACATAGTCTGAGAGTGTTCGAAATCAGGGTGCTTAGGAAAATATAATGGGTCTAAGAGAGATGAAAATGGAGACTGCAGAAAACTGCATAACGACGAGCTTTATAACCTGTACACTTCTCCGAATGTAGTAAGGGTAATTAAGAGAGTATTATAGGAGAAAAATTCCTCCGACACTGGGACTTGAACCCAGGACCTTTGGCTATTCGCGCCAATGCTCTACCAACTGAGCTAAGCCGGAGTTCAATTCACAGCGCCGGATGGAACCTCTCTCCTATGACTGATTGCCTTAATGGTCTACCTCACAGACAGACAAGTTATGTCATATGCAGTACTGTGAGGCACACTAATTAGTGATTTTTGTGACCGGGCTCCCACTGTTATTGTACAGTTGACATTCAAGATAGATATATAAGCTTTCATGAACAACAGATTATTGTCTCTGTTGGACACTACATGAGAATATTATAGGAGAAAAATTCCTCCGACACTGGGACTTGAACCCAGGACCTTTGGCTATTCGCGCCAATGCTCTACCAACTGAGCTAAGCCGGAGTTCAATTCACAGCGCCGGATGGAACCTCGAGGGTAATTAAATCATGGAGGATGAAATGGGCTGGACATGTTGCGCGCATGGGGGAAGAAAGATAAATCTAAACAAATATTGACTGGGAGATCCGAAGGGAAGAAACCACTTGGAAGACCTATACGTTGGTGGGAGGAAATATTAGGATAGATTTAAGGGACGTAGGACACAAGTTGAGGAGCAACTTGATAAATATGGGGCCAAAGTAAGCCATCATTAACGCTATGGGAGTCGGCATGCTAACCACATGACTCCAATCCTGCTATCTGTCTATGGTAGATGACGCTGCGTTCGAATGGCAGGTCTAGTTCCGCAATGAGATGTCGCGCCATGGAGTTTACTTTAGTTTTAAGTTTTAAAATGTTAGATGGCATTAAACTTTTCTTCGCCACTTATGCTTTTACTAGAAAAATGTAATCGCTAGTTGCCAAATCATTTTTATTAGCTATTTATTTTTTAATCGTCATACCTGGAAAATCTTGTACATGACAATGACAAATTTATTTATTAAGTTATGAGACAAAACAGATGCACCTTCTTAGGAACACATGAATATAATAAATCTTGAGAAACCATTAATACGCTGCACATCCTTATCAGCTTATGAAATCTTACTCTTAGTATGTATTTATATAATAATTTTTATTTCGTATTATAAAGCGATTGTATTGGATCATTCAACTTTTAGGTCTAATAATCTTATATCTTCATAGTTTAGTATACTTTACCCCTAGGTTGGGGAAGTTATAGAAGTAAATTATGATATAATTATTAAAGAGACACATTCAGGAGTATTTAGAATTTAAAAGTTTTTAATCCTTTCAGAGCTGCATATTGAAATAAGTAGTCATCAAGCAAAACCATCAGTGGATTCTGAGATTGAAATCGGTGTGGAAAATTTAATTGGAATTGTTGGTTTCGATGCATGATAACCGTAACACGTTAATAAAAATCCTCATATTTTGCATATAAAGCTATTAACCTTATAAATCTCTGCTTTAAAACTTCTTTGAGGTGAGGAATTGATACGTCAGTAGCAGTGAGAAAATGAATAATGAACTTCCAGTGGTTTGTGTGTTCCACGTTTTCGTGCTGTATTACTACAAAATTACGCAATAATTCTGTAGTGATTTAAAGGTCGTTGAAGGGAAACTTGTCCGAAGGCTTCTCTGGAGTATAGAATTATCCATTATAAATTATGGTGATGCATAAAGTTTTCCACCCTCCCTGTATTTTAAACAATATCATGCATGAAGATCAAGTTTTCTGAGATCATATCTGAGTTCAAGCAGTAAAATAAATATTTATTCACATCCTCAAGATAAGCTTCAAGGATAGGCCTATTGAATTTGTGGAGGCTCCAAAGCAAACCTGTCATAAAAGGGGATTGTTATTCAATAGGTGTGATCGTTAACACCTGCATTATCCGTTTCTCATCAGCGCCTGATTTAAAGTAAATAATAAATATGTATAATGTTGCAGTTCTGACTTCCCTTTGCCATTGAGAACATGCTGTAGGAGGTGCATTAATTTTGACGGTGAAGTAGATGTGGAAAATAAACGACAAGCTAAATCCAGAGCCACAAATGTAAGTGTTATATAGGCCAAATTTATGTTTGCGATACATGGATTTTTAATAACATCAAAAAATACAGACTCTCGAGTGATATTCCTAAGACATTTGATTGAATTAACAGAATAATTATTTTATAAAGAAAATAAAAAAACTAATGTTTTAGTAAATGAAGTACCAACTTGATTTATTTATTCTCAGATTTATTTATACACGTTTTAACTCAAGTAGTCATATTACGTGTTATATCCTCTTGGGTCTTTGAGTATATACCACGGTTCTCTTTATACGAGGGATACAGCATAGGCCTTAGTCAAGGCAAATATTTTTCCTGTTGAAAATGTGGGACCATTTGAAAGTTTTGAAATATGCAAATGAAAGGGTAGGGTAATAATGTACGTAGCTTATAATGCAGATTGTGGGTACTAGATGTAGGATAGGGAAAGAAATAGACACCCAATAACAAGCATACGAGACTGCACCGTGCCACCCAAATGTATTGCGGTAGTTGGACGCATGAAAGCACAAATACCCACTCCATGATCCCTTAAATTTCGGTACGGGAGACCATTATTCCCCAAAGCGTTTTTCAGCTCCTTGTGTTATTCTCTGGCATTTCTCCATCGGATAGTGACTATTTTGACGTAAAAATTTTAGTTTCACTCATTACAATTCACTAAACATAAAAAGAAAGTCACAAAATCATTCAAATCTTGTTATATACATTTTTCACGGTGACTGAAGCACAACTAAATTACCATCGCTTTATTAGTATAGCCGTACATCACAATGCTACCAAATGATGTGTTGCATTTCATCAACGGGAAAGGTAATATCAAAATAAACAATAGCATAATATGTTACAATTTCGATTAGTTATCTCAAAAACTTCAAAAGAATAAATTAGAATGGGGTTTCTTACGTTATCGACAATAGTTACACATTTGCACATTAGTATGCAAAAGATTCAATCCATTAGGCCTAATAAAACATTTTATCATCATTAGAAAATCCTATTAACTCTAAATTATAGGACTATCTAACATGACATTTGAGCTTGTAATTCCGTGTAGATCAAACGCCATCTATTAAGCCTAACAAACCCGTATTCAATTGTGAAATTAATTGATGGTGGCCGTACTCTGTTGCCATAGCAACCGGGAGAAAAGAGCATCCCTGAAAACGATTTTTTTTTGCAATATTACACATCGATTTGTGTATCGCTTCGATACTCTACTCGACTCATTTGTTTACGACTCCCAGAGATCTGATTTCTTTTTACATAGGTGGACAGAAGGGGAACGTGAATGAACGCCTAAATGGAAAAACATTGAATGATTTGGACAAAACTCACTTTTTTTTTTTTCTTTTTTTTTTTTTTTTTTACTAAGGAACTTGAATTTGATGTCACTTATTCTTCCCCGGGTGGCGTACTTAAATCGTGAAATGCACCTCGAAGCCTGATTTTTAGCTTTTCAATAATAATCGTTTTAATTGTTTGTGCATGATTTGGGTAAGATTCATGAATCTATGGTATGTTTTAATCATTTCAACCTTGTGCGTTCTTATGACAGCATAAGATTCGTTTTATCCGTTTAATTATGTATATTTATTACATAAAACAATATCATTAAGACTAAAATTACGTAATTCATACAATTTATGTAAAAAACTATGTCATTGTTAATAAATATAATGTTTTAACCATTTTTCTGCTAAATAAGTTATTTAAATACATGTAGGAATTGAGTAAATAATCGTAGGCACCTGCTAGTCCCTAAATATCTCAAAAATGCCACGTTCCAAATGGCCAAATAAAATTGTACATTAGCAACCAAATAATAAGTGATTTTTATTATTATTATTATTATTGTTATTATTGGCCAGTGTGAGGTTACCTAGGGTCCCTGAACCGTAGGCTACACCCCTAGACAAGCTACAAGTTTTACATTTACAATTTTTACATATTATTAATCAACTCCGGTCAAGAAAACCACCATTAACGGCCGTGGGTGTCGGTATGCTGACCACATGCCCCCCAATCCTGCCATCTGCCTACGGGAGATGACGCAGCGGTCGGGTGGTAGGCCAAGTCCCGCCAGGGATGTAGCGCCACGGAGTTTAGTTTAGTTTTATTAATCAACTGTTCCTTTACAGTCAGGCCGTAAATAAATTACAGGACACCCTGAAGAATAATGAACCACTCGATCCAATACATTATCGCGATGAAAATGACGACGCCGATGACGAAATAATGATAATTTGAAGATACGCGCAATTCAACAGGTTGAGGAGCACGTGGCTGTCATGTTTCTCCAGAGGATGAACAACAGTCTGAAAGGGAAAGCGGAAAATTATGTTGCATGTGAGAATATGACGCCTCCGGATTCTATGTAACTGTTGCATTACAGAAAGCACAGTTCAGGATGTTCTATATATTATTATTGTTTACCACATCCTCACGTAAACGTTCCATTTCACGTAAATAGCTTCCTTCCAGGTTGAAATCTCTCATTCAACGACCTTATGAAATTTCTGTAAAATTGTTCAACTTAATTTCTTGGTTATTTCTTAAACGTATTATTTAATGATGAATATTTACTCTGATTTCCATGCTTAAAATGGTAAGATTTCCGTGAATATTTCATGTAAAATCTGGCGAATATTGTGATTAGGCAATGAGCCTTTATATTTTTAACATAAATATAAAAATAAAATTCATTGGTGAAAATAAATAATAAAGACTGTGAAATCCTCGAAAATAATGCACAATGTGCTGAAGTCACAAATCTTTCTCTACCAATATCAATTTCACATTTTGATGTAGAATAAAATCAGGTAAACTGATGTAACAGTGTGCCAGAATGCTTTTGTTTAATCAGTGATAATTTCAATTATGATATGCAGAAAATAAGTTATTTTTGTAATCGATTTCCGAGTTAAGCTCCAGATCGATTCACTAAGGGGCTTACGGAAGAACAAACATTCCTTCAAATATGCTTATCAAACTAGACTTGTTTTTCCGTAAGCCCTACTTAATGAATCGATCTGTAGCTTAACTCGTAAATCAATTACAAAAATAACTTATTTTCAGCATATCATAATTGAAATTATCAATGATTAAGCAAAAGCATTCTTGCGCTTGGTTACATCAGTTTACCTGATTTTAGGCTATATATACATTTTAATAGGCCTGCCTAATTTATCACGAATGTTCACCCCTACAGAAAATATTAACCACAAAACCAAACTTACCACATATGTGCACTAAACTATCGATATGAAGGTTTTAGTCATTTTAGCTAACTTTTTTTTAATGAATTTAAGAGTTATTACGTTTTTGGAACGCATTTCTGAATTTTCGAATGGAATAAATGCCTATTTGTCTTAGCTATAATTAAGTAGAAGAAAAAATTAGTCTTGACTCACCCCTTTCTGGTTTCGTGCCTTCCTTTATTGAACACTTGAATAATGATTTTGAAAGTAGGCAACTTGGCCTTGTTGGAACACATACGCGATGTTATCTTGAGTGTGCTTTACTGTTTATTGCTGGGCATGTCCGTTACAAGCAGGTGACAGATTATGCGAAAAGACTGGCAGATTTATTCAAAACGGATGTAGAAAATAATATCTCAGAACCGATCTGCTGGAACGCAAAATTGCATATTCCTTGAAGGTTGATAAGAATTTGTGGAGGGGGCGCTCCAGATGATATCGTGGGTAGTTTTGCAATTAAACAAATAAACTAGTTATCACGCGCAAACTCGGACACACCTAGGTGGCAGTGAAACTATCTTAAACAAAATAAAACCAGGTAAACTGATAAAACTAAGTACCAGAGAGAGTTAATAAGCCATAGGCTTATTTCAGAAACTATTAGTTCTAGACCACGGTTTCTTGATAAAGCTTGATAAGCATAGGTGAAGGAATAAGTGAGATAATCAGAAAATTAACATGACGAATTTAAACAAACTCTTCACGTCAAAAATATTTCTTTATATTAAAACTTCTTAAGGCGAACAAATACGCAGTCAATTGTCTTCAGTTCCCAAGAGCATATTTACTTTCTTCGATTGATGCAAATTTGCTAATTAAAAAGCATGTGACCGTTAATTCCGGTAAAATTCAATGATTTAATTGGTCCAAAATTAATAGTTCTAACTATGGACTTTATATGTGTGTATACTAAGTTTCATGAAAAATTTGTTAAAGCGTATTCGAGTTGTCGAGCATACAGACACACAGATAGACAGACAGAGATTTTCCCCTTCACCAAGCAATCTTAGTAAATACCATTCTGACAAATGATAATATGAGACTAATTCTCTATTTAAATATGGTATTTATTCGAATACAAAGTGCCCTATTTTTTCATTTTCAATTTAATTTTAAGATCAAGTAGTTCGTGTTAAAAGAGCTTTTTATTCATTGGCATCAGTATTTTAAAGATTAATCACCACATGGGTAGCTACTCTGCAAGAAAGCTGTCAAAGACTCAGCGTACTATAGTTTGACAGAAACTGATAAGTAGCGAATACAGAAGTTCAGAGACAAGAATATTACAAAAGTGAGTGAATATTACATCACGGATTGTCTGAAGGTTTGCAAACTTTAACAGAGAACTAAGCAAATGTTCCCCTCGGCGGTAGGCTGACCATTTTTTCTTGAGTCGAAAACGGGACAACACATTGTTGGCATACCAATTTCGTCCCTTGAATTCTTTCTGGAGATTGCCATTAAAACTGCACTTTCGCCTTTCTGACATTGCAAGCGTGTACAGTACTTAAAGCTTTAAAATTAAACTTTAAAAAGTGTGAGATTCAAACCATTGACGTTCAATAACAAAACCATGAGTTTGTATAGTCTACATATTGGGAAAATACTGGTGCTTCTTCTCTAGGATTAATGCACTGCCTTCTTCTTCACGATAGAAACACAAGTATTGCCAAATGCATTTCTTTATTTTCTATACTATACTGCAGTATAATAAATCTTGTTATTAGAAACTGTACAAAATTTACAGTTTCGTTAAAACGACTGCACGGCCAAAAATTCGAAAATAACGGTACTGTCCCATTCAAAACGGAACATATAGTCAGCTTTCGACTCAATTGAAACAGTCACAGCAGTTTCCTTTTTGATTACACTATCTTAAACCCACTTTATGTATGGAGTTCTTCTTTTAAGTTACTAATGATGTATCTGCGCTGTCCTAAAAGATGTTTTAAGTGAAATTATATTTGGGTGAATGCATAGGAGTGCTCGAAGTTGCTCTTAGGATTCAAAACCAGCTTTCCATGAAGATTTCCTGCACGTTAAAACCAGCAAGATATCACTTCGGCTCTGCGACCCGTGTTGTTCGGTATTCGCCTTTACGACGGGGAAAATCATGGAAAAAACCCTAAGTCAAATTGATACCTGTGTTTTCTTTGTGTATTCTTGGTTGAACTCCAATTTCTGATAGATATGCCCGTTCCTTGTGATTTTTGTGACCACCGTAAAAAATTTAAAATTCAAAAAAGCTTAATGAATTTTTACATTTTCAATTTTTATCAAACTGACTCTCTTTAATTATCATATGCAAACATTTTTAACTAAAGGAATGTTTTCCATGTGACGGATACCAATGGAGTGGCATAAAGATTTTATAGCACTAGTGCGATATTCAAAGTAGGTTTTTTGTTTGTTTTGTTATTAACCGTTTATATATATATATAAATGCGAAATGTAATGGAGAGTTGCAGCAAGAAGTACGTGCACGAATTATCACAAATGTTACTGATTTAGGGCTGTAATTTTGTCGATAATTTTCGCAAACTTGACCGTTTCTGCGAAGATACTAATTTTTACCATAAAAACGATAAATGACATTATTAAAAAAAAATGTATTCATTTTGAAGATATTTGCCGTAAAGGATGGAGAATTCATTTGGAAAGGTACATTAACCCGAAAATATAGATTAAGTATTATTCTATTTTATGACCGTTTATGACCATCCATGACAGATGACACGGTTTTCCTGAGCTTTTTAAATTCTTAAAGTATCCTATTAGTTGCAGTAATAAAATTAATAAGAGACTAATTATTTTGCATACAATTTTATTTTCACTCAACTTTTTCTAATACATAGATTGAAGGATTGTTATTTTATAAGAATACAGATAGCATAAGAAGCGTATGAGTATGACACTAGAAATTACCACGAAATTTTTTTATGAAATTTCTAAACTATAAATAAGACATAAACTGTAAATAACTATAAATAAGACATTTTATATATTTTTACGATTTTTTAAAATAAAAACAAAAAAACCTGCCCCTGGGGATGACATATAACTTTTACTTCATGTAACTTGTGTTAGAAGTTCTACTTTTAATTCAAGGTCTCTAAAAAAAGAAATTTTTGTTATTCATTTGTTTGTTGATATATATATATATATATATATATATATATATATATATATATATGTATATATATATATATATATATATATGTATATATATATATATATATATATATATATATATTTGTCTGCCTGTCTTGAGTAAATAACGGGTACATTACCCAATTACAATGTTCTCTTACAGGCTATTACAGCTCATCACCTAAGCCGTGTAACAATTGGAATATAACTATGCCGTCAAAATAGTACCTTAAGAATTCACTCATTCCTGACCCTCTGAACACATAATTTAGTTTCAATTATTTTTTGTCTTGAAGACCCGGAACAAATAAACAATAAATTAAGAAATAATGGTCTCATAGGCGCCAGGACCAATATTTACAGCAGCCCTCGTCACGCTTTGAAAGTAGGTGCCAAATTCCTTCATAACGAGCAAGTCTGTATAGTATGTGATAGAATAAATTATCTCCCAGGTCACGAATTGAAACATGCATATGATTTAATCAACCTTAAACTTATTTTTTTCTCACAACTTGGTTTTAAACGTCGATTTATCTAGAAATCATTCAGGTTTAACAGGGCGTGAACGTTCACTTCTTCTTCTTCTTCTTCTTATTTTATGTGGGCTTTGTCTGTTTGTTTCACGCAGATTCTGAAGGTGAAGAGAGACACCCTTCTAGCCACCGGTTTTTGGGTCGACATCTTTCTCCTTTGCAGCTTTTATAGACTTCTTTCTTCTCTTCGGTCTAATGGGTTCCACTCTCTTCTGTTTTACTTTTTCAAATTTCGTTCCATATTCTTGTCGTATTGTCTCATTTCTAAACTCTATCTAATATGATGTAATCTCTTTTCCTAACGTAGTTCTTAGTGTGCCCATCTCTGCTGTTTTCATTAATCCCTGGTTTTGCTGGTCTCCTCTTGTGAACGTTCATCCTTATACAGAATAACTGTAGATTACATGCATTAGGATAAAGACGTTGTCCAAGGAAAGATTTTGTATTCATCACTATACTACATAGCCACATGGCTTACTCATTAACTCATATTTGGAAAATATGTTTCAGGCTGACACCGAAGAAAAAATCCCAGAAGTTCCACATTTTAAATGTTTTACCCCTGAAAAATGTTCCTCTCTTCCTTCCGTTCGCACGTAATGAATTTTGTATACATTTGTTCAAAATGATACAAATGAACATGCGAAAATAATGCAATATAAAAAAAATCCCTTTAGGCAGGCCTACAGGCTGAGGTAGATTTCAAAAGTGCTTTTGGTTTAATTTATTATCGCTGCGCAGCACTCATCTTTTTTAGCCTTGGCATGGCAAACCTGCAGTAAAGAGGAAGAGCCTACAATCATTTGTTTTGACAACAAGAATAGAATATAATATTCTGGGAGGCCGTGCGCAAGATCAGCAATGAATAAAATTAGCAAAGCCGCTAAACAAGACAAAATTATGATATTATAATAATTCTTTTAAGTGTTATTATTTTCAAACATTAAAATCTCGCGTCATATGAGAGCTATCAAGAAACTATTTATTGATTTGTAGAGTACTCATCAAGAGCTTTTCAACGATACTCCACAAGACGTGGTTTCAAAAGTTTCGAATTTTCATCCCCCACCCCCACCCTCACTCGAACCCCCGAATCGGTGGTGTCACTGTGAACTCCATAGGGAGTACTCTAATTTATCCAAACAAAGTTTCCCTCTATACTTCATAGGGGCCGAGATATACATTTTTAAAAATTTCAACCCCCTCCCCCGACCACCCCTTTGGGCCAATTTTGCTCATTAACGAACTTGTCCGAACTATTGGGCCTAGAAATAACATAATAAAAATTTGGTTCAAATATCTTCAAAATTACGGCCGCTAGCGTGTATATCTAATATATAAAATCGAAAGTGTGTATGTATGTATGTATGTATGTATGTTTGTTCCTTATACAAATCTACATTTCTTTACCAATTTACACGACATTTTGCACACATACCCAGTTAAGCCCGGGAAGTATAGCTGTCGACATTAAAATTCAAACAAAATACTCCTTCCCTTGAAAATTATATAATTTCTGAGAATTTTATACTGAAAAAATGAATTGCTGTTTAGTTCACATGGCAACAGTAAATTGTTTACTATGATTACATAGGGCCTTGGCAAGTATATAGCCTAATGCTTTAACGAATTATGATTCCATCGATGTAATATATTGGCGAAAATAATGACTGAAAATGAAATCCACGAAAATAAAGCACAGTGTGATGTAGTCACATAACTTTCTCTACCCTCGACATAAGAAATATTTACTCACTTCACATTTTGATGTAGAATAAGAGAGACAACTTAAGTGTGTGAGTATGCTATATCAAAAGTCTATAAATAATCCTTTCCGCTGATAAGTTATCCATACCTGTAGGCTTTGTATTAGTTGAGAAATAGGGATGTTTATCATAGGCCCTAAGCATGGGATGGAACATTTTGAGTCCTATGCTCGCAGTATATTATGTCCCGGGTTCTAGGGGAGGAAAGTATGAAAGTGATACTGCATTTCTCTTTTATTTCAGCTCCGAAACGATTGTATAGTAACATGAGAATGAGAAATAAAATTTTCCGTCAAGTCAGTACAATCTTATGTAATTTGTGTTTCTTCTTATTTCAACCCCTCCCAAGCATGATGTGTAGAAGCAACGGAATGCAGCTTTCGACATCCTCTATGAGCCATAAAAAGCTATATCCAGCGTTTTCTGATGCAATAGTTTGAGTGTGATAAATCTTTTTCTTCATTTCAAGTTCTACATACATAAAGTCCTTCATAAGTTAATTTCAAATTAAAAAATACAAAGCCCGGGCGACGCCGGGCCTTTTCAGCTAGTATATATATAAATATCACAATTTTTTTTTTTTTTTTGAACGGGCGGTGGTTTCGTACTTAGGGGAGCATGAAACGTAAAGATATGAAAGAATTTTTCGAAAATCATGACATGGTATCCATTGCAATAGGTAGATTTTTCTTCGAAATCTACCTAAAAATCTTTCAACTTATTTTACACTACCGGGCCGTTATAATTTATAGTGTAATGACAGATTAAAGACTTAGCTCTCAGTTCGTATCACGTTTCTTACATCGACAAAACATCGTTCACATTTCACGTGTTACAAGGATTTCCTCCAAACTATTCACTTGTTACGGCGTTACTCCATGCTTTTTCCTGTATGGTCTTTGTTTACTTTTTTATTCCTTGTGGCTTTGCTTGTTTGTAACTTTCTACCGCTGTCAGGCCTAATAATTACGAAAGTTAACAAACTCAAACCTAAATTATGTCTAAAACGTGAAAAATGATTTAATATTAAGAATATTTCCGGTCAGTGATGAATCATAGAACATAATCCTAGTCTACAGTGAACATGAAAAGTTTTGCTGAATTACATTGGCAGCCATGGGCCAGAAAATTAACAGCTTCTGTATTCACATGGGCATACTAGATGGCAGGACCGCTGGAAATCTCCCAAAATGGCTGCACGGTAATACAATGAATGGCTGTCTAAAAAATAGTGTAAGATACGCATCGTAAAGTTATTTTATTTTGTTCTTAGAACTGTTACACGCGTCCATATGGGCTCGCATCGCAAACATACCTACTTGCAAAATGCAATCTCTGTTTTACCACCTGTTTCATAAATAACTATTTTAGACAGTCGAAGTCAAAAGAAGCTCTTTTAAGGCAGCAGACTTCTACGACAAAAGTGTTTAGAAGTTAGTCCCACGGTATGACAAATGTCTCAATTCCTGTGGCGAATATGTTGAAAAATAGCTGAGCACTTGCTATATCTATTGCAATAAATATTTCCATGAAATTTTGTTTTGTTTGTGTAAACGACCCTAGGGAAACTTACTTTGTGGAAGGCCCTCTTATTTCACAAGTTTTAACGACTGTCTATAAAATAGTACTCGCAAAATAAAAACTTTCTTTTAGCCCTTGTGTCATAAGTAACTAATTATTCACTTTGGGCAACAGTAGTGGAGGGAGGATTTTGATGTATGGCGTTACGGATCACTGCTCAGTTCACTTTCAGTTAAACTTGTCACTAAATTATGAGACCCTTGAAAAGTGATTGCTGTCACAGATTTGAGAATTGGGCGACAGTCTAAAAGACACGGTTGAACGGTGCTCCTAATAGAGCCAGTGGTTTGTCGGAAATTGCAACAGATTGACCAGTTGCAGACAATGCTTATCCGTACTGTGGTAAAGTTATGCAACTCTGTTACCGAAGCCATCAGGACACTTTCTCAACACCTTCCAAGACTTTAAAAAAGAATCACAAAGTTTTAATTTTTACTATGCAATGATGTTTTCCTTAGTAAATCTCTCCTATGAGGTATAATAGAACCGGGTCCTAAACAGGAGCGAAACAGAAATTAATTTTAAAACTTTCCCTTTAAATATTATTGATCTGCACTCGGGTGAGATAAATGCTGTTTCACTGTCCCTGAAAAATATTATCATCATAGATTAAATCGATGGCTTACAGATAATCCTTTCTGTCATCGTAATGAACTTTATAATAACTTGTAATAACACATCAGTATGATGTTTGTTTAATTTGTGCATTAATTGTTATTATTTTTATTTTATTGAATAATTGTCGATACCTATTGTGACTGAAGTTGATTAATGGCTAATAAATTGATTGATTGATAATTATTATGGTCATTATTGTTGTTACATTTATTATTATTATTATTATTATCATCATCATCATAATCATTATTATATGTCGATTAACGTAACACAATAGGCTTAGTCAATTAAGATGATAAAAAACAAACAGTAATACAGTGAAATATACAATATATGCAATTCTAATTAAAAACACAAATTTCAAAATTATCACTCTCCATTCCAGCATAAATTCGTTGTATTAGTAGAGTAAATTCCATCTTTAAGTATTTAAAATCAGTGTTAAATTGCGTTACGTTAGAGAGTAAAAATTCATCAGTTTTGTGCATTGGATTAAATGTCAGCCAGAGTCTTAATCTAGTTTTAAAACATTTTGAAGATATGTTTGTGTTATTTTTGGGCAACGCATTGAACAGTTTGATGTCAACAGAGTGCATCGTTCAAAGCTTGGAGTTCGTTTATTTCATTCGAGTGGTAGCTCGTGAAATTGTGATTAGGAACGGGCTTGTGCCACAGATCCATTCCTTTCCTAGTACTAAGCTGTGGTTCATAGGACATAAGCGTACATAATACAATAAATTAACGTAATACAATGATATCTATAGACTGTACATTTTCTAAACCACTCACAAATGGTTTGATAAACCGTAAATCGTATAAATAATTTATCTACTATTCAAACACAACATTTCCAAAGATAAAATCATAGGCAATTCCTACTTAATCCAAAAATATGATTTCTTAGTAGCCGCATTTTAGGATTGTATTATATATTTTGTAAATAACTGTAACTGTATTTTTTAACTAATTCGTACACTATATTTAAAAATTGATTGTGTATTTATAATGCATTAGCCTATATGTTTGTAAAAACTAAAACTTTTTTTAAAATATTTCATGAAAATCTATATTCATATATTGTATTGCTTTAGTATTTAGACATGTATTATAGCCTATGTTTGTAGATGACTGTAACCTTAGGGTAAATTAAAGTTAAATTTTTGGGCAAATAATAATAATATCTCACATTGGACGAAAGTACAAATAGTACTATTGACAATTATAGCGTTCACAAACAAATAGAATAATAATTTTATGATTAAAAACGTTATAAAATGTGGAAAAAACACTGATATTTCTTTCTTTAACATTTTAAAAATCCATTTTAAATATAATACAGGCGTAGACAAAGTACTTTAAATGCGAAAAATGTATGACCAATCAATTACAATTATTCTGTATCTGATTTCCTATATCCCCCTATGTTGGGGCGAAGGGCCTCCAAGTGGAGGTTTCTGTTACCTATGTGAATTTTGTTACTCTTATTTTCCGCCTGTCAACCCCCCTCCGAAACTAAGATATTACTTGGACGTGAAAGGGCCGAGAAATTTTGTCCAGAGGCTCTAATTTAGGCTTGGAGTTCTTTTACGTGCCGTAAATCTACTACACGGCCCCCCCCCCAGCTTAAAGTCCCTCCCGGAGGACTCCGTGCCCAGGAGTTTTGCGTTCTGAAAAGTCCATCGACCGCGGCCGGGTTTGATCCCGCGACCTTTGGCACGCTACCTCTAGACCATCGCTGCAGACAAATTACAATTATTAACTCAACTTTAAAAATGTTCTTCTGTCCTATAAAGGGTGTGACGTTGTTTTCATATAAGCTATTAAATTGTAGGTATAATTAAACGTTTTGCGGCCCTTTGAATTATATTACAGTAGGCTATATTTTGCAATAGATGCTTCTGCATAATATGATTCTGTCTACTACAAAATGTATTATTAAGCTCTAGAATACCAAAGTAATTAATAAAATGAACTTACATAAAATAAAAAGTTACAATCTCACCTCTCCTATGTTTGGCTTCCTACAAAACTCTAACTTCTATTAAATATATTTACATTAAAATCGAGATTTTAAATATTTTCGAGGACTCAATGATCGTGCTCATTGAGTTAGATAGGTCCTGAAGTCGTGAAAGTGGCTGGTTCTGCAGCCAAGGTGGAAGGTAAAGGAGAACAACTGGGTCGGACTATAGTTCAGCTTAGCGCCAATAACGCTTGGAGTAAGGAGAAGACTTCCGGGCTACGATGACATGGATTCCAACTGACAGGATACAAGTTAACGTATTCCCCTATGGCTTAAGGTTTTTTAGACACTTCAAATGAATTTATTGTATTATTTTACTTTCTCTAGTCATACCATAGGTTCTTTCCTATGAAATGTAAATCAACATAGAAAAATCGAAAATGTTAATATCACAAAGGGAAGATTGCGAACTGGAAACATGGATTAAAGTACTGACAAAGAACGACTACTGGCCCAAGGAAATCAGATCAAGGATTGTCATGCCAAAGTGGCATTCACATAATAGAGAACACTGTTGATTGGTTATAAGTTAATTTGAGTTTAGATTTGAACAAGAAAAGTTGCTTGATCTGGAGCGCTGCTCTATATTGATCGGGAACACAAATACTAAGAAATATTTGGAAAGTTTTGAAATTTGAAGAAGAGTAGAATAAATAAAATGACGGACAAAGTGACTAATGAAGAGCTCGTGAGAAGAGGGGAAGAGAAGAGATTAATCCTGAACTCAGTTCTTCACAGGAAAAAAAAAAAACTGGATAGGAAAACTCGAGAAGAAATTGTCTGCTGCATGCTATTATCGAAGGAAAGTTGGAGAGAACTCAAAGTCTTGGAAGAAGAGGAATCCAGGGGCTAGAGAATTTGAAGGAGAAATGAAATATTGGTTTTGAAAGAAGAAAAGAGGAAGCCAAGGGTAGGAGGAGATGGAGAACGAAATATGCCATTGGGCAGTACACCTAATAAAAATAATAATAATAATAATAATAATAATAATAATAATAATAATAATAATGATAATGATAATGATAATGATAATAATAATAATAATAATAATAATAATAATAATAATAATAATAATAATAATAATAATAATAATAATAAATATAAGAGAAAACTTGCCCAATTACTGTCATTCATCTCAGAATTCCAGGATAGGGAGAACAATGTCGTTTACTCAGGTAGAACTATGAGAATAAGGCAAATGAAAGTAACTTGGATAGTATCTAGATAACGAACACGGCAATTTGTCAGAAAATGTATCGAAGTTGTTGAAGTGCTCACCTTAGCGTGAAAGTGACACAAAACATCAGTTGACAACTGTAATAAATACTTATTACTAGATCATTTCAGACGTTTATCTAATAATAACAAATGTTACAGATAGCTCTGCTGTGAAACGTAATCATAATGCTTAGTTCATTACCTCATCTTCGTCCTTGTAGTCTGCTACATTGAATTAAGTAATAACTAGTAACCTAAAGCGTAACCTATAGATGCATGTAAAGTAAAGTAAAGTAAAGTAAAATAAAGTGTTCCCTGTACAGACCGTGGAGACCCAGAGGGTTTCAGGAGGTTGAGGCTCCCAGATTTTAGACCTTCGGACGTGAAGGTGGTAAGGTTGTCAGCCTTACGCACCGGCCGCCTTTACCCCCCCCCCCCGTATTGCTCCTGGTACTCATTTCTGTTACAGGCTGAGTCGACCCCAGGGACATAGTGCCACCAGAAGGATTAGGCCAATTGAAACACCCGCGACCATCCGGTTTGTAGCGCAGCGCCTCAACTACTACTTTATGGCTTACCCCATAGATGCATGTACCCTCGTTCATACAGCCATATGCTCCACGTAGGAAGTGTAGGAATTGATGAGTAAATAGATTGCCAGATAGTAAGCTTTCTTTCTAGTTTATTTATAAATCATGTTTAGGCAAGCCTACAGGCTGAGGTAGATTTCGAAGTGCTTTTGGTTTAATTTACTGTCGCTGCGTAGCACTCTTCTTCTTTAGCCTTGGCATGACAAACCCGCAATAATAACTGCATAAAAGAGGAAAGAGCACTTGTTTAAACTTTCAAATCTCGCCTTATATGAGAACTATGAAGAAACTATTTATTGATTTGTAGAGTACTCATCAAGAGCTTTTCAACGATACCCCACAAGACGTAGTTTCAAATTTTTCTAATTCCCATCCCCCACCCCAACCCCACTCGTACCCCCAAAACCCCCGAATCGTTAGTGTCACTGTAAACTCCATAGGGAGTACTCTAATTTATTCAAACAAAGTTTCCCTCTATACTTCATAGGGGCCGAGATATAAATGTTTTAAAATTTCAACCCCTTCCCCCGACCACCCCCTTGGCCCAATTTTGCTCATTAACGAACTTGTCCGAACTATTGGGACTAGAAATAACATAACAAATTTTGGTTCAAATATCTTCAAAATTACGGCCGTTAGCGTGTAAAGATGTATAAATATCACTTTTTTTTTGAACTGGCAGTGGTTTCGTACTTAGGGAGGCATGAAACGTAAAGATATGAAAGAATTTTTCGAAAGTCATGACATGGTATCGATTGCAATAGGTAGATTTTTCTTCGAAATCTACCTAAAACCAGATGTAGACCTATGTGTCTATCATAACATGTAGCGTGTATAATAAAATAAAATAAAGTGTGAAACCAGAACACTTCATTACAACCTGCATTTTAATATTGTACAACGTGGAGAGTATGAATATACAGGCCTGCAATATCACAATTAAAATTCTTGAGTTCAATGTAAAAATAGCACCAATACTTCTGAATATATTAAAAGTTTCAAAAACACAGCAAATTTTAATTGTATTGAGCCAATGCAATGAATAGAACAGATTAAAATGTTGAAATCTTAAAACATAGTGATTAATAGAGTTTATGCTTGTTGCGGTAGATTTTTCAAATTAAAGTTTTAGATTTTCGTACCAGAATGACCAAATTGTCAGAAACCTATTCAATAATAATTTAAATTAAGTACAAGTAAAACTCAATTGCGGATAGATAGAGTTACAGGGTTGGTATGACAAACTTCCATTGTTGTAAAAAAAATATGCTTGATGAAGCTCGTACGTGAACTGCCTGCTTAATTTCAGCTTAGGTTTTTCACTTGTTATTCGATATAATTATTTATAATGGCACCACTTGAAACAAACCTGAATAAAAAAACTCTCACATAACTTTCTCTACCCTATAGCATGTACAATACAACTTTCTCACTGCACAGGACCTTTCAAATAATTTTTTTTTTTTGCTCTTGGTATAAGGACTTCTTGTACAAAATTAACAAAATCAGAAATTAAATAATTGAAGTAGACAATTGAAATAATTGAATTATAGAAAATAATTAAAAAGTCTGTGATTTTTTTATGTTCATGAAGACTATTTCTAAAAATTGGCAAATCTAGTTATTGTATGAAACACAAATATGAATTTGAAGCTTCTTACTTAATTTATCCCTTCAGTCTTGTGTACTGGTAATGCTGAAAAATTAGAGTGAAGAAATTAACCGTTAAGTTTTCTGATAACATAATATAATGCATATCTCACGTTCACATCCCATTTTCCATCACTTAAAGTCTTTATTTGCCTATAATTATCATGTTTATTGCATAATATAAGAAGATAATTATGAAGAGAGGCAAAATAACTTTTTTCTTCTTTATCTCAGTTTTACCCCTTCCATTATAGGAATTGTTTGTCCTGCCCACATCGCATCGCCAGGGCCTTAAATTACCGCGACTTGTTAGGAGAGGGAGTAAATTGGATCATAAACATACTAACCACTGGCCTTCAAACAGTACCTTCACAGATTTAAAATTAAACCCAGTCCAGACTGCATCTGTGGGGAAAATGTTCAAAATGTCACACACATACTGTTCCACTGTCCAGTTATAGCCACCGAAAGGCTCGAATTTGAACTGTTATTACAATCATTGGGCTACTCTTTTTCCAAACCACTCACAAGTATTCTCACGAATCATAAATCTTACCTATACTTCATATCTTTTCTAAACAAAATATTCTTTAAGTTACATTTATAAGAAACTTCTAGTTAATGAATTAAGTCTGCAATTTTTTTGTATCATCTAAGCCACATTGTTTTATTTCTATTTCATAAGTGTATTAAGTCTGTGTGACTGTACTATATCTAAGCCATCTTGTATATTTATGCTTCATAAGTGCTTGTATTAATATGTACAAATAACAATCCTAATATACCACTGAGTAAAATAGAGTTTAACCTTTTGGAAAATAAATAAATAAATATTCTATTGCCGATATGATTTGAATGAATAGTATAAACTACAGAAGGTGTGACCTTTAGGAATACAAATACTTCACAGAAAGGGACTGTTAATTCGAACACTGCCCTACATCTACATGAATAATTAGAACAAGGGCGATAACCTTGTTTTACTAAAACAATAGCAAATGGGAATTTCAACGCCCGGATAGACAGAGGCATATCCGCACGTCACTATGCTGTAATACTGCTTCCTGCCGAATGCATAAACAGTAGAGCAACCATAAAGCATTAAAAGTAAAGCAGAATATTACACCCATGGTTGCTAACCTTCTTGGGTATAGCTGCAGGAATAAATCTTGTTCGACCACGAAATCCAATATCTTCTCAAGAAATATTATTTATAAATTCCTTCTCCCAGGCCTTTCGGCTATTCAACTACGATCAGGTTCTTAAAATCGAATGCATTAGTCAATCTTTTTTATATAAAATCACAACAGAACATTTATAAAATAAAAATTTAAACATTTGCAGATATGAACGTTGCAGGTCATATTGTCGATAACGCAGCCCAACAAAAAAGAACTTTTTGTTTGGTGTCTCAGATGTTTTACCGAATTTTGGCTATACTTAGTGTGCTTATTCCAAATATGTAAACAGTTTTTCTCTACCAGCTTTACGTTTGTCAAGGGGGAGATTTTTTCGCGAACTCTTAGTCTAGCGAAACAAAATCTTGTTTGATAATAGGCTATAGCTAGTGAAGGTTCTTGACCATACTTTTGACACGTAGGACGAAAACTGTACGAAGTACAGAAAAACTAAAAGCTGGATTATTTTTTGGCCCTTAAATTGACAGCTCATAAGTCATAAACGACCAAACAGTATGTGATAATATCAATTTTTTGAAAGACCCCATGTTATATTGTTATTGTAATGTTAATGTAATGTTAGTGTGTTGCTTTTTTCTTCACATGATTTAGAAGCTACAAATAGGCACTGTTTTTATTTATATCAAACGTAAAATGGGATAATATGGATAATGGTAATACCATATCTCAAAAACTAAAGCTGATAGGGCAAAACTATTGGCACATTTGGCATCAGCGACCTAAATATACATAAATTATATGTATAAATTCTAAGGGACCAAAATGGCTGTTGGTCTGTGTAATCTGCAAGAGTGAACCAAGATCGCATTGCTCAAAATACAATGCAGCACTGGGCAGTTAACGTTTTCCCTTGATCACATGAAATGAGAGTGGTGACATTAGTTTAGGGATTTACGTCACGTCTCTGCAACAAGCCTTGATAGCGCAGTGAGCAAGGCACTGGCTTTCTGTGCTAAAGGTCGCGGGTTCGTTCTCGGCCCAGATCAATTTGCATAAATGTGAGTGCCCATGCCTGTAGATTTATAAGCACATAATAGAATCCCTGCGGAACAAAATTCGAACACACCGGCGATGGTCACAGGCCTATGTTGCAGTACAACCCTGTCGATAAATAAACCATATAGAGCTCTGGGCTTTTGTAGTTTTTCCTCCTGCCACTTGAGCGCGCTGCTGTCCACATTCAGGTATTGTCAACTTCCGGTTTCCTCATTCTTGTGTGTTTTCAATATGAGTTCGGGACGGTTCGCCAATTTTACAGTGAAGGAGTTAAAAAGGATGTTATCCAAAGATGGTGCAACAAATATTTCATAGTTAACAAAGCAAGAGTTGATTGCAAGGTGAGAAATCAAAGCTACCTGTCTTCTGAAACGTTCGCTAACTGTTCTAATATGGTGCAATATGCCTGCGGTCTCAAATATTTTTGTATACTGTTGCACGATTTATTTTCATGTTTTTTTACAAATATGCATGAACTTTTTCGTATCATAACATATTGAACACACAGTCTAATATACGACGCTGTTGGGTTTGGTTGCAGGTTGCTCAGGCGAGAGAAAAATCCGGATAGTAACTTTGCCTTATTCGAAGTTGAGGTTATAGAATCAGAAAGTACCCACGACTTTCCTTCGACAAATTTATTCAAGATAAATTCATTCAAGAAAGAACGGTTTAAACTTTTTGACGAAGACTCCATAACCACTTGGTTCGAAAAGCGTAGGGCAGGCAGCAGTATGAAAGCTGGCCGGACTCTAGCAATTAGAAAATTCATCAAGTTCAAGTTAGTGAATAAGAAACATTATGCACAAGTACAGGCTCAGATGTTACTGACTGATATTCACAGTTGTGACTTTGTTATTTGGACTAAGAAGGGCATCATTATTCAACACATAAAATTTAACAAAGCATTTTCTAAGGGGCTACTTTTAATGTAAATGTTTATTATCAAACAGTATTTTTGCCTCTTCTGCAAAATACCAATAAAAATGATTAGTTGTACAGTTGCTATTGTCTTTTGATTTGTTTTAAATAAAAATAGCTGAACCATCATGCTTTTTATGACTACGACAAAAATAAGAGGCTACTTTAAAATTTTGAGTATTTGACAAATTTATATTTTCTGGGCTCAGCCAGTGTTCCGCCATCCCAATTACCTCCAAATTATTGTCTGATGACATAATACATAACATATCTGATTTACCTAGAAAACCTTGAATGTTAAGAAACATGACATTTACAAAATTAGTGTTATAATTAACTATAGGCCTATTATGATTACATTTTTCTTTATCAGGTTTTGATCTACTTGTTACAAGAGTTTCTATTACAGGTATACAACAAATCTGGACATTTTCAGATACATTTAAGCTATCCTTAGGCCTAGGCCCACATTCTACTCTAAAAAATCATCAAGCCCGGACCCATGTTATCCTAAAAAATTGTATGTAGTTTGTTTTTTACTCAATTACAATACAGAATGACCATTTTATCGGTTACGGGAGAAATTTCGATTGACATTGACATTCTTAAATGTCAAAATAAATTGGCAACAAAAATTACACTGAAAAGATGAAATATTAATTTAACATGGAAATGAAACTTGATTATGAGCCTAAACGATGTTAAGTTGTCAGGTATACTTATTATTGCATAGGCTTATATATTTTTCTCAACATCTACTATATCAAAAATATCTTAATCACTCTAAAAAAAACATGAAATACTCGCCAAAACTGCTCAAAGGAAAATTAAAATCATCTTCTGTGAAGTGACAGCTGCAAACACGAGAATACTGGGAAGGTTTTTTTCCATGGCGTAATTTTACCATCCATTCTTGAAAAACAGCCCTCTCTTTTGGAAAACTAAATCCTAAATTTTTGTTTGCAACGGCTGAACAGCCGAAAACATAGCAGTTAATCGGCATAATTACTTCCAAAACAAGACACAAGCACAGAACTGTATTGTAAACATAGGCTTCTGAGATAACCGGAAGTGGATAATACCTCATTCTCGGCGGCCATCTTAAAAGCGCAGAGCTCTATAACCAATCATCTCTACAATTAGCTACTCCAGAAGATAACAATTTCCACAACTATTTCTGCTTTTACCGTACAGGTGCTTTTAAGATGCTCCTTGTTGATGTCTTTACCAAGAGGTCACTGAACACGAAGTGACCTCATTAGCTAATAGTACATACAAGAATTCCCGATTATTCTATGGTGACAGAGTTTATTCAGCTAAACTAGATTAC
This sequence comes from Ectobius pallidus, assembly GCA_964059195.1. Taxonomy (NCBI): domain Eukaryota; kingdom Metazoa; phylum Arthropoda; class Insecta; order Blattodea; family Ectobiidae; genus Ectobius; species Ectobius pallidus. The sequence continues at coordinate 94,276,824 of CAXKWD010000010.1, read as the reverse complement.
TATTAAACAAATATGAAAGCAATGGATAAGGTCTATATTAAGATTTCGTAGGTAAAAGTTGTGACAGGATTTTGACATATTAAAATTCCTTCACTATCCACTAAATCCGAAAGATAAAAGTGAGTTAAATCTTAAATAAGTCTCAGCTAACATTCGCTAAAGTACATAAACATAAAGATATTATCACACATTAATACTATTACTGCAAGTATCTTTTACATTCTTCGGCCTTCGAAAAAGTAGGCCTTTTTAATTGTTTTCAAAAACTAGTAGATCTGAGATGAACTAACAGGGCATTGGAGAAAATCTCATAAAGAAAGGCTAAATCATTTTTGTATTATCTTCTACATATCGCATTAGTTATTTAAATAATGGTGTCTGTTATAGGCATGCCATGTAACACGAATAAGAGATAGTTTACCTAGCTTTTTTTTCGGAATATTCCTTTCACTGATCTTATCAAGACAAGTACCGTGGTTAATTGGCCTTGGAAATTGTTTCTCAAATATATGCCTTTTGGACTTACAACAAGAGATTCGTATCTCCGATTGCCCTCTAGTGCATTAGATTATTGCAATCGATCAGTCCTTAAGGCACATACTTTCTGTTCCTATGTTGGCAGGATCTTTCTTGCTGAGGTCCAAGACACGTAAAAGAATTTCTGTGCCCAAAATCTCGACACAGTGGCAACGGTTACATACCTCAGTAGCATTACCTAAATTTCCCGTATAGCCCCCCCCCCCAAAAAAAGATAAGAGTTGGGTCACTGAAGCGGGTCGAACAAAACAATACATTTATGCATTTCATTTATTACTATTTTATTAATTGCTCACACAGTCTGCATTCTGATAATAGAAAGTGGCATTAATTATATTAACGTCCATGGGGATGAGGTGATGGTGGTCTGGGTGTGTTCCAGGGTCTCCTGTGTGGAGGGCTGCCTGTGACCTCAAATCTTGTTCTGCGAGTGGTTGTAGGGGTATGAGGTCTTTGGCCATTAGTTTGAGGTCTCTGACCACTTGGCGATCCAGGCCTTGATCCAGGTCTCTGACCGTTTGGCGAGCCAGGTCTCTGACCGGTTGGCGAACCAGGTCTAGACCCAGGCCTTGATCCAGGTCTCGAACCAGGTCTGCTGTTTGGAGGCGAATAGTTCTTACGATCTTCTAGTTCTCCAGGAACTTTGGAGTCCAAGACAGCCGGGCCTTCTTCAGATAATACTCCATTTACAGGAACTCCAAGGACATCGAGTTCCTCTGCAGCAACGAGTGCCAAAGCGCCCAACACGGCCACCTGTGAATGCATTGATGAAAAGCTTTGAAATCATTTTAGTCAGAAATAGGGAAAGAATTACGGGGATTTTAACCAGCCAATCATATCGTTTTATTTTCAGTAACTTCATTCTATATTGGTTTAAGTGATGGAAGTGGTTAGTATAACTGTCCCTTCAATAGATACAGATCAGATTGGTCTAAGTTTTTATTCCTAGTGAGTACTTTTCTCAGAAAAAAAAAATCCTAAACTTTAACCGTATTATTTCGTATTTTATTTGACAGGCCTAAGTATTATCCGTACAGTTCACATCAGCGGAGGAAAGAATAATGAGTACATTTTCCATATTTTGCAGCTTTTCAATAAAGTTGGTAGTTTTCGAGCAAATCAGACACGAAGATTATTACGTTAACCACTTATTCGGTGCAGTATGGCAACGTCAAAATAAGTGTCTTCCGTCAAATTTGTTTTATACGGGTGGTAGACTCCGCATTGGCGATCTGGCAGTGGCTGTTGTAATTCTGTGGGACTGATAATAATAATTAATCTAATTAGAAAGTTTTTGCCCAGCTTAGGTTACCATAAACGATAAGGTCTCTTTGCATTATATTTTATAAGGTGACACATTATTTTTTTGAAAGAATAGCGGGAAGCACGAATACCGAAAAAAAAAAAACAGAATCTTCGTCTTTATATAATCCTCAGTCCGTTATGTTCCTTGTTGCGTTGGAGATTAGATATAAATAAGATTAGAACAATCCATAAAGTGCTTCCATAGCTAAACCTCGTATAACACGTATTTATGTTAGCTGTAAGACATAACCTCAACTTATTATAGCCTAGCCATTTTGACAAATGTAAACTTCGTTTTTAAAGTTTACAGGTAACAGAAAATAGGTTCTTCCATCTATGCACAATTATTAAATATTAAATACACAAACTAATTTAGAATATATATTATAATATCACAGTACACGTAACATAAGTTACTATATTAACTTATATAGGCCTAGGCCTACAAACAATAAGGAATTTAATAAACACTGTTAAAGTTTCTTTAAAATGTTAAAAAGCTATCTCAAATTCCATAAAAGTGTATGTTCTACGTTAGTTGTTGACTTGATTTTCCATTTTCACGACGCGTTTCGGCGTTTTCCTAATTCGCATCTTCAAAATTCTCTGCGTGTCATAGATTTGGCTGGGCAACGTAAACTGACAAACACTTATTCTTACTATAAAGATGTTTTAAAAAGAGTATAAAACAGACGAGTTGATGGCGTTAGCTAGAACTATATTTAAAAACGAAAGTAGCGAATAGACTGAGCTCGAGTTTAGAACAAAATAAAGTAGCATTCACTTACCAGTAAGATCCTCATGTTCTTCTCCGAGAAAGATTGCTCCACAGTATGAGGATTTTCTCTCGTGTTTTCGCTTTTATAGGCATCTTAAGTTGATCTTGATTTAAACTTTTCTAAAAGTTCAATGAACAGGCATATGACTGTCACGTTAGCGGAATTTAATATATTATTGTTCTGTTTATCACCGAGATTAGTATAGGGTAATTAGTAACTTTCTTTCTTTCTTTCTTTGTCGTAGTTTTACCTCTCCCTTTTAGGATTTAAGCGACCCAAGCCGCCCGGGCCTTACAGGGCCGGGAGAGGGATTATCTTTGGATCACATAATACTTTTTTGACCAGACAAGGACATGGAGGGCCTCCCCGGATGAGTGATCAGCCCAATGCCGGGGCCACCTCCGAGACAACACGGACACATAGGACGATACACACCATTCACACACACACTCACTCAGAACAAGGCGAGGATGGGGATGAAGGGCCTAAACATATATCTCACAGGTGAGAGAAAACCCCGGGAAAAAACTCACCTAGGTAACTTGTCCCGACCAGGAATCGAACCCGGGCCCGCTGAGGATTGAACGCATCCCCTGAGCCACAGCGGTGGACTACTCGTATACACTGATATAAGAAATTCTTAAAATATGTGAACATTTCACAAAATGGACTGGACTCCGCTTAATGTACGTAGACCTAATTATTTCACAATAATATACCTTCTATATATAACCGTATTCATGTAGTAGCCTACTCATTTCAACTTGAACAACGAAATAAACAATCATCTGGCTGCATTGGAGTCAAGGCCCTCAATGATTAGCAAAACGGCAATGTAGTATAGTCATGATGTCCTATTTAAAAATCACGTGACTTTTAATTAGTAGTTCCAGTCAACCGATTTGGTCCAGGGCTTATTGTCCTGGACATTATAAATGCGTGTACCCAGTTTCATGAAAATACGATAAAGCTAATTTGAGTTATCAGGCACAGACACACGGACTGACAGATAGACGGACAGACATTTTCCCGTCAATCTCATAAAATATCATACTAGCACTTAAGAATAATAATAATTATTATTATTATTTTCATCATCATCATCATCATCATAATTCCTGTAAATTATAATTTCTTAGGCCTGAAAACTGAGTTGAACACAGTGTTATGATAAATGAAGCTGTGATTTGAGAATTAAAACTGCATTTAAAGAGCTTGATACCATACCATCCAGAAGAAACTTGATAAAACAATTCTTATTTGCTCCTAAATAAATTAATGTACAAACCGTGCTACAGAATCTTACATGTACTATGTGTATTATATATTTTTTAGACAATTGAAGGTAAAAGAAGCACTTTTAACGGCAGATTAAATTAATTAAAAGGTGGAAATTATGCCACTGAGTAGTATAAAATTATAACACTGCCGTGTTACCAACTTGGATTACTTCACATAGAAAATACTTTTTTAGATTAAAATATTTGCGTATGATTATTAAAAGACTCAGTTTGATAAAACTTTAAAGCCTTTTTAAATGTGAAATTTGTCATGGTGTTGTATAAAATCGGCATACTTCATGGGTGAAAAGTGTTGTCCTTTAGTTGTCAATTTTTAACGATTATGGCATTAAATGAAATAGGGAAATGAATCGTAATAGCATAAGTAAATATCAAATTCACTATTTGAGTCATTCCATGAAAAGCAGGACATGACAGTATGATACTAAAAAAATTAAACTGATTATTATTTATTTTGTTGTGATTTTTTGCAGTCATCAGCGTAAGGAATTATTGATATGAATTGTTAAGTTTTTATTATATTGCCTTTTGAAGTTCGATAAAAATTAGGAAAAACAAGGGAGGAATTTTTTGTAACGCGTGTCATATTAATTTGATGTCCATTCTAATATAACACGTGTCACAACAGTTTAAAAAATCATAATAAATATAAAAGCCATATTTTCTGAGTTCTATTGCACCCAGTTTATGTAGCCTCCAGGGAGTAATAACCTACAAGGAAAAAAGAGTTTCATAAATTTTATATGAAAGCTGTAAGAATTTTATTTGCAGGTAGGCCTAAATCATGCTTCTAGCTGTAAAGGAGTAGCCTATATGACTCATTTGCATTTGCGACTGGGGAAAATGTGGAAAACCTCCAAGGCAAATTGGCCGGCCACGGGGTTTGACCTGGGACCTCCCGAAAGAGAGCCCCAGACGCTAGCACCTAAATCATCCCATTTAGTATGTGAAGAGGGACATACAGGTTTGGATACTGAGAAATATGTGAAATTAATTTTGTTTCTCAGTAAAGAATGCACGAAACATGGCTGCCATTTTGTAACCGTAACTGTATTAGTTCAGTTGGCTTTTACTGTGCAGTTCGAGGCTTTATGCTGAGTAGTCTATTTTCCAAGCTCTTTCAGCGCCAAGTTCTTTGTAACCACTTTCAGTGTCAAGATCATTCGTAATTCTCGCCTTACAACAACATTTTCTGTTCACAGACTGTCATTAGAAAAGTTAGATAATTCTTATTTTCCTAGTGTTTCGGACACTTTCCACAAAAGTAAATTACTATTTGGTTTATGAATAACACAATAAGTTAAATAATCAGAGCTTTTAAAACTTTTTGTGTGAATAAACGCAGAGTGTAATCATAGAACCATTCCCTAGATTTGTTCTAAGAAAGTTGGTTCTTACGCGGCCCAAGTAGCGGTACAAATAGCTATGGACGTTTTGGTTATTTGCATAGGCTGTTGTTACTACTTACCTTCCGCTTAGGCTGTCTTTGTAACTTATATTTATAATACTGATTATTTTTATGATCGTGGTTTCTAGTTCTCGTGTGCTCATTTATCAGCGATCAAGACTAACTTTGATACGGATATGCTAGCGCTCAGGCCTAACTTTCAAACGGATATGCTTATATCGCTCCTCGCCTGAAAATTATCGTTAGGTTTAAAAATAATTTTATTTAGATAAAGACTTGTCAACATTTCGGCCTAAATTAGTAGCCTAATTGTGGCTGCTATCCTAAGTTACTGAATGTATATCTGTGCAATACACTCCATTGGGTTGATTCAGACTCGAACTATTTATCCACGCTATTAAATTTATCTGTATAGTCATATGTTCTTTTAGTATTATATTGAGGGTTTAAATTGAAGGGACATTTGTTTTCCTGGTTTTTAGCCTCAGGATTGGTGGTTGTTTCGGCATAGTCCCAATGAAGAGGACCAGATCTCGCGGGATGCAGGTGCACACGGATGCTGCCGTGTTTTTTTTTTCCATCGAAGCAGGATGACCAACTATGCTTTCTCTCACCTTGCTTGTCACGGTATCGGCACAATTTAAATTTCACCCTCGGCTAGTGGTAGTTAGGTTACAAACACTGACATATAGAGCTAGGTTAATAGCAGTTAGGACAGGAACAGTGATATTAGTTTAGCAGACCATACTAATTTCTCGTGTTTCGTAATGTTCCATGTTTAATCTTGCGCATGGTTTGTCAATTCTAAGAAGTAAATATGGCGGAAAGTTCGCTACATCACACCAGATCGTGGTGTATAAGAAAGTGTATATTCTAGGGCGGGTAGGTTGGACCAAATCATTTAAGACATCATCTCCTTTCCACAGAACGATGCATTTAAAAAAAAGGTTTCATGAAAAGAATCTCGGTTTAAAATATGGGCTCTCTACAATTGGATACAATTGGATTGTGATTGTGTAAAGTTGCATATGACAATGCTGTTTTTAACTTTGAGATTCCTTGAGTGAACATTTAATGACTAGGGCAACAATTGTCTAATAGTAACTTTTCCAATAGAATTCTTATTATTTTTTCTTCCCACAAACTAGGAAAGTTGGAGTGTTATATTTTTCCACTCATCCGTTCAATTAAGACACTAATGTGCACTGCAATGTTCCCAGGGTATACTGTAAAGTTTTGGGGGAATTTTAGTGGAAGTTATATAATTAACTGTATTATTGTACTGCATACAAAGAAGCAGTTAACATGAAGACACTATTTATAAAAGTATTTAATTTATACAAAAAAATGAAAAATAATTCACTGATTTCAAAATGAGGCAGTGGAGGTAGCAACTTACTTGAACCCAAAATTTACTTGGAATAAAGTAGGCACATCAGGGTGGATTTCAAAAGATGGAATACATTTTATCCATCACATTTCTACATAATGGCTATAATAGAAACTGTTTTGACAACCACACTATTTTGATTCGAAGAGAATATCGTCATGATTTCTTCATCTTTTGGTTTAGGTTGCATGATAAAAAACACTACACGGAACCTCTCTTGATGGGTTACCAGAACTTTTCATTCACAGGCTGCTCTCGCACTGGTCTCTCGAATCAATGACAGGATGGTTAAATACGCAAACAAATAAAAAAATAATTTTAAAAAATAACCAAACCATAACATGAAATTCAATAAGAACTCATTAAAAAAGAAGATTTACGTTGAGGGTATACGGTGTATACCTGCCTATGCCTTCGACTACACCACTGATTTTGTGCAGTGTTTATATACTCTGATAATATTATTGGATAAAAATTCCTCTGACACTGGGATTTGACCCAGGACCTTTGGCTATCTGTGCCAATGCTCTACCAACTTTGCTAAACCAGAGTTCACTTCACAGCGTAAGATGGAACTTCTCTCCTATGACTGATAGCAGAGACAATAATCTGTGATTCATGAATGCATATGCAAATATCTATTTCATATACTCTGTTTCTGGGAAATTTTAGTGGAAGTCTTACAAATTAATTATGTTATCTGGATTTTTGGACTGCATAGAAGCAGTTAAAACGAGATCTTATGAATATAAATATTTAGTTTGTAAAAAACGCAAAATATGTAGGCTGATTTCAAAACAAGGCAGTAGCAACGCACGTACACCCAACATGTTGAATAACTTAGGAATTTCAGTACAGATTTGGAGTTTTGAGATTTCAAAAGTTGCTGTACATTTTATTGGTTACGTTTCTATAAGGGACTGTAATAGTAATTGGTTTTAAAACACGCTATTTTGATTCGAAGATAATATCTCTTTTGATGGATCGCCAGGTCTTTTCATGCACAGGCTACTCTCACGTTGGTCTCTTGAGTCAATGGCAGAATTGCAAAATACACAAACAAATAAAAAAATTAATGAAGCATAACCAAAGCAAAATATATTCGCAATAAAGCAACTCGCGTAAGCGAGTAATGTTACGCCGAGGGTATTTGGCGTATACCTGCGTATTCCCTCGACTACTTCATGTTGAATTTAATAACTTTCTAAAAGATATGGGAACAATTTATTTATTTTTTTAATATACATCATCACAAATCATATTAGTACCAAATTACATTGTTTTTTAATTAATCTAATCTGAATATACTCCTAGGCCTGCTGCAGTTTCAAATCCCTTCTGCGAATTAGTTACATCAGTTGGCATGTTAGATCTTTGGCTATTTGGTGCTTGAACTCTAGCCCTATCCGTGGTGTCCGTGTCCATGTCCATGTCCATGTCCATATCCATGATGATATCCGGGATAATGTCCATGATTATATCCATGACCATGTCCATGTCCATGCCCATGGTTATAATATCCATAGCTCTTTCGGTCTACTAGTTCTCCAGATTCATCCGCAGAATCTAGAGCAACTGCATCTTCTGACAACACTCCGTTCTCAGGAACTCCAGGAACATCGCCTTCCTGTGCAGGAACAGTGCCTTCCTGTGCAGGAACAGTGCCTTCCTGTGCAGCGACGAGCGCCAATGTGCACAACACCGCCACCTGAGAAAGACAGCAGAGTAGTGAAGAAACTATTACGCATAAAAAACTACCTTCTTCAAATGGTTATATTCTAGATATAATATTCCTGTAACACAGAAAACATCATAACATCAGACAGAAATTTCGTAAGGAATTAGAGCAATTCGATACAGCCTATAAAACGTTATTTTTTTGTTAAATCCGGCGATCGTGCTGGCCGTAGGATATCTCCCACATCTTACAATGAGGTATCCAGGGAGAAGGTACAAAATCCACCAGGCATGTGCAATTTGGTCAATAATAGTGCAGTACGTTACCATAGTAGCGTAAAAGAGCACTATATCAGTCTGATGTTCTTGGTATAATATTTTGTTCAAGAAAAGGAATTACATTTTAATGTGGAATTTTTAAGCGGATTCATATACAATATTACACCCTCATACATAAAACTGTCTTAATTAATAAAAGTTATGTGCCACGTTTGCATTAAGTAAAACCTATTATATTGTCTTATATAAAGTCCTAGGTTGTTAACCCATATATCAATTCAGTACACCCCCAGCAATGTTAAGTGCAACTACATAAACTGCATCCTGAGCTCAGTACTATTGTGTAATGTAATCTACTTAATATAATAACAGTTCGCATAACTTACACTTAAGGATTGAAAATTAATATTATAATTTAAACACAATATTTAAACACAAATCGAGTAGTTTCATATATTTTATCTTAATAGGGCTGGTGATGGTATAACGAATATCAAAATACATGTATGCCGAAATACATACCTGCAATAAATACAAGGAGAGACAACAACGATTTTTATACTTTTGATTATTACAGCATTTTTATTACTGAAGCATAAGGTAACTTTTGTTTTTTCTAAGTTCTCGATTTGTATAATAATACATAATTTTGTACTATTCGTACTATGTACGAAACCTATGTATAATATAATGTATTAAGTTTTACATAACGTAAAGGCGGAACGTCAGTTTTATTAATTAAGACTGTTTTTATGCATGAGGGTATAAGGTTATAAATGAAAGTAATAAACGAAGCATAATAAACATAGCAACCCTCTACTGCAATGAAGTTCATTAATGCGTACATATTGGCTACATTGAAAACGTCCTATTGCAGATTCTGTAACACTCAACAAGCCATTTTGTTTTGCTAAAGTAAGAATAAGCAATTCTCTAATCGATAACTTCATCGGGAACTAGGTCTATTAGATATCTACAAGTCTATACTGAAATTATGTCAAAGTGTTGAACATTTGGCATTTTCTCTTTTAGTATATCTTCGGATATTGATAGAGGAAACGCAATCAGAGGTTCCCGTGTATGTATCAAAGAAATTTTATTCTCAAGCAATGGTTCCAATTACAAAATATAAGCATGTTTTGACTTTCAGTTTTTTAAATGAATTTTTCCTCATTTTCGACTTATAAAAAAGTACCATGTTTGCATTTACCTCAATAAAGATTTCTAGTGTGGCGTAGAAAAGTTAGACATATGACATTATTTATGTGGAATAGTACAAAATGATATTTCGTTTTGGGTATTAAAATGTAATCATACAAAAATATTTTGGAAAATTTAGGAACACTTTTTTTAAATTCAACAAAAAGAAAGATTTTCTCTTCTTATGACTTTGTTAGTACAAGAAAAGGTCCTATGGTAAAATGTTAAGTATTTTGACATAGTATTTTATTATGTTTATCATTATGTGAATAAATGGCGGAAAGGGCAATTGCCCGGCTGATAACACTATTTCCCTGGCAGACAACAGGCAATTTTCCCTCCCAAGGAAAGATATTTCCTCTCTCTGTTGTCATAACCCGTTAATTATATTAGTTATTATTGCCTATTGCCAGCATCTGTAAATTACGTTCATAGAGAAATATATTTTAGTGATCTTTTTAAAGTTGTGGAAATGTATTTCTTTGTGCAACGTTAGCTAATTAGATTAAACAACTTTATCAACACACTGTATTTGTTTGTTATTTAGGCTAAATTATATTTTTTTGGGCTTTGTTAATGAGCCTTGGCTCCTAAAAGTCCTTTCATTCGTAAATAAATACACAAATTAAAACTGTAGAAATATGTTCATCAAAAGAAAGTCGACTTGTATGAGTGAATTACAATTCATTATAACATTGGCTTTTATTTATACAACGAGGAAAATTTGAAAATTCAGTGCACGAAGAAGAAATTTAGTTAATTGCCCCCCCCCCCCACATGAAGAAGAAGCTTGATTTATACCTTGATGTTTGTTATAAAGATGGTTTCCTTAGCCGCGGTAGCTGAAGCATGGGTTCTAGTCCCGCCTAGGCATGTAGGAATACAAAAAGTAACCTGATAAACGAGTTATACGGAAAAATCAGAGAAAAATTATTCGAATAATTGGCCATAGGTCGATTTACATTGTAAAAAATAAAAATGCACAATTTAAACTAACTTCAAGAAAATGTGATAAGTGGTTAGCACATTAGCAGGTGGTTAGAACTTAAGAATTATTGGTTAGAAATTGAGGGATATAGTTTTCTTCTCTCAATATAGGCTTGCTGTGGATGAAGAGAACGATTACAGTAGGTTAACACAGTCACCAGCCAACTACCTAAACGTTCCACGTAAATATAAGAGTACTTAGGAGCGTAACTACTTGGTAATCGTATACTCACCAGTATGATCCTCATGCTTTCCTCTGTCAGGTCACTCCAAATATGAGGATACCCATTTTATTTACGCTTTTATAAGATCCTAAAGTTGCTTCTAATGTATTTTTAAAAGGTTACTGACAAGGAAAGGACTACCTCATTAGTTGAATTTCACAGAAAAATATTTTGTTTGTAATCATGTTTGATGATGGTTTCTGTGATAATAATGAGCCATTGATGACAATGACTTGGTGGTGACAGTGTTCATGATTATTTAAGTTCCGCCAGATTTATACTTCATTCAGCCGTAATTTATGTTTTCCATCTTCCCAAATGATTTATTATCCATTATAATTAAACTTTGATGGCCATATGTGTACATATATTTATATTTAGTCTATATATGTGTGTTTTTTTTTTATTTATGTGATTTTGCGTATCTTATGTGTAGGCCTACATGCGTTTTAGCTGTCTTATATTTTGCGTTATGTAGACTACTTTTATTTTAATACATAATTTAAACTTTTTAAACTCAACTGCACCCTAGCTTGATCATTTTTACTCTTTCGAGGGTAAATATTTTTTAAAACCTGAAACTTATAAATATTATTATAATTAATATTGTAATTACATTTTTACTATCCATTTTAAATTGAAAAATTTCACTATGTAAAGGAGCGTTATGCCCATTTGCCAAAAAATGGAGGCACTTAGAATGTTAAGATATTATTTTGTTAATTTACCATTACGCGTTTACTTTTCTATGTTAGTACTATTCTTTCTCTGTTGTATACGCTACCGAGGGTTGTATACGTTACTGAAACCTTTGCCAGTTTGCAGTTTTGTTGTTCCGCAGAACTTATTTACGTGCCTGTAATTCTACAGACATGAAATTGCCAAATTTTCGCACAAATCAATGCCATCATCGACCTCGGCCGAGTTCAAATCCGCAGACTTAGTAAGGGATTTTTTTTTTCCGACTGTTCCATCCAGGCAGATGATCTTAATGTATTAACTGGACACATGAACTATACTTATGTGTTTGACTAACTATGCTCTTCTGTCGACCTTCTACTGCAGAAAAGAAAATATAATATTGATCTGAAATATTTAGTTTACTACACAGCTCTTTAAACCAGGCATGTATTTTTATTTTTTTATTTTATTTTATTTTACCTTCGTAAAAACATAAAACATACAGTCATTACTGATGCCCGAATGAGCAAAAGCTCGTGCTCGGGCACAGTTCAGCACAGCAACAAAAAACAGTGACCACTGGAAATTACAAAACAAATTCAGGGCAAAGCGACGCTACATACACAAATACACACTCATAACAAGGCAAATAGTAAATAATATAAATCAAGAGCAAAACATATATATTAAACATTATGTGTTAGAGAGGAATGACAAGCACGAATAGCCAAAATGAAAAGCAAAAAAAATTGGGATATTGTAAAATGAGTCATGCATTAGGGTGAATAAATTTTTTAGTTTTTTTGTTGTTTTTGTTTTAATGTGTGTAAATTTAGTTTATATAGTTCACGATGAGCTCTTATTAATGTCAAACTCAACTTTTACTAAGATCCAATTCAACTTGATAAATTTAAGTCCAAGGACCGCATACCGAAAAGAATATATAACCTTTTCTTCTTATATAATTTAAGCATGTTTTTATAATTTGTGAAAAGAATCACCCGACTTTAAAATTTTAACACACCATATAATATAACACTGCATATCATTCTATTTATTTGATGCTATGTGTATTACAACCAATATGTTTTAATTAGAGTGCATAGAAATTGTATGGGTAATCAGCCAAAAGAACAAACTTGAACACAAAATTACTTACAACTTTTAGGCTTACATTCATTATTCATTAATTAACTGTTAAATCTGTCATTTAAATGCCCTGCAATATCCACACTGTATGTGAAATCTTTGAACCAATTACTACCGTCTGATAACTTAACGAGTGATTTGCCTTTCATTTCTAAGGAAAGTAGAATTTCTTCTCGATGGAGCCAACAAACTTTTAAAAGTTGATGACAAGAAAGCCAGAGAACTTCTTAAAAGCATGGCAAACCCTCAAATTCACTACTTATATCACTAATCAAAGTAGAAAGCTGTTGATTCAGTCCCCTGGAATAAATACAATTCACTGTTTTCTTTATGAATTTCAAAATAGGGTTCATTTTTATTGTTTTGAGCAGAGTGCTTCTTGGTGAATATGCACAAGCACTGCACTATATAGTCCAACCAGTATTTTATGAGACACTTGCCTTCTATATTGACAGAAAATAAGTTTTTTAACTAAAACTTCAGGGGCCATGTTTGACACACCTACTTTTAATAGTCATTCCGTCTCCAAAAGCACATTATTTTATGCCAGCATTGAGCTGTAGATCCATTGAATCATTTTAACTTAAGTAATAAATAATGTCGCATCTATGTAAGCAAGCTCGTCTTGTTTCGTTTCTCTGTCAGTCATTGACATCTTTCAAGGAAAACCATATTTATTTGAGAGAGAAATACAATATATTAAAATTACAACTACTAGTTTCTATTTTAATATTCCACTCTGTAAATTAAAATGTTATTTCCTATCAGTTATGCTATAAAATTATTTGTAAACTATTAAAATGGACGCTTCTTACGAGGGAAATCCCTTTCAGAACTTTTTTCAACATTAACCACAACAAAAATTTGTATCCTTATTTTGCTACTTTCTTCTTTAGTGTCCCATTCTGAAATATATTCTTGTAAATGACCATTTATTTTAAATCTTTAAAATTGAACAAATAATTGACACCCTCATTACAGTTTGAACTTTCGAACAACTTAAAAATGTTGAAAAAAATACAGTTTTGAAATTACGGTAACTTTTGAAACGGTTTATTTCTTTTAAATTTTTTGACAAAAATGAAACTGAATTATAAAACTTAGACTATTGCTGAAAGTGTGCATAGAAAAGGTATATTATAATTTCTAAAATTTACGTATCTTCATCAAGATTTGCAGCTGTTTCTTCATCGATAACTAAATTTATAGGACTGTAGAATGTTCATAAAATTTCGGAACAACTATATCAACCATATAGTGAATAATTTTCCTAAGAATAATTTTCCTAGTTTTTTCTCATTTATATGGCTTCTTGTGATATCTTACATTTTTAGATAGGTCAGTATGTTGTCTTATTATGTTGGCATTATTGAGCAATGTATACTGTATCCAACACTGTCATTTACATATAGGTTTACGATAAATAAAATAATGTTGTTTCCTTTCACGAAATCTGTTTGTTTAAGGGCATTCTTCATGAAGAGTATAGCCTGTGAGGTGGAAGGATGTAGACCGATGCGCTCTGAATGTTAGACAAAGAATAACTATATTTTCACTTATTCTTGACGGCTGAAAATTTATTACCATATCTCGTTAGTGCGTTTTGATAAGTTATCCAGTTTTTTATTTAAATTTACACTTGTCAGTCAATATTAGGCTCCAAACTTTTCCCTTATTTTCCCTCCACCGGCGTGGGTGGAACAGTGTCCCCAAGTTCGCGAGGTTGGTGCTCGAATAGATCGGTGGCATTGATGTGTGCATAAATGCGACAGTCCTATGCTTGTGATACAGCCCTATAAAAAATACCATGGGACAAATTCCTGTTACAGTCGTAAATATCAGTACACAATCATCGTCTAACTACAACGTTCCTTTCCTTTCATCTACCAGGCCGTAACTACCAATATATTTCTTGGTAGTTACGACTAGGTCCCTCATATCAATCTGTGGGCCCCTTTGCCACCTGTTATGATGGGCCCCCTCATAATCAAAAGTAATATTTGGGGGAATCCTAAATTTTGCCTGAACAGAGACTTGTGAATTTTGAAGGATTTCCACAGTTTGAAAAATGTCAATAAATTTAATATTCAAATTTTTGTTTTAATGTTTAATCATTAAAAAATATATATAAAAGAGAAGGTGATTTCTCAATAATACAACACAAATAATTATTTATCAATTATGCATAATATTTTGTGGGCATTTAATGCTCGCAATTAGATTTACCATCATATTTACCCTTAGGTGAATAAAAATCATGCTAAACTAGATCTTAGCACTTACGCATTACTTCGGCGACTTCAGTGATTCACATAAGTAGAGGTATTGATTATTGTTCAGTGGAGGGAATACTTGAGAGCCAATATGAACGCCAAATTTTATTCTGGGGCCCTATTCGGAAACATGGAGTGATTAGATGCAAGTTAAAGTGCTGGAAAATCTGGAAAAATAACGATGTAACATCAAAATTTTTGATTGGGGTGGGAGATCTATAACAAAGGGCTCAAGTGAACAGTAATGAGTTTAAATAATCCGTGTATAGGAGGTAGGTGCCAGATTTATAGAGCGTGAAAGAATAACGTCCGTTGTGAGGAAACTTTTCTTGCACATCCTGTGAATGTTGTCTCCAGTAGTAGGCTGGGTGAGTCATTTGCTTTATCCTAATTACGACAACGTTTCAAATTAGTGTAATTGACTTGGTACCACCTGCTGTTGGCACGTGCTAAATATTCGCTATCCGTATCCCTTTTAATCTTTACGATACCGATAACTGAAAATACGAGGGCCGTCCACAAAGTAAGTTTCCCTAGGGCCGTTTACACAAACAAAACTAAATTTCATGGAAATATTTATAGCAAGTATTCAGCTATTTTTCAACAGAATCATTACAGGAATTGAGACATTTGTCATACCGTGGGACCAATTTTTGAACACTTGTGCCGTAGAAGTCTGCCGTCTGGGATTTGAACCACTGTGTGACAACCATCTCCGCTTCTTTGCCATTCTCTGTCATTTATTGAGGTGTAGGAAAAGATGGAAATCACTGGGAGCGAGGTCCGGCCTGCAAGGTGGATGTTGAAACATCTCCTAGCCGAACTTTTGCAGGAGACTTACAGCTCGGACCGCGCACCCAGATATTTTCATCTTTTCCTACCCCCCAAGAAATGACAGTGAATGACAGATCATGGTAGAGATTGACAGAGGAACGGAGAAGGTTATCACACAATAGATATATAAGCATTCATGAACCACAGATTATTGTCTCTGTTGGACATTACATGAGTACATGAGTACTGCATATGACATAACTTGTCTGTCTGTGAGGTAGATCATTAGGGCAATTAGTCATAGGAGATAGGTCTGGCGCTGTGAATTGAACTCCGGCTTAGCTTAGTTGGTAGAGCATTGGCGCGAACAGCCAAAGCTCCTTGGTTCAAGTCCCAGTGTAGGAGGAATTTTTCTCCTATAATATTCTTATCACACAATTATTCAAATCCCAGGCGGCAGGCTTGTATGGTACATGTATTCAAAACTTGGTCTTACGTTATGACAAATGTCTCAATTCCGGTGGCGAATATGTTAAAAAATAGTTGAACACTTGCTGTATCTGTTGCAATAAATATCTCCTCTGTTTACGTAGACGATCCCAGGGAAACTTATTTTGTGGACGGCCCTCAAATGTAATACATTACAAAGGATCAATATTTTTCGGGGTTCAATCGAAGTAGTTTGTCGTCGCGGTCTAAAATAACCCAAATGGCAACGAATGGTGTGAAAGGTGAACTGTATGGATTAGCTAAAGATCTGATTTCAAGGAGTTACATCTTGTAGGTCGAAGGTTCAAACCCCGGAGCCAGCCAACCTGAAGAATATTAGATTTTCCAGGTCTTCCGCTCGCAAGAAGAATGTTGGGTAGTTTACTTCCCATTTACCTCAAGCGGATTATTAACGTTGCCTATATTTGTGTCTTTTATGTCTGAGTATAGTACTCTCACCAGTATGATCCCCATTCCTTGCAGAGAATTTCAGAATCCAAAGCACAAGAAGAAGATTAATATGGGTATTAAGAGAAAATTCAAAGCATATTATATGCAATGGTTTATCGAGCCACGAAACCACACAGAAATGTCATATTGATAACGAACAGTGAAGCGCAACAAATAATCCCATTTCGATTTCTGGGCTGATTAGATTTTCACATTGTTCATTTACTTACATTGTAATAGTCTTATTTTTGTTATAATATGATAGTACTTTAAGTCCCTGTCATGTTCCTGTCCCTGTCCCTGTACATTTGCGGAGAACGGACATATATGATTATTTTGCAATTTTAAAAACATTTGTAGGCCAATGCAGTAGTTAAGCATCTGCTCTTACAAATACTAGGGTGGATCGAAAAGTAACGCACAATATATATATATATATATATATATATATATATTACAAAAAGTTTAATAGGTACAATTACACATGAAGGGGCATCTTTTGTCTATTTTTCTACCTATATAGTCGCCAAGTCTCGACTTGTGGATCGAAAAGTAACGCACAATATATATATTACAAAAAGTTTAATAGGTACAATCACACATGAAGGGGCATCAATATATATAGGGGGCATCAATATATATATTACAAAAAGTTTAATTGGTACAATCACACATGAAGGGGCATCTTTTGTCTATTTTTCTACCTATATAGTCGCAAAGTCTCGACACATTTCTCACATCGTGATACCAGTTTCAAAATACCCTGTTCGTAGAAGTCCGTTCGGTTGGAGTATATCCATCTGCGAACTTCTGTTTTCATTTCTACATCTGACGCAAGCACTTTATGAGCAGATTGAGTCACATTGATTTTTTTCTTTACCAGGGAAGCAGCTTGTTTCCACTCCATAGAGGCCTGCTTTGTTCATCACCAGTGACTATTCCCTTCAGAAAGTCATGACCTGGCACCGTCGGACTTTCATTTGTTTGGTCCATGAATAAATTCCTGGCCGGTAAACGCCTTCCTCGATCCCAGGGCCGTAGCTAGGCGGTGGCGAGATGGGCCCCCGCCAAGGGCGCAGGTACAAAGAGGGCGCACAAAATTAACCATGAAAAATCTCGCCTTTTTTAGACTGGTGCAATTTATAAATAAATACTATGCATTTTTCATTTTCTCATTGCATGTTGCAGAAGCTGTTTTAAGGAGTTTCTATTCGAAAAAAAAAACTTTTACATATATTAATGTGTTAAACATTATAGTAGGCCTCAGCCGATTATGTACTTTACTCTTGATACTAGATTTTATGATTTAATTATTTTTTTAAGTAGTTCAATCGTCTGAAAATAAGGTTTTAGTACCTTGAAAGTCCAACACTTAGTTCATTTTCAAATTGAGGTTGAGGTTTTCTTTGATAATAACAGTGTTTTTATGTTAAAATAATAAACAATTTTACAGAAATTTAAAAAAAATATGTTCAGGGAGGGCGCAGATTTGTCAAACTCGCCAAGGGCTCAGAAGGACCTTGCTACGGCCCTGTTCGATCCACGTTCGTATTTCTTCACTTCAAGCAATATAGTTTGAGAATAAAATACGTAATTAAACTACAAACTTGCAACGTATTACAATGTAAAATTAAATTAAATTAAACATTCTTTAGTGATATACTTGAGTGATTATAATGACTGATTATGTATATAATATGATTGAGAATGTCTGCAGTATTATTGAATGCGACCCACATCTTGCATGAGTGAATTCTCTTTCTATCTCAGGTTTAATAATGCAGGAAGCGTGTTTGTTATACAGGCATTGTTTTCAAGTCTTGTCTTATAATATGTAATGACTCCTACAAACTAGCATTACTTCAATTAGTTCGCTCGTTATTGGTATTAGTGTTTCCTGTATTGCTAGAGCAGTCGATAACGATCGATAAATAATTGTAATCACATTTCGTTACACTTAATCGATTTTTCAATTGTAAGTTATTTTTATTCTTAACAAGATCTCTTTTACATCGTCATAATTTCATTACTGAGAGGAAACAGCCGGTAATTCACTTTGTATTATATTTTTATTAATCCATTTTATCAATGCATGATATGGGATACATTAAATTAACGTAGAACATAAATTAAAATCGTTCAGTTATTGGCTGAAGTCAAGTACTGTGACGTTATTGGTGCAAATCAAATGAAAGACCAGAAAAGTCAAAGTTTGCATCATGAGTAATATCTAGGAGGTGGATTTCTATGACATGTCATATTTTTCCCCTTTGCATTATTTCAGGTTTCCGACTAATTTAAATCCGATTCCAAGTATCCTGGTGAAAAAAGGAACGGCTTTCATTGTGCATATAACTGCATATTTATGAAATTTTCAAATATTGTAGCATATTTAGTATGAATATGCATATTTAGGTCATATTTTTTGGCATATTTGTGTGCATATTAAAGATATTCTGAAGTTTCATATCATATTTTGTAAATTTTGCATTATAATGATACTTTTTGAGAATTTACATATAATTTAAATAATTAACACTATATTTTAATAAAATGTACTGTAATGAAACTTAAAAATATATACACAATGTGTAAGTGGTAAAGTCATATTTTAAATTTGATTGGTCATATTTGAACGATTTTTAGGTCATAAAAAATGCATGCATATATTCTATTTTTTAGGTCATAGAAATCCGCCCCCTAGTAATATCCAAGTTTAAAATGCAGTAACTCTGCATTGTCAATGTAAAATGTTGTAACATGTTTCAGCCTACATCATTTTATATTGACAAGGCAAAGTTGGCGGATTTTAAAGCTAATATTTCTTTGTTTTATCAGCATATTAATATCCAAGTTGTTGAATTATTGTTATAATTTTTCCTTTTATTTCCAGGTAAGTGGAGTTTGGTGACACCAGTATTCCTTATGCAGCTAGAGTGAGTACATGAAAACAAATCATACGTAGTAGTATTAATCCATTTTTCCTAGCTCTCCTGAGAGGGGGATTGCTGAACCCACAACTTTGTATTTTTTATTATTATTATTTTTTTTCTTACCACCTCCTTTAAGAGTTATTGTGTTTTCAATATTGTACTACATTTTAAAAATACATTAGTTTGGGTTGGACAGGACCGGAATGATTGAAGCAAAATACTAACACAAAATAAGTTTAAAATGAATAGGAAAATAAAATGTTCAGTTATGAAAAATCTGTAATATTAAAGATAATTTATTAGTGTTATAAATAGCTGCTTCTCAGCACACAAAATATGACAGAGTAATTCAAATCTGCAAGTGAATTTGATATAGGTAAACTAGTACAAGGCTGTTAGAAGAGGAGGAGTATCACTTGTTACTTACTCGATTATCGAGATAACTATTTACAGTAGCATACCAACAGTGATGGGGGCCTGGGGCGCTAATCAATATGGGATCCTACCAAGTATTCACGATTTATACCATTCACACAGTCTACATAAATATACGATAGTAAGCTGCCTGGACCCTAACAATTTAAAAATGGATTACTTTTTAATTGGGGTTCACATGTTTATTAAGCATTAGGCAATTTTTCGTTTTATCATAAGTTTCCTTAGAGTACCAATACCGTATTGGCTTGTGGCAGAAGAAAATCCACGTTTGTAAGCAATTCCTTCAGCTATGGTATCGAAAATGTATTTCAACTAAATGGTTGTGATTTCACAATATTATTGTATGCATATATCAAAGAAAATCCAAATAGCAAAGATTTAAGAAGTGGATTAATGATAAACTAAGCCGTACATAAATTAAAAATCTTCCTTAGGAGATTTTGCCCCTGCAAATTTTGTTAGTATATCATGAAAATTGACTCTTTTGCAACAAAGTTCTCGGGGCTAAGCCCGACAAACAAGATTGCCCTCTCATATCTTGCTCGTTAAGGGCTTATATTATTTTATTACATTAGGCCTAAGGTACTTCCGATATGGTTGTTTCTATTTTTTTTAAATTTAATTCCTTGTTTTAAAAATATATAATGTTTTTTTAATAGATAATAATTGTTCATTCACTCAAACCAAGACTCGTCACTGGTCTGGTAAAAATAAATAAATACAATTTTGGGGCCTATGTTCAAAGCGGGGCCTAGGGCGGATAACACCTACAATCTAAATGTATTAATTTTAAATAATTACTACAAGATCTGTAGTGTGCCGAAATCATAACTAGGAGCCTTTGAGTACCTCTTGCATGATAGTCTGCTGTAAGTGGTGCATCTGCTGGATCTGCAACATCTTTTACACACAAAAAGTAAATGCGTTTTTACCTCCTCTGTCATCAATAATATCTTCATAAACGAATGTTACTGTCGGTTCTTAACTAAGTATCAGTGTGCCGAATGCGTAATGTGCCTAATGCGTAATGCGCAGTTAGTATCGCGCTGACTTTCTGCGCTCAAGGTTGCGGGTTCGATCCCGCCCCAGGTCGATGACATTATGTGCACATAAATGTGGCAGGACCATGTCAGTAGATTTACTGACATGTAAAAGAACTCCTGCGGGACAAAATTCCGGCACACCGGCGACTCTGACAGGCTGAAGTTGCAGTATATCTCCGAATGCGTAACGAGGAGCCTTTAAGGACCCCATACTCGATAAATGGTGCATCTGCCAGGTTATTTTAACACACAAAAATGTTCTTTTTACCTCCCAGTCATCCGTGAGCCGTTCTAAACGGCCTTATGGAACACTCTGTATACAAGCACCAAGTATGTACAGACGAATTTGTAGTTCTTGAAAATATAACTGTTTTCTCTTCCATGTTTCCTCTTTAAATGACTACATAAATTCCTTAGTGACTGCTGATAAATGGGTCATTGTAAAATAACCTAGACATAACTTCATGCCCTGCTAATTATCGGCGGAGGGAGTTTTCTAGTTTTCCTGTTGGTACTTCCTCTTACCCAACGTATTACAAAAGCGCCACGTTATAGGCGCGCAAGCGTCACTACAGGAAGACGGCTGCCTAGACTAACTTTTACTCTTCACGTCGCTCATTGTAACACATCAAAATAAACATGTGAAGAAGATATCAAACTCTTACGAACTTACGTAACAAATATCTCTTGCAAAAGCTGCGTTCCCTATTGCTGGAGAATCCTTTCAATTCTTATCTACTAGATATTTCCCTCGATTATTTTCTTCCGGAAATGTTTAAATGCACTTATAAAATTTCCATCTAAAGACGTCCACAGTATATCATAAAAACGACCGTTCACATTCTGTATTATGAAGCCCTTTCCCTACTCAGTGAATAGGGTGGCGAAGTCTGTATGGCTGGCTGGCTGGCTGATTTTCGCTCTTGGTAGAGGTCGATGACATTTATATGTGCATCAATGTGACAGGCTCATGTCTGTATATTTACACGCATGTAAAAAAACACCTGATGGACAAAATTCTGTCACACCGGTGACGGTCACAGGCGTAAGAAGCAGTACACCCCTGCCGTTAACTAACCTCAAACTTATCAACCAAGCTTATAAGAGTTATGTTAGGGAGATTTTATAATGAGTCTGTAATACCCTCTTATTGCTTAATAATTATTGGAACAAGCCAGAAATACATGTCACTCTAACTCAACTAGCAATACCTGACTGGAGAGCTTTCTGCAGGAAAAAGATGAGGATCAATACCTCGATGTTGTTTTGCAGTTATCACCTTAGAAGCATAGATAGAAGGCTATAATGAAAGAAATAATGCCTTATAAAGGAAAAGGAGTTGAAGTCTATAGGCTAAATAGACACATTCATGGGTTAGCAATAGATAAGGCTTATCATGCTCAGAATGAACCATTGCATCAAGGCGTCCTCCAATATCTCGGCGGTCAGATCTGTACCTGGCCGGAGTCAGCACACCACTTTATGCCAAACTCCGGGATGCGAAGAACTCGAGACACTAGGTAATATCTTCGAGAAATGTGCAAAAGATGAATTGCTCGAAATTACGGTCGCCATAAACTGTGATCTTCAATAGCCACCAGAATTACGAAAACTGCAACGGGAAGTATATGAGGAGATCCATTACATTTCGGAGGACAGTAGTGGTCGAGCAGATATTATTGCCATCAACAGAGTAGGACATAAAGGATACTGGACCCTACTGTTCGAATGGAACAGAACATTAATCAAGCAGTGCGGGTAAATGAAGAGAAAGAGCCTGTCCCTGTACTCCTCGTTTAGGCTAAGTGAGAGATATAACTTAGTAAAAAGTGCATGGATGGTGAAAGGTCTCCTTTTCGAAGCCCTAGGAACAGCTTTTACATATGTATTTTGCAGGCTGTATTATAACACAGCCCAAAAAAAGAACTTTTTGTTTGGTGTCTCAGATGTTTTGCCGGATTTTGGCTATACTTAGTGTGCTTAGTCCAAATATGTAAACAGTTTTTCTCTACCAGCTCTATTTTTTATATAGATTTTATTCGTGAACTCTAAAGACCCCATGTTATATTGTTATTGTAATGTTAGTGTGTTGCTTTTTTCTTCACATGATTTAGAAGCTAAAAATAGGCACGGTTTTTTATTTATATCAAACGTAAAATGAGATAATATGCATAATGGCAATACCATATCTCACAAAACTAAAGCTGATAGGGAAAGCTAATGGCATATTTGGCATCAGAGACCCAAGAGACCCAAGAATAAGTATAAATTCTAAGGCACCAAAATGGCTGTTGGTCTATGATAATTAATAGCGCAAACGAAACGGTTGAAAGTATACGATAACAGAAGCAGAAAACTTTCAGCAAACATGAGTCCGAAAACAAGCCTTTTATTATTGCGTATGTGTGGTTATGAGTTGAATTTTAGGCTTTTTTCTATGTATTTTCATTGTGTTAGATCGTTTTACTGTGATTTTGCCTGCCACAGATAGAGTAGGAAGCAATTATTGCGTATAAATCAAGTTTTTTCATACACAACTTAAAGCCAATTTAATAAAAGCTGACTTAAATATATTCATTGGCCTACGCATTTTATACTAGACTATAGAAGTGGCAAAACAACATTAGTTTTTGTTATCGAATAAATTCGTTTCAGCTTCACAACACAGGCGTATTACGTCACAGAAAGCGAAAACTGATATCGTTAGTGGTATAAAAGCTTTAATATCTATTACAAGATTTCGTTGCGGAACGAAAATATTGCACTGTGGTTAAATGTGCTGTTACTTCCGTTTAGGTTAACTTCACCACAGCCATCGCTGATTCCGATATTGTTCCACTACTGTACGATTTGAACGGTTCATTGATCATTGACTTTCTTCTTTCATGTGATTACCGTAGCAAATTTCTGCCATCGCTATATCTGTCTGCATATTACGCAATATTTTAAAGCGGCTCCGTCCGCAAAGAAAATTTTGAAGCCTTCAGCTGCTTTGTGTGAAATGACTAAATACAGCGTGTTTCACGTGAGTTGGCGATCTTGCGGGTTTCTGCGTCGCGGCGGCCACAGCTCTAAAACTTTCGAGCGATCGGGTGAAATATCAACGCAAATAAAGCCACTAACGGTGTAATGATTCATGTTCTCACGATTTCAGTTAAAATTACAATGGAAATAACCACGTACTTCATCATGAGAGATGTTGGAAATGTCCTCCTCTTGCATCCACACAACACTGGCACCTTTTTAGTAAATTTTATTTCACGCCCATAAGTTCAGCTTCCGAGTTGACTTAATTTCTCTTGTGATATTGCCTTTAAGTTATTTTGATGTATGGGGGTTTGACCTATAGACAACGCTTTATTTTTTAAGTTCCCCATAAATAATACTCACATACTGTTGTCTGGTCAAAAAAGTATGTATGTTTGTGTTGTGATCCATAGTTCATTCCTCTCCCGACAGGTCGCGGCCCGGTAAGGCCCGGGCGGTGCGGGCCGCATAAAGGTCCCTATAAGGAAGAGGTAAAACTACGAAAGAGAAAAAACAAAACAAAAATGTTTGATCCACAATATCCATCGAACTCACTGAAGCTTCAAGTTTGTTAAACACATTGTTTCTTGTATTCTAATAGTCTTCCGTGTTTGGTTAATAATAAACTAAAAGTGGTTTCTGTTCTAGTGTTCTACCAAGTGTTACACAATACTCAATTGACCGAACGTCACACTCGATGGACATGGTCATTGTGTTGGTATTGATACTGTTGTAGAACAAACTTCCTATAAACGTGCCAGCTTGAAGTGTATCCGAAAATTTCAGCATTACATAAATAAAAAGTATTTAACTCCTACCAATTAAGTGAAGTAGATTATTTATTTTGTGCATTGCCATAGTCATGATATGGATACACACGTGAGATACAATAATAATAATTATAATAATAATAATACAAAAACTACAGTTTATAAACAATCGTGCAAATACTCAATAACAGAAAAATAACATTATTTGTAGTAGAATCCTTTTCACAGTTATTTTAGTACTATTGTAAGGCAAATCTTTTACCGATGTAATTTTTTTTTAATATACCAGCCTAAGATGTAGACTTTTCAAATTTAGTGAGACTGTTTAAGTGGCGATTTCTAGTATTCGTATTAATGGGGTTGTTTATAAAAATGTGTTCATGCAATTTAAACACAGCGAAGCATTCTTAAAACTATATATATACATGGAAATGATAAAAAACTTGTACTTAATGAAGTATGGCTTACAAGATATCCACTACTTAGGTTAGTTCTCTATCCACTATTAAGGTTAAGGAAAGTTCTCGAAACTCTGTTTTGAACAATAAATTTATTTAAAAATAACATTATTAATCCATAAAATCGCCTTAATTTAAATAAGAGAAAACCAATTTAAGAATTTCAGTGTGAAATATAGCTCTTCTTTTAAGGTAGAAAAATTAGCACTGTTAATTTTCCTTACAACGAAGTCAGAATGATTAAAGTTGTAATCAGTAATTAATAATTCGTTATTACATATGTACTGATAGATACTAAAGTGATACCACTATGTATAGTTGTAAGATACGGTCAAATTTCTAATTCCTATATTTTTGTGTTTAGAATTGGGAAAATTTCATAATATGTACTTACTCTTCCTAAAATATCCACAATATATTAAAAGAGTTATAGACCTTTAATAATTGTTATAAACAAATAAATAATACAATGATACTTTTTACATAACTCTGAATGTAACGAAGATAAATTCCATAATTTTTTTCAATAAGGTTGGTATCTTAGTAGCCTATTCATTTGTGGATATTTGTTTTATTTTTTTAGGAAATGTTTTACCGCTGCACAATTTTTCTAAATGAATATTAAGACTAAAATTTTCAAGATTATAAACAAATATTGATTCCCATTGTGATAGGCTTTAGAACACACTCTTCATGCCCCAAATGAAGATGAAGGAATGGTAAATGTTTGCTTTTTGTCCGATATAGTTTCGGAGTTATTCTACTGAGAACTTCACAAACATAGTAGATTATTATCAGCATCGATAAAACTAAATTTATGTTCAAGGATTAAAATAATTTTCAGGAAGAATTAGGGCATCTTAGTAAAATAAAATACTTATATTTCTTAAATTTGTAATGAAAAACAACCATGTTTTAACCAGCATTTATTATTATTATGATTATTATTATTATTATTATTATTATTATTATTATTATTATTATTATTATTATTATTATTATTATTATTATTATTATTATTATTATTGTTCTTTTTCATCACTTGTTTGTGAATTCTTCTGTTGCATCGGCGTTTTTCGCAAGATGCAGCATTATATTGGTACATTGAGAAATGCTCTGACTATGGATGTTGTGCCTAAAATTACTGATTTTTGCATTAACTTAAGCTCTTTTTTCCCCATCCTTAGATTTTTTAGTCTTGTCATCGTCCATTTAGGTACAATTCCATTTGTAGACATTATTAATGGAATTGTTATTACCTCATCTTGTCGCCACAATTCCTTAACTTCTACACACAGTGACATATATTCATCTATTTTCTCATTGAAATATCTTTCCAAGTTATGACTATTAGGTATACCAATCTCCACCAAATATGTTGTTTTCTTTTCCTTTTCTATTAAAATAATGTCTGGTCTGTTGTGTGACATTGGCCTGTCAGTTTGGCCATATTTATCAGTTTATTATTATATTATTATTATTATTATTATTATTATTATTATTATTATTGAAACATTGCGCACTGGCCGTCTTTTAACCACCCTCCCTCCAGGGATATTAGGCCTCTATGATAGTAATGTTCTCAGGCATGGCTCGTTTAAATTTTTATTTTCCCCGGGAAAGATTGCGAAGAAAATACCGCCACATTCATAGATACAAGAAAGTCGTGTGTTCAGCTATGAAGTTTACTCTATGATTGGACTGAATTATATTTATCACACAGTCGTTGTAATGTGAATGATCTATTAAAATCGTTATTGAACTGCGACCTCTGACCACCCAAGTTGTCGTAACCTGACTAACTTGGGCTTGATAAATGGCAGCAAGCTACGGTATAGCAATTCTACACGTCAACCAACTTTCAGCGTGCAATTCGCACTGTTTCATTCTGTTGAAACTTTTGTCGATACAGAAATAAAGGTTGTAAGATTTTTTTTTTTTTTGTAAGGCCACTGACCTGATGAAAGTGAACGGTTTATTTGTTTAATTAAGTGAAAGCATGGAGTTGTAAGGTCACTTGCATATTGTCCTGTATTATATTAGTATTCTGAAGTCATTAGACTGCCATATGCCCGCCCCCATGACTGCGTAGTTAGATCGCTCGCCTTCCACCGCTGGGACCCGGGATCGAATCTCTGTGGATATAATATGTGGAATTTGTAGTGGACAAAATGGGGTCGAGCAGGTTTTCTCGAAATATTCCTGTCCTGTGCAAAGTTTATTTCACTTTCGTTTTAAAATTTAAATACATGAAATGTGCAAATTAATACACCGTATCTGTATTCTGTGTCTTTTGGCAAACCTTATCGGATTAATGATAATTCTTTCACACTGGCCGTGTGTAGGCTAAGATGGACACGTGAAGTCAGAATGAAAAATTCAATGCCATAGCCGGGATTCGAATTTTTCCCCCGATAGCCTATCAAATGAGTATATAGCTCGCCAAAATGTTTTCCTTCATAAATAGCTATTGAAAGTCTAACTTGAAGGAGCTCGTGAAAATGAAAGTGAAATCCGAGCTCACAGAACTCACACATGAATGGGCCTCTTAGATGAAAGCATGTTTTGTGTACAAACAACTCTCTTCAAACAACAGCTGATACTCCCACGATTAAGTGTTGTCCTCTGGTAAGCGTATGGGAGTGAGAATTTGTAGAAACTAACAGGTAGCTTCTCAAACAAGTTACATTTTACTTGTTCCTCTATCCTCATACGAAGTCCAAAGTCACGGAATTTTGAAGCAATAACCTTCATAGATCATAATCCCACTTGGTGGGAGAATTTCTAGTACATGAGGCCTCACTGTCGGCTGCGGTGGTCTAGAGGTAGCGAAGGTCGCGGGATCAAACCCGGCCGCAGTCGATGGGTTTTTCAGGACGTAAAAATCCTGGGCACGGAATCCTCCAGGAGGGACTTTAAGCTGGGGGGCCCGTGTCGTAGATTTGCGGCACGTAACAGAACTCCAAGCCTAAATTAGAGCCTCTGGACAAAATTTATCGGCCCTTTCACGTCCAAGTAATACCTTAGTTTTCGGAGGGGGGTTGAGGGCCCTCTCTAGGAAAATAAGCGTAACAAAATTCACATCGGTACACAGAAACCTTCCCTTGGAGGCCCTTCGCCCCAACATGAGGGCATAGGATGAGAGAGAGAGAGAGAGAGAGAGAGAGAGAGAGAGAGAGAGAGAGAGAGAGAGAGAGAGAGAGAGAGGCCTCACTGTAGGCCCAACTAATTTGGAATAAGGGAATACCGACAAGTTTGGCATGGCGTTCGCGTCTATGGTGCGAGGAGTCCTAGTGTGATCCTGCAGGGATTCCATTTTTACACCTTTCTAGAATAGCAAAATCATAATCGGTTAAATCAGCGGTCCGCGAAGATGTTGCAGATGGTCCGCAGACATAATTAAGATGGCTTAATTTATCTGCTGATCTTCGACTAAATTTGACTAACATTGAGCCAGATATCCAGGAACTCTGCAAGAGGTGACAAGCTCAACCGTCTCATTAAAAGTAATAACATAACTCCTAGTTATGATATAACATTGGCAATAAATATTTAACTGTCAATAGTTTACTTCCAATTCAATAACTGTGTTTCCTCGAATGAAAAAAAAAGTATTTAGATTTATTTCGTTATAATGACCTATAATTAATACCCGAAATATTAAGAATATAGGCCTACATACAGGATACTTTTAAAAATGGGATGTAAAATTAGGGGTCCGTAAATAATTTTACACGTTTTAGATGTCCTCGGGTTCGAAAAGGTTGAGAAACGCTGGGTTAAATGATCGTCTATTTCTATGTCTGATAAACAGGAAACCAGAATTAGGCCTATGCTTTATTTTACTAAGAATTACGCTTTTAAATATTAACCTATGGTTTATTATACCTTTTCCCAGAAAATGAGGCCTGTGTAACTTTAGAGGAACGGGAAGCCAAATGTATTTAAATAAGTCTTTTTGAGGTCTTTATAAAAATTACTTAAGTTTGAGTCGCGTTAACTTCTTCTTTCCCTGCGTTTTACCTCCCTCATGTAGGAACATTTATACGGCCCACCCCACCCTGGTCTTACAGGATTAACATTAATAGTAAATTAATAATAAATAATACAATAATAACCTCTTTACTGTCCGTCTACATTAATATTTTCAGAATTTAACTTACATAGTGTCAATAAAATTTATATTTTATTCAGTTACATTCATAGAAACTCATGCTTTAGAACAGGGGTTCCCAAAGTGTGGTCCGCGGACCCCTTGGGGTCCGCAGGCATGGTTTGAGGGGTCCGCGGGAGATTTTTGAATATTGAATATTGAAGTAAATTTAAGGCTGAAATTTTCAAAAATAAAACCCAATATTTCAGAGATTGTCAAAAGCAAAAACAACACCACCCTTCTCGCTGAAATTAGTGGTATGTTACTATATAACTGTTCCATTGGTAATTTTTTATAATTAATACTAAGAGTCCTGTCATTTTGCAATTGAATTCAATGTTAGAAATTTTAAAAAATGTATCAAAACAAACAGACTGCTTTCTTTTTCTATTTTCGTTTTGAATTAAATATATTTCAAATGGTTATTACTACAAAATTAGTAAAAATATTAAATGGTCATTTTTAGGGGTCCGTAATGACAACATTATTAATTAAAGGGGTCCTTGAATAAAGGAAGTTTGAGAATCCCTGCTTTAGAACACATCCACATCCTT
Organism: Ectobius pallidus; assembly: GCA_964059195.1. Lineage (NCBI taxonomy): Eukaryota > Metazoa > Arthropoda > Insecta > Blattodea > Ectobiidae > Ectobius > Ectobius pallidus. Next base: position 94,246,545 of record CAXKWD010000010.1, on the reverse strand, counting down.
ATGCATAGCCTACTATAGAAGACAAAACCAAACAATTTTTTTAACTGAACCTAAACGTTTTACATTTGCAGCTCTTGTTTTGGTCCCATATTATACAATATCATTGTTAAAATAACTCTGAATTAATTAAATAATTAAGATTTTAGAAAATGATTGTGTTTATTGTAAAAATATATATGTATCTTTCATGTTTTCTCATGTTCTCCTTATATAAATTTACTAAATTATTTTTATTTTGATTAATTTATATCCATTTCTGTATTGTCTGCGACCATGAGCATATGCTCATTCGGATGGCAATATTATTGATATTAAAATATGGAAAAAATGTTAAATTGGATTATAAATTTGTAATTGAATAAAACTCGGAATATTCTAGGAATTACTAACAATAATATGTATATTTGTCTCTAACTTAAATGTGTAAACGCTATTTCAGGTAGTTATGAACTGTGTTCCTAGGCGTAAACGGACCCAAGTTTGATCATAGTGGGGCTCAAATTTTAACAAAAAGAATCTATTTCGAATTTCCAGATTACAGAATGAATACATTCCAGAACATCTACATTAGGCGTTTGATTATGTGCAAAAGTGTATAGTACTGGTTATAGCACTCACCTTATTATCTCTTATATTTGCTGGATCAAAAAGAAAATTAAAAACTCTAGAAGACGAATTCGACTATGACTTAATATAGATGATGATGATGATGATGATGATGATGATGATGATGATGATGATGATGATGATGATGATGATGATGATTATGATGATGATGATGATGGTGCGATGTTGCAAGTTAGCTAACAAACGTTGTAAGGATTTGGACACTCTTATTCCAGAAGTGTAGTATGAAATTAATGGAGAGATCACTGTTTGCGAAAAGCCGATCATTTAAATCTAAGAGGAAACCATTAAATATCGTGCGTTCAGCTATGAGTGTCGAAATCAGTTGAACTCTTCCGGTTTAGGCTGTGGAACCTAGACACGCCCGATCAAAATGCAGACATTTGTTTTGTACACCTGCGAGCAGTTCGTGTGGTGGCCAGACATTGCGACACAAGCTTTTCGGGTTGTTCTATCACGCCTAAGTCTGGGCTACATTTTCAAAGTAAATTTAAAAAAATTGAGAGTGATATATTCACATGACTTTCTCTACCCTAAGCATAGATTTGCGATTTACTCTGCATTAGGGTTGGCATATATCCAACAAGGGAAATCGCGGGCCATAGTTATGATGATAAGTACAAACATAACGAAACGTTGTTTTAACATGACTTACGATGCCAGTCATATTTTTGTGACTTTGTTAGCCTATACATCTCATTAAGTTCTTATTTTTCAAAATATACTAGTATAATTCACTACAACTGAAATCTTTCATGTTATATGTATTGGCAAATTTGCTTTAATTGATGATACTTTCGAAAATAAAATTCGGATAATTTCAATAATGTTGAAAACTGCTTCGGAAATTTTCCTGATTAAAAAAAGACACTCACTTTGCATCAAATAATAATAATAATAATAATAATAATAATAATAATAATAATAATAATAATAATGGTAATAATAATAATTTTATTCATCCATTATATCATATACACGTCAGATCTTACATGCTAAGTAATACATCTGTACACACACACACACTCAGGCTTATATTTCCTTACCCTGGTATAGGTCTAGAAATTTTTCTAAAAATATGTTATGTTGCACGAAAAAAAATATTTTTATTAGAAGTTCAAAACCTAGGAATAGAATAAATAATATTTTTAATATTGTTAGCTAGTCTTTAAAATAAATAAATAACAGAAACATGGACTGCATACAAAAAGTAGATGCTATTGACTGAGTAAAAGGCACGTTGTAGTAATAAGGATTTGACGAAGCAGAACACAAGCTTGGGATTGTGAAAGCAGTGTTTATGAATTTAATACATTCTAATTTAGCTTTGAATGATATATATATATTTTTTAAAATAATTCCTGTTTTGACTGGTGGTCACTCACGCAACAGAAAACTGTAGTGGGGTGCATAACGCAAATTAATAAGTTAGTTCTGAAAAGTACAAAAAAGAGTAATGACTTCATTTTGAGTAGTCAGTGTCCAATTTTTTTCTCAAAGTGGTTTATATTCTAATTGCAACAAAGTGACTGCTTCTTTCGTAAATAATAAGAGACCTATGATGAAATATAGAACACACCGAAAAAAATTCCATATTGTATTGTTCTGTAAGGTGTCACTCTTTTTTTTTTACAATCTGTCACCCTGCGTATGGTATAGGCCTACCATTGACATTTATGGTTTTTCTTGGGATGAAAGTAAACAGTCGTGTAATTACATAGAAATCCCAGCTCTATTTATAATAAATAAAATAATAAGTAGGAGCCATGCGAGTGTTCACACCTTACTGCAAATAAAACCCTTTAGTTTGCAAGCTGTTCTGGTATTAACCTCTGACTCTAAACTGAAAAGAAACGTGTGGCAAGTGTATGGAAGATGTTGTAATTCCACTCTAAGATACATTTCTCCGGTTTGCACATGAGCAATTGGTTTGAATCTCTTGTTGCGATTTGTTGACCCTAGCAAGGCGCGGCAATCTGGAGTCGTGCTGAGCTTCAGGCGAAGAGAATGTCCTCTACCGGCCTTGAGGACTTCACGATTTCAAGGTTAAGGTGCGACATTCGGATTTAAAATTGGCAAAACAGGAATCAGGAATTCGTAAAAGCAATTTGTTCTATCAATAAATTCTCAGTTTTCCCCCATAGACAGTATAGAAGAGATAAGTTGACTTTATTATTTATTAAGCCTTAATTATAATAATAATAATAATTATTATTATTATTAGTATTTTTAGTATTATTTTTGCAAAATGTCAAAGATTGACAATTTCTTTTAGAGTTTGTAGGCAATTTTTAAATGAAATGAAACAGCAATCATGCATTTTTCGCCAAAGCGTAACTACTTTAATTTCTTTTTTGAATTATATATGTTTTAATTTTTTGTGTGTAGATAAGTAGTCAATGGAATACTCGCAATAAAAAAATGCTTTCGGAATGCAATTGGTTGATACTTGGGTAAAACCCAAACGTATCACTACAACAATAACTTTGGGGTTGTGATGACTGGGTAAAAATAAAAATAAATAAAAATAAAGGGGCGGTTATACAAAGCTTTGCCCAGGTTGCAAAGTACCTGAAATCGGGGCTTGACTGTAGGTAAAGGAAGAAGTATTGTGTTCATTCCTGAAATTCGATGTCGAGCATTAATATTTTTTAGGCCCTTGAATACAAAATATTTTCAGAAACACTTGGAATATTTAATACGATTATTGAGCAGGTGTGTCCGTGTAGACCGTATTCAATTGTGAAATTAACACTGAAGGTGGCCTTGGCCGGTTGTCACTAAGGTGGGTGAAGTTAGTAAAAGTGGAAATATGGAGAATCCAAATGAAATAGCAACTAAAACTTCTGATGAAAATTTACCAAAACGGACGAGAGAATCATGTTATAGTAAAGATATTGTAATGCAAGGTGAAAATGAGAAGCGGCATGTGGCAAAGCAATCAAGGAAAAAAGGAAAAAAGAATGAATGGGCCTGTGGTTGCTTTTAAAATATGCCCTTCGGAGTTCGGATTAAACAGTTACCCAGAAAAAATGAACGTGAATTATCACTTTATGGGAAAAATTTGTTTTCCCACATTTTTCGAAAACTACCTAACGATTTCGTTAGGTTTTCTACACCTCCTGTACCATGACCTAAAACTTGTAGTTGATTTTTCCTCTCTGAAAAATAGTTAGGCTATCTCCATATGATGTGACTTTGGATGAGGCTGGAACAATATGGCGACTTATCTGCATTGCAATGTGAAGAGAGAAAATTCACTCTATAGGGTAGAGAGTCATGTTCATGTGCGTGTTTCAAATTGCTTAAGAAATCCTTTTTTTCTAAACAAGTTCTGTTTGAACATTATTTCAGGTTATGATTTTTAAAGATCTTTAATTGTTAACATACACAATTTAGGAAACGTGATATATATATATATATATATATATATATATATACAAATATATATATATATATATATATATATATATATATATATATAAGTCACTCGTCACTATATATAGGTCACTCGTGTAAGTAAGAGAAGGTGTTACAAGAACGAAGCAGGTCGGATAGAATCACGCACCCCGTAGCGGACCACGCCCTGATCAAGACACACCTTTTTCTTTAGCATGAGTATAACAAGACCTTCATATAAACACATTCTGCATTGTTTTAACTTATTTTTGTGATTTAAAAGAATTTAGTCCCGCTCACATTCTTTATCAATGTGTAGAAATGTTTAACTTCAGACTTCGTATTAGTGGAAAAAGCATACAGAAAATCGAAAGTGAAGCAGGATGAGCCAGTACAGATTATCTAAAAACTGTGAAAACTTATATATCTGTTGTGTAGGGATGAGTTTCACCTCTGAAAACTCTTCGCATTTCATGTTCCAGAAAGTTAGAAGTGTAAGAAAAACTCTATGTTTGGAGAATCATGGAAATCTAAGTGCTGTTTGTTATAAGTAGAGACCGGACGTTAGGCACTTAAAAAGTTCAGAATAGGCAGGCAAAAAGGCACTTAAAAATTGCAAAATAGGCAGGTAAAGTAGGCACTAAAACCGTCAAAGTAAGTGCTAAAACATTTACAGTTGCATGCAAAAGGAGACAGTAGGTCGAAAAATATGAACTCATTCAGGATGTCTCTTGTTACTAATTGAAATAAAACATTTAAATCATGCAGTATTTAATCAAAATAACATAGGTCTACCGGATACACATAATAATATAAACAACATTGTTCATTTCATTAGAGCACTGTACCGGTACCACATTCTACGCACAATATTACCTTTACAAACACCTTTTGCCAATCATTAACAAACATCATTGATTGCACATAATAACAAGACATTTTTTTCAAATTTTCTACTCTTAGGTTATGCCTCCTATCAGACAGTAGGCCCTACATTTTTTAGTACCGAAAACGACCTTTCCACTTCTATAGATGTTATCGGAGCGCATTGGTAGAGTGGAAGAATTTGTGGATCAATATCAATGGAAACACTGTTACCAGTGATTTTCACCTGATACACCTTGGACTTGATAAAGCTCCAGCATCGAGTAAGTCATAGCACATAGCTTGTCTGGCGGCATAGTCTTCATCTTCAAGTCTATGAACAATTTGAATGTGGTAGGCATGTTTATGCAATTTGAATCGCAATATTTTCCACACAGTGGTGTGTGCGATACCAAGTTCCCTGCTTAGTCTTCTGGTTGATGCTGAGGGGCTGCGTGTAATAGGCAATAGCTTCCTGAATCCTTTGCACAGTTTCGTCTGCTACAGTTCGCTATTCGTCAGTAACACTACCAGTTTGCTTGAATTTCTTCACCATGTTCTTAATGGCGTGTATGGTAGGAGGTGAAATTGCCCCGCGCTTCATCATATGTCATTCCACGCAGTCGGTAGGAAACAACAGCTGTTATTTCTTCTATTGTGTACATTGCTTTAGATTATCTGCAAACAAAAATCAAAATTTGTAGTGTTAAAACAGAAATGGTAAGTAACTTTATAAACACCCTGTATTTGTGAATATTCTTAGATATGTAAATAATAGAAGTATCATTGAGTATTTTTGGGTAATAGTTTTAGTGTATGGTGTGAGTACTTAGGTCGATACTGGCCCGTGCTCTGGTTATTGTAAACAATATGGCCTTACAGGACCGCACAACTCGGTGGGGGAGGTAGTTCCTATGGATCATATAATGTAAAAATACTTTTTTTGGCCAGACAAGAACATGGAGGGCACCCTCGGATGAGTGATCAGCCCAATTCCAGGCCACCTCTGGGACAACAAGCACACGTAGAACGAGACACACCAGTCACACACACACACACACACTATTCCGAACAAGGCGCGGATCGGATGAAGATGATAATAACAGCCAGATGATATCCGGGGACCGAAAGGGCCTGTAGTTACCAGTCATTTGTTTCACAGGTGAGATGAATGTCGGGGTTTTTCCTCTCAGATGAGGAAAGCCAGGATTCGAACTCGTGAGAGGCTTCCCCTGAGCCAAAGCGATTATCGCTGTTAAATAATATTTTGTCATTTTAATGGAAATTGTATTGAATAAGCTACTTTTGTTTGGAGAAATCCCCTAACGATGGGCACCAACAAATATTATAAAGTATCCACGAGTTTCTTTCAATTGGGTATTTTAATACGAGAATGGGTACAGTTTTATTTCAAACCGATGAAACCTCTATTCTGTTTGTCGTTACCAGTGGTTCAACACGTGCCACTCGATTAAATATGCAGTTTGTATTTTATTTGTATTCTGGTATTGTTCAGTCGATTAAGTCTGAAATCTCGGATTAAATGTAGTGATGGTGATAATAATTGGGAGCCTGATGATGCATGAAGCATGAAGCTTTCTCCATATTGTCCGCCCGTGTCCAGTCCGAGACGTCGCTCCCGCTAGTGACGTCACTGATGTATGCTGTCACTGTGCAACTGCTTGAAGAATATCGTTGCTCTCACTCACTGGAACTGATTATTCCTATAGTAATTATTTCACTAGCAATTCAATGCGATTGATTTATCATGCTGATCAATTGTAGACCTTCCTATAGACTATTTTTACGCTGGTATTTAAAACGATATTATTATAATAAGAGTAAGTGTTTGTCTGTATGTGCACTTTTATTTACGGAACTTAATACAACAACAAAAAAGGCAAAGCTTTCTGCAATTGAATTGACAATTGAAATTTATTACCGAAAACTGATGCTTCGGTAGAGCAAAAAAATTCACGTTTTCTGCCACTTTTTCTCTCATAACTCGCGAACGAAAGCTAAAATTAAAAATCCGTCTTCGAGGTGATTTCGGTCACTCTTCAGTTCATCTGTGTTTAAAAATTCAGATCTCTTTGTGCAGTAGAATTTCGCTGGGCACAAACATTTCCTCTTATTATTATTATTATAGATGTTACCGGCAATGTATGAAATCCCGGTATTCTATAGAATGCCTAGCTAATGTATAGAATGCCTGACGGTTTTAGGCAAACTATGAAATACAAGTTTTTTATGGAAATGTTATTGTGTCATTTCTAGGCCCAATAGTTCGGACAAGTTCGTTAATGAGCAAAATAAATATTTATAAGACTATTATCCTGCCAGTTGTATTATATGGATGTGAGACATGGCCGCTTAGCCTACTGATCAGAACGAACATAGTCTGAGTGTTCGAAAACAGGGTGCTTAGAAAAATACTTGGGCCTATGAGAGATGAAATGGGGACTGGAGAAAATTGCATAACGACGAGCTTCAGGACCTGTACTCTTCACCAGTTATAGTAAGGGTAATTAAATCGCGGATGAAATGGGCTGGACATGTTGCACGCATGGGGGAGGAAAGCCATATCTCAAAAGTATTGACTAAGAGAACCCCAAAGGGAAAAGACCACGTGAAAGACCTAGACATAGGTGGGCAGTAGGGAAGTAGGATTTGCAAGGGATGATTGGATAGAGTTAGCACAGAATAGGGTTGAATGCCGGGTTCAGGTAAGCCGGTAAGCGTGTCTATTGCCATTAAGTAAGTAAGTAAGTATAGCCCCCCCGAAACGTTAAGCCATGTTATGTTGCACATAAGGGCACTTTAATTTCTCGGATAGTAGACAGTTCAATTACACATCTCGACTCATAAAAAATGAAAGACGTTATTAACGTCTTCAGTATAATTGTGTGTGATAATTAGGGCTCGGAAGTTGATGAAATGCCATAATCTACCTATTGCAATCGATACCATGTCATGACTTTCGAAAATTCTTTCATATCTTTACGTTTCATGCCTCCCTAAGTACGAAACCACCGCCCATTAAAAAAAACACACACACGCTAGCGGCCATAATTTTGAAGATATTTGAACCAAATTTTATTGTGTCATTTCTAGGCCCAATAGTTCGGACAAGTTCGTTAATGAGCAAAATTGGCTCAAGGGGGGTCGGGGAAGGGGGTTTAAATTTTGAAAAATAGATATCTCGGCCCCTATGAAGTATAGAGGGAAACTTTGCTTGAATAAATAAGAGTACTCCCTATGGAGTTCACAGTGACACCAGCGATTCGGGGGTTTGGGTGGTACGAGTGGGGGTGGGGGATGGAAATTCGAAAATTTTGAAACCACGTCTCGTGGGGTATCGTTGAAAAGCTCTTGATGAGTACTCTTCAAATCAATTACTAGTTTCTCGATAGTTCCCATATAAGGCGAGATTTTATTGTTTGAAAAAGTGCACTTCCCTCTTTTTTGCAGTTATTATTGCGGGTTTGTCATGCCAAGGCTAAAGAAGAAGAGTGCTGCGCAGCGAAAATAAATTAAACCAAAAGCACTTCGAAATCTACCTCAGCCTGTAGGCCTGCCTAAAGGGATTTTTTTTTCCTGAGACATCACAGACAATGCAGGATGAAGTATAAATTTGTCTCGCCTCAAAATGAACAAAAATAGCCTACTTTTATTTTGTATTTTTCAGAATTTTATTCCCTACCAGTCATTTTTTTTAGGAATTTTTCATTCTCTTGTTGTATTTTCCCTATTTTGTCTTCAGAATGAACTGTTCCAACATTACACAAAGCGATCTCGTAATTCTTTAGCTATGAAGCATTCATGAATATAGGCTAGTAAACATAACAATAATAGAAAACATAATATTAAAGTAGTTATATAACATAGCATACTCAAATATTGCCCTTTGTTTATTATTATTATTTATTAATGTGCTACTGTACATTTCCTTTTTTTTTTTTTTTTTTAGATATGTATTTAGAAATATTAAGTCATAAAATCTTGGCGTCCGGGTATCTGCCGCGATACCCGGAAGCCAAGAAGATTTTACTGTCAACTCGGGCCGCGGAAGCCTACGATCTCATAATATTAAGTCATATTTTCACAAATTTAAGGTCATTTAACTTATATGTCATTTTTGGGCGTTCTTAGATCATCAACTTCTGAGCCCTGGTGATAATGGTGTTAGGCTTATCACAGACCCTCCCGAAAGTAAATCTTGGTGGATATACCCCTGTAAGTAAGTAAGTAAGTAAGTAAGTAAGTAAGTCATATGTTATGTCGTCGGGTTCTGGGGTTTGTGCGAGTGTTCAGCAGCGGGAGCGGCGGTAGATGAAATCAATGGATCACATGATGCGAAAGTAGGACTGGCAACATCAGTGATTACATGCCAAGATCGTTGGCAGCAATATGCACATTTTTTTTTTTTTGTGCCCACCCTTACCCCCGGAGTGCCAAGCAATTAAGCCTAAACCTCCGGTCAGACCAAATTTTGGTAACCATATGTGATGTGGTATACCTATTGTGCCTTTATGTACATCCGTAGGGGATGTTGATGGTGTGACGTGTTTGGGCTGAGTACTTGTGTCTTTGTACTTTGGCACAGGATAGACCTAAGTGCGGATAGGTCTTATGTGCAATATTTCCGAGTGTGTTTCTTTTTAGTGACATGTAGTTATGTATTCTAGAGATTTGTAGTGCGTGTATCTGTTTGAGGGGATTATTGACCAGTCCGGCATTCGCCTAAGAACGAGGGAAACCCCTCAAAAACCTCGTTCGGACTGGAGCAGTGGCCAAATGACCGTCTACTTTGGTGTGTTAATTTACTATAGACTTTTCGAGAAGTGCTGTTTTTGCAAAGGTTTTAAGGGCTGGGAAGGTGTTTTTACGCGTCCAGAACGTGAGGTCCGGTGCCCAGGCTTCCTCTTCTGCTCTAGCGGCTTCGTGGAGGAGTAGTCGAGCTTCTCGATATCGAGGACAAGTATACAGCATATGATACATGGTGTCTGGTTCGCTGTCCTCACAAGCGCATAGATCGTCGTCTGTGAGATTGAAACGGATTAAGTTAGCGGCAAAGTTGCCGTGGCCAGTTAATACCTGTGTGACGAAGTGGTCCAATTTAATCCATGGCATTTTAAGTCTATTTCTGATATTTGGGAAAAAGTCACGAGTGATTCTACCATTTTGGGCAACTACCCATTTTTGCTGCCAAATATCTATTAACTGTGAGTGAATGCGTTCATAAAGATGTGATCGATCTAAGCTCTCAAATTCCCTTGGTCCGATTTGAAGGGCACCTAATTGAAAATTAATTTGCTTCCGCACTTTGTATCTGGCTATCCGTTCCTCAAGCAGAAGATCAACAGGAAGAACACCAGCTATGACTGGTAGAGCATCATTCGAAACAGTGGAGTAGGCTTTAGTTATTCGCAAGAGAGAATGTCGCTGGGCAGATTTGAGTTTACGGATGTGATGTGTGTTAAGTTTAGTGGCCCAAGCGTTTGCAGCATACGAGACAATAGCCTCAAAAATAGCAGAGTAAAGTATACGATAGTTAGTGAATTTGTATCCCCACTGCTGTCCAGAAAGTCTGGCTAGGGCCTGAAATAGGTTGTTAGCTGTAGCACTGATTCTTTGAATATGAGCGGTGAATTTATTACCTTCTTGTAAAGTTATACCCAAATACTTTGTTTCTCGAACATATGGGATCCGGTCTTGTCCTATCCTGATGATTGGAGGGTGATTTCCGATTTTCCCCTTGAGGAGCATTAAGTTTGTTTTAGTTTTAGAAATCTTTAGCTTTGCTTTGTGGGACCAAGTTTCCAGAATTGTTAGTGCTCTATTAGCTTTGCGTTCGAGATCTGTTCTGGACTCACCTTCGATAATAATTACTGCGTCGTCGGCATAGGCTATGACGTCAGCGTCTTGAGTCTGTTCAAGTTGTCTGAGGGCTTCATCAAACACCAGGTTCCAGACCTTGGGTCCCAATACTGAGCCTTGGGGACACCCTTTGGATGCGGCCTTTGTGAATGAATGAAGGTTATCCCTTAGCGTTATTCGTCTGGACCGAAAGTAGTCACTGAGGACGGCATATATGTTCTGTGGACAGTTTATATTACGAAATCTCTCTAGGGCGTGTGGCCACCAGACGTTGTCAAATGCGCCTTCTATATCTACGAAGATGGTAAGCACGTATTTAGAATTAGCGAAGCCAATGGAGAGACTGAAGTTCTTGCCAAAGCAGATCCAGAAAATGTAGATGGAGACAACAGTATGGAGGTGGAATCTGACGTGGAAGCAGTTGAACAGGATCAGAATCAGAATAACATTGAAGTGAGGGAAGCCGGAAACAGGTCTCCATTAGCTGCTGTTTGGGAATGGCTGTTTCCCCCCTCCCCATGAAGAACATTCAGTTCTTTAAAAAAAAAAAAAAAATTTGGCTACCCACAAAGCTCATTTCATGTTTTAAATGTATACTATGCATGAATTACTGAAAGAAATTTGTTGTTCACTGTAATGAGCAGACTTGTTCAGTAGAAACAGGAAATCAAATAACAATCTTATCCTCATTAAAACAATTTTATGTAAATTATTTGTTATATCACACACTGAGAATAATATGGCCACAACTAAGAAAAACTAAATTTTACAAAAGAACAAAGTTTTATATTCTGAAGAAAAAGGGTAGGATTTTATAAGAACATAAGTGCTCCATGATAGAAATTAACAGAAGTACAAATACAGATCATTAGAAAACAGCAAAAAACCCAGAATAAATTATTTTTTAGATGTGGCCTTATTATTCTCAGTGTCCGATATCTGAACATCACTAGTATGATGATCTTAATTGGTCTACAAAAAGGTTTAAAATCTATTATGATTTATGACCATTCATTTTAGTCTATAATGGACCTACTCGCAGTAAAAATACTTGCATCTTCCACAATTTATTGAATTGGGTGCACATTTTGTCATACATGGAATCCTTGTTATAATACAGTGGCCCCTTTTTACTTTCTCGCACATACCATTCGACCCTATTCTGTGCTGACTCCATCCCCTTAAATGCTACTTCCCTTAAATCTATTCTAATATTGTAATCCCAGCTACGTCTAGTTTTCCAAATGGTCTTTTCCCTTCGGGTCTTATTCCCCCATGCCTGCAACATGTCCAGTCCATTTCATCCCTTGCAAATTCTCCTTCCCTTAAATCTATCCTAATATTGTCCTCCCACCTACATCTAGGTCTAGGTATATATGAGTCCACCATTCCTTGACTAAGGGGTAGCCAATACAACTAAGTATGTATTTGAGAAATGTAAATCACAATCTATAACATAAGGAACAGTATCAAAATAATGAGATGAAATGTGACACACTATTCACTAAAACTGACACTAACCTAGACTGCAATTTCGAAGGGTTCATATAAGTGCAGCAATGAATCTCTGGGTTCCATCAAATAGAAAATATTCCTTTTAGCTTGCTTAGGAATTGCTTATTGCCATTGAATAAGTAAGTAAGTATCAAGAAAATTGCTCTGTAGAAGGATAATAGAATACATATTAATTCTATAATTTCCCAAAAGTGAAAAAGGAGCTACGTGGTCGCCATTTTCAAAGTGATAAGGAGTTGAACAACGTCATGGGTATACTGAACAAACTGTCAAAAAAGGGATTCAGTGAGTGTTTCGAACAATGAGTAAATCATTGGAATAGCAGTATTTCATCAGAGTGAGAATACTTCGAAAGTTTGTAAGTAACTTTGAATGAAAATATAAAGCCATTATTTGTTAATTACAAAATTAGTCCGGTTATTTATTGATACACCCTGATAATTTCATGATCCTTTTCCCAAACATGTGTAGCTATTGCTGATTTATCTGCATGTCCATATTTTATATGCCAAATATGTTTTTTTGCCCATATGTCTAAACTTCCTTTAGTTTTCCAATCTATTTTAGATTGCAGTCTTTACAATTAAATTGATATACTCCTGATCTTTTGCTGTGAGGGATTTCTTCTAAGTTAGTGGTTCTTAAAAAAAAAATTATTATATGTGTTTACTGGGGCTGTAACAATATTGTGTTCTTTGAAGATTTTTCTAAATTTCTCATCTGCCCATGAGTGGTAAGTTTTTTTTATATATATCACATCTTCATATAGGATTAGGGTTCCCAGAAATATGAGGAAAAAATACGGGACACTTAGATCTGTGTTGAAAACAACTTAACAATATAATCCCAAGGCAATGGGTACCACATGTGAGTTGCCCTATTTTATTTCAAACTTAAAACAAACTACAACAAAAGATAAGTAATAGGTTCACCTTTAATTTTAATACAAATCACACTCATGAATCATACTTATTTAAAGAATTAATTTCATTCAATAATTGCTTATTTTGAAACAGCGTGTCAAGGAAATTGGAATGTCACACAATCTTCACTGAAAAACAATTTTACAATAAACAATGCTTTTACTGTGTTTGCACACAATTTGTTTTTCTGAATATTCAACTTTTCCATTCTTATCTTTCAAAAACAGAAAATGAGCTGTTAACTTGTTAGTATATTCACACTTCCGTTTTGAAATTTTCTAATTAAGTCACTCGTGCAACCAGTGGCGTAGCCAAAAAATAATTTTGGGGAGGGTCGAAAGTGTTGGGTGGTTTGGGGGGCTCAACCCCCGGAAATTTTTTAAATATTAAACTAATGAAATACACATTTTACGCTATTATAGCACTGAAAAACTTGTTTGCAAATTTGTTTACCATACTCTAAGACATACCAACTTAAGAAATTGTTACCTAAGTTATAACTAGGGGGCGGATTTCTATGACATGTCATATTTTTCCCCTTTGCATTATTTCAGGTTTCCGACTAATTTAAACCCGATTCCATGCATCCTGGTGAAAATGGAACGACTTTTATTGTGCATATAACTGCATATTTAGGAAATTTTAAACTATTGTACCATATTTATTATCAATATGCATATTTAGGTCATATTTTTTGTATATTTGTGTGCATAATAAAGAAATTTTGAAGTTTCATATCATATTTTGTAAATTTTGCATTATAATGATACTTTTTGAGAATTTACAGATATTTTAAATAATGAACACTCTATTTTAATAAAATGCATTGTAATGAAACTTAAAAAATATATACACAATGTGTAAGTGGTAAATTTTATTGGTCATATTTTAATGTTTTTTAGTTTATAAATGCATGCATATATCCTATTTTTTAGGTCATAGAAATCTGCCCCTAGTTATAACCCTTATTACTATTTATAAGAAAAGTTAAATAACACATGAAACAATGGAAACAATAGGCCTACATTTACAAGTTCAGTATTTTATTATTAAATAAAATAATTAAATATTTGACAAAATAGAGCTTAAACAACTTAAATAGAATTATAGGTTTTGATTTCGGGAGATGACCAGACCCCTGGATCCCCCCTTCCCTACGCCACTGGGTGCAACAGGATTCAGTTACAAAGAGGAAATTCTAACGGAGTTTCCCTAAATACAACAGAGCAAACCAACATGACCAAGCATGATCATACTCATGCTAAGTATCCCAAATGGTCCCCCAAATCGCAGTGAAGCTAAGCAACTGTAAACTAGTACTGCCGTCTCATTTTTTGTGGATTGTTTTTGGAGGATACAATACAGGACAAAACTGCATCCCAAAGAATTCTTTCAGGATAACGGGATGCATTAGGAGAAAAAAAGGGACATTCTCGTATTTTACGGGACTCTGGGAACCCTAGATAGTATCATTGATTTGTTTTGTTGACTGTATTTCTTTATTTTCTTCGAGATCAGGTCTCTGTGGAATCCATTATTCTCTGCTATGGACATGATGCTGTGATATTCAAGATAATATTCTGTCTTACTTAGAGGGATATTGATAAGTCTATGTACCAAGCTATTCACTACTTCTGTATTGTGGCCTGTAGGGTTTAAACTATTTGCTTTTATGTAGCAATTTGAATGTGTAGGCTTTCTATACATTCCAAACTCTATTTTGTTACTATTGTTTATGATTTTTAGATCAAGGAATGGGAGGAAATTATCTGTTTGTTCTTCTAGTGTGAAGTTCAATGCACTATCATGTAGAAGTAAATTCGTAAGTTTTAAGCAATCCTGGATTTGTTTTTGATTGACTATGGCAAAGATATCATCTGCATATCTATGCTAAGTCTTGAACATATGAGGGAAAATAGATGTGACATGAGTTTCTTACGAGCTCATATGCAGATTAGCCAAGAAAGGTGCCAGTGGATTTCCCATTACTAAGCCTGATTTTTGTTGGTAGAATCTTCCATTGAAATATGTTTGGCCAATACATAGCCTGGTGAATTTGCAATATTCTTCAACAGATTTGAGCCATTTCCTTAAATGAGTTAACAATTTATCCTGGGTAATGCTTGAAAATAAAACAACTACATGGAATGACACCAGAACATCACAAGGAGACAGTTCTGTATCAAGAAATTCAAGGATTACAACACAACATTAGAACCAGAAAACAACAAGAATGTGAAAAATCTAATTAACCAATGGAAAAGATATGGAGGCAATGGAAAACAAATCTGGAATCAATCAAATAAGCCGTGAAGATGCAATGGAATTTATATTGGGAATGCAAAACAGAATTTAAATATTAGAAAGAAAGAACATTTTAGGCACATAAAATACCAACAATAGCAGCACATTTCTGGAATGACAGCCACAACATAAGTCAAGAAATGAAATCACTAAAAAGTGTTCAACAGCCATCAGAACTTATAGCATGGTAGAATTTGTTTATTCAAAAACACAAAAACAAATTAATGAACTTTGACACACATATAGAGAGCAGCCTCATTCAGAATTTCTACCCGCCACAGACATCATCAAACACACACACCCCTCCTTCACCAGGACCAGCAACAGAAATTCAAAACAGTTTGACACAAGCTGAGGATGATCAGGATGCTGATTGAAACTATTAAGGGAAGTTGAATTTACAAATTGACCATATACTATCATTCCATTTATAGCATGACTTCACTATAAAATAACCCCACATAAAATATTGTGAGCTGTTAATGTTTATCTCTAATCCAATCTCATTGAAACATTTAATTGCTAATTTGGTAAGCACATTTGCCGCATATCACTTTAGCACTTTTTTATGTATTGTTTTTGTAGTGTTGTATGTATTTCTGGTATTATTCTTGTACCATTGTACCTTAATAGTTTAAGTATGATGTATCCTATACCACATAACTGTGGTCAATCTGGATAAATAAAATATGAAATAAATAAAATATGAAATATGAAATCATCAGCAAAAACCATGATGGAAATGTTGAGAAGACCTGGTACCAGTGAGAACCCATATTCTCCTTGGTGTCAATGTTAGAAAGCTCTTGAAGAATGTGATTAGTGGCAACATTGTAGAGTGAGGGAGAAAGAAGAGAACCTTGTAAATCTCCTCTTTTTATGGTGGTTGGCTAATATTTCTGATAACACTAGTCAATAAATTTAAACTTCTTTCTGCATCTGGTTTGTAAATGGATGGTTTTACCTAAATTTGGGGTAAAATCAGTTTTTCTCTGTCACGTCACATTTCCTAGATACACATCAGAATAAAAAACCAGTATTGGTGAACATTGACAGAATTAAAACAATCAAGATATATGGAGAACTTTAGAACTCAATACTATTTTATATGTATATATGGGCATGGAAGGTCTAAATTAGTCCACAACATATTTTCAACTTTAATCTTTTTTGGTATTAGAAAAATGTGGCGATGCCCTTTTTTTTTTTGGTTTGTTTGCCATTTTATCTCTCTTCCTAACAAGACCCCAGCAGAGTCGCCAATCATCGATGGGTTCTAGTGACCTTGATAATGGTGTACCATTGTATGGATGTCTTGGTGAATGTGTTCACCCTGCTCATCGCTGACTGCTCCTGGGAATATAAAAGGTGAATTTTAAGCTACATTCTACACCCCATGTTCTTGTAGCTGTCTAACAGATCAGTAGTTCCATCTGCCTCAAACTTGTCTGTATAATTTTATTGTTTAAAAGAGGTGATTGGGAAAACGTAAGTAACTGGAGACTACTCACAACTTATCCCATAATTATAGGAATAATTGAACAAATTCTAGACATATATCTTCGGCAGTATGTTAGTGAACACCAATGCAGTATATTATAGGACTATAATTTATCAATTACAGTGGACTCTTAGTCATTCGAACCCCAAGGGGAATTAGAAAAAAAATCAAATTATCCAAATTTTGAATTAACCAAAACTGTCACTTTTTAAAAGAAAATGCCGTAAAAATGTAAAAAATAAACTCATTGCAATAAATAATAATTATTGTATAGTGAATTTTACAATAATGACTTAATCTTAATGATTGTATTTTTCGGTTAGCTGCATACATCTTTTTTTCTAGAGCTAGGAGCCAATTTTCAAACAGTTCACTGGTCATCCAAGCTTTCTTGTTTGCCTCATACTGTACTGGAAGGGATTTAACGGTTTTAAAACATCTTGGTTTTACTGATTTCCCTATCATTAGCAACGGTAACTTTTCAGATCCATCCATATTAGCACCAATTGCTGTTTTTACCGCCACTACATTTTTTCCCCGTGAATGTAAAAGTTTTATCAGGCATACATTTAAAAAAATAGTCCCGTTTCATCCACATTAAAGATGTCTTTTCTGGTTCATAATCTGCAATTAGATTGGACAAACCACTGAACCACTCGTTTGCTATTTCTTCATTAACGGAAGTACTTTCACCACACACAATCTTAAAAGAAATGCTATTTTTTTCTTTGAAGCCAGTAAACCAACCAGAGCTTGCTTTAAAATTAACAATGCCCAACTTTCCGGCAAATTCCTCTGCTTTAGCACTTATCAATGGCCCACTTAACGGGTTGTTACGATCACGCGACTGCTTAAACCATTTTAGAGTGCACTCGTCAACACTGGGAATTTCTCCGCCTCTCATACGTTTCCTATTTCCCCCGTTTTGTGTAATCCAACTTCCAAGATTTTGTCATTTTTTATGTAGGTGGACAAAGTGTTCCATATTCCTTTGCAATGTCACACTTCTTTCTTTCCCTTCTCTCCACCTCTCTTAACACTTTTTTTTGCAAGCGTTAAACTGGTCTATGCTCCACGCTCTGACATTTTAAAACACAGTCACACTTTGAGGATAGAATGAACACTAACATTTTCACAGAAGTGTTGAATCCCTCCAAGACTGTAGCGGAGGGGGTGAACTTCGCATTCCCTTGAACATCTATTCAGCAGGAGGAAGATAACAGTGGTTAAAAATACACTTTAGTACGGTACCTGCTGGCTGCTAGCGACTAGGGTTCCTCCGCGAATTCTTGAGAATTCATGGAAGCAATGAACTCTTGGAATCCTTACAACATTAACATGAGACAAATTTTGGCTTCGATTTATCCAAATTAAGCTTTAAAAATTTGAATTAATTGCAATTTTTTAACATACCGGTACATTTATATAGGAATTTCAAGGGGAATGAGTATTTATTCGAATTATACAATATTTCGAATTATCCAATGTCGAATTAACCAAATTTGACTGTAATATAATGGATGTCATTTTAATACTTGTTTTTGGAGCTGAATAATTTTATACTACATATGGTTTCAAATATATAGGGCCTACATATATGATAATGGAAATATATCAATTTTCTTGAAAAGTTCCCTACATGAATAATATCTTCCCACTCCACATGTTTTTCTTATCTATTTATTTATTTAATCTGGCAGTGTTAAAGCCATAAGGTAGGGTTGCCAACTCTTGAAGGTGGAAATAAGGGATAATAGTGTAGGCCTATAACATAAGTGAAAATAAGGGATAAATGCCAAAAATAAGGAACCCAAAGTTTACTACTTTTACAGCATAATGGATGGCCACTTATAGTACTGAATTAACATTCTCTATTAAACAAATTATGTCATATCACTCTATAATAATACAAACACTTCTGCCAAAAAAAAAAAAAGAAGAAAATTAAACACATCAGGACAGCTGTTTATCACTTGACAGATTATAGTAATTTACAAACTGTTATATTTAAATTCTTGCTGGCTTGCTGATATTTGACAACAGAATGTCCTCTTTCTGTATACCTTTATCAGATTTTACAAACGTGAAAAATTCTTTATACTATAATAAAAATTTACAGTAACCTGAAGGTCTGATTTTATCAGATCTACACCGCTTTTATTTCATGTGTCGTTCCATTTATTGCTCATTAATGAAGAAGAAGAAAAGACAAACGAGCTGAAAAGTATGTTGGACAACGCCAGCCAGGTCAGTGATGATGTACAAAAAGAAGGAAAAGAGACAGTAGATGAGACCATAGGGAAACGGTCATAGGGCAGACCGAAGGAAGACAACAGGACATGGCAAGTGCAAATGTCCCCCCACCAACACCCACCACCACCACGGCTAGCGCCACAAAGGCTGCTGAATCTTGAGAGACATGGATCAGCCTAGAAGCAGAGGAGGGGTTGAAGACAGTAAGTAGGAGAAGCAGCAACTCAGCGCAAAACAAACCGCTTAATGAAACAAAACAAATATTAATAAGAGGCACTAGGCAGGGAGAGGGAAAGCTTAAAGCAGCTGAAAGGAATGGCTGGATATATGTAGGAGGGCTGAGCACAGACATGTCCAAGGATGAGTTGGTAGAGTACGTACAAGAAAATGGGATCATCGGCAAAATCAGTTGCAACATGGTAAGCAACACAGACACAAACTGAGTGTTCAAGATAGGCATACTATTGAAGGAGCTTGGTAAATGGTATTTTGTATTAAATTAACAAGGTTAGAAAATGGCGCATTCACAGAGGTGAGAAAATAGTAAGGGATTGGAAGTTCTGTGAGAATTAGATTAAATATACTGCATTAAATGTTATCATGAGAAAGAACAATATTTATTACCATACAAAGGGATTAACACAAAACTTTTTACTTATTTTTATCTATGTTAAAATAGATTATCATATTGAAATCAAAACTTTAAATCAAAACATGATATATTGCCATAAACTATTAGGCCATACCAGTATTTCCTTTAAACAATAATAATAAATGCAGACAGTCAAATATGTCGTCAATTACAACATTAATTACACCTCCATGGATAGGACTCAAGAGTAACAGAGGTGAGATTTTTTTCTAATTTGATAAACAGCTTGAGCACATTTGAGGATAGAAATTCTCCTTTTTAGAGTTTAACTCTGCATTCCTGATTATTATAATTTATAGCAAAAGTAAAATTAAAAACATACAACTTTATTATTGGGTGTAGGTTTCGGAGGTGAGAAAGTCCAACTACCAAACCTGGATTTAACTCTTTCACACAATCAAAACAACACAGAAAAGCACACTGGCAGCTTGGCTTTATAAGTGATAAGAAAACTGCCAAAATTTAGAGTCCAAGGAAGCTATAAAGACTGCGGTGCCATCTCTATGGGAATAATTGAACTTTTATATTTTTTCATGGAGGTGAGGTCTCACTTGGGGACAGACATGTTTAGTGCAAAAAATTGTCTTTACAAAATGATATATTTTCTTTTCAGTTATTAATGACTCATTTTTTGAGCTATTTATTCTTGTTATAACTCTAAAATAGAATGCAAATTAAAGTCTGTTGAATTATGAAAGAATGAAAATGACAAGTCAGGGATTGGGACATGACACGGAGGTAAGATCTCACATACTGTGCTCTAAAATGCATAAAATTGTAACTTTTATTTAAAAAGTGGACTATGGAATCAAATAGACCTTATTTCAATCTAACTCATCATAATAATTCATAATCCAATAATATTTATTTTACACCAGAAAATCAAGTGCGACATGAATCTGCCCTTTTTTGGAGAATGACATAGGAATTTGACTGTAGTCAAGTTTTAGCCTATGTCAAATTGAAAAAAGGGAATGGTACAAATTTGAGCTTTCTAGGACAAAAAGTTTTTCAGTTACATGCTTTTAAATATCTCAAAGCATTCCTAAAAACTGTCGTTTTTTAATTTTTCAAAAATTTATAACTCAAAAACAAAAGGTAAAAAAAAAAAATTAAAACTTTGTATTTTCGGTCATAGTGATGGTTAGAACACAATCATTAAATATGATGCATTTTAAAAACCACGAGGTTTAAAATTGTATTTTTAAAGATTTGATATGGAATTACTATCATAAGCTCCAGTTTAGTCTATGATACACTCACAGGCTTTCTTGCACTTTTCACATACACATAAAAGAACAACAAAACTTATAGTCCTATACATTTGGAGTCAGATCATACAGAACACAAGGTGCACAACTTACTCATATGTTTTAAGTTGGTGACTCGGAGAGCAGATCACAATTATTTCCAAACACGCAAGAGAACATGACCACTGCCATCTTCACGTTTTCTCTCCTTGCTTTTGGTGTCTGTTGCCAGATAGTGTCTTTTCAGAAACCAAGAATTCACATATCCCATAGGTTGGAAAAGCCGTAGAGGAGGACCAACCAACTTTCTGAACATGAGGTTCGCTACAGTGCTTAAATGCAATGAAGCTCTTGTTGGAGTCATTATCAGATTCATTTGTGAGAAGCCACATTCACACTCACTCATTGAAATGGGAATATTTCCCAGAGTATTCAACAGAGGTTAAGAAAAGATGATGGACATTTCTTCTCCGACAAGTATTCCCAGAAACCCCTAACAATTTGTCTCTCAGGAAGCCTGAACCATTTGCATAGGTACGGTTATTTTCTTCAGCAGTCCCTCATACATGCATTTTTCACTTTTATCTCTTGTGACATCATCCTTAGCTGTGCTGAAAAGTGCCACTAATGTTTCCAAATTTTTCCTCACAGCAGAAAGGTACAGTCCCGAAACTTGTAGCGACCCATCGAGTACCTAGAATCCTTCCAATCCTTAGGATTTTGGTGTCAAGTTGCTCTGCACGGGCCTTCAGTTCTCTTGAATTCTTGCGAGACTGATGGTAGAAAGTGTATAACTTGTTGAGGAAAGATGTGAAATGATTCATATGCAAGGGGAAATCTTTCTTGATCACATCAGCCACAGAAAGCTCCAATCTGTGATTGGCACAATGCCAACATAAAATCTGAGGGAATTTCTGCCTAATTAATGTTATACCACCCTTCTTTTGGCTGAGCATTAATGCAGTGACAAAATGCTTCTTTAAATATTCGTCATCAAACCAAAACAAATTTAAAAGTATGAATGGTACAGTCATCAAACCATTTTTTTTTTTAAATGGTCTATCAACAAGTTAAATATGCGTTCAGCACTGACATCTTGTAACTCCACTATGTCCAAGAAAATATTAGTAGGTTCCTTCATGTCTCCTTCCTACATAAATAATGAAGGAAGATAATTGACTTATTGCCACCATCTCTCATCCAAAAGAAGGGCAATTTTCTTATTTTTCTCTGTAATTTAATGTTTTTAATGACTGTGTTTCTCATTTCTATGGCAATATGGGAGTTTAGGTTGATACATGCATTCGTTGAATGTAAAATACGACCCTATTGTTCCCATTCAACTCCTGCAAATAAATTTCACTTTCAAAATCATTCAAATTATTCAAAGATAGGCTGTTTTGCCTGCATTTGTACTGATAACGAATGACCCTTCAGAGAATTTTTAAGAAAAGTTTCAATAAAATTAATGTTTATATACGGATCCTAATGTACAAAATTCAAACAAAATCATTCTCATTGGAGAATATGACAAAAATGTAATTTTCTTCATGTGAAGTTGTAGTAAAATCAAGATTTGTGAGTGTTTACATAGTTTCATATCTGTAATCCGAGATAACATAAACACGATGAGAAAGCCATGGTTACTGTGTCCCCATGGTTACTGTGTCCCTATGATGAATAAAGATAATTCAGTTACTTACACATCTTCATCAATGATGTTGCAGTGGTTTCTCTCACAGGTACAGGCAGCTTTCTTTGGAACGTCCTGTGTAAAGAAAAAAAAATTACTGAATGAACAAATATCTCTTGGCAAAATTTTTAACAGTAAGGTATAGGCCTACCTTAAGCAAACAAGACCAACCCAAAACTGGTCGGTTTAAGAGATCAGCTGAACTTTGCAAATTATCATGTGCAGCTAGATTTCAGTTAAAACTTGATAGTGGGATTTGATACGCGTCCGAGCAATTCTCGCTGCCGAATTCCAACATTTTTAGTTAGTACTAAAATTTGGGCTAAGAATAGCATCCAGTTATTGCTTTGCATTCTTACTGATAACGTTTAATTACCAACAAGATAAATGTTTACTCAGCTTAATGCACTCCACTTCATTTGTCTTCTTCCTTTCATCATCATATAAATAGATTCCACCCTGGCTTTCAGATACTTTTCTTTGGTAGAGCCTGTGAAACGTTAAACACACCAGATGAAATCAGTTTATAACAAAGCTACAACCAGTATTATTATTATATTTATAAACTGTACAGTAATTTTTAAATGCTGTCTCAGAATATTAAATTTTAGAGAGTGGTCATTAAATGAGCTATGTTTGTGTTATTCAAAACACAAACCAAACTTACTTGTGACGTGTGTATTAGAAAGCCATGCTACCAATATAACATTGCAAATGTACAAACAACAACTTGTGATTTCCTAATTCTCTGGAAAAATCCCAGAGGCAGAACATATCGATAATTGTAAAGCACATACTGGTGTGATATGTTTTGTTATACTGTAATGTGCACATTCATTTTCATGAATCCCTGACTCAATCCTCTAAGTATTATTCTTGACTGACCAACTTTGTCTGAAGAATAGGAATGGATAGAAGAAAAATCTTGATTTGACATACTCATAACTAGGGACCGGATTCTTAGGTTTTTACCTATTTTTTTCCTTACTTCCAAAACAAAAAGCGCTCATACACTTTTTCGAATCATGTCCATAGGATTCACCCACATTAATTCTGTGGCACCTAAAAATACCTAAACGGGGTATAAAAACCTAAATAGCTGTGAGAATGATATGTGGTGTACCTTCGAGAACTCACTGTAAGCCACTTTTTACGGAACTAGGAATACTTACCTTGCCATCAATGTTTGTTCTGGACTGCCTTTTGTACGTTAAACGCAACTTGCATAACGTTTCTACATGTTCAGCAATTCATAACTATTCTACCCGTAATAGATCCAATATTTATTTAAGAAAATTTAATTATAGCACAACTATGAATAGTTTTATATGCTTGGCTTTTAAATTTTATAACTTCTTACCAACTGAAATAAGAAATATGTCATTCAATATGTTTAAAACATCAGTCAGAAAGACAATGTTGGCAAACCCACTGTATAGCGTCCATGACTTTTATAATATTAAATTTTAAATATTTCTTAAATTACTGTTTTAAATATAAATTAATTTAAATTAAATTGTATTCTAAACCACGACATCTCAATCTGTACATTATGTATGGCAATGAGGAAAATAAATATTATTATTATTATTATTATTATACCTAAACGGGATATAAAATCTGAAATATCTAATTTAGGCTACTTTTTTTTGTAATTTTTTGTTCTGTCAGTTAAGAAATCAATATTTTGCGGGGAGAGAATAACTTTTGTCGGGTTGAAATTAATACCACCAGCGTTTCATTCAACCCATTGTCGTCTAGGATGGACAGTATCAAGAGAGGAAAAGAGTACCGGAGTATTCCTTTTAAAATATTCACACGAACAACCATTGTTGCCATGTATGAACAAGGATATAGATTTCTGTTTTAAAGCACTTGTCTTTTGTTTGCCTTTAGTACTTCCCTGTTATTCATACTGAGTGGTCTCACTGTGAGTTTTAAGAAGACATGTTAATTATGCCAAAACAACTGAAATCAAGTTTATTATAGCAGTGGATTGGCGACGATCTGAATTTCACTACAGATGGCAAAGTAATACGAGTATTTTGTCAAGCCTGTCAGAAACACGTATTATTTACCTTTCTAAAAAGGGGAAAGTTTTCGTCCCTAGTTGATCTGTTGTGCGGTTAGCATGCGTAACAACCAAAAAAAGGAAAATAATCAATATCACATTATCCACATCCAACATAAAGTATTATACTCCCTAAATTAGAAGCATCGGATTCGAATCCTGAGAAGGGTAGTGTCTAGATACAGTATTAACTATTAACTAAAGAGATAACAGGAAAAACGTCACAGTTGAGAATCTTGAAAGGTATTTAGCGATATACTGTAACCAGGAAATGTGAGGCAAACTTATTTTCACTACTTCTTTTGATCGTTTATGCTTTCTTTCTTCAATTGTGTAATATTGTCTTAAAGCAAGTATACACAAATTTCAATCAATTTTGTTAAGTTAAACTTTACAAGTTCAATCCTATGTAGCACATTAAAATTCGTTAAACCAATCATTCTACCTGAAAACGATATTTTGGACAAAAAAAACCTAAAAACTATTTCATCTAATGGAAAACCTAAAACAGTGTTTTTAAAAACCTAAAAATCCGGTCCCTACTCATAACCTTCATTACCCTAAGCATGAAGAATACGACTTTGTCATCTCTAATTCTTTCATTACTACACCCTTGATGAGAAATTCAAATAAAAGGCTACGTGTTGCTAGGTAACATTACATTTATACAGAACGAGGTCCAGTGCCTTGGCATTCTTTGTTGTAGATTGCATTATTACTTATATCATAATGAAAAGAAACATTGCAAAATATGCAATTGTTTTTGATATGATGATACTGAGACTTTACTTTCATCATAAATCTTCTTTTGAAATGTACTGTGCCAGGGAAGTCTCACATAATTCGATAAACACATTTCCATGTAGCATTAACATACGCTGTCAGAATGTAAAATGTCCATTTTTAGATTTTGTCCCCATCTATTGATATCCTTCTTGTACTACATTTATGATCACAACTAAATAAAGGCAGCATTGCCAACAACAGTATTTTATGTTTGGAAGAGGTCTTCGCTTTTAGAAACCCATTGACAAGTCTCAATGTGAATTTTAAATGGTCCCTAGTATTTTCTTTGTTATGGTATTTTTTGTGACAGAACGCAAACGCAGGCAACAGGCACACTTTTATGCTTTAGCAATGTGGTTGGATATTGTGTTTAGTGTGTGACAGATTTTGGGAATGGTATTGCAATTGGAGTGTATTCAATTGAAGTATCACATACTGAATCCAAAGGTAGAAAAGGATGATCGTATAGCCTACGTGAAGTTAAATTCTGGCTCCGTTCCAACTATTTTCGATGGATTCCTGTGTTTCTGTCTACGAGGCCACCACTGGAAAGGGAAACCTTGAAGGCAGAGCTGTAGAAATTGAAATAGGAAGCTGAACTTTCTAAAGAGGAATGGATACTGAAAATTATGCAACAAGAAACTTCCAACAGTACTTTGCAGAAATTTCCAGTGTAAAATTAGTATTGGGTAATTTAGAGAAATGGTTACAGATGTATTGTATGTTTTGTTGGTTGCCATTATCAGTCAAGTACTTGGCTGTGGCAATGCTAGATGCAGCTTCTGCATTTAAGGAATATAAAACTGTTTTGAATTCAATTAAATCTTCTGCATAGTTTGACACAACCTCCAACCCAGAATCCCATCGAGTTAATAGTGGCTGAAGAAAAATCTGTACTGCTAGATTTAAGCATGACTAGTGTATGCCTATGATGAATAAAAATGACTTACTTACACATTGTTATCCATAATGTTCAGATGGATTCTGTCAGAGATTACAGGCGTCTTTCTTTGGAACATCTTGTGTAAAGAAACACATAAATTATCTCTTTGTGGAAAAATCTTTAACGTTAGTCTAATATATATGCCTACCTTAAGCAAACAAAACCAGCCCAAGATAAAGTTTGAATTCCATCTAGATAAATGTCTATTCAGCTTAATTCAGTCCTATCTTCAGAGCTCGAATCATCTTTTGTCATCTCCCATTCACCATCATACAATAGATTCCATCCTGGCTTTCAGACAGTTTCCTTTAGAAGAGCCTGTAAAACGTAAAAACATCATATGCAATCAGTTTCTAACTGAGCTCAACACCCATAATTATTTCTATAAAATATACAGTACCATTTAAATGCAGTTTCAGACTAATAAATTTCAGCGTGGTCATTATAATGACCTATATTTGTGTTATTTTCCTCTACTATCTTCCAATATTTAAACAAAAAATGTTAACACTTGATGCAGAACTAAAACCCTCAAACTAATTAAATTTTTATTTCATATTACATCTTTCTGTCTGGAACCCTATAGCCCTATGTTGGGGTGAAGGGGCCTCCAAGTGAGGTTTCTGTTACCTATATGGATTTTTGTCACGCTTATTTTCTGAGAGAGGGCAGAGGGACAGGTGGTAAGCCTATCGCCTCTCAACCCCTCAGGAAACTAAGGTATTACTTGGACGTGAAAGGGCCAAGAAATTTAGTCCTGAGGCTCTAATTTAGGCTTGGAGTTCTTTTACGTGTCTAAATGTACGACATTGGCCCTTTAGCTTAAAGTTCCTCCCAGAGGACTCCGTTCCCAGGATTTTTATGTCCTGAAAATCCATCGACCTTGGCCGAGTTTTCATAATACCCTACATACTAATTGATTATTCTGAATTCAAACCTACACGTTAAACGTATGAAAGCAGACAGTGTGATGAAAATAAAGGTGGTTACAATATTTTAAAAGAGAGCAAACTGATACTACAGGGTCATTATTATAAGTTGAGACCGGGCGACGGAAGGCGCGCGCAGCCGGTCTGACCTTGATGCAACATCGGCACGTGCAGTTATTGTTAAAGTGTCAACATGGTGAGACCCATTTCGCTGCAGCATCGTATTTTTGTGTGTAAACATTATTTTATGTACGAGTCTGCTGGACGTGTACGTGATGAAGATAAGGTTTATCGAACAAATCCTCACACATTGGAGTAGCTGAAAGAAAACATTACGAATGAAATTAGGGGCATTACAGTGGAAGAACTCACTCGCGTCAGCCAGAATGTGGTTTCCAGATACAATGCCTGTGTAACACAGGAAGGACGACACTTCCAACATATGTTATAAGGTAAGATATGTAATACTTTATATAGCCTACACTTTAAGCAGGGAAACCGCGCGCGCATCACCGGCGTCTAATGCGGACTCCGTAGCAGAGAGTGAAAACACTGGTCGCCCGGTCTCAACTTATAATAAAGACCCTGTATATAATATTGCATTCAGGGAGGATTTATCTAATTTCTCATAGTATATAATACAGTAATGGGATTTAGTAATAAATAAAGCTCTAAGAATACTGTCAGAATTGCACCTGTGCATATTTAGAATGAAGATGGGGAAGTTACTAAAGACTGAATTACTAATTTTGACAGGATGTTACGACCTATAGTCCTATATAATAATGCAATGTGTCTTATATGTTTGAAAGTTATGGATAGGACTTTGCTTTATTCTCAGAAAAAACAGAAAGGCCGGAATGAAATATTATGGAAGTATAAGAAATAATTTATTGGGGTGTAGTGAAGGTTTATAATTCTTCCATTTTAAATGTACCTTGCCAGGGAAGCCAACCAAAATTTGGTGAACACATTTCCACATAGCAGTAACATATGCCGTCAGGGTATAAAATGTTGATTTTTAGATTTCATCCCCACCTGTTGATTTCCTTCTTTTAATACACGTTAGCAAGTGAATTTTAAATGGTTCCAAGTATTTTCTTTATTATGACACTTTTCATGACAGAAGATTCAACACTGGCAACAGGTACACTTTGTATGCATTAGCAATGTGGTTGGATATTGTCTTACCGTTAGTATGAGAAACTTTGAGCATGGTATTGCAGTTGGAATGTATTCAACAAGAAGTATCACATACTGAATCCATAGGTAGAAAAGGATGTTTGTATAGCCTATGAGAGACCAAAATTAAATTCTGGTTCTTTTCCAACTATTTTCAATGGATTCATGCATTTCTGGCTAAGAAACCACCACTGAAAAGGAGAAACCTTGAAGACAGTGCTTTGGAAATTGAAGAAAGAAGCTAAACTACCAAAGAAGAAGGGATACTGAAAATTATGCAACAAGAAACTTTCAACACTTCATTCAGAAAATTTCAGTATTAAATTGGTATCAGGTAATTTAGAGAAGTAGTTATGGATGTATTGTACTTTTTGTTGGATACCATTTTGAGTAAATTACTTGAGCTGTGGCAATGCTGGCTGCATCTTCTGCATCTAAGTGCATTGGAAATCTTTGTTATGGCTTTGAGTTCAATGAAAAGTCTGTATAGTTTAACACAGCCTTCAAGCCAGAATTTCGTTGTGTTAATACTTGTAACGTTGTCTCAAAATCAAAGTTTATTGGGTATATGTATGTTTCTGTGATTTTATGCCTCTACTGCCAGATTTAAGCATGAACATAATATCCCTACGATGAATAAAAATTGCTTACTTACTTTCACATTGTCATCTTTAATGTTGGGACGGATTCTGTTGTAGGTTAGAGGCAGCTTTTGTTGGAATGTCCTATGTAAAAGACAAACACAATAAATCATTGAATGTTTGTAGGCCTATATCTCTTTACTAGAAAATGTTTAACACTTGACATAGGCTCATCTTAAGCAAGCAAAATCAGCCAGCCCTTATTTTTTGTGGAGAATTTGAATCAATCTGAATTCACCGACCAGTTTCTTTTGTTTTATTATTATTTATGATAGTGGAGTAGGGAATCAATTCCATATGGACTGCTAGTGCATTCGGATTGATTTGAATTCTCCATGAAAATGTAGAGATTTGGTACATTTCAGACAGTTCTCTTTATATGAGCCTGTAGAATAATTAAACACACCATTATGATTTAGGTTTCTAACAGGGTTACAACCAGCATAATTATTCTTATGAAATATACAATATTATATATGTGGAGCTTGTTTCCAAAAGGTACCAAATCCATCTGAACAAATTTTACAGGAAATGAAAAAAACGTTATACAGTTGATAAATTATACTGATATCGATAATTCATTCCTTATATGTGCAGATAGACCTAAGAATCATATTTACATAAGAAACTAAGATATTCATTCATTATTAAGCTGTTTATCAACAAAACAAACTTGGATTTGGTACTTTTTGGCATGAAAATGTCAATTTTAGAAATAGTTACAACTCATTAAAACAGATTAAACTGATTAGGCCTACCTAATATCCATAATTGCAGCTAATTATACTATATTATAACTTAATGTGATACCAAAGGACCTGTCAGCAGGCATCTGGTAGACACTGGTTCATATTTTGAAAGAAAGCTTTAGCTCTATGTTTGTGGACAAGTTTTTCTACAAGAAACTACAGGCATGTGACGTCACTTAGCCAATGAGAAGCAAGAACGCTCTATTACGTAATTGTTCGACCATAATATTTCACCAATGGAACGTGAGAAAGGATTTGGTACTTTTTGTCACGAAACTGTGGAGGGATGTGGTACTTTTTGCTACAAAACTCAATCTTCCACGCCCTCTAGCAATGGGATTTGGTACTTTTTGGCGATTTTAACCACTGATTACGATTGTTAGGCTAGTTAAGAATGTGCTGCCACCTTTAACTCATTTTTCGAATTTTTTGGATTTGGTACCTTTTGGAAACAAGCTCCTCATATATGTTCCTGTGCAAGTGGAGTTAGTCTCCTAATATATACATATAGCTGGAAAATAAAATATTCTTTTGGTACGTTTCCATTAGCAAGTTATGCAACATATGATAGGCTACGATAAGGGAAAATTAATAATAGACAAATGAGGTTATAGTAAAAGTAAAGCACAGAGCTCAAGAGATGGCGAGCAGTGGCCTGAAAAAGTTGAGCCATTGTTATGCTTCTTACCTTGAGACTTGCATTCTTGCCGCTTGCCTTCTACTGACCTCTGTACTTCATTTAGGCTAAGAAATTCTTTTATATTCATTGAAGTATTCAATTCCTTTAAACTTCTAGATTCGAAATATCCATATTACACTGCATTTAATTTAATTTAATTTAATTTAATTAATACGGCTGAATAAGAACTCGTTGCTAGGTAAAAAGAATACGGTATTTACATTTCATGCTAAAAGGGTCTAAGGAATGCACTCACATTGCATAACTTGCAAATAGGCATAACTACCCTTTGGAAATTTTTCACAAAAAAGTTTCAAAAAATTAATGTATCAGCACTTTGAATAAGGAACCGAATATACAAAATTTAAACAAAATCGTTTGAACTGTTTTAAAGAAAATTATGAAAATGTAATTTTCTTCATAGCCTATACAGTTGTAGTAAAATCAAGATTTGTGAGGGTATATGTAAGTTTACATGATTTTATATATGCAACCCTGCTCTTAAGGATAAATGTGATGATGAAGCCATGGATACTGTAGCCCTATGATGAATAAAGATTACTTATTTACTAATTATCATCCATAATGTTATGATGGATTCTGTTGTAGGCAGTGATGGGAAGTAATTGAGTAAAAGTAATCGGATTACAGTAACAATTCCTTTTCTGGTCCCATTTACTTGTAATCAATACTTTTAAAAAAATGTAATTTCTACTTGTAATTTACTTCTGGAAATAAAATTGTAATTGTTACAATTTAGTAGCCGTTAATATTAGTATCATTCTCGCTTGCTATGTCATCACCGCTAATGTTTTTGCAACTAATATCCAAATTAGAGTTAATAGTAACAAAAAGTTACTCAATGTTTGTGAAAATATTCTCATTGATTTGTTTTTTTGTTTGTTCATTAATAATTTGTGCCCAAAACAAACCAAAAACAAGGAATTGTTAGGTACTGCCATTTTGTAAACTAATTGTAATTGTAATTGTAATTTTACTGATTAATTTTCGAAAAAGTAACTTATAATTGTAATTAAGTAAAATGTCTCTCAGGTAATTGTAATTAAGTCCAATTACTTTCTTTTTGTACTTTTCCCATCACTGGTTGTAGGTTAGAGATGGCTTTCTTTGGAACATCCTGTCTAAAGGGAAATACAATAAGTTGCTGAATTTTCAGATATTCCTTTACAGAGACTTGTTTAGCACTATGCAAGCAAACTCATGCCAAAAATAAGCTTTTGTGGAGAATGCTTAGGTCTTAATACGTGACAGATCAAAAATAAAATCTGCTTCCTTGCCAACTATTTTTGATGGATTCTTGCATATCTAAAAGAACACAATTTAAAATAAAAATCCTGAAGACAGAGCTCTGTGTTAATTGATGGAAAATTATGCAAAAAGAAACATTCAAGAACTCTTTCAGGAAATTTCCTGTTTAATATTAGGCCTACATTGTCATATAGCAAATGTTGAACTTCACTTTAAATTGCAGTGTGATAAACTAGAAACCCTATGCTGTAAAATTCGATACTCTGAGTCTAGAATTTTAGGCTATATAAGTTTGTTTTATTTTGAAAGAGTCATATCTTCGGCCCATACTTACAAGAAAATAAAACAGTAAAATAAGCAGTTAAATAAAGCATGAAAGATGCAAGAAATGAGCATCCAAAGAAGGAAAACCAAATTACACGAAAATCAAATAAATTATTCATTTCATAAAAATCTCACCTTATACACTACTGTAAAAGTGATGCTGTAAAAGTATGTAAAATACCTGTAAAAGTATGTAACGAAGGTCATGCCCATATTTTCTTGTGTGAAGCTCCTGTGTATGCCAGTGAAAAACGATTATCAAAGTGAAAATATTCTTTCAACATCGCAGGACTTCACAGGTGCATGTGAAGAGGAACAAAGTCTTCTTCAATGAATTCCTCTTCATTGCCCGTTTCTTGACTGGAAAAGATTTTATAAATAGTACTGAGGGTTTTATAACCTTTTTTTTTTTTAACTGAAAAAAACTGTCTATCAGGGAACTAGAATTTACGGCGTAGTATGGTGCTATGGTAATTACAAATAACTATGGTCATAAACTGATTATTCCCCCCAAAAAACTAATATTACTGACAATGCATCTATTGGACGTTAAAATGAATTATATGTGCTGAACTTGATTTTTTGGTCTTATTGGAATCTCTCTCCTATAACTATGAATCATACTCTAGCTAGCTCCATTGGAAGAAGATCAGCATGGAAAGCCGAAGGTTTCGAGTCCCAGTGTCAGAGGAATTTTTCTCCTAAAATATTGCCATGTAATGTGAAAAAGAAACAATATTCTGTGGTTTCATGAACATATCTACATATTGAATGCTATTGTACAATAACAGTAACCTGGATAATAGTCACAAAATCACTAAATCAGTGCGCTTTACAATACTATAAATGTCTTTCAGTGAGGTAGACCATTAGGGGTAATCAATCATAGGAGAGAGATTCCATCTGGCGATGTGAATCGAACTCTGCCTAGCTCATTGGTAGAGCATCGACACAGAAAGCCGAGGTCATGGGTTCAACTCCCAGTATAAGAGGAATTTTTATTCTAAAATATTATCATATACATTACAATGCTTTGTTTAAACTAAATAACTATATTATGAGTTTCAGGCCTCACTGTACACTGAAAGATTGTATTAAGTTGAAATTATAATCTTACTAACTTTTGTTGGATATTATGATCTTTTACTAATATAAAAATTAAATTATACTATGGGACTATTTTGTCTTGTAGCATGGAGGGAGTCAAACCTGCTTGTAGGAAATTTCTAAATCAAGATCCTATATGTTTCTTCTAGACGAGATTCATTTTGGTTCTTTACTGTAGTGTATCTCAACAACGGCACACCAGCAGGCTTGGCATTAATTTTTTATAAAACTAGGGTCTGGTCACAACATAATTAGACTTTTTCTTCAATTTTTTGATTTCACAATTAAAAAGAATGAATAGTAAATATTATCCATTCCTTATTACTATTATTATTATGGAACCCCGGTAATCCGAACCCCATTAATCCGGAATTTCGGATTTTATTAAAAATGAAGGAAGAATAACAATGATGAATCAGAAACAAATCTAATGTTTATTCCTAACATAAAAGAAACAATTGAATTAGTATTTAAGAATGAACATAGTACCTTAATAAATTAGTAGAAGCAAAGTCGGTTATCTTCTTTTCTCTTTTTTCTAGATCTTTCCCTACTCTTTCACAGAGTATCCAAAGGCAATAATCTGCTTCATTTCGTATATGAAAAGTAATTTACCGAATTTACTGGATAATCCGAATTTTCTGGAATCCTAACACAAGCCAGTACACTTAGTTCGGATTCCCGAGTATTGATTAAATATTTACATAAGTACTAACCATTCTTTATTAATTAGATACTTGTTTGTTTTCTATTAAAAAAAAGCTTGCGTTCTGTCTTATGGATTAGAACAAATCTGACATGAAATCAGCAAGAGAGATTTGAAGCGAATAGAAAAAAATTAAAGCAACATACTTG
This sequence comes from Ectobius pallidus, assembly GCA_964059195.1. Classification (NCBI taxonomy): domain Eukaryota; kingdom Metazoa; phylum Arthropoda; class Insecta; order Blattodea; family Ectobiidae; genus Ectobius; species Ectobius pallidus. The sequence goes on along the minus strand of CAXKWD010000010.1, from coordinate 94,212,149 downwards.
AAAAGAGCTCTTCGTAGGCTTTGGGTGTCGAAACTGGAGCCCTCTAAATTGGTGTACATTAGGATGTCCATTCGTCCTGCTTTTCCTGGGACAGTCCACTGGCCCAAAAGCTTTCTTTGGCATGCTCGAATGTCTCGCTTTTTGTGATATAGCTTGGATACATCAACGAAAGCTCTAACAGTGAAGGCCTTGGCCATGTCAAAACACACTTTAATGGTATTAATGAATCTTTTTCCAATGAGGGTAATAGGGTGTGCATAAATTTTTGGACAATTTCATAAGGCTATATTTTCACTAATACTTACTTACTTACTCAATGGCAATAGACAATTCCTAAGCAAGCTAAAGGAATATTAACTATTTTATGAAACCCGAAGTTTCATTGCCGCGCTTGCCTGTGTCAGCCATTCAACCCTATTCTGTACTAACTCCAACCATCCCTCTCAAATCCTACTCCTCTTAAATCTATCCTAATTTTGTCCTCCCACCTACGTTTAGGTCTTCCAAGTGGCATTTTTCCCTCCGGGTCTCCCAGTCAATATTTTTGAGATATATCTTTCATCCCCCATGCGTGCAACATGTCCAGCCCATTACATCTTCCGTGATTTAATTACCCTTACTACATCCGATGACGAGTACAGGTTATGAAGCTCATCGTTATGTTGTTTTCTCCAGTCCCCATTTTTATCTCTCTTAGATCCAAATATTTTCCTATGTTTTCGAATACTGTCAGATTATGCGACCATATCTCACATCCAAGTAATACAACCGGCAGCATAATTCTCTTATAAATGTTTGTTTTTAGAATTCTGGAAAGAAGACGAGGAGATGAAAAATTCTGAACTGCATAAAAGCAGGCATTTCCTAATTTGAGTCTACACTTAACTTCTGACTTAATATTATTTGTGTCTGTAATTATTGCTCCCAGATATTTGAATTTCTCCACTTGTTCAAACAATTTACCTACTTACTTACTTACTTATCCGGCGCTACAGCCCTGTGTGAGCCTTGGCCTCTTCTACAATATTCCGCCACCTACTTCTATCCTGTGCTGCTGATTTCCAGGGGCGGATGTTCATTGCCCTTAAGTCAGCTTCCACTTCATCACTCCATCTGTTGCGGGGTCTTCCTTGTCGCCGTCTTTTATCCATTCGGGATTTGACAACTATCCTTGGCAAACGGTTTTCTTCCATCCTTTCCAGATGTCCAAGCCATCTCAGTCTCTGTGCTTTAATAAATCTTACTATATCTTCCTGGTTTAGTATATTTTGTATTTCAATATTTGATCTTATCCTCCAACCGTTCCGATCTTGAACTGGGCCATAAATTCGTCTGATAATCTTTCTTTCAAATATTCTTAATTTTCGTGCGTCATCAGCTAAAATGTTCCATGTTTCTGAACCATATATCACCACGGGCCTAATAAGGGTCTTATATATTTTAAGTTTTGAGTGTCTAGACAATAAGCCAGATTTAAGTAATACAACATTTGCATAATATGCCCTATTTCCTGCTATTATTCTCCGATGTATCTCTTCACTTATTTTATTATCACAGGTCAACATGGTTCCCAGATATTCAAAACTTCGTACATTCTCAAAATTATACCCATTTATCACTAGGTTATCTTGTTTCCTTCTGCCTTCTATGGTTGTCATATGCATATACTTTGTTTTACCATCACTTACTTCTAATCCCATCTGTTTTCCTGCTTCCTCCATCTCATGGAACATTTCCTTCAAGTATCTTTCCTTCCTAGCAATTAGTACCACATCATCGGCATATGCACAAATTTGTTTCGATTTATATACCATATTTCCTACGTCCTTGATTTTTTGAAGGACTTGGTTGATTGCCATGTTAAACAGTGTAGCTGATAGTGCATCTCCTTGTCTGACACCTCTTTTAAGGGCAAACTCATTTCCGATCCTTCCATCTACCATCACCTTTGCCCTAACTTCTCTCATAGTAATTCTAATCATCTTTATCAGTTTCTGTGGGATTCCTATTGCCTCCATGTATTCGTATAAATTATCCTTAAGTATACTATCAAACGCTTGTCTAAAGTCCACAAATAGCATATGTAAATCTACATTATGTTCATAGCACTTATCCATCGTTTGACGGACAACAAATATTTGATCTACCGTACTCCTACTTCGTCTGAAACCACATTGAGTTTCCTCTAGTATCTCTTCAGCATATGGAGTCAGATTCTGCAGTACATTCAGTAATGTAATCCCCCGATAATTCATACATTCATACTTATTTCCTTTCTTATATATAGGAAAGATTATTCCTGTTTTCCACTCCTCCGGTATCTGCTCTTCCTCCCATATCCTAATAATCAGCTCATATATCTCCAAACAATTTACCAATTTTGTTAATTTGTTATATTTAAAACCCTAACATACCTCCAAGGTAAAATAGGGTCACATGTATTGGAGTATCAAAAAAAAAAAAACAATTTACCAGCCATTCTAATATTTTGTAGTGCATTATATTTTCACTAATATTTAACATAAATAAAATACCATTTAAAAGAGGGAAGTTTGAAGTTTTGTACTGACTTTAGATGCGCTCGGTGTGGCCCCATGTGTAATACGGCACACATCCAGGCGGTGATCCCATTCACGCCAAACTCCAGCCTTCTGAATTCCGACAACTTTACTGGAAGAGGGGGGATGTAAACACTGTCCTTAATAACTTCATAGGAAGAAATCACACACACTGTTAGATCCGTCGAATGGGGTGACCAAGGTGTCTGGGGTCATTGCACAACGAATCCATCAAACTGGCATGTATCCTCGCCCGTCCAAAAGCCATTGTGGACAGGCCCGTGTTGTTGGAAAATATATCGCTGTTCCTCTTCATGCGTGAGTTGTGGCATTAACCAATTTTCGAAAATATCCAGGTAAATATTGATAATGCAGCCATTTTCTCTGAATAACAACGTTTCCTGCTACATGACAAATGAAAATAAGATAGTCACTACAAAACTTCGAACTTTTCTTTTTCTAATGGTGATAGGTCATTTTATTTATGTTAAATATTAGTGAAAATATAGCCTTATGAAATCGTCCAAAAGTTTATGGGCACGGTGTATAATATAGTAGGAGTAACCACCTTTACTTTAATGGGGTACCCCATAAATGGGGGGGGGACTAGACATTTGTCCATGGCGGCAAAACTAAAAAGGGTGGCAAATTTTTTTAGGGAATTTTTTTATAATATTAAATATATATATATATCGTAACTTATCTAAAGACAAAATCCAGGGGAAAATGTAAAATAACCTTATGGCAATTTTACTTTAAAAAACTGAACTCGAAACTCTGAAAGCAAGGTTAGATTGAATTTTAGATTTTCATTGTAAAGTAGAAATAAGGGATTTTTTTCTAAAAATATTGGTTTCAATATATATATTGTTACGAACATAATTAATAATATAGTTTAGCATATGTTTTAAAATTACCAAATATATATAAACACTTTTAAAAGATTTCTAAGATTGACTATATTACATATTAAAAATACTTTTATAGCTTTTAATCGATTTTTTGTAAATGAAACTACAATAGAAACCGTTCATTTTTCGCTAAAACGTAATTACAGTACTTTTATTTAGAAATATCCCCTTAATTGTCCCAGCTTTGTGTTGTGTATTCTAGGTAGTGATTGGATTATTCGCAATAAAATACTATCAAAATACTATTGGTTGATTCTTGGGTAAAACCGAAACTTAACACTAAAATATAACTTTGGGATGGGGGTAAAAGTAAAAAAAAAAAGAAAGAAAGAAAAAAAAATGAAAAGGGTGGTTATACAAAGCTTTGCCCGGGTGCAAAGTTCCTAAATCGAGGCCTGTTGGTATCATGGACTGGTTTTTGCGACATAATATGGGAAGAAAATGCACTTCTTGAAGAAATACATAAGGATTTAAAAAAATACGGCGACAATGGGGCATCTACTCAGTATGGGGAAGAATTGTAAGAAGTCGTTTAAGTCATTTGGTATGATCTATGTGCATGAGACAAAGGTACATTTTTAATATTCACTAAATTTTGTGAGTGAAATTGATATCCCTTAATTGTCCCAGCTTTTTCCTAAAAATGTTTAAAATATCCCGTTTTTATATAAACATTATATTTAACACCCTAGTGTACGGGGCTTTTCCTTATACAAGAATTACATTTAATGTATCAGTTATTGTCAATGAGCAGCTGCCAACAGCTCCTTGAAGAGAAATAAGGAAAGGAAAAAATTACACCAGAAAATTATGCAACTGAGTAGAGATGGGAACCTGTTACTTTTTTTGGAACAGTTACGTTACTGTTACAGTTACACGAAAGTAACTGTTATTTATAACCGTTACTTGTTACTTTTTTTGTATATTACGTAGTTAATCGCCAGATCACTTCCCACTTGTAGGAGAATGCCCTTTTACCTCCCCCCCCCCCCGGTTATGGACGTAGCCAAGGCTGGGGCTCTAGGGAGGGACCCTCGAAATCAAATAACAGTTGTAAAATTAAGCTTTCAATAAGGGATGAGCATCGATAGTTAAAATATCGAGGTTAAAATCGGAGATAACCATCGATATGATGATAATATCGACCTGAAACATCGATATGACGATAATATCGACCTGAAATCATCGATGTATTTAGACCAAAAAAATCTATGTATAGTTTTAAAAATGCCATGGTATCATAAAATAGGCAAATTTCATAAATAAACAGAAGTATTTCCATGAAAGCAATCTATGTAAAATATCAATGTTTTGGGAAATTAAGCTCCAGTACATATAATTATATCGTAGAACCAAGGGAGCCTATTAATCTTATTTTTGTTACAAAAACATCGATGTCGGGGAGAAACATCGATGTAGCAAAAACATCAGTTGTTTTCCATTGATGTAAGAAACATCGATTATCGACATGAAAATAAACTTTTTGGAATTTTCCTGTCACAGATATAGAGGAATAGATCGGCAGCGTAAGGGGAGGGACTGAAGCCAACGCGTTCGCTGCGTCGCCATATTGCGATCACCAACAATCTGACGAATGGAAGGGAAGCGGGCGCGGGAATCAAACAAGAAATGTGTTTTAAAGCTGTTTAAATTGGAATTTCACAATCCAGTAAATAAATTAATAAATACAGTTTAATGTCATTCGGCCATTACAGCAGTAGACGTCACACTTAGGTACTAACTTATAATAAAATCAGGTGAACTGATATAACAAAAGTGCCAAAGTGCATGTAGTTCCTGGTCTTAAGTCTGTATACAGAAGATGCTTCTATAGGATTAATGTTAATGTTGTTAATGTTAATTTATAGTCACATATCTTTTACATTTATTCAGCTTTGGCTGGTAAACTGGTGACTCGTCAATTTGAGCTTACTTGCTACAGTTACTAACTAGGAATATTCTAGCTTAGGCCTACACTATATTACTTGTAAATCACGATTACAAATAAGGAAAATCTAACACCAATGTAATTATTTTTCTAATGCTATTAATGAGTGCTTGAAAATGGAATGATTTCTTTTACTATTTTTTGAAGTGAAACTTCTTTAGCTGCGGTAGGAGTAAATCGAGAGCTAACCCAAAGTTGCGTTACGGACAAAATCGTCACGGAATTGTTACGCTCAAAATCGTCACGAAATAAATGGATCTGTGATGGAACGGGCTGCACAGAAAACAATCAACTCAATGATTAGGCTTATCCAAAATTTAGACCCAAAATTAAAATCTAAAAATCCAAAATTTAAAAAATAAAAAAACCCAAAATTAAAAATTGAAAATCCAAAATTTAAAAATCCAAAATTTAAAAATGCAAAAATAAAAAAATCCAAAATTCTAAAATAAAAAATCAGATTTAAAATTTAAAAATCCAAAATTTAAAAAAATTAAAATCCAGAATTTAAAAATCCAAAATTTAAAAAATAAAATATTTAAAATTAAAAATCGAAAATCCGAAATTTAAAAAATCTAAAGGTCCAAAATTAAAATATCCAAAAAATAAAAAAGATAAAAAAATTAAAAATAAAAAATCCCAAATTAGAAATTTAAAAAATTAAAAGATCACAAATTTAAAAATTATAAAAATTCAAAATTAAAAAGTGCAAAATCCCAATATTAATAAAGTCCAACAATCCAAAATTTAAAAAGTCCAAAAACCCAATATTAAAAATGTCCAACAATCCAAAATTTAAAAAAATGTAATAATCCAAAATTTAAAAAATAAAAAAATTAAAATTAGTTTCACTTCTGTCGCGTGGCGTTCCACGCAAACCTTTTTTTATTTATTATAATTATATGTTAACCTCATATTCAAGGAATTCTCTGATTGAGTAATATGTTCTTTGCAAGAACCATATTTATTCGTAATTTTGAATAGTCAGCTATTTAATGCTTTCGTTTCGTTTGAAATGTTATTGCATGTTTTTATGCCCATTTATTGTGGTGTATGCTGTAGGTGGGTTAATCTATGGGAACAGAATTTTAACAACTCTGTTTCTGGTGTTGTATTCGTGAGTATGTTGGGTGTTGCATTGGTCAAAATTAATGTGTACATGAGTTAGAAGCTCTAGTAAATATATTCAAGGAAATGTTAATATTTGTACATTTCTAAAGAGTGGCCTTTATGATTCCCTGTAGGATGAATGCGTCAATTTTTTTTTCTTTCTTTCTTTCCCATTTGCTGCAGTTTTCAGAGACAATTATTCCGTAAACCAGTATCGAATGAAAATAGCTGTAATAGACCCAGTTTAAGCAATAGTAATTTGGCAAATTTATAAGTGAATGTTAATTTGACCTCCAATATAGTAGTGTAGTATTTATTTCAAATTACAGGGATTCCCAAACAACACTGTGGTTCACCATTTCACTATATATTCGGGATTATGTAGGAAGAAAAACAATTTTCCGTAATGAATACGTGCTACTTGAGCGGGCACGTTGGTGATACCAATATGGCGTCGGCACTGCTTCCCTTGCCCCTCTTCGCCCCTGAGTCGGCTTCACTGCTACCTGCAGTTAAGGATACGACGCTGCCGATCTATTCCTCTATATCTGTGTTTCCTGTGGTTTACAGCCTAAAAGATATAAGTGTACCAAATTTCTAGTTTCTAGCTCATCTGGAAGTGTACAAACATTAATGTCAGTGCGCGAGCCCTTTTTTTCGGGGGTTTTTAGGGCTAAAAGTAAAAAAAAAAAAAACTATTTTTTTTTTAATTTTCCTGTGGTTTACAGCGTAAAAGCTATATGTGTACCAAATTTCAAGTTTCTAGCTCATGTGGAAGTGGGCAAACATTAATGTCAGTGAGCGAGCCCTTTTTCGGGGGGTTTTAGGGCTAAAAGTAAAAAAAAAATACTTTTTGGAAATATCCTGTGGTTTACAGCCTAAAAGCTTTATGTGTACCAAATTTCAAGTTTCTAGATCATCTGGAAGTGGGCGAGCCCTTTTTCTGGGGGTTTTAGGGCTAAAAGTAAAAAATAATACTTTTTGGGATTTTCCTATGGTTTCCAGCCTAAAAGCTATATGTGTAGGCCTACCAAATTTCAAGTTTCTAGCTCATCTAGAAGTGGGCAAACATTAATGTCAGCGAGTGAGTCAGCCGTGTGGCTTTATATTATAGGGATTTTATTATTAGTAGTAAAATTATCAATATTATTATTTCGAATAATTTACTACAGTTATTGAATTCATATTTCATGCTATATATCCAGATTCTAAGTTTAAATTATCCAGTAAAGACAAAATCGTATTTTAATAAATTTCTAAGTGGTATGTAAAGCAAGAAATAATGAGATCAGACAGCATGAATTCTATGCATGAACTCTTTACGGCCAATAATAATTAAGAAAATTACTTTTTTAAAATTATTTTTTTTTATTTCTATTTTTTGTTATTTTTTATTTGTGATTTTTTTTATTATTTTTTCTTTTTTTAAAATTATTTCTGCTTTTCAAATATAGGAATCAAATCAAATCAAATCTCTTTATTCCCATTAAACAATACATAACATAAGTAATGATTGTATAGGCGTCGTCAATTGAAACTTAAAATCTAAAAATATATACACAAACAGTGGCGGACGCAGAAATTTTTTCGGGAGGGGGGGATTTGAATAGGTAGAAAGAATACTAAAAAAAATTAATCAACTTACATATACAATTAGTTTATAAAACTGGCCACTTGGAGTACTTTTTTCAAATTTCGGGGGGGGATGTAACCCCCCTATCCCCCCCTGCGTCCGCCACTAATACACATGACAAAAAAAGTATAAATACACATGAACAAACATTGTTAATATATAGAGTTAGATAATTAATAAATTAGATTTGATTGATTTGATTTGATGTCTCGAGTGGGATGAGCTAAAGGGACGACCTGTTTTTCCCTCGTTTTTTAACAAAAAAAACCGGGGGATGACCCCCGGACCCCCATTTTTGGGATATTCCATACCCCACACCCCAAATAATAGCAAACTTTCGTCTGTGTCGGTCCCTCCTTTCAGTGTTAGAAAAGTATTTCAAACCTCCTTATACCCTCAAAAATTGAAAGTTAGGATAGAAGCTTAGGAAGTGCCAAGAACGTTCATAAGTATTTATAATATTTATTTATATTATATGTTCAGATAAGTTATTGATATAAAATGCTATGTAAGATATAAATTAGAATTAAAATGATAAAATTAAGATTACATGAAATAATACTGTCTGATTGATAAAATTAAGATTACATGAAATAATACTGTCTGATTGATAAAATTCTTTTGTGTTAAAATTTGTCTTCATATATTAAAATATTAAAAAACACGTCGAGAGCACATAGGTTTGTTAACCCATGCTGGTCATAACTCATCTAACTTGAGTATTTGTATATTGTGTCCAAAACAGTTATGCTAGTCAATATTTGTATCACTTGACTAAATAGTTTACCATCAGTGGTATAAGGAGGTTTGAAATACTTTTCTAACAAATATATTACCTCATTGGAAAATGAAATTCATCAATTCCTCCTTTCAGTGTTTTCTGGTTCCGCCTTTAGTTGAGATGAAAGTAAGATATCCTAGGAGGAGATATGGTAACAGTTACTTTTGATTTGTTGTAACAGGTCGTTACCGTTACATACATGTAACAGTTACAAAGTAACAGTTACAAGAATTATTCCCCATCTCTTTAAGTTGTGCAGTGTGTATTGCTAGTTGTGGTTAGAGTTTTTGTGTTTTGTTTTGCGTCTGTCGTTCGTTGCATCATCGTTTGTGAAGAAATACGGCGAATAATTGAATTCCTAACAAAATGTTACTTCGTTATTATTTCAGAATGGAAATTGGAACCAACTATGTGTTACCCTAGTCAAGTTTTGTAGGCGCCCTTGATGAGCTAACAAGTTTTGAAGGCGTACCACTAAAATTAAGCAAGACCTTGGTATGCGATATTTCCAATAGCTTGGCAACTGTCCCACTTATCTGTTTTCGTTAGTATAATTCTGTATAGTGTTGTTGATTAATTGCACGATTTCAGTTTCAGAAGTTTCAACACGTTAAAAGCTTGACAAAATGGCATGTTTACTGGCTGGTCGCTACATAGCTCTGTGCTGTGGTCGTCAGTCAGCAGCAAGTATTTATTTATCTCGATGCTGGCAACAAACTTACGCTGCATGTGCAGCAAGAGAGTCATTCCACGGTTCGAAACCACCAGTTGTACCAATTTTTCGACATGCTCCACAGTTTGGTGATAGAATTGCTTTGAAGGACCGGCACGGCGATTACACATACCGAGGAATATTTCTCAGCAGTCGTCAGTTCGCTGGTGAAATCTCTAGTCATTTAGATGGGAAAAGACAGGAACGTGTGGCATTCTTATGTCCAAATGATGCTTCTTATCTTATTGCCCAGTGGGCATGTTGGATGAGTGGACAGATAGGTAAGTTTGGCTTGGCTAAAGCTTGTACTGTATTCCCTTGAATAATTACTAAATTAAGGGCTTAGTTGTGAAACTAACCGATGTGAATAGGTATGACCAGTGGCGGACGCAGGGGGGGGATAGGGGGGTTACATCCCCCCCCGAAATTTGAAAAAAAGTACTCTAAGGGGCCAGTTTTATAAACTAATTGCATATGTAAGTTGATTAATTTTTTTTAGTATTCTTTCTACCCATTCAAATCCCCCCCCGAAAAAAATTTCTGCGTCCGCCACTGGGTATGACAGTTATAGGCTACATTAACAATCATTTCTGAAGCTCGTGGTACAAAATAGTTTTAGGTCGCACACTAGGCCCCTCCCATCCACTCACCGGCGAAAGATAGATATATGCTGCCCACCGGCGAAGCTCCACCCGCTGTCGCCCGCCCGCTCGTTTCCCCTGCTGACCCACGCGGTAAAATCCCATCTACGGGGACCATTTTTTAGAGCCGAGATTATCTTCATAAAACACTTATATCACACGAATTTTGTTATAGATAGATGTGTGGAGAGGAGATGTTGTCTTGGCGAATGATTCGGTCCATCCCCCCCACCCTAATTGATACACTTTCTTTTATATCACGATCTAGCGAAAACTCCCTTCTTCTCCACCATTTTTCTGTCCTCGTCCTCCTGATTGGACGTTGGAGATGTGACGTCATATCGCTAAACAAGATATGATTGTGGATGAACAGTGTGACAAACCTACAAAGGTACAAGCCACTAGCTGCTCGAAAGAAATGGTGGTTGTGCTATTCAGTATAGGCTATTGCTCCTTAACTAACATAAACGTTCCTAACCTAACAAAACATCGATGGTATTCAGTATCCTTAACTAACATAAACGTTCCTAACCTAACAGTTGGTAACCATGTATCGCTCATAAACAAAAACCATCACACAGTCCATGGAAATGTGAATATCGCGTGAATTGGTCCCCGTAATTGGGATTACGCTGACCCACGCTTCCGAGCCAATGCGCACTCTACTGCTTGCTTCCCCTACATCTCCTATCACGGCTATGTACTTGCTCAGTTACGAAAATTACAATTGTACCGTACAGTAAAATTACTTTATTAATTTAGTAGGGCATTCTGAATTCTTCCGAAATTCTAGTTCAGTGGCAGTTAGGTTATGAACAGTGATATTAATTTAGGAGGGCATTCTGAATTTGGTTTTAGACTTTAATAGCCCGCCGGTTCCTTCCCCTCGCTTCCGAGCATGCGCACTCACCTATTGTACCATGGCTTCCTTGACAGTTTTAACGATGTTTTATGAAAGGTGTGGAAGGGTAGAAAGCTTCTGCATTTAGTTAAGTAATGATAGGTAAATTCTAGGTCAGTGACAGGTTTTGTTAGGTTAGCAACGTTATGTTAGTTTAGGAGCAACATACTGAATAGCGAGATGCCTATTATGTGTCACATTGAATCTCCTCTGCGATAAAACCCTAAACCCCTAACTCTCTAACGGGACCCGCCTTTCGTGGTAGGAGCCTAGCGGGCAGCATAAAACTATTTTTTCCCCACTCACCAAAGGGACCACCTGGGAAGGAAGGGTTTAGGGTGGGGGGACAGAATGGCAGTTTCACTAATGGTTTGGTAACCAACCATAAGAAAAGTGCTTGGAGGGGAAAACCAAATACTTGTGGCACCCTGGCTCTGACTCCACTCTCCGCTTTGCGTTGCTATGGTGATGGCCCACTTCCCCTACCTTCCCCTTCAAGTTGCTCGCTGCTCAGGCCAGCTGCAACGTTTCTCCTGTGTACTTTATATTATACTATGCAATATTAAATGTAATTAAAGTACAATTACCCTTGCTCCAAAACATGCCACAAAAGCGAGGAAGGCCGCTGGTCCAGACGATATATACAATGAACACCTACAACAAGCCACCCCCATTTTCGGTAACGTATGGGCCATCTTAATGACAGGATGTAGATGTAGATGTAGATGTAGATATCTCGTCCTGTAGATCCTGTGTTGAGCGGGGCTCAAGGATATAGAACACGTCAGATCAAAAAATACATGCATGTTATAACAATAATATAGGCCTACAGAAACTGTAAGCTGCCAAATTTATCCAAGCTGGAAATATTCCTCCAAATTGTAGAAGGTGTGAGTTATTAAAAATTCCTTGACAGCTGTTTTGAAAGGTTTGCTCTTTCTTTGAATACATAATAATTTAATGTTGTTTGGAAGCTTGTTATATATCTGTACTGCAGAATAATAATAAGCACCCTTCTGAAAGAGTTTTAACGAGTTATTTGGTCTGTGTAGATCATATATGGGCAACGCCCGGCCCGCTGGCCGGATGTTGCCCTCTCCGACTTTTGACTCGGCCCGCGGAACATTTTAAAATTGCACTCGAAAAAGTAAATATTTTCGGTTCACGGATTGATGCCAACATTGATTATCTTCTTTCTCAAGTTCAAGCTCAAGCTTCTCATTAATTTTTGCTGATTGTAAGTAAATACCTAATCAGTTCGATATTGTTCTCATTCATGTAACTTTAGCATTATACTTTATAAATATAAAAAACCGCATCATGATTATTTTTTCACAATTACCTATTATCTCCGGCCCGCGACTTCATAGATATTGTAAAGTTTAGCCCGTATCTTTCCAAAGGTTGCCCATACCTGGTGTAGATCATTCATGTTTCTGGTAGTACGTCCGTGTACACTAAAATTAGTTTGAAATTTATCAATATTATTCACTACATAACACATAACAGAGTATATATACTCCCCTGTAAGAGTGAGGACTTTTAATTTTTCAAATAGCGGTTTACAAGATTCCCTTTTTTTCTTTCCACATATTATTCTTATTGCCCGCTTTTGTAATCTAAATATTTTCTCCCTATGGGAAGAGTTGCCCCAGAATATGATCCCGTACCTCATTACCGAGTGAAAATATGCAAAATATACCATAAGTAATGCATCCTGTTTTAATATATTATTCAAAATTCTTAAAGCAAAGCACGCTGAACTCAGTTTTGGACCTATCATTTCTATGTGTGTCTTCCAGTCAAGATTTTGGTCAATTTGCAGTCCTAAAAATTTTACATTGCTAATTTCTTGTATGATTTGTGTTCCATAATTAATTTCAAGATTTGAGATACATCTGTTTTTTGTTCTAAATTGTATAAAATGGGTCTTATCAATATTAAGTGTCATTTTATTAGCTAGAAACCATGTGTTTAACTCGTGAAAAGCCTTTGTAGCTATTCTTGATAAATGTTCTTGTGACGTTCCTGTTACAAGTACACTAGTATCATCTGCGAAGAGCAATACCTTTGATTCGTCATTAAGTTATAGGGCAAGTCGTTAATGAAAATTAAAAAGAGCAAAGGTCCTAGTATTGATCCCTGAGGTACCCCATTCTTAACAACCCCTAAGTTAGATTCATTTCCATTTATTATTACCTTTTGAGTTCTATCAGAAAGATATGATTTGAACCACTTAAGTGTTAAATTATCGAACCCATAATGATCCAATTTTTGAAGTAATATTTCATGATTTATACAGTCAAACGCTTTAGCTAAGTCGCAGAAAATTCCCAGAGCATATTTCTTTTTATCTAACGCTTCCAGTATTTCTGTAGTAAGTTGAAATGTAGCATTCTCAGTGGACATGCCACTTCTAAATCCAAACTGAGATGAAGTAAGAATGTCATTCAAATTAAGATAGTGTATTATGCGTTTGTACATGACTTTTTCAAAAACTTTTGAAAATGAGGTTAAGAGCGATATAGGTCTATAATTTGATGGTAGATTTTTGTCACCTTTTTTAAAGAGGGGCTTAACAATAGCATGCTTCAGTCTTTCTGGAAATATTCCATTTTCTAATGAACAATTGCATATGTGACTAAGAGGTTTACTGAGTTCCGATGAGCAACTTTTTAATAACCTACCACTTATCTCATCCCATCCAGACGAGCTTTTACTTTTGAGAGACTTGATTATATTTTCAATTTCTTTGTGAGAAGTCAGGTTCAATTGAAATCTATGGTTCCAAACTGTAGATTTTGTTAGTAGGTCTACTGCCTTAATGTTAATATTATTTATAGGAATACATTTCTCTGCAATATTTATAAAGTGACTATTAAAAGCATTTGTAATGTCTGATAAATTATCTAGTTTTATGTCTTGGTATATTAATGATGTACAATCATTGCTTCCCTTTGTTCTCCCTGTTTCGTTTTTTATTATATTCCATACAGTCTTAACTTTATTATTTGATTTATCAATTACTTGTGAAAAATGCCTACTTTTTGCTTCTTTGATTACTTTCTTCAGTATGTTGCAATACTTTTTATAGTACCGGTATTCCTTATGAGTTTGGTTGTTACTGGTTCTATATTTTAGGTAGAGCTCTCTTTTGTTTGCACATGATATTTTAATACCAGCAGTTAACCATGTGTTATTCCTTGAATTAGGTAAATTAGCAGTTTTCTTTTTTGGAAAATTTGCCTCAAAATGTCGTGACACTATGTTTAGGAATTCACTTAATTTACTATCTACTTTGTCATAGGATAACATAGATTCCCAGTTTTCATTCGCAAGATCTTGTTTGAAATTTAAAATTGAATCGTCATTCATTACTCTAAGTCATATTACTATGAGCATGTTTACTGTTCGAATTTACTTTAATATTGTTCAGCACTAACATTTGTGCATCATGATCTGATAATCCATTTAATATTGGAAATACTTTAAAATTAAAATGTTTTTCTATATCTATGAATATATTATCTATTGTTGTTTGGGATTCGTTCTGAATTCTCGTTGGAAAGTTTACTATGAAATCTAGATTATAGCTAAAGCCGGACATATACCTGACAGCTGGAGGAAATCCAGGGTAAAGATGCTGTACAAAGGTAGGCCTAAAGGCAATACGGAAGACCCTAACTCATGCAGAGGAATAGCCCTCCAGAGCACACTGTACAAAATCTTCACGAAAATCCTCACCACACGACTCACAGCGCTAGTGGATGACCAAATTCCGGAACTCCAGTTTGGCTTCAGAAGTGGCAGGTCGACTATCCAAGCAGTGACATGTCTGCAGGACGACATTGCAGATGCCCTCCCTCACCCGAAAGGTAAACTCTTTACAGTTTTTATTGACTGCACTAAGGCATTCGACCTGATAAACAGAGAGATGCTGGTGTCCAAACTTGAAGAAATGATAGGGAGACATAACTACCTAATGAAGATAATCAAGAACATACTACACAGAAACCAAATAGAAATAGACGACAGTATAGCCATATCTGAACCTATAGAACAAACAAACGGCGTCCTACAAGGTGACCCTCTCAGCCCATTATTATTCAATATAGCCACAGCTGACATAACCGACATCTTACACACAGACAATGTCCACCTCTACATATATGCAGACGACATGGTTTTAACGTCAACTTCTCGGCAAGATGTACAAGACACACTGGACAGACTTGCACAATGGGCCCACAAGAACGAGCTACATATAAACGAGCAGAAAACGATGGCGATGCAATTCAGGAAAGGAGGGAAGATAGCAAGAGGGGACAATATACTCCTGAATGGAGTACCATTACGTTACGCCAATCATTTCAAGTATTTAGGAATAACTTTTCAGACCTCAGGCAACACTTACACCCTACACATAAAAGAGAAAATAGTATGTGCAACCAGAGCAATGCAAGACATCCAAAATACTGGTCAGTTATCCTTAACAGCAGCACTTAAGCTATTTAAATTAAAAATTACACCTATCCTTACCTACGGCCTGGAAAACATTTGGGAGAAACTCAACACACAAAATCTAAGAGACATCGAAAGAGTAAAGGCAACATTCATAAAGAAGATACTATGTCTATCAAAATTCACGCTCTCCCGTCTTACCTATGAATTTGCAAGAGAGACCTATTACTTAGAGGACCTACGACTACAGCTAATGCTACCCAACACAACTGCATACGAGGAGGTACTACAAGAACTCAATTGCCAGAAACAAAAGATCTGGAGTGACTTCTGTAACACCACGGCAATGATATCTAAGGAGTGGATGAACGCAGCTTACGAACTGAGGCACACAGTCACACGATTTGCAACTCATGGGTTTCACCATAAGCTGTGTATGACTAGAACCTACCACCAGCCAACTGAGGGATGCGTGTGCCTGCTGTGTGAGGCAGAATGTGAAAGATATCACGCCTTGTGGTGCAAGAAGAGAACCGTCTCACTCACGAAATTCTGCAGCGAGTGAAATACACAATCCCATGCACATTTGTGCGCAATTCCACCTTCATTCATTCAAAACTGCTATTTTCAGAGCAAGCTTAATTTTTCATCATAATAAATGAACCTGCTCAGTGCTGGCTCTGCAGCTCACTATTATACTCTTCATCACACATAGGCTACGCATAAAAATATACAAAATCACAGCATTACAAAGATGAATCTTCACCATGTAAAAAGTAGCCTACAAAAAATAAAAAAACAAAAATCATTAAAATACATACAAAATCACAGTGTTACAAAAATGGGTAAAAAATAGATCTGCCGTTTTGTTAGGAACGTTTATGTTAGTTTAGGAGCAATATACTGAATGGCAGGAGGTTTATTATGTCTCACATTGAATCTCTTCTGCGACAAAACCCTAAACCCCACCCCACCAGGCGGGTCCCATTAGAGACCCGCCTGGGTGGGAGAAGCCCAGTGCACAGCATAAAACTATTTTTTCCCCAAAAATTACCCTTGCACCATATAGCTGCATTTGCATATGGCAATGGTCTGTCAGTTGAGACACTTACGGAATGCCTCCACAGCATTAATAAATATTTCAGGCTTAAGCCACATAGGCCTATACATCATAAGGCATGGAACCAAAGCAGGGAAAGAAGAAGTAAGATGTTCAGCAAAGAGTGGCGACATTTGAAGTTACTCCTAAACCACTCCTTCCCAGATAGGTCTTGTTAGAGTTGGTGGGAGAAGCCTAGTGCGAGACCTAAAACTTTTTCCCATAATTGATAAAACTTTAGGACTGTATTCCTTGGTAGGCTTTGAATACAAACTTGTATACATGACACAGCTGATCTTAGGTTAAGTTTCTCTAGTCTTCTGTTTGTAGTTTGTGTCTGGTGGTAGGGTTGCACGAGGGATGACCATAGTAAAACTCTTTAACCTGAAAGTTAAACCAGTGGCGACCTATGGCATAGAAAATGTATGGCCTTACCTAAGAGCTAAACAATTGGAACTCTTGGAGAAAGTAAAGGCTAAAAGAGAGTGCTCTGTGTGTCGAAATATACACCATCACGTCTTATTTATGAACTGGCACAAGAACCCTTCTTTATTGAGGAGCTGCATGTTCAAATGTTACTGCTGGTGACGAAGGCGTACGTAGATGCCCTGTGGAGGCCTTGAAATAAAAAAGGCGACTATGGGAGGCATTCTACAGCACGGATGCATTTGTGAACCGTGAATGGATGCAGGGGGGATATAAACTGAGGCATGCGGTGACAAGGTTCTCAGTCCACGGTTTCCATTTTAAGTTGTGTGCCAGTAAACATTATCACGACCCAGGAGCGGGATGCGCATGCACTAAATGTGGTGAAGCATGCTATAGGTACTACGCAATAAACTGCAAGAGGCGAAGTGAATCTATAACTGCTTTCTGCTGCGAAGACTGATTTACTCACAATGTACATTGTGCGCAATACTAATTTATTATATAGTCAAAAGAGCAGTGTTTTACATCTTTAATTTTTCCTGCTGCTCATGGAACACTCAAGCGATTTTATATACCTTGATCAATAAGAATACAATTTTCTTTCCTCTTATTCCATCTCTGGGAAAATTTGATGTTATTTTCTTGAGTCTTAGAACATAAGATCTTTCTTGAGAGATTAGGTTTGGTCTACTCTATAACCTATTAGTTTTGATTTTCTTTATTTTTAATGTCAAACTATACAACCCACAATAAACAGAATAAACTACAGGTTTGCAAGCCTGTTTTCATTCTAAAATTGATCCCTCCTGACAGTTCCACATAAAGGTGTTTCCAATAGCTAGGCCTAAATCTTGCGAATAAACAATACTTCATAGCCTGTAGGCCTAATGTTTACATTTTAGAAAGGCTGACCATATGTACCGTATTGAATGAGTGTTTTTTTTTTAATTAAATTAATAAACCCCTATTTTACTTTAATATTGGTCAACTGTGGTTTATTATTTGTAACCTATAATTGTAGGCTACATCAATATTATGATTACCAATATATTGAATAAAATCAGGTAAACTGATATAACAAAGTGCCAGTACCGTATGTTTTTTTAATCAGTGATAAATGCAATTATGATAAGCCCATGCAGAAAAGTTATTTTTGTAATAGATCTTAGAGTTAAACTCCAAAAACGAAATGTGCGGCAATAGTAATAATGATGCAATAGGCCTACGATTCACTGATACGTCTGTTTCAAGTTTAAAACAGCCTTAAAGGTATTGAATGGATAAAAAGTCAATATGAAATCTATCTGTCAAGAATTACATTAGGTATATTGCCGCACAGGAACGATTATAAAAAATACATTAAAATATAGCCTAATGTAAATATCGGTAGTCAACATAACCATAGATTGCACAATATAAAATCAATATTCAACGGCTAGTTGTTATAAATCATTTATTTACATTATTTAAATTATTATTTAGCCCACACTGACATCGTTATGAAGAAACAAATCAATCAAGGTTGCTAACAATATCAATGTACGATTGGCAATTTGATACGTTATTTTATTTTAATATATTGTGGGCCATGAAAGAATTTTCATTACAAAATTAATATTGATATACTCGTTATTTCGGTACCGGTCAACCGATTTGGCCCTAATTCAATAGGCTTGTACCCAAGAACGTCATAAATTCATATACCAAGTTTCATGAAAATCCGATAAAGCATATTTGAGTTATCCGCACCTTTGTGATATAGCCTATTACCATAAAAAGGCACTAAATTGGGAATTATTCTGGTACCGGCCAACCGATTTGGCTCAATATCAAAAATATTCTTCCCATGGGCCTTATAAATTCGTATACCAAGTTTCATGAAAATCTGATAAAGCGTATTTGAGTTATCACCCCTTTAAAATAGACACTAAATTGGTTTTTAATCCGGTACTGGTCAACCGATTTGGTCCATTAACAATAGGGTTCTTCCCATGAACATTATAAATGTGTATACCGTACCAAGTTTCATTAAAATCCGATTAAGCGTATTTGAGTTACCGTGCGTACAGACACACAGACGGACAGACATTTTCCCTTCCCCATACACAATCTCATAAAGTACCATACTGGCACTTAATAACCACTTCGTTATTGTTCTATAGTAAGTGGTAATATCTGCAGGAATTTATTCAGACAGAATATATCATCCCTGAGATCATATAATCTCTCTACATTAGCGCTTTTCAACTATATTATTTTTTTTTATTTTTTTATTTATTTATTTATTCAGATAAATAAAAAAAAGGCAAGTTGACATGTGGTCGATGAAGAAATCTATATGAATTGCTCAGACAATGAGAGTTGTGTTACCTGTAACAAGGAATGTGAGAAGTTTTATGATAAGAAAGAAAGGTGCGCCCGAGTGGGCATTAGGGTTACTTTCAGTCCTTGCTAAGGTCGGACAGAGAGATTATGCCGTTGGAGCACTTGGTAACATGATATCATTCACATATCTCACATATGCACGTTTGGTCAGGCTCATAAAATTTCTTATTTTTACACAGTTTGTGATGATACCCGTGTACCGCGAATCTTGTAACCACGTGTCTTAGGTCCTGGTTTTCTTTAGTCCAATTTCTGTCTGTCATTGTGCCTGTTGCGTAGAACTCCTCTTCTGTGAGCCTTTGCTTCAGCTTCCTTTTCTCCAGCACTTTATTGTATGGTCCTGTGTATGGAAGAAGGATCTTTATTCTCAGGTCTTCCAGAAAAAATGTCTCCATTGCCAGTTCATAAGCCAGCCTCGATGGTGCTGTCTTGCCTGTTCTCATAACACATTCTAAAAATCCAGGCTTTCACCCTTTCTATCCTTTCTAGATCTGATAGTTAGTCTTTCCCAAATCAGGTTTATTCCATAAGTGATAATAGACGCTATTGTTGAGTCAAATAATAGCAGTGCTGTATGCAGAGATAAACGAGCTACGTTCTTGATTCCATATATAACTTTATTGGCTGCCGCTGTTCTTTCTTGTATATGTTGGCCAAATGATAAGGTTGTCTGCATGGTTAAACCTAAATATTTAACTTTATTTACTACATTTAGAGGCATATCTGCAATTTTCATACATTCTTCTGCTGCTAGTCTTCCCCCTCTCCAAAATGTCATTGAACAGTTTTTTATATGTTTAACTTATGTGTAATTTATTTTCTGTAACCCAATTTTCCAGCTTTTTTTAATACAGTACTTCTTGTATTGTAATATTTTTTGAGGAGGAAGTTTTATGATAAGGAACTGAAAGATCATTACCGTATTTGCTTCATAAGATTAGGCCTACTTTGTCAGAGAAATATTCATGATATAGGCCTAGTAGTGGTGAAATATCGTCCCCTTCTACATCTGCCTAATTTTTTATATGGGTTATTTTCTCACTGAAAATAAATGGTGGGTTTGATATGTTGATATAGCCTACTAGTAATGAAACATTTTCATGGATACTGAATGCCACACAACCCTGCCCTGTTTTTACTATCCTGTTTTCTACTCAATGTAAATACAATCACCCTAATTTTAAGTTATGCAAGTCTCCACTTCTTCTTGGTTTTATTTATATTTTGCATATTTCTAGGCACAAATCGAGTTTGTGTACAAATTCTGAAGGTTCCAAAGTTTTGTCACTTTTAGTATGCATAAAGGAAAGTAACACAATTAGCAGCCAACTATTTAATTCTCGAGATTTGATTTCTTACATGTACCGTATTTCCTTTTCAGCTGTGCCAATGTCACCAGACCATCCTTCACCAGTTCGAGAACATTACATTCAACATAGTGAAGCCCGTTTGGTCGTAACAACTTCCGAATATGCTGATGGTCTTCGAAACTTGGCTAACAATAATGGAGCTAAACTATTAGTATTAGATGATGCACTTCGCGTATTGGCGATGCACGCGGGTCCCAGATCAACCCTCTTACCTCCACAACCAGAACTGTCACCATGGGATGAAGACCAACCGTTGGAAGCAGGCTTGGAACCTGAATTTTATAACGACAGTGATGCAATGATTATATACACCTCAGGAACAACTGGGACACCTAAAGGTAAATTCTAGATTTAAATAATTTTCAGTAGGCCTATATCTTTCTTTCTGGTAAAGTGCAGGTAGTGCTTACTGGGGTATTGGTGATCAACAGGGCCCGGATTCTGATGCTGCATAGACATTGCCAACTTGTGGATAAATCCTAATCATGTCCTCTATATTACAGAAATGACTTTTTACTAGGTCATTTTTTGTCATTTTGTGCAATTTTATATTTTTAGGGCATTTATTTCAATTTTAAATCATTATTTTGTCATTTTCATGTCATTTGCTTCCTTATTTAGTCATTTTCCTGTATTTACATTGAGTGTATTAACTTTTTTTCGTCGCTAGCGGTGCTGTCTTTGAAGTGTTATTTGTTTAATGTAAGAAGGAAAAATTCGGCGTTAAGTGTTGTCATGTCTCAGTCGGAAATGAGAATCAAAGAAACGCCAAAATTTTGTATTATATTACTATGTGTGTGTACAATAATATTTTTTTTATAAATAAAATATCAGTTTTTAGGTCATTTTTCAAACAATTTTAGGTCATCAATTTTTAAAATTTCACAAATAAGTCGTGATTTAACTGTATATTACAGATTTAACTAGGTTTATTTATACTGTAGTTAGTTACTTTATTTGTCACTGACAGAAGAAAGCATACCGGTACTACAGAGTGGTTGCAAGAATTCTGTGCGAGCTTTGGAGATCTGCTCCCCAACAAAAGTCACACTGCAACAGCAGCCCATTCGGATCCCCTGCACCTGTAGGAGGAGGAATGGGTTTGTTTGACCACATAAAATAGCAGTATTAAGTTACCTAGATGAAAATTTTATATTGTGTTAACTTTGATTGTAAGAGGTACTAGACTGTCTCTGTATTACCACACATTCTATGACACCTTCATAGAAAATTTGCAATTAGGCAGGAATGGGCGAATCGGTCTGCTCCAGGCCCCACTTTGAGTGTAGGCCCCAAAATTATATTTATTTATACCAAAGCAGTGATGGGTCTTGGTTTGAGTGAATAAACCATTGGGCGAGAGCCCCATCTCCTCGATATTACAATTTTCCTTTTTTTGGAAATCAACAAGCCATGAAATGTACTTACTTTGTTAAAAGAATTGATTAAGAGGTGAAACTACGCTCAATTCATTTTTATTACGCATAAAACATGCCAGCCATATTGTGGTTCTGAGCGAAGCAGGATACCAACTGTCCTCCTTGTATAATGCCGCAGCAGGCGAGGTGCCTTGTACCCACCTCTGCATTAAGATAAGTTGTTTGCAGATAATCTAAATAATGCATAATACTAACCACATAGTTAAGTGCGCGAAGCGGAGGTGGCAGCCTGTCCCCCCCTCCACGCACACAGGTTAGGTTAGGTTCAGGTAAGGTGGGGTTCCCTTTTTACCTGATAGATGTCTGCCCTCAGAAGGTCCTAGCGTCCGAAGTACTTTACCCTTTTCGCGGACTGGACCAGAACAGGCCAAGGTTGCAGGCAAGGGCTCTTCATCCCATACACCAGCATGGCCCTCCGTGGAAGCGGTCCCAAGTAGATACCTAGGGAAGAAACCCAACCCAAAGGGAGCAAGAAAGAGGACAAACAGGAAAGGAGGCAGAGGGAACAATTTGTTGCAGTTTCATTAGTTAATGAAACTGCAAGTAAAGTTAAACAAAGCAATCTGGAAGAATTTGACAAGTTTACTAAAGTTTTAGGCCTACTGAAGTTACATTCTGTTTGAAATTATAAGTATTGATTTTTAAATTAAAATAAGAGGAACAAATAAGTACATAAATTAATTCATTAAGAATAATAATATAGACTGATAAAATTAAAACGGAATATAATAGTACAATAAGTACCTAAATAAAACGATTTATTTAAAAGAGGGGATCCCCGACTTACTTATTTCATTTAATTTCTAATTACATATTTACATGGGTGGAGAATTTACTGAAATAATAACAAGAGAAAAGAATTGCAAGTCAAATGGTTCCAAACTAACACTTCTGTTTGCCACCCCAATCAGAAGCGGATCTCTCTTTCATCCATCATGAGAGCCGAAAATAAAGGGGAGAGAAATAAAACAACAAGATAAAAGGGGAATGAAACATGCAATGAGATAGAAAGACTACATAATCGGCTCAAGACAAAACAACCTAATGGAGCCGAACCAAGCTAGCCCACGCTTCCACGGGCAGTGATTAAAATTACTTATTACTCATTTTTAAGATAACAAGGAAAGTGAAATTATATCACAAACTAACCAGACAAGCTAATGGCTCTAAAACAATATTGCAGTTAAGTTCTAAAACCAAGAAAATTATCCATACTCCGTTTTTTGCTGGAGCATGGCATTGTACATTACCGACATGATGAACGCCGACCAAAAGAGATAGCTTTCCAGGGGCTTCACCTGTGAATTAACGGAGTGCCGCGGGAATAATTATCCAATCAAGAAGGTGTATGAACTTTCTTTGACCAATACAAAAGATTATTATTACTCAGCGTCTTTGTGGTGTAGACAAATGGAAGAGGTCAAAACATCGCAGCACGACAAGAATTGTCAAGTCATAGCGAACATATGATGAGGTCGGCTGCTATTACGGACCACTGACGCCATCTGTCGCGGCGAAGTTGCACCAAAACAGAAGTACGAGAATTAGCGTGTAGAGGACAGATGCGTAGCGAACATATGTTGGGAAGAGAAGAGCAGAGAGAGAAGCAGAGATAGCCACTAGATGTCACAGGATGTAGAAATATCAGCACAGCAGCAGAAAACACTTGAGTGATCTATTTTGAATCGAAAATATCAGCTCAATCTCCCCGCCACAGAATTGAAATGTGCGTCTTGACTCACAGTTCAATACACAAGACAAGCATACGGGAGACGTAAAATAGTTCATGAGTCCTGGGAGCACAATTTCTATGTTATGAGAGTGAGACCACAGCACTGATTATATAAAGTTTTCACTGGGAGAGGTAGTGTATTATAGCTCGGAGAAAGTTTATCACTGGGGTAGTGTTTTATAGATCGGAGAAAGTTTATCACTGGGGAGCAGGACGACAACACTGTCTTTAGAAAAGTTTTACTTAGAGCACTGGCTTTAGAAAAGTTCTCCAGAGTAACGGGAGCACTGCACTGTCTTTAGGAAGTTTATATACTGAAGACGCACTGGGATAATATTAGAGCTTATTAGTATTTGCTCTAGCAAAAGAAGTGTCCAAACAACTTTGCAGATAAGCACTAAACTCAGGAATGAAGTAGAGCAGGAATGACTGAGTCCAGAAGTGCAGTCCAAGGTAGAACGGGACGCAGAAGAAACTTCGCTGGAAGTGGCCAGTTTCCAGGAAGGAGACACCAGTCAATCAGACATCAGAAGAGGTGTAGGGCAAGTGCTGTGCCACTACACAGCAGACATCAGCAGCGCAGCTAGGTGAAAGACTTCAGGAAACAGGAAAACGTCAGGAGTCAGCTGAGTAGCATCAAGTCAGGCTACAAAACATCGGTGATATACAGCAGCCAGTAGGGCATCCAGTAGCTCAATGACATCAGACAACAGTGCATCTTTTAGGTTAGAGACAGCAGACCTCCAAGCTGATTAAGTCCAATGGTCTAGCTGATAGGTAATAGGCCAGACAGTCTCCGCTCCCCGCCACAGGTCTCTTTACATAATGGCAAATTCACTCTGAAACATAATCCATACAGCTGCAGAAAAGATCATAATGAGATGACATCTCCCACAAAATTCTTCTTTTAGGCATATATTTATCAGAATCACTTCTCTCTCTCTCTCTCTCTCTCTCTCTCTCTCTCTCTCTCTCTCTCTCTCGAAGCTCAAGGACGGAAGACGAAAGATCTTGAGGTTAGTTTACATAATATTGGGTACATACTGAAGTTATATAAATGGGCAATAACATACATGCACTCATTGCATACTTAAATTTCATAGTATCTTAGAATTCCATACAAGCATACAATAATTGAGATCATACATGCACACAACAGATTTCATATATATTTTATCCATTTACAAACTAATATAGTTTTGTTAAAATTTTAACATATTAAAAACCAAAATATATAAATAACTTATAGTTAAAATTTTTTTTTTTTTTAAACCTTGAAACAACATCTATTCAATTATGGTACCTTGCACACATTATATTCAGTTTCTACTTAATAATTATACTATTATGCTACTAAATATGCAGTTAAACTCAATAAATATATATATATAGTTAAAGTCATAAATATACTTCTGGTATGGAACTTTGTTTCTGGTATGGTACTTTGCTTCTATGCGAGCCAGAAATATGCCTTTAAGTCAAGTATGGTTTATGATTATTAAGACTCTATACTCATCCACAGATCATTGAGAATTTCCATAATCTTAACTGATAACTCTATAGAAAGGTAGGGTCATTCCATGTCAAGTGAACCAATTTTTTGTCAATTTTGAACATGACCATCTCCGATTTTAGTCATACTTGGTTGTCATGAAGTACCACCTGAGATATGTTAAAGTGCAAAATATCAGATTTTTATGTGTTGTAGTTTTCCAGTTATACCCTTCTGAAATATGGAAAAAAACCAAATTTTCTGCATAAGTGCAATCACAAAATGACGCATAAATCAAGCTGGAATTGACATAGATGAGTGGGAAAAGTATCAAAATGTAGCTTATATTATGAGCTTTAATTTGATACGTCACACGAGTACTTTCGAAAAAAAATATTTTCAAGGTTACCCAAAAAAAAATTTGAAAACTGAATTTTTCAAAAACCTATATTTTGAAAATTTTGAAACAATTCTCATAGAAACATACATATTTCAGCATCATGTCCTACAAGTTTTGATAAGGGATCGCAATGGGATCATATTTTTTTACATTTATAACAAATGCTATGCACGCTGGGTAAGAATATATGGCACCGTAATCTTGCACTTAATTCTAAAATTTCATTACAATCAAAAAGAAAAACTTACAGAAAACATGTTACCTTCCCTTCTTCAATGACAAAAACGTGAATTTATTGTCTACAGTAATTTTCTAGAGCCATGGTTGCCGCATCCATCTCTTCCTTCGAGAGGTAATAACTACGGCCAGTGGGACATGTAGGTTGCACAAGGGTGAGGATCTGAGAGAGAGGCACAGTCAGTTTATTTGGACAGTCACTTTTGAAAGTAAATGATGGAGAAGGACCTGCAGGGTGCAGAAACATCAGTTCCACTATCTGTGCTGTCTCATTTTTGTCCACAACTACACCAAGCCACCAATGATTGTTGTTCTCACATGTAACATATCCTTTTACTTCTGCTAGCTTCAGCCTCTGTTGCACACGTGGTCCTAACACTGAAAAAGTGGATGACTGTTCACTTCTTGAAAATACCTTTGTCAACAACACTTTATCTGACAATGGGATGAAACTGTGGAACTTCTGTGTGCCTGGTATTGCTTTTGTAGACAGAAATCTGTCTGCAAGTATTTTTTCCTCTTTGTTGTATTGTGCTTCATTGAAGAAGAAGAACTGCATGGAGTCGATGTTTTCCTCACTCCATGTAAACAGCTGTGCTGGTGTCATGATTTGATGCTCGTATGGCCGCTGTAGGCTTGCCTTTCCTGCAAGTCTTTTCACAGTACCACCCAGACCGTCACATACTCCTTTCCCATGGGCTGTTGCATAGAAATGCCACTCTGCCTCAATTCCAAAATCATGAACATGGTGGCATAAGTTTGAAAAGTTTTTTCTGTTTTTAAATTGCGCAGCTGCACCATCTGAGAAGTAGTAAATTTTTTTCAAATCTCTAATTACTTCCAACTTCAAATGAGAGATAAGCCTTTTCTGGAATAAATGAACAGCAGTGGTGTCATGCTGTAGACATTCAGAGATACATACAATACTTTTGTAGTGTATATTATGATCATTGTAGTAGACTGCTATAGGAAAAATAGTTGCTTGATCATTGTTCCATTCATTCATCCTGTAGTACAAACGAATAATTTTCTGCAAAGTCCATACATACCACAGCTTCATTTACTCCAATATTCTGCTTCAAGTGATTATAATATTCTGCCTGTCTTCTTGCAATAAAAGAATGTCTCTTCAAAATCAACAACTGTTCACACAAAGTTTCTATAAACTCATCTGCAGTTTTGATGAAGGTTACTAAATTACATCTGTCAACAGAAACCCACTGCTTGTATGTAATGTTGTCCACCAGTTCATTATCTAGCAGCAACTGTAACTCATCTTTCAAATTATCTACACCTGGACATGAAGGACATTCATTAAGGTGGCATGCTGTGCCTGGCTCTTCACACATTAACTTCGCTAAACAGGAATTATAATTAGTTATATCTGTGCCATCATTCAGTGTAATTTGTTTGGATTTCAACACTTGTAGCATTAATTTAACATTCTGATGCACTGTACAAACGCATACTGTGTGGGTACCACTTCCTCCAGCCAAGACGCAATGTTTAGGTCGTAAATCAGCAAATTTCGAAAATCCAATCTTATCAGTAGGATTTTTGTTTTTGAACAGCTCGTACACTTCCTTCAAGTTGCCCATCACTAGCCTCTTCTGTACATGAATTCTACTACTGTCACCCGTTTTCACAGAAACAAAATCTTTTTTTCCAGGCATAAGACGGCTGACATCATCACTGTTGTAGAACCCTATTACCTTCTCAATCACAGATTCATTTAAAACCTTTCCTGGTTTAGGATTTGGTGTTGCCAGAATACCCTTCGCTTTCACCAATGCTTTAGCTTTTCTTGCCATTCTGTTGCTAACCTGAAATTCATTTTGTATTTCACTGCATGACCAGCTTTTAGGTAGTACTGTTAAAATTTGCAATTTTTCACTAACACTTATATTTTCTTCTTGAAACTTTTCTTTTAGCTGACAAATGACTTCACATGATTCTGATTTATGGTCAACAGTTTTCTCTGTATTTGTACTTGCTGCTGTTAGTACCTTTTCTGTCAAACATTTTTTTATTTTACTGTATTTTTTATCACAGTATGATTTCATTTGCAACTTCCTCTTAGCAACAGGTGACTCCTCTAGAGAGCTTAGAGACTTATTAAGGTACTGAGCCAATCCATAGTGACGGGTGTGACATTTGGACAGATTTCATTACACTTATTTCTTTCTACCTCTGAACCATATTGCAGGAATGTCATCAAAGTTTTTTGTGTTAACATACCAACCCATTGGAAGTACAAAATATGATCTAATGTTTTTTTCAAGGCTGTATGCTTGAGCTGGAAAATATATTGTGCATGTGACGGGTGTGACCATAATTGGACAAAGGTTTTTTCTTATGTAGGTTTAATTGAAATTTCTGTGAATTGATTAGCTTCACTATATTTGTTTTATTTTTTCAAGTAAGAGGACTGATAAACATACTGAAATGCATAATTAGATTTTACAAAAATATTTATATAGTTATTAAAAATTTACTTTATCAGTGTGACGGGTGTGACGTGACGGGTGTGACATGTCGGATGGGACAACATCAACTTATAACCGAGACTTAAAAACTAAACTAACTCCGTCCCTGGAGGGACTTGGCCTACCACCCGACCGCTGCATCATCTACCGTAGGCAGATGGTAGGATTGGGGGGCATGTGGTCAGCATGCCGACACCCATGGCCATTAATGGTGGTTTTCATGACCGGAGACGATACTTCTCTATCAAGTAGCTCCTCAATTTGAATCATGAGGCTGAATGTACCCTTACCAGACCTCCCTACCTCAGAAAAATTCGATGTGGTGCCGGGGATCGAACCCAGGCCGATGGATCTGCAATCTGCAACGCTAACCACACTTTGCACCTTCTGCCTCTGTACCATTTTGCATGAATTTCATGAAAATTTTTTGTGATAATATACCAATCCTGGGGAATCCCAGCACATGATCTCAGCATAAAAAAGAATTCCCTTGTTAGTCTTTTTTCCACTCTGTCGATATTTTTAACAGGCTTGTGTAAAGTTGTGAAGTGAAATGTTCCTCCGGTACTAGTTGGGCAGTTTTCGTTGTCCTCTACTCTAAAATCCTGGACTACTTGGAAGCCTGAGCTCTTCACAAACTTTTACTGAATTGATGTGGATCTGGTTATTCTTGTCACCAGGGCATTTTTGTTGTCTCTCGTACAAAAATAATATTGTGTAGCTATATTTAGATTGGCTGATTGTTTTTCTATCTGTTCTCCTTCATTTGTTTCCATGTAGGCCTACTCATTTCATCGGCTGTTAGAGGTATTGTCTGTCTGAATTTCTTAGCAGTTCTAAGATACACAGTTACCAGTACAGAAATCAGGCAAAAAATTAATTAGGCTATCGCTCTCACTTCTTTATTGGGGTACAATGTCATGCTGCTGGTTTAGGCACTGTGCTACAAACCTGAAGGGCACAGGTTCAATTCCTGATGAGGTTTTTGAGATTTTTCAATTGCCCTAATTCTTCTGCTGGCACTATGGCCCTGAGGTCAACTCATCTTCTAACAGAAATGGGTACCAGAAGCAATTCTGGGGTAAAGGCAGCCAGTGCATAAGACTGACAACCTTACCACCTTCATGTGCTAAAAGTCTAAAATTGTTGGAGGTTGAACGTTTGAATCCTAAAAGCCTTCATGGCCTCTATAGGGATCACTAGATCTTTACCTCACTTCTTTACCACCATTAAAACATTTGTGACATTTCCACCGGTCATCCGTGTCATCCATAGCCAAAGCTGGTAGATCGTAGTTTCTTTGTCTTGCAAACTACGAAGTTCTGTTCTGTACCACAGAAGTCCAAGAGCCATTTAAAAGATAGTAATAATGAAAACATATGATTTATTCAACATCTGCATGAAATAATCACTATACAAAAGCTGCAAAAGGCATTTTCCATAAGTGTCACACCCATCACACAACATATGTCACACCCGTCACGCAACATGTGTCACACCCGTCACATCAAAATTAAGCCAAAATAGTAGGCATTTCAAAATTATATTTTAGGTGTGTCTTCTGTATTGAAATATCTTAACTTTTACCAAGTTTCCACTTTATACCATGATTACTTGGCTTTCTACCCAAACTATTACATGTTTTTTGTGACGGGTGTGACAAGGGTACCTTGAAAATTGATTTGATGAATATCTTCACTGAAACTCATCTTAAAAATTTGTTTTATGATGACAAAATCTTCACTTATTTGTGCTTTTGTGGGTGAAATTAAAAATTGCAGCAAATCTACTGATTCCATGAGTATAATGCAGTACTAGCCAACATGTTAAATTATAAATTTCAGTCAACGAAAAAAATACACATTTCAGCAGTTGTTATTATATAGATACCTTTAATTTAATAGAATTGTGAATCTATTTTCAAATTCTACAGTCTTTTACCTTTACTTTGATATATAACATGTCTATGTCTCATAAAAAAAAGATGTAACCACCTTTGTCCACTTTCACATGGATTGGCTCTACTCTAAGGTAACATCTAAAGCTACAAATGATTCATCAACATTAGTAGGCCTAGTGGTATTGGCTACTGGTACTAAACAGTCATCTGTTGTATCTGTAACCTGTTTCTGCTTTGATAGTTCTTTCCTACAACTGTCACAAATTTTCATACCTACCACAATGGTGTCAAACATGTCACACATCCAGTCAGTAACAGGCCTCACACTTCTTTTCACACCCTGATGTCTGTCTTTCTTGAAAGGGTTGCAGCAGAAAATCTTTGCTGTTTCACTTACTTTTTCAGCCATACTGGGGAAATACACAATGCCTATTTTAATCACTGAACCCACTACTTTACATGCAGCAATACAGTCTTTGTACAGCCTTTGAAGAAAGGAAGCACACTGCATGAGAGTCAAGGCACAACTGAAGCCAGGTCCAACAGGTTACAACTTGCATTCCCTGGCTGACTCACATGCTTGCAGACTGTGTTTACTCATACCCATTTGACCACTTGCACAAGTTGGTATATGCATGTTGGTAAACAACTCCCTGGACAAAGGAATGGATTTTAGAATTAAGTGCAATATTCCTGTGTCATATATTCTTACCCAGCGTGCATAGTATTTGTTATAAATGTAAAAAAATATGATCCCATTGCGATCCCTTATCAAAACTTGTAGGACATGATGCTGAAATATGTATGTTTCTATGAGAATTGTTTCAAAATTTTCAAAATATAGGTTTTTGAAAAATTCAGTTTTCAAATTTTTTTTTGGGTAACCTTGAAAATATTTTTTTTCGAAAGTAGTCGTGTGACGTATCAAATTAAAGCTCATAATATAAGCTACATTTTGATACTTTTCCCACTCATCTATGTCAATTCCAGCTTGATTTATGCGTTATTTTGTGATTGCACTTATGCAGAAAATTTGGTTTTTTTCCATATTTCAGAAGGGTATAACTGGAAAACTACAACACATAAAAATCTGATATTTTGTACTTCAACATATCTCAGGTGGTACTTCATGACAACCAAGTATGACTAAAATCGGAGGTGGTCACGTTTTTCCATTGGTTCACTTGACATGGAATGACCCGGTAGCTAACACATGTTTAAAATATTCAACCTGTCCTAACATTCCCTCATCCCGGAGAGAAGACTAGGGAATCCTGCGTCCTAGCAACTGTCGGGGCTTTCACTTATGACTCGAGGGCTTTTTCCTCAAGTGTGTAAAATGGAAGAAAAGGGAGAAAATTAAATTAAACACCTACTTCAACATTCCTTGTTACACTACCTACTATCACCTCTTAACAGAATAAGAATTAATGGATCACTAGGACCTTTTTACGTTGGACACGTGAGCTTTCACTATCTTATTTGTTCCAACTTCTTTAAGTTCGACGGTAACAGGAGTCAGGAATCTCTCAATAAGATATGGGCCCAAATATCTTTTAGCGAGTTTCGCAGAGAATTTCGCAGCTGCATCGCTTTTAGGGAAATTCTTAACGAACACCTGATCACCAACGTCAAAATCAACTGGTCTTCTGTCTGCATTATAACGCCGAGCCGTTTTGTCATGCGCCAGTCTTAAGTTCGCTGAGGCTCTCCGCCACAGATCTCTAACTTTGGCCGCATCTTTGGCTTCCGGCAACAGATCATTTATTGACCAGAGATTAGTAAGAGGATTATTAGGAGTAAAGGCAAGCATCAATTTCAACGGTGTTTCTTTATGGGCTTCATGCTGAGCGGAATTAAATGCAAATTGCAACCAATACAAATTACTATCCCATGATGCATGATCATTTGAATGATATGCTATCAAAGCAGCCCTAAGATTTCTGTTAAAGCGTTCCGAATGGTTCGGCTTGGGAAAAAATGGTGAGGTTTTGATATGCTGGATCCCTAGTTGGAAGCAGAAATGCTTAAATGCTCTCGACACGAAGTACGAGGCATTATCCGACACGATCGAGCGCGGAAATCCGACCATAGCAAAAATCTTCTTAAGACACTCTATTGTGATCTTCGTTGTAGCTTCCCTGACGGGGAAAAGCCACACAAACTTGGTAAAAGAATCTACTGCTACGAGTATATAGGAATTTCCTGCTCTAGTTCTAGGAAGTTTGCCTACATAATCAATATGAAGTTTTCCCATAGGAGCGCTAGGCACTTCCGAAGCTAAAAATCCTAGCTTCGTGCAACGAGCTGGCTTAGCACAGGCGCACTTTTGGCAAGCCTTCACCCTAGCTCTAATAGCGGCATCCATGCCGTCCCATATGAAAATTTGCTTGATTTTGCCCCTGGTTTTCTCGTAACCCAGATGCCCACCAACTGCAGATTCGTGGTAATATTTAAACACCATATCTACGAGTGCAGAAGGTAAAATGATACGGGATGGGGTTTTTCGAGAAGGAGCACTGTATAAAAGATTGTTCTTGAGAATATACTTTGGCATATTCTCTCCATCTTTTATGCGAAGAATAAGAGGAGCAAGTATCTCATCATTCAGTTGATGATCATTTAGTGACTTAAAAGCTAAAGGGAAATCTTCTAAAATGGTAGCCACCATGCTAGATAGCTCAAGAGGATCATCTACATCTTGACCAGGATATTCAATCAGTTGATCTGGACTGAACATTCGGGTAAGACTGTCGGCAATTACATTCTCAGTCCCCCTAATGTGCTTAGCTTTAAACTTGAATGCTGACAAACGTACAGCCCACCTGGCAATTCTGCCAGTTGTTCTTGGCTTAGCCAGTACCCAGCTTAAAGCTTGACAGTCTGTTTCTAACAGGAATTCTACGTGCTCCACATACAAACGGAATTTCTCCACTGCAAATAGCACTGCGAGAGCCTCCAATTCGTACATGGAGTACACGCGTTCTGGTTGAGTTAAAGTCCTTGAGGCGTAAGCCACAGGCCTTCGTCCCTCCTCAAATTCCTGCAGGAGAACAGCTGCAATAGCAACAGGGGAAGCATCGGTTTGCACCACAAACCTCTTAGAGAAATCGGGCATGGCCAAAACAGGAGGATTTGAAATGGCAGATTTAAGAGTGTCGAAGGCTTCTTGGTGAACAGGAGTCCAAGAAAATTTCACGTTTTTCTTTCTCAAATCGTTAAGAGGAGCAGAAAGAAGAGCCATGTTGGGAATGAATTTCCTGAAGAAATTAACCATCCCAACAAATCGAGCCACACCTTTGGCATCTTTGGGAGGGGGAAAATTTCGGATGGCTTCAGTTCTCTCTGGATCTATTGAAACGCCATCGGCAGAAATCAGGTGACCCAGGAACGACAGTCTCCTGGCGGCTATACTAACCTTATCAGGATTGACTGTTAGCTTTGCGCTTCTGAGGCGTGAAAGCACTTCCTTGAGGTGTTCTAAATGTTCCTCAAATGAATCGGAATAGACTACTAAATCGTCCAAATAATGGAACACAAATTTGAATTTAACGTCAGAGAAGATTTGGTCCAGAAGACGTGTAAGAACTTGGGCTCCCGTCGCTAAACCGAAGGGCACAGAATTGTACTCGAATAAATTCCAGGGAGTTGCAAACGCTGTATACCGCTTGGATTTCTCAGAAAGGGGTATCTGGAAATACGCTTGGTTTAAGTCAAGGGAAGAGAAAAATTTAGCACCATGAAAAAAACTGAAAGAAGAATTAATATCAGGAATAGGGACTGACTCTATGTTAATCTTTTCATTGAGATAGCGGTAATCAACCACTGGTCTAAACTTGCCTCCAGGCTTAGGCACCAGAAAGATAGGACTAGAGTAGTTCGATACAGAAGTACGTATGACTCCCGCATCGAGCATCTCCTGTATTTGATCCTTCAAAATTGCCATCTTTGGCGGGCTAAGCCTGTAAGGTGGTCTACGAACCGGCTGAGTATCGTTTAACTCAATCTCATATTCTAAGAGATCTGTTAGTCCTAATTCTTTAGTTAACACATCGGGAAATTCATCAAGCAAGGAATTTACCAAGACACTATCTGAATAAGACAGATGAGATAAATCTATATCCACAGAATTGATAATAGAAGTGGGATAATGCATGTCAGGCACTAAGTAAGCTGGTTCCGTAACATTACAATCAATAGGCTTACAATGGGGAATGCCAGAAAATAAATTAATCTTGACATGACTAGCAAAAGGGAAATAAATTTGTTTAGAACAGAAATCCAACAATAAACCTGTTTTACACATAAAAGGAGAACCTAGTATCATTGGCATTACCAAACCATCAGTAACTACAAAAGGGAAAGTCCAGGTAAAATTACCAATTTTGACTTTTAACCTAACACAACCCACTGTCTTTAACATGTGATCATCAGCTGATTTGTACTTTGCTACGCTCTCAATTAACTTAGGAGTGTGTTTGTCAACTAAACACATACTCAGGTATGCATCACTAGAGATCAGATTAGCTGCTGCTCCACTATCAAGCAGCGCCGATAAAGTGTGATTGCACACAGTAGCTTGCACCATAGGAAGCTTGGAATCGATAACTCCATGAATATTCCGCGGCGGAAAAGGTTTGTTTACAGTCGTCCTCTTCTTTCGCACCTTCTTTCGTTTCTTACTACGACTATCAACATGCTTATTTAACTTATGGTCATTTAGTTTCAGATCATTTACTTTCAAATTCTTTACTTTCAGATTATTTATTTTCAGAATCTTTACTTTCAGATCCAGATCTGTATTTTTAGGAGAAATCATATTTACATTAGTACTTGTACTAGTAGGAGCAAGGCGTTGTATGTAGTTGTGCTTCCGGAAATGTCTATTAATAAAAATCCTGGTAGGAAATGTCTTGTCAGACTTTACTCTCTTGTCCGTCACTTCAGTCTTGTCTTCAACATCTGTCGGAAATGCACAGCTGAAAAGGGTCGAGTCACCAGCATGTACACCCCAGTCACAATGGTCCGTAACGTCTGTCTTCCCTACCGAATCTACTTGTCCACTTAATATTTTGTCTTTCTTTACTCCATCAGCACTACCACACACAAGCAACGAACCACCTCGACGTCTAAGGTGGGACACTCCTCATTCAACATTTCTATTCTGACCTCTGCCCCTAGCAGAGCCACAGTGACCTCTCCCACGTTCTACAGCTCTATTGCTGCCAACTCTACAATCTCTTTTAAAATGACCAGGTCTACCGCAATTATAACAAGAGGGCCTAGTGTCGCCCCTACCACTGGCATAACCTCTAGTGCTCAAACTACCTCGGGCACTCTCAAAGCGAACAGACCTCACTTCTGTTTCCCTCACACGCAGTGAGTCTGAATAATTAATAGCATTAATATGAGCGCAGAGTCGCTCTAACTGTGCAAAAGTAACAGGCTTGGCCTCGAAAGCAACCTGACTTCGAGTTTCAGGAGCCATGCCTTCTAGAATGCACTGTATAACCTCTCTCTCCGATAACTCAAGGCGAAATACCTTAGCATAAGTGCGGATAGATTGGACGTATTTAGAAAAGGATTCCTCAAAATTCTGCGTTCTATAAAAATGTTTGTTAAGAAGAGAAGCTCTAGCACGAATAGGAACATACATCTGTAGAATCTTTGAATGGAACTGGTCGAAACCGAATCCAGCATTAACGGTTTCCAAAGCTAACTCTTTAAGAGAACCAGAAAGTTTACAAGAAAAGTAAGCTAACAAACTGTTTTCGTTAAAACCAAACATGGCGATTTGTTCTTTAACTTGACAAATAAATTCTAGGAATTCCACAATATTATCCAACGAGTCCTCAACAAATTTACCGATCACTTCTAGCTTACTGGCAAGAGGATGAGGGAGATTGCAAAAGTTCACCATACTGGAGTCGAAGACTTGAGAAGAGGGAATAACTCTAGAATGAGGCGAGCCGTCGTACATAGTTTGCTGCACACTTAAGGAATTATTCCTAGGAGCTAAAGAATAATTATTGGGGCTGTCATTTTCAGTATTTACATGATTAGGGGAAAATCTGGTGAAGCGCTCTCCTCTGTTGGGTTCACAAGTCGTGACTGCCTCCAAAAGATTCTCGTTGGGTTCACAAATGGTGACTTTCTCCAACGGGACCCTGTTGGGTTCACTGACTGTGACTTGCTCCAACAGCGAAGTAGCAACTTCCACCTCTTGGTCGATGAGACCAGATGCAATGGGCGGGTCAACTTCTGTGCCCGTTTCTCCCATGCAACACTTATTAGCAAGAGACACCATAGATGCTTTAACCTCACTGAACAATTGCCTAGCTTTGTCATTGGCAGCATGCCACTGATACAACATGGATGAGTCTATCAGATCGTGTAAGTCATGCAATCGATTATTCGCATGCAATAATCTTTGTTTGCTCCGTTCCAATTGAACGACATTTAGATCTGAAGAGTCAAGAAATCTAGTTAAGTTTTCTAAATGTTCATGCACATATTTCAAAAGAGAAGGAGGATCTAACTCACGTACTCTTTCCTGGCTAATGGGTACCTCTGAGTTTTCCTTTAGATTAGCTCTCAGAACATAAACTGGATCACTGTGTCCTATTTCTACTCCTCGAACTTGGAGTTTATAAATTAAATCTTGCTTTAGGAGCAAATCTGGATTTACTGTATAACGCTCCATTATTTGGTATGGCAGAAAACATGAAACACAGTACACACAAAATGTTTAGTCGCTAATAAGAAACAAAGTACCAACACAGTAAACAATTAAATTCATCAATTATTAAAATTCTAGGCCTTTTTAAAGTCCATCTTTAAAGTCAAATTAAAACACAAATTCTTCCATAATAAAAACACAAATTCTTCCATAATAAAAACACTGAAAAACAGGTGAAAACAGGCAAGAAAACAGAATGTTTTCAGCAAAAACCTGTCACCAAATGTATTGACTTATTTCATTAATATTGTATTAAGTTGTTAAAATAATACACAAGAAAAGCTGTGGAACTAGAAGAGTAACCACACTAAAGCTTCTATTAAGACTGGTAGCAACAAGAGAACGTGTTTCTTGAAGAGAACCACGCTCTGCTCAACATTAATTGTCCCCCCCTCCACGCACACAGGTTAGGTTAGGTTCAGGTAAGGTGGGGTTCCCTTTTTACCTGATAGATGTCTGCCCTCAGAAGGTCCTAGCGTCCGAAGTACTTTACCCTTTTCGCGGACTGGACCAGAACAGGCCAAGGTTGCAGGCAAGGGCTCTTCATCCCATACACCAGCATGGCCCTCCGTGGAAGCGGTCCCAAGTAGATACCTAGGGAAGAAACCCAACCCAAAGGGAGCAAGAAAGAGGACAAACAGGAAAGGAGGCAGAGGGAACAATTTGTTGCAGTTTCATTAGTTAATGAAACTGCAAGTAAAGTTAAACAAAGCAATCTGGAAGAATTTGACAAGTTTACTAAAGTTTTAGGCCTACTGAAGTTACATTCTGTTTGAAATTATAAGTATTGATTTTTAAATTAAAATAAGAGGAACAAATAAGTACATAAATTAATTCATTAAGAATAATAATATAGACTGATAAAATTAAAACGGAATATAATAGTACAATAAGTACCTAAATAAAACGATTTATTTAAAAGAGGGGATCCCCGACTTACTTATTTCATTTAATTTCTAATTACATATTTACATGGGTGGAGAATTTACTGAAATAATAACAAGAGAAAAGAATTGCAAGTCAAATGGTTCCAAACTAACACTTCTGTTTGCCACCCCAATCAGAAGCGGATCTCTCTTTCATCCATCATGAGAGCCGAAAATAAAGGGGAGAGAAATAAAACAACAAGATAAAAGGGGAATGAAACATGCAATGAGATAGAAAGACTACATAATCGGCTCAAGACAAAACAACCTAATGGAGCCGAACCAAGCTAGCCCACGCTTCCACGGGCAGTGATTAAAATTACTTATTACTCATTTTTAAGATAACAAGGAAAGTGAAATTATATCACAAACTAACCAGACAAGCTAATGGCTCTAAAACAATATTGCAGTTAAGTTCTAAAACCAAGAAAATTATCCATACTCCGTTTTTTGCTGGAGCATGGCATTGTACATTACCGACATGATGAACGCCGACCAAAAGAGATAGCTTTCCAGGGGCTTCACCTGTGAATTAACGGAGTGCCGCGGGAATAATTATCCAATCAAGAAGGTGTATGAACTTTCTTTGACCAATACAAAAGATTATTATTACTCAGCGTCTTTGTGGTGTAGACAAATGGAAGAGGTCAAAACATCGCAGCACGACAAGAATTGTCAAGTCATAGCGAACATATGATGAGGTCGGCTGCTATTACGGACCACTGACGCCATCTGTCGCGGCGAAGTTGCACCAAAACAGAAGTACGAGAATTAGCGTGTAGAGGACAGATGCGTAGCGAACATATGTTGGGAAGAGAAGAGCAGAGAGAGAAGCAGAGATAGCCACTAGATGTCACAGGATGTAGAAATATCAGCACAGCAGCAGAAAACACTTGAGTGATCTATTTTGAATCGAAAATATCAGCTCAATCTCCCCGCCACAGAATTGAAATGTGCGTCTTGACTCACAGTTCAATACACAAGACAAGCATACGGGAGACGTAAAATAGTTCATGAGTCCTGGGAGCACAATTTCTATGTTATGAGAGTGAGACCACAGCACTGATTATATAAAGTTTTCACTGGGAGAGGTAGTGTATTATAGCTCGGAGAAAGTTTATCACTGGGGTAGTGTTTTATAGATCGGAGAAAGTTTATCACTGGGGAGCAGGACGACAACACTGTCTTTAGAAAAGTTTTACTTAGAGCACTGGCTTTAGAAAAGTTCTCCAGAGTAATGGGAGCACTGCACTGTCTTTAGGAAGTTTATATACTGAAGACGCACTGGGATAATATTAGAGCTTATTAGTATTTGCTCTAGCAAAAGAAGTGTCCAAACAACTTTGCAGATAAGCACTAAACTCAGGAATGAAGTAGAGCAGGAATGACTGAGTCCAGAAGTGCAGTCCAAGGTAGAACGGGACGCAGAAGAAACTTCGCTGGAAGTGGCCAGTTTCCAGGAAGGAGACACCAGTCAATCAGACATCAGAAGAGGTGTAGGGCAAGTGCTGTGCCACTACACAGCAGACATCAGCAGCGCAGCTAGGTGAAAGACTTCAGGAAACAGGAAAACGTCAGGAGTCAGCTGAGTAGCATCAAGTCAGGCTACAAAACATCGGTGATATACAGCAGCCAGTAGGGCATCCAGTAGCTCAATGACATCAGACAACAGTGCATCTTTTAGGTTAGAGACAGCAGACCTCCAAGCTGATTAAGTCCAATGGTCTAGCTGATAGGTAATAGGCCAGACAGTCTCCGCTCCCCGCCACAGGTCTCTTTACATAATGGCAAATTCACTCTGAAACATAATCCATACAGCTGCAGAAAAGATCATAATGAGATGACATCTCCCACAAAATTCTTCTTTTAGGCATATATTTATCAGAATCACTTCTCTCTCTCTCTCTCTCTCTCTCGAAGCTCAAGGACGGAAGACGAAAGATCTTGAGGTTAGTTTACATAATATTGGGTACATACTGAAGTTATATAAATGGGCAATAACATACATGCACTCATTGCATACTTAAATTTCATAGTATCTTAGAATTCCATACAAGCATACAATAATTGAGATCATACATGCACACAACAGATTTCATATATATTTTATCCATTTACAAACTAATATAGTTTTGTTAAAATTTTAACATATTAAAAACCAAAATATATAAATAACTTATAGTTAAAAATTTTTTTTTTTTTAAACCTTGAAACAACATCTATTCAATTATGGTACCTTGCACACATTATATTCAGTTTCTACTTAATAATTATACTATTATGCTACTAAATATGCAGTTAAACTCAATATATATATATAGTTAAAGTCATAAATATACTTCTGGTATGGAACTTTGTTTCTGGTATGGTACTTTGCTTCTATGCGAGCCAGAAATATGCCTTTAAGTCAAGTATGGTTTATGATTATTAAGACTCTATACTCATCCACAGATCATTGAGAATTTCCATAATCTTAACTGATAACTCTATAGAAAGGTAGCTAACACATGTTTAAAATATTCAACCTGTCCTAACATTCCCTCATCCCGGAGAGAAGACTAGGGAATCCTGCGTCCTAGCAACTGTCGGGGCTTTCACTTATGACTCGAGGGCTTTTTCCTCAAGTGTGTAAAATGGAAGAAAAGGGAGAAAATTAAATTAAACACCTACTTCAACATTCCTTGTTACACTACCTACTATCACCTCTTAACAGAATAAGAATTAATGGATCACTAGGACCTTTTTACGTTGGACACGTGAGCTTTCACTATCTTATTTGTTCCAACTTCTTTAAGTTCAACGGTAACAGGAGTCAGGAATCTCTCAATAAGATATGGGCCCAAATATCTTTTAGCGAGTTTCGCAGAGAATTTCGCAGCTGCATCGCTTTTAGGGAAATTCTTAACGAACACCTGATCACCAACGTCAAAATCAACTGGTCTTCTGTCTGCATTATAACGCCGAGCCGTTTTGTCATGCGCCAGTCTTAAGTTCGCTGAGGCTCTCCGCCACAGATCTCTAACTTTGGCCGCATCTTTGGCTTCCGGCAACAGATCATTTATTGACCAGAGATTAGTAAGAGGATTATTAGGAGTAAAGGCAAGCATCAATTTCAACGGTGTTTCTTTATGGGCTTCATGCTGAGCGGAATTAAATGCAAATTGCAACCAATACAAATTACTATCCCAAGATGCATGATCATTTGAATGATATGCTATCAAAGCAGCCCTAAGATTTCTGTTAAAGCGTTCCGAATGGTTCGGCTTGGGAAAAAATGGTGAGGTTTTGATATGCTGGATCCCTAGTTGGAAGCAGAAATGCTTAAATGCTCTCGACACGAAGTATGAGGCATTATCCGACACGATCGAGCGCGGAAATCCGACCATAGCAAAAATCTTCTTAAGACACTCTATTGTGATCTTCGTTGTAGCTTCCCTGACGGGGAAAACCCACACAAACTTGGTAAAAGAATCTACTGCTACGAGTATATAGGAATTTCCTGCTCTAGTTCTAGGAAGTTTGCCTACATAATCAATATGAAGTTTTCCCATAGGAGCGCTAGGCACTTCCGAAGCTAAAAATCCTAGCTTCGTGCAACGAGCTGGCTTAGCACAGGCGCACTTTTGGCAAGCCTTCACCCTAGCTCTAATAGCGGCATCCATGCCGTCCCATATTGTGCTGTAACACAAGGTAAATGTTGTATTTGTTCTTGTGGCAGCCCTGGAGCAGCTGTAGTTCCGCTGGCCACCAACAGAGAGTGCTGTTTCGGGCATTATTTTACGAAATTATTAATCATAATTAGGATAATTAATTGCTTTTAGGACATATTATAGTATTCATTAATTTATTTAATCTCTGACATTATATCTGAAAGTGTGTTTTGCTCTCAAAACATAATGAAGCAAATTTTTAATATTGTAGTCTGCTGCTGGTGTTTCTCATTGTACTCAATAGAGCGCGCCTGCTTACGGTTTCTATTGGCCGTCTGCTCTGTTTTACCGACTTATAAACTGGAAAGTAGACTCTCGTGGTAATCAACAATGGCCGCCTCCCAGGGAAATCGTTGCCGTTTTGGCTGGTGTTTTGGTTATTACTTTGTGCGAGTTTAACTGACTCATTGTTCTTGGATATTATTCTCTTGGTTTTGGGTTTGTATTGGCATGTCTGTAGTGCGTTGTTGCAAGCTGGGTAGCACGTAAGTAATTCTGATTGTGGTATTATGTGTTAGGCGTCTGTTCCTTCGCCGCCATAATGGCGTTTCCTCATCTCCCGCCCCACAGGCTTAGTATAGTAATTCAGCACCCCTACTAGTAGTGTTGCGATTTGGTGTAGGCTGTTGTAGTATCATTATTATTTGCTCCCTGTATCTATCTTAGGCTCAGGTTCCTTTAGCTTCATTTCCTATCCTTTTTAGGCTTCGGCGTTTGCGCGCCAAGCATAGCTTGTGTCCCGCCATTCTAGTAGCCTTGCCTTTTGCTTACGTACAAACCCAAACTGTGTTTACTCCTTTGAATGATTTAAGGTTATAATTATTATTTAAGATAATAGATTTAATATTTTTTGTGTATTTCGTAATTACACAGCCTGGCAACTGCTCCCTTAATTGGCCATTGGTGGTTTCCGTAGTTTGAACGTGGAGAGGTTCAAACTGTTTTGATTTAGGTTTATCTCCCTTCAGAACTAATTTTAAATTACATTTCGGTCCCAGTGTCTGTTTATATGTTTTTTTTTTTTAAATGAATTAAGATTATCATTTTCGCCTGGGAACCGTCCTATTTATTTTAGTGATTTAGAAAATACCAGTTTTATCAATTATAAATATCAACGCAAATAACTCACACCTTTTCAATGGCTTAATGAAATGAAAACATGAAATAGACCAAGCCAATCTGTATTTTTATCTTGACATATTTGTCCAAATGAATTAGACAACATATTATTTATTTCAGGTAATAAAAAGGGTTTTATTTGTAGGACAGGGAATTTATGTTTATGTGTTATATTTATGGCTTTAATTAATTCATGTAGTTTATCTGTCAATACTAATTGTTATCAGAGGAAACCAAGGGTTATTTTTGTTGTGTTCCGCCTGGGATTTCACCATGACCTTTGGGTTGGGCTCGTTTTTGTTGTAGGTTAGTTTTCCTGGGGTGGTTTACCTATTTTTCCTTCCACTGATCCCTTAGGGCGGGTGCAATATGAAAATTTGCTTGATTTTGCCCCTGGTTTTCTCGTAACCCAGATGCCCACCAACTGCAGATTCGTGGTAATATTTAAACACCATATCTACGAGTGCAGAAGGTAAAATGATACGGGATGGGGTTTTTCGAGAAGGAGCACTGTATAAAAGATTGTTCTTGAGAATATACTTTGGCATATTCTCTCCATCTTTTATGCGAAGAATAAGAGGAGCAAGTATCTCATCATTCAGTTGATGATCATTTAGTGACTTAAAAGCTAAAGGGAAATCTTCTAAAATGGTAGCCACCATGCTAGATAGCTCAAGAGGATCATCTACATCTTGACCAGGATATTCAATCAGTTGATCTGGACTGAACATTCGGGTAAGACTGTCGGCAATTACATTCTCAGTCCCTTTAATGTGCTTAGCTTTAAACTTGAATGCTGACAAACGTACAGCCCACCTGGCAATTCTGCCAGTTGTTCTTGGCTTAGCCAGTACCCAGCTTAAAGCTTGACAGTCTGTTTCTAACAGGAATTCTACGTGCTCCACATACAAACGGAATTTCTCCACTGCAAATAGCACTGCGAGAGCCTCCAATTCGTACATGGAGTACACGCGTTCTGGCACTGCGAGAGCCTCCAATTCGTACATGGAGTACACGCGTTCTGGTTGAGTTAAAGTCCTTGAGGCGTAAGCCACAGGCCTTCGTCCCTCCTCAAATTCCTGCAGGAGAACAGCTGCAATAGCAACAGGGGAAGCATCGGTTTGCACCACAAACCTCTTAGAGAAATCGGGCATGGCCAAAACAGGAGGATTTGAAATGGCAGATTTAAGAGTGTCGAAGGCTTCTTGGTGAACAGGAGTCCAAGAAAATTTCACGTTTTTCTTTCTCAAATCGTTAAGAGGAGCAGAAAGAAGAGCCATGTTGGGAATGAATTTCCTGAAGAAATTAACCATCCCAACAAATCGAGCCACACCTTTGGCATCTTTGGGAGGGGGAAAATTTCGGATGGCTTCAGTTCTCTCTGGATCTATTGAAACGCCATCGGCAGAAATCAGATTGGAGGGTACAACTAGACTTGGAAGAAGAAGAATTCAGCTGTTGGACGATTTAAGGGAAAAGCGGAAATATTGGATGCTGAAGGAGGAAGCAGAGGATAGACAGTTTTGGAAAACAAAATTCGCGTACCAAGTTTGAAAACCTGCCGGAAGGCAGAATACTTACTACTACTACAAGTAAGTAAAAATATTCTGACAACTTGTTCCTGTCAAAAGTCGTTACCTCTGGCAGGCGCGGCTCGTGGCTGGGAAGTTAGGTGAAGAGCTAGAGAGCGGCCTAACTATGAAGACGCCTGACACCAGTAAGGGTAGATTGCCTGGAATGAAAGCCTACCATTGCATTGCATTGCACCGTATGAAGAGCGCATGCGTAA
The DNA here is from genome assembly GCA_964059195.1 of Ectobius pallidus. Classification (NCBI taxonomy): domain Eukaryota; kingdom Metazoa; phylum Arthropoda; class Insecta; order Blattodea; family Ectobiidae; genus Ectobius; species Ectobius pallidus. Next base: position 94,167,241 of record CAXKWD010000010.1, on the reverse strand, counting down.
GTGAAGTAGCACTTCACCTACTTCCCCTGAATAACCGCCACTGACCTCTGGCAATATCTACTTTAAATTTGAATTTTTCGTGAAGGTAAGAGGTAAGATTTCGCCCGCCTCAGATTTCTGGTTACCAATTGTGATCTGGCTACCAGAAATTTCATGCTCTATCTTAGCAACCCCTCTCAGAGTTTTCTGTACATCATGTTCTCGTGTATTGATTAATATCGTTATATCTTGTTGCCTAACAAACAAGTCTTCTATTTACCTCTTCTGTGGAGCTTTGAAGTGCAATTGTGGAATCACTAATGTAGTGCATTTTCTAAGAAATGGGATTGTAATCTTAACTCGTTTATTTGCAGGCGTTGTAGTTACACATAATAATATCCAAGCCCAGATTTCTTCACTTGTACAAGCATGGGAATGGACATCAAAAGACATAGTGCTTCATACTTTGCCACTTCACCATATTCACGGCATTGTAAATGTCCTCATGTGTCCACTTACTGTTGGTGGAAGGTAAGTTAATTAGTTTTTAAATCTATATAATGAAAGAAAGTGTTGTGTGTGATGCCGAGCAAATCTATGTCTTGCAGAAATCTAAAATTTTGAACATACATGGATTGAAGAGTGTCCAAGTGCACTTTGAAGCCGGATTTTTAATTGTTACTTTCGTTTGAGAGATATGAGCGAAAACATGGCAGAAATCTTTATTATTTGTACTGTCGAAGCAGCAGTTTATGCTAATACATTTCAATTGTAAAGTTAATTGCAACCAATAATTGTTACCAATTGAGAAAAAAAAGACCATCGCTGAATTAGATTTTTCCAACATAACACATGAAATTGTTGATCGCTTTGATCTTCTAGCCCACTCTGCGTGATTCATTTGTTTACAATGTTACAGCATGCAGAGATTTGATTTTTTTACATAAATGGATGCAAGAGGATCATGATCATGGATGTAGACCTAAATGGGAAAACATTGAACGATTTGGATGAAACTTGCTATGCAGGGATTTTTTGGGACAGGGAACTCGAATATGAGATCTTTTTTTCCTGGGTGGCACACAAATCATGAAATGAATCTTGACGCCAGATTTTTAGATTTTTAGTTATCAATAATTTAAATAAATTGTTTGTGAATGATTGTGTGATACAGGCTGCACATCAAGTAGCGTAGCTCAAAATTTTTGCATTCATACCAAAATAGCATGCGACTTGTAGTTTAAAGTTTGTGTTTTCCCTTGACAAATTGAAAAAACTTATCAGAATTGAAAATAATATATTTTACCTTAGAGAATAAAGTTTCGGCAATTCTAATCCAGGCCTTTTTTGTTTGTTTTGATTGCTGTACTTTTTCAGTGTCATACTTGTATGGATACTTTTCCACAGGCTATATGTATTCGATGTAAATTGCTAACTTTTTGGCAGTTTTCATGCCATCTTTGCCATAATGTACAACTACATTGAGCGAATATGTGTTGAATTTTGTAAATAATTAGAGAACAGCTGAGAAATCATCGGTTCACATGCACCATCCTGAATAGCATAGCATAAAATAAGTTGGACTTGCGCTATTGCTATGCTACTTTGGCATGAAGACTTCAACTTGTTTATTTGGTATTTTAAATGAGTAGCATGCAGTGTGGATACAGGTTGCACATCACATGTGGCATGTTATTTCACTGTGAATGCTCCCTAAAATGTAATCATAGGAGAAGGATTCCATCTGCCACTTTGTCCTGAACTCTGGCTAACTCAGTTTGTAGAGTGTCAATATGAATATTCTAAGGTTCTGCTTTCACAGGAATTTTTATCCTAATTATTCTTACTGATCCATGAGAAGATTTAATTAAAGACCTCTCCCATAAAAATGAAGTTGCAGGGTGAACACATTCTGGAATGCTAGGGAAACTGAAATAATTGGTCAGGGAATTTTTTAAAGTAAAGGGGAAAATCAGGGGAATTTGTGAAAAAGAAAGTAATAATTATTGTGTTGTATTTTTAGCTTCCTTGTTAAAACCTCATTGATGTCCTTCCTCTTGTCATGTACATGTTGTGGAAGTACACCATAACTGACAGTGAAGAGAATAACTTTGCGTAATTTCTTGGGAGCATTTGACTTTTCATTATTTGCTGTGTAGGATTCATTCTTGGCTTGCATTGATTAGCCAGCACTTTTGAGGTTAAGGTTTGAATCCCATTCATTACTGTTGGAAAATGCATCGATTTCTAGTCATAATATTCAGAGGATAGGAGATTGTTTGTTCTATGACCTGAAACTGTAGTAACGTTTGTTAGTTTGAAATCAGTTAGACCTACTCTGAGCAGCTTGAGAGGTTCATACCAGTTCCAATGACTCTATTTCTCGTCAATTCTTCTTTAATGCCAGCTGATTCTCTCTGAAGGACACAAATATACTTCTCTTGTAAGCGTTTGTAGATGGTAATGTGGATGAAACGTAAATCTCCTATGAGAAACTCTGGTCTACTGGTATGAGGTGGAAACATACATAAAGCTCTCATCATGTATATGTTTTTACCTTCTATGTGCTCTCCAGTTGCTCTTCAGGTATGTCCAGGTGTTCTCTAAACCAGAGATGACGACTGGGATTTCTTGAAGCTGAAAGATTCTTAACTTGTGTTGAGTCTGATGGAGTTCATTGCTTTAGTTACAGCATAGCAATAAAACTACTGATCTAGAGATCACCAACGTTGCCAGATTTAATAGCACGGCTTGTAAAGTCAAGTTGGCAGTGTTAATGCTCTTGTGTGGCTAGTATTAAAGCACTGGTATTTCTGTTGTTTTCTAGGTGTGTCATGTTACCAAAATTCGAGCCAGCTAAAGTATGGAGTCATTTGCTAGCAATTAAAATGCCAGCAAGTGAACGAATAAATGTGTTCATGGCAGTTCCTACTATTTACATGAAGTTAGTGGAAGAATATGAACACATTTTTACCAAGAATCAACGTATGCAGGAATATATCAAGGCAGTATGTTCACAAAAAATAAGGTAAGGAAGTCATTTACATTCAAATTTCTTATAAAAACTCTTTGAAATTATTAATGAGTCTGGCAGTTCATACCATATTGATAATGTAATTCTTTTTAACAATGTACATTTTAAGTATTATGTAAGCATAGCCATAACTAGAACTTGGGCAACATATTTTTGATAGCAGCGATAAGCCTTCCATTCTAAAAAACAGCTTTTCTTAGATATATTTAGCCTTATAGAGGCATAACTTTTACTACAGTATTAAGGAAATTATGTCCAAAAAATATTGCATAATTTGTTGGATCTCACTAAGCTAGAAATACATCCCCTCCAGGATGAATGTTGAGAAATGTGTACGAAAATACAATTTAAAATTGTATAGATACTTATGACCAATTACACCAGTGAATTTGATTGACAGACAAAATTTGCAAATATTTTTTAAAAAAATAGGTCAGGTTTTCCAAAGTATGTGTTTGACACCTAGGCATAATTTGCAAATAATTTTTTTTGTTTATATCGTTCAGGTTTTTCAAATTAAGCATAATATTTTTTTTTCTCTCACATTGTTTTGGAAATACATGTAGTAGCTTACAACTGTAGTCAAGGTAGAGCTGGAATCTTGGTGGGGGAAAGACAAGAGATAGAAAGAGAAAGCTCTTTTGTACTATGGTGGCAACACATGAGCTTTGTCTTGGTTACTCCGACAGACAGTAAAACTTCTTTTTAACAAAACTCAAGTCTGTCAAGACATGTGATTATATTGTTACATCATGAGTCTATGCCACAATAGATTAATTTCACCTATTTTAGATATCAATAAAAAGCGATTTTATCTCCACTTCTTATTTGATGTCACCATACACATTCTTGCTGTTTGAGTACAGTTAGATTTGTTTCACCAGTTTAGCTAGTCACTATTGCAGGGTAAATAATTGTACATTCTCAAAATATTTATTCCTTAAAAATGGGATTTGTCTTAATAGGAATTCTTTAATAGTGGAAATTAAATGCATTGTCTCATGGTAATTATTCTTTAAAAACAAAAATTTCTTAAGAGCAAGAATATTGAAATGATGTTTTACTGTAAAATTAGTTTACTTTCATCCATCTAATTTATATTCATGTTAGTTGCAGGTCCTTGCAGCAAAACCAGCAAGAGAAGTAATCATGTCACTTGCCATTTTGCACCCTTGATCTTTGAAGTCACTTCTTGATTGTATCCATTTCTCTCTCAAAAAACAAACAACAACAACAACAAAAATATATATATATTTCTGTGTAGTTCTCTCTATGTTACACACATGCTGTTCCAAACTTGGACGTGAAGCAATACTGTTGATATCTGAAATCAGTTATGAATTGGCAGAAAAGCAGTAAAGCATTTAAAGTGGAAGATAAATTTATTCTGCGTAGTCTTGTGTTATTTATAAACATTCGTTATAAATAATACTTGTTTTGTTTGCTGCTGAAGTTATCTGTTACTTGCGAAAGGGTTTTGAATCACTGCCAGACTCATGAGAAAGTTGATAAAACACTGATGAGTGTTGACTTCTGACCTCTATGGTATTGAGGAATGTGTTAGGTAAACAACCCAATGACTTTACCTTAATATGGTGAGTTTATAAATCAAATGCAAAATAAGATCAGCAGGGATAGCGATTTTAAAAGTTAAGTACAATAATGTCTTTTAATATACCGGTACTGTGTGACTAATTGAGGCACATAACTTATGCAGTTTGCCATAATTTTTCTTTTGCCTCTTGTCATTCAAATAACTGCTTCATAAGCAACATAAAAGCTTCAAGAGATTGTGTTATAATTTTTTTAAGGTCTGCATAGTTAAATTCGTTTTACTGTTATGTGTCTAGCCTTATACAGCCCTCATGATTTCACTTTCACACAGAAATTAATCATTTAAGTCATGTGATGCATTGAGGGGTAGTATACAGGCTTGGGGGTAAACAATTTTTTTTATTTTTATAATAGAGATTTTGTGATAGTGAAAGAATTTAGTTGATGTCTTTATTTTCGGAATTACAGAATAAAGCACATGACATACCTCCACTCCGTATTAGATATATGTAGCCAGAATAGCTTTAATGATAACTTGACAGGTTTTAAAAATATTACAATGAAATTTGCTACAAGTTTTTCATAGTTATTACCAAGAAATTTAGAATTTGTTTAAAAAAAAATCTTTGTAATAATATAATTATGACAATTGGAGCTTTTCAAATTAAAGTGAAATTAATATTCATGTTGCAGATATTTCAGTGATTGTTAGTAGTTTTGTTTATTAGGCACTTAACCCTTTGAAATATAAGGGGCGTATTTGTCCCAAAAATACATTTTAATCTTACAATCAGGATAATTAAAAATCCTTTGAAATTAGTTTATAATTATTTTTAATGTTAAATTTTCGTATTTTGTTGCCCATGTTGTCAATAATCAATAGGTAAAAAACTTTACATTTTTAATATTCATTATTATTCCTTGCTAAATTCTTATACGCATGAAAGGGTTAAGAATTATTTAAAAGATATATTTATGGAAATTATCCTTAAAATGCAAAATTAGTGCAAAACAAATAACTATTGTGATGACAGCTCAAACCTTTTTCTTTTGACTTGTACCAATATACCGGTATAAGAATTAGTCTGAAATCAGTCAATTAATTATTGTAAAACCCATTCTTAGGATAGAGGAAGATAAGAGATTGCCTCACACCAAATTATTATTTTTTTAAATTCTAATAATTTGAATTCAGAAATCGTCCTCCAAGAAAAATAAGAAATCTCATGGTGCAGTGAGGTTGATAGGATAACTATGTATGAGTGTGTTAGATAATGGTGTATTGTAGGAAGGAAATGCTGTACACCCCAACCCAATTTGCTTTCTGCCCCACCAGACTGATGGTGAGTGGTTCGTCTCCCTTACCAGCACCTCTTTTTGAGAAGTGGGAGAAGATTACTGGGCACAAACTCCTAGAGCGGTATGGAATGACTGAAACAGGGATGGTGTTATCAAATCCTCTACACGGGGAACGTAAGCCAGGTGAGCTAGCACATATTAGATGCTGCTTTAATTTAAAGCATTCCACCCGAGAGTAGTACAGGATAACTTTATAAATATACACACATACAATAAATGTTTTAACGAAAATGGTTATAACCAGTGAGTTGGTATGTGTCGGAATGGAATACCAGCACTGGTTTTAAAGGTCCAAATATTTCATGGTAACAAAACGTAATTTCTATATTGTTTAAATAGGTCTTAAATACTTTTCAAATATCTTTATTGAAATAAATAAACTAAACTCCATGGTGCTACACCCCTGAACAGACTAGGCCTACCATCCGACCGCTGCTCATCTACCATAGACAGATGGCAGAATTCAGGGGCATGTGGTCAGCATGTCAATATCCATGGCCGTTATTGGTGGTTTCTGTGACAGTGAAATAAATAAAGGTCTGTCAGTCGATAGTACAAAATGGTCTAGTCTTGTGTTGTGCTCCTGCTTAGCAATCATCTATAAAGCAGGGTTGGTTATTCATGGAGGAAGTTGATTAAAAAATCCCCAAGTGTATATCACATATCCTGCATATCACATAATTATGTTGTAAGGGATGGGATGTGCTTTTTTAAATTAGGGAAAAATGTTGGATAGCATACCGTCTCTGGATTTTTCCTACTTCCGTCACTTGTTATAACAACATATACTACATGTTATAAAACACAGCATTTCTCTCTTTCCCTGGTGTGCTTATAACTCAAGAACCACTGATCCGATTTACATGCTTCTTTTTAGTCTATAGATACATTCTCTGGACAGGTTTTAGTATGTACTTTGTTACTCTTGGTAAGAAAGGAATAAACAGTAATGGTTTTGGTATATTAAGTTCGATATAGCCAATCGGTTTTATGCGGAGCAGTGGAGGAATAATTTTGATACAAGCAGTCATGCTTTTTGTGGCTTGAGGCTTTCCTGATTTTGATAATGGATAATGGTGAGTAGGAGAATTGGAAATGCTAGTTGGGGGGGGGGCGTGAGGCAATAAGAAAATCTGAAAATGGAGCAATTTAAGGGAGAGCTCTGTAATTGGTCGAATAGTGTACTACTATTAAATTCTAGTTTGCTTTTCCACCAAATTAGTCGAATAGTGTACTACTATTAAATTCAATCTTTCCTTTTCAACCAATCAGGGCTCTCCGTTTAGTTGAGAATTCATTGACAGAATTATGAATGGGGATTGAAAGAATTATCTAGTGAGTTTTTATTTTTAAGGTTAATTTGGATATTTATGTACTTATGAGGGTCTACAAAGGAGATTGTACTACTTGCTGGGAAAATAATGATATTGTTCTGTTGTATATTTATTTATTTCATTGTTATATAAATTCTCTTCTTTAAAAGACATAACAGCTTAATCACTTATTAACTTGAAAGAAGGATGCCAACATTTTAAATAACCATGCAATTTCAGTAAGTAAAGTGAAGTGTTCCCAATACAGGCCATAGAGACTCAGAGGGTTCCAGGAGGTTGAGGCCCCAGATTTTTGACATTCGGCACGTTTAACATCCTTACGCACCTGCTGCCTTTACCCCCAGGATTGCTCCTGTTACTCATTTCTGTTAGGAGTCTGAGTCGATACCAGGGCCATAGTGCCATCAGAAAGATTAAGCCAATTGAAAAACTCCAACAACCTCATCGGGGATTGAACCCGCAACATTCTGGTTTGTAGCACAGTGCCTCAACCACTATGCTTTGGCGTACCCTCGTGTGATTTCAGTAGTAAAATAAAATAAATTTTAAATATACCTACCTACATTGTGAAATAACCTTGAGAAGACAACCTATTTAATTTTTAAACCCTTGAAATATGTAGGTTTGCCATCCATCCCGTATTTCCCAGGAAATTCTGTATTTTCACTTAATTTGGACGACATTCCCGACAAAGGTATATGGAAATAGGCACAAGCTGTTGTCAAATATCAGCAAGCCAGAAAGAATTTGAAAGGTAACAGTTTGTAAATCACTATAATCTCTCAAATGTTAAACTTCTGTCCTGATGTGTTCATTTTTTGTATATTTGTATTGACAGGAATGCTTGTATGGTTAATGTTAAGTGATATAGGCTTATCATTTTTAAATGGAGAGTATTAATACAGGACTATAAGGACCATTCATTATGCTGTTCAAGTAGTTAATTTTTGGTCCCTTATTTTTGTCATCTTTCCCTTATTTCCACTTTCAAGAGTTGGCAATCTTGAAATATGCCACATCAAAGAGCAAAAGTTGTGGCAAAATAACTACACAGCTATAAAGACAATTGATAACCCTTACCAGAATCACAAATTTAATTTGTTTTTTACATTTATTGAAAAACTAGCAAGAAGTTTCCATTCCTGAAGCCAGTGCAAAACTTCCTTCACAGTCTGACTGAGAAATAAAGAATGACATAGAATAATAATCAACTAAGAAATATTAGGTTTTGTTTAGCTGATTATGGCTTATGTGTTTTATATATATGAAAATAGCACTATTTCATTATTTAATTTTACCCCCAAACAATTTTATCATCAGACTATGTGAGAAAAATGTAATCTTAAACCTGAAATAACAGCATTTCGTTTTATAGCTTATTAACAGAAACAAATACCTCTAGCAATGGTAATAAAAGAGTTTTTTAAAAGTGGACTTAACAGATTTTTGATTACACTCTTCATTTATCCATTGCTTAATCCTCATTTGACCGTATTCACACATTAAATATCACATTCTCAGAAAATTTATTAGTCATGTATTGGTTCTGCAAGTTGAAGTCGATGACTGACACTCAATATTTGATAATTTTTTGAAAGGGTAATGACAGCTGCATGAGACCTGTCAGCTAGCAAATGAATACTTTGTACAGTGGTATTCATCAGACGTGGCAGTCCAAGCATGGATGCTCAGTAGATGCAGATGAGTCCAACAAACATTCGTACTGCATGGAGGGGTGTATGGGTTAGTTGTGTCGTTGCTTTCAGAGCGGTAAGATCGTATAATGCAGTGAAGAAACAAGAGACCTTGTTACAATCGCTTCTCCTCTCCCGGAAGTGCAGCTCAAATTCTTACCCCTCCCCATGATTCCTCCTACATGCGTCTCCTCTCTCACGCGCATCTGACTGCCACCTCTGATGAATACCACTGTATGTATCCAAATTAAGTGCTTCTAAAAGTGAAAAAAAATTTGCTTATTTGTGAAGTAAGATAGTATATAATTTCTAGTTAGTCCTGGACCTTTTCATTCTTAACTCAGTCCTACGTGATTATCCCTTCCTTTCCAGTGAACTTGTGTATCACCTTATGCTTTCACAGCTAGAATTAAAATAGCTTGTCAAATTTCTGGGCCTGTAGGCCATGATTCGATTGGTTTAGTATTCCAAACATTTCACTGGTAACTGTGTCTGGCTTCTTCAGAAGTCCTCCATCTCCAGCAGTCGGCAGTGAACTCCAGTGATCCTCAGTCTCTCTATATTAAGGGCTCATCATTGATTGGAAAGTTTGATCAAGTTAATTCTCTTAGGGTCAATTGTATAAACGGTTTGATCTGAATTCAGAGACAAAACTGACTTCAGATCACACTGAACTCGGAAATTTTTGTTGCATAAACGTTGATCTGAGATCAGTTCTCACTGAACTGAGAAATATGAGTGGCACTGAGCACCAGCACAGTTCACTGTCAACTGCTGGAGACAAAGAACCTCCTGAAGGTGCTGTACAGAGTTACTGGCATAATGTCAAGCATATTAAACCATACTGGATGATGGCGTACAAGGCTGAAAATCTTGTCAAACTGTTCTAACTTTATCCTTTTCCTTCTTTCCGTCTTTCTGTTATCAAGTCATTGTATTAATTATGAATAATGTAATGTCTGTCAAACTTTATTTCTGATAATTTTGTATTAGAAATAAATAGTAAGGAACTTATACGCCCAGAATTGATATTTTCCACCTTAAAGCACTAGTTTGAAATTGACTTCTATATCTGAAGGGATTGCTGTTTGGAGTAAAAGTATTTACAATTTAATTGTAATTTTGTATTAATAAAATAGGCTTATCTTAAATGCGAATTGTGTACATGTTTACATGTTTAATTTTTGTATGCTATTTCTTATTCTGTTGAGGTTATATTTAGGTAATTATTTAGCTCAATATTAATATTAGATGGAAATCTACAGTGAAGTGTTGATATCTGTAGCAAGATTGAGATCGGAAATATGCACACTAACTTCACTAAAAGGTATATTTACCCAGTATGATCATTTCAATGGATCTTCCCATCATCATCAGCTGTTTCCCAGAAGTTAGTGTGTATATTTCCGATCTCAATCTTGCTACAAATACACTGGTCAAAAAAAGATAAGCATATAATGGTTTTTATTGATTGAAATAAAATAGATACATTATAACTGGGCTTTCGGTACCTCAGAATAGAACATAAAGTAGGAGCACTCTGTTTGGTAACAATGGACTCAATATGAAATTAAAATGTTCCATTCTTGGGAAAAATAGGAAAGAAAAGGAAAGTTGACATCACGTACAACATCAAACAAAAGGAAGTGGTGTTTTCAGCAACCTGTTCAATAATGTGCTGGTCCTCCACGAACCCTGAGGCACTCTTGAATGCGATGGGGCATGCTCAATACCAACGCATTGAAGCTCTCCTGAGGCAAATTGTCCCATTCCTCCACGGAGGCATTCCTGAGTGCTTGAATCGTTAATGGGGGGATTTTGACGATTGGAAATGCCTCTCCTGAGAAAGCTCCATGCATGCTCTATAGAGTTCATATCCGGTGAGCATGCTGGCCAATCCATTCTTCGGATCCCATGTCCTTCCAGATACCGCTGCACAGTACGAGCACAATGAGGTTGAGCATTATCATCCTGTAGAGTGAACCCTTCTCCTACAGTCTCTGCAAAACCACTTACTATGGGTTGGAGGATGTTTTGATACATTGCAGCAGTCATGTTTCCCTCTATTGGAACCAGTGGCGTGTGGCAGCCAAACATGATACCTGCCCAAAACAAGATTGAGCCACCAAACTGTTGGTGACATTCCACAGTCATTGAGAGATTATTTCGTTCCCCTGATCATCTCCATATGCGAATAGAGTTGTTGAGTTGTTGTCAGGGTGTAAGCAGACATTTCAGATTCGTCAGATTATTCTGCCAGTCCCTGTACAAGCTACACTCAAGTTAGACAAACCAGAGTTAATAGTTAATAATAAACTTTCACAGCCAAACATTATTAAAATTCCCAGGTTAAAAAATAGAAGATTGTACATCTTAGTACCAAAATGCATATCAACTGAATACAACTTTGACACCTACATGGATGGTTACTGTTATGAAAGAATAGCACCTTTTTGTAGAACATCGATCAGCCCCAAGGTCCATGAAAGCAAAGCATTTAAACTGCCGAGTCGATAATGTAACTACAGAATCTCATAATTGCTATCTGAATAGATGGTATTATGCTTTAACTACTTTTTATTAGATAGACATTTGATTGTACTGGAACAGTGTGCATGTTTTTTTTTTAAGTTTTATAGACATTACCTGCAACTTTCAGTTATAAATGTAAGCACTGCTGTTAATTCCATGATGTTTTTAACTGTCAACAAATTTCTATTATACCAACAGTGCATCAGAAATTCTATCGTTAGTTTTTAAATAGTTTTTAACAGGATCTTACACATGTTCTGTATTATTCTTGAATGGTAATGACCACAAATATTTAAGATGCAGCTAATCTACAAAATCACTAATTTTTACTTATAAGTATCGACCTAAATATAATCTCAATAGAATAAAATATAGCATACAAAAATGTATATATAGTAAACATGTTCACAATTCGCATGTAAGATAAGCCTATTTTATAAATACAAACACATGAATAAATTATAAATACTTCTACTTCAATCACCAATCCCTTCGGATGTAGGTGTCAATTTCAAACTAGTGTTTTAAGGTGGAAAATATCAATCCTGATCAAATGTATCTTGAAAGAGTATCATGGCTTGTTGTTCTATTCAAAATTTCACAGTAAATTACTTTCCTTAAATCTTAGGGCAGTTGGTTCCTTCAGAAGATGCTAGAAAATATACTAAACTTTGTAAAACATATTTTCTTTGTCAGGTTATGTAGGAACTCCGTTGCCAGGAGTAAAAGTTCAGATTGCTAAAGATCTCCTCAACCAGGATCATGAAGTTTTGGTTCAGGGCTCAGATACTGAAGGAACCACAACTGTTTCCACTAAGTACACAAGTGGCGAGTTACGAGTGAAGGGCCCAAATGTTTTTAAAGGATATTGGAAAGATCCTAAAGCTACACAAAAAGAATTCACTTCAGATGGATGGTTTAAGACTGGTAAGATATTCTTTAATTGTTGTTTCTTGTCAGTGTTAAGCCAGCTTGTGCATGCATTTCTTTCCAATTAAATATTTCATTGCATGATTAAAGGAAATATTGGGGTTAAATGAATGAGTACCAGTTCTCAAAATAAAAACATATGAAAATCTTGACTAATACTCTTCTGCGTAATTAATGCTTTTATGTATTTATATCACCTTATATGTTAAGTCTCTGAAACTGTTTTATGCATCTATATGTAAGTTTGTGTATTTGAAATTATGTGGCTGCGAAGAGTTTAGATTTTCAACATCTGATGTGCACAAAAATGTAAGCACTGAACAATGCATCCCACTAGTAGAGTCTTGCCAGATTGATTTTACATATGGTTTTGATTTACCCAAGTCTCTTCTATGTAAAATATTCGTCGTGTGTCACCACAAGTCCTAATCTGGTGCATTGTGCTTAGGAATTTTAGCCTTGCCACCACGATGTCACTTCTTTCCATTAAAAATTTTCGTCCATCGTTCATCTTTCTTGAAACTTAAATTTCGAAGTATCCTGTAAGTGAATGTAGTAGAACATTTGAATGAAATTTTGTTTTTAAAGTCTGTGTAATTTGTTGTATTATTGGGAATTCACCTTTGTCATAGAAGTCAAAAACAGTCCTCTAGTCAGTTAAGTTTGTAATCCTCTTTGGGGGTCCATTGTGCTTCCTTGGTGATAAGATGATAGGAGCACTGCTGGAAACAGATTTTTTGGCTTCACAACAAATACGTGAAACTGTGGTCTTGTTTATGCCACAGGCTATGGAAGTGAGAGACTGAGACTATAAAATCAAGTGTTTTTCTCTCTTCTTCTGTGGAACACTTTTTTAAACATATACACTCTAAAAATAATGCTTCTAGCCTGGCTTCGCAATACTTGTTTTTTCGCTGTTATTTCACTGTTTGTAGTTGGTTTGCTTAACGACAAGTATAGGCCTACTGAAACAATAACCAAAACATGCCAGTACACTTGCTAACTGAAAGGGAGAATCTGAAAAAGAGAATATTTACTTGAAGCTGTGTCAGTCTTTTTCTGAGAGCAGGTTACTGTTACTCTTACAGAAAGAAAACAGGCATGTGTTTATTATTGTTTATTCACTATGAAAGACTCTGCCTGTTCAGATGGACCACAATAAGAGCTTTGTAATATATACAGGACAAATAAATTAGATTTGAGTACCTATCTTATTTTTTCATCTCAGCTGTTGCTGTAATATTAATACATGAAAACATTTGTTTGACGATAGATTTGGAACTAGGTAAGCTAAAAATATGATTTTTGTATGTACATATGCAGAAATGTGCCCTCTTTTCACTTAACTGAATCTCTGAAGTGAAATTTCAATATTTCCTTGTGGCATAAGTTGTTTTTCGAAGTCTGAATTCTCCATGTGCAGAGTGCAGCCTGACAGCGGGAATACAGTTTGGCAACATTGCACAACTTTGATTGGACTGTGTATCTAAGCAAGTGAAGGGCTAATTGCTTGTCATTTACAAAACACTGTAGAATGTTATATTTCATTATCTTTTAGGTGATACCGCCAACTGATGGTATTACTTGTTCGGATGATAAAAATCTGTTCTGTTAATTTCATAAGACTCAAAATAATTTATTTTTCAATAATTAGTTGAGCACTGTCTACAAATATGCTAAAATGTTATATTTGATTATCTTTTAGGTGATACAGCAAGTTTCGTTGAAGGAAGCTATAAGATCTTGGGTCGGACGTCAGTGGATATTATTAAGACTGGAGGATATAAAGTCAGTGCAGTTGAAATAGAGACTCATCTCTTAGGTCACCCCGACATAATCGATTGTTGTGTAGTAGGACTGCCAGATATTACATGGGGACAGAAGGTATGTAAGAATAAATTTGACCACATGTTGATTTTCTGAAAAATTTTGTTATTCAGAAAATGTCAGTAGTGTTAATGTTTATTTTTAACAGGTTGCAGCTGTGGTCGTTCCAAGAGAAAACAAAGAAATAATACTCTCCAAACTTCGAGAGTGGTCAAAAGAACGCATGGCACCATATGCAATTCCGACTGTACTTAAAGTTTTAGATAAGTTGCCGAAAAACTCGATGGGAAAAGTTAATAAAATTGAACTTCTAAGAACTGTGTTCCCAGAATCGAAGAAAGTTAACATATGATTGCGTGGTCGAAATACTATCTCCACTTAAAAATTAAACAGTTCTCTAATTATTCCAACATGAAGGCAACCAAGTTCCAGCTTTAGCTTTAATACTTCTCTGGGTGCCTTACAGTGAAAGTTGCAATGCACACTGTGAAGATTGAACAGGACATTGATGATGAGTGTTGTGTTATAACAATTCTTCTGTACGGAATTCTTTTCAGATTTTGATGTTTTGAAGATCTTCAAATTCAACACACAACACCAACAGTCACTAATGGTTATAGCTTAAATCTAGTCATTACTGGCCATATTACAATTCACTAAAATCTATTTGAAGTTGAGTTTAAAAGCATGTATCTGTAAGCACTGACTATCCTGTAAACGTTAGAATACGTACAGTAGAAATTGTTATCTGTTCTTCTTTCTTCCAGCCATGATTTTGTTAAAAGTAACTGTTGAGATCTCATTCATAGTATATATTAGCCAGCTTTCTTTAAAATAAAATAATTTATGAATTTAAAAGTACTTTAAAAACAGCTATGTCTTCAAAGATGTGTAATTTATAAAAATTCTGCGTGTTTCTTGAAAGGAGCACTGTGTGAAATGCACAGCAATAGTAAATATACCATTGGAAGTTTTTGTTGAAAATTCATACTGGTGCATTTAAAATCAGATCTGCCTAAAATTGATGAGAACAAATTCCATTTTTATGCAGTTACTTAGTACTATGTGTTATTGGATGTGTGGCTGTGAATTATAATCACAAGCGCTATGAATGAATGTGATTGTTTATTAGAAAAATATAATGGAACTCACACAGTGAAACATTGTTTCAAGGTTTGTTGTCCCCCATCATCTTCTAGTTTTTGGCAGGACATGTTTCCAGAACTGTTGGTCTGCCAAAAATTCAATAAGTGGAGCAAGAAGTGTATCATAGTCTACTCATGATACATCTTAAATCTTGATGTGGCTATGTTAATTTGTTCTCAGAAGTTGCTTAAATGTATACATCAGTTATGCAATTCTGGAAAAGAAGACTGAATTATAGTATGTCCTGAATTTTGACAAATAAAGTGTATCATGAAAACGTTTGATCTTAGTGTTATGTTAATCACAGTAAGAGCATGATACACAACAGAATAAGTGTGAGTTGTGATTTCCAGATGCCAGTGCAGTCTAGAACCAGCTGACCAAAGATAAATCCATCAGAGAACTTTTGTGTTACATTCTTAATTTAATTAAATTTAGTATAATCCAGAGGCATGTGACACCGGAGGATTTCATAATTCATCTGTGCTTAATGTCTTAAAAGCAAAAATGGTAATACTGTATTGGCCTGAATATAGAACGACCTCGCATATAAGATGACCATGAATTTTTGAAGGATAGTTACGAAAAAATAAATAAAATAGCTTATTAGAACATTTTGCTTCACATAAAATGGAACTTTGCAGTTCATGTCGCATTGAGACAATGAAGATGCTTTCTTTTCCACATGATCCACCATTACTGGTGGTCAAACAAAGCCTTACACATAGAGAATAGAGAAGTAACGGTGCAATACAAGCAGAAGCACAAATTCGGGAAAAACAAAATTCAGTAAAGTTCAGTGAATTTCTGCATGACTTTGACCTTGGGTCGGATGCATGTCATCGCATTGGGATTCCTGCTGCACAGCTGCATTCTTGAATGGAGAGTTGTTGAAAGTGTTAGGCTGCGCATATAAGACGAGTATAGTTTCTATAAACACATTTTGAGGAAAAAACATTATCTTATATTCGGGCCAATACAGTACTTCAAGATAGTTTAATGTGACAGATACACTTCGTTAGTCTGAAATGCTTTGGATATGTTCTCTAAATTTATAAATTATTAATTTTCCCTTCTCATGGTTTCTGGTTCATTCATTTAAGTCCTATGGTTCCCAGTGGAACAAAGAGGCTCAATAGTACTCTTCCATCTTGTCATGTTCTTGGATTCTTTATAAACTCCAACCGTGTTCTTCCCGTCTTCCTAATATCTCGGTCAACAGATCTTCACCAGGTGTTCTTTGGCCATCCTCTCTTCCTCATTGTGGCAGGATTCCAGTCCAATGCCTCTTTTGTTATGTCTAGCTCCAACTTCCTCAAAGTGTCCCCAGTCCACCTGCATGTTCTCCGTGAGGTGATTATCTTGACAGGCTCGTGATCTGTCTTACTAAGAAGCTCTTGGTTGGAGATTCTTCTGAGGCCAGAAGATCTTAGGCATTCAAAGAATTATTAGAAGATCTGAGCGAAGTCGGTAACTTCATGAAAGAGCAGGTAAGCATCATTCATTCTTAATATTCATGAAAATCATCTACAGATATATTTTTTGTTTTTATTTTAATGAAGTAACTAATGTTCCTTGCAGGGAAATGAAATATTCAAACTGACTCAGAATGGTTATGTGACTTTACGTTTCTTACATTTAATACAACTCATAGGGTAAAGATACAATAATACTGAATTTAGTTGACACCATTAACACATTCATGATAAAACTATCTCTTTGGAAGTTGTTGATGTGTAGCCTGCTATTTTTCTAGCTTGATTCTGGTCTTCACTCTACAAGTTACTCTTCTAAACATATGTTGATATTATAAAGCAATAGTATATCATTTTTTAGTCCCGATTTGATAATGACTAACTGGAAAATTTGTCTAATTAGCAACTTTCTGAACTTCCCTTGGTGTGTGGCTGGCTCCACATAATCTTTAAATAGAACTACTCGAATTCCAGAATTCTGCTACAATTAAATATTCTGCATGTGTTTGCAACAAATGCAATGACAATCTTTGGATCCGTATACATTTGCAAGCAAACATTCTCTAAATTTGTTGCATAAAAAGCCATTATTATCGAAAAAGTGGATACGATGATCACTTGGTAAATTTTCTATGAATTTGTACATTATTTTTTGGCAATTATCAATAATAACTAGTGCCAGTCACTAAGAGAAGTGTGACGTATAAATGACAGAATATCCATAGAGTTCAGTATTGTATTAAATGTATTTTGAAGATTATCACATTGCATTCAAACCACCACCGAAACTTAGCAAACATAGCCAATCTTTGTCAATGTAGATTAGGCCTACACAATCACAAATACATTGGAACGGGTGAAGAGAGGTTCGCCCACCCTTCCATCTTCAGACTGGTTGAGCATCTCTGGTCTAGGCTGATAAAATCCTGTAAGGTATGTGAAAACTAATATTTATTGATCAACCTCATCGTCAGCACTTAATTTTTACTTTAAATTTATTTCATGAAACAATATGTCTCCTCAATCCCAGTTCAATGAACCCATCGCTTTTGACTGAGTGACATGGAAACAGGGAGTCCTAAACGAAATGTCTTAAGTGAGGAAAGTGAACATTTGATTATTTTCCTATTCATTTTCAACTGATTTTGAGATCTTTGAACCATGTTGCTCTAATTATATTTTTCTTAGTTTGGTTCTGTTGAACCCATACTAATATTATTATATATTACGAGTAAAATAAATGTTTAAAACAGAATTATTACATTTTATCAGTGGCGGACGCAGAAATTTTTTTCGGGGGGGGGGGATTTGAATAGGTAGAAAGAATACTAAAAAAAATTAATCAACTTACATATAAAATTAGTTTATAAAACTGGCCACTTAGAGTACATAATATAGCCTTTTTTTCAAATTTGGGGGGGGGGGATGTAACCCCCCTATCCCCCCCCCCTGCGTCCGCCACTGCATTTTATACATATTGAGAAGACAATATCTCATAAGGTTATGGTTCTGCAAAAATAATTTGAAATAAGAGTAAAATAAAAGTTGTGTTCAATGAATCCCTCTCCCCTCCGGAGTCCTAAAAAATATTCTTTTAATAGTGAGTTGGAAATAATTATTAAGGAGTGAGAATGAGTTGGAAATAATTCCTAAAAGTATTAATAAACTTCATTTTATTTCCAATGAGGGTTTTATTACAATAAAGTAAGATATAGTTTTCTCACCTTGTACCCTCATTTAAAATTTTTTGAGTATAAGGTGGGAAAACTGTATCTTACTATATATTTTAAATGAGGGTTCCTGCATCTGGGATCAAAACATCTGGTTGTAAATACACATGGTACACTGCTTACATACCAAAAGGTGCTTCTAATTTGTTGTTACTAAACTGAGGTGTTTCTTAAGTTTCTGAAGAAGTCATATTTTGTTTTATTGTTATTCTGAAATATATCATTCTCATGAATTATAGATAATGATGAAATTGAAATATGATATACGTTATTATACCACAGTCCATTAAATTTAAGTTAGATAAAGAGCAACTTGCTATGGCCTTGGTGACACAGTTCAGTTGTCCTTGAAAAGCTGTTGAGCCTGTTATTACATAAGCAGCTTGTGTGTACTGTACAAGAAGAGGAGGAGGAGAATAGGCCGGCATATGTAGCTTGTCATAAATTATATAATGAATTTTTTTTATACTGCTGAAGTAAAATGTTTGCTGCTGCTTTCACATGATAATAATAATAATAATAATAATAAATAAACTGTCCTCAGTGCTGTTATCAGAACATGTTGGGAGATTATCAGAATAGATTTGCAGTGCAGTTATATCAGAAGTAGTGGAGTGCTAACAATAGGAAGAAGTTAAATCCAAGATAACATGCATGTATGTGGTAATGTTGCTTTGTGTTTTGTTCTGTTTTAAATTTTGTATTAAAATATCTTGATTTTTTTTTACCAATTACATAACACTTTTTTTTTTATATATACAGAATTGTGTGACTTGTAGTTTGTGCAAAACAAGCTTCACATGTGAAATGCCTGCGGGGAAGAAATGCTTATATTATTTTATTTATGGGTTTAGAAAATGTGGTTCTTGAATGTCAAAAGATATGTTTGAAGAATGTAAGGGCATTTACGTTTCAGATAGACTTGCATAAAATAATTATGAAAGTAGGGTTACAAACCTTTAACCTTATTCTTCTCCTTTGAGGTATTACTTGAAGGTAAACATACATATTGTGTGATAATTCTTTCACACTGGCCATGTGTAGGCTAAGATGGAAAGGTGAAGTCAGACTGAAAATCTTTGGCATTGAATTTTTCAGTCTGACCACCTTTCCATACATATTGTATATTAAACTGTATTGGAGTTAACATATTATTCAAATTGTATAACATAATAATTTCAACTCCCCATTTTATTATTATTATTATTATTATTACTATATATTGTATGTTAAAACCTTATGATTAGGTTTACATTTTCTATAAATGTTAAATATTTTTACTTAAAACACATACTTGAGTCATTATTTATCATGTCGGTACTCATTTTTAAATTATGCAATACAGTCTTAAACAGTTTACCTGTGCTATCCAGGAAGACTTCAAGCAGGGGAAAGGAACTAGCATTTCCTTCATTAATATTATTACTTGCATTTGATTAAAAGGCATTGTAAGATTAGATTCATTTGTATTAACACATTGCACTGTTACTGTGTATTCTTGGGGAAGGTTCCAGTAAGTATTTATTTTCTGTTTCTCTGTGTAAGTTATCGTCCGACAAAAGCTGTTATCTGCAATTTATGCTAGTAGAGTATTGCTAATGTTGACAGGGATAAATTGAGTTTTTAGTAACTTTTTCCCATAATTGTCAAGCTTTAAGGGACATGATTGATGAAAGTTTGATATTTTCTGTTTTAAAAATAGTGTTATTTTAGTGCTTAATAATCAGGGCCCGGATTCTAATGACGTAATCTTTTTATTGATGCGGCATAGACATTGCCAACTTTTAATTAAATCCTAATCATGGCCTCTAGATTATAGAAATACATTTTTATTAAGTCATTTTTTGTCATTTGCTTCCTTATTTAGTCATTTTCGTGTATTTACATTGAGTGTATTAACTTTTTTTTCGTCACTAGCAGGGCTGTCTTTGAAGTGTTGTTTGTTTACTGCAAGAAGGAAAAATTCTGTGTTGAAGTATTGTCATGTGTCTGTCGGAAATAAGAATCAAAGAAACCCCAAAATTTTATATTATATTACTATTGTTAATAGATTGACTTGGCATCAGAGTATGCCACCTGCTTGGATTTGAGAGTGCAAACTACTGTTTACCCTCATTAAACAATAATAAACATTGAGTGTATTAACTTATTTTTCATCGCTAGCAGGGCTGTCTTTGAAGTGTTGTCCGGCAGATCACAAAATGAAATGCCGAAGTTTGACTCGCCAGTGCCTCAGTGCCAGCATAAATTTCCGTGAGAAAAGAACATTTGCAACATTACAGTTATTTACAGTTTTTACAATTATGTACAAATTAGTCTGTAACTTTGTGTGTACAGTAATAATTTTTTTATAAATAAAATATCAGTTTTTAGGTCATTTTTTATAATTACTGTATTAAGTCATTTTCTTTAAAATTTAGGGTCATTTTATAGGTCATTTTTCAAACAATTTTAGGTAATTAGAATCCGGGCCCTGATAATAATATACTGGCCCTAATCAGTGGGTGTCCAAAGGTTCAGATCCCTTAACCATTAAAATATTCCCATGAGAAATTTAGAAAACACAGAAAATGAAATATGATCAATGAATTTTGAAAGCGATTTTTCAAGACTGTCATTTTTGACACATTAATACACATTTAAAATTGGAATGCTTCAACAATTGTGTCTATTATAAAGATCCCCCCCCCCCTTGTATGTGCCGTCCTAGGTTTGATGTAACAAATTATAATATTTAAAGTAGAACTATATGTTTAAAAAAGTTGACTGTGGTGGTCTAGAGGTAGCGTGCCCGCCTGTAGATCCAAAGGCTTCAGTCGATGGTTTTTTGAGGACGTAAAATCCTGGGCTCAGAATCATCTGGGAGGGACTTTAAGCTGGGGGGGGGGGCAATGTCATTGATTTAACTCCACCAACTGTAAATTAGAACCTGTGGGCAAAATTCCTACTTTCACATCCAAGTAATACCATTGTTTCCATAGGGGGTTTGTGAAGCGATGGGCTTACCTCCTGTCACTCTGTCCTCTATCGGAAAATAAGCATAAAAAAATTCGCTTAGGTAACAGAAACCTCCACTTGAAGGCTCTATGCCTCAACACTGTGGGTAATAGAAAATAACATTTAAAATTACTCTTCATAAAAATAGGTACTAGAAAATCCCTAAATTAGGTTTTGAGAGTAATGATACCTCATGGCATAAATCTAAAATAAGGTTCTTCAGTCTTTTTCTAGATGTATGAAAGACACTAAACATTCTTTACTTATTGAATTTTAAAAATGTGTTCCAATTTTTAAAAAACCGAACTTCATAGTAATGAAATTTTATAGCATGCATAATGCTCTTTAAAGAGAGTTTGTGCTGAAAACGTCTAGATAAGAAATGTTTTCAGAAGAAGAGAAAGCTAAGTTGCTATCATTTTGTATTAATAAAAGAATGTTCTTTTTTTTTTTCAGATTAAAAATTGATGCATCCATAAATTATGGCAGCTCTATCAAGATGGGGTTTTTACAGGACACCAAACAAAATATTCATTGGATCTCATTTTTCGTTCAAGTCCATAATAGCAAAACTGTCAACTGTAAATTCTTCAACCAATTTTGGTCCAGTTGTTCCTATTTTCCAACATGCCTGGAAATTTCCAACACGTCAAGCCTTAACAGACCGGCATGGTGTCTACACATATCAAGGATTGTATGCAAGCAGTTGTCAGTTTGCTAAAGAAATAACAGATGCTCTGGATGGAAAATTGCAAGAAAGGGTTGCTTTCCTATGTCATAATGATGCAAATTATGTCATAGCACAGTGGGCGTGCTGGATGAGTGGGCATATAGGTATGTATTTGGTTTAATACAAACTAGATAATCTTATTTTTGTAGTTTATAAAGGGCATTTTTTATACAATTGTGTGGAGGTGTAATTGATTTGATTTGATTCTATTGGAGTTTTATTGAACTCCTGCACGTCAGCCTAGAAGGCTATTAGTTGCAGTATTTTGATTCTAATGTCTACATCTTTTCCAAGGTCTTCCCTGGTTATAGAAAGGTTAAATCTCTTTCTTGAAATGAATGAGCAATCAGACAGGATGTGCTAGGCTGTTTCCTCACTCTGTTTGCATATTCTGCAAATTGGTTCATCTTTATAGAGTCACAAAGTTCAATAATTATTGCAGCAACTTTTCCTTATTCCTCTTCAATCCAATGTTAGGAGAGATGAGGAAAGAGTGTTGCTTGGACGTGAAACCAGTTTCTTGGCTTGTCTTTTTCCAGGATAGGTTTGCCACCTGTGTTGGTGTTTTCCTTCAATCCATGTTTTTACCAAGGTTTTAGAAGTATGTTACTGATTCCAGCCATGGGTTCAGGCTAACAAAAGGTATCTCAGTACCCCTTTTAGCCAACTGACCAGTCTTTTTGTTTTCTAGAATGCTCTATTGGCCAGGTACCATCGCAGTTCGAGCCTATTGCAGGAAGACCGGACAGTTAGGGCATTGAGGCATTCCCATACCAGTTTTGATTTTACCTGGTTTGAGGATTATTCTGTTCTGTTTATTTATTCTGGCAGAGCTAAAGCCATTTGGCCTTCTCTTCCGCTCTACCAGTAAAAAAAACTACATTACTATTACATAACACAAATACATAATATTACAGATAATTAATTAATACTTAATACTTAAATACCAAGAACTAAACATAGTTATAATTTATAAACTAGAGTGCTATAAAACATTAAATTGCAAAAGAAAATTACAAAATTAAATTACAAAATATAAAAATACTAAAGAAAATAATTAGGATTATAGCCAAAGATATTTAAAATTATACTAACTAATACTAAAGAGAAAAACGTATAGTTACAAGAAGTTAGGCTACGGGTTACAAATATCAAAAAGAGCTCCAATTAAGATTTCTAGTTACTACGATGAAAAACAAAACTAAATTACATGGTTTAAAATTAATATGTTAACTTCTCTCTGAAATTTACCAAGAGTTCGACAGCCTCTGACCGTGCGGGGGATGGAATTCCATTGGCGAGCTACTGATACAGAGAATGAGGATGAATAGGATGAAGAGCGATGGAGAGGAATAGAGAGTACATGACTATGTTCTGATCTTGTATTTAGGGTGTGATGAGAAGACAGGTTAAGGAAGCGGCTAGATAAATATGATGGTGATGAAATATGAAGAATTTTGAAGAGGAGACAAAGACAGTGAAACCTTCTTCGGTCATTCAGACGGAGCCATGACAACATTTCGAAGGAAGGCGATACATGATCGAACAGACCTACATTACAAATGAATCGTACGCACATATTATGAACACGTTGCAACCTTTGGGATAAGTTAGAGCTCAAGTCCGTAAACAGGACATCACAGTAATCGAAGTGGGGCATGGCCAGGGTTTGTGTTAGAGTCTTTTTTACAGCAGTAGGTAAGGGCATATTTAATCTTTTAAACATATGAATTAACGAGTTTACTTTTTTACATGTTTCGTTAATGTGATTTTCCCAAGTTAAATTTTTGTCTATCAGAACACCGAGATTTTTTACCGAATCGCCAAATGGAATTACTGAATTATTGATTTTAATGGGCATAAGGTTGATTTCATTCAGCTTATTTCTCAGTCGCTGATGCCCCACAACTATTGCCTGTGATTTTGCTGGATTCAGATTGAGTCCCAAACTGTGCATCCATTCATCTATTGAGTTAAGGTCGTCGTTTATGCTAGATATTGTGTCGTTGATGTTGTTAGTATTTGAATGTATGTACAGTTGTAAGTCATCCGCGTAGAGATGGTATTTGCTGTGTTGTATACAGTTTTTAATGTACCTGGTCATAGTTAGTCTTAAGGGTATGAGAAAGATTTTGGTTGAGCTTTGATTATTCCTGGGTGTTATAGCTAAGTGATAGAATGTTTGTACAAGAAATAAGGATCAAGGGTTCCATTCCCTGCTCAGAGTGAATTCTTATGTAAAGAGAATCTCATACTGAAAATGCTGTCTTAAGGGGATATTTGCAAAAATTAGTAAACTTTTTTTTTTTACAAAGATTTTATCTTTTGCATTATTATTATTATGATGATGACGATGACGATGACCATGCACATGTGAGGGCTCACCCTTTGAACTCAATTTTATCTACAGGTATACCAGTTCTCATTGCTTGTCATTTTTATGATAGTTTTTGGTTGTAACAGGAACTATATTTGACTGTTGCAGCTGTACCAATTACCTCACACCACCCCCCTGCACTGCAGGAGTACTACATCAGGAATAGTGAAGCAAGTGTTCTAGTAACGACTTCAGATTTTGTAGAAAGTGTTGGCCCATTGGCTGATAAAACAAATTCCAAACTTCTAGTACTTGATGAATCTTTGAGAATTCAAGCTTCAAAAGCCAGTGAATCATCAGTGCTTCCCCAAACAATTCTTGGCACAGACTTCTATGAAGACAGTGATGCTCTTATGATATACACTTCTGGAACCACAGGCAATCCTAAAGGTATTTTCTATTGATGTATCTTTCCATTATTTGTACCGTATATGGACAATAAAGCAACCTTAAGAATAATTATAGTAGTACAGTGGAACTCCAATTATCCGGATTAATTGGGGCTGGACTTGATCTGGATAATTGGATAAATAATGAAAAAAGTTTTTTTTTTTTTTTTTTTAAAGCTAAATTGTACAGTAATGTACTTACATAAAGTGTCACATCTTGAATATATTGGTCAGAGTCAGTTGTTTTGCTGGCAAATAGTCTATTTTTTCAGCTGAAACTTTTGCTCTTTCGCAATTAATCGGCCCTGTAATGCTCTCTGCTGAAAATACCAGTTGGATACGGCCTCAAAGTGATCTGGATAATAGGCGATAGTTGGAGTTCGAATATTTGAAGTTCTACTGTAATTATAACTAGCGTACCGTGCAAGAACCCAACTCCCCCCCTTTCCCCCCACATCATATGCACACTGTCAGATTGATTGTTTGGACCACATCTTATTATGGTTGCAAATTTGTGCAACTTTTAGAAATCTGAGAATGTTAAATGTTACATACTTTGAGCATACCATCCTACAACATACCACGGTTTCAGTCTTGCTAGTTTAGTGTTAAAGTTTATTGTTGTGAATGAAAATTCATGTTTATATACCATGTCTTCCTGACGTCACTTTGATAACACTTAAATTGTGAATAGACCTTAAATGGAACTACATATCTCCAAGAATTTTGTGATTACTCTTAATGCTAAAGCAGAGTCTCTTTTTCAACTCATAATTTTATTAAATTGAAGCTTAATTGTGATCAAAGGTCTATGTTATGTTTTCGTGAGTTTTGAGAAAATGAGCTCCAAAGCTATTGTTGCTTGTTGAGTCAGGAAGCCTTGTAACATAGACCTTTCTTCCATAAAAGTTATGCTATTGTTTTATCAAAACAATATTATCTAATGTACACAAGTTAATATTAAGAGAGGAAAAAAACAATCCACAGAATAATAATGGCTGCATATTGTAGAATAGGTGGACAGTGTGATTGTCTGAGCTTGGCACTAAGAAAGCAGGCACGTTACTTTCATGTTTGACATATACCCTTATTCCATGAGTTTCAAAGCACATTGCGCTTCGTAATTTTCTGCACAGTGATTCTTTTATTATGTTGTGGTAAAACTAAGTGCATAGGGAGATGTAAAGAGGCATCGTTAGGGCCCTGATTTATTGGTGAAATAAAATGGCCGATTTCGGTGTTAATTTCCTTCTATTTCGGTGGGTATTTCGTGAAATAAATTACTTAAGTTATACTACATTGGGAACATTGCGCAATGATAAACTTTGCTTCTTTATTTACATGAACTAACAGCCCCCCATTTCTATATTCTTCTGCCCTTGTATGAACTGAAGTAACTTTCAATTTTGGCATGATTAGAGTTAACGTTCAAATATGACGACGAGAAATAAGTTACTATCGTAATTTCTACTAAATACCACCAGATAGCCATTTGCAAACAGAAGTGCCAACCATACCACTGTGGATAAAAGACGAAATCTGTTGAATACAAGTAATAAACATTCTACACTCTTCTGCTGTAATTGATCATAGGCATCGCTAACTTGGCAAAGAGATAGCAGGAAAGGAGAGTACACGACAGTACAAACCAGGTCACAGACAATATTTGCGTAAATTCTGCAATCTTTGTAATCGATCACAAATATCGATATATCGGTAAATCTTCGACAGCCACAGAAACAGCAGAAAAAAAGCATGCTGCTAAGAAATAAAAAATACAGTACACCAAAACACAATATTGTGATTTTAAGGCACATTTTCGTGCTCATTTCTCACTTTACGGACAGAAGGGGCATATTTCGTGCTTATAGACACATTTTGCGGAATCGAGCAAATTTCGCGATATTTCGTGGATTCAATTTGGTTCATATTGGTATTTTAAGCATATAAAAGCTAAACATAGATAAGGGAGGTTGTTTTATAAAATTTCGCGCTTATCGTTGTTACCAAAAAATATGGGCCCTAGGCATCGTAGACCCTTGTTCCAGAAATAACTCAATTTTTACAAAATTGTAACCTATACCCTTTTTTTTTTTTGATTAAGCTTCATTAAAAAATTAGATTAGGCAACAAGATAATTAAAATATACAGTATTAGTTGTAGTTTTTGGTTGCTTTAAACCAAAATAATTATTTTTCTTGCAGATATTTTCTAATATATGTTACAAAGTATTTGTTGTGTCTTAGGGGTTGTCATCACTCATAGCAATCTCCATGCTCAGGTGTCATGTCTCATAGAGGCTTGGGGATGGAATGAGAGCGATTCCATATTGCATGCGTTGCCACTTCATCACATTCATGGAATAGTCAATGTTCTTCTGTGTCCACTAGCAGCTGGTGCAAGGTAATGACTTCTGCCTACATAATAACCATTTACAATGAATCTTCATTCTATGTTTTTCAGTGATTATAATAGGGGTCAGATGAAGGCTTGTAGCCAGAATTCAACATCAGGGTGGGCAAAATGTTTCTCAGGGTATGCATAGGGTTATCTTATGGAAGAATATTCACTATGTTCAAACTTTCTCTAATAGCACAGTTTTGTCTTGTGATGTCACCACAATGAAAAGTCTGGAGGATGAGCCAAGAAATACCACACAGAAGCTGAGAGGTCAAAGACATAAAGGGCACTGCAGTGAAAGAAATCATGATTTTATAAATAAATATTTGGTACTTTGATTTTTTCAATATTACTCTAATGTACATGCTGTTTGTTGTATATAGCTAATGAACGAGACTCATGAATATAGCCTTTAGCTCAATTGAGGAATTATTGTATTGTGCAGAAGTAGGTCTACTGTAATTAATTAATATGTAAAGTTAATACTTCTAGTAATATATTGTCAACCAAATAATATACAGTGAATGCCGCTTAATGTAATTGCAGATAATGTTATCAGTCGGGTAATATTATCACTTTCATGAAGTCTCGTACAGATTAATGCTCATACATTGAAAAATTGCTGTTTATTGTGATCAGATATTGGGTTTACGTTATCGCATTTTCCTTTTTGCGGCTTTATTTCCAAGTATTGTATGTCATTCAAAATTTTGTTCTTTAAGGATTTCGTTTCTAATTCAGTTTGTATTGTGTTGTATTGGAAGTAAGGGTAGTGTTCCCAGCTCATATAGGATGACCTGTTCGAGGGGGTGGTACTCCTTTTAAGCAGTAAAACATGTTTCACCCCTTAGTTTAGCTGTTACTTTTGATTTGTGAAGATCACAGTGATGGTTAGTGTAAAATGAAAACTTGAACAGACAGGCGTTAGATGTTTTGTTAAGCTGTGTTCACCACAGATCAGTAAACTTCCAAAAAACACTACGAGTATGAATTATTGGTTAGTGGACTCCAAAGGGAAAACAGAAACAATTTAAATCTTTTTACTGATTGCAAAAATAGTTGCTTGCATTCTAATACTGCATTTTGAATGGTTGATGATTCACAGTTACGTATTATCTTGTATGTATGAATAAATTACTTTTAATCCCGTTTTTGTAGTGAATTATATTATGTATGAATAAATATCCTTCAGTGAACTCTTTCGGCTACTGTTATCAATCGGTTAATATTATCAGATTAGCTGCATCCCGAAGCAATCACAATAAGTGGCATGCACTGTACATAATATTGTATCTACTGATTCCATTAATTTCTGGAATTAGTGTATATGATAAGGACATTGAAACGCCCATATTTTTAGATATTTGGTACTTGAACGTAGTAAATAGTTTACCAAGCTTTACACACTGACTGCCTTTGTTCTCAGGATTGTTTGGTATTACTTTCTGTTCTTAGTCAATTCTAGAGCAAAAGTGAATTAAGCCAGTCGAAAAATTCCAGTGACATAATCATGGATTGAACCCACAAATGTCAGATTTATAGGTCAGAGTATAATATTATAGGAGATTTATTTATTAGCATTTCATAATTTTATTTTTTGTGCAGTGTATAAATTTATTACGAGCTGAATACAGCCTGTGGAGGTTACCGACTGCCATCCCACAGCATTAAGTATATGAAAGCATCACCTTCTAAAAGCAATCAAATTATTTTCAGGTGTGTGATGCTTCCGAACTTTGATGCACCCACTATTTGGAATCATCTGTTGGGGGAAAATATTCCAGAAAATTCAGAGGTGAATATTTTCATGGCTGTTCCAACAATATATGTTAAGTTATTGGAAGAGTTTGATTCAATGGTAAAAAATGATCCTGGTGTGCAGGAACGTGTATTTAATACATGCTCTGAAAAAATAAGGTATGTACCACATAATTCTTTTCTGTACTGTGCAAGATTTAGATCATGTTTATGTTGGAATTAAATGAATGAATGAATGAATGAGCCACATGTGTCCCATTCAGGGCTAGGGCCTTCCTCTGGTGAGGGGTAGCTCGGTTAGAATCTCATATGGTGAGCTGGTCCATATGAGCTTGGTAAACACTTCACTTTCACTAAACTTCTTCCAGCAACTCGGTGTGTAGGCTTCTCCAGACATCTCTGTTCTTTGCTATGCTGGACCAGTGTACCCCGGCACGCCTTCTGAAGAAATCTACCCACCTCGTTCTTGGTCTTCCTCTCTCCCTTTTGCCGATCCTAGGGTCCCATACAGTAGAGATGTTTCCCCATCTGGTACCTGGAAGTCTCGCTACATGACCACCCCACTTCCACTTCAGGCTGCATGCGTGCTGGGCCACATCGGTTAGTCCTGACATCTTTCTCAGTCTTTCTGTTGAAATTCTGTCTCTGAGGGATATCCCCATTATCCTCCGTTCCATCTTCCGTTGGCAAGTTTTTATGCTATTCTTCTGAGCTGATGTCAAACTCCATGTCTGGCATCCATATAGAAGTGAAGGGAAGATGCAGGATTCTAGTGCCGCTAATTTTACTCTTTTGTTTAATGATCTGTCCATCTGGATGAATTTCAGTCCCCAGAAAGCTCTCCATGCTGAGGAGATTCTCCTCTTTATTTCTTTCCCCATATGGTTTTGGAATGATAAAACTTGCCCCAAGTAAATGTACTCTGACACATACTCTGTACTCTGTGTAGTCCGGACATTCTACTGCGGTCACTGAGCTCCTGTAACATTTCTTGAAGGCTTTCTGCCGTTCTGGCAAATAAGACTATATCATCAGCGAATCGTAAGTTGGTGAGTCTGTAGCCATTCATTACAATTCCAAATTTGCTTCCCCATAAATACCTGATAATAAATAGACAATAGGCCTATAAAAATTATTGATGTTGCAATAGATTGTGCAAGAGAATGTATCATGGGTTCATTTTGCATTTCGTTTAAAAAAGAAAAAATCCTATTTTTTGGGGGTACCCCATACCTTCAGTAATTGCACACTTTCCTTTGTGTCCCCCCCCCCCCCTTTGAAAAGTTCTGGATCTGCCCCTGACTCAAGGACATCAAAACATGTATTAATGCAGGAAACTCAACATTGAATATCAGGGTTTAACAGAATGCTCCTCTCACTTAATGTACACATGAATGAAATGGTAGAGAAAATTACAAATGGTATGTGCAGCAAATTCTGCAGTTATTGCCATATGTAGGCTAACTTATTTATTAATATCTATTATATACTTCTAACTTTCTAAGAAAGGAAAATATAAGGTACAGTTATGTGTTTCTCATCTCGTCTATGTATTTTGAAGAACTCAATGCTTTTTTTAAGTAAGTTTTGTTCAAAGCACTTTTAAGTGGTTTTGGTGATCTTGTAGACTTATGGTGAGTGGTTCTGCTCCCCTTCCTGTACCATTGTTTAAACGTTGGGAACAAGTGACTGGTCACAAGTTGTTGGAACGTTTTGGAATGTCGGAGACAGGGATGGTGCTCTCAAATCCTCTACATGGCAAAAGAAAACCAGGTAATTACTGAGCTGATATTTCTTTGGTAAACAATCTATATATATGTTAACAAGGTCTTCTGGGCTGTAGGGCCATGGTTTATTGTTTTCTGAACCTAACATTTTGCTCGCATCTGTGGCATACATCTTCAGATGTTGACTGCTGGATTTAAAGTGAACTGTCTGCAGGAATACGGCTGGTATTTATACTGTATTGGTGATGCTGCACTGAGGGGAAGTTAACTGAATGGCCATGTTAGAAAGTTCTCTGCTTCTTATTGGCTGACAGTTTTGTTTTAATACAAATGCCTATACAGTACTATTAACTTTTGCAGAGACTCTTAAGGAATTATCATTTTTAAGAAATAAAATTTAAATTTCTGTATATTTGATTTAAGAAAAATGTATTTAATTCCTATTCTTGAGGAATCTAGTTTTAATTAAAATCCCATTACTTAAGAATAAATATTTTGACATTTTACATATATTTACCTTGTAATAGTGAATTTCTAAGCTGGGGAGACTAATCTAATTCAGTAGATTCAGAAAAAGTTTAGCTGCTTTTTTAATGCATCTCCCAACTTCAAACAACTAAACAGCAAAGAAGAAATTGCTTGTTATCAATACAAGTAGAGTTCTGCTAGTGTGGACTAGATGGAACCAGACCCTGTCTGGATCACCGAAAGTCCGGATTAAACAGAATTTGCCTTAAAAATGCACGTACTGTATTGTAATAGAAGTTTTGGATGGGAAAAACCATAAAAATTATACCGGTATATATTTTCCCCCCTCCATAAGTAACTTTTCCTTCAACTTGATTTTAGTTTTAGTACTACTGTATACATAGACCTATTTTATAACTTATGAACTGACGGATTAACAAAACAAAACATCTTTGTGATTAAAATTCAAAATTTATTGCTTTTTCAGTCCGTAGTAACCAGATGTTCAGACAAGTGGTGTCTAGATTAGCGAGACTCTACTGTATCTAGAATAGGTAACATTTAGGGCCTGTAATACCGCCTCCCAATAAACTAATAAACATATTATTGGCAGTTTGCACGTTTATCCAGAAATTATATTCAAAATATGTGCTACAGCCTCCCTGTAAATACATTTTGGAAGAATATCCTCCAGTTGGCTATCTAAAGGATGTAGTAGCCGATAGAAACAAATCAACAACTGACTGGAGCTCCCTAGCCACTGAGTTTGTAATTTGATGTTGGAAGGTCTAACTTACATAATAGTACCGTGTTAAACTCATACTTGAATGATAAAAAATTATGCAAATTAAATGTTTGAAATTATCTGTTGTAACTTCATCTTATAAAGCCAAAAAAATATTGGAACTAAGTAGTGTTATCTAAGACTGCTATGTAGACTGCTCAAACTAGAAGAAACTATAAAAGCCTTATTTTACCATTCAACTTCTCTTTTAAATACTTACTTACACATAACATCTGAACATTGCTCTAAAATTGATGTGACTGAATACACTGTCGAGGAACATATTGAATTAGCTGCTATACAAATAAACCTACAATTGACCAAATTTTTTTTTTAGTTGGAATATACAGGCCCCCAAAAGGAAATCATGAAATCTTCTTAAGCAGAGCTACATTACTATTAGAAAAATTCATCAGGAGCATCCAGTATAAAATAATAATAATTGGTGATTTTAACATTAATTTTCTTTTAAACAGTAGTCTTAGAAAAAACCTCCTAAATTTAATGCAAGAGTTTAATCTCAACTTTACTATCAAGGAACCAACTAGAATAACAAATAAATCAAGCACCAGCATTGACAACATTATTACAAATATTGACGAGGCTACTTTTGAAACTAAGGTGATTACATCTTGTTTATCGGATCACACAGCTCAGTGCATCTCTATAAACTGCCTACCTAAGCTCACCAATAATAAACAATTACATCCTATATTGAAGCACAACTTCTGTCATGACAATCTATTCCAGTTAAAAACTGCTCTTTCAAGAGAAAACTGGCACAGTATTCTAGATATAGATGATCCTGAAATCAAAATGAACCACTTCTACGAAACAGTTAACTACAAAATTAACATACACTGTCCCCTAGTCAAAACTTTTAAAGGTCACACAAGAGATAAATTATTAGATAATTGGATAACACCAGAAATCAAATGTATGAGAGCAGCCCTAACCATTGCAACAGCCAAAGCAAATGTCAATGGAGATGAACATTACTGGGTTAAACTGAAAGCACTTAAAAAAATGTATGATGATAAGGTTATAAAAGCCAAACAGGAACATATTGGAAAATTATTCTTAAGACACGAAAATGTAAGTAAAATTAGCTGGAAAATAATAAATAACATAAGAAACAAGCCTCACTCATCAAACACACATCCAATACATGTAAAAAAAGAAGACGATTTAATCAAAAATCCCCAAGAAGTAGCATCATTGCTAAATGAGCACTTTGTAAATATTGGCCATACAGTCAATAGATCTTCAACAACTATTGCATCAACTGATGCTAATAATCCTAAGCCAACACTCAACCTTGTACCAAGTAGTATTTTCATGTATCCAACAAATTCTAATGAAATTAGAAACATTATTAAATCTTTTAAACCTAAACCAACAGTCGGAATTGACAGCATACCAATTACAGTATTCAAAGCATGCAAGGATGAAATGTCAATCCCACTTGTCTCCATAATAAATTCCTGCATAAAACATGCAGTATTCCCTGACAAGTTAAAAATTGCGAAAATAATACCTGTCCACAAAAAGGGTGATAAACAGAACATGAATAACTACCGTCCAATATCCATATTGCCATCAATTTCAAAAATCTTTGAACAAATAATTTACAATAGGCTTGTCAGTTACTTAGATAAATATAAACTATTTCCCCCTAAACAACACGGGTTCATGAGGAACAAATCCACAACAACTGCCCTAACAAATATTGTTGAAAGTATCATTACTGAAATTGATTCTGGAAATCACACAGCGGGAGTACTATTAGACTTAACAAAAGCCTTTGATTGTGTAGACGTTAACATCCTAATGGAGAAATTATCTCATCTAGGTATAAGAGGAATAGGACATGATCTGATCAAGTCATATATGTCAAATAGAAAGCAGCTCGTTTCTTTAACTATAGATGAAGGTACTTGTCAATCCCCTGTAATGGATATAACCATTGGTGTTCCACAAGGATCCATTCTAGGCCCCCTCTTGTTCATATTGTACATACACGACATTGAGAAAGTAATGCCCTATGATAATAAAATTACACTATATGCTGATGATACCACACTGACCTTTAAAAATAAAGATTTACTTGCAATGGAACTTCAGATAAATGAAACCACTGACCACATTGTAAAATACTTCACAAATTTAAATCTAAGTGTTAACCCGACAAAATGTGAACTTATATCTTTGGGACATAGGACTAATACAAATTACATGATACAACTTAACATAAATAATATCGGAGTTAAGGAATCAGATGTGGTAAAATTACTAGGATTAACAATTGACAGTAAATTAACATGGACCCAACATGTAGAAACACTAGCCGAAAAAATTTCTAAGGGTCTCTACATTCTTAGATACCTAGGTAACATGATCCCCAAAGCAACGGCAAAAATTATTTATTTCTCACTTATCCAATCACATATAACATATGGATTAGAACTGTGGGGTTCTACTTCCCTAACTAACTTTCAAAAAATTTTTGTCTTGCAGAAAAGAGCTATTAGGTACCTGGCTAAACTCAAGCACAATGAAACATGCAGACACGCCTTTAGAGAATTAGAAATCATGACGCTAGCAAGTCTATATATCTATAAAACCATAATTTTACTAAACAAATTCGAACAGCCTGCCAAAATTTCTGATACACACAATTACAATACAAGAAATAGAGACAACTTTGCAGCTACCACTCATAAATTAAAGCTTTTTGAAAAGTTACCTAAATACACCGGTGCCAAGCTATTCAATATGCTGCCCAGAAAGATAAAAGAAAGTGAAAGTCACAGCCAGTTTAAGAGCATGTTGGCCAAGTACCTGCTTAACAAAGTATATTACAGCATTGAAGAATTTATAGAAGATACCAAATAGGTTGCGACATGCCATGTTCCTCATTTCTCTCATTATTCTTGTAATATTAAATTGTGAAATTGTATATGTGGAGAAACTCTCCAAATTGACAATGTTCCCTTGTGCTATATGTATTTATGTATGTACTATATGGAACTGAATAAATATTATTATTATTATTATTATTATATTTTGCAAACAAGGCACTAGTGAAATGTGTTATGTGTAAGTAAACTCTTAAAAGTGAAGTTGAGTGATAAAATAAGGTTTTAATAATTTGAACTCTTCACTGTGAGTCCTGCAAACATTATGTATGATTAGAAGAAACTAACCTCACAGTTTACAATTCTACTATCCATGTACAAAATTTTACTGCATTCTTCCGGATAGCGGTTCCACAGTGGTAGTACAGGGGTACTTCTAGATAGGAAAAGCGGAAGTTTTGTTTCTGGAAGTGAATTAGGAGCTGGTTGTATATCCCTTACTTTTTTAGGCATAGGCTCTTGAAGTATTAATAATCACTGAACTTGTTCAACCTAATTTGTGCTTTTGGTTTCTTAAATTTCCTATGGTCGTTTTTCATTGCCTGTTGTTTTGAAACACGCTTGTTGAATTGTATTATTGATACCAAAATATATCAAGATAATGGTCAATTACACATAACTTCTATAATTAGTGAACTTTTCCATGCATAATAGTCATACCCCAACTTTAAGGGTAGTTGTGATTTAAGGGGGGAGGGAATTCAGTCCTCCTGAGTTTTGTTAAAATGATTTTCCTGTATGTCTTATTTGGTAATAATTTACTTGATCTTATTTTTTATAATAAATACTATGTACATTCTAGGATTTGTGGGAAACCCTCTACCTGGAATGGAAGTGCAAATAAGGAGACCAGATGGCAACAGGTATGAGGTTCTGGTGCAAGGATCAGCTTCAAAGGGCACTACTGTATTATCCAATGAGACTACTAGTGGTGACTTATTGGTAAGGGGACCAAATGTCTTCAAATGCTACTGGAAGATGCCTGAGGCAACAAAGAAAGAATTCACAGAAGACGGTTGGTTTAAAACAGGTAAGCTACAAAGTTACCATGCAAATATTTATGTTCCTCATTCCATATTGCTGGTGGCATAGTCCTTTTCCTTGAAGGATGTACTGTACATTAAACTTTTTTCCCTGCACATGCCTCTTTTCCTTCCCTCAAAAACATACCCGGGTTAATGTTTTAGAATCAAGTAAATGTTAGTTGGTATATATAATAATTTATGTATGTGACCATGCCAGGGAAACCCGATCATAATTCGATAAACACGTTTCCATGCAACAGTGGGAAACAACTGTCAGGGTGTAAAGTGTTGATTGTTAGATTTTGTTGCAATCTGTTGGTTTCCTTTTCATACTACACTCTCTGATCACAACAAACATAAAGACAGCATTGCCAACCATAGTATTTTCATTTTGAAAAGAGGTCTGCACTTTTATAAACCCATCCATAAATAAATTTAGCATGGTCCCTAGTGTTTTCTTTGTTACATATATGCAACAGAAACATTTGCTAAGCTGTAGTAACGTAGTTGAACATTCTGTTAATGTGTGACAAACTTTGAGAATGGTAATATACATATTGAGTTGGGTTGGGCACCTATACGTCACTTTCTGTATAAATATGTAATCCTTCTGATGTGCTCTCCTCAGCTAGACTCCATCTGCTGGTTGGTTGGGGATGATGATCTCATTAGAAGATTCTTACCTAGTGCAATTGTTAAAAGTTTCTGGTTCACTGTGTACTTGTGTAGAAATTTGAATTTGGAACCATTCCTTAGGCCTCTTTTGCTCTTTGTTGTTAATTTTCTTGTCAAAGTTTCTATCATGATTAATGAATAAAACACTTCTACAGACCATTGTTATAACTGACTAGTGTTACGAGGGTCGATTGAAAAGTAAAGCACAACAGTTTTTTTACAAAGAGTTTAATAGGTACAATTACAAACAAATGCACACATGAAGGGACATCTTTTGTCTATTTTTCTATATAGTCACCAAGTTTCTCCACACATTTCTCCCATCATGATACCAGTTTCAAAATACCCTGTTCATACAAGTCCGTTTGGTTGGAGTATAGCCATCTGCAGACTGCTGTTTTCACTTCTGCATCTGACACAAAGCATATACCAGCCAGAAATTTCTTCATGGGACCAAACAAATGAAAGTATGGAGGATGCTGGAGCACGTCCCAACCAAATTTGTTGATTTTCTCACAAACAGCTGCAGCAACATGGGGCAATCATTATCGTGAAGAAGTTTGACACCATCAGCATGAATGTTACAGTCCAGATCTGGCACCGTCGAACTTTCATTTGTTTGGTCCAATGAAGAAATTCCAGGCTGGTAAATGCTTTGCATCAGATGCAGAAGTGAAAACAACAGTCCGCAGATAGCTATACTCCAACCTAATGGACTACTATGTACAGGGTATTTTGAAACTGGTATCAAGATGGGAGAAATGTGTTGAGAAACTTGGCGACTATATAGAAAAATAGACAAAAGATGTCCCTTAATGGGTGCATTTGTTTTTAATTGTACTATTAAACTTTTTGTAAAAAAAAATTATTGTTCATTACTTTTCGATCCACCCTTGTATCTAGTTGAGTCATATATGCAAGCCCATCTCTTTGATATATCCAAAAAAAATTCAGCATGCCAACACACATGGCCATTATTGATGCCATCTGTGACCAATGTCGCTATTTCTTTATCAAGTAGCTCCAGTAGATCCTCTGTTCATGTCATGAGGCTGAGAGCACCCTGTTCCAGACCTTCCTAATTGAGATAATCTAAGGAGGTACCAGGGATCGAACCTAGATCTGCAGATCTATAGTCAGAGTCAGCAAGGCTAACTACTGGACTAGGCAGGCGGCCATAGGCAATGTCACCACCTCTTATTACAAGTAAATTATTAAAATTTAAAAATTATAACAACTGTAGTAAAGCCATAAATACCAATTCAGATGTTTCTTTTAAGTTAGGGATAAACATTAGCTTTGTTTCTGATTTATAATACTTTTAATAAAAGTATTTTTTATTCAGATTATCCGAAATTTTGGATTAATGAGGTTCAGATTACAGAGGTTCCAGTGTACCATCATTTCATCCATGAATGGCTTTTCTAACACTGTACCTTTCATGTTTTTTGTGTACAAGAATTTCTTGCATTGTGAAAGCATGAACATCTTATTAAACATAAAGTAACCACAAGAATAATCTTTGGTAGTAACCAAGATAAACATTTTTCCAGCATTTAAGAGTAGTAACATGCCACTGGACATGAAGAATACCTGAGCACAAGATTCAGCTTCCAATCCTGCACCATAGCGTAAGTATTGTGTGAATTTGAGGTATTTTCATCACAACCAATTTTACTTTCAGAGATTAATCCTCTATTAAGTCTTTTGACAAAATTGAAGGCATACAGGGTTTCTGATTTTAGCAATGCATTTAGAATTGGATAGCCTGTGGGGAAGATACCTAGAGAGTGGGAATTTAATGCTTCAAAAACTGCAACCCATAGATTGCCTTGTACCTGTCTCAAATTTCATCCTAATAGCGTAGTTGGTTTGGTCAAAATGTAATTTTTAATTTTGGTTAAGTTTATTTGTTATTTGTACAGTCATGGATGGACTGCATACAAATTCCTCTTGTGATGATTGTGTGATGGTATAGATTGCATATAATGTATTCTAGCAGTGGTATTGCTAACTTGTAGAGTTGTGAGTGCATCTATCATTCCTGTTGCAGAACCTCAGTGTTGTGTTATTATTTACACATAGTGGGTTTATGTATGTGTAGACCTCTTGTTATTGTTATCACTTAATGGTAAAATTATTATTTTCCCAGCCCATGTAACAGGCTTAATTATCTAGTAACTGTTAATATGTTCTGTGTTTGTTTCTTGCAGGGGACACAGCTCAGTACACAGAAGGAGCATACAAAATTCTGGGTCGTTCTTCTGTAGACATTATTAAGACTGGTGGGTATAAAGTGAGTGCCTTGGAAATCGAGACTCACCTTCTAGGACACCCGGATGTTGTTGACTGCGCTGTTGTTGGACTTCCAGATCCCACGTGGGGTCAGAAGGTAATATTGATATGTTGTATTATATTTACTCATCTACCGTAACTGGTTTTTTTTTTTTAAATCTTTGAAGCTAAACATTAAGTCCCAGCATCCCTCCTTTGGGTTTATACTGTACCAGCATCATGTGCAGCTAAAATTATAGCATTTTGAATAATTATGTTAATTACAAAAAATGGCTAATTGAAATTTTTAGAAACTGCCAATGTTAACGTGCTCCTCTTGTCATTTAATATTATGAGTGGGATGGGTGTATGGTGAAGTTTTGTTTGGGGGGAGGTTCATTCTATATTGTTGTCTCAGCTCCTTGCCTCTATGCACATGGTAACTTAATACACTTTAGTTAATAACTGAACTGTTTTATTGTGATCATTAGTACGCTATAAGATATAATATTAATGTAAGGTATGCTACTAAATGTGCATTACTGTCATTGAAACTGTTGTTCGTAAGGTTTCTGTCTATTTCTTGTTTTAGGTCAAATAAAACATTTCTTTTGACATTAGCATAATACTGTATGATGTACAGTGGAACCTGAGAAATCCAAACAATTGGGTCTGACCTCCATTTTGATTCCAGATAATTTGGAATATCCAGGAAATCGATAAAATACTCTTGATATACCAAATGCAGAAGAGTACTGACTTTGAATGCTCTGTGAGATAGTACGGGAAGAGCTAGCGGTGATTCGCACGTTATAGTTGAGCCATAAATACAGTTCAAATGTTTCTTTAAGTTAGGAATAAACATTAGCTTTATTTCTGATTTATAATTGTTATTTTTCCTTTTTTAGTAAAAATTGTTTGTTTGGCTTATCTGGGCCCTGTTTCATAGAACTTATTGCACTCATATTCTTAGCAAATACATAATAATATTAGTTAATATCATTAGTTTTCTATTTTATAGAAATATTGGCTAATATTATTAGTTATGAGTCCATGGCCTTAAATTATTAGTAAATGCTACTATTATTATTAGTAAACTGCTTCATATACTGCAAAGGTAATAAAATTTACTCATTATATTAGATGCTTTTCTATAAATGTATTTGGACTGATTTTATTCTTAAAACCATGTGATACAGATTTCTTGACCTTAAAATTGTAAAATAATTCCATTTAATTCAATCAAAAAATTTGTTTTTCCACTGTCTTAAAATTAAGTGTTGCTGAGGATCCGTTGTATTCTCAAGTGCATCGTTCTGTTGACTTTTACAAGTTGGTTATAGAGGTGGTACTTTCGTTTAACTACTCTGGTTTCTAGAGGTAATTTCATTCTTGAAAATAGGTTTAAATATTGAAATTTTGCAGGAATTATGCTGATAACTCATGAGATCCAAATGATAATTCCATATAGATAATCAGGCTACAAATCATTTATGAAAAATTATGAAGGGAATTTTATTTATCCATTCCATTTATTCTCTCCTTTTCTCTGAGAATGAGGCCTCTTTCCTCTAAGCCTGTATATTAATTTTAAACCCGCAGTCAGGAAATTAATACTAATACTATGCATGCATTTACTTCAAATTATATTCAACTAGCATGTGCCCGCAGCTCCGCCCGCGATAATTATTTCAAGAATTAAAAATTAAGAGCGTAATAGTTAAATCATATGTATTAACACCTAAATCACATGGAGTGCATTCCACGATTAGGTAGTGTCACCTGGTAAAAGCGACCTCAGATTCAAGTTCCTTGGCCCAGAAAACCCGTGTGTAGTGAGTTTCGTTCAAATCGAACAATGTTGGACCATATTTAGGCCTATGTTGATTATCCCTCTTCCGTGTAGGTTGAAAATTTCATATGTTTGCGGGCCTTGACATTCTAAACAAATGAATCATCCAGGATGAACTTGCAAAATCAAGCGATCGCGTATGACAAAAATAGCCAAAGCCAACTGTAATTGAGTTGATATTGAAATGTATAACTGAAAACTGATGCTTCGAAAACGCAAAAAATGCACGTTTTTTGCCCGATTTTCACTCATAACTCACGAAGGAAAGCAAAAATTAAAATTCTGGCTTCGAGGTGCATTTTCCGACCCCTTAGTCCACCTATGTTTAAAATTTCAGATCTCTGCGTTGAGTAGATTTCGCTGGGCATCGCGGACAGACAGACACTTCCCTTTATTAATATTCAATATTTCAAAAATAAATCTAGGAACTTGATTAATAGTTCTGTAGCTAAGGATCTTTTATAATATTGTTCTAAATAATCAAAAAGAATGACACACAAAGACAGTATCAGAGCAGCCTGGTCATTTCTATGGCATTTGACTTTGAATTTTGTTTCAGTGTACATATTTTGCATTGTATGGATAACATTTTCAAACCTGGAACAACTTAATTCTGTTTTAGAAATTTTTAGGAAGTTTATACAGGGAAGTTATTAGTATGAAAAAATAATATTGAGATGAGTTACATATACTACTTCCCTTATTTTAATTACTAACCTGAACCCAGGTTTCGATGAGCTTCCTCATCATTTTCAACAGTTATATTCCATCTGTCGGTTGGTTGAACCAACAGACAGATGGCAGATGGAATATAACTGTTGAAAATGATGAGGAGGCTCATCAAAACCTGGGTTCAGGTTAGTAATTAAAATAAGGGAAGTAGTGTATATAACTCATCTCAATATTATTTTATCATACTTAAATCTGTTTTGTGCTGGTTTCTTTTCAGGTAGCTGTGGTGATAGTTACAAAGCAAGGAAAGAACATGACCCTGCTACAGTTACGAGAATGGGGAAAGAAACGCATGGCTCCATATGCAATTCCTACATTAGTGAAAGTAATAGAAAGAATTCCTAAAAATGCTATGGGAAAAGTTAATAAGAAAGAACTGGTAAAAGCTGTGTTCCCTGAACCTTCAAATACAAGGACATCATAAATAGAACACAAAATTATATCTGTTCATTTTGTTTAGCATCTTGTGAAACCAAAGATCCTTTGTCTCCATTGACAGTCATGGGCCATTCAGATAGAAAATTAACTGTAAACGTAATGTAAACTTAAAAGTTTGGGGCCATGTTTTGGAATGGGACCATTCACAGTGCATCACGTAAACTTGAAACGTTACGTAAAATTAAACTTAACTTAGAATCTTACAAACACCAAGCTTCTGCATCAAAGTTTGTGCGAAAAATAACGTTACAACCAATCAGAGCTGTCAAGTCCACAGAACAGGAGA
The DNA here is from genome assembly GCA_964059195.1 of Ectobius pallidus. Lineage (NCBI taxonomy): Eukaryota > Metazoa > Arthropoda > Insecta > Blattodea > Ectobiidae > Ectobius > Ectobius pallidus. The sequence goes on along the minus strand of CAXKWD010000010.1, from coordinate 94,124,817 downwards.
CAGAAGTGGAAGTAGCATGGCATCTATGAATGAGAAACCTTGTAACGTTGTATCCTATCCCTGTCTGTATGATAAAAGGCATCCATTATATAAAGGTGCGACATTGAAGGAAAATATATAAACATTAGTTTCCCAAGAAATGAACTACAGTAGTAAATTCAGCCCATATAATATTCTGTTAATTTGTATATGTCTGCATAACCCTTGTATGATTTCAATGTTTAGAGGCCTACACGTGTTTAATGGCAGCCATTTTATCAGCTGTTCACATTCTCATTTGTGATTGGTTGTTATCAACATTTAAGTTTTTGTTGCGAATGCTCAATGCCATGCTAAAGTTTGCATTAAGTTTTACGTTCTTAAGTTTACGGTTAATTTTCTATCTGAATGGCCCATCAGTTATTCCTAAAAATCCCCTCATTACCACCCCATCAAAAAATTGTTTTGTGTGCATTGTATGCTTGTGTGTTTGTCAACTGACTCACTGCTGGTCTTAGCTTTAATAAGGATATGTTTTTTATTTAGATGCACTGACTTGTGAGGATGATCTTTGAAGGAAATTTTGACAGTATTTATGAACTCAGCAACAATCCATAGGTAGGAGCCTAACTTTTTAGTAACATAAAACTGCTGACTTTGGTATTAACTTTTATTTCAGTGGATATTTTGCAGAGTAAGCTAATTTATTGAGCATTGAAATGTTTACTCCTTTATTTAGAGTACATTGTGGTTCAAATGTAAGTAAGAAATGCAGTCAAAATTATTTTTACATTATTTTGCAATGAAAATAAATTTAGTTCAGTGTTCAAAGAAAAACAATATTAATAATCAGTGCTGAGAAGGCCTCAAGTCTTACGTATCTTTAATTAAGTTAGGTTATGCTTTATGTATGGATTTTTACATTTTAGGACCACTGTATCTGTGATATTTAAATTTGCATTTTAGCCTAAGTCCTATTGTCTGTCCATAAAATATTAATTCTGTTAAATATGCATACCAGTCATTGCTGTAATTGGCAGCCATAGAGACGTCATGAAAGAATATGCTAAGAGAACAAAAAAGAAATAGCAAACGCTAACAATTACAATTTTATCTGCCCTGGAGGAGGTGCACTCACTTATACAATTCATGGAATCCAACAGATTTTTCCTGGATATAATTTGCTTAATAGGGATGTTTTAAGCATTTATAAAGCATCGTACCGAGATACTACAAAATTGCTACAAAGGCAAACATCTGTGGTGATGGGTGTTAAAAGACTACTGTTTTTGTAAGATTTCTTGCTTATGGCTGTTATCAAGAAAATAGGGTCCCTATCCATAGTATACTGAAGTGAAGTGGTACTAAAATTCTAAAGCACATGAGTTTTATCGTAGTTAAAAAGCACTAGATATATCTATATCATTTTTTTTCAACCATACTATAATATCTTATTACATGTGACGATACTCATTTAAAAACCAATTTTCATTACAACATTCGTGTGATATTGATTATTATCGAACACGGAACGATCTTGAAACCGTGAGAGTAGCAACTAGAAGTTGCATAATGAACAACCTGCATTTAAATTAAAATCAATCCATTGGTTTCAAGAAAATTACCAAAAAAGAAGCTTCGATTTGAGGTGCCATCTGTTACAAACCCACACAGCACACTACGTATAATATACGAATAATCTACGTATATACGTATATTATACGTAGTGTGCTGTGTGGGGAAGGCCGGAAATATGAGAACCAGCAGATGTGATTAGTTCAGCATGGCTTAATTATAAGTATTACTGACATAGAAAGAGGGTGAGTGGGATATGAACTCATGGCCTCTCCTCTGGCCATAGAATGCACTAAACAGAACCTGGAGGAACATCTAAGTTAGATGGAAAGTAAATTTCAATCTGGCTTTAATCTTTGTGAATGGGAAAAACGCACACTTAGATTGACTGACCATGTGATTTAAACCCTGGACTTGCTGAATGTGAGTCCACGTGCTACCACCTTGACTACCTTCCTTGGTTGATTTCATATCACGATGATGCAAAATTGCTACAAAGACAAACATCTATAATGATGGGTGTTAAAAGTACTTCATTGTTTTGGAGAGTCACCATGAACAGTTGAGAAGACCTGTCATGCAGAAAAACGCCTCATGGATGCTTTGTAAAGATCATTAAGGGTAATCAGTCATAAGGGAAAAATTCCTTTTGGCACTGTGAATTGCACTCTGGCCAGCCTGGTTGGAAGAGCAAGCAGCACGGAAAGCCAAAGGTCATGGGTTCAAGTCCTAGTGTCAGAGGACTTTTCTTGTCTAATCCCATGTAATGTTCAGCACAGTATTCTGTGGTTCATGAATACATATCTCCATCTTAAATGTTATTGTACAGTAGCAGCAGCAATCATAAAACCACTACCAGTAATTAGTGTAATACTATAAGAATGTTTTTCAGTGAGGTAGACCAGTAAGGATAGATCCGAGATTCCATCGGACACTGTGAATCAAACTCTGGTTAGCTCAATTAATAGAGCAATGGCTTGATAAACTGAAGGTTATGGGTTCAAATCCCAGTGTCAGGAATTTTTCTCCTATAATATTCACATTAAGGTTGAACAGAAACAAAGTTTGTGGTGCACAAATACATGTCTCTATTTTAATTGGTTGAAATATTTTCTTTAAGTTAATTTTGTAATTATTCTAATGAATCAAATTGATGTTGATATATTTTCTGTAAGTTACAATATATTGTAATTATATTTTAATGAATGAAACAGGGGTAGCCGCGAGAAAGCGAATCATCCCTAGTAGCACAGATCGTTGGGCCAATGTTGGGAAATGATCGCCATGTTTCGTTGGCTAACGGTTAGGAATGTCCGTCGGGGTTCCGTTGGCAAAGTGCATTTTACCCAACCAATTGCCAACTGTAGCCAACCAATATCCAACAAAATCCCAACAGTTGGGAATGTTCGTTGGCGATCTGTTGGGCCATCATTGTAATGCCAACAGAATGCCAACTGTTGCCATCCGAATTCCAACATAATTCCATCCATAAGCCAACCAAAATCCAACGATTTCCCTACATTCCTCCATTGGGTTCTGCTTTTTGCCTTGGTTTCATGTTTATTTTGTCAAAATTAGGTAGTTGATAAAATATTTACCCCAGCAACTGCAATTTAAGAATGACTTATAAATCCATGCAAATCTTTCGCACTTCACCCCTTTTGATAATAGTCCAAGAAAACCAAGTATTTAGCTAACTAATAAATTCACTCATACAGATTCACAAAACACAGTATACAGTTCATATGTTGCTCTTAATTCAACCGTATACTGTATTTTGTGAATGTATAAGAATGAATTTATTAGTTAGCTAAATGCCTAGTTTTCCTGGGCACCTATCAAAAGGGGCGAAGTGCGAAAGATTTGCATGGACTTGCTAATCATTCTTAAATTGCAGTTGCTGAGGAAAATATTTTATCAACTACCTAATTATGATAAAATAAACATGAAACCAAGACAAAAAGCAGAACCTAATGGAGGAATATAGGGAAATCATTGGATTTGGATGGCTTATTGATGGTTATACAGTGCTTTCACTGTACGACTTGGCCGGCAATCGCAAGGGCCGCTCCACCGTCACAGATAAACCGCATGCGGGGCCAGGCGCATGACATATCACGGTACTCCCGGCGAATCGTATATATTTCCGTAATTGTAATCACAATAAAATATGAAAATATAAAATAAAAATACAAACTTACCTTATCACAGGAGATGTTGGAAATGCCGTCCTTCTGCATCATTACATCTACGGCACCTTTTGAGGAAATTGCTATTCACACGCAGTAGTTCTAATGTATAATTATGTCGTGGCATTTTTAAAACACTTCAAGCAAAACTAAAAACTACTTTAACCATAAAAAAACACAAACACTGCTGTAATAATTATTCACGTGTGAACGCAATCAGATCACATGCTAGACTTCAGCGGTGAGACAACGAGGCATCACTTGGGCGCTTGATGCATGAGTCACGGATAGTCGGCCCGTGCGATTGCCGGCCAAGTCGTACAGTGAAAGCACTGTAATACTAATGGTCGAGAACTTCATCCCATGAGGGGACAAGGCCTACTACCCATGTTGCATCTTCTTCCTCCATTCTTCTACATTGGCAGATGGTGGTCTTCATGACTGAAGCCGCTATTTCTTTATCAAGTGGCTCCTCGTCTTCATGAGGCTATGTGCACCCTGGTCCAGAATTCTATATCTCAGAAAAATGGTGATACATGGTATAACATAAGGAAAGAATCTTGGCTATAGGCTAAATAAAATTCAGAGAAATGAATAATGAATAGTTTATTGTTATTGCTGCTTTACAAGTTATGGATAAGTCAGATATATATATTATGAACTACATAACATATATTAATAAACTTCATTTTTATGTAATGTGAGAATAGTTGATTTATGTAAGTTGATCTTTCCACCTTATGCCCTCAATATAGTCTAGGAAATCCAAGAATGTTACCATTAACGTTTACAATATTATATGGTGTTAATCTTTATATTCTCATATAAGTAACAATGTGCAATCTTTTAGCCTACTGTGATTAGTTAATTTGTTATACAGCTGTCTTGTGACCAGTTATAATAATAGTTAAAAGGTTCGCCCGAGTGGGCATTAGTGACCAGTTATAGCATCACCATTATTAGGCCTATACGTTAGAAATATAATCAACTCTATCAAGTAACTTCCATTCTATTTGCTTGTATAATTTAAAAACATAGTTCATAACAGGGTTAAAAGGCGTATTTACATTATGTTTGAAAAACAGTCTAATCTGATTAGCTTAACCTGTAAGAGCTTTATTTCTAAAATGCTGTTCCATCTATTCCTATGCACTTAGATTAGCTTATTCATTATCAAATAATATTTAAAAGACTTCAATATAGGCTTAAAAAAGCTTTAAAAATTTGTGTAAAATCTCTTAAAAATTCATAATAATTCTATTTATTATATTCTTAATTTACATTCAATTACAATTTTGATTGTAAGATGCAGTTTGTAACATAATCTGAGTGTGTTCGAAAACAGGCTGCTTAGGAAAATATTTGGGCCTATGGGAGAGATGAAAATGGGGACTGGAGGAAACTGCATAACGACGAGCTTCATAATCTGTACTCGCCACCAGATATAGTAAGGGAAATTAAATCACAGGGAATGAAATGGGCTAAACATGTTGTGCGTATGGGGGGGAAAGACATCTAAAAAATGCTGAGTGGGAGACCCACTTGGAAGACTTAGACGTAGGTGGAAAGAAAATATTAGGATGTAGATTTAAGGGAAATAGGATTTGTGGGGGATAGTAGGATGGAATTAGTACAGAATTGGGTTGAATGCCAGGTGCAAGGGTATTTTATTTTTATTGTGAAATATTAGGTGACATGCTAATCGCAATTACGCATTACCGGCATTGAGCAGTGGCTACCCACGCAGCACGATATGTATAATATACGTATGTTTTAGAGCTACATATATATCATACGTTTGATCAAATTCAAAACGTAAATTATACGTATATTTTATATCCAATATATACATGTATAAAAACTGTTGTAATTTAATCCTGCTTTATGTTCATAATATATCAAAATTAAGTTACTGTTACATAAGCAATTTATTATCTAAAAAAATCTAATTTATTGTTCATTTGCTATTATCAAATTGACGTACAAAAAAATTGGCAACTATACATAAATTTTACGTCTAGAATTTGACATTGTAAATGCACCTGTTTATTGTGTTTTACTCTAGTAAATCGATTTGGTTAAATTAAGGGAACAAAATACAATTTACTCACGCTAATAAGAAATTAATAAAAAATGGTTTAACATGATTACATCCGTAAACTCAGTAGGACTATTTTTCTGGTAAGCACAGAACACAAACATAAGCTTGCGCGGTTGCGCCACCTTGTGCTGACTGCTGAGTCGGAACTCTGAAGAACACCAACGGTCACGCGGGGTTTAGGGGTTATAAGTTTCGTTTGTTCTTTGAGTTTGTTATTTTGACTCACTGTGCAGAAGAATAATTATACGTTTTGTTTGTTCTTTGTTGTTTGATAATTTGGAAAGGAGGTAAGTGCTTTTTAATATTTGTAATATAACTTTTGTAGATATAATAACACGTTTTGGCAACCGAATAGGGCCTAGTTGTTTTTTCACTTTTAAACAGTGTTTGTGTTTTCTTTAAGATAATATTTTATTTATATCAAGCAAGTATCATAAGAAAGAAGGCATGCACTAGGAAAGCCAATATTAATTTATTGTTCTATAAATTTTGGTTCTTAACCTAAAACTTTAACCTATAATTTCATAAGTGGCAAAAACCATTTTAGCGATAGTTTTCATCGCAAAAACCGACGGTTGACCAGTTTTTTTAAGGCTACAAAAAGATAGGGGTTTGTTACCTGTGTGTTTTTTTTTTTACTATTGCGGAAAACCACTTAAATTACTACCCCTAACTTAACCTGTAAATATCAAAATTGCTCATTTATATAAGTTAATATACCAAATGGCAGTTCTCAGTATGATTGGGATGGGAAAAAATAAATGTAAGTCGCACCTTGGATGAATGTTCCAGCCCTCCACTCCCTTGCGATGCACTTTCTTTTATACCACGATCTAGCGAATTCTTCGGTCATCATATTACGTACATACTCGTGATTGGACGTTGGTAGTGTGACGTCATACCGCTAAACAAAAGGTGATAGGCTTACTAACCTCTGGAAGATATAATATGCCACATTTTCGAAACCTACAGTGTACCATACATTATTCGAAAATGCAAGGGCACTTCGCTTCAGCTACTGCCTCTGCTTCGCGCACTTAACTATGTGGATAGTGTTATGCATTATTTAGACTATTTGCCGAGGTGATTGTGGTCTGATCGGGAGTGCCGAGTGAGCTAGCGGGTAGTCATTTCTATGCAACCTGCTGGTATTTGGTACGATCGGGAGTATGGAGAGAAGGAATGGTCGGGAGTGCCGAGATAACAAGCGTGTGGTCACCATAGCATCGCATTGTTCAGCGACTTACTCTTATCTTTCACCATTGGGGGAATCAAATCTACAAAGTTAGATACTACAGTACCGTAACATATTCATGGTTTTGCACTGCTTATGATAGTGCAGCCGAAAGGTTAATATAATAACTTTCGGGAGCCTAACTTTAATTCCGCATCACTTCCTCATGGTTTGTGCTAGTATAATATGCTTAACAGGTGCAAAACCGTGAATATACATTATGGTACTGTAGTGTATAGTATCTAACTTTGTAGATTTGATTATCCAATTCATAGGCTACCGAGAACTGCCATTTGGTATATTAACTTAGATAAATGAGCAATTTTGATATTTACAGTGAGGTTAAGTTAGAGCTAATCATAGGTTACCGAGAACTGCCATTTGGTATATTAGGCCTAACTTAGATAAATGAGCAATTTTGATATTTACAGCGAGGTTAAGTTAGGGCTAAGTTAGTTTACGTGATTTTCTGCAGTAGGCTATAGTAAAGAAAATAACAGACACACACAGTTAACAAAACCCGGTAGTCTTTGAATATAATACTGTGTCTCACACTGCTGCATCCCACTACAGTTTGCTTGAGTGCACCACCAGTCAAAACAGGAATGTTTTTAATGTATAAAATTATTCACTGTTGAATTCGAATGTATTAAATTCACAAACACTGCTTTCACAACCCCAAGCTTGTGTTAAGCTTGTCTGCCTTGATAATTAAATTTACTATTTTCTCGCATATCTGATTCCGGCTCTTGGAACACTCCCTCGATCATTAAAATTACAATTTTCTCGTGTCTTATTTTGGATCCCCCCTCCATGCTCATAAACCGGCAGTGTCAACGAGACGATAAATGATACCCTAGGCAGGAGCTTCGGTATAGCTTGTTTTTTTATTATTTGTAACAGGTTGTTTTTTGTAAGCTACAAAGCAAGTTATAAGAAATATCTCTAGACTGCAGTGGGATGCAGCAATGTGAGAAACACAGTATTATATTCAAAGACTACCAACTTTTAGAACCTAGTCTTGTGTAACTTATATGTTGTGGCAGATTAAAGACCATCACTTGCATAATATTAATTTATGCTCTAATGGTGATAAATTATTTCCAGGTATTTATTGATATTTACTTAATGTTTCAGGTGTTCTGAGTAATGATCCTCGTAAGGATACCTTCACGTAGGCTACAAGGTCTTCGAATTGCATTTAAGGGAATGGTTTCGCCAGGCAAAGACCAGAATAAGTGGTAAAAAAGAGAAACAAGATCATTAACATTGTAGCAAGATTGAGCTCGGAATTATGTTAATTAATTATTAAATTTTATTTCGCCGTAAATCTCTATACAGAAATATTGGTGCTAAATTACTTAAGACTAAATATATCTTATACACAAGTAGTGGTGAGATTAAAACGATTACATTGTAAGTGATGTCATGCAATATATTAACTATGATAGTAGTACTATTGATAATTATGCTACAGTCCTGATTGAGCGTTCAGTTGAGTATATTTAAATTACTTGTTCAAATACTCAAGGCATTCATTAATACTGTAGAAGCAGTGTTGGAGTAGGAAATGTTTGACACAGTTTCTGTATTTCATATAGGCTACTCCGTGTGTTGAAATACTTTATTAAGAGAGTTATATTATTATTCCTTTATAGGATAGGGAAGATTTTTTTTGTTTGTTTTGTTTGTTTGTTTGTTTGTTCTAATACTGTTAATATGAATTTTATTGTGGCTTTTTGTACAATAGTTGTGAATTGCCTCATTTTTGATGAAATTATGTTTGTTTTTATGAATGAAACTTACTGCTTCTACAGTGAGTCCCATGCAAGAGTTGGCCAATGATGCGGGTTTCTGCGTCGCGGCTGGCACAGCTCCAACTCCCGAGCAATTGGGTGAAATATCTACGCTAATAATGCCGCGGTCGGTGTAATGATTAAGGTTCCCACATTTACAATTAAAATTACAATGAAAATAACCACGTACCTCACAACAAGAGATCTTGGAAATGTTCTCCTCTTGCATCCACACAATACTGGCACCTTTTTAGGAAATTTTCTTTCACGCACTTAAGTTCAGCTTCCGAGACAGAGTTACTTTCTCTTGTGATAGGCCTATGTGATATTGTCTTTAAGTTCTTCTAACAGTATGTGAATATTATTTATGGGGAAACTTGAAAAATAAAGTGTATAGGTCAATTTCCCATACATAAGAAGAACTTAAAGACAATATCACAAAAGAAATTAACTCTATCTCGGAAGCTGAACTTATGCGCGTGAAAGAAAATTTCCTATAAAGGAGCCAGTATTGCGTGGATGCAAGAGGAGAACTTTTCCTACATCTCTTGTGATGAGGTACATGGTTATTTTCATTGTAATTTTAACTGTAAATGTGAGAACCTGAATCAATACACTGACCGCGGCATTGTTTGCGTAGATATTTCACCCGATTGCTCGGGAGTTGGAACTGTGCCAGCCGCGACGCAGAAACCCGCGTCATTGGCCAACTCTCGCATGGGACTCACTGTAGTATGTAAAGACAGGGTACTGGTAGGATTTTTAGATTTTTGAACGAGTCCCTAGGGCCTACACACTTCACTATTATCATGTATGATCATTTCAATAGGTCTTCCCATCATCATCATCAGCTGATGTGTTTGTTTTAAATTCAATTCAGTTCTTTTATTCACCATTTAAAAAATTTGCCAATAAGTTAGGTAAATACTGCTTCTGCTATAGTTTTACACTTTTGGAAACCGAACTGTTCTTTGGAAAGGATATTGTTTTTTACTATGAATGATAAGAGCCTTTTATACATTGCTTTTTCTAAGTTTTTGGGAAAACTGGTAATAGTGAGATAGGTCTGCAATTTTCGGTGTTACTAAAGTCACCTTTTTTAAATACAGGGCAAACTTTTGCTGTTTTGAATATTTATTTGTATTTTCTTTAAGCTTTTTGTAATGTGTTAAGAATAAAATATTGTAATACATATTGTTATGGTGCTATTATTTAATTTTCTTACCTACAATCTGTATTAAATGCAATGTTGGGGTCTTTTTTGTCAATTATTCACAGCTAGCTTGTTTATAGTTATTCTAAAAAAGCTACTGCTTCAAAATGCAAAAACAATATGGGAGATGCAATTTTAGAAACATTGTTTACAAAAATTATACAGGGACATTCTTTCTCAGCATGTCGCGTAACTGGCTGCCGCATGCACTGCACCTCATGCTGCAATGGCCAATGCATGGATCCTTCATGCCCCCCTGCATTAACCCGAGTCTCAGAATTTGTACTTGCTATGCTCATATAGAAGATGCTGTAATTGTTCCAAATTTTCTGCCACATACAGTACTATAGCAGTGTTTATGCGGCTGGCTGAGCGGAGTGTGTTTGTTACTGTTATGTTATGATTAAGAGGCTCTCAGTGCAGGGTTTCTTTGTGTACTGTGAAGCCCAGTCCGTAACTCTGTGATATTTCAGTGTAATATTTAATTGTATACTGTGTTGTGTAATAATCCTTTGCGGATTATACACATCACGTACATGAGGACAAATAAGTCATGTGCTAGAACAAAAAAAATTTATCAGAAGTTTCCAGACAGGCCTATTCCGACCGCAGTACCATAATATGTCTTGCAAACACATTTAAGGATACAGGTTCTATGAAGGATCCATGTATCTGCCATTGTAGCATGAGGTGTTGTGCATGCGGCTGCACATTACGCGAGGCGCTGAGAAAGAATGTCCCTGTATATCAAATATACATTTGGTGGATCTCTCATGTATGTATAGTATACATAAAATATATGTAAGCAGTGTACATTTATGAACCAAAGGTCCTATATATATATAAATTATATATAAAATATACGTTTGATATATCATCTTTACATATTTTTTACGTATAGATATTGTACATCAATAGTATGTATGCGATTGTTTGTATAATTGATATATATTATATGTCAATATTGACATGAATTGACGTAAACTATACATAAAAAAGTGGGACATTTGAGCGTATATTATACGTAGATAATACTTAACCAATATGTGTGATGTACATTATCTAGATCTAGGGATAACGTAATTTTTACATATATTTTACGTATGTGTGCTGAGTGGGTACAGGCATGATGGCATGACCTGCGGGGAAGCAGGGCAGGCGGCAAGCGGGAAGCAGCCAGGCGAGTGGAAAGGGGAACTCGTGGGGCGCAAAGTTCCATTATTCCCATTTTATTCCATAATCTAGTAATATTTTACTTTTACAAAGACTGATGTTAGGATCATTAGCGAAATTGATTAGGCCTACACACAACATTTTAGACTTAATTTTAAATTTGATTCTACAAACTGTAGCCTATTGGGGTTATAACCAAAATTGTGACTGAATGTAGGCCTAAATTAAGAATAGAACAGATAGAAGAAATCTGAAGAGATTTTACATGATTTGGTAAAAATGTTTTAAATTACCTAATCATTTAAGTGCACATATAGGCCATTAGGGATAGATGAAACAATTTGATGGAAAAGGATTCTAGCAATCAAGTTAAGCTAATCAGATTTAGACTGTTATTCAAACATAATGTAAATGCATTTTTTAACCCTGTCATGAACTATGTTTTTAAATTATAGAGGTTGAGTTGATTATATAACTAACGTAGGCTTACAGCTCTATCCACAATGTGCAGTTGGCAGTCTGTAGTTGATAGTCAAAGTAAAGTGTGGTGAGTAATGTACGCCATTCACAAAGTACAGTTGCAGTCAGCAGTCGAGAAATTCATCTTCGACTACCGACTGCAAGTTACATATTACGAGATTGAAAATTATTTACTAGTGCAAAGAAATAGATTAGGTTACTATGAAATGCAAGATGTGTTTATTATAGCCTAGATATTGTGCGCTATAAATCGATTCCTTCCCATTATTTGTACTGTAAAATGTTTCCCTAACCTCAATGTTGGCTCAACTTACTGGCAACATTCCCTGGATTTCTTAGACTATATAATGAGGGCATAACGTGGAAAGACTTACATAAATTTATATAACATGCGTTTACATGAAATACTAAGGCCTACGGTAACATGCACGGTATAATAAATCGAAATACTTGATTCTGACACATAACTGCATGCTCCATATATATGCAGGTTTGAAATCTTGAAAATCCCAATTGATCTTTCGAACTGTTCCAATTTAGTTGCTTATGCTCCTTCTCTGCTTTGATTTCCTTCTGCCTTGATTTCAGTAAATCATCTGAAACAAATACAATTATAATTATAATTAATTATAATTATTACAATTCAATTATAATGTAAATTTCGAATAGCCTATAAATGATAGGCCTATTTATTTTTAGAGGCTGTATTTCATGCAACACTCATAATACAGTATTGTGTAAAAATGATAACGTTATATATTCAGAGAACAATCAAAGGGCTTACCTAATATTATGTATGAAATATTTATAAAAAAGGAGAGAGAGATTGCCCCTCTAGCTATCGTCCAGTGTCAATGACTCCGGTTTTATCTAAGGTCTTAGAATCGGTTATTTATAAACAGGTTTGTAATTATCTGGAACACTATAATATACTGTCTCCCACACAATTCGGTTTTAGAAAGGGAAAATCCACCGTTCATGCTATTGACTCGTTGATTAAAAAAGTACTTGACGCGTATGAAGGAAAACAGTTTGCTATGGCTACATTTTGCGACCTTAGTAAAGCTTTTGACTGCGTAGATAACGAATCACTTACAAAAAAATTAGTTTATTATGGAATTATCAATGATAAATCTGATAATATTTTTGAGTCATTTCTAACAAAGCGTAGACAAATAGTATGTATTGGTAAGGAAAGATCACAAATAGCTCAGATTACACATGGCGTACCTCAGGGATCAGTTTTGGGACCATTATTGTTCATAATAATGATCAACGACTTATCATCTTATATAAATAGTCATTCTATTCTTTATGCGGATGACACTACATTTTTAAATGTCAGTAAAGAGTTTGTAACCCTTCAAAACATGACAAAAGAAACTATATCACAGGTATCGATATGGTTCAGAGCAAATGGGTTTTTACTAAATGAGAATAAAACACAACAAATAATATTTGGTCTTAGAGATTTGCCAGTAGAAGAAGGTCAAAGTAGTGTTAAGTTTTTAGGTGTTGTCATGGACAGAAAATTATCTTGGGATCCTCACGTTAAATATGTCAGTACTAAATTGTCTCGGGTAGTTTACCTATTAAGAAGCTTAAAACATCATGTACCTCAAAATTATGTAAGATCGGCATATTTTGCTTTTTTTCAAAGCGTTATGAGCTACGGACTTTTACTCTGGGGTAATAGTGCCCATGTGCAGGACATTTTGGTTCTCCAGAAGAAGGCTATCAGGGTTATCACAGATGCTAAAAAGATGGATCATTGTAAACCTCTGTTCATTAAACTTAAAGTGCTGACTGTGATTAACTTATACATTTACACAGTCCTCCTCCATATTAAAAATAACTTATCAGATTATCTACTCAGACAAGACATACACTCATATGGTACCAGATATAATAGGAAAATTAATACACCTTTTTGTAGATTATCCAAGTCACTAAATAGTTATGAGGTAATTGGTGTAAAAGTGTTCAATAAACTTCCCCTGGAATGGATGGAGGTCCCACTCAATGTATTTAAGACAAGGATATACAACTGGCTAGTCGTTAACCCATTTTATTCCATTGACGAATTCTTTGAATTTTTTGAATGTGCAAACATTACTTGGTAGTAATTAATGAACATTTTTTTTTCCTTTATCTATTTTTATATATTTCTAATGTAATATAGTGTATATATATGTTTTGTACATTTGTAAGGTGACGTTGTCTATTGCTGCAAGGTTGAATGACAATAAAATCTCATTTATTTATTTATTTATTAATGAGAATCAAAAGAGTTAACTTCTTTACATATCAAGATGGCGAATGAGGAATGACCGTTGACCGTTACGTACGGCCTGTGCCGAGACCTACGAACACGCCCGGAAATTGCCGAAGACTGGTGAGAAGATAAATGCGATCATATTCCAATGTTGGCCCACAATCATAAGCCCAACGGTAGGGCGGTAGGTAACGCCAACCAAAAAATGAATGGGCCCAAAGGAGGAAATTACAACGAACCTTTTCCCAACATATCCCTACCATGCCAACCAAATTTCTCCATTGGGCCAACGAAGTGTGCTACTAGGGATTTTACCCTCAATAATTCTAACAAATGTAGGATTTTAAAAATCTTGTAGTGAAGGACAAGACGTGATGGGAATTTAATTTGTAAATAAAAAAACATGTGCTGCATTTTATATAGCCTATATCGGTTATCGTTATGTAGTAGTGGGTCGCGAAAAAAAAAATATATATAGCCTATATTGGTTATCGTTATGTAGTAGTGGGTCGCGAAAAAAATGTCTAGATTAAGGTGGGTCCCAGGACAAAAAAGTTTGGGAACCGCTGGTCTAGACTGTCAGCGGTAGATATATAGTACGTCTTTGGTCAGCGGTGTAGGTGTAAAGTGACGTTTTCGCTTCTGCTGTTATCAGTAGCGCTCGCTCGCAAGCATGTCTCCCCTTGATTCCCTACCCCGCCCAGTCATGATGCGCCGTCACGCGGATTTACCATAAAATGCTTTGGAATACACTATTTCCATCTGGCAGTGTTGCCATACGTACGACTATAGTCGTACACATACGACTATTTCATAGATTTGTACGACGTACGACGCAACCATGTGTCGTATGCCTATTCATACGACTATTTTTAATATTAGCAATTTATACTACCATTTTGTGTTTACTTTTTTTAGCAATCTACTGCAGAAATTCAATTTAGATAAACATGAAGTTTTTTGTTTTTTCGTAGTTTATTTTGTATGTCACTAAATGAATGGCGGAATGTTATAATAGCCATTGTCAAATAAAACTCAGTCCATTTATTTATTACAGGCTTTCACGGGCCGGTGCCGCACCTTGCTTAAGTTGTATTGTTATTGCTACTTCTCTCGTTATTCTTTTCCAAACATTTTATATTTTAGCCGCACGTGTGCAAAACGAAGCAATCCAAATCTCTAAAGAAATTATACCGATAATTATTTTGACCAAACATAATAATCATATTGTTACTATTAATAGCATATGTTGACACGTGCATATAAAAAGTGACTGTATAAATGACATTTAGAAATCTTACTTTCGTATGAATTGTAATTTATTAATAGTTTATTATTATTATTATTATTATTATTATTATTATTATTATATTCCTGCAACACCTGCAGGTTGCTGATGACAAAGAGTACCAACAACAATGAGTATATATTGTATACAGTAGGAGAGACCAATCAGCTGAGTACTAGCGGTAAACAGCAAAGTCAGCATGCGTGGGTGGAGTAGTGGCACGTTATAGAACTTACAAAAACATATTATTATAACCACCAAGCTTGCATTTATAGAAAAACCATATCTTATTCGAAAATGCAAGGGCGCTTCGCTACGGCTGCCGCCTCCGCTTCGCGCACTTAACTATATGGTTGGTGTTATGCATTATTTAGGTTAACTGTAGACAACTTAGCTTAATGCAGAGGTGGGTATAATCAGTGGCGTAGGAAGGGGGGTGCGGGGGGTGCGGGCCGCCCCGGGTGCCATCACCCGGGGGGTGACAAAATAAAAATGTGTCTTTGTAAGTAAAAAATCGCTCAAGGGAATTTAAAGAAAATAATAATATTATTTTAAACAATTAAATAAGCTTAACATCTTTCTACAAATCAACATGCACATTGAAACTTCTTTTAGTTTTAAATGCAGTCACAAAGGTAATTAAACACGGCTGAATTGGTCGCTGTGTTGATACGAACAATAATATTATGGCTAGGGGAGGGGTGTTTATTTCTGTCGATGCTTGTCTCTGCAGTTATATTAATTTAAATGAGACTTCAACAATCGATGATCTTTTATATCACTTAAGCCGCAACCAATTCTACCCACTGCGACAGTCATGACTTTGACGAAAATAAACTTCGAATGTGACTTGACTCCGAAGTCTCCTTCAATCTAGATTTTGAACTGGTATGTGCGCATATTTAAGAATAGATTATTAATAATACAGTTCCGTAAAATAGTTACATTACTTGTTTATGAAATTTATTAGGATCAACCTATAAAACAAAATGATGTATAATTCACATAACTTTCTCTGACCAAATAAAAGTTAGCCTCCCCTTAAAAATAAGAGAAAGTTGTCGCCAATCTTCGTGTCACATCCCCCAAAGTTACCTAACCCAAATACAAAATTTTGTTTTCGTACGATTTTCTGTTGTAAGGGGCCGTATTGCAAAGAGCGCGTATTCAGAGTGGGCGGCTTATAACTACCCTTCCAATAATTATTTCGAAAAAGTGTTTCAAATAAAAGTTTTAGCTCTATAAGCAACCCACGTGCAAAATTTAAAGAAAATCGTTAGAGCCGTTTTCGAGAAAACTTTCTTTATGTAAAAATAAGGAAATCATGTCTCCAATCTTCGGTTCACATCTTGAAAGGTATCTGACATAAATACCAAATTTTGTCCTTTTATCAAAATTCATCTTTCCAAAATTCGAGATTTCGCTTGGATAACAAAATATAAAAATATAAAAAAATCACTCAAAAAATAAAAGTTTGCACAATTTCGGGAGTGTATTTTGACCTAGATGTTCGCTTTATTAACGGTAACACATTCAGTCTGTCGCTCACGAAAACAATATATATCTGTCTGTCTATAACGTACTTTAGATTAATAATAATAATAATAGTAGCATTTATTGTCGTTTAACAGTACAATGTACAATGTACAGCATAATATGCTTGATAGCCTATGTATGTCTTTCCTTAATCCTAACAAAATTGACTGAATTAGGTTAACTATGTCTTATATGCACCATTGGTAGCACTGGTCACAACATGGTAACTCGAATCGATTCATAGATGGTTGATTCATAGTATACCATGATTTCGGAGCTAAGTTTTGTTTTTATATAACAAAGTAGTTATTACTAATTTTGCATAATCCGTTGAGTTTACGAGTTACATCAGATAAATTCGTTGCAGCTGCATCTATCGATAAACTCTTAAACTCTCGTGGGATTACCTTTGACTATCCAAAAAATAACACTTGGAAATGTTCCATCTATTAATAATTTAAATGGGGGGGGGTGACAAGAAATTTTCCGCACCGGGTAATACCTCTGCTTGCTACGCCACTGGGTATAATACAAGGCACTAGCTGCTTGTAAGAAATGGTTTTGATAGAAAGTTATCAATGGAAGTAATTCGCATTCAAATCGCACAATAAAATTGTAAAAACATACATTGTGACCGGCACACAGCGCACCTGCCATTGTAGGCTACTGAATTTGTCGACTGCTGCGAGAACCGTCTGCTATCACTATATAGACTACAAGAAAGACAGTTGGTCATTCTGCCTCGCTCAGAAACAAAAAAACATCACACAGTCCGTGGAAATGTGAATATCGCGTGAACGGGTCCGCGCCATTGGGATTATGCCAAAATGTCTGTCAAAATGTCACTTGGCAATCATTATAATTATATTATTATTATTAGCATCATCTTCATCCTGACAATTCGCAAATTGTACGACGATTTTAACTAGCGTACGACTATTTTCAGTTGTTGGTACGACGGTTTTACTTTTCTGATCTGGCAACCCTGCCATCTGGTGACTAAGGCAAGAACCAATGTAATTCGAGAAGGTTCTGTTTTCAGAGTTTCAGAGTGTATTTTAAGAATAATACTTTTGAAATAACTGCATACAACATTCTGCGTTTATAATATTAAGATTTACAAAATACGATAAAAAATTATTTTAACATTTTAAAAATAACTTGCAAAATCAAATCACTACATCGTTCAACTTTTGTGTGTATCGGGATGGTATTCGCAGGCACTTTGTGAAGAAAATCCGAAATTTTGTTGCAATAAAGAAGCATTTAATATTCAGTCGAAATTGTTTACAAGGGCCATTCGTCCGGCATGTATAAGTAAATAATATTTTGCAGCAATATAAAATCTAAATTGATACATATGTGTAGCGTAGCCGTCATCTTGGAGCAAAGCAGTGGCACGGTAACCGCCAACCGGCGTGGAGTAGGCGTGTTGTGGTAAAGTGGTTTTTGTGAGGCCGAATGGATGTGTTCGATTAATTATTTGCAGTGTCATAAAATTCAAAGCACCTGCAAAAGTGCACGGTGCCTTTGATGGATCCAACAATTGGTTGGTATCAGCCTGAACAAGAAGGTCCTGCTAAGGATTTGTGGATGCGAATTTGGGAAACTGAAAAAGGGGTGGACAACATGAATCTTGTTGATGTAAATACAAATTTAGGTACAAAATCAAATAATTACATTCCAGTGGACAGTACAACAAACAGTGATGATCATCACACTCGTGTGACAACGAACTGCAATAATTTTTACCACCGCAACCGTAGGAAAGAAAATCGTGCAAGTACATTTGGTATGAACTATAACCGTACAAATCTTATCGGTGAATATGGAGGTTGTCCTTGGAGAGTTCGAAACAAAACTTATGGACCTGGAATTATAGGGTATGTGAATCATTGGTGCATATAATTTTCTTCTCTCTCTGTTATTATCTTGCATGATTATGGTTAGTCCTGAACTGTCAGCATGATGTCTATTTATAGACCTTCCATGATGTAATAGCCTGCATGGTGGTAACATAATCTTTTGAAATTTAATATTTCAGCCTTCATGAAGAAATAGAAGATTTTTATAACTATATGTCTCCAACTCCAGAGGAACATGAGTTACGTGTCAATGTTGTAAAAAGGATTGAAAAAGTGGTTCTCTCCTTATGGCCAGAAGCAAAAGTAGAAATTTTTGGCAGCTTCAGGACAGGGCTATATCTTCCTACAAGGTTTGTGCGATATTTTGTGTATTTTCATATCTTTCTATAAATTTAATCCCTCTTGATGTGAAGTGCTTCAATTGGGTGCTTTGCAGTGGTATCCAAGCTTAGACTACGTGCATAGGCCTACCGGTACTAATGTTATGGTCCACTGGTAGCAATAGTGTTGTGTCATGGGTGTTCTTAATATAAGACTGCTTCATTTTATGTGAATGTGACCATAGCTGGTGCCTTTGCCCTCAGTAAAATCACTACGAAGTTGGTCAAAATCTACCTTAAATGGCGCTATGAAGTGATGCGTATTAAAGAGTGCATTCTGCTCAGCTGTGGGTGGGGAGGGAGTTGGGTTACATCTTGCTGAAACAGAGCTGTAAACTTGATGGCAGTCAACACTGATATACCTATGTTCCTAACCTAATTGCCACCAACCTAGCTGTACATGTCACTAGAAGCCATTCCACCATTCTAGAAACATGACGGATGCACAGTGGAGAAAAATTTGAAATATTGATTTTCTAAACCATGTGCTTTCCATGTAGACAGAACAAGCCGTTTATGTTGAAATGGTTTCTGTGAATGACAAACTGACGTAAGGGTAAAAAATACCAGTTTCCTTCAAGTATACGGACAATTACCAGTCACTGATTGCAAAACGTACAGAAGCAGAACCCATTCACAATAAGATAGCCAGCTAACAGAGAGGTATGCTCCTCCAGTACGGTGCTGTCTGTGTCCCTGCAAGTCACGGAAAACAGGAACAATTGCTGCAGTGGTAAAATTTCCCCTTCCAGGAAGAGATTTAATTTGGCACATAACAGACCCTGTGCTATTCAATATACAGGTGCTATAGGCCTACTGATATACTACAGGTCACAGACCTAGAATTTAGCTGTCACTATGTTCCTTAATGCAGTTCAAGGTTTTTTTACCCTTCCACACCGTTCGTAAAACATCGTTATGCTAAGAAGTCTAATGCCTTTGTAATAATTTCTTAGGTAACTCCTACTAATAATGATTTTAATCATCGTCCTGTATTTACCATCGTGTTATCCCATACAAATTAACACACCATTGGCGTGGAATGTTGTGTCGTTTATAATCCATAGACTACTCAACCATCTGCTGACCTTAATTGGCACATAGTCATGTTTGTAAAATTGGAGACATTGTACACTTGAATATCACAGGTTAGCCTGGAATGTGCAATGTTGCTATACACTTTGCTTCTACGACCAGTGGGGATCAGCAAGCAAGACTCACTGCTTGCAAGTTCTTCTTCGGATAACAAAGATTTCTTCGGATAACAATGGATGCACCTTGGTTTGTTTGAAATCAGCCAGTCCACTATGGAATGGGAATTCTTCCATTGTAATAATACATTCAGACCTTTCCAGGGTTATTCTTTGCCAATGTTCCATGAACTTCAGAATTAGGTGAATGTTGACTCAGCCAGGCTGTACCAAGTGGGACCAAGTGTACCAATGTCTCCAATTTTACAAACATGACTACCGGTATGTGCCAGTTAAACTCAGCAGGTGGTTGTGTGTGCCAATTAAACTCAGCAGATGGTTGAGTAATCTATGGATTATAAACGACACAACATGCTTTCAGCTAGAACTGGTCTGAATTCATCCAGACTTAAAAGAAAATTACCTAAAGACATCCTTCTTAGCAACAGTGGTGATTGTTGACAAGATTCACAATAAACTGGTAACAATTTTGTGTAATCACAACCATAATGTATGCTGTAGTCATTTCTCATTTTTGTGTCACATTGACAATTCAAAATTTATGTACAGAGATGTAAAAATTGATTTCAGTTAGTGAAGCCAAAGTCTGTTTATTTATTTTTCGTCTTAGTTACAAAAGTTGCTTGGGCAGCATAGCATGACCGCTATCTTATATCAGGCTGATTCCTACAGTGGATAATTACTACTCTTCACGTCTGTGTACAACTGACTGGCTATATTGAACTTGATGCACTAAAATCATCACTGCGTTTTCCATATGTTATAAAGTATAACAAATATATACTAAAACCTGACCAGAGAAGATAATTATCTATAATGTAAAAAAGTTTGTGAATTATATCAGTGATTCTTGAGTTATAAGCACACTGACAGATAGAAATACGTTGTGTTTTATAGTACCGGTATGTAGGGAAGATAATGAAATCATTGCCAAAGAACTACATACAATAATGAAAAGTCAAGTGCAGTTTGGGTATCTGCTTCTATGATATTTAGTACTTAGCAGATTTGGCTAAAGTAGGCTATGGTACTAATATAGGAAAGAAATAAAAGGTTATCTAACACTAATTTTGTAATCTCTGAAAGAAAGAATAAGCCTACTGATGTGAATAATTGAAGGAAAAGGTTAATTTTACTTGCATATTTGGGTATGTACATATTACCAGAAAATACCTAAAATGTTGTATATTTTGCACTATCTTTACAGTGATATTGATCTGGTTGTGATTGGAAAGTGGGATACGTTACCTCTCCGCACCCTTGAGCAGTCTTTACTAGAACATGACATTGCTGAACCAAGTACACTCAAAGTTTTGGATAAAGCAAGTGTAAGTACAAAAGTTTTGAATGGGTATGCATAGTGATGTAAAATTCCCGGGAATTTAAACTTGAGGAAATATTCCCAGGGAATGTTCCCGGAAATATTCCCAAAATTCATAAATTCCCGGGAATTTATGATTTACGAGCAAGATAAATCAAAGACACCTATTTATTATGAAAAGTAACAAATAATTGTTAAATAATACCAGCACTTCAATTTAATCATGATTAGGTTAAATGAAACTCCAAAACTGCTAAATTAAAATATAGGGAATTTATGATTTACGAGCAAGATAACTCAGAGGTACATATTTGTTACATAAAGTGACAATTAAGTGTTAAATAATACTTAAATTTAATCATGATTAGGTTAAATAAAACTAAAAAACTCTTAGAAGTTCAAATATTAAAACATAATTAATGAAAGAACATAAGAAATGAACAGAGATTAATTAATATTTTACGATGTTTTACTGGGTTTTCACATAGTTAACAATGAAAATGAGGTAATTAATAATATAAATATGCCCTGGTTCTTTTCTTTCCTTGAATTTATTTATGATCTTTTTTTCTTCAGCCTTCTGAAGGGGCAAAAATGACAAGTTTTGGGTCAAACTTTTCTCCAAATCATCCAACTTTCTTACAACTCTGTGGATTTGTGGTTCATTGGATTCAATTGCAGTGATGAGATGTACAATTGGTGTAAGCAAATCTATCATCTTCTCGATTTTGACCCAAAACACCCCATCATCAAGAAGTTTTCTTTTCATGATTGGTTCAAGGTCAGCATTTTCATTAACAGCCAATATTGTAGCACCACTTTATTTGATTGCAAACTGTGTAAACAAAAAAGGTGGCTTCCCCATCTTGTCTTTCCAGGCAACTTCAGAGCAATTCGGCCCTTGAATCTTTTTCAGATGAGATTTCATCAAATATTGCTTGTAAAATGTGACTGTTTTTGATCATCTTTAGGAATTCCAATTACTTCACCAAAGAAACTTTTAACAGTTAGGCAGCCTAAAATGTCTGAACACAATAAATGAAGGAGGTGAGCAATACAACCTAATGGTACAATGTGTGGATACTTTTTCTTCACCAATGATAAAGCTGCCTTCATGCACCATTGTCAGCAATGACCATTAAGTATCTGTCAGGTGCATAATTCTCAATCACTGATCCAATGAGCTCTGCAAAATACTCTGCATTGTGTCTTTCACTTTTGGTCATTTTAAAATCTACAAAAAAATGGTTCTGATTTTGAAATAACAAAGTTGATAATAGATTCATTCCTAATGTTACTCCAACCATCACACTGCAGATGAAGATTTTTTTTGTTTCTTGAAGTCTGCAGTGTGATGGTTGGAGTAACATAAGGACATCCACATTTTAAGAACATTTTCATCAACCCGAATTATGCCTAAGAGGGACGCATTACATTGTGGGATGTCAAATTATTCCAAAACAAAATATGAGAAAGCAATTCTTGGTGGCATACTTTGTGAATTTTTACTCATGATTAAGATATTGATATCGTTCCATCGCTAAAATGTATCGTATTGGCAGCAGTGAAACCACCGCTCATTATATTATTCTTTGTTTGTATAAGTCGTGCAGGCATTCTTGGGGTATGACCTTGATCAGCACACCTGGCGTAATCCAACGGGGAAGTACCATAAACAGAACATATGACACGCCACCCTAAGTTGCCAAGTACTGTTCCTGGAATTATAGCACAGCAAGAGTTATCAGTTGTAATTTGAATCCATGTTCTCTGTGTGTTTTGTGTGTCGTTCGTTCAATAAGAATTAACTAAAGGTGCCTCCCGTTATTCCTAAATTTAGTGGTAAACCATTACATAGTCAGAGTCTGGATTGCAGATGTTCATAATTTTGCAAAATAGATATTAAATGCTGCACACGAGTCCCCCACTCCCACTCCTATAATTGTGAAATATGATTTTTGGTGCATAAGTCTTTTTTTTTTATTATGAAATATTATTTTGTTGTTTATAGTTGTGACATATTATGTTTGGTGCAAGGGTCTTTTATTATTCAGTGGAAGGGGGGCCTGTGCACGCCATAAATTACTGCTTCGCCATAATTTTGTCAAAACATATCCATGAGAAATTCTATGAGAAAACTTTGAGTTACTTAGGGAAAGTATTTGACTTCACAGAAAACAATCTTTATGGCACACTGAAGAACTTGAATCTTAATATAGAATATAGAAAATAGAAAATTCTTTCTATTATTAATAAATTGTTCCATGTATAAATTTAGATATGAAGACCGGCGATCTGCTTATACGGTATTTGATAAGTGTCTTTCCTTAGCCTTACCAAAAGGTGGCAACCCTAGCTGGTGTATGAATTTCTGGAGCGGAGGGAAAATATTCTCCCCTTGTAAGTCATGAAAGAACTAAATTTCCCCCCATACTACAGTAGGATTAGCCTAGGCCTAGACCATGGGACTGATTTGTGATTAGATACTATAAGTTACCGTAAACTTCTATTTAAATTTGTGTTTGTGTAATATTAAACAATGATAATCTTGAAGGTGTTGGTTTTTGGTATTTTATTTTAAATACCAACACAATCTATTTACAAATATATTAAATTACTTATCTTTAATCCTGTTTGAATAAATGTGAGTGAGGTATCACTTAATGAATGGCAAGTATATAAAGAAAACCTAAGAGAATATAAAAGAATTATTATTTTTGAAAAGAAGATGCTTTTGAAAATAAGTGAAAAATTATATCATAGGAAAACTTTCTTATGAGAAATAGTTTAATCTTAAGGTACTTGAACTGTTAATAAGCATTAAAATGTTCAAAACTAAAGGATTTTTTATAAATTCCCACTTTTTGGGAATATTTCCTGGCCAGGGAAATATTCCCATTTTATAAGTTCCGGCCCACATCACTAGGTATGCATGTACAGAGACATTTATCTATAGTGCCTTGAATAATGGACACCAGCATGTACAGTCGGTCAAATAAAAAACGTCAGGCGGTATTTGATTAAGTATCACGAACGAGAATATGCGCATGTACAGGAAGACTTAAGGTTAGGTTCACACACGCCTCTTGTCTATCCATGTATTTTCTTGATTATTTAGTCAGTTTTGTTCCAAAACAAACATGTATAGAAGGCTGTGGCTATATGCCTCAAATCCGCCATATTCTTGGTTGCAAATTTTTATAATATTAATAATTAATAGATTCGCGAGGAATATGTTTATTCAAGGATCATTTTTTAAAGATTTTATTTTATAATACCGGTACTTCTAGTGCAAAATCAATAACTTACGCTCAATTTCTGCAACCAATCTAGCATCGAAATACGCCAGATTCACGTTTCCTATGAAAACTTCCGGTCGCATTATAGTGAAGTTCCCACCTCCGAGCTGCTCTTTCATAAATATGGAACCTTCTCGCTGCTTCAGAGGCCGAAAAATGCAGGTCAATTACAGCCCTAACTACACTTTCTCTCTCTTTAGCATTTGTATGTGGCGATGACAAAAAGCAAAATTATTATGACAATACATTATGTTGAATATGGTATGTTGCGCTTTCCACGTTCATTTTTCCCCTCGTTCATTTTTTCCCTCCTGTCGCATGGCCTCATATGTTCCGAAAATGACCTGTATTTTATGTTTTTTATAGGAAACTTGTGAAGTAATGCGCAAAACTTTAATTTTAACTGCATACGAGTCCCGACGTTTTTTATTTGACCGACTGTACTGTAGCCTATGTTGTGAAGCACTGGCCAATACATGGACTCATCATGCCTACATCAACAAGAGGTCTTAGAATTTGTACCCCATGCTCATAGAGTATGGCTGAAAATGCTGCCCCACATACCGTATATACCCGAATACTAATCGCATTCAAATTTTTCGAAAGGAAATTTGGAAAAAAAAAATCTATAGGCCTGGTTTATTCTCAATTAAACAGTTATAATTAACATTACTTATAATAAAAGAATTAAATATTGTAGACTAAAATGTAATTATACGAGGGATGTTCTGAAAGTAAGTTTCGTAATTTCTTTTTCACATGGGAACTTTATTACCAAAACAAATACACCATGCAATCATGAAATATACCCCTTGCACTATTTTTCAACATAGTCTCCACCGACATTGAGACATTTGTCATAGCTTGCAATCAGTTTGAAGAAACCACTCTGGTAAAACTCGGTGCCCTGCTATGCAAGGAATTGTCGCACAGCCTTCTCCACCTCAGCATTGTTTTGGAAGTGACGTCCCGAGAGTGCGGCTTTCATTGCATGGAACAGGTGCCTTCCTTCACTGAACATGCAACACCAGCGACCAACAATTTGATGAGACATGACCTCTTCACCATACACAGTCTGTAGGCGTTCATGGATGATGGACACACTAGTCCTACATGCCCATTCATACCGGATAACAGCATGTACTTCCATTGTCGACCACGTTTTCAGTACACGTCCATCTGCCATCGTGATTTGTACTCAAATAACCTCGGGCACGCCAGTCTACTGCTACTCTCTCTTCTTCGGGACTCTACTCATGCATCGTTTCTCCTCTGCTGACGCTCTTTCCATAGTTGAACCAGCAATAGGTGTCGATTCTTATGGCAGTTGTTTGCTTCATCTGCTTTACCATCTTCACTTTTTAAAAAAACGACGAAACTTACTTTTGGAACATCCCTTGTAGAAATAACATGGTAACAGCCAGCCATCTCACCGCTGCATCACTTTCAACAACAACACTCTCTAACACTTTCAATGTTGAGTTGTATATTTGTATTTTTACTTCTCTAGTTATACACCGTGTCCGGGAAAGACCTGACGAGAAAGAAATAATTATATATCAGAAACTATTAAAGTTACTACCTCAGTATTTTCACAGTTAGAAAGACAAACTCAAAAAGTTTTGTTTAGTAGCATCCTGTAATGCGCATGAGCATGCACATTGTTGTTGCACAAGGAGAAACGAGAAAAAGCTTGTTCTGCACAGTGTGTGTAGTCAGTCTTATTCTGAGAACTGGGAATGCAAGTTGTGCGTAGACTACAACGTCGAAATCCTCCCGCCCGAAACAGCATCCTTCATTGGCACAACAATTTCTGGAGATAGGTAATGTTGAGTCACAGCAGGGAAAGGCAAAGAAATCGCGAATAAACGACAATGACATTGGAAGGGTACGGGCAGCTTTTGTAAGAAGCCCAAGGAAATCCATTCGTGAGGCGGCGAGACAACTGCAAATGCCAAAATCCACAGTCCATGGGAGAGAAGGACCTACACCATGGCCACCAAGGTCACCTGACATGACCCCACTGGATTTCTTTCTCTGGGGTTTTGTGGAAGACAAAGTGTATCGCACGCCTGTGACCGATAATGCAGATTTGCGTGGCCGAATCTACGATGCAATAGCACTAGTCACACCGGAGATGCTTTCGCGTGTGTGGCACGAAATTGAGTATCGGGCCAAAAATGGTGCTCACATAGAGGTTTATTAAAACTCATCGTGTTTCTCTTTGTAACCGTGAAAACATCACGTCAATAAATGCAATAGTTTCAGATATATAATTATTTCTTTTACGTCAGGTCTTTCCCGGACACCCTGTATTTTTATCCCATAAAATACCGTTTAGTATTGCTATTGTTACTTTACCCTTATTAATCCTGTTGGTTCCCAAAAATGCACTTTTGGGTTTCGAACATTCGTCACTTTACTTAATGAAACTCAGAAACATGAAATTAGTACCGTATCAATAGAAAGAGAAACTAGAGAAGTTTTGTTCAATTATCTCACAGATGTTCAGTGTGAGCCCGTTGATAACACAGCACACATCAAGCTTTGATTACTTCCATTCAGGTATGTTGTAGCATTTGATGGTCTTCTGATACGATGGCCGCAGCGATGCAATCTTTCAGGTCAAGGACAGTCTGTGGAGGCTTGTACACAATGTCTTTAACATAACCCCACAAAAAAGTCAAGGGACACCAGATCAGGTGAATGTGGAGGCCAACGAAGAAGTTGTCTGTCTTCATGACCAGCATGGCCAATCCATTTGTTTGGTAGTCTGGTGTGAGCTGCAATCTGACTTCATTATGAAAATGGGGGTGCACCATCTTGTTGAAAGTTGAAACTGGGCATGTCCTCCTCCAGCTGAGGCAGAAGCCATAGGTGTAACATCCAGGTACACACATCCTGTGATTGTTTGCTCATGGAAAAAAGAATGGGCCATACACATTTCTCATGGCTTAAAGCACAGAACACATGAACCTTAGGAGAATCCAGGACGTGTTGCATATAAGTATGGGGATTTTGTGACCCAGATTCTAACATTACATCTGTTCACCACAACGTACCTGGACAGGAATGGGCTATAACTTAATGTGTACTTTGTTACCAATGTTGAACTCGTTAGCGTATGTTTCTTTTTCTATCGATACAAGTTTCATGTTTCTGAGTTTCGTTAAATGTATGGAACCCGAAAATATATTTGCAGGAACTCTGTATAATTTTCCTATTTATCATATTTGTCAATTTTCACTCCTAAATAGACCTATTAAAATTCTGACTCTCTAATTAAAGTCTTTAGTAGGCTAACTGTTTCACATCCCATATAAACAGTTTTTTCTGAGTTAACTTTCAAACCCCATTTATCATATTTTTCCAACAATTCTCTCATCATAGGCTATATTCCATGTCTTCATATTCAACATGAATTATTTAACAAAATATAGCCTATAAGTACCTAAAACTCAATCTGTAGCTCAAGTATCAGAACAGAGTGTCTTCCCCAAGCATTCAATGAGTCATAATCAATTAAACTTTTGGGGGTTACCTATTTATATATTTTTTTAATTTAATTTATTCCATTTCCCTTAGGGTTTTTATGAATAGTAAACTTTGTGACTTCTTATGGAGAGTATTTTCAAGTTAATTTGTCATGTTATCTCTGTTACAAAAGGTCAAACAACTTCTGCACTGATACGAAGCAACAACATGTTTGATGATAATGAAATAATGAGCAGGATTTTCTTTTACAAACAGCAATTATTCCTAATGCAATCTGATTGACCTTAACACTGATTATCTTGATTTAAACTGTAATTCCAGTGAATGTGGAAGGAAAGATTTCTTTGTTTCACACTTCAATTATTGTTAAGTAAAAGTGACAAGCATTTGTTTATCCTTAAAATGTAGATTAAGATAATTAATTAATTTGATTCACTATAGTCATATGCCTTAAACATTACATTGCAAGAAAAGGATTACTGTAGTTTTTCCGTGTATTGTGACAATTCAAATTTTATATGAGAAGGAAGTGATTGTAAACCTTTGCATTTTTTTTATGTTCAAACCTGCATGTGATTCGTCTGTAGGAAAAAAAGATCAGGATCTAAAAATACATCCATTTCTAAGCTGGCCTAAAATATTATCGTTTTTCAGATTTTGACTATTTTTGGGCTTAAATATATCTGATGGATAACTTTACAAAAATCTGAAAAATTGCATAAAAGAAGCCTTTCATGTGGCTAACTCACAATTAAAATATCTATTTCTGGATTCAGCGCCTTCTATTAATTTCATAGAACTGAAATATCACACTTTTTAGGGTAGCGTATTTGGGAGAAACTATCCTATACATCTATAATAACATTAAAATGGTGTTTAAAACATAACATTGTAATGCAATACTTACCAGAAATTGGAACTATGAATGAAGGTTGAATATCTTGGAAATCTCATTTCATACAATTTGTGAGATTTGATACCCTCGTCCAGTTTGTGTGGTCAGCTCCAAATCCGTGAGCTTCTTCAAAATTTTATTCATAGGGACCCAAATTGGAGATGTGGAGTTGATAAATCAAGTTCTTGGTCCTGCAGGTTTGAAAAATAACACCTTCACATCATTGTGGTCTTCATGTTTGCCCTAATTTCTCTAAGCCACCATTCTTCACCATAGACACACACGACATAATCTCAATTGTTAAAATAAGTAAGTTTAAATTATAGTGATTCTCTATATGAACTGATAGCAAAATCTTGAAAATTGTCAGTCTCAGATGTTTTGTAGCATTTAATTTTTGATTTGCTCAAAAGAACAAACCTATGTTTCACTCTTGTTTGAGGTAACTTTTTTACAGTTCACAAACCATGCCTCTAAGAAAATTTCACACTTTATAAAAGTTCTTCTGAAGAAACTAAAATATAAACTTAAAACTTAGCTTCAGGTGTGAGAATTCTGTCTGAGTAGGGCCTGTGAAGGCTTGCACTTGCTTCCTCCCTTTTTGTGTTTCCAGCCAGGCCATAGCATGGACTTTTACCATGGACTTTTTTTCTCTGCTTTTAAATCAAAGTCCATTTGATGATAACACAGATTAACAAATTTTTTCTATTTTTATATTGGCTTGCTGCAGTGGTTCCCAAACTTTTTTGTCCTGGGACCCGCTTTCACCTAGAAATTTTTTTCGCGACCCACTACTACATATCGATAACCAATGTAGGCTATATAAAAAAAAATTTCGCGGCCCACTCCTACATAACGATAACCAATATAGGCTATATAAAATACAGCACATGTTTTTTCATATGCCTTTCAATAGTTTGTGTTCAAATGCCTTATATTGAGAACAAGTTTAATTTTTCCCGCCATTTTCGCGACCCATAGTTTGGGAACCACTGGCTTGCTGCACCATCATTGAAATGCACTGAAATTTGCTAGGCCTACATACAAAGTCCTTATACCCCTGGAAACATCTGACTACAAAAAAAGATGGAACATGCCTCTTAGTCCGTTTATCCATCTTCTGTTACATATGGGCATCTCCTTGATGTCTGAAGAAACCCCAGAATGCATTGCATAGTGTCATGATCGTGACACGTGATAAAATTAGTACATGCTGAGAAACTTCTGTACCTATACTAACACCTACAGAAAGAATGGTAGTCTGCATGGCTGTAGAAGGCTTATGAACCCATGGCACAAGCGTGAGCGTGAGCTCTGTTAGCTCCTATTTTTCGATCTCTCAGAAATGCTTTTGAAAATTTGTCATTTTACTGCATGCATTGACTCAGCTCATATGCTTTATAAAACTGTGCAAACTATAGTAATGATAAAATTAATTTTTGACGCCACAGGTTTTCATTGTTCACAGCCAGATTCCAGCGTAGGTCTGGAGTTCTCTTATCCTTATGTTCAGCAAACCACATTTCCCATAATTTTTATTTAATCTTCAGTTTATATTTATTTAGCATTTGCCTTGTTTTTGCAGGTACCAATAGTAAAGCTGACTGACAAGATGTCAGATGTGAAAGTTGACATTAGTTTTAATATGAGTAATGGTGTGAAATCAGCTGAGCTTATAAAAGACTTCAAGCGGCGGTTTCCAGTACTCTCAAAATTAGTGTTGGTGCTAAAGCAGTTCCTTCTTCAGAGAGACCTGAACGAGGTGTTCACTGGAGGCATTTCTTCTTATAGTCTGATTCTGATGACTATCAGTTTCCTACAGGTATGCATGAGAAACACTTAACCGGTACTGGTCTGTAATCAAATTTTCGGGCCAATATGGTACTAGTCTGTAATCAAAATTATTAGCAATTCAATAGTATCAGCAAGAATTAATGTTTTCGCCCTCTTTGTCAGGTGGTTTTTACTTAGGAGATTTCTTCTGATTTCTATTAATTTGTATGAAAATAATTTCTTGGTATAACCACCATTTAGTGCCCTTTATTATTTCAAGCCTTAAGATGTTGTATAAAATGATTCAGATCACTGCATAAAGTAAAAAGGGTAATTCTGGGATACTGAAAAATGTGTCTTGAATTTCTCAGATACAAGGTTCGTCCATAAAATAAGTTTTCTTGGGGCCATTTACAGAAATAAAACACAATTGCATAGAAATACTTACTGCAACAAATACACTGAGTGTTCAGCTATTTTTCAGCATATTCGCCCACCAGAATTGAGACATTTGTCTTACCATGGGACCACCTGTGCTGAAAAAATCTGCCTCCTGCAATTTGAACCACTGTGTAACAACCATCTCCACCCCTCTGACTGGACAGGAATTTCTTGAGGTGTAGGAAAAGATGGAAATCACTGGGTTTGAGGTCCAGGCTGTAGGGTGGATATTTAAACACCTCCCAGCCAAACTTCTACAGGAGACTTGCTCTCCGTTGATCCCTGTGGGACCTGGCCTTATCATGCAGGAAGGGAAGCATTCCTACACCTCAAGAAATTCCAGTCCGGTCAAGGTCAGCATTTTGAGAATGACACAAACATTAAACTAATTGTTAATTAGTGTAAATTTGTTGTTTCAGCTACACCCTAGACAGAATGCGTTCTGTCCCGGTGCCAATTTGGGTGTTCTGCTTATTGAGTTTTTTGAACTTTATGGAAGAAAGTTCAACTACATGAAGACTGGAATCCGAGTCAAGAATGGAGGGACATACATATCCAAAGAAGAGGTAACTATAATATGCATAAATCCTTCAAGTTCTGTAGTAGGTAACAATAAAATTTTAACTAAATGTCACGGCAAGCCTCAGAGAGATGTTAGAATTACTCTATTGAAAGAAGTTTCGATAAAGGCTATCAGACAGTGTTATGCAGAATGTTCCTGCTCTTGCATTGAAACTTATTTTTATTGCAGGTCTTGCGTGACATGATAGATGGACATCGACCGTCTTTGCTATGCATAGAAGACCCTCTGACTCCTGGGAATGACATCGGTCGCAGTTCTTATGGAGCTCTACAAGTGAAGCAGACTTTTGAATATGCTTACATTGTCTTATCACAAGCTGTTAATCCAATGAACAGCAAAATTTTTGACACTAATAAATACAGGTATGAATCTCATTCTCATTACTTTTTATTTCAGTTACTGAAGATTGTCATTATAGATATACGTAATTGCTCATTGAATTTGTTTCTGGCTAGTAATTTTCAATTTCAACAGCATCAATTAAAAATTAATATATTCTACTTCACTTATTTTACGTCATAAATACCCACTTTATCACTAAGTTAGAAATCTTCCCGTTTTCTCCTGTCATGAATGCTTCCTCACATAAATTATAAATAGGCTATCAACACGAACAGCTGAGCATTCTGAATAGCTTTGTATTGTTTAATACAAGCAATTTTTTATTTTACTTTCAGTATTTTGGGCCGTATAGTTCGTGTAACGGATGAAGTTGTTGAATACCGACAATGGATAAAGGAAACATTCCCAGTAGCAAACCAAGAAGAGGAGGATTCTCTGTCATCTTCTAGTGGGAGTGAGGCTTCTACATTAGAATCTGGTACTGGAAGTGATACGGTGAGGTCTAGCATCATGGCTTTTCATAAAAAGCAAAAGTGTTTAGGGTGAAAGCTGCTACTTTGATTTCTTTATATCTCATTTTTATCTCTTCATTCTTACCTGTTATGTTGTCGTATGGCTAGACTTTGTTCCTTCCTTATACTGCCTGTTGCTGATTTTATTCTAGTGGTCAAGTGTGCTGACATTGGTTAAACATTAAAGGCCTTAGACTTCCAACTTAATGTCCATAAAGATTTTATGCTGCTTCACCAGTTTACAGTTAATAAAATATCTTTAACACCATTACCAATTTCACAGACTAATAGTTAACAGGCACAAAGTATATAAATCCCGGGGTCGGCCAATTTAACATGTGTTTTTTCATGGTTTCCCCAGTCGTAAAGGCAAATGCCGAATTGGATATTTACATACCATGAATCATCCTCACCATTTCATCCTGTATCATATCCATTTGAATTAATATCAGTTGAAATTTTCTTCATTAAAATGCACCAACAATAGAAACAGTTGACAAGTAATAGTTCCATGGCCTGCCCCACTGTACAGACACAGATCCCAAACTGTTTATATGGCCTCGAAGCTAAGGAGTATAAACACAGCTGAAATAAATTTTTTTTTAAATAAAATAAAAATTGAAAAAACTTGATGAGAAACAAATTTGACACAGGAATAAAAAATATATACCATAAACAAAATGACATTTTCAGGCATGTCTTCATTTGTTCTCACTTACAAATTGTCTACTTATGGCATTAAAGACTTACACTACAAGTGTCTTTATTATTTGAAGTTTTTTCATGCATGGAAGTGATAAATTTAATTAAAACACACCAGTTATCCTGCAATAGCTCCCATGATTTTGTTTATAATTAGGCTCATGTTCTCATCTAATCTGCCTTCTTGTTAATGAACAACAGAACTAATCATAATAATAAATGAACAAAAGATAAAGAAGCAGGTTCTAAACATACATATATTCAATATATGAGCTCTAGAGACCTGTTAAGTGTTTATGGTTCAGAAACAGCCACATGTGTAGCAGGAGTCGGAAATAGAATTTAATGTATTGAATATTTTGTGCAAAATAATAATCTTCATACATAAAGTATTGCGGGAATCACAGTGAAGAGGTCAAATCATAAAAACTTTATTTTATCACTCAAACTTCACTTTAAGTGTTAACGTACACATAACATGTTTCACAAGCGACTTGCTTGCTTCATCAGGTGAGGTCTCTAATAAAGCTAATGGGTTCATATCCCATTTATAGAAGAAGATCCTCTCTTCTCTAATGCCCAGTAATTTCTCAAAAATCCTTTTTCTTTCCTTGCTAGGAGTATTAATTACAATTTCATCAAATTTCTGATTGGGGGCCTGAGGTCCCTCGTCTGATGATACAAGCAAGTCACTTGTGCAATGCGTTTTGTGTTATTTAACACTTAAAAGTGAAGTTTGAGTGATAAAATAAAGTTTTTTAATAATATAATAATCTTTGAAAATGATGCGAGTTGACTACACACTATTTTCTCCACTTACCAAATTTTTTGGTAGAACATGTTTCGCATATGTTCATATGCATCCTCAACTATTGACAAGTATTTGAGGATGCATATGAACATATGCGAAACATGTTCTACCAAAAAATTTGGTAAGTGGAGAAAATAGTGTGTAGTCAACTCGCATCATTTTTAAATGTTGTTACACTCCACTGTGAACGTTCCGACCAGAGTTTTTGAAATATAATAATCGTTTAACTGTGTATGATTTGTATATCGTTAAACTCGTGGAGTAAACTGTTTTATTGACAATCGTACGACTCTCAATGTAAAAATAATCTAGCACACAAATATGCTATTTGGAGATTATCAGTATAGCTCATTTTTTATACAATAACTTAATAATTTGTATCAAAAGTCTTAACTATATTCCAATTTAGAACATATACTAAAAATATTTTAATACAGTTATATCTTAATGTGTCTTAATTTATTCATGGGTTAAATTTTAACATTTCTATTTGGCATAAGTTAGTAAATAATTACCTTATTTTATTTCAACAGTCACTTATATTTTTTATCAGTTCCTAATTCAGTCTACGTAATAGATTTAATGATCAGAATGTACCAACAACCAGCGAATTCCCATCAGGATGCTCTGGTGAATAGTGGTGAATTTTGTTCATAAATTTACAAATACATGTAATGGGCTGAAGTTACGAAAGTCCTCTTTCCTGTGATTCTAGCCAATTTGGGGAAATCCGTTACCTTCTCCTTCACAAATGTAGGCTTTGTTTATTTATTATACAGTAAAACCTCCGTATAATGATACCGTATTGGCCCGAAAATAAGACGACCCTGAATTTTTTAAGGGTAGTTACGAAAAAAATAAATAAAATAGCTTATTAGTACATTTTGCTTCACATAAAACAGAATTTTGAAGTTCATGTCATAACTAATTCTCTAGCCTTTATTTACGCATTGAGACAATGAAGATGCTTTCTTTTCCACATGGTCTCCATGACTGGTGGTCAAACAAAAGCTTTACGCGTAAAGAATAGAGACGCCAGGCAAGTAACAGTGCAGTCAGGATCAGAAGGGGCTGGTGCAGTACAAAATGAAGCACAAAGTCGAGAAAAATTAGTTCGGTAAAGTTCGCGCGACTTGACCTTGGGTCGGACGCACGTCATTTGCCTGTGGATACCTGGTGCATTGCCGCTGCACACGTGCCCAGCTGCATTCATGAATGGAGAGTTGTTGAGTCTTAGGCTGCGCGTATAAGACGAGTATAGTTTTTAAAAGCACATTTTCAGGGAAAAAACATCGTCTTATATTAGGGCCAATACGGTATTTGTGGGCCCTAGCAGATTGTATTGTTATATGAGGATTATTGTTATATTGAGGGGTTGTCATTTACCATATATTAAAAAGACTGCATGCAGTCTACAGGACTAGGTCTACAGGATAATTCATGGAACAGACATGCGAAGAAGTTGAACGCTAATTTTGTTACTTAATTTACTGACTTCCGTGGAATTATAACCATGGCTACTTTACACCCGCACACTAAAATGATTACTATTCACACTGGTTTAACATCATGGATCGTGGCACGCTTTGAGCCTAGCCATGTGTCAGAGATTTCAAACTCGTAGATGCTGGGAAGAGGCTAGAGAAAGACAAGCAAATTCAACACATAGCTATGGCAAAACTAAAACAGTTCCTCCTTACGGAGTTTTAATTGCACATTATGTATATATTGAAGTTACAACCTAACTCACGGTATGTTTTTGCACACATAAGGGATGATTTTAGCATCAGTGATCATATTTTCCACCCCCTCATAACCTCTCATTTCTGGAATTTCTCAGAAATGTAACAGATATCGAGAACCCAGAAAACATGGGTTGGATACTGATCTGATACCATCCATAGGTAGCAAATGAGTTCTTCCTGAGAAAGATTTGGGAACAAGACTACTGGTTTTTCAGTAACAATTCAACCTCCAAATATGGTTATAAAAGGGTGTTTCTAAAATAGCTTCATTGTTATAGTGAATTACATTTAACATTATTAAGATAGGAAATTTGCCAGTACCAAACAAAAATATTGCACAGAGCTTTGACTGTACTGTTGTCTTTTATATTCTGATAGCTAGGGCCCAGATTTTTAGGTTTTAGAGCCTGTATTAGTTTTTTAAACATACTAAAATAGTTTTATTCTA
Source organism: Ectobius pallidus (assembly GCA_964059195.1). NCBI lineage: Eukaryota > Metazoa > Arthropoda > Insecta > Blattodea > Ectobiidae > Ectobius > Ectobius pallidus. Next base: position 94,088,155 of record CAXKWD010000010.1, on the reverse strand, counting down.
GTTTTTTACCATAATCAGATAGAGCGGTTTTCCCTGTGACCATACAATCCAGGGCTTAAGAATAATATGCACATTCGATTTTGTCTTTCCAGTTTCTTTCTACATCTTCTTATGCTAGGTCAGACTTTCCCATTGAACAGTAGACATTGTCCTCCAGGTAATCAGTGGTTGTCGTGTCTTCGCCGACCTTCTGTTTCCGATTATAGAATAACCTTAGGATCCAGTCATTTCCAATTCTTCTGACATGTCCATACCATATACGTCTCCTTTGCTCAATTACATCTCCTACTGTTCGTTCCGTTTCCATGATTCCTAACATTCCATATCCTTTCTCGTGATTTTCTAGCCTGTCTTCTTCTAGACAATCTTCTCCAGAAGTCCATCTCTTTTGAAGTCCATGTTTGTTGCTGTTAATTAATTTCATGTATTTAAACCTCCAGCAATTAGTTACTCACGGTTTATTCTTTTAGGATTGTTTTAATGATAGTTAAGTGTCGTTGCATTGCAAAATGTACTTAACTGGTATTATATTGAAAGTTTTCAGCTGTTAATTCCCAACCAATCTTGGTGCACTTGACCAGGAACGAGAAGTGTTTTATCTCTGAACTATTAATTATTGTGTTATTTTATCAAAGTAGATTACTGGAACATGTACCTGAGTAGCATATATGTTTTCTTTATTTTATTATGTTATTTTTCTCCTAGGTTCCAATATTAAAATTTTGTGTTTTTTCTCTACTTTATCTGATCAGTGTGGGGCGGATGTTGATGACCTAAAAGTCACTTAAAATATTCAATAAAAGAAAGTTATAAAAAGTGAACATTTTAATTTTTTTTTAAATCATTTTGAAACTGAGCTTTATTCAAAACATTTAATTTAGACCACAACAAACATTTCTAACTCAAGATTGCAAACAAAACGTAAGTAGTGTACTACAATTTAGTACAAAGCAGTACAATGTATAAGTAATTTTATACTGAGGTGGTTTTTGTGTTGAAGATTTCCCATCATGCATCATTTCACAATTTGGTTCCCAATATCTGAAAAAGGCATAAATAATAAGTGTTGCGTTATTTTTTAATACCTCAATTATAATGTACTAAAAATATAGATGTAGAATAATTTCAAGACCTACCTTATTCTGGATCGCATTATACAACTATGGCCATTCGTAGATTTTCCCTTGTAAAGTTTCTGTGATTTGTGTCAGAACATTCCTGTATACAGAAAACTTCTTTTCACGTTGTTCACAAGATCATTTGGTGAAAATTCTTGTTCAGACACACTTGTATCAAATTATTCACCTCGTAGAATCATGGAAATTTTGCACATAGTATCATACCCTTCTTTTTTTTTCCAGGACCAGTTTCAGTTATTGCATACAGGTTTGCCAATTTGTCCTTCACAGTTTTTCAATTCCTTCTTCACTTGTTGCACTTTGGCAATTACCAACAGGCCTCCTTGTTTTTCCATGTAGTTTATTGCTCCAGCAAGAGTCACAAAATTGCTTTTATGTATACCAGGGACTCTTGTAAATCAGTTCTCCCCAACACATCTTGGCATATGCTTATCGCAGCTGCATTTTCTCCTTCAAAAGTATCAACTAAGGACTTACCACATTGAAGATATCACAGTAGTAGATAGTTGCACCATCTTGTTAAGATAGGCTGAGGTAACAAAGGTAGGTCTGGAGCTTCTTCGTGAGAATGTTGAACGGTTGAAGGAGCCTTCAGAAACACTTTCTTCATATTTGAAACAAGTTTACCCATTTCAGGGAAATTTTTCCTTACTTCTTCTGACACCCTATGGAAGGCGTGTGCATGTGTACTATTTTGGTATAAAATGCCTTAATTGCTTTTGCAACCTTCACCATATAAGGTGCAGTGCCCATAGCAAAAAGCAGAATGTTATGTTGGACACCTTGGGGGTATAACAAATGCCTGGCTTGGTCAAACAATTTAAGAAATTGTTGAGTGTTGCTCTTCTCCAAGAAATCTAAAGTTAGAAGAAATATCTTTCCAGAACTGTCTGCCTCAAGTGTACCCACAGTAACATTCACAACATAGCGGCCTTCAGCATCCGTAGTTTCATCAATCGATACAAACACTGGCTTTCCAACATTGTTTCTGATTCTTGACATTGTGTCTTCAAAACATGCACTTAAGTAGTTCTTATGTACTGTAGATTCCTCTGGAATGCTATGGCCAGTATACCGCTCCAGAAAATGTTGTAACTTTGGTTTGTTAATTTTTTCAATGGAATGTTCACGCTCACCATCACTTCACAGAGTCCTAGAAGAGCTGAGAACACTTGTTATTTTTCGTATTTGCTACTTTCCAGCTTTCATGTGTTTTTCATGCCCAAATAACAATCATTTTCTGCACTTATCGGTACTTTGACATTGCACAATTTACAAAATAAAATACTTCTGTCTGTTGTAAATACATCTTTTCCCGAACTCTCTTACTAGCTGATGTAAAAACACTCTTGGCTGGTTTCACTTTCAGCATCTTACTGCACTGAACTAGTCTTACCAGAACAATGTTTCTATATTGAAGCTAAACTTCTCTATGCCAAGAAATAGCTAATGGTGCCACAACTGTTTGCTAGCAGTTCCAAGAATTCTCACAAATGGTGATATGTGTGACAAGATCAGTGAGCCTTCAGCTGTTGTGAATTCTGAGTGCAGTTGCTAAAATACAAACCTGCACTGCCCTTCTACTAAGTTTGACCTTGTAACTGTATTGAAGAACAAAGGTTAGAGTCAGTTCTAGTTCCTGGAACTGTGACTTGCTATTTTTATAACTACCGGTATTGCTGGTCGCTTTATTTGGCTATGGAAAATATTCTAAAATTTTGTAGTATACATTCACAAAATTCATAAAGTAGAAAAAAGTCCTAAAATTGACTAATAACATGGAATAATTACTTTTCAAGTCAAATTGGGGAAAAAGCATAAAAATGCAACATAAAAATCCATGATTCTGCTTCGTTACAACTTATAATGTATGTTTATACCACTGGGCATTGTTCTAATGAGAAAAGGAAAAAGATGACATATCATCAGCATCCACCCCCTACTGATCACCAAAACTAGATTTTCCTGTTTGCAGATGGACTTGTTTTGTTTGAGTTTTTTGTCTTGTTTTTCTTGTTGCATGTTCATGAATTAAATGTTCTGAAATAACTATCATTTTGTGTTTCTTATAGGCCTACATTTTCTTAAATGAATGAGTTAATGTTGTTTTAGTTTATAGTCTTCACTTATGCCTGAAAGTCTCTATTTAATTAAGTTTTTTAATGTATACTGAATAAGTCAGGTCTTAAAAATTTTTGGTAGATATATTTGTTTTTCTAGTCATGTCAACATATTGAATTTCACGAGAGAAGCAAACAGTTTCTTTACACAAAGTATGGGCATTATAGGACTACAGCTCTTGGAACAATACTCACATAGGCTAATTCATAATACATCTAACTTTGCTGTATCCTTGAAACAGTTATTTTAATTCATATAAATAACAATAAGTAATACCAACTAACTGGAAATCCATGAAGGTGGTTTTATTTTTAAAGAATATTCATTTTAAGATTTCAATGTGCTTGAAGAAATTATAGAGTATGCACTTTTACAATCCCTAGTCATTATTATAAAATTAAACAGTTTGCCAATTTAATTTGAATTTTACTCTGCTCATATTTTTAGTTTATGGCAGGAAATATTGATTAATATAACTTTTTTCTAATTCATAGTAAGTACTGGTAGTGAATAATGATGTGTCCAAGAATTTAGGGAAATTTCATTTCATTTATAGCTCAAAATGTTATAATTACCAAATAGACTGGCGTTGGGAATTCATAGAGCTTACAGTAAATGGGGCAGGGAAAAAAAATGCAATAATTTGTCAGTCAAAGAATAGTTAGTTACCTTAGCTTAATCACATCTTATGAATTTCATGGATCTGTAATTTTAACACCACAAAGGAGGCATTACAATTTTTTTTTTTTTAACATACTGTAAATACACAAATGTTCTGTCTCATTTCCTAGCACCAGAACTGTTCCAGTTTAGTCAGGGACATTAAGCATCAGCAATGTGCCATACTCATCTATATTAATAAAAATGAATTTACAAAAGGGTTGTTGCCGCATCACTTGAGAACGGCTCGACCGATTTGGCTCATTCTTTTTTTGTTGTGTTCGTAATTGTCACGACAAGGTTTGTGTGAAAGAAAATTTTTGGAAAATCCACGGGAAAAGTCGGAAATGTGAAATTAGGCAAAGTTAGAGAGTTCTGATGTCAATTGTTTACATAACGAAAGTATTGTTTACGAAGTTTACATAGGGCTTTGGATACTATATTACAATAGTGGGCTTTAACAAATGCTGATACTATCGATGTAAGTAATACATTTGTGAAAATAATTCTGAAGAATAAAATCCACACACAATATTTCTGCATAAGTATTTAATACATAATTGTGAAAATAATTCTTGATGAATAAAATCCAAGAAAATAAAGCAGTCACATAACTTTCTCTACCCTCGACATGGAAAATATCATTTTCTCACTTCACATTTTGATGTAGAATAAGCGGTCGTATTGCAGGGACAACTTAAGTGTGTGCCAGTGGCACTCAGATTATTCCCTCAGAAAACGCTAGATATAGCTTTTTATGGCTCATAGAGGATGTCGAATGTTGCATTCCATTGCTTCTACACACCATGCCTGGGAGGAGTGCAAATAAGAAGAAAAAGAAATTCCGGTTACGTCAGATTGTATTGTCTTGACAGAAAATTGTATTTCTCACTCTCATATTACCATACAACCGTTTCGGGGCTGAAGTAAAAAAGAAATTCAATATCACTTTCATACTTTCCTTCCCAAAAACCTGGGACATAATATACTGCGTGCATAGGACTGAAAATGTTCCATCCCATTTTGTCTTCTTTTAGATGCTTCGGGCCTCTGATAAACATCCCTAGGCCTATTTCTCAACTAATACAAAGCCTACAGCTATGAGTGACGTATCAGTGGATAGGATTTCCTGGCGGTTCATGTCGAAACCTCAAAGCATTGCAATGTTGACAAACAGTGCTCATGGTTCCGAAATCCACCGTTACATCCGCGGCGTAATCGATTGATGGATCGTATCTGAACGCCAAACGTTCATGTCGAATTGTTACATTTGGCTGTCTGTTTTGTCTACGTTCCAAATTATTGTCTATGTTATCTCCAACTGTGCGAGTCGAACTACACTGTATCCGTTGTTCCGGAGTCATAATTGATCGCACTTGAGAAATTCTTATTCGTTTTGCCTCCAAACGCTGTCTATGTTCTTCATCAGTCTCATTGACTCGACTATCATGCATTATTTTCTCTTGATTTGCGAGTATGCCGACCGATATTAAGACGTCTTATTGGCGGCATTTTTCCAAGAAACCAAAATAATCTTTTTAACACACCACTGTTAACACAATATTCATAATGTCGCACTTCTATTTCTTTTTACACATTTTAATGGCTTGGTAGCAAGACTCACTTCTTCTTTCTACTTTCTCGCTTATACGTAGTATAGAGAAAGTATTGTGATCGTGACAAAAAATCGAAATCGAGTTAACACCGAGAAAGTGTGTTTCACGATGCCTAGAAACCAAAAAACATGTTTTTGGTTTGACGTCTGTCTGTCTGTCCGTCTGTCTGTGGACAAGCACAGCGGGTAAACGGTTCATTGTATCTACTTCATTTTTTGAATTAAGGACTTTTTCGAAACTTTGTCGAGCCGCCCAGAAATTTAGTTTTACAACTGAAATATTAAGGGGACTTTTCATGAAAACTTTTTTAAAAATTTTGATTTTTGAAAAAATGGCTCTAACGATTTTAATAAAAATTTAAAATTGGAAACTCTTATCTATGACTAATAAAATGGCTATATCTGTATTTCTGCAAAAATGACTAAAGGGGTACTTTACTCGTATCCATTTTCAATTTTTCTAGATTATATCCATTACAGTAGGTGATACACGAAAACCTACCACAGTAAAGTTGTAGAAAAAATTAAAATGAACATTTTTTTGTTTAACACATTTCTTTATACGTTTAATAGATATCAAGATAAAAACTAAATAAGTACGGCTTAAATGCGAATTTCAGAACATACATGTCAATTAAAATATGAATGACATTTTGTTGCCCCTAGTAACAAGAAAACTATAGGCCTAATGTACACCTATTGTTGTGAAATGCAACCAGTTTAGCTCAGTCGCAATGAACACACCAAAATCAATTACAGCGAGGTGATATGGGCTAACAGGGAAGAGGTCCTGGGTTCAAATCAAACTTTGTGGCCGCCCAAATTGACTTGGGTTTTTCATAGTTTCCTCATTCGCAAAGGCAAACGCCGGGTTTGTAGGACATGCTTACTTTCCATAACTCATCGCCGCTACGTCACTGGATATTATAATAGTCTAAACTGAATATCACAAAAGAAGACATCACTAAACAATAGAATCAGATGACACGAATGAGTTGCTACTATAGACTAATGGTTCACGCAACCATACTAAACACGTGATATAACCTACATGCAGTTGCGTGCAATATAACCTAAGTAGTAGTAGTAGTAGTTGTGGCGAAATTCAATTATAAGTCGCCCCTTAAGTTCCGCCCATTCGATATTCACATTTGCACGGACTGTGTGATGTATTTTGTTTCTGAGCGAAGTAATGTGACCAACTGTCCTTATTTATTGCTGCAGGTGCCTTGCACCCACTATCCTTATATATTGTCGCAAGTGCCTTGTATTCACCTCTACATATAGCTAAATAATGCATAACACTAACCACATAGTTAAGTGCGCGAAGCGGAGGTGGCAGCCGTAGCGAAGCGTCCTTGCATTTTCGAATAATGTACGATACACTGTTTGTAGGTTTCGAAAATGTGGCATATTATATCTCCCGCGAAGTTTGTCAGCCTGTCACCTCTCGTCTAGTGGTATGACGTCACACCTCCAACGTCCAATCACGAGTTTCTTCATAATACGAGGAGAGAAGAATTCGCTAGATCATGGTATAAAAGAAACTGCATTGGTGGGTGAGTTGGGTGGGGCCGATTTATCCCAAGGTGCGACTTATATTTGAATTTTCCCGTAGTAGTAGTAGTAGTAGTAGTAGTAGTAGTAGTACTAATAATATGCAGTTTTACTGTCATTCATTATTATTATTATTTCACGGTAAAAGCATTAAACATGAAGATCGACTCTGATGGTTTCCGTTCTAGATACTTGTTAGTTTTATGAAAATGTAATAAATAAGATTTAATTGTCCCTATAATTTACTTTTTCTGTGCTAGCCTTTAACACGTATATGCGAGAAAGTTTGTGCAACATATTTTTGCACCATTTATTTTGTTATGTAAACAAAACTCTCAACCTATGTCACTTCTTTTGTCACACTTTTATTTTGATATATTTATTTTGAAAATTTTATTTTGAAAATTGACAGCAGAATTCTCTAACTGTGCCTTATTTCACTTTTCCGACTTTTCCCGTGGATTTTCCAAAACATTTCTTTCATACAATACGAATTACTCTATTTATAACCAATATTTTCGTAATTTCCACTACTTCTTCATAATGTGAATAGAATACAACTAACAACTGACATGATGGCATAGAAGAATGTTTTCTCATGGAGAGGCAGATTAATAATTTTTCACTCCAAACCGAAGAGCTCACTGAGAGAGCCAAAGAGGAAGAAATTTAGAATCAACATACCAAGTGCACTCCATTGAGCTCAATGCTGTACTCTGGCACCATCATAGTCTGCTCCATAAGTTCTAAGCTCTTCACCAATGCCATTCTTTTTTTAAGTTGAAAGAATATAAGTTAAATTCAATTGAATTTTTTTAATTCATGAAGATTGTTTATTTAAAAAATCCATAACAATAATAATTCAATTTTCAAGTAATGTTTGTTTCCAAAATCCTTGCAGACATAATTCATTATTAACTTATAACACATTTGAAATCAATATTTCCTATAATAAACTAAAATAGCAGCGGGATGTTCGATATAAGCTGAGTGTTCGTGCAAGCGACATGTATAGTGGTTTATTATATTCAATGATGACATTGATAGTAATTAGCTTGTCCTCCACTCTAGTTTCAGAGGCTAGATCCTTTTCATAATTTAAACCTAATTTTTCCTTAGTGACCCTAACTCTGAGAGTGACAATAGAAATTACTTGAGTAGTTCATATTAATTGTAATTGATTATAAAACTTACTTAATGTACAATTTTTATATACATCTCCAAATTAATAGCAACATTGAAATATTAGGAATTCTAAAACAAATTTTCCCTAAAAAATTAAACCACTTTCACAGACCTCTATCAATTAATTAAAAATTTTATACACCATTCATGTTGCAATTTTTCTGTTGACCAACTGGGTCATTCCATGTCAAGTGAACCAATGGAAAAACGTGACCACCTCCGATTTTAGTCATACTTGGTTGTCATGAAGTACCACCTGAGATATGTTGAAGTACAAAATATCAGATTTTTATGTGTTGTAGTTTTCCAGTTATACCCTTCTGAAATATGGAAAAAAACCAAATTTTCTGCATAAGTGCAATCACAAAATGACGCATAAATCAAGCTGGAATTGACATAGATGAGTGGGAAAAGTACCAAAATGTAGCTTATATTATGAGCTTTAATTTGATATGTCACACGAGTACTTTCGAAAAAAAATATTTTCAAGGTTACCCAAAAAAAATTTGAAAACTGAATTTTTCAAAAACCTATATTTTGAAAATTTTGAAAAAAATCTCACAGAAACATACATATTTCAGCATCATGTCCTACAAGTTTTGTTATGGGATCGAAATGGGATCATATTTTTTTACATTTATAACAAATACTATGCACGCTGGGTAAGAATATATGACACAGGAATATTGCACTTAATTCTAAAATCCATTCCTTTGTCCAGGGAGTTGTTTACCAACATGCATATACCAACTTGTGCAAGTGGTCAAATGGGTATGAGTAAACACAGTCTGCAAGCATGTGAGTCAGCCAGGGAATGCAAGTTGTAACCTGTTGGACCTGGCTTCAGTTGTGCCTTGACTCTCATGCAGTGTGCTTCCTTTCTTCAAAGGCTGTACAAAGACTGTATTGCTGCATGTAAAGTAGTGGGTTCAGTGATTAAAATAGGCATTGTGTATTTCCCCAGTATGGCTGAAAAAGTAAGTGAAACAGCAAAGATTTTCTGCTGCAACCCTTTCAAGAAAGACAGACATCAGGGTGTGAAAAGAAGTGTGAGGCCTGTTACTGACTGGATGTGTGACATGTTTGACACCATTGTGGTAGGTATGAAAATTTGTGACAGTTGTAGGAAAGAACTATCAAAGCAGAAACAGGTTACAGATACAACAGATGACTGTTTAGTACCAGTAGCCAATACCACTAGGCCTACTAATGTTGATGAATCATTTGTAGCTTTAGATGTTACCTTAGAGTACCTTAATAAGTCTCTAAGCTCTCTAGAGGAGTCACCTGTTGCTAAGAGGAAGTTGCAAATGAAATCATACTGTGATAAAAAATACAGTAAAATAAAAAAATGTTTGACAGAAAAGGTACTAACAGCAGCAAGTACAAATACAGAGAAAACTGTTGACCATAAATCAGAATCATGTGAAGTCATTTGTCAGCTAAAAGAAAAGTTTCAAGAAGAAAATATAAGTGTTAGTGAAAAATTGCAAATTTTAACAGTACTACCTAAAAGCTGGTCATGCAGTGAAATACAAAATGAATTTCAGGTTAGCAACAGAATGGCAAGAAAAGCTAAAGCATTGGTGAAAGCGAAGGGTATTCTGGCAACACCAAATCCTAAACCAGGAAAGGTTTTAAATGAATCTGTGATTGAGAAGGTAATAGGGTTCTACAACAGTGATGATGTCAGCCGTCTTATGCCTGGAAAAAAAGACTTTGTTTCTGTGAAAACGGGTGACAGTAGTAGAATTCATGTACAGAAGAGGCTAGTGATGGGCAACTTGAAGGAAGTGTACGAGCTGTTCAAAAACAAAAATCCTACTGATAAGATTGGATTTTCGAAATTTGCTGATTTACGACCTAAACATTGCGTCTTGGCTGGAGGAAGTGGTACCCACACAGTATGCGTTTGTACAGTGCATCAGAATGTTAAATTAATGCTACAAGTGTTGAAATCCAAACAAATTACACTGAATGATGGCACAGATATAAGTAATTATAATTCCTGTTTAGCGAAGTTAATGTGTGAAGAGCCAGGCACAGCATGCCACCTTAATGAATGTCCTTCATGTCCAGGTGTAGATAATTTGAAAGATGAGTTACAGTTGCTGCTAGATAATGAACTGGTGGACAACATTACATACAAGCAGTGGGTTTCTGTTGACAGATGTAATTTAGTAACCTTCATCAAAACTGCAGATGAGTTTATAGAAACTTTGTGTGAACAGTTGTTGATTTTGAAGAGACATTCTTTTATTGCAAGAAGACAGGCAGAATATTATAATCACTTGAAGCAGAATATTGGAGTAAATGAAGCTGTGGTATGTATGGACTTTGCAGAAAATTATTCGTTTGTACTACAGGATGAAGCCCAGTCTTTTCATTGGAACAATGATCAAGCAACTATTTTTCCTATAGCAGTCTACTACAATGATCATAATATACACTACAAAAGTATTGTATGTATCTCTGAATGTCTACAGCATGACACCACTGCTGTTCATTTATTCCAGAAAAGGCTTATCTCTCATTTGAAGTTGGAAGTAATTAGAGATTTGAAAAAAATTTACTACTTCTCAGATGGTGCAGCTGCGCAATTTAAAAACAGAAAAAAACTTTTCAAACTTATGCCACCATGTTCATGATTTTGGAATTGAGGCAGAGTGGCATTTCTATGCAACAGCCCATGGGAAAGGAGTATGTGACGGTCTGGGTGGTACTGTGAAAAGACTTGCAGGAAAGGCAAGCCTACAGCGGCCATACGAGCATCAAATCATGACACCAGCACAGCTGTTTACATGGAGTGAGGAAAACATCGACTCCATGCAGTTCTTCTTCTTCAATGAAGCACAATACAACAAAGAGGAAAAAATACTTGCAGACAGATTTCTGTCTACAAAAGCAATACCAGGCACACAGAAGTTCCACAGTTTCATCCCATTGTCAGATAAAGTGTTGTTGACAAAGGTATTTTCAAGAAGTGAACAGTCATCCACTTTTTCAGTGTTAGGACCACGTGTGCAACAGAGGCTGAAGCTAGCAGAAGTAAAAGGATATGTTACATGTGAGAACAACAATCATTGGTGGCTTGGTGTAGTTGTGGACAAAAATGAGACAGCACAGATAGTGGAACTGATGTTTCTGCACCCTGCAGGTCCTTCTCCATCATTTACTTTCAAAAGTGACTGTCCAAATAAACTGACTGTGCCTCTCTCTCAGATCCTCACCCTTGTGCAACCTACATGTCCCACTGGCCGTAGTTATTACCTCTCGAAGGAAGAGATGGATGCGGCAACCATGGCTCTAGAAAATTACTGTAGACAATAAATTCACGTTTTTGTCATTGAAGAAGGGAAGGTAACATGTTTTCTGTAAGTTTTTCTTTTTGATTGTAATGAAATTTTAGAATTAAGTGCAATATTCCTGTGTCATATATTCTTACCCAGCGTGCATAGTATTTGTTATAAATGTAAAAAAATATGATCCCATTTCGATCCCATAACAAAACTTGTAGGACATGATGCTGAAATATGTATGTTTCTGTGAGATTTTTTTCAAAATTTTCAAAATATAGGTTTTTGAAAAATTCAGTTTTCAAATTTTTTTTGGGTAACCTTGAAAATATTTTTTTTCGAAAGTACTCGTGTGACATATCAAATTAAAGCTCATAATATAAGCTACATTTTGGTACTTTTCCCACTCATCTATGTCAATTCCAGCTTGATTTATGCGTCATTTTGTGATTGCACTTATGCAGAAAATTTGGTTTTTTTCCATATTTCAGAAGGGTATAACTGGAAAACTACAACACATAAAAATCTGATATTTTGCACTTTAACATATCTCAGGTGGTACTTCATGACAACCAAGTATGACTAAAATCGGAGATGGTCATGTTCAAAATTGACAAAAAATTGGTTCACTTGACATGGAATGACCGTAATTAATGGGATTATTTCTTCTCTGAATTTCCTTGTCTTAGTCTTGCTGCTCCTTGTGGCCAAAGTTGTCTGAAATCATCTCTGTTACTAGATTATTTTCTTATTTTCTGTTACTAGATAATTATTTTTCACATAAGGATTAATAATATTGTAAATTCATGTATAGAATTCGTCTGAAAACAGGTTTGGTTCTAACTGAATAATGTATTTCACAAATTGTTTTCATTTTTTAATCCAGCCTGTTTCTACAGCAAACCTATTCAGTGAACTGTAAAATTCATTCTCACATGTATACTTTAGACAAATAACAAACTAAATTTGATGGGAAGTTGACACGATTAACTCTTCTCTATAAATTTTTTTAAAATGTTCATCGTAATAAAAGCCTTTTACTTCTAATCCAGATTTAATGCAAACTGGCCCTGCTAATATTTAGTTCCTAATGGTGTTTGTTTTTGCAAGTGGAGTAAAATCCTTCACGTTAATGAAATTTAAATTATTTAAGATTTGAAGCTTTCTTGGCAAATATTGTTCAGAATAACTTCTCGGACTTACACCCGAGTCAGAGGTATTTCACAGTTTAATCGCCATTTGTGAAAGATTGTTCTACCTCAGTTGACTGTTTCATTTGTCTAATGTTACACACCTTTCACATATAATATCCAAGTAGTGAAATGATTTTAAATTATCACATTTCTTAACCAGTATAATTTTAACAAACTTGATTTTACTAATTCATTAAGGTGACATAAAGTTTAAAACCCTCAGTTTATCACAGCTCAGACTAATTGGTAACAAGAAAACCCTTTTCCTCTGCAAGTCATGGACACAGGTTGAAATTGACAACCAGTGTTTTCTGCCCACAGAAGCTATATCATACTTCACACCTCGAAAGAGGAAGACCATCATCCGTGGCTGCCACCTAACATCTCACCTTCACCATCCAAACTTCAGTAAAAGTGAGCAGTTAAAACATGATCACATCATACATATTCTTTATCAGAAAAATGCTACTATTCTAACTGTGGTACAATTCATTGCGAATCGTAGATCCTAAATTAAATGCTTAGGATAATACTGACTTAGATAAAGGGCAAATAATGAGAGAGAAAAATAGAATGACAACTATTTGACAATATACAGGTAAAATTAAGGGTCAGTTGGCCATAGAAAATAGCAAAGCTAATAGTTGGATAGGTACTTTCAGGCACGACAAAGTTTAATTCAAGTTCTACAGGAAGGCATTCACTTCTTCATCCTTTTCCCTTGTCTTGGGTATTTGTTTCCTGAAAATGCCTTCTTTACATGATTGGACCTTTTTTGCCTGGTACAGAAGGAAATTTGTAAAAGTCTTGATTCTTACATCTAATTTTTTTATCTAATTACTAACAATAGTAGTCATTAGTAATACTGTTATAATAATAGCAATAATAAAAATAATTAGAAAGATTATAGTACTAGGAGACTCGAAGCTTTCCCGCCATTGATTATTTATCAAGGCTTTTTAGGATTCCAGCCGGGTGAGCTTTCAGTTGCTGCTTGCTTTGCAGCCATCTTGTGAGAAGAAGTGATTAAAGCTAGAGAATGTGTCCACAACGCAGATTTTTAATAGACTTTCACGTTTGAGAATCTCAATGAACAAACTTCAGTCTTCACGACATAACAAGAAAGCAGCAACTGACAGTTAACACCCATTGTTGCCTCAGTCATTCACCGCCAGTGAGCATATGGGACAATCCTTAGATCATTATATTGCAAGTGAACCACACATAAAAGCATGCAATCTCTGGCCTGGCCATAAAAAAGTATGAACTGTATAACTGTGTTATTGTTTGAAACTTCAAGTAATTTTATATAACTATTTTCAAAGTTCATATTGCATGTGGCGGGGAGTACTTACTTATTTATCGTTAAAATGTGTGTTTGCCAAAAGATACATAATAGTAATCCAAATTGTCTGTTTCTATATAAGAGCAAACGAATTAAAGTTTTTACAGAAAAACCATAGGTATTTAAAGTATCTATATATATAATTTTGGAGGTTAGTGTTTTTCGTGGACCCGAACTTTATGGACATAACTTTCTTAGTGATTGAAACAGAGAATTTAATTACAGATGTTACATTTCATCTTGTAACTCCTTATCAAGGTTATATTTTTCCTGCCACTTAACAAAAGATCTTGTTACAGTGACGGTGATGATCACAATATTGCATCTTATTGTTGCATGTTTGTGTAATATTAAGTGTATTTTATCATTCCAAAATGTTAGACCATAATTGAAAAGAAAGCACAGTGCATTTTTACTTATGTATCAGATATTCCCTTTTTCTTCCAGTTTTAAATAATTACTCTTTTTCCATTATTTAAGATTTCCAGGGATTTTTGTTTACATAAATATTGTTTTAAATGTCCCATTAGAAACAGCTGTAGTCTAGATTGTGGGCATTGGAGCTGATTTATTGTTTTTTTGAAGCCATTGAATTAAAGGAAAACACTTCTTCAAAAGCTGTATACTTCCTGAGCAAGCCAATTGGTGTACTCATCCAAGTAGCAGTATGTAATAATTTCTCTACTTTTCCTATGTGGGTGGATCGAAAAGTAACACACAATTATTTTTTTTTTCCAAAAAGTTTAATAGGTACAATTACAAACAAATGCACACATAAAGGGACTGGACTGCAAGGTCTGGATTGTGTGGAGGATGCTGGAGCACCTCCCAACCAAAATTTGTTGATTTTCTCACGAACAGTTGCAGTAACATGGGGGGATCTGACATCGTCGGACTTTCATTTGTTTGGTCACATGAAGAAATTCCTGGCCGGTTAAACGCTATGCGTCAGATGCAGAAGTGAAAACAGCAGTCCGTAAATGACTATACTCCAACCGAACGGGCTTCTATGAACAGGGTATTTTGAACTGGTATCATGATGTGAGAAATGTGTTGAGAAACTTGGCGACTATATAGAAAAATACTAACATATGGAATGCAACTGATTTGGGAACAACTAACAATGTCAAATCTAGAAGAGATTGAGAAAGTTAAAGCAAGATTTCTAAAGGCTACCCTAGGTGTATCCAAATACACAAAATCCCGCCTTGTATATGAACTTACGAGGGAGCCTTTCTTCCTAGAAGATTTACATATGGAACAGCAAATGCGAAACACTAAGCAATATGCACGAGTTCTAAAGAAATAATATGACAAGAAAAAAGAAATATGGAGAGATTTCTATAGTACAGACGCCATGGTGTACCGTCAGTGTACACAAACTAATCAAGACTACAGAAGTGCTATAACTCGAATGGCGATTCATGGATATCATCACAAGATATGTAAAAACACATCATATCATGAACCAAATATCACTTGCGTGTGCTCGCTGTGTGAGGAATCGTGTGAACGTTACCACCTACAAGACTGCAAGAAGAGAACAAAATCCTTGATGGAATATAGTAAAGAATAAACACTGACACTGCACATAAGTGCGCTTTCTTATCTTATTATATAGAAAAATAGACAAAATATGTCCCTTCATGTGTGCATTTGTTTGTAATTCTACCTATTAAACTTTTTGTAAAAAAAAAAAAAAAAAAAAAAAAAAAGTGCATTATTTTTCAATCCATCCTTGGTACATTTTAAAAGAGATTATTTTTCTCTCTCCTGTAAAATTTTACTTTTGAGGACTAAGCCATTATGCCTGAACACAGTCTATGTTATCATTACCAAAGGTGCCGGCTCAAGTAAAATCATTATATTATGTTAGATAAGATAAGATAAGATACTTTATTCATCCGTATAATCAATTTACATCGATGTAGGATTCGTCAGCTTAAACCTAAGATAGAAATTAACACTAGAACAGTAATACAGAGAATCTTAGACTATGAACTATAAACTATAAACTATGAATCTTAAATAATGAAGTTAAAAAGTTAGCCTGACAAGAAAATCAATCTTTCCACAGTTTACAAATTGGATATGTAATATTGCCTCTGCTTCTGAAAATTGTTTATTTCATTATTTTTTTATGCAATGAAACTTCCATTCATAGTTTTTTCAGGAGTAAAAAAAAAAAGAGTTACAGATAGTGCAATGTCACAGGAATGTGACAAAAATAACAAAATCTATTACAATTGCCTATGTGTATGATGGGTATTTATTTTCGTTGTTAAAATGGCATTTGTTCAGGGACCAGTAAAATTACAGAGTGGGTACAAGAAAAAAGTATCCAGAAACGATATATAAATGTTTCACTACATTTGGTTTGTATGTGTCTTCTCAAGGCAGTCTTTATTCTATGTGCAGTTGTTATTGCTCCTCAGTAAATTAATTAATAAACTTAAATGTTGCTTAAAACAACTTATAAAACATTTAACATACAGATATGTTTATGCATTATTCATAGTATTAAGAAAATCTATTGTATATTGTTAATTTCATGAATTACAAATAGTTTTTATAATAATCTCAATATTGTTGGCAGGAAACAGTGAAGTACAGAAATATGAACATTCAATTACTACTCATCTTTACTATTGTAAGGGACATTTAACATAAAACATGTTTTGCAGACTCCTGTCTGCATCTTAAGCTGAGCTCAGTTAATGAGTTTGCCAGGTGACTGGTAGGTATGTGTATGTGAAGATTAGGTTGTTATCCTTTAGAATCTCAGAATTTAAAAATATATTTCTGTGTTTCTGAATTAAGGCTTTTTCATAGACATAACGAACACAAGAGAAACAATTATTTATCTATATATAAATTTAGAAAATCAATTGCACACCAATTTTGAACTAGAGATATTGAATTTGAAGGAGTCAATAATAAAGTAGTTCCACCCTCCCTACAAAAAATTAACATGTTAAACTGTTAGATTCCAAAGAACGTTATGACTTCATCTACCAGTCTCCTCACAAACTCTCCATTTGATCTCAGCTGTAGATGCAGGTAAATCTGCATATACTTATAAATTTTAATTATAATAGCAGTAATACAATTCAGCATTCAAATTGTTAGTGTTTTTGTTTGGTACAGTTCATGAATGCATGCATTAAAAACCAATCTCTTCTGTATTCTTGAGTAAAAACTTATTTCCTTCATTTCTTTCTATTAACATGAGAGAATGGTGGTATGAAAGATTGATTACATTTAATTTGTAAGCATTTTGTTCATTTTTTGCTTCAAAAGTCTATTTTCAAGTACTGATCACTGTTTTCTCTGCTCTGTAGAATCCTGGCATTCCTGATTTTAGTAATCCTCAATTTCTAGTAGATGATGTTTGTAATGTAGAAAATTACTTAAGAAATTATTTAAGAGGATAAAAAATGTGCTAGTTCTTCTAAGAGCCAAACGACCTTAGAAGCACTTCACCTAAAGCAGGAATTCCATTGTGTTTCCAGGGTTCAGAGAGTGGTCGGAGGGCAATAGCTCCTTCGGCCGTGTACCATGTTCTCTGTCCTCCAGGAGGACTTCACCTTCAACAGTGCCAAGGTTAAGAAGAGTCTTGAAGTCTGGGTATTAGTCGTAAAATCTCGCATCGTATTTCTAGGATTCTGAAAGCAGTCGAGGTTCGAACCGCTATGGTAGTGCTCTGCCTTCTGTGGGACCTTCTTTGTCTGTTGTACCGGAACCATTCTCGCCACCAATGCCTCATAGAGGGCCTTCCTTATACAGGGGATTTTCCAAGCAAAGAAGATTTTCACCATCTACTGGTATGTGGGAAAATAAATCCACCTGGAAGCATGTTAACAGTCTGAAATAGCATGCTTTTTATAACATTACTAAAAAAAAAGTTAATAACCAAAAGAAATCACCCCTTTTTTCATTTAAAAATTTTAATATATAAATTCTTGTGTTGTTTGTCATTAAGTTTGATTTGTACTGTGAATTAAAATTTTATGAATGAAATCTTTGCTAATCATTATAGTTCATAATAAATAATCAGTATTTGTAGAATCTTAACTATGCAAACTGTCCATAAAGCTAAGTTGTTAAACAAACAATTTTTGTGACTTATATGCAGAATTGTGCTTAAAATTGGAAGTGATATTTTCCTTTATACTCTTTCATAAATTTTGTTTTGTTTTAAATCTGTGGTGATAAATTCTAAAACAGCTCTTGTAGATACAAAAATTTTCTTGTTTAATATCTCTATTAAATCATGGGTGGACATTTTTCACTTGCAGTCGTGGTTTAATTTATTTAAATAAGAATATACTGTTAATGCATGTGACTGGTGTGCTTAATACAGAATAAGGACTTGTACAGGACTGACCACTGCTTGATATTGTATAGAAACTTAACATAATTTTTTTTTTTTTTTTAATAATATAAGTTGAATGACACCCTTAACTACTCCACTTAAGGGGGGGACATACAGCTTTCGATGAAATTTGTTGGTGAAAAATATGGGCATTTTTTTTTTCTTTTTTTTTTTTTTCTTTCTTTCTTTATTTTCTGAGCAAACAATTGCTCTGCAGTCTTGCAATATGACATACTCTTTATTGACTATTTCTAAAATTGCATACTATTTTTAAAATTAATCAAACTGTTAGAGTTAAGGTAATTATCATTTGAAAATGGCGGCCACGTTTCATGCACTGAACAGCCGTTTCCCTGATAAGTTCCATAAATATAGATATTTCTGAGTGATTATTTTTCTGTGTGTTTGTTAATATCATGTGAACAACATAATCTAGGATCTTTGAAATATCTTAAGTATAAGTATTTTTTTTAAATATTTATAATTTAATGAAAAAAAAGATTTTAAAAAAATACTTATACTAAGATATTTCAAAGATCCTAGACTAGGCTATGTTGTTCACATGATATTAACAAACACACAGAAAAATAATCACTCAGAAATATCTATATTTTTAGAAGTTATCAGGGAAACGGCTGTTCAGTGCATGAAATGTGGCAGCCATTTTGAAACTATAACTACCCATAACTGGAACCGTTAGATTCATTTTGAAAATAGTATGCAATTGTAGAAGTAGTCAATAAAGATAATGTCAGATTGCAGGACTGCAGAGAAATTCATTGCCGAGAAAAAAATAATGAAATTCACATATTTCTCACCAATGAATTTCATCAAAAGCTGTATGTCCCCCCTTAACAAGTTCTTGGGCAGAACATGTTTTGTAAACATTTGCTTGCATCATCAGCTACTTATCAACTGCTGGGCCTTGTGTGCTAGAAGAATCTATGTGTAATGCTGTAGTGATTTTATGTACCACCAGTAGTACATGGAGATCCTCATAGCACCCAAGGCCCAGCAGTTGGCAACTTTTGAAAATAAAAATAAGGGAGATTTTACAATGGATATAATTCTACTATAGTAATACAAGTTAAGAACAAAATGCGCAGAAGCAAGTGGTGCAGGAACTAGAGCTAAAGGCATGGTCGATGCGCAGCCTGAATATTCACGCGCTTGTTATTTAACTTGTCACACTATAGTCAGACCTCCATATAATGACATTTGTGGGGCCTAGCAGATTGTGTTGTTATACGTGAGTTATTGTAATATTGAGGGGCTGTGATGTACCACATATTAGGAAGTCTGCATGGAGAATACTTTGTAATCTACAGTAGGAATTGCCAAAGTTTTCACAATGGAGGCCGTATTAATTGTCAGAGAATGAATCGCGAGCCAGACCACATATTTTTAAGATCAGATTAGTTTTCAAACACAGTATTGTTGTTAGCTAAAATCTACACTTTACATATTAATAACTACTGTAATTAAATAATAACAAATGATCAGTCTTTCATTCATAGTCTCATGACTAGGGCCCAAATTCTTAGGTTTTTAACTATTTTGTTCCTTGCTAGGTAAGTGTGATATTTTAACATAATTATCCATTTCATAGTCATGGCAATCACATAATCCAATCTTATAAAACCTAAAATTGGCTAAATAAGACACTATAAAATAAAAATGTCTAAAACAGCATTTCAAGTAAAATGTGATAAAATAACAATAATAATTAATCTAATTATTATTATTCTACTAAAAATTACTTTTTAAATATCTGCCTACATTTTGCATTTTGCTCATAAATTATAGCAGTGCGTTTTGTAATTTTGTCAATTTGTACCCCATTGTCTTGTTAAAGGAAATCTTAAGTGAACCAAAATCTCCAGTTTCTTTTGCAATTTATTCACAGTATTTGCTCCAGCAAGATGCTGAAAGTTAAGTATTCTAAAAGTTAATTGATTAATTTAAAAAAAAAAAAAATTGAGTTTGTGGTGGAGTTGGAAATGGCAGGGGTAGTTCTAAAACTAAGCAAAAAGTATTCCTAACGTTTTGTGCTTCAGAGCCATGGAAATTTAAGTGAAATTATGTGAATTAACATATTTTTTAAATGTGTTTATTGTACTTATTAAAGTGAAGTAAAAGAATTGTCTGAAAGTGGTAAAATACTAAAATAAACTGTTTTTATATGTTTAAAAAACTAAAACAGGATTTATAAAAACCTAAAAATCTGAGCCCTACTCATGATTATATAGCTCACAGGCAGTATATATGAACATGAATTATTTTTATTTTTACATTAAGAGTAATTTGTATTTCAATGAGAATGAAATTGACTGTTATATGGTTCTAACTGTGCTACCTATCATCAACATACTTTTATTTTGATTTGATAAATTTCACTGATATATACACTGATATTAGTCCTCATGAAAATGTTGATGAATGATTGGTTTCATTATGCCAGCGAATATTAAGTATATTACTTCAGTACAGCAACTGATTCATTAAAAAAGATTAGACATAATGCTTTATTCCATTTTCTACCATACAATAGTCCAAACTCCATTATTGTTTAAACACAAAGCACTGCAGTATCAATTTTTCTCTTTTCTTTTCCCATCATAATAAATTAAAATAAGTTAATACAAGTTCTAATAAATAGATGTGAAATAAATCAGAGGATTGAAAGAGCAACATTCACCTTTGCAACTGCACTTATTCACAATATTATGTCTTGTAGTTTGTTATTTTTTTAACACTGTACTAATATTCTGTGAATTGACTAGTTCTTTTGATTAATTTTATTTAATTAATGTCTTTTTTTTTTTGTTAATATTTTGCAACACGGTTTAATGTGTTTCTATCTATTCTCACTTTGCTGCTTCACAGGCATAATAATTAGTTTCAAAATCTGAGCGCTTAATTTTATTTCATTGTTCAGATTTTTTATTTTTGGAAGGTCGTAGGTGTTCATAAAACAAAGCCATATTGACTTATTTAAATTAAAAGATGCAGTAATTCCGCCTTGTCGATAGTAAAGTTCTTAAAATGGGGAAATCAGATATATTTCGACCAACTTGTGGTCATCCTCAGTCTAGTTGAAGTATCATGGATTATTATGATCAAGTGTAAGCCGAACTCTATATCAGGACCTAAATTCCATCTATACTAAATCCAGATGGACAGGCGCTTTAGAAGCTGACAAAATAAATCGAACCACCTTGAGCCAGAGATTCCTTCAGGTTACAAATAATAATGTCATCGTCAGAAAACTGATAATGGGTGTTGAAGCTAATTTTCATCTTTCGGGTTATGTTAACAAACAAAATTTTTGACCTGGGTGGACAATAACTCTGAAGAGCTACACCAACAAGGTCAATATATGATGTGCCATATCAGTGGCTGGAATACTATTGGCTGTTTCTTTCATGAAGGGTACTTGGAAACCAAAGTCTTAAGTGATCCCTCACCACAAGATGTGGAAAAACTCAAATAATTTCTCAATGAAATGTTGCTGCATGTGATGGGTAAACTGTGGTTAAGATACAAAGAATGTGTAAAGAGAAATGAAGGTCATATGATTTAAATTATGATTTGCATAGCTTGAGAACAAACAAACCAAATGCTACATTGTTGATGTGTCACTGTTGAAACTACAGTCAACCCTCAAAGTAATGCCACCATCCGTTCTCTAACATTTAGTGGCACAAAGCGAGGGTGACACTAAAATGAAATTTAATTTATAAAAATAGCAAAATACAGTACTGTATTCATTTACTGTACTTTAATAGGAAATAAAAATTTAGTAAAAAGCAAATAGAGAACTTTAGCACAAAATAAAATACTGTAAAG
Organism: Ectobius pallidus; assembly: GCA_964059195.1. Classification (NCBI taxonomy): domain Eukaryota; kingdom Metazoa; phylum Arthropoda; class Insecta; order Blattodea; family Ectobiidae; genus Ectobius; species Ectobius pallidus. Next base: position 94,065,820 of record CAXKWD010000010.1, on the reverse strand, counting down.
TAACTCAATAAATTTCAGTATATGTCCATTGCTACAGTACACAAAGGGGTTGTATCATGTGGGTCCATGTAAGTGATTAACTGTACCTGAGTAGCTGTAGTGTAGTGTTTAACAGTTGAATGGACCCTGGACTAAAAGAAGTGAAAGTTTGGAATGTGTCGTTGTATGAAGGGCTCTTTATACCTCCTCCACCCTCATGCAGGCTGTCTGTCCGACTTCTTAACATTCCACCGCACTACATTTACAATTAGTGGCAGGGGAACACTCACTTCTTTGAAATACAGTACAGTATGTTTCTTAAATAATCTTCCTCACATTCAAGCCAGTTGTAAAAGAATTCTGCAACTGAAAAAATCACTGCAAGCTATATTTTGTAAAAATCTTGTTTTATATTCTGTGCCACTAATTGAATTGGCACAGTAACGAGGTTTCTTATGTATTTTATATAGGAGATGGTCCGTTCACATGTATTTATTGGCGCAATGCAAGGGTGGCACTGTTAAGAGGGGCATTATATCGAGGGTTGACTGTAATAGCTTTTCATAGGTACTGTTTTCTTCCTTTCTTTCTTTCTTTCTTCTTTTTCCTGGTAGCTGACAGATATATGAACAGATGATAAACAAAGTTTAGTGATAATTGTCACTCATTGTATTGGTGGTAAGGCAGGTAGAGTGGTTAACAGTTTGCTTTGGACAAGCGGCATTTTTAACACACAGGACAACTGTTTTTCATAGCATTATACACACTCTGTGGAGACATGTGCTCGCTTCAAAGATTGCACATCAACTAAATCATGTATCCCATCGTATCCTTGTTTGTGTTTTGTGGACTGCACATATTTTTGATACTTGGTCACCGTGAAGGAAGGAAAAGAAAAAAGAAAACAGTATATTCATAATAAATATATGTTTCTTTGGTACATCCTGAAAAGGAATAAGGATCATATAAATTGTTTTCGTAAATTTAATTGCAACCTCACTGTTACAAACCAAAAAGATAGAACCTGAAATTGATCACTCGTATGCATTGCTAAACAATATAATTTTCAGAACAGTTTTTTAATAAAGGATTTAATGTCTAAACTGAAGCTAAATAAAATGTTAAAACTTTTAAAATGTAAAAGTTGTATTTTATTAACTTTATTAACATACAGAGATGTATATAAAAAATAAAAGTGTTATGAAAAGTTATCTTTTCCATCAAATCAGTACAGAATAAACACTGACATCAATATAAATAATCACACACCTACTTATCTTTGCTATAACCCATTGAATGAAGTCATCCATATCACTGCAGGCTGGTAGTGTAGGCATTATAAAATCAGTAATTTGTGATTATATTACAGTGAAAACAGAACACAACATCTAAATGCTTTTAACGATCTAGTTCTGCTCAGGCATGTGGTGTGGAAAAATGGTTTTCGTGCAGAGTTTGTAGTGAAGGCCACAAACTGTCAGCCATGTGAGGACACTGTATAGTTTTTTGTTTTTGGTTCTCAAAAATTCAAATTGGATATGATGCAACATTGCAGTAACTGTTTACAAATGCGAGTGAAGTACATATTTAGGAAACATAATTCGGCATGTTCCAAAACCTCTTGAGACATTTAAGTGAGGTAAATGATATTGAAGACATCTTACTGGTATGTACATAACTTTATTGTATTGCTTATCTCAAAATGGGATTCTTAGTCATGTAGAATTATCTAGCTTAATACCATTTGTGTTGAGTTCTATTTTGGTAATTTAATTGAGCTTAACAAATGTTTTTTGTAATGATTATTTTGAGACCAAGGAATGTTTTAACCGCTGAATCAAATATGATATAATTCAAGGGTGGCCAGCTACCAAGGTGTTGGGAGCCACATTTTGAGGGAAGAGTTCGGAAAGAGCCGCACACGTTTTAAGCCACAAATTATACAATGTTTTGTTAACATGAATTTTTTGTACTGTCCATTTTACTTACCAATTGCTTGAAATCTGGTAGGTGGCCAGTTAATGCGGTTCTCACAACTTCAGCTAAATGTACATCAGTTACAACTACTCGATGCTTAGATTTAATAAACTTCATGGCTGAATACAATGACTCGCGTGAATAGGTTGTCCCAAAAATGGAAATAAGTCTTTTCACACCTCTTTTATATTTGGACATGTTCTTAGACCTGCTTCCAAAATTCAACCACTGCATGTCCACTTTTTTCATCCTCTCGTCCTCTTCAATCTGTAGTAGTTTAAGCTGTACAGCTGCTGCGACTGAATCCATCACTATGGGCTTTGACATGAGGCAAACATTCTTCAGTAGCAAAACTGTTTAGAGAAATCAGACAAATACCGTGAAACTTTTTGTTCGCTTTAAAGCAGTTTTTTTAGAACAAGAAATTGAAATTGCCAGGCCACAAAAATTAAACAATTTACAGTTTAGCCTCAGAATTTTTTAAGAGCCACATGAAAATGTTAGAAGAACTGCATCTCATGAGCTAGGGTTTGGCCACCATGGATATAATGCAATAATATTCATAAGACATCATACTGGTTTGTACATATCTTCATTATATTCTTTTCTTTGCTTTTAAAGGATCTCAAAATGGACCGCATGAAACTATCTAGCGAAATACTATTTGCGTTAACTTTTATTGGGTAATTTATTTTTGCATTTGAACTCTTGTTTCTGTCTCGAAATACAATAGTCATAACAAGAAACAATCATTAAACTCAATTAAATTACCAGTAAAATTGTCAGCACGCATGGTATTATTGTAGATAACTGATATTGGGAATAAGACAGTGAAGTCACAACTTATTATTGTTTTAATAATAATAATAAAATTAATCACTTAAGAGTAACAGTTATCCTTACTTGAAGTTTTTTTTGTATGTTTTTACAACAATCTATGTAAATAAAAATCAGTTACCACATGTATGTCGCAGCATCACGTGAGAACGGCTCAACTGATTTGGCTGATTTCTTGTTGTTGTGTTCGTAATTGTCAGAACAAGGTTTGTATGAAAGAAAATTTTTGGAAAATCCACAGAAAAAGTCGGAAATGTGAAATGAGGCACAGTTTGAGAGTTCTGCTGTCACATATTTACGTAACAACAACAAAAATGTAAATTTTTTACCAGTTTGCACAAAATTTTGCGCACATACCCAGTTAAGCCCGGGAAGTAACACGGTCAACATTAAAATTCAAACAAGCCACTTCCCTTGAAAATTTATAAAATTTCTCAAAATATTATACTGAAAAAATGAAATTCAATTCAGTTGTCATGACAACAGTGTATTGTTTACGGTATTCACATAGTGCTTTGGGAACTACAGAATACTGTGCTTGAACAAATTCCTGATGCTATCGATGTAATACATTTGTGAAAATAATTCTTGAATGAAATCCATAAAAATAAAGCACAATATGAAGCAGTCACATTACTTTCTCTACCCTCGACATGGAAAATATTTTCTCACTCCACATTTTGATGTAGAATAAGCAGTCGTATTGCAGGGACAGCTTAAGTGTGTGCCAATGAGTATGCTATATCAGAAGTCCGTAAAAAATCCTATCCATTGATATGTCACTCATAGCTGTAGGCTTTGTATAGGGATGTTTATCATAGGCTCTAAACATCTAAAAGAAGACAAAATAGGATGGAACATTTTCAGTCCTATGCCTGCATTATATTATATCCTAGGTTTTGGGGGGAGGAAAGTATGAAAGTGATGTTTAAAGTCCTTCATAAGTAAACTTCAAATTAAAAAATAAAAACCCAGACAACACCAGGCCTTTTAAGCTAGTTTTTTATAAAATCTCGAAAAATGAAGTATAAGAGAAAGTCGTTGCTAATCTTCGTGTCACATCCTCAGAGGGTGCCTAACCCAAATACAAAATTATGTTTTCATACAATTTTCTGTTCACAGACCCATACACAGACACCTTTCTGAAAATTGTATTTTTGGATTCTGGGGGCCACAAAACATGCACTTATGTTAAAAACTCAACTTCAAAATTTGAGGTTCGAACACAATACTTCCTCTACCTATAGTACCTATGATTCAGGCATACGAAGTATAAATAATCACTTAAGAATAACTAGTTGGGTAATAATCCTTGCATTAAGTTTTTTTGTGTTTTTAACAACAATAATAATATACATTTTTTTTTTAATTAGAGTTCTTCTTGTTAAAGCAGTTGAGACAAAAAAGGAAATACACTTCGGTCATTCACAATGAAGCTGTGGTGAAAATTTATGTTAATGGGAAACACGAGGAGGGTACTAATCTCAAAAAGTACCATATTTGCTCGTGCAATTTGCACTTCCGTGTAACTATATTTTTGCATACTTTTTTGTACAGTTCAATAGGAATTTTGGCATTTTTAGACCTTTTGCCAAGGGCAATTCCTGCATTCCATGTGGATATTATTCATATACTAAACTTCTCTAACTGCTCACAAAGAAATGTGAGATGATTATGAATTGTAGTTAGCTCATCATTTGATATCTTCAAGATGGGAAACAGGATTAGCAATTACACAGTGTCGTACAAATTAAAAGCAAAACGTTTCGTGAAACAGTTTGGCAAGTGTAGCAGAAAGAGAATTCAGCATTTTAAAGCACAATATCCTTATTGCAGGAAACAAAAAGAAAATGAAAAATTGCAATAGGGCCGGGAATTGTCTCGCTATGGAAGATGAGCTTTTACATTATCGAGAAGAACTGAAACAACAGCATTGTGTTTATCAAAACCTCTTTTTAAAAAATACACATATTTCACAGACCCCCATTTTGATGACCAAAATATGGTAAAAAGTGTGCAAATGCAGTATAAAAACCACCAGTAGTAATTTTTTATTGATGTACCAATTCTTCTAAAAAAAAGTTTTTCCCCCTTAAAAATAGTGCAACATGGATTTTTTCTTTTTTACATTATCTCTGATACTATTACTGTTATTGTTTATTAGTGATTGAATTTGTTGGTAAGGGGTTTAGAAAATATTATATTCTTTTGAATATTTTATCAGTAGTGTATTTAGATGTGAATTGTGTGATATGTTTCAGTTGCACATCAACATCCACGTGACAGTTATCCTCACCATCAAGGCAACACGGCGGATGTTTCCATCCACACTAGTCTTAGCAATAATAGTATGTCTGTAAGAGGACGTTCGTCAAAACGTCGAAAAAGCAATGTTTCTCGCAAAGGTGGAGCATACTTTTCACGATGATGGCAGTTGTGTTTAAGTACAATTTAACTTAACCAGTGCTAACATAGTGACTATCTATCAGTCTTCGAGACTTAATTAGAAATTACTTATTTGAAAATAAGAAATAGGATTACATGGTTGTATGCGTGTGCTTGAATGAGTGGTCAGTGTTCAGAGCCAGAAACTGATAGTAGCTAAAAACTACAAAAAGAAAGAAAGTTAAAAAATTCCAAAAAGTGAAGTTTTTAGTAAACTGTATACTGCTAAAAATAATTTTAGTTTTTATGAACATATGACATATATTGCATTATGAAAATTTAAATATTCATTTTTCCTTGCATAAAAAAATATTTAAAAACCTATAATAAACACTTATAAAAATTAAAAAAATATTAAATGGCTGAAAAAAATGTAAACTTCTTGTAGAGTTAATTATTGCTGTTTATGTTTGCAGATTTGTTAAGTTTCATTGTTCGCTAAGAAGTAACCGTTGGATTGGCGAGAATTTATGACTTGATTTAGATTTTACATAAGCTGCATAATGTGGTACATGTGTCTTGTAGAAACATTTCTTTTGTTGACCATAGAAGAGTAACATATAAATGCCACTGGAAGTCATTCCTGAATAAATGAATAGCATGGCATACATAGCATGTGTAGATTTTTTCCTCTGTGAGTTTGCCGTTTTTTTGAGTGTTGATTTATGTATTATACCAACAGCAAAATCACAAACATTTTTATGTTTAAATATTTATTTTCTGTTAAGGTTATGTTATGAGTAGAACATTTAACCTTTTGTCAGGTGTGTCCAGTTTTGAGACAAGAGCAGGCATACATTGTATGTTTTACAACATAGGTTTATTTAAGGAATTAATTAATGTTGCAAGGAATTGTGTTCATCTAAGTAGTAAGGGATAATTTAGTTTGTTTTCTGTATCTACGCTTTATTGCAATATGATTAAGTCATGTTGTACAGAGTTAGTATGTTCTATTACGCATTAACATAGCATCAAGGCTGTGAGCCATGAGCACAATGCAAGCCTGTACATACCATCAAGGCTGCCAGACGGGATTGAGCCACTGATTGATTTTCTTTTAGTTCTAGCTTTCTGTTAGAAGATGCCACGAGATGCTTTATACAGTTTTAAAGCTAATGAAATTACGTAATGATTGATATATGTTATATTGATTCTTATGTTATAGATCGATATGAAAATCTCAAATCGAGAGACAATGACTAAACAGCATCACCAGCAGCAAAAGCAATTAAGAAGACAAAGAAATAGGGTTGGAAATGGGTTAGACCATCAAAATTTTATTTTACATCATATCCTGGGATAAAACTCGCCATAAATCATAATCTTCCCCTGAAGCAAACATTGTAGAAGTTCAACTCATGGTCCACGACTAACTCTGGGATCAAACAGCCAGAGAAACAAACAGGTTTGCCATATAGTTTTATAACAAAAATCCTAATTCTCTTACAGTAACTCAATGGTTCCATACAACATCATATAAAATATAAGCTTACTCTGCATTATCTATCCTCATGACCAAGTAAAAAACCCAAGTTTACATCAAAATTCCAATTTTCCCCTGAAAATATTAGTATTTATGGGTGCACCATAAATTGTGGGAACTTTTTTCTCCGCACCAATAAGAGATAGGCTAGAACTTTTAAAATATAATATATGCTAATGTTTATTCTATGAAATTTGAACAACACAGAGACCATAAGAGGGGGGAAAAAAACAAAATAAGCAATATCAATCATTCATTAAAAATTTATTTATTCCTCTAATGCTAATCACAACATGCGAATCACTTACACATCACATTTTGCAATGTGCACATAATTCACTAATAATATCCTTTACAATAAATTTAAAAAATACATAGATTATTTATTGCAAAAATTAAATATGTTACATTCTTTATGTTTTTAAGGAAATTGGAAATAAAAATGACAGCAATTGTAGCATTTATTATGGTTCATCTTACATAGGATACTTTTGTGCCAGTTAATTCTTGAAAACTTTAACATGCATGACTGATAACCCAAAGCCATATCTCAACTAAATTTTGTGCATTAAAATGATAAACTAATAATACTTACAGGAGCGGGTGCACATAAATACAACACTTTACGCCTTGCTTCCTTGAAATCATTAACACAACTGTGAAAATGCAGATAGCCAACCACCAGAGGCATTAACTGGTAGAAGAAGATAACTTTGGAATACCATGAGACAATGGGGCGCTAGTTCAGTTTAGAGGGTCACAAAAGAAAAAGGCTACCTCAGTTGTTGCACTTTTTACAACAGCACGCCTGCCAGAAGGTTAAATGAAAAGTGTTGCATACAAAGGTTTCAGCCATTTTCAGTTAAGCATAATTCTAACATTTTAGTATTTTCCTTTGTAGATGTAACTGTATGTAAGAGATCATTTGTGGAGAGCGCTTAGCTTTTATTCTAGTTAAGGCTTAGCAGAGAGAATAGTCATACAAGACATTTTAAATTCCATAATAGAGGAACTCAGAAATGCATTTTGGGGGCATAACAGTCTTGTTTTATTGAACTAATTCTTTCCATTTTACTTTCAGTGCTATGTCATTGTTTTAAAAACTTTTATTGTTAAGCTGTATACACGTTTGAATTAAAACAGAAAAATTACAAATTTTAAAATGAAAATTCTTTAAATAAAATTAGGGCTCACAGATGTTATTCTTTTTAAGTGAGTGTGAGTCATTTATTTTTCTTGGTATAGCTATTTTACATTCAGACGTGACTGTAGCCTGTTTATTATAAAATGTTTTCAGAATAAACCTAACCTAAACCTAATGTTGGTGAAAATAATTTTACACCTAAAAGAAAATTAAAGTTATTTACAACATATGTTTAACCTAATGTAAGATTTGAGGCTTTCCTGGCGAAACTTATGTAGAAAATCTTCTCGGGTTTGCAGCCAGGTGAGAAGTTTGTTGTGGTCCAACGTTTCCGAGGCTGACGCTGCCACAGAATAGAATTTAAAAACACAACAGTACTCGCCAAGACAACACGCTATTGGGACCAGATCATCAGAGAGGCAATTGAAATTAGACTGGAAGACACAAACTTTAACAGGGATGAAGGTTTCACTATCAACCAGGCCTGGAACAAATGCATTCAGGACCTGAAAGGTAAAAGGAACATTTTGGCCCGGAAAAGGACCGAAATCAGAACAGCTGCTCCCTGATTGGTCGACTCCGCCCAACACGGGTTGGTATATATATGCCTTCCATGTTAAAACTCGACACTTCAGATTCCCTGAGGATGGAGGCAGCATCAGCCTCGGAAACGTTGGACCACAACAAACTTCTCACCTGGCTGCAAACCCAAGAAGATTTTCTACATATGTTTAACCTACTTCACTTACCTTTTCTCTTCAAGATCACTTTGGCTTGTGGTTTAAAGCATCATCAGTTGAGGACTGATTCAATTTTGTATAATTGCAGCTCCAAGTGATGAATTTAAATCAGTCCACAACTGATGAGACTTGAACCTAGAAGCGAAAGGTCTCTTGAGGAGAAAAAAAGGGAATTAAGTTAGATACATTTTAAATAGCTTTAATAATCACTACTTCACAGTTCAAATTTCCACAGAAATTTCTAACTGCAAAAGAAAAGTTGATCCCTCCTAACTTTGCCATTGAGTTATGTTTTATGCATTATTTGAAATGAAAATTTAAGATGTTTTCAAGTGTAAGCTAATTGAAATTCACATTATCCTTTGGTCTTTAAACATAATGTGAAATTCAATGTTCTCTTGATGTAGAAATCCCTAATAAGAACTACTGATGCATTTCAGTGCCAAAATAGGCATCATTGCAAAATTTCTTTAACATGACAAGTTAGTTATGACTTACAGTGTAACATAGTTCTCAAACTTTTTTTCTGTGGGCCATGCTATGACCAGTAAATATTGAGATTTTGCCCTGGGTAATGAAAATGTTTTTTATCAAAATGAGAAGTTTCACTTGAACATATTTTAACATGAGATATATGTGAAATTTTTTTATTAGTATCTAAAATATGCAGTAGCAGTAATGTAGATTTTTTTCCCAACAAAATATAGTTATGATGCATTGCTTTTAACTCAGCTGGGCTTATAGCCATAGCCAAATGCAATGGCATTTAGAAATGATCAGGGCCCGGATTCTGATGACCTAAAATTGTTTGAAAAATGACCTATAAAATGACCTTGAATTTTAAAGAAAATGACTTAATAATTATAAAAAATGACCTAAAAACTGATATTTTATTTATAAAAAATTATTATTGTACATACAAAGTTGTAGACTATTTTGTACATAACTAGAAAAACTGTAAATAACTGTTCTTTTCTCACGGAAATTTATACTAGCACTGGGGCACTGGTGAGTCAAAATCCAGCATTTCCATTTGTGGTCTGCCGGATTATATTGTTGTTTCTTGAGGGTAAACAGTAGTTTGCACTATGAAATCCAAGCAGGTGGCAGACTCTGGTGCCAAGTCACTCTAATAACAATAGTAATATAATACAAAATGTTTGCGTTTTTTTTATTCTCATTTCCGACTGAGACATGACAACACTTAATGCCGAATTTTTCCTTCTTGCATTAAACAAACAACACTTCAAAGACAGCACCGCTAACGAAGGAAAAAGTTAATACACTCAATGTAAATACTTGAAAATGACTAATTAAGGAAGCAAATGACACGAAAATGACAAAATAATTACCTAAAATTGAAATAAATGCCCCTAAAAATATAAAATTGCAAAAAATGACCTAATAAAAATGTATTTCTATAATCTAGAGACCATGATTAGGATATATCTACAATTTGGCAATGTCTATGCAGCATCAATAAAAAGATGACATGTCATTAAAATCCGGGCCCTGGTAATGATATTTCCATTTCCGGGCTGTATGGCCGTGGTCTGTCCATTGATATTGCTTACGTTTCGCCACGAACTGCATCTGGCATCTTCAGAGCTGGTTACAGCTAGGTGGTCGGAGCTTGGCTGTCGTGAACCATCCTCTCTTCCGGTAGGTCTGGGTTTTGTGGGCCTGCATTTAGTTTTAGAAATGACAGGAATCCATGCTCTGTGTACTTTTTGCATTTCTTCTTTTCTATTAAAGTTATTTGTGTGTTTTTGTATCTCAATGGCTTCCCTGTATAACCTGGGGAGGTAGTGTGTGGTCAAACTGAGAACTTCTGTTTCTTGAAACCGGATGTCATGGCCTGATTGTAGTGCGTGCTCTGCGACTGCTGATTTTTCAGTGTTTCCCAATCTACATTGCACATTATGCTCTTTCAGTCTTGTATTAATGCTTCTCTTCGTGGTGCCGATGTAGACACTCCCACAACTGCATGGTATTCTGTACACGCCTGCTTTATCAAGGGGGTCCTGTTTGTCTTTAGCAGAGTTGAGATACTGTTTAGTTTTCTTTGTAGGCTTTTAGATGATCCTAATATTGTTTGTCTGGAATTCTGCCAATACCATCAGTGACATCATATGTAGGGTAAAAATGCCTTGGCTCTGGGTTCCATAGTATTGGTCAACGGAGTTGGTTGCCCTTTTTATTTCTTTTTTTGCTGTATCCATTGGCTTGGAATGCTGCATGTAGGTGGTTCAATTCCTTGTCCAAAGCGTGGGGGTGGCAGATTCTGTCCTCTTAATGTTAACGTCCTGATTACTCCAAATTTCTGACGGGGATGGTGGTTGGGGTCCTTATGTAGGTGCCTGTCCATTTGGGTCTGTTTCCTGTAGACAGTGTGTAAAAGTTTCATGTCAACATCTCTGGATACCAGGACATCATGAAAGCCCAGCTTGTTGTTTTGTTCTTTTTTCCATGGTAAACTTTATATTGTTAATATGCTGTTTACATGTACTAAGAATTCATTCAGCTTTTCCTCCCCATGAGGCCAAATGATGAACGTATCATCAACATATCTCCACCAGATCTTTGGTTTTAGTGTAGCTGTCTGCAGGGCCATGGCTTCAAATTTTTCCATTAAAAAATTAGCAATAGTAGGGCTTAGGGGGCTCCCCATCGCAACCCCATCCACTTATTCGTAGTAGTGTCCATCCCACTTGAAGTAACTAGTTGTTAAGCAGTGATGAAAAAGAGATGTTATGTCATGCAGGAAGACATCTTCAATATGTTTTAGGGCCTCTTCAACTGGTACATTTCTAAATAAGGACACCACATCAAAACTCATAAGCCAGTCTTCTGGTGTCATTGTCACGGTCTTCAATTTTTCTATAAAATGCTTGGAGTCTTTGATGTAAGAGTTCGTGTTTCCTATGAATGGCTGCAGCATTGTTGAAAGTTGCCTTGCTAAATGATAAGTCAGTGAACCTATAGTGCTCACAATTGGACATAAAGGAACCCCCTCTTTGTGGATTTTTGGTAATCCATACAACCGTGGTGCTAATGCCTCTCTCATTTGTGTTGCTCTATGAATCTCCTGGGGCTGTGATGGTGACTTTATAAGTTGGTTCGTTTTCCGTAGGATGACTTTAGTTGGGTCCTTCTGCAGTTCTTTGTAGGTGTTATCGTCTGACAATAAGTCCATAGATTTGTCGTTATAATCTTTCATAGCCATGATCACTGTGGCATTTCCTTTGTCGGCGTCCAATATAATAATCGATCTGTCATTATTCAGGGATTGGATAGCACTCCTTTCTTCTCTGTTGAGATTCTGTTTAGAAGCCTTCGCTCTGCCCTGAACCCTAGCAGCTTCTATGCGAATTTCCTCAGTCTTGTTAGCTGGTAGTTTTTAATAGCAACTTCAACATTGGAGATGATGTCTTCAACTGGTACTGAGGTAGGTGTTATGGCAAAATTCCGTCCTTTTTCCAACAGAACAGTCTCTGCCAATGATAAAGGACGTTCGCTGAGGTTCACAATCGTGCAGGTACTATCCAACTTGTGTGTGTGTTAGTTTTTCTGGAAACTGTTGTATTTCTATTTTTGCCTATTAGAATAGCAGTGTATGTAGATAGCGCGGACTGGTATGTCAGGTAGTCTTATGTTGGACCAGTCAGATGCGAGAGGGTGTTGCTTATTGTGATGTACCTGCAGTAGTTCTGATTCTATGGCTGCCATATGACATCAGTAGTAACAAGAAGCAGTGATACCATATTCCCTAAATTGCTATAGGTTATCAATTTGCATAAAACAACATTATCTTACAAAAACTATCGATGCTATTGAATATCGACATTTTCTTACCGTTTTTATACTGTTATCGATGCTAGGAACTAATATTCAAACCATATCAATATCAATTTTTTTTGCTTCTGATATCCCATCCTTATTTCTAAGATGATCTGGTGAACGGGAAAACTGTCAGTCCACCCATGTGTGTATGTGTACAATAACTCGAATACGCTTTATCAGAGTTTCATGAAACTTAGTTTACACACCTATAAAATCTACGAGTATAGGAAGAACCCTATTGATTTTTTACCAAATCAGTTCACAGTTGACCAGAATAATGACCAATTAATGGTATGTGCTTTTTAAATAGCAAATTTGCATCAATTAGTAGAATCAAATATGCTGTTTGAAATGAAGACAAATGACTGTATGTTCGTATGCCTTCAGATGTATCGACAAAAACAAAGGGATATTGTTAACAAGAGGAATTTGTTTTAAATTCATTCTGTTAATATTCTAGTTATCCCACTTATTCCTTCACATGTGCTGATCAAACTTTCTTAAACTGCGGTATAAAATCAGTAGTTTCTTAAAAAATGGCATATTAACTCCATCAGGCACTTTGTTTTATCAGTTTACCTGATTCTATTCTTTACATAACATAAACATTAACTGATACAGATACCGCCACCCTTAATATACCAAGTTTTCTACATAATGGTTTACAGTGAGCTCTGCCATCAGTTGATCAAAGAATGTCGGTTTAAGTGAAGGTCAGAGTTTGGAACATTTAAAGAATGGTTTCTTCCGAAATAGTTTCGCTCAAAATTTTCTTCTGGTTCTAGACTGTCAGTGTATAAGGTCTGCTAAAAATTGGTTAAATATTGTACATTTGTATAGAGATCATATAATAAGGGTTGAAGCCATTAGAGAAGTGGTTTCTCCAAATATTAATGTTTCTAAAATTTTCTCCCAATTCTGCAGGATCTGTATCTCAAGTTTCGTAATTGTTGCATAGTGGATGTACACTGGGGTGCATTGAATTTCCTCTATTTTTTTGTATTATTTATTGGCTTACTCTTAGTAATATCTGTGAAATGGCCTCCATGTAATGTGTAGAGGTTGAGTGGTAAATTTCTTCAGGTGACACCAACAGTCTTAACAAATATTATTATTATTAAAAAAAAAAGTTAATTTATTTTTATGAAGTCAGCATACCCTTATTGGTATTTTTTATTATGTGACGAATATCTCAGGTTGGTCAGTCAAGTCCTTCAGGTACCACCAGTGTCTTAAAATTTGTACAAAATCTCCCAAAATGGTTAATAAGTAAGAAACAAATCCTTTGCACCTGCAGCTATTCAGGGAATTTCACGGACTTTATTTTTATCCAGTAGTGTACGAGCAACTTTTGTACAAAATTGAAGCCTTTTTTGAGAAAATCTCGAAAATGTAATTTTCTTCAGTTAAAGTGATAGTAAAAGTAAGAGAAAGTCGTCACCGATTTTCATGTCAATACCCTAAAAGGTAACTAATCCAAATATAAAATATTTTATTCATAGAATTTTTCGTTCTCAAGCCATTGTATTCACAGACATGCATTGAGGCATCTTAAAATTGCATTTTTTGATTAAATTTTGATTTTTTGAAAATGTATTAATGCTGAAAACTCGACATCGTATTTATGGATCGAACACTGGTAGGTAAAGTAAAAAATTGGAATGAGAAACAGTAACAAATCTGTGAGAAAAAAAATAGTGTGCATACTAACAAGTTTGAATGAAGCCGCATTTTTCCTTTGCGTAAATTCGTCGATAGAATTGTAGATTAATCGATTCTCGGCGGAGTGTTCATTCGATTAATTATCGACTTGTCTGCTACTGTCAGTTTTGCCTGCTGAGGGAGGTTACCAAAATAATGGACCTAGATACGGAGAGTACAACAACGTCTATAGATGATAAGACAGAAGATTTCTGTGAAAATCCTACCCGGGATACATTAGCAGAAGGGTTGATGTGTTTATTGAAACCAACGATAGACCAATTGGATGAAAGAGTTCGTGCTACAAGGTATGTATTTATCCAGCAGTCCTTTTTTTGTCAAAAATAATTTTCAATATTGTAGTCCACTTGCTGTTTTCGTTTTTAATAATGACCTAATTTCTAAATGGCTTATATTATTATAGGTCGAATCTTTTCCTAGTACGTTTTCCCCATTTCTGTGTAGCCTGGGCCTATATTGTTTGATATAATGAGTGAAAATTTGATCCCTTAAATTGGTGGCTTATCTGATCCATGAACAGAAATGCCAATGAAAGTTATTATTCATCGTACTCATGAACACCGTGAGAGTCTTAACACTAGGCCTATTTATGGTTTATGGCGTAGGCCTAATTTTCAATGAAGTAATTACAGTGAACGTTATATTCTCAATTTAATACTTTCTAATAGGCTTATGCCGTAATTTTAAGACAGTCTGCCCAATATAATAATTTTGAACCTGCTTTCTGTATGGTTGGTAAGTTCATTGCTGTACATACAGTTCTTGGTAACAGTAAGTTACCAGTATGCAGGCCCCTCACTGACTGCCCACCATCCTCGTTCAATTGTCTTTTCCCTTCTCTGTGGATCTTCCTTCTCGTTACTCGTGTAACAGAACTTTTTATCAAACTTTTCCAGTTTTCCATAAAATTATATCATCACCAGAGCCTGATAGCTCCCCTATGTGGCGGCCCTGCTAGTATGAATGCTTATTAAGTTGGCTGCTTACTATAATCACAAATATCCTATTCAGTTGGGTGTGTGGCATCTGTTGTGATGTGCCATGAATTCAAAGAAGAAGGCAATGTTAATTAACCAGTAGGCTTATTACTCTCCTCTTCAGGATTAAGTATGGAGACGGGTGCTACCAAGTAATTTATGAGTGTGTCACGAAGCAGTGAATTTTATTTTAGTAATTTAGTGATTGCCTTTAAACTGTAGAATACGTCCACTTGCATCTAATTGTGGTGTCCCATGCCTCACTGAACTACTGTAGGTTAGTGCCGCAGCTAGGATAACAAGAATGAATCTTATTTAGCTGTGGCATTTGGTTTTTGTGATTGAAATGGCTTGGTTCAGCTCGGAATCCCCTCTCATTAGTTGGCAATGAGATCGCACAAACTTATTAACTTATAACTCAGGTGTTTGTTGACTCCTTTACACATCATAAGGCCTTGTCTGTAAGCTAAATTTTCAGCTGAATGTGGGCAGAGGTCATGATAAAAAAATACTTAGTACTGGTACACAGCAGTCAAGTCCTAGCAGCTAGCAATCGAGTATGCCTGTAGACTAGATAACGTGGTCGCTTTTGTGTAATACGACTACAATCAATGATTTCAATCAAAAATCAATTATTTCAGTAATGAATTTAGTGAACACATCTTGAGCATATCATTGCTTTTTTTACAATTACGCTCTTATTTCTTCCATGGATAATGTATGAAAAAATGGGAATTAAAGCATATTTGTCCACGCACAGCCATGTTATTAAGCATTATGTTGGTATTCGTTAGCTTATAGTTGATGAATTTAGCTTTCAGACACGGCCTAAATATAAATTATTTTTCTAAGCAGTTTTTATCAGCTCAGATATAATGTTATTCAAGAATTAGGCAATATACAGAGCTGATATGCTACTAGCCTCAAACCCCTAGGGCTGAAAATGCTGATGGTTTTTGCATGTCGCCACCTGCCAAACTGATACCCATACTCTCGGTCTCACTTCAAGTCTGGTTCACCATTTTATTGTGTGTAGATGTTTCAGCTGGCATAAGCATGCCTGTCTAAAAGTTAATTAACACAGTTGAACTTTGGGAATCCAAACTAATTGGAGCTGACCTCTGTTCGGATTCTTGAAAATTCAAACTATCCAGGAAATTTGATAAAATACCGAATGCAGTAGAGTATTGACTTTATATGCTCTGCACCAGCTGATGTGAAATTTCAGATTATTGGGGTTCAGATTACTCAGGTTCCACTATATCTGGTAAAAGATTCAGATATACAAAACTTTGTTAAGACTGGTGATTAAATATGGGAATATTATAGGAGGAAAATTCCTCCGGCACTGGGACTTGAACCCAGGACCTTTGGCTATTTGCGCCAATGCTCTACCAACTGAGCTAAGCCGGAGCTCAATTCACAGCACCAGATGGAACTTCTCTCCTATGACTAATGGTAGACCATTAGGGTAATCAGTCATAGGAGAGAAGTTCCATCTGGCGCTGTGAATTGAGCTCCGGCTTAGCTCAGTTGGTAGAGCATTGGCGCGAATAGCCAAAGGTCCTGGGTTCAAGTCCCAGTGCCGGAGGAATTTTTCTCCTATAATATTCTCATGTAGTGTCCAACAGAGACAATTATCTGTGGCTCATGAATGCTTATATATCTATGATTAAATATGGTGCTGAAACATGAACAGTTATTAGAGGTGATCAAGAGATATAAGGAAATGGGTTTGCCATGTCTAGTGTATATAACCTGTATGCTTTACTAAGCCTTACCAGGTCCTATCCTCATAGACAATTGATATTAAATTTGAATAGGCTAGTTTTTTTATATTAGCTGTTCATATCATCTATTAATGTCTTTTACAGAATTAGCCAAGTGGAACTAAAACAACAAATTGAAGGATTGGCTGAAGAACTGAAAAAAATATCCGAGTCACAGCAGTGCCCTCTAGATCTAGATCTTTATGTCAGGAAGCTTATAAATGCAAAATTAAAAGTTACTGTTGTCAGCAACATTTTGCAGACAGCACAGGTAAGTTTCTCAGATTAATATTCCCGGTACTTCACTATTGTGCTTCTTTTTGAAGAATAATGAATTATGTATTAACACATTCACTCCCAGCTTTTAAGTGATAATTTTGTGTTTAAAGTTACTACAGTGTGTTTCATGGTATGAGTTGGCCAATCATGCAGGTTTGTGCCACAGCTCTAAATCCCAAGCGATCGGGTGATATATCAATACAAATAAAGCGACTAACAGTGTAATGATTCAGGTTCTCACAGTAACAGTTAAAATTATAATGAAAATAACCACCTACCTCAACACAAGAGATGTTGAAAATATCCTCCTTTTGCATTCACACAACACTGGCACTTTTTAGGAAATTTTCTTTCACGCGCATAAATTCAGCTTCTGAGATAGAGTTAATTTCTTTTGTGTATCGTCTTTTAAGTTCTTCTAATGTATGGGGGTGTAACCTATATACTTTATTTTCCAAGTTCAAATTTGGGAGAAATATCTACAAAACTGAAACTGCTGACTTTGTAATGAATCAGGTTTTCACAATGAAAATCACACTGGCATGTGTCGGTGCACTCCAGCGACCTTGGCCTTAATTTGTTTTATGGACAATGCAGTATCACTTCAGCTTGTATCAAGTGTAATTACATGCGTTCTGTTATAATGCCACGACATAAGTATACAATAGAGCAAAGGATTTTTAAATCAAAACCAATTGTCTGAAAAGATTAAATAACTTAGTTTTAAAATGTGGAAATGATCAAAGTGATTATCTAAAAACAAACTAGTGAAATACATCCAACGAGTAACAAGGTAGTTTCTCACTTTACCTCACTCTCCGCTGTCACTTATGTTCCCAGTATGCAGGCTACTCAAGTGAGCTGTAGAGGTATATTGAAATAAATCTGTCACAATATGCGCTCAATGTCTAGGGGGCAGAGCTATGCAACGAAAAGTTGCAAAGTTTATCGATTGATTTCAGTCTAGTCTAATTGTTTCAACAAGCGAGATTTATTTTCAGTGTCCTGTATTTACTTAGCATAGAATGTACATGAATAAACAATCCAAGGCACATGGTCAACAATATAAGATGTAACATTTAATGCAAACACCCATTCACCAATGCCAACAAAATAAATGAAACAAACCCGTACACTCAATAAGGCTGCATTCTTGTAAAGTGAGAGAGGCTACACCATGATTCCCCGTTGGAACACGTGATAATAACCAGTAAAAAGATGGGAGGGAAGGAGGAGAAGGTGGCATAACTTTGCGGTCTTAACGTAAATCGGTTTCTGCGCTGTGGCAGAATTATATAAATACTATATTATGTGCTTGCCGTTGTTTCTTTATGCAACAATACAAACATGTTTTCACCCACTTACAGTTAATGTGAGCAGCTCATTTTTTGCATGTGTCTGTGTGAAATGAAGACCTTTGGATGTGCTAAATTTGAGGGTAGGTTTTGACATGACAACTCGTACAATTGCCTTCTAAATAGTGAATAATTCATGAATATTTAAATAAATTGTTGCATTGATCTACAGTAGAACCTTGATTTAACATTTTTCTGGGGATGCAGAATATTATGCTATATTAGAGGTTTTCGCTAAATGTGAGTTTTTTTTTAAGAATTACAAAAGAGTTTATGCAAAGACTGACTATAATTACAATTAAACTAGAAGCATGATATATTATGGCATTTGCTAAATTGTAGACTTGTCATTTCTGATAATCTGTGTTAGATTATTTCTGCTTCATGTACAATATCGTTTAGGAAAGTGTTTTCCTCTTTCCCACCATCAGTTAAAATTCAAAGTTCTACTTGAAACAAAGCTATGCTATAATATATTATACTAGCTTAAAAGGCCCGGCGTCGCCCGGGTTTTGTGTTTTGTAATTCAAAATTAACTTATGAAGGACTTCCGACTTTCAAATTCTAGGTCCTTATATACGTATTGGAAATTTGAAATGAAGAAGAACGACTTATCTCACTAAACTATTCCCGCTGAAAAAGCTTGATATAGCTTTTTATGGCTCATACAGGATGTAGAATTTTGTATCCCATCGCTTCTACACACCAAGCCTGGTAGGGGTTAAAATAAGAAGAAATAGAAATTCCGGTATCATAAAATAGTATTGTCTTTGCGGAATATTGTATTTCTCACTCTCATGTTACCATACAACCGTTTCGGGGATGAAATTAAAAAGTAAATCAATTTCACTTTTATACTTCCCTCCCCAAAAACCTGCGATATAATAATATAGAATTCATCTTCAATATTTAATTACAGCAATGCATTATATCAATAGTTTCGTCAAAGTCCCATTTCAATTATTTCCAAACATACCTGATACTTATGCCAACAATACACTGTTGTCATGTGAACTGTGATTTGAGTTTCACAATTCTGTGTAAGAAGGGATTAAGTGTTCTCAAAAACATTTAATTTTTGGCATTTAAAATCAAAATATTTCAAAATCCTTTCTTAGTGAGCACCTACATCATGAAACGAAGGCACTGTCAAATTTCCAAGTCTCTACCTGTTATAGTTTAGGCTCTACGTTGATTCCTGTCAGTCAGGACAAAGCCTTTTATATATATAGAGAAGAGATATAAGCTATAATATTATGCCCACCAATTTGGCAGGATTCTTAACAGACATGACCATCACTCTAAGCAGACAAGAAAGACTAACCAGAACTGGTTGTTGGTGAAAAGAGGGTATGACAACCATTTTCCTTATCAGATTGAAATTTTAAAAAAGTACTATGCTATCAGTTATTACTCTGATAAGTAATTTCTATGAGAATTCCAAAGATTTTAACATTAAATGGTGGTTTTATCTACTGGGAATAATGTTAGAAAACATTAACACATTAATCACATGTATTAATATTTGGGAATTTGGGGGGCGAAGTAGATCCACCTCCACGTGGTGCCCCCTGGAAGTGTATAACACGACAAAGAGATCTACAATCACGGCATGCAACCTACGAAAAAAGCAGCCAACTGCTCTTCTCAGAGCACAAACCAAACTAAGAATAACGGTCAGATTTCACACTGGAAAAAGGAAATTGCTCAAGTTCCTGACTGGCCAAGAAACAAAGCGGTTGCCACCTTCCGGCTAAGTGTCCAACATGACTGTTTGAGGAAGCGCTTACATCACATTGGAATACGAAACGACCCCAACTGCATGTTATGTAATCTACAAGAGACCATGGACAGAAGCCACCTACAAACGTTGCCCTGCCCTTTCAAGCACAACATAATGGGACCAGTATTGGGAAGCAAGAAGAAAAATGTCGACTGTATAACATCCTGTGTAACCCTCAAAAGTGGAATACTCTCTAATATTGCATTATACTGTTATATATTGTATTTTGTAAGCATTATGTTATGTCATTTATTTATTTTTTCTTAGGTTGCAGAGGTTAATAATATCTTTTCATGTAAATCTGCCATTTGAAATAAATAAAAAATATATAACTTATATTTGGGATTTTCAGAATTTGTTGTTAAATGCGGGAAAATGTTAAGTCGAGGTTCTGTTAAATCGGTTCTACTATATATGTTTTCATTTGATAGTTCTTAGATTAATTATATTAGGCTGTGTACAGTTGACATCCTTTAATTAAGGCAGCTATCCTCTGAGGATTTTCCTCTAATGTAAGCATCAGTCTCTGAATGTTTTACAATCTTGATTCTGGCTATGTTCTGTCAATTGTGCTTGTCAGTAATCACAGAAATTGGTTTTCATTTACAGGAACGCTTAAACAAAGTTCACCAACAAATTGCAAAAGAACAGTCTAGACGCAGAACTTTATTAGAACCTTCTCCAATAACAACACCCCTTGAAGCTGCAAATCCTTCCATTCAATGATATGTCGTATTCGAGTTGTTCTATAGTTATATTCACATTAAACAATTCATTCCATTATAAAAAGTGACATGTTTCATTCACTTTTGCACATATAAACTTTTATTGTTTGGTAATATATTAGGTTTAAATTGTTAGCTTGTTATTCACATGATATAGTTGTTATAGTTTTGTGATTGATTTTCTTTTTGTTTTTTCTTAATCAGTTACCTAAAACATTTAACAGTCAAAGTAATGAAATCTTTAGTATTTTTTTGTTGGAATTTTGTAAGGTTAATATGATGAAAATATTCTCTTTATCGCTCATTCTCTGATTAATCAAAGTTGCCAGGATTCACGAATGTGGGCGATACTTCTAAAAACATATATTTTTATTAAACTGTAAAAACGTACAGTAAATTTTAATTGAGTTTGGTTCAAATAGTTATAAAAACGACAGCTAACATAAGTACAAGTAGTCTAATTGTAATTGTTAGGACAACGTAATTTGCTCATACCATTATTGTGCAAAGATGGAGACTCCATCTTTATGTCATTTCACTCTGAGAGATTATGATCAGTTTTATGAACCATCAGAGGACAGTTTTGTTCTTATTGATGCATTAGAGCAGGAACTGTTGATGTTAGGTAGCTTGAAACCTTCACTGTGTGTTGAGATTGGAAGTGGTTCTGGCATAGTAGTTACTGCATTGGCAAAATCACTGGGGAAGAACTGCTACTACCTGGCCGTTGACATCAATCCATCCGCATGCGAAGCAACCAAAAGGACTGCACAAATGAATGGAACTGATGTTGAAGTTGTTAACATGGACCTTTTGTCTGCAATTGGCTGGAGAAATAAAGTGGACGTGCTAATTTTTAATCCACCATATGTGGTAACTCCTTCTGAAGAAGTCATGGGGAAAGGTGTGCATGGTGAACTCACAAAAGCTTGGGCTGGAGGAGAGAGAGGTCGAGAAGTGAGTATGTTTTTTTAGTTGTTTACTTACGTGTTACCATTTTTTAAATGCAGTGTGCTTTTGATATAACACTTGAGTAAATGAGAAAGTGCAATTATGAACCTGGTTTTTATAATACTTAAACACTTGACGTTGCAAACTAGGATTACCTTTGGTGATCCCGACGGCCGTTCAGAAACCACTGATGCACTAAAATAGTACGAAACGGCCGTCCTGATCACCAAAGGTAATCCTAGTTTGCAACATCAAGTGTGTAAGTATTATAAAAACTTTGTTACACAATCAAGAATGGACACCCATATATACAGCTATAAGAACCTGGATCATTTGAATAGGGTAGTAAAAGTTTCCTCAATTTAATAAGAGCTTTTATTATATAGTATGGCATTAAAATTATGAGAACCTGTAAAAAAATTTCTAGAGTAAATATGGTTAAAGCTTTCTGGGTTATGAAGACATGGTTTGGCCGAAGAACCTCAATGTTTCACCTGCTTCTGTGGCAGCTGTCATCAGTGGTGAGGTTTGGAAAATTTTTCTCGGAGAGGTCTCATTGATGACTGATGTTCACATTCAAAATAGAGAGAGAGGTTCACCATGGAAACTTTAAGCCCGACATCAGTTTATTGTTGAAATGAACTAACATTCTAGGTATTCTGATATTTATTTATTTATTTATTTATTTATTGTAAATTAACTTAATTAACTATGCTTCAAGTATATATAAATTAGCTTCCCTTTCTGTAGCTTCATTCTGATACTAAGGTATTTCACAGTAACACAAATAAAATACAGAATTGTAAACTACCAAACAATCTTAAGATAGGTTCGCTTCTTCCACAGTTTAATTTCATAGAATGCATATTTTGTTCAGATAGTAGTATTCTTTCATTATGGGTAGGGTTACCAAACATTTGGATTTTGCTTCACCTTCCATATAAATATATTATTTCATTTTTCCCACAAGTTTCATTCTGACTACATTTTCCAAGAAGTTTTGTAAAATTCCAGTAGGTGGATATATCACTTTGAATATTAACTCGGTTTTCACTTCCTTCCAGAAAGTCCCTCTATACTCTCTCCTTTTGTCTGAAAATCAGGCGTGTCAACATTGTTAATCCACCGGTTTGCAAATGTCGTTTTTTTACTGTACTGCTTCTTCCACTTCTGGGACCTGCAAAAATAGAATAGGAATAGAATGATGCTAAAATTTGAATTTTGAATTTTAGAGCGATAGCTGCTCTTGGCTTCCCGTAATCAATTTGTGCAATAATTCTATATGATTCAAATGTGAATCTAATAAGGTATTGTTTTACAAGTTAGACCTTAGGCATCAATAGGGATATTGTAGTAGGCCTACATATTTCGACTATAAGTTCCAAATAAATGTTCTAATTGCAAGATAAATGCTAACCAGAGGTTTATTGGGAGGTGATAGCAGGGCCGTAGCTAGGCGGTGGCTAGGTGGGCGACCGCCAAGGGCGCAGGTACGAAGGGCGCAAAATTAACCATGAAAAATCCCGCCTTTTTTAGGCTGGTGCAATTTATCAAGCAATATAAATTCCACGTTAGTGGAAGAAATCTTTCAGGTAATTAAAAATTAATGCACGTGAACTATCTATACCTATAGTATTATGCCGATTGTCTACAAGCAAAAAGCAGTCATGCAACGTCCTTTAATTAACAGGATTCATATTGACAGAATAAAACATAAATCATGAACAGTATGGAAAGATATAACGACAATGAAAATTAATATGTACGTTATTATTGTGATGAAAGTGGTTCAACTCAATCCCTTTCCAGCTGATTGTCGTCCTCAGTGCTACTACTGTCGGATTGATTACAAAGCGATCAACAATGGCATCGCTCATACTGTTACATGCTACATGCAAAAATGACTGACCAACTATATTATTACAACAGAAAAAGCCGAATGCGCAGATCTCAATTCCTTTTGTTATTACTATTTTATTATAAATTAAGTGTGAACTAAAATTTCTTATTTTAAAAATGATTAGTTTTTTAATCACACAATGTATTAATGTACATTAAAATTAATTTCTGTAACTTTACATTGAATAATATGTGTTGTGATCCGCGGCCGATGCACGCTCTGCCAGCTGGCAGTACACATGCTGTTTGTTTTGATCAAGTTCCCTTCTAAGGCCGGCGCTGATATTATAGTCGCTGCTATTATTTTTAATTATGTTATACTGTATTATTATTAGGGCCCGGATCCTGATGACCTAAAATTGTTTGAAAAATGACCTATAAAATGACCCCAAAATTTAAAGAAAATGACTTAATAATTATAAAGAATGACCTAAAAACTGATACTTTATTTATAAAAAAATATTATTGTACACACAAAATTATAGAATAATTTGTACATAATTGTTAAAACCTTAAATTCAGAGAGGATGTTGTAGGTCTAAAAAACTTTGATTTTTGCTGTGAATATTCTTTCCTTACGGAAATTTATACTGGCACTGAGGCATTGGCGAGTCAAACTTCGGCATTTCCTTTTGCGGTCTGCCGGATTAAATTGTTTATTGAGGGTAAACAGTAGTTTGCACTCTCAAATACAAGCAGGTGGCAGACTCTGGTGTCAAGTCAATCTAATAACAACAGTAATGTAATACAACATTATGGCGTTTCTTTGATTCTCGTTTCCGACTGAGACATGACAACACTTCAACATAGAGTGTGTCCTTCTTGCATTAAACAAACACTTCAAAGACAGCACCGCTGGGGACGAAATAAATGCCCTAAAAATATAAAATTGCATACAATGTCAAAAAATGACATAATAAAAATGCATTTCTATAATCTAGAGGCCATGATTATGATTTATCTACAAATTGGCAATGTCTATGCGGCATCAATAAAAAAGATGACATGTCATTAGAATCCGGGCTCTGATTATTATTGTATTTTTTAACTAAGCGATTTTTAAATTAAACAGTGAAACAATATTAATGTTTGTGTTGTTTCGTCTCTTGTTGATGTTGGCGTTGCTTCTGTTGTATAGGTAAGAATGATTTCAGTAAAAAAATGTGCCAACTAAAACTACCATGACCATCATAGCTTAGTCTACATTATTAGTTTTGATCTATTAGGCAGTGGGTTTTTAAAGAAATGGGACCAAAAAATTACCTTCTGCAAGCGAATTCAAGAAAATCAGTTTTACAGAAATTTAAAAAAATTGTTCATTTGGAGGGCGCAAATTTGTCAAATTCGCCAAGGGCGCAGAAGGACCTTGCTACGGCCCTGGGTGATAGTACAAGCCTAAGTTATAAGTAGTTGACATTAGGTCTTTGTTCTACTTCATTTTGACTTTTTAAATGATAATTTACTTTTTTTTGCAGGTTATGGACAGATTATTCCCTTTGATACCAAGACTTTTGAGTGTGTGTGGAGTTTTTTACTTGGTAGTGACATCGGAAAACAGCCCTGAGGATGTAGAGCATGTCATGAATAAGTTGGGCTTCATGATGCATGTTGTTCGGGAACGTAAAATCAGAGGAGAACACTTACTGGTTCTAAAGTTCACTAGAAGGTAATATAACATTTTCTTGGTATGTATAACTTATGTATTATGTGTACTTTATCATCTTTATAAATAAAGTATTTGTGTTACACAATGTGTTGTGTGACATTTTATAGCCAAACAACTTGTTTTTGTTTCTTATTGCAGAAAGAAGCCATGTTTGCCTGCTTCAAAATGATACCGTACTTAATTTAGTGAAATTTCCAAAATAAGTTGTTAAGAAATAAGTTTAAATGGTACAGTGTGCACACATTTTACCATTTCAGTGCAACTTTGTCCCTTTTTTCTCTCTCTCAGCTCTTTGAGCTAAGGGTTTTCTGTTACTCTATAAAATACAACTGTGACGAGTGTTTTTGTATAGGCGTTATTGCTGATTTTTTCCCATTTTTTTGAAAAAAAATGTCTTTCATTCTTTCTAGTGTTGCTAGCCTCATTATATAGTTCTCAACATTCTGTGCATGAAAATGAGCCGAGTTTTATCAGATCCGGGACATTGTCTATATTTTATATAAAACTCTGGCTCCATAGAGTCGTATTTGGTGAACAAACTTTTAAACTTCGTGCCTGAATAGTAGTGAAAATTCTCCGAACAATGAAAACTATATCTGACAACAGTGTTCTTGTGTTCTTTCCGTTAAGTTTCCTCACGTCCGCCCTCTTTCTCCCGTCGTCCTGCTGGCTCATACCTTTCTTGCTCCCCTCCTGTTCTCTAGTCTTCCTGCTGAGAGATCCCTCCTTCCCACCCACACCATGTGTTCTCCCCGTACCAGTTCTTGTCCTTCATAGTCTCACTGCAAGCGAAAGTTTGCACTGAGGCCAGCTAGTAACAAAGAATTATGTTGGCCATATCGCTTTATTAAACAATCTTCAATTTGTCCATGGAGTAGGTAACCATCATTAGAATTCGTGGATTTGTATGCATCTGTGTGATTGGAAGTTCGTCTCTAAGCAAGAAGAAAGGAATGTTTAGATTGGGTTATGAGAGGAGTTTATGTCACAAACTGTTGACGCTGCTGAATTGGAAGCGACGCTTGCTGGGTCATTCCTTATATGGACGCGATTGGCCGTTATACACAATTCTTCCTTTGGGAAGGAAATTTCGGGTTTGTCATACTATAAGGGTAACTTAGCTACTTAAATGCAGGTAAGGTGTTTGTTTTAATTTCTAACCATGCAGTGATATAAATATGGGCATTTCTCCGGATATTTTATGTTAATTACATGTAGGCGTTGGGTCATTATGTGGTTTTAGTAACATTCCTTTGTATTCTGGTAGCCATTACTCAGGGTGGGCTTTTGGTATTTTTTGCATTCTCCCAGTTGCCTTATTTGTCTTCTGAATGTTTATAAATGTGTAGGCCCTTTTATTTCTTGTTTAAATACCGTTGGTGTGTATATATATATTTTCCCGCCCTGTCTTTTGTGACGCTTTACCTGCATTTCAGGATGCCATTTTGATTTTGTTGGAAAGTTTTCTGTTACCAAATTCTTTATCGCTATGCTATTGCGCCCAGGTGGGATCCCTTACCCCCTCATGGTGGGAGGAGGTCTTGTATTTGTTTTAAACTATGAATTTATATCATTTAAAATTGTGTGCCACCAAACGAGAGAGAGAGAGTGTGTGTGTATGCAGGTATCATAATTGTAAAGTTTTAAGAACCCCTTTTGATTTTATCACAATCATTTTTTAATAAATAATAATTATTTTAAATTAATAATTATGTAAAGGGTATACCTAGGTATATTCATTTTAAGTATTAATCAAACTATCTATTAATATTGTATGAATGAAATAAAGTTTCAATTAGTTCTCATATAAAGAGAACCTTAACAGTGCTCAAATTTGTGTTAGATAAATAAGAAAAAATATACTTCCACTAATTTTACTTTCTCGCATATACCTAGTATAGTGAAAGTATTGTGATCGTGACAAAAAGTTGAAATCGAGATAACACCAGAAGTACATGTTTCACGATGCTTAGAAACAGAAACAATTTTTTAGGAATGACGTCTGTCTGTCTGTCTGTCCGTCTGTGGACAAGCACAGCGGGTAAACGGTTCATTGTATTTACTTCATTTTTTTTAATTAAGGACTTTTTCGGTATTTTATTGAACCGCCCGGAATTTGAGTTTTATAACTGAAATATTAAAGGAGACTTTTCATGAAAATGTTTTGACAAATTTTTATTTTTGAAAAATTTGCTCTAATGATCTTCATTTAAATTTAAAATTGCAAAACCTTATCCGTGACTAATAAAGTGGCTATATCTGTTTTTCTGCAAAAATGACTTGGAGGTACTTTACTCATATCCATTTTCAATTTTTCTAGATAATCTCCATTACAGTAGGTGATACATGAAAACCAATCACAGTCAAGTTGTAGATAAAATTAAAATGAACATTTTTTTGTTTAACACATTTCTTTATACAATTAATAGATGTTAAGATAGAAACTAAATATGTACGGCTTAAATGCGAATTTCAGAACATAACTTCCGTCAATTAAAATATGAATGCTATTTTGTTGCCCACAGTAACAAGAAAATAGTAATCTAATTATTGTTGTGAAATGAGAAAATTTAGCTCAGTCCTAATGAACACACGAAAACCAATTACAAGGTGGTAAAGTCTAATAGAGAAGAAGTCCTGGGTTCAAATCAAACCTCGTGGCCGCAAAAGTTGACTTGGGTTTTTCATGGTTTCCTCATTCACAAAGGCAAATGCCAGATTTGTAGGACTTGGTTTATTTTATGGGCAGGTAATAAATTTTGTCAAAGCATGATTTACTTAGAAAAAAAAAAATAATGACTGGTGTATACACCCACTCAAAATATCCATCCTCTGCCATTGATTATTATTATTGTTGTTCTTGTTAATATTATTATTTTTATTATTATTATTATTATTTTATTAACATATAGGTAGGCGTGGCTTACGCCGGTAACATATTGGGCAGATTCGGCCTAAGCAAGGAGTCCCCTCTTAACTATAAGATTGGATCTTCATGTTGTACAGTTTGATGTAGTATGAAAGTCGCTCCTAGAAACTCTCTGACAGTGTGGCATGTGCTGCGGAGAGTACCTTTCTGCAATTCAACGAACGTGTGGTGGTGCAGGTTGTTGTTGTTGTTATTATCATCATCATCATTATTATTATTATTATTATTATTATTTCACGGTAAAAGCCTTAAACACAAAGATCGGCTCTGATGCTTTCATTCTAGATACTTGTTAGTTTTATGAAAATATAATAAATAAAATTTAATTGTCTCTCTAATTTACTTTTTTCTGTGCTCCTGTTGTTTTCCACTGGGGTGGGATTGATAGAATTAAGTACCACCTGGGTGATGACACATGTTACATAAAAGTTCTCCATAAGGACAGGATCCCAGGACATGGGCAAGAATTTCTATCTCTCTGTGACATCATCGACAGAGGATACTGTCCTGGGATCTGCCTGGTATGCTTCACACATACGTTCATTCGTGGTCATTTTGATGCCTTCCTTCCATTCACTAGTCAATAAGTTCCTGAAGGAATTACAAGACTGCACATAACAGTTTACAAAATTAATTAGAAGCAAGGTTGCTCAATAACGTTTATTATAATATAATTTAATTTGTGTGTTGTAATCTCAACTCTGTGAATTTCTAAAATTTTGGATTATCCTGATTTCCACCATGCAATGTATACCGGTACCTAGTCAAATCAAAATAAAATTACCATCAGTGGATCACGTGTTTTTTTAAAAACCTTCAAATCGTTTTGACCAGAACCTCCGAGCCTTCCTCAGGTGACTTTTTTTTTTTTTGTCATGTTTGTTCCTGATTTCCACCATGGTATAATGCAGTCAGATCAAAATAAAATTACCATCGGTGGATCACATGTTTTTTAAAAATCTTCACGGCATTTTGACCCGAACCTCCTGGGCTTCCTCAGGTTCGGGTCAAAATGTCACAAAGGTTTTTAAAAAACACGTGATCCACTGATGGTAATTTTATTTTGATTTGACTGCATATTTCTTAACCTTATTATCCACTGACTTGGCCTATCACATTCTGGAGTGTGTAATGGCTTAAGCTCTATCCACATTGTGCAGTCGGCTGTCGGTAGTTTGTAGCTGGTAGTCGGTAGTGGAAGTATAACGTGTGGTGAGTAATGGACGCCATTCACAATGTGCAGTTGCAGTCGACAGCAGGCAATCTGCAGTAGTCAGCAGACGAGAAATTCATCTCTGACTACCAATTCCATGACTGCAAGTAACATATTACGAGATTGAAAATTATTTACTAGTGCAAATACACAGATTAGCATACTACGAGAAAGAAAGATGTGTTTATAACATATAAACAGCGATTCCTCCACCTTTTTTATACTGTAAAATGTTGCCCTAACCTCAATGTTGACTGCATGCTCCCAAGCGGCCGATTCCAACTCCAAACTGCCGACTACCAACCATTGTGGATAGAGCTTAATAAGTTAATCAAATTTGGATAACCCAGATTTTATTGTGTGGGGTTTTACAAGGATTCAGGGAGTTCTACTATACATATTAGGTGTTCACTTTAAATTTGCACACTGTGATGGAGTGCTGAAACTCAGGGCCGTCGCGTGGTTTGTTGGCGCCCGGGGCAAGATTTCGTCAGGTGCTCCCCCCCCAAAAAAAAACTCAATCCCACGTGCACCCACCCGACATTCCACCTATCTGTAAGGATTCAAACACAAACACACAGCGAGCGACGTGACGCGACACTATCAAATACATATAAACATAATGGGGTTAAACACGCATTATTCTTAGGTTATTATTATTGACAGCAAATACAGCTGTTCAATTTTGAGCAAATATTTATTTTGGGGTAACTTAGCAAATATAAAGTTATTGGTGTCAAATATTTATTTGTTCAATAAATACATACAACGTAATATTCAAAATTCAGTTATACTTAACTTTGAAAAATACGTTATGTACATCTAACATATTATTTCAAATTTTGATGTATTATTTTTGCCGTTGCCACGGCACCCCCCTGGTCGCGGCGCCCGGGGCGGTCGCCCTGCTGAAACTGTTTACACTTTACATGGGTTTCTATTGGCGCTACTGCTTGATTGATGGGACTTATGACAAGGGGTATCTTAATGTAGCATGTCACTTTACATACTGTGTACAGTTTGGTAATGTTCGGGCATTGTCAAATGTACACTCAGTTGTGTGCATTCAGAACAGTAGTAGTCCCTCTTTCTGTCTTCTGCAAAACTAAAGGGAACGCGTAATATAATATATTCACATTTTGTAATCAAACTTTTTGAGATTTTTACCAGCCAACCTATGGCATAAGACTAACAATTATCTGAAACTCGATATTCAGTTTTAACAATTATCTGAAACTCTATATTCAGTTTTTCTGTTCCCTAAAGTTATTTTTATACAAAAAAGGCAATTTTCAAAATATTGAATTACCAAAAGTGACACAATCTTGAAAAACTATTTCACTGATTTGTTCTCTTTTGACCCACCAGAAAAGCCCACCATTACCTGAATTGATTTGTCCCCAACACTTACTTTAGCTGACCCTTTTACAATAATACAATAAAAGTTAATTTTTATAACGTGTTTTTAATTAACTGGTCTCTTATATCTCCTGTAGGCTTCAGCGGTTGTTTTCAGATATACTAGTGGTATATAGGCGGACTTTGTCTAAACATCTTAAGTTTTTTTAAATTAAATTGTACCTCTAATCAAGGTCTGAAGGTGAATAGTTGTTTTACTTTAAATAACAAAAAAGAAATGTGTACAGTATGGCAAATTCTTTACTTTTGTTCAGAATAGCAACCGTCTGCCTAGAAAATCCTTATTGGATCACAAGTGATCTGATGGTCCACAAGGGATAGCTGCCCCAATTACTAAGGAAAGAGGGTTCAGCCTACCAATAAATCTAGAAGACAATGTTTATTAAAAATAAAAGGTTAAGAAGAAAAACAAAATCTAGTATCAGGTCAAAATTGACCATTATTGGAAAAGCTAAGTATCCCAAAAATGATTTTTTTTTTTTTAAATGGAAGAATTTGCTACACCTTAGATTTATTATAATAAATTTCCCTTGCATCAAAAAGGATATTGGCAGCTTTTTTCAGAGTGTGGGGAGCTAGGGTGTAGCAGATTCTTCCGTTTTCCTATTATTTTAGATGTAGATGTAGATGTAGTTATCTCGTTCTGTAGATCCTGTGTTGAGTGGGACTCAAGGATATAGAACCATAGCCTACTGGATATTTAAAGGCCATGACAAAAGTACTAAATGCATACACAAAAGAGGGTCTGCTGTGTTGCTCAAACTTGCCGCTAGGATCGTGATCTTGTTCTGTTCATTCATGTGCTCTGTTAGGAAGCACATGGCATAGCAGTCCATTCGCACCTTTTTTAGTGGTGTGCTTGTAATAATTATACAGTATGTATTTAAAAAAGTTGCAATGTACATTTTCACGTAATTATGAAAAGCCTGAGGCTTTGGGTAAGTTAATAAAACTTTGTTTTCTTCCGAAATTTCGAATTGTTTACGTAATAAATTATATGATCAACAATTCTGCTAGAAAAAAAGTGTGCGCGGAACGACACGCGACAGAAGTGAAAGTTGTTTTAATTTTTTGGTTTTTTCAATTTTGGATTGTTGGACTTTTGAATATTGGGTTTTTGGACTTATTTAATTTTGGATTATTTAATTTTTGATCTTTTAATTTTTTTGGAATTCTGGATTTTTAAAGTTTGAATATTTGAATTATTTATTTTTTTAATTTTTTAATTTTGGATTTGGAAATTTGAATTTTTAGATATTTTAAATTTTTAGATATATTGAATTTTGGTTTTTTTAATTTTTTAAATTTGTTTTTTGGATTTTCTTATTTTTAAATTTTGGATTTTTTATTTCTTTAATTTTGAATCTTTCATTTTTTAATTTTAATTTTTAGAGATATTTAATTTTTAGATTTTTAAAATTTTGGGCTTTTTAAATTATGGATCTATGAAATTTTTATTTTTTGGAATTTTTAATTTTTTAATTTTGGATTTTTAGAATTTTTAAATTTTGGTTTTTTATTTTTAAATTTTGGATTTTTAAATTTTAGATTTTTTAATTTAATTTTGGATTTTTTTATTTTTAAATTTTGAATTTTCTTGTTGTTTAAATTGTAGATTTTTGGATTTCTTTAAATTCGGATGTTTGAATTTTTAATTTAAGAATTTTGGATTTTTTAAATTTTGTATCATTGAATTTTTTTATTTTTTAGAATTTTAAATCTTGGATTTTCGATTTTCTCAATTTTGGATTTATAGATTTTTAAATTTTGGATTTTCGACTTTTTAATTTTGATTTTTTAGATTTTTTAGATTTTTTAGATTTTTTAATTTTGGTTTTTTATTTTTGAATTTGGATCTTTGAAATTTTTATTTTTGGATTTTCGATTTTTTATTTTGGATTTTTAGTTTTGTTAAATATTGGATTTTTAATATTTAAATTTTTTATTTATTTGGTTTTTAATTTTTTTTATTTTTCATGATGGTGAAGGGCTCACTAGCTCGAAGCCAATAGCCCCCCCCCCCCATTCAACGCCTGAAACCTTTCCCCCGCGCGTTCCTGTAACTAACGGTAAACAGGAATTTCTTTTAAACATGAGAAATTTATGTCCTAGTAGGAAATTATAAGACTTTCGTGGGAAAAACGGAAATAGATTGCACACTACAGGAAATGCATCTAAATGTTGGCAACATTGTCAAAAAGTAAAATCAATATGGCGGTTGTGCTTTGACCGTGAAAATGACGAGAGAAAATTAAATGGAAGTAAAAAAAAAGCTGATGGCTACATATTTGACTTATAAACGTAAGATACTTACATTTTATTATCGTGTTCAGCATATTCATTTTTTAGTCTTCCTAGAACTAAATAGATTATTAACAGTAGTAATAATTTCTTCAACAGCACATTTCTTCCCAAATGTTTTTGTAATGTATCTTTTTAGAAAGCTATGAATGTTTGTGAAAATATTTCAGGTTGCAGACATATTGAGCAACCATTCAAACCTGCAGCCCACCAGTTTTCATCAAGTCCAGTTACAAAAGTAGAAGCAGCTTGGCAGCAAACCAGTATAGCAGCATTTCTAAGGTAAGGATAGAATAGAATTTTGGCTAAAGACAAATAGAGCATCTTTTGTTTTTAATAGTAATTTTATGCAATTTTGATAAAATAATAAATAATAAGACCTATATTTATTAGATATTTAGGTTATTCATGAGAAAACAATTATTTTATTAATTATTGAATTTTACATTTAGGTCTATACAGTGGTGCAGCCAGGATTTCAATCTAGGGGTGCTAAAACTTAAAATACATCCTAATAAAACTTTAAAAAATAATTTATCATAAGCTGTGTGGGGAAAATAATGGCCGTGATAGGGGGGGTGTATGTCGGCAGGGGATGAACACACGTGAAAGACTATGAACAGTAATTTAATGAAACATTTGTAAGACTGCACTACAGATTACACTTCATGATACAGTAATAACTCTCCCCTATCCGTCCCGATCTCCAGCGGGGGAAATCCACACTACCAACCTCTGGGCTGGTGGCACATTACAGTTCTGTTCTAGGAGTGCCCAAGAGAGGGCACTTGTCTGCAGTCCGTGACATCCTCCCCACCCTGATCCGTCCCGATCTCCAGCGGGATGATCAGCTGAATCGGTCGAGCAATGTGCGACCCTTGGGTAGTCCTCAGCAACACCGTCCGTACCTTACCATCTCTGCCTGACCTCAGTTCTTCTATGCGGGCAAGCTTCCACATATGACGTGGAACTTGATCCTCCTGAAGTAAAACAATTTCTCCACACTGAAGCTCTCTGGGTTTACTTCGAGGACTGCGAAGGGTATGGAAGCTTTTAAGTTCAAGGAGATAGTCCTTGGTCCACCTTTTCCAGAAGTCCTCAGCAATCTTCCTTTTGTGTCGATATAGCTTAGTCAGATCATTTGTTGCTGTTGATTCTGCTTGTCCTGATGGTACTGTAGTTAATTTCTCCCCAGTCAAAAAATGAGATGGCGTCAAGACAACTTCGTTCTCTGCTGTTAACAGTCTGGAATTGAGGGCGGCTTCAATACTAATAAGCAAAGTATTAGTCTCCTCCTCGTCAATCTGAAGTTTGCCAAGTGTTTTGCGCATACAGCGTTTCACAGAACCAGTCATCCGTTTAGTGAGAGAGACAATCTGGTAGTAGAGGCTAATTACTTCTGTGTCATTCTGTCCCCCTCCTGTGAAATCATCCATATACATGGTTTCATCAATGAGAGCGGCTGCTTGGGGATACTCATCTTTGTACAAAGTTGCGAGCTCTCTCAGAGTGGCACAAAGCAAGAAGGGACTGCAAGTCAGTCCAAAAGGTAGCCTTTTAAACCGATAGGTGATAACATCCTTAGTCGGTACGTAGCTTCCATCGTCCATTTTTTCAGTGCGATACCACAGGAAGCATGTAAGGTCTCTATCCCTTCTGTCCAAAACTAGTTGCGGGAAGGCTTGATTGGCGTCTCCAACTATTGCCATTGGATGTAGGCGAAATCTGAGCAGCACTGATAGGTTCTCAGGAAGAAGATTGGGACCCATCTCCAGAGTAGAATTCAGAGATGGCATATTTCTTTCACATGCCGATCCATCAAACACAACACACCATTTACAACTACCACGTTTCTCCTTCTTGACTAAATGGCGCACCATTTAGTAAAGGTTTACCATTTAGGTAAAGGTTTCCTGCGACTGCTCTGTAAATGGTTCAGCTTCCACCTGGTCACGTTGTACATAATCCAACATCTGTTCGTGATAAATGTTCCGTAGATTTTCGTCCTTGTCCAGCCGTTTTTCCAGTGATCGGAATCGTTTCTCAGCGTGTAGTAGATTGTCCGGTAGGGGCACCTGATCCTTCCTGATAAGTGAACTACTCGACGTCCTTCTTCCAATTTGTAAGAGTCCTTGAAGTTTTTCAAAATAGATGAATCTTTGGGACTCAATGGTCGTGACTGCTCAGCAGATATTCCAAGCGTTTCAAGGTCCCAGAATTGCCGGAAATTATCATCTTGTAACGAGGCTGTCTGCTTCAAATCTATGAATGGTTATGACTGGATTAACCATTACACCCGAATGGTTTCCGCTCAATATCCAACCCAACCTCGACGGTAAGAGAACTAGTGACTGTGAAATCCGAATGGGGGGAGCGTCTTTGATGATAGGCCTACTTCAGTAATGATCAGCTCCTATGAGGATTTCAATGGGTATGTCATCGGATTCATCCTTTGGGTCTGCCAGTTAGCTTATGCGTTTGTCCTAGAAGATGGATGTCATAGGGAACGGAAGGGTGTAAGGAGAAGGAGTGGTTACTCTCAAAGGCAGTAACTGGTATGCTGGAATTAGTCCATATTCCACCCAGGGTAAGTTGGACTAGTCTTCGTGAACGGGACTGTGGGGGAGATGCCTCGAAGGAGGTGACTGTCAGGCATTTATTCTCCGTCTTAAGCTGAAGGTCTTCTATGAGGGATTTTGTGACAAACTTAGACTGACTACCTGCATCGAGGATGCATCTTGTAAGCTTGCTGATTCCGTTCGGACCAATAACTCGAACCCGTGCTGTTTGCAGATAAGTAAATGCATGGGGGGTGACATCAATCAGTGTTCTGGGGCATGTTAAATGTAGTTTGATCGGAATCTTGGCAGACTGACCTATGATGACTCCCTTTACATTTTGAGCACGACGCCCTGCCTTTCTTGCTGCACATTCGAGCAGAGTGACCACGATTCAAGCAAAGAAAGCAACGATTAGTCACCTTGAGTTTCTCTATGCGGTCTTCTACTTTGCTCACAGTTCTGCAATCCTGTCCCCAGTGTCCTGGCGCTCGCAGAAAACACAGAAAGGCTGAACCTTAGCCTTTGAGTCAGTCTTTCCTGTCTTTGAATGAACATGGAACGATGCAAGCGTAGGAGTGGAGTGGATTGACGTTTCCCCTCGGATCTTCTGAGCAGTTAAGGCTCCTTCGACGTCTTCATTCAGAAAGGCCATCAATCTGGAAATGCTGCTTTCAGAAATGTTAGTCCTCTTCGAGTGCGTGATCCATCGACGGCAGAGTTCATCGGGGAAGGCTCGTAGAATTTTGGGTGTCAACGTTTCTACCGTATGTGTCAACGTCTTCTCCCAATGCGCTTGGATGCGCCGATTGCACTCTACATATGTTGCGTTCAGTGCTTCTGTGCTCTCATTACGGATAGGCTGGAGATCCTCTAAGAAATCCAGATGGGCCTGGATAATGCGATTTTTGTCTCCGTATCTGGATTGAAGAATCCGCTTTGTTTGCTCATACATGTCACCATTCACTGCTATCCCGTAAACAAGGCGTTTGGGTTCCCCCTCCAAATACCCGCGTAGGAACACATGTTTGTTCACAGCTGAAAGGGTGGGATCACTGTCGACCGAAGATTCGAATTGCTCCTAGAAACGAGACCAACATTCGACATCGCCGGCGAAGGGATCCAATTTTATTGGCGGCAGTTTGACGGAATGAGTAATCGGGGGGATCGAGGGTGATGTAGCGTAGGACGTTGTTTGGACAGGTGAAGCTATCTGGGCCTTTGTCTCCTTTTGTTTTACCTCACGAGCAGCCTTTTGGATCGCCCGCTTTGCCGTATTGATATTTTATTCACATGTGAGCACATCCACATTGTAATCCTTGTCTGATAGGTGTTCGTGTATCTCGTCATCTAGCTTCAGCAGGTTGTTCAGGGTGTCTGCTAAACGTTCCTTAAAGTGCTCATAATCATAAGGTGAAATAGCATCCGTGTTGGAATTAACTGAGTTTGCAAATCATGTAACGTTTTGATTTTTCAATTTTCTTTACAACCTATCCTTATTCGATGAAATTACTATCTGATTGCGAACATAATTAACATTATCATCATTGTCATCTTCGTCATCATCATAACCACCAACCACCACCACCACCACCTTTATCACAGCAATCGTGTATCATCACAAATTTCCATCTCACCTATTGTTTATAAAAAAGTTTGGTATTCCATTGTTAACACATAACAATTCAAAGGATTTCATTCAAATTTGAAATTTATAGTTATGCCTATCGTACCAGTAGGTCTAATCAGATCTGAATCTGCTCCCCCATAGTATTGGGTTCCGTGTGTCTTTAAAGCGATCATGTGAAGCGCTGTAGATAACGAAAGTTTAAAAAACTGCATTAAGACAATCAGATCATGAATAATAGATTGACGGAGAATTAACAGCGTTGTTGTTACTGCAGTAATATACAGAACTAAACATACTAAATTGTTTCGACTTTGAAATGACTTGAAATTATTGCAATTACAGAAGATTTTATCATATTCTGCCATTATGAATACTGTAGCAAACTTAGTGCAGCGGTGGGCCTATTTGGACTTGATTCGGCAAATGTGAAGCGATGCTGCAAACTAATGAATTTGAATCCGATATCGAATTTCTGTTATGTTCGGCAAAAATGAATTATGAATTATTATTATTATTATTATTATTATTATTATTATTATTATTATTAATCCTACCATCAATTTCAAACACTGTTTATGAAATATTTTTAACAAACTTGCATTCTTATCAGTTATCACTAGGGACCGGATTCTTAGGTTTTTACCTATTTTTTTCCTTACTTCCAAACCAAAAACCGCTCATACGCTTTTTCGAATCATGTCCATAGGATTCCCTCACATTAATTCTCTGGCACCTAAAAATACCTAAATGGGGTATAAAAACCTAAATATACCTAAACAGGATATAAAACCTAAAATATCTAATTTAGGCTCCTTTTTTATATTTTTTGTTTGTCAGTTGAGAAATCTATATTTTGCGGGGAGAGAATAATTTTTGTCGGATAGAAATTAATACCACCAGCGTTTCATTCAACCCACTGTGGTCTAGAATGGACAGTATCAAGAGAGGAAAAGAGTAATGGCGTATTCCTTTTAAAATATTCGTACGAACAACCATTGTTGCCGTGTATGAACAAGGATATAGATTTCTGTGTTTTAAAGCGCTTGTTTTTTGTTTGCCTTTAGTACTACCCTGTTATTCAAACTGAGTGGTCACACTGTGAGTTTTAAGAAGACGTGTTAATTATGCCGAAACAAATGAAATTGAGTTAATTATGGCAGTGGATTGGCGACGATCTGAATT
Organism: Ectobius pallidus; assembly: GCA_964059195.1. Classification (NCBI taxonomy): domain Eukaryota; kingdom Metazoa; phylum Arthropoda; class Insecta; order Blattodea; family Ectobiidae; genus Ectobius; species Ectobius pallidus. The sequence continues at coordinate 94,027,014 of CAXKWD010000010.1, read as the reverse complement.
TCACTACAGATGGCAAATATTTCGTCAAGCCTGCCAGAAACACGTATTATTTACCTTTCTAGAAAAGGGGGAAGTTTTCGTCCCTAGTTGATCTGTTGTGCGATTAACATGCGTAACAACCGAAAAAAGGAAACTAATCAATTTCACATTATCCACATCCAACCATAAAGTATTTTACTCATTGAATTAGAAGCATCGGATTCAAATCCTGAGAAGGGTAGTGTCTAGATACAATATTAACTATTAACTAAGAGATAACAGGAAGAACTTCACAGTTGAGAATTTTAGAAACATATTTAGTGGTATACTGTAACCAGGAAATGTGAGGCAATCTTATTTTCACTGCTTCTTTTGATTGTTTGTGCTTTCTTTCTTCAATTGTATACCTAGGTAATATTGTCTTAAAGCAAGTTTACACAAATTTAAGTCAATTTTGTTAAGTTAAACTTTACAAGTATTATGTATTCAATCCTATGTAGCACATTCAAATTCATTAAACCAATTATTCTACCCGAAAACTATATTTTGGACAAAAAACCTAAAAAAAACTATTTCACCTAGTGGAAAACCTAAAACAGTGTTTTTAAAAACATAAAAATCCGGTCCCTAGTTATCACTAATTTAACTTAAGCGAAAATGGTACACTAAAGAAAAATCATTCTGACTGGGGGGGGGGCTCTTGCCCCCCACTCCTGCGGCTGCACCACTTTGCTTATGTATATGAAATGTAGGCCTATCAAAAGGCAAATTCATATTTTATTCCAAGGCAGTAAAACGTGTTACACATATTATTTACATATTTTTATAAGGAAATAATTATTCTTTTGGTGGAAAGTGTTTTGCAGTCATTAGAACTCATGATTAACCTTACTTCCACAAGGTAACAAACAAATCCACTAACCCCTTGCAATTGAATAAAAACTTTTTGAAGATTTTTGTTATGTATGTTACATTATGACTATGACAACTTCATATGCATTTTAAAATAAACTCACTTAATGGATTAAGATGAATGTAGGTAATACGTAGACCAAAAGATGCTGTTAACAATGACCTGAGCAGAACTTGTCTCTGCTGGTTTTGTACAAGCTGTGAAGCCAACTCAAAAAAAATCCCTTTAGGCAGGCCTACAGGCGGAGGTAGATTTCGAAGTGCTTTTGGTTTAATTTATTGTCGCTGCATAGCACTCTTCTTCTTTAGCCTTGGCAGTAATAAGAACTGAATTCGGTAAAGAGGAAGAGCCTACAATCATTTGTTTTGACAACAAGAATAGGATATAATATTCTGGGAGGCCGTGCGCAAGATCAGCAATGAATAAAATTAGCAAAGCCGCTAAACAAGACAAAATTATGATATTATAATAATTCTTTTAAGTGTTATTATTTTCAAACATTAAAATCTCGCGTCATATGAGAGCTATCAAGAAACTATTTATTGATTTGTAGAGTACTCATCAAGAGCTTTTCAACGATACCCCACAAGACGTGGTTTCAAAAGTTTCGAATTTTCATCCCCCACCCCCACCCTCACTCGAACCCCCGAATCGTTGGTGTCACTGTGAACTCCATAGGGAGTACTCTAATTTATTCAAACAAAGTTTCCCTCTATACTTCATAGGGGCCAAGATAAAAATGTTTTAAAATTTCAACCCCCTCCCCCGACCACCCCCTTGGGCCAATTTTGCTCATTAACGAACTTGTCCGAACTATTGGGCCTAGAAATAACATATTAAAATTTGGTTCAAATATCTTCAAAATTACGGCCGCTAGCGTGTAAAGATATATATAAATATCACAATTTTTTTTTTTTGGAACGGGCGGTGGTTTCGTACTTAGGGGAGCATGAAACGTAAAGATATGAAAGAATTTTTTGAAAATCATGAAATGGTATCCATTGCAATAGGTAGATTTTTCTTCGAAATCTACCTAAAATATGTTTTTGAAAGATAACTGAGCAAGTTCAAAGAGACCCAACTTTAACTCCATATTTCTTAGAGTAATTCTTCATATTAAGTTTTTTTGCACTTTGTAAAATAAAATATAGATCTTCAATAAATGTCTGGTGCAAAAATAAACATTATACACCAAATAATAAAAATTACCTCTCGAGTCCACTTTTTCTCATGAAATAGCCCTACAGTTAGTAATGTAAAATTCCCGGGAATTTAAACTTGAGGAAATATTGCCAGGGAATGTTCCCGGAAATATTCCCAAAATTCATAAATTCCCGGGAATTTATGATTTACAAGCAAGATAAATCAAAGACACCTCTTTATTATGAAAAGTAACAAATAATTGTTAAATAATACTTGAATTTAATCATGATTAGGCTAAATAAAACTCCAAAACTGCTAAATTAAAATATAGGGAATTTATGATTTACGAGCAAGATAACTCAGAGATACATATTTGTTACATAAAGTGACAATTAATTGTTAAATAATATTTAAAGTTAATCATGATTAGGTTAAATAAAACTAAAAAAACTCTTTAAGTTCAAATATTAAAATATAATTAATGAAAAAACATAAGAAAAGAACAGAGATTAATTACATATTAAATATTTTACAATGTTTTAGCCGTTTTACTGGGTTTTCACATAGTTAGCAATGAAAATGAGGTAATTAATAATATAAATATGCCCTGGTTCTTAGAGGTCAATAATAAAAGAGTGCATTGAACAAACTGACTATTAATTAGTCACAAATTACAATAGTAATCATAAACAATACAAATCCAAACAACTTTTAGAAATAGGCTTTTTTGCTTTTGATAAATCTGTGACCTTACCTTCATTACCTACATTTATCAAGAATAGCTACAAAGGCTTTTCATTAATTCATTACATGGTTTTTAGCTCATAAAATGATACATAATATTTAAGAGACCCACTTTATTCCATTTAGAACAAAACAAAGATGTACCGGTATCTCAAACCTTATAATTAAATACCAAACACAAATCATAGAAGAAATTAGCAACATAAAATTCCTAGGACTATAAATTGACCAAAATCTTGACTGGAAGACACATATTGCAATGATAAGTGTTTCACTTTAAGAATTTTGAATATGTTACAACAAGATGCATTACTCATGGCATATTTTGCATATTTTCACTGTGTAATGAGATACAGAATCGTATTCTTGGGCAACTCTTCCCATAAGGAGAAAATATTTAGATTACAAAAACGTACAAAAAAATAAAATGTGGAAAGAAAAGAAAGAAAATCTGGTTAACCACTATTTGAAAAATTAAAAGTCCTCACTCTCACATGGGAATATACTAGGTAACGTGCTATACGGTAGGTAATATTGATAAATTTCAAACTAATTACAGTGTACATGGACGTACAACTAGAAACATGAATGATTTGCATATACCAACTAATTCATTAAAACTCTTTCAGAAGGCTGCTTATTATTCTGCAATACAGATTTACAATAAGCTTCCAAGAAACGTTAAATTATTGTTTATTAAAAGCAAATGCAAATCTTTCAAAAGATCTCTCAAGGAATGTTTAATAACTCACACCTTCTACAATATGAATGAATATTCCCAGCTTGAATAAGTTTGGTAGCTTACAGTTTTGTATATTGTTGTTAGGCCTATAACATGCATGTATATTTTGATCTGACGTGTTTTATATCCTTGAGTCTTGCTCAACACAGGATCTACAGGATGAGACATCTACATCTACATCTTAGAAGTAGGTCTACAGTGCTTTGCAGATGACAAGCCCTATGTCCTTCAACTGCATATATACGCGGTCCAATCAGAGACGGCGAGACGGAGGGAAGACTCTCACTGACAGCGGCAGCCTTTTAGCCTGTGCACGTGATTGGCGGTGAAGGAAAAGGCTTCCCATATGAAAAATACTGTAGTCCCTTTCATTGAAGCCCATTAGATTTTCTTCATCATCCTCTTCTTCTTCTTCATCATCAGAAAGGATGAAAATATCCTCATTGATGTCTCCATCACTGTCATCATGACCATCATCATTACCATCTAGGTTTTCTTCTTGGTCCTTCCGATCATCTGGATTGCTTTGTGTTTGAACTGCACTAGATTCACTCTTCTTTTTCTCCTTCTGAGGATTATTCATTAGTTTCCAATTGTAAGAAAGATACGTAAGTTTAGCTGCCCGCTCAGAAGATAGGCGGTTCCTCTTCTTAGAATGTATCCATGCAAATGTACTGAATGTACGCTCCGTGGCAGCAGAAGTGACAGGAGCTCCTAAAATTCGAATGGCCACATCTGCCAAGTCGCATGTTCCTCTTAGCCCCCTCCACCACAATAAAGGCCTAATTATCTTGTCTTTGTCACCAATTCCCTCCCAAAGAAACTTCCTAGAAAATAGCCCTTCTTTATCCCTGTAGTCTGCAAGATTTTCTCTTACTTTCATTACATCCAAACTCATATGCTGTGCACATTCACAAATAAAACCTATGGCGTCCAACAACTGCGAAGGGTCAAGCAAACTTCCCTGCATTGTAGGATCAAGCTGAAAAGCAGCCAAATGAATTTTTCCAGTGCCAAAATCTTTTCTTTCCTTGAATTTATTTGTGATCTTTTTTTCTTCAGCATTCTGAAGGGGCGAAAATGGCAAGTTTTGAGCCAAACATTTCTCCAAATCATCCAACTTTCTTACAACTCTGTGGATTTGTGGTTCATTGGATTCAATTGCAGTGATGAGATTTACAATTGGTGTAAGCAAATCTATCATCTTCTCTATTTTGACCCAAAACACCCCATCATCAAGAAGTTTTCTTTTCATGTTTGGTTCAAGGTCAGCATTCTCATTAACAGCCAATGTTTGTAGCACCACTTTATTTGATTGCAAACTGTGTAAACAAAAAAGATGGCTTCCCCATCTTGTCTTTCCAGGCAACTTCAGAGCAATTCGGCCCTTGAATCTTTTTTCAGATGAGATTTCATCAAATATTGCTTGTAAAATGTGACTGTTTTTGATCATCTTTACAATTCCAATTACTTCACCAAAGAAACTCTTAACAGTTTGGCAACCTAAAATGTCTGAACACAATAAATGAAGGAGGTGAGCAATACAACCTAATGGTACAATGTGTGGATACTTTTCCTTCACCAATGATAAAGCTGCCTTCATGTTTGCAGCATTATCAGCAATGACCACTAAAAATTTGTCAGGTCCATAATTCTCAATCACTGATCCAATGAGCTCTGCAAGATACTCGGCATTGTGTCTTTCACTTTTGGTCATTTTAAAATCTACAAAAAATGGTTCTGGTTTTGAAATAACAAAGTTGATGATAGACTCATTCCTTATGTTACACTGCAGATGAAGATTTTTCGTTTCTTGAAGTAGCTGATTAATCTCTTCTTTCATCTCAGTATACTGAGCTTCCAAATAAGTTGTTGACATACAGAACCTTGAAGGTAATCTATATGAAGGTCTCAATTTTTTTTAAAATTCAATCCACAGCGGGTGTTCCACCAGAGATAGAGGAGATCCGCTTACAAAAACTGCTTTCGCCAAAGACTGATTCAGCATTTGCTGTAAAAAAATATATGTATATTAGTACTTCACAACATATAAAATACCAAAGGGATTACAATTACTAATTAATAAAACTTACAATAAACTTTTTCTATTTCAAATAATTTTTCATTCCATTTCAGTTACAATATTAAATGTTAGCTACCTACAAGATAATCTAACTTAACAGGTCTAACCTCCATAGTGTGCAGTAGGCTATTACTGGATTGCAAAATATTTAATAAGCATAGCATAAAGTTAATTTAAGTTAAGTTTCTGAACTCAGTTTAAATGTATTTAATCATTATAGTTCATCTATTTAGCCAATGGTTTAGTTGTGCTGCTCTTAAATTAATTGTGGTAGCCTAGCTGGAGTTGGAGCTGCTCCTTATCCAGACCAGTGTCACCAGTAATATACAAAATTCAGCTGCAGCTGCAAGATGTCTTGAGCCTGGGTTACACCAACTATACTTAAATTAAATGGAAATTAATTTAAAACTTTAAAGGTGGTAACTGGTGACTAACAAATTAGCCTTATTTTGATCCAGGTATTAATCAGTTATGCCTAATTATGATTGAAGTCTAAGTGTTGTTCTTGAAAATAAAGAGCTAACTTAGAGCAAGGATTTGTTGTGAACTAAATCAAAACATGGCAAAATGCACAAGTTAGAATAACACATTAACGGAAAAAAATAGGATAGGACTAGGCCCTAATTAATTTAGGTATTTCAATCGAACCTAATCATATATAATTCTGAGGAAACACCTATTTCAGCCAATGCTCTAAGACACAGGTGATAAAACATTTATATAAAAAGGTCTAAACCTACCCTTGAAAAAATTATTATTAACTAAATACTTTATATTACAAAAAAGATTGCTATGGAGGACTCAACTTCACTAATTTAAATGTACTTACACATGACGCGTTTCACAAGCATCTTGCTTGTATCCTCAAATGAGGTCTACTGCCGGGTCCGTTGGTTGTTCGCTAGGTGTCGTTGTAGGTCGAATCAGCCTGGAGATGAGATCATTGTCCTTCGGGATGTCGAAATTTACTAGATTGTATTTATTTTTCTGGATAAAGATTTTCTCCCATATAGTCAAATCTATTGGTTTATTTGTAATATTTGATTACTTCACTGTGATTCCCGCATATAATAGTGTTAATTATTAAATACTTTATACTTACATTTGTTTGGGAATCCATGTGATCCAAAAATGAAGTCATTCCTCTTGAAGAACTTTGAGAATATATTGGTACAGTTCTGGATCCAGAATCAGAAGACGTTGCAGATAGGGCACTTGGCCAAGGTTTTGGTGCTGGTATGAGAAAACTTGGAGATGGAGTTGAACTTGAACTAGCTTTGGGCAAGTCAGTTTGGCCTACATTTACATCTACATTAACTGTCAGTGGCTGATTTATGTCCTTTAGGTTTGTTGATGATTTTATTGTTGACTTAGCACTGAGAATACATTTTAAACCTGCAGGGCATTTAAAACATTTTTTGATGTGCTTTTCCATTTTACAGTATTTACACACAGCACCTTTTCCTTTTATATTAAAAAAATCTCAAATTACACCTTTTTTCTTCACCATTGTGTAACAATAGAATTAGAAACTGTAGGAACAACAAAAGTAAATACAAGTTTTCAACAGTTTGTAACTTCAATAATTTCACACAAAATAACCTTAAAGCGGGTTCTATAACAACATGCGTGTATCACTTGACACAAACAAATTGGGTGACTAGCTGAAAGCTGCTGATGTCAGCGTTCCCACCTGTCCAGAATTAGGCGGGACATCCCGCATTTTAAGAACATTTTCATCGTCCCGAATTATGCCTAAGAGGGACACATTATATTGTGGGATGCCAAATTATTCCAAAACAAAATATGAGAAAGCAATTCTTAGTGGCAAATTTTGTGAATTTCGACTCATGATCAAGATATTGATATCGTTCCATCGCTAAAATGTATCGTATTGGCAGCAGTGAAATCACCGCTCATGATATTATTCTTTGTTTGTATAAGTTGCGCAAGCATTCTTGGGGTATGACCTTGATCAGCACACCCGGCGCGTAATCCAATGGGGAAGTACCGTTGACAAAACATATGACACGCCGCCCTGAGTTGTCAAGTACAATTCCTGGAATTATAGCACAGCAAGACGTACCTAGTGTTATCAGTTGTAATTTGAATCCACGTTCTCTGCGTGTTTTGTGTGTCGTTCGTTGAATAAGAATTAACTAAATGTGCCTCCCGTTATTCTTAATTTAGTGGTAAGCCATTACATAGTCAGAGTCTGGACTGCAAATGTTCATAATTTTGGGAAAAAGGTATTTTATGCCGCTCGTGAGTCCCCCACTCCCACTCCTATAATTGTGAAATATGACTTTTGGTGCAAAGGTCTTTTTTTTGTATTATGAAAAATTATTTTGTTGTTTATAGTTGTAACATTATGTTTGGTGCAAGGGTCTTTTATTATTCAGTGGAAGGGGGACCTGTGTGCGGCATAAATTACCGCTTCGCCGTAATTTTTTCAAAATATGCCCATGAGTTACTTAGGGAAAATATTTGACTTCACAGAAAACAATCTTTATGGAACACTGAAGAACTTGAATCTTAATATAGAAAATGGAATATTCTTTCTATTAATAAATTGTTCCATGTATAAATTTAGATATGAAGGCCGACGATCTGCATATATTTGATAAGTGTCTTTCCTTAGCCTTCCAAAAGGTGGCAACCCTAGCTGGCGTATGAATTTCTGGAGTGGAAGGAAAATATTTTCCCCTCGTAAGTCATGAAAGAACTCAATTTCCCCCATACTACAATAGGACTAGACTAGGCCTAGACCATAGGACTTATTTGTGATTAAATACTATACCATAAACTTTTATTTAAATTTGTGTTTGTGTAATATTAAACAATGATAATCTTGAAGGTGTTGGTATTGGCATTTTATTTTAAATGCCAACACAATCTATTTACAAATATATTAAATTACTTATCTTTAATCCTGTTAAATAAATATGAGTGAGGTATTACTTTATGAAATGCAAGTATACAAAGAAAACCTAAGAGATTATAAAAATAAAATATTATTTTTGAAAAGAAGATGGATTCAAGGTACATTGCTTTTGAAAATAAGTGAAAAATTATATCATAGGAAAACTTCCCTATGAGAAATAGTTTAATTTTAAGGTACTTGAACCATTAATAAGCATTAAAACGTTTAAAACTAAGGATTTTTTATAAATTCCACTTTTTGGTAATATTTCCTGGCCAGGGAAATATTCCCATTTTATAAGTTCCTTCCCACTGGGAATATTTCCGGCCCACGTCACTACCTACAGTAAATTAAAATATTTTATGAAGTAACAGATTTAGCTTTAGTTTTGCATTTCAGAAAGCTGTAATTATTTCCATAAAATCTCTCCTGCTACTGTTTAACAGTATGGTCAAACAGCACAATATTCAATACATACTGATACACAGATTAAATCAAGATTTTCTAGAAAATATATTTTCTCAAATTCGAACTCCTGGTACCAGTAGATTACATGATCATCCTTTTCCATTAAATTGCATTTACAGAATTGGGATGATTGCTAACTAATAGAAAGTTATAAGACCTATATCCACACCTTGGAACCTTAACTCAGAAAATTCACATGGAACATGATTATACAATACCATCATGGGTCAGACATATCTCATATGGAGGCTTGATTTTACCATCAGACACTTGGCTACAAACGTTCAAGAATAAACAGGGAAAACACATTTTAAAAAGGACTACAGACTTCGTAGCCTGAAATCCAGATCTACATGATGTTTCCTCAGAAATTCTTCAAACAGTTGATAGAACCTTTTTTTTTTTGTAAGAATCAAATATTTGAATTCCAGACCAGAAGGACACAAGAGGAAGACGTTAGGCTGGCTGATTATAAAATGAGGTGTTTTAATCATCGTTTTTTCATTCATATAATGTTTTTGAAAGTTGACAAAATAATTCAACTTCTTATGATAGGAGATTAATTTTGTAGTTTGATGCTTAAAATCATTATTTTAAAACCATGCTGAAATTAGATTTTTATATGAAAGTCTAATGTAGCCTATTTTTTCGAAATTTTCAAAGGGGTTAGCCTTCTCGGAATTCTGTGCGCATATTTCGAAATTTTCAAAGGGGTTAGCCTTCTCGGAATTCTGGGCGCATTTTTGGTAATTTTCAAAGGGGTTAGCCTTCTCGGAATTTTGGGCGCATTTTTCGAAATTTTCAAAGGGGTTAGCCTTCTCGGAATTCTGTGCGCATTTTTCGAAATTTTCAAAGGGCTTAGCCTTCTCGGAATTTTGGGTGCATTTTTCGTAATTTTCAAAGGGGTTAGCCTTCTCGGAATTCTGGGCGCATTTTTCGAAATTTTCAAAGGGGTTAGCCTTCTCGGAATTCTGGGCGCATTTTTCGAAATTTTGAAAGGGGTTAGCCTTCTCGGAATTCTGGGCGCATTTTTCGAAATTTTCAAAGGGGTTAGGCGTCTCGGAATTCTGGGCGCGTTTTTCGAAATTTTGAAAGGGGTTAGCCTTCTCGGAATTCTGGGCGCGTTTTTTCGAAATTTTCAAAAGGGTTAGCCTCTTCGGAATTCTGGGCGCATTATTCGAAATTTTCAAAGGGGCTAGCCTTCTCGGAATTCTGGGCGCATTTTTCGAAGTTTTCTAAGGGGTTAGCCTTCTCGGAATTCTGGGCAAATTTTTCGAAATTTTCAAAGGGGTTAGCCTTCTCGGAATTCTGGGCGCATTTTTCGAAATTTTCAAAGGGGTTAGCCTTCTCTGAATTCTGGGCGCATTTTTCGAAATTTTCAAAGGGGTTAGCCTTCTCGGAATTCTGGGCGCATTTTTCGAAATTTTCAAAGGGGTTAGCCTTCTCGGAATTCTGTGCGCATTTTTCGAAATTTTCAAAGGGGCCTTCTCGGAATTCTGGGCGCATTTTTCGTAATTTTCAAAGGGGTTAGCCTTCTCGGAATTCTGGGCGCATTTTTCGAAATTTTCAAAGGGGTTAGCCTTCTCGGAATTCTAGACGCATTTTTCGAAATTTTCAAAGGAGTTAGCCTTCTCGGAATTCTGTGCGCATTTTTCGAAATTTTCAAAGGGCTTAGCCTTCTCGGAATTCTGGGCGCATTTTTCGTAATTTTCAAAGGGGTTAGCCTTCTCGGAATTCTGGGCGCATTTTTCGAAATTTTCAAAGGGGTTAGCCTTCTCGGAATTCTGGGCGCATTTTTCGAAATTTTCAAAGGGGTTAGCCTTCTCGGAATTATGGGCGCATTTTCGAAACTTTGAAAGGGGTTATCCTCGGAATTCTGGGCGCATTTTTCGAAATTTTCAAAGGGGTTAGCCTTCTCGGAATTCTGGGCGCATTTTTCGAAATTTTCAAAGGGGTTAGCCTTCTCGGAATTCTGGGCGCATTTTTCGAAATTTTCAAAGGGGTTAGCCTTCTCGGAATTCTGGGCGCATTTTTCGAAATTTTCAAAGGGGTTAGCCTTCTCGGAATTCTGGGCGCATTTTTCGAAATTTTCAAAGGGGTTAGCCTTCTCGGAATTCTGGGCGCATTTTTCGAAATTTTCAAAGGGGTTAGCCATTTCGGAATTCTGGGCGCATTTTTCGAAATTTTCAAAGGGGTTAGCCTTCTCGGAATTCTGGGCGCATTTTTCGAAATTTTCAAAGGGGTTAGCCTTCTCGGAATTCTGGGCGCATTTTTCGAAATTTTCAAAGGGGTTAGCCTTCTCGGAATTCTGGGCGCATTTTTCGAAATTTTCAAAGGGGTTATCCTCGGAATTCTGGGCGCGTTTTTCGAAATTTTCAAAGGGGTTAGCCTTCTCGGAATTCTGGGCGCATTTTTCGAAATTTTCAAAGGGGTTAGCCTTCTCGGAATTCTGGGCGCATTTTTCGAAATTTTCAAAGGGGTTAGCCTTCTCGGAATTCTGGGCGCATTTTTCGAAATTTTCAAAGGGGTTAGCCTTCTCGGAATTCTGGGCGCATTTTTCGAAATTTTCAAATTGGTTAGCCTTCTCGGAATTCTGGGCGCATTTTTGAAATTTTGAAAGGGGTTAGCCTTCTCGGAATTCTAGGCGAATTTTTCGAAATTTTCAAAGGGGTTAGCCTTCTCGGAATTTTGGGCCCATTTTTAGAAATTTTCAAAAGGGTTAGCCTTCTCGGAATTCTGGGCGCATTTTTCGAAATTTTCAAAGGGGTGAGCCTTCTCGGAATTCTGGGCGAATTTTTCGAAATTTTCAAAGGGGTTAGCCTTCTCGGAATTATGGGCGCATTTTTCGAAATTTTCAAAGGGGTTAGCCTTCTCGGAATTCTGGGCGCATTTTTCGAAATTTTCAAAGGGGTTAGCCTTCTCGGAATTCTGGGCGCATTTTTCGAAATTTTCAAAGGGGTTAGCCTTCTCGGAATTCTGGGCGCATTTTTGAAATTTTGAAAGGGGTTAGCCTTCTCGGAATTCTAGGCGCATTTTTCGAAATTTTCAAAGGGGTTAGCCTTCTCGGAATTTTGGGCCCATTTTTAGAAATTTTCAAAAGGGTTAGCCTTCTCGGAATTCTGGGCGCATTTTTCGAAATTTTCAAAGGGGTTAGCCTACTCGGAATTCTGGGCGCACTTTTCGAAATTTTCAAAGGGGTTAGCCTTCTCGGAATTATGGGCGCATTTTTCGAAATTTTCAAAGGGGTTAGCCTTCTCGGAATTGTGGGCGCATTTTTCGAAATTTTCAAAGGGGTTAGCCTTCTCGGAATTCTGGGCGCATTTTTCGAAATTTTCAAAGGGGTTAGCCTTCTCGGAATTCTGGGCGCATTCGAAATTTTCAAAGGGGTTAGCCTTCTCGGAATTCTGGGCGCATTTTTCGAAGTTTTCTAAGGGGTTAGCCTTCTCGGAATTCTGGGCGCATTTTTCGAAATTTTCAAAGGGGTTAGCCTTCTCGGAATTCTGGGCAAATTTTTCGAAATTTTCAAAGGGGTTAGCCTTCTCGGAATTCTGGGCGCATTTTTCGAAATTTTCAAAGGGGTTAGCCTTCTCTGAATTCTGGGCGCATTTACGAAATTTTCAAAGGGGTTAGCCTTCTCGGAATTCTGGGCGCATTTTTCGAAATTTTCAAAGGGGTTAGCCTTCTCGGAATTCTGTGCGCATTTTTCGACATTTTCAAAGGGGTTAGCCTTCTCGGAATTCTGGGCGCATTTTTCGTAATTTTCAAAGTGGTTAGCCTTCTCGGAATTTTGGGCGCATTTTTCGAAATTTTCAAAGGGCTTAGCCTTCTCGGAATTATGGGCGCATTTTTCGAAATTTTGAAAGGGGTTATCCTCGGAATTCTGGGCGCATTTTTCGAAATTTTCAAAGGGGTTAGCCTTCTCGGAATTCTGGGCGCATTTTTCGAAATTTTCAAAGGGGTTAGCCTTCTCGGAATTCTGGGCGCATTTTTCGAAATTTTCAAAGGGGTTAGCCTTCTCGGAATTCTGGGCGCATTTTTCGAAATTTTCAAAGGGGTTAGCCTTCTCGGAATTCTGGGCGCATTTTTCGAAATTTTCAAAGGGGTTAGCCTTCTCGGAATTCTGGGCGCATTTTTGAAATTTTGAAAGGGGTTAGCCTTCTCGGAATTCTAGACGCTTTTTTCGAAATTTTCAAAGGGGTTAGCCTTCTCGGAATTTTGGGCACATTTTTAGAAATTTTCAAAGGGGTTAGCCTTCTCGGAATTCTGGGCGCATTTTTCGAAATTTTCAAAGGGGTGAGCCTTCTCGGAATTCTGGGCGCATTTTTCGAAATTTTCAAAGGGGTTAGCCTTCTCGGAATTCTGGGCGCATTTTTCGAAATTTTCAAAGGGGTTAGCCTTCTCGGAATTCTGGGCGCATTTTTCGAAATTTTCAAAGGGGTTAGCCTTCTCGGAATTCTGGGCGCATTTTTCGAAATTTTCAAAGGGGTTAGCCTTCTCGGAATTCTGGGCGCATTTTTGAAATTTTGAAAGGGGTTAGCCTTCTCGGAATTCTAGGCGCGTTTTTCGAAATTTTCAAAGGGGTTAGCCTTCTCGGAATTTTGGGCCCATTTTTAGAAATTTTCAAAAGGGTTAGCCTTCTCGGAATTCTGGGCGCATTTTTCGAAATTTTCAAAGGGGTTAGCCTTCTCGGAATTCTGGGCGCATTTTTCGAAATTTTCAAAGGGGTTAGCCTTCTCGGAATTCTGGGCGCATTTTTCGAAATTTTCAAAGGGGTTAGCCTTCTCGGAATTCTGGGCGAATTTTTCGCAATTTTCAAAGGGGTTAGCCTTCTCGGAATTCTGGGCGCATTTTTCGAAGTTTTCTAAGGGGTTAGCCTTCTCGGAATTCTGGGCGCATTTTTCGAAATTTTCAAAATGGTTAGCCTTCTCGGAATTCTGTGCGCATTTTTCGACATTTTCAAAGGGGTTAGCCTTCTCGGAATTCTGGGCGCATTTTTCGTAATTTTCAAAGTGGTTAGCCTTCTCGGAATTTTGGGCGCATTTTTCGAAATTTTCAAAGGGCTTAGCCTTCTCGGAATTATGGGCGCATTTTTCGAAATTTTGAAAGGGGTTATCCTCGGAATTCTGGGCGCATTTTTCGAAATTTTCAAAGGGGTTAGCCTTCTCGGAATTCTGGGCGCATTTTTCGAAATTTTCAAAGGGGTTAGCCTTCTCGGAATTCTGGGCGCATTTTTCGAAATTTTCAAAGGGGTTAGCCTTCTCGGAATTCTGGGCGCATTTTTCGAAATTTTCAAAGGGGTTAGCCTTCTCGGAATTCTGGGCGCATTTTTCGAAATTTTCAAAGGGGTTAGCCTTCTCGGAATTCTGGGCGCATTTTTGAAATTTTGAAAGGGGTTAGCCTTCTCGGAATTCTGGGCGCATTTTTCGAAATTTTCAAAGGGGTTAGGCGTCTCGGAATTCTGGGCGCGTTTTTCGAAATTTTGAAAGGGGTTAGCCTTCTCGGAATTCTGGGCGCGTTTTTTCGAAATTTTCAAAAGGGTTAGCCTCTTCGGAATTCTGGGCGCATTATTCGAAATTTTCAAAGGGGCTAGCCTTCTCGGAATTCTGGGCGCATTTTTCGAAGTTTTCTAAGGGGTTAGCCTTCTCGGAATTCTGGGCGCATTTTTCGAAATTTTCAAAGGGGTTAGCCTTCTCGGAATTCTGGGCAAATTTTTCGAAATTTTCAAAGGGGTTAGCCTTCTCGGAATTCTGGGCGCATTTTTCGAAATTTTCAAAGGGGTTAGCCTTCTCTGAATTCTGGGCGCATTTTTCGAAATTTTCAAAGGGGTTAGCCTTCTCGGAATTCTGGGCGCATTTTTCGAAATTTTCAAAGGGGTTAGCCTTCTCGGAATTCTGTGCGCATTTTTCGAAATTTTCAAAGGGGCCTTCTCGGAATTCTGGGCGCATTTTTCGTAATTTTCAAAGGGGTTAGCCTTCTCGGAATTCTGGGCGCATTTTTCGAAATTTTCAAAGGGGTTAGCCTTCTCGGAATTCTAGACGCATTTTTCGAAATTTTCAAAGGAGTTAGCCTTCTCGGAATTCTGTGCGCATTTTTCGAAATTTTCAAAGGGCTTAGCCTTCTCGGAATTCTGGGCGCATTTTTCGTAATTTTCAAAGGGGTTAGCCTTCTCGGAATTCTGGGCGCATTTTTCGAAATTTTCAAAGGGGTTAGCCTTCTCGGAATTCTGGGCGCATTTTTCGAAATTTTCAAAGGGGTTAGCCTTCTCGGAATTATGGGCGCATTTTCGAAACTTTGAAAGGGGTTATCCTCGGAATTCTGGGCGCATTTTTCGAAATTTTCAAAGGGGTTAGCCTTCTCGGAATTCTGGGCGCATTTTTCGAAATTTTCAAAGGGGTTAGCCTTCTCGGAATTCTGGGCGCATTTTTCGAAATTTTCAAAGGGGTTAGCCTTCTCGGAATTCTGGGCGCATTTTTCGAAATTTTCAAAGGGGTTAGCCTTCTCGGAATTCTGGGCGCATTTTTCGAAATTTTCAAAGGGGTTAGCCTTCTCGGAATTCTGGGCGCATTTTTCGAAATTTTCAAAGGGGTTAGCCATTTCGGAATTCTGGGCGCATTTTTCGAAATTTTCAAAGGGGTTAGCCTTCTCGGAATTCTGGGCGCATTTTTCGAAATTTTCAAAGGGGTTAGCCTTCTCGGAATTCTGGGCGCATTTTTCGAAATTTTCAAAGGGGTTAGCCTTCTCGGAATTCTGGGCGCATTTTTCGAAATTTTCAAAGGGGTTATCCTCGGAATTCTGGGCGCGTTTTTCGAAATTTTCAAAGGGGTTAGCCTTCTCGGAATTCTGGGCGCATTTTTCGAAATTTTCAAAGGGGTTAGCCTTCTCGGAATTCTGGGCGCATTTTTCGAAATTTTCAAAGGGGTTAGCCTTCTCGGAATTCTGGGCGCATTTTTCGAAATTTTCAAAGGGGTTAGCCTTCTCGGAATTCTGGGCGCATTTTTCGAAATTTTCAAATTGGTTAGCCTTCTCGGAATTCTGGGCGCATTTTTGAAATTTTGAAAGGGGTTAGCCTTCTCGGAATTCTAGGCGAATTTTTCGAAATTTTCAAAGGGGTTAGCCTTCTCGGAATTTTGGGCCCATTTTTAGAAATTTTCAAAAGGGTTAGCCTTCTCGGAATTCTGGGCGCATTTTTCGAAATTTTCAAAGGGGTGAGCCTTCTCGGAATTCTGGGCGAATTTTTCGAAATTTTCAAAGGGGTTAGCCTTCTCGGAATTATGGGCGCATTTTTCGAAATTTTCAAAGGGGTTAGCCTTCTCGGAATTCTGGGCGCATTTTTCGAAATTTTCAAAGGGGTTAGCCTTCTCGGAATTCTGGGCGCATTTTTCGAAATTTTCAAAGGGGTTAGCCTTCTCGGAATTCTGGGCGCATTTTTGAAATTTTGAAAGGGGTTAGCCTTCTCGGAATTCTAGGCGCATTTTTCGAAATTTTCAAAGGGGTTAGCCTTCTCGGAATTTTGGGCCCATTTTTAGAAATTTTCAAAAGGGTTAGCCTTCTCGGAATTCTGGGCGCATTTTTCGAAATTTTCAAAGGGGTTAGCCTACTCGGAATTCTGGGCGCACTTTTCGAAATTTTCAAAGGGGTTAGCCTTCTCGGAATTATGGGCGCATTTTTCGAAATTTTCAAAGGGGTTAGCCTTCTCGGAATTGTGGGCGCATTTTTCGAAATTTTCAAAGGGGTTAGCCTTCTCGGAATTCTGGGCGCATTTTTCGAAATTTTCAAAGGGGTTAGCCTTCTCGGAATTCTGGGCGCATTCGAAATTTTCAAAGGGGTTAGCCTTCTCGGAATTCTGGGCGCATTTTTCGAAGTTTTCTAAGGGGTTAGCCTTCTCGGAATTCTGGGCGCATTTTTCGAAATTTTCAAAGGGGTTAGCCTTCTCGGAATTCTGGGCAAATTTTTCGAAATTTTCAAAGGGGTTAGCCTTCTCGGAATTCTGGGCGCATTTTTCGAAATTTTCAAAGGGGTTAGCCTTCTCTGAATTCTGGGCGCATTTACGAAATTTTCAAAGGGGTTAGCCTTCTCGGAATTCTGGGCGCATTTTTCGAAATTTTCAAAGGGGTTAGCCTTCTCGGAATTCTGTGCGCATTTTTCGACATTTTCAAAGGGGTTAGCCTTCTCGGAATTCTGGGCGCATTTTTCGTAATTTTCAAAGTGGTTAGCCTTCTCGGAATTTTGGGCGCATTTTTCGAAATTTTCAAAGGGCTTAGCCTTCTCGGAATTATGGGCGCATTTTTCGAAATTTTGAAAGGGGTTATCCTCGGAATTCTGGGCGCATTTTTCGAAATTTTCAAAGGGGTTAGCCTTCTCGGAATTCTGGGCGCATTTTTCGAAATTTTCAAAGGGGTTAGCCTTCTCGGAATTCTGGGCGCATTTTTCGAAATTTTCAAAGGGGTTAGCCTTCTCGGAATTCTGGGCGCATTTTTCGAAATTTTCAAAGGGGTTAGCCTTCTCGGAATTCTGGGCGCATTTTTCGAAATTTTCAAAGGGGTTAGCCTTCTCGGAATTCTGGGCGCATTTTTGAAATTTTGAAAGGGGTTAGCCTTCTCGGAATTCTAGACGCATTTTTCGAAATTTTCAAAGGGGTTAGCCTTCTCGGAATTTTGGGCACATTTTTAGAAATTTTCAAAGGGGTTAGCCTTCTCGGAATTCTGGGCGCATTTTTCGAAATTTTCAAAGGGGTGAGCCTTCTCGGAATTCTGGGCGCATTTTTCGAAATTTTCAAAGGGGTTAGCCTTCTCGGAATTCTGGGCGCATTTTTCGAAATTTTCAAAGGGGTTAGCCTTCTCGGAATTCTGGGCGCATTTTTCGAAATTTTCAAAGGGGTTAGCCTTCTCGGAATTCTGGGCGCATTTTTCGAAATTTTCAAAGGGGTTAGCCTTCTCGGAATTCTGGGCGCATTTTTGAAATTTTGAAAGGGGTTAGCCTTCTCGGAATTCTAGGCGCGTTTTTCGAAATTTTCAAAGGGGTTAGCCTTCTCGGAATTTTGGGCCCATTTTTAGAAATTTTCAAAAGGGTTAGCCTTCTCGGAATTCTGGGCGCATTTTTCGAAATTTTCAAAGGGGTTAGCCTTCTCGGAATTCTGGGCGCATTTTTCGAAATTTTCAAAGGGGTTAGCCTTCTCGGAATTCTGGGCGCATTTTTCGAAATTTTCAAAGGGGTTAGCCTTCTCGGAATTCTGGGCGAATTTTTCGCAATTTTCAAAGGGGTTAGCCTTCTCGGAATTCTGGGCGCATTTTTCGAAGTTTTCTAAGGGGTTAGCCTTCTCGGAATTCTGGGCGCATTTTTCGAAATTTTCAAAATGGTTAGCCTTCTCGGAATTCTGTGCGCATTTTTCGACATTTTCAAAGGGGTTAGCCTTCTCGGAATTCTGGGCGCATTTTTCGTAATTTTCAAAGTGGTTAGCCTTCTCGGAATTTTGGGCGCATTTTTCGAAATTTTCAAAGGGCTTAGCCTTCTCGGAATTATGGGCGCATTTTTCGAAATTTTGAAAGGGGTTATCCTCGGAATTCTGGGCGCATTTTTCGAAATTTTCAAAGGGGTTAGCCTTCTCGGAATTCTGGGCGCATTTTTCGAAATTTTCAAAGGGGTTAGCCTTCTCGGAATTCTGGGCGCATTTTTCGAAATTTTCAAAGGGGTTAGCCTTCTCGGAATTCTGGGCGCATTTTTCGAAATTTTCAAAGGGGTTAGCCTTCTCGGAATTCTGGGCGCATTTTTCGAAATTTTCAAAGGGGTTAGCCTTCTCGGAATTCTGGGCGCATTTTTGAAATTTTGAAAGGGGTTAGCCTTCTCGGAATTCTAGACGCATTTTTCGAAATTTTCAAAGGGGTTAGCCTTCTCGAAATTTTGGGCACATTTTTAGAAATTTTCAAAGGGGTTAGCCTTCTCGGAATTCTGGGCGCATTTTTCGAAATTTTCAAAGGGGTTGCCTTCTCGGAATTCTGGGCGCATTTTTCGAAATTTTCAAAGGTGTTAGCCTTCTCGGAATTCTGGGCACATTTTTCGAAATTTTCAAAGGGGGTTAGCGTTCTCGGAATTGTGGGCGCATTTTTCCAAATTTTCAAAGGGGTTAGCCTTATCGGAATTCTGGGCGCATTTTTGAAATTTTGAAAGGGGTTAGCCTTCTCGGAATTCTAGACGCATTTTTCGAAATTTTCAAAGGGGTTAGCCTTCTCGGAATTCTGGGCGCATTTTTCGAAATTTTCAAAGGGGTTAGCCATTTCGGAATTCTGGGCGCATTTTTCGAAATTTTCAAAGGGGTTAGCCTTCTCGGAATTCTGGGCGCATTTTTCGAAATTTTCAAAGGGGTTAGCCTTCTCGGAATTCTGGGCGCATTTTTCGAAATTTTCAAAGGGGTTAGCCTTCTCGGAATTCTGGGCGCATTTTTCGAAATTTTCAAAGGGGTTAGCCTTCTCGGAATTCTGGGCGCATTTTTCGAAATTTTCAAAGGGGTTATCCTCGGAATTCTGGGCGCATTTTTCGAAATTTTCAAAGGGGTTAGCCTTCTCGGAATTCTGGGCTCATTTTTCGAAATTTTCAAAGGGGTTAGCCTTCTCGGAATTCTGGGCGCATTTTTCGAAATTTTCAAAGGGGTTAGCCTTCTCGGAATTCTGGGCGCATTTTTCGAAATTTTCAAAGGGGTTAGCCTTCTCGGAATTCTGGGCGCATTTTTCGAAATTTTCAAAGGGGTTAGCCTTCTCGGAATTCTGGGCGCATTTTTGAAATTTTGAAAGGGGTTAGCCATCTCGGAATTCTAGGCGAATTTTTCGAAATTTTCAAAGGGGTTAGCCTTCTCGGAATTTTGGGCCCATTTTTAGAAATTTTCAAAAGGGTTAGCCTTCTCGGAATTCTGGGCGCATTTTTCGAAATTTTCAAAGGGGTGAGCCTTCTCGGAATTCTGGGCGAATTTTTCGAAATTTTCAAAGGGGTTAGCCTTCTCGGAATTATGGGCGCATTTTTCGAAATTTTCAAAGGGGTTAGCCTTCTCGGAATTCTGGGCGCATTTTTCGAAATTTTCAAAGGGGTTAGCCTTCTCGGAATTCTGGGCGCATTTTTCGAAATTTTCAAAGGGGTTAGCCTTCTCGGAATTCTGGGCGCATTTTTGAAATTTTGAAAGGGGTTAGCCTTCTCGGAATTCTAGGCGCATTTTTCGAAATTTTCAAAGGGGTTAGCCTTCTCGGAATTTTGGGCCCATTTTTAGAAATTTTCAAAAGGGTTAGCCTTCTCGGAATTCTGGGCGCATTTTTCGAAATTTTCAAAGGGGTTAGCCTACTCGGAATTCTGGGCGCATTTTTCGAAATTTTCAAAGGGGTTAGCCTTCTCGGAATTATGGGCGCATTTTTCGAAATTTTCAAAGGGGTTAGCCTTCTCGGAATTGTGGGCGCATTTTTCGAAATTTTCAAAGGGGTTAGCCTTCTCGGAATTCTGGGCGCATTTTTCGAAATTTTCAAAGGGGTTAGCCTTCTCGGAATTCTGGGCGCATTCGAAATTTTCAAAGGGGTTAGCCTTCTCGGAATTCTGGGCGCATTTTTCGAAGTTTTCTAAGGGGTTAGCCTTCTCGGAATTCTGGGCGCATTTTTCGAAATTTTCAAAGGGGTTAGCCTTCTCGGAATTCTGGGCAAATTTTTCGAAATTTTCAAAGGGGTTAGCCTTCTCGGAATTCTGGGCGCATTTTTCGAAATTTTCAAAGGGGTTAGCCTTCTCTGAATTCTGGGCGCATTTTTCGAAATTTTCAAAGGGGTTAGCCTTCTCGGAATTCTGGGCGCATTTTTCGAAATTTTCAAAGGGGTTAGCCTTCTCGGAATTCTGTGCGCATTTTTCGACATTTTCAAAGGGGTTAGCCTTCTCGGAATTCTGGGCGCATTTTTCGTAATTTTCAAAGTGGTTAGCCTTCTCGGAATTTTGGGCGCATTTTTCGAAATTTTCAAAGGGCTTAGCCTTCTCGGAATTATGGGCGCATTTTTCGAAATTTTGAAAGGGGTTATCCTCGGAATTCTGGGCGCATTTTTCGAAATTTTCAAAGGGGTTAGCCTTCTCGGAATTCTGGGCGCATTTTTCGAAATTTTCAAAGGGGTTAGCCTTCTCGGAATTCTGGGCGCATTTTTCGAAATTTTCAAAGGGGTTAGCCTTCTCGGAATTCTGGGCGCATTTTTCGAAATTTTCAAAGGGGTTAGCCTTCTCGGAATTCTGGGCGCATTTTTCGAAATTTTCAAAGGGGTTAGCCTTCTCGGAATTCTGGGCGCATTTTTGAAATTTTGAAAGGGGTTAGCCATCTCGGAATTCTAGGCGAATTTTTCGAAATTTTCAAAGGGGTTAGCCTTCTCGGAATTTTGGGCCCATTTTTAGAAATTTTCAAAAGGGTTAGCCTTCTCGGAATTCTGGGCGCATTTTTCGAAATTTTCAAAGGGGTGAGCCTTCTCGGAATTCTGGGCGAATTTTTCGAAATTTTCAAAGGGGTTAGCCTTCTCGGAATTATGGGCGCATTTTTCGAAATTTTCAAAGGGGTTAGCCTTCTCGGAATTCTGGGCGCATTTTTCGAAATTTTCAAAGGGGTTAGCCTTCTCGGAATTCTGGGCGCATTTTTCGAAATTTTCAAAGGGGTTAGCCTTCTCGGAATTCTGGGCGCATTTTTGAAATTTTGAAAGGGGTTAGCCTTCTCGGAATTTTGGGCCCATTTTTAGAAATTTTCAAAAGGGTTAGCCTTCTCGGAATTCTGGGCGCATTTTTCGAAATTTTCAAAGGGGTTAGCCTACTCGGAATTCTGGGCGCATTTTTCGAAATTTTCAAAGGGGTTAGCCTTCTCGGAATTATGGGCGCATTTTTCGAAATTTTCAAAGGGGTTAGCCTTCTCGGAATTGTGGGCGCATTTTTCGAAATTTTCAAAGGGGTTAGCCTTCTCGGAATTCTGGGCGCATTTTTCGAAATTTTCAAAGGGGTTAGCCTTCTCGGAATTCTGGGCGCATTCGAAATTTTCAAAGGGGTTAGCCTTCTCGGAATTCTGGGCGCATTTTTCGAAGTTTTCTAAGGGGTTAGCCTTCTCGGAATTCTGGGCGCATTTTTCGAAATTTTCAAAGGGGTTAGCCTTCTCGGAATTCTGGGCAAATTTTTCGAAATTTTCAAAGGGGTTAGCCTTCTCGGAATTCTGGGCGCATTTTTCGAAATTTTCAAAGGGGTTAGCCTTCTCTGAATTCTGGGCGCATTTTTCGAAATTTTCAAAGGGGTTAGCCTTCTCGGAATTCTGGGCGCATTTTTCGAAATTTTCAAAGGGGTTAGCCTTCTCGGAATTCTGTGCGCATTTTTCGACATTTTCAAAGGGGTTAGCCTTCTCGGAATTCTGGGCGCATTTTTCGTAATTTTCAAAGTGGTTAGCCTTCTCGGAATTTTGGGCGCATTTTTCGAAATTTTCAAAGGGCTTAGCCTTCTCGGAATTATGGGGGCATTTTTCGAAATTTTGAAAGGGGTTATCCTCGGAATTCTGGGCGCATTTTTCGAAATTTTCAAAGGGGTTAGCCTTCTCGGAATTCTGGGCGCATTTTTCGAAATTTTCAAAGGGGTTAGACTTCTCGGAATTCTGGGCGCATTTTTCGAAATTTTCAAAGGGGTTAGCCTTCTCGGAATTCTGGGCGCATTTTTCGAAATTTTCAAAGGGGTTAGCCTTCTCGGAATTCTGGGCGCATTTTTCGAAATTTTCAAAGGGGTTAGCCTTCTCGGAATTCTGGGCGCATTTTTCGAAATTTTCAAAGGGGTTAGCCTTCTCGGAATTATGGGCGCATTTTTCGAAATTTTCAAAGGGGTTAGCCTTCTCGGAATTGTGGGCGCATTTTTCGAAATTTTCAAAGGGGTTAGCCTTCTCGGAATTCTGGGCGCATTTTTCGAAATTTTCAAAGGGGTTAGCCTTCTCGGAATTCTGGGCGCATTCGAAATTTTCAAAGGGGTTAGCCTTCTCGGAATTCTGGGCGCATTTTTCGAAGTTTTCTAAGGGGTTAGCCTTCTCGGAATTCTGGGCGCATTTTTCGAAATTTTCAAAGGGGTTAGCCTTCTCGGAATTCTGGGCAAATTTTTCGAAATTTTCAAAGGGGTTAGCCTTCTCGGAATTCTGGGCGCATTTTTCGAAATTTTCAAAGGGGTTAGCCTTCTCTGAATTCTGGGCGCATTTTTCGAAATTTTCAAAGGGGTTAGCCTTCTCGGAATTCTGGGCGCATTTTTCGAAATTTTCAAAGGGGTTAGCCTTCTCGGAATTCTGTGCGCATTTTTCGACATTTTCAAAGGGGTTAGCCTTCTCGGAATTCTGGGCGCATTTTTCGTAATTTTCAAAGTGGTTAGCCTTCTCGGAATTTTGGGCGCATTTTTCGAAATTTTCAAAGGGCTTAGCCTTCTCGGAATTATGGGCGCATTTTTCGAAATTTTGAAAGGGGTTATCCTCGGAATTCTGGGCGCATTTTTCGAAATTTTCAAAGGGGTTAGCCTTCTCGGAATTCTGGGCGCATTTTTCGAAATTTTCAAAGGGGTTAGCCTTCTCGGAATTCTGGGCGCATTTTTCGAAATTTTCAAAGGGGTTAGCCTTCTCGGAATTCTGGGCGCATTTTTCGAAATTTTCAAAGGGGTTAGCCTTCTCGGAATTCTGGGCGCATTTTTCGAAATTTTCAAAGGGGTTAGCCTTCTCGGAATTCTGGGCGCATTTTTGAAATTTTGAAAGGGGTTAGCCATCTCGGAATTCTAGGCGAATTTTTCGAAATTTTCAAAGGGGTTAGCCTTCTCGGAATTTTGGGCCCATTTTTAGAAATTTTCAAAAGGGTTAGCCTTCTCGGAATTCTGGGCGCATTTTTCGAAATTTTCAAAGGGGTGAGCCTTCTCGGAATTCT
Organism: Ectobius pallidus; assembly: GCA_964059195.1. Lineage (NCBI taxonomy): Eukaryota > Metazoa > Arthropoda > Insecta > Blattodea > Ectobiidae > Ectobius > Ectobius pallidus. The sequence continues at coordinate 94,003,107 of CAXKWD010000010.1, read as the reverse complement.
GGGCGAATTTTTCGAAATTTTCAAAGGGGTTAGCCTTCTCGGAATTATGGGCGCATTTTTCGAAATTTTCAAAGGGGTTAGCCTTCTCGGAATTCTGGGCGCATTTTTCGAAATTTTCAAAGGGGTTAGCCTTCTCGGAATTCTGGGCGCATTTTTCGAAATTTTCAAAGGGGTTAGCCTTCTCGGAATTCTGGGCGCATTTTTGAAATTTTGAAAGGGGTTAGCCTTCTCGGAATTTTGGGCCCATTTTTAGAAATTTTCAAAAGGGTTAGCCTTCTCGGAATTCTGGGCGCATTTTTCGAAATTTTCAAAGGGGTTAGCCTACTCGGAATTCTGGGCGCATTTTTCGAAATTTTCAAAGGGGTTAGCCTTCTCGGAATTATGGGCGCATTTTTCGAAATTTTCAAAGGGGTTAGCCTTCTCGGAATTGTGGGCGCATTTTTCGAAATTTTCAAAGGGGTTAGCCTTCTCGGAATTCTGGGCGCATTTTTCGAAATTTTCAAAGGGGTTAGCCTTCTCGGAATTCTGGGCGCATTCGAAATTTTCAAAGGGGTTAGCCTTCTCGGAATTCTGGGCGCATTTTTCGAAGTTTTCTAAGGGGTTAGCCTTCTCGGAATTCTGGGCGCATTTTTCGAAATTTTCAAAGGGGTTAGCCTTCTCGGAATTCTGGGCAAATTTTTCGAAATTTTCAAAGGGGTTAGCCTTCTCGGAATTCTGGGCGCATTTTTCGAAATTTTCAAAGGGGTTAGCCTTCTCTGAATTCTGGGCGCATTTTTCGAAATTTTCAAAGGGGTTAGCCTTCTCGGAATTCTGGGCGCATTTTTCGAAATTTTCAAAGGGGTTAGCCTTCTCGGAATTCTGTGCGCATTTTTCGACATTTTCAAAGGGGTTAGCCTTCTCGGAATTCTGGGCGCATTTTTCGTAATTTTCAAAGTGGTTAGCCTTCTCGGAATTTTGGGCGCATTTTTCGAAATTTTCAAAGGGCTTAGCCTTCTCGGAATTATGGGGGCATTTTTCGAAATTTTGAAAGGGGTTATCCTCGGAATTCTGGGCGCATTTTTCGAAATTTTCAAAGGGGTTAGCCTTCTCGGAATTCTGGGCGCATTTTTCGAAATTTTCAAAGGGGTTAGACTTCTCGGAATTCTGGGCGCATTTTTCGAAATTTTCAAAGGGGTTAGCCTTCTCGGAATTCTGGGCGCATTTTTCGAAATTTTCAAAGGGGTTAGCCTTCTCGGAATTCTGGGCGCATTTTTCGAAATTTTCAAAGGGGTTAGCCTTCTCGGAATTCTGGGCGCATTTTTGAAATTTTGAAAGGGGTTAGCCTTCTCGGAATTCTAGACGCATTTTTCGAAATTTTCAAAGGGGTTAGCCTTCTCGGAATTTTGGGCACATTTTTAGAAATTTTCAAAGGGGTTAGCCTTCTCGGAATTCTGGGCGCATTTTTCGAAATTTTCAAAGGGGTTGCCTTCTCGGAATTCTGGGCGCATTTTTCGAAATTTTCAAAGGTGTTAGCCTTCTCGGAATTCTGGGCGCATTTTTCGAAATTTTCAAAGGGGGTTAGCGTTCTCGGAATTGTGGGCGCATTTTTCCAAATTTTCAAAGGGGTTAGCCTTCTCGGAATTCTGGGCGCATTTTTCGAAATTTTCAAAGGGGTTAGCCTTCTCGGAATTCTGGGCGCATTTTTCGAAATTTTCAAAGGGGTTAGCCTTCTCGGAATTCTGGGCGCATTTTTCGAAATTTTCAAAGGGGTTAGCCTTCTCGGAATTCTGGGCGCATTTTTGAAATTTTGAAAGGGGTTAGCCTTCTCGGAATTCTAGGCGCATTTTTCGAAATTTTCAAAGGGGTTAGCCTTCTCGGAATTTTGGGCCCATTTTTAGAAATTTTCGAAAGGGTTAGCCTTCTCGGAATTCTGGGCGCATTTTTCGAAATTTTCAAAGGGGTGAGCCTTCTCGGAATTCTGGGCGCATTTTTCGAAATTTTGAAAGGGGTTAGCCTTCTCGGAATTATGGGCGCATTTTTCGAAATTTTCAAAGGGGTTAGCCTTCTCGGAATTCTGGGCGCATTTTTCGAAATTTTCAAAGGGGTTAGCCTTCTCGGAATTCTGGGCGCATTTTTCTAAATTTTCAAAGGGGTTAGCCTTCTCGGAATTCTGGGCGCATTTTTGAAATTTTGAAAGGGGTTAGCCTTCTCGGAATTCTAGGCGCATTTTTCGAAATTTTCAAAGGGGTTAGCCTTCTCGGAATTTTGGGCCCATTTTTAGAAATTTTCAAAAGGGTTAGCCTTCTCGGAATTCTGGGCGCATTTTTCGAAATTTTCAAAGGGGTTAGCCTTCTCGGAATTCTGGGCGCATTTTTCGAAATTTTCAAAGGGGTTAGCCTTCTCGGAATTATGGGCGCATTTTTCGAAATTTTCAAAGGGGTTAGCCTTCTCGGAATTGTGGGCGCATTTTTCGAAATTTTCAAAGGGGTTAGCCTTCTCGGAATTCTGGGCGCATTTTTCGAAATTTTCAAAGGGGTTAGCCTTCTCGGAATTCTGGGCGCATTCGAAATTTTCAAAGGGGTTAGCCTTCTCGGAATTCTGGGCGCATTTTTCGAAATTTTCAAAGGGGTGAGCCTTCTCGGAATTCTGGGCGAATTTTTCGAAATTTTCAAAGGGGTTAGCCTTCTCGGAATTATGGGCGCATTTTTCGAAATTTTCAAAGGGGTTAGCCTTCTCGGAATTCTGGGCGCATTTTTCGAAATTTTCAAAGGGGTTAGCCTTCTCGGAATTCTGGGCGCATTTTTCGAAATTTTCAAAGGGGTTAGCCTTCTCGGAATTCTGGGCGCATTTTTGAAATTTTGAAAGGGGTTAGCCTTCTCGGAATTCTAGGCGCATTTTTCGAAATTTTCAAAGGGGTTAGCCTTCTCGGAATTTTGGGCCCATTTTTAGAAATTTTCAAAAGGGTTAGCCTTCTCGGAATTCTGGGCGCATTTTTCGAAATTTTCAAAGGGGTTAGCCTACTCGGAATTCTGGGCGCATTTTTCGAAATTTTCAAAGGGGTTAGCCTTCTCGGAATTATGGGCGCATTTTTCGAAATTTTCAAAGGGGTTAGCCTTCTCGGAATTGTGGGCGCATTTTTCGAAATTTTCAAAGGGGTTAGCCTTCTCGGAATTCTGGGCGCATTTTTCGAAATTTTCAAAGGGGTTAGCCTTCTCGGAATTCTGGGCGCATTCGAAATTTTCAAAGGGGTTAGCCTTCTCGGAATTCTGGGCGCATTTTTCGAAGTTTTCTAAGGGGTTAGCCTTCTCGGAATTCTGGGCGCATTTTTCGAAATTTTCAAAGGGGTTAGCCTTCTCGGAATTCTGGGCAAATTTTTCGAAATTTTCAAAGGGGTTAGCCTTCTCGGAATTCTGGGCGCATTTTTCGAAATTTTCAAAGGGGTTAGCCTTCTCTGAATTCTGGGCGCATTTTTCGAAATTTTCAAAGGGGTTAGCCTTCTCGGAATTCTGGGCGCATTTTTCGAAATTTTCAAAGGGGTTAGCCTTCTCGGAATTCTGTGCGCATTTTTCGACATTTTCAAAGGGGTTAGCCTTCTCGGAATTCTGGGCGCATTTTTCGTAATTTTCAAAGTGGTTAGCCTTCTCGGAATTTTGGGCGCATTTTTCGAAATTTTCAAAGGGCTTAGCCTTCTCGGAATTATGGGCGCATTTTTCGAAATTTTGAAAGGGGTTATCCTCGGAATTCTGGGCGCATTTTTCGAAATTTTCAAAGGGGTTAGCCTTCTCGGAATTCTGGGCGCATTTTTCGAAATTTTCAAAGGGGTTAGCCTTCTCGGAATTCTGGGCGCATTTTTCGAAATTTTCAAAGGGGTTAGCCTTCTCGGAATTCTGGGCGCATTTTTCGAAATTTTCAAAGGGGTTAGCCTTCTCGGAATTCTGGGCGCATTTTTCGAAATTTTCAAAGGGGTTAGCCTTCTCGGAATTCTGGGCGCATTTTTGAAATTTTGAAAGGGGTTAGCCTTCTCGGAATTCTAGACGCATTTTTCGAAATTTTCAAAGGGGTTAGCCTCCTCTGAATTTTGGGCACATTTTTAGAAATTTTCAAAGGGGTTAGCCTTCTCGGAATTCTGGGCGCATTTTTCGAAATTTTCAAAGGGGTTGCCTTCTCGGAATTCTGGGCGCATTTTTCGAAATTTTCAAAGGTGTTAGCCTTCTCGGAATTCTGGGCGCATTTTTCGAAATTTTCAAAGGGGGTTAGCGTTCTCGGAATTGTGGGCGCATTTTTCCAAATTTTCAAAGGGGTTAGCCTTCTCGGAATTCTGGGCGCATTTTTCGAAATTTTCAAAGGGGTTAGCCTTCTCGGAATTCTGGGCGCATTTTTCGAAATTTTCAAAGGGGTTAGCCTTCTCGGAATTCTGGGCGCATTTTTCGAAATTTTCAAAGGGGTTAGCCTTCTCGGAATTCTGGGCGCATTTTTGAAATTTTGAAAGGGGTTAGCCTTCTCGGAATTCTAGGCGCATTTTTCGAAATTTTCAAAGGGGTTAGCCTTCTCGGAATTTTGGGCCCATTTTTAGAAATTTTCGAAAGGGTTAGCCTTCTCGGAATTCTGGGCGCATTTTTCGAAATTTTCAAAGGGGTGAGCCTTCTCGGAATTCTGGGCGCATTTTTCGAAATTTTGAAAGGGGTTAGCCTTCTCGGAATTATGGGCGCATTTTTCGAAATTTTCAAAGGGGTTAGCCTTCTCGGAATTCTGGGCGCATTTTTCGAAATTTTCAAAGGGGTTAGCCTTCTCGGAATTCTGGGCGCATTTTTCGAAATTTTCAAAGGGGTTAGCCTTCTCGGAATTCTGGGCGCATTTTTGAAATTTTGAAAGGGGTTAGCCTTCTCGGAATTCTAGGCGCATTTTTCGAAATTTTCAAAGGGGTTAGCCTTCTCGGAATTGTGGGCGCATTTTTCGAAATTTTCAAAGGGGTTAGCCTTCTCGGAATTCTGGGCGCATTTTTCGAAATTTTCAAAGGGGTTAGCCTTCTCGGAATTCTGGGCGCATTCGAAATTTTCAAAGGGGTTAGCCTTCTCGGAATTATGGGCGCATTTTTCGAAATTTTCAAAGGGGTTAGCCTTCTCGGAATTTTGGGCCCATTTTTAGAAATTTTCGAAAGGGTTAGCCTTCTCGGAATTCTGGGCGCATTTTTCGAAATTTTCAAAGGGGTGAGCCTTCTCGGAATTCTGGGCGCATTTTTCGAAATTTTGAAAGGGGTTAGCCTTCTCGGAATTATGGGCGCATTTTTCGAAATTTTCAAAGGGGTTAGCCTTCTCGGAATTCTGGGCGCATTTTTCGAAATTTTCAAAGGGGTTAGCCTTCTCGGAATTATGGGCGCATTTTTCGAAATTTTCAAAGGGGTTAGCCTTCTCGGAATTGTGGGCGCATTTTTCGAAATTTTCAAAGGGGTTAGCCTTCTCGGAATTCTGGGCGCATTTTTCGAAATTTTCAAAGGGGTTAGCCTTCTCGGAATTCTGGGCGCATTCGAAATTTTCAAAGGGGTTAGCCTTCTCGGAATTCTGGGCGCATTTTTCGAAGTTTTCTAAGGGGTTAGCCTTCTCGGAATTCTGGGCGCATTTTTCGAAATTTTCAAAGGGGTTAGCCTTCTCGGAATTCTGGGCAAATTTTTCGAAATTTTCAAAGGGGTTAGCCTTCTCGGAATTCTGGGCGCATTTTTCGAAATTTTCAAAGGGGTTAGCCTTCTCTGAATTCTGGGCGCATTTTTCGAAATTTTCAAAGGGGTTAGCCTTCTCGGAATTCTGGGCGCATTTTTCGAAATTTTCAAAGGGGTTAGCCTTCTCGGAATTCTGTGCGCATTTTTCGACATTTTCAAAGGGGTTAGCCTTCTCGGAATTCTGGGCGCATTTTTCGTAATTTTCAAAGTGGTTAGCCTTCTCGGAATTTTGGGCGCATTTTTCGAAATTTTCAAAGGGGTTAGCCTTCTCGGAATTCTGGGCGCATTTTTCATAATTTTCAAAGGGTAACCCTTCTCGGAATTTTGGGCGCATTTTTCGAAATTTTCAAAGGGCTTAGCCTTCTCGGAATTATGGGCGCATTTTTCGAAATTCTGAAAGGGGTTATCCTCGGAATTCTGTGCGCATTTTTCGAAATTTTCAAAGGGGTTAGCCTTCTCGGAATTCTGGGCGCATTTTTCGAAATTTTCAAAGGGGTTAGCCTTCTCGGAATTCTGGGCGCATTTTTCGAAATTTTCAAAGGGGTTAGCCTTCTCGGAATTCTGGGCGCATTTTTGAAATTTTGAAAGGGGTTAGCCTTCTCGGAATTCTAGACGCATTTTTCGAAATTTTCAAAGGGGTTAGCCTTCTCGGAATTTTGGGCACATTTTTAGAAATTTTCAAAGGGGTTAGCCTTCTCGGAATTCTGGGCGCATTTTTCCAAATTTTCAAAGGGGTTGCCTTCTCGGAATTCTGGGCGCATTTTTCGAAATTTTCAAAGGTGTTAGCCTTCTCGGAATTCTGGGCGCATTTTTCGAAATTTTCAAAGGGGGTTAGCGTTCTCGGAATTGTGGGCGCATTTTTCCAAATTTTCAAAGGGGTTAGCCTTCTCGGAATTCTGGGCGCATTTTTCGAAATTTTCAAAGGGGTTAGCCTTCTCGGAATTCTGGGCGCATTTTTCGAAATTTTCAAAGGGGTTAGCCTTCTCGGAATTCTGGGCGCATTTTTCGAAATTTTCAAAGGGGTTAGCCTTCTCGGAATTCTGGGCGCATTTTTGAAATTTTGAAAGGGGTTAGCCATCTCGGAATTCTAGGCGAATTTTTCGAAATTTTCAAAGGGGTTAGCCTTCTCGGAATTATGGGCGCATTTTTCGAAATTTTCAAAGGGGTTAGCCTTCTCGGAATTCTGGGCGCATTTTTCGAAATTTTCAAAGGGGTTAGCCTTCTCGGAATTCTGGGCGCATTTTTCGAAATTTTCAAAGGGGTTAGCCTTCTCGGAATTCTGGGCGCATTTTTGAAATTTTGAAAGGGGTTAGCCTTCTCGGAATTCTAGGCGCATTTTTCGAAATTTTCAAAGGGGTTAGCCTACTCGGAATTCTGGGCGCATTTTTCGAAATTTTCAAAGGGGTTAGCCTTCTCGGAATTATGGGCGCATTTTTCGAAATTTTCAAAGGGGTTAGCCTTCTCGGAATTGTGGGCGCATTTTTCGAAATTTTCAAAGGGGTTAGCCTTCTCGGAATTCTGGGCGCATTTTTCGAAATTTTCAAAGGGGTTAGCCTTCTCGGAATTCTGGGCGCATTCGAAATTTTCAAAGGGGTTAGCCTTCTCGGAATTCTGGGCGCATTTTTCGAAGTTTTCTAAGGGGTTAGCCTTCTCGGAATTCTGTGCGCATTTTTCGACATTTTCAAAGGGGTTAGCCTTCTCGGAATTCTGGGCGCATTTTTCGTAATTTTCAAAGTGGTTAGCCTTCTCGGAATTTTGGGCGCATTTTTCGAAATTTTCAAAGGGCTTAGCCTTCTCGGAATTATGGGCGCATTTTTCGAAATTTTGAAAGGGGTTATCCTCGGAATTCTGGGCGCATTTTTCGAAATTTTCAAAGGGGTTAGCCTTCTCGGAATTCTGGGCGCATTTTTCGAAATTTTCAAAGGGGTTAGCCTTCTCGGAATTCTGGGCGCATTTTTCGAAATTTTCAAAGGGGTTAGCCTTCTCGGAATTCTGGGCGCATTTTTCGAAATTTTCAAAGGGGTTAGCCTTCTCGGAATTCTGGGCGCATTTTTCGAAATTTTCAAAGGGGTTAGCCTTCTCGGAATTCTGGGCGCATTTTTGAAATTTTGAAAGGGGTTAGCCTTCTCGGAATTCTAGACGCATTTTTCGAAATTTTCAAAGGGGTTAGCCTTCTCGGAATTTTGGGCACATTTTTAGAAATTTTCAAAGGGGTTAGCCTTCTCGGAATTCTGGGCGCATTTTTCGAAATTTTCAAAGGGGTTGCCTTCTCGGAATTCTGGGCGCATTTTTCGAAATTTTCAAAGGTGTTAGCCTTCTCGGAATTCTGGGCGCATTTTTCGAAATTTTCAAAGGGGGTTAGCGTTCTCGGAATTGTGGGCGCATTTTTCCAAATTTTCAAAGGGGTTAGCCTTCTCGGAATTCTGGGCGCATTTTTCGAAATTTTCAAAGGGGTTAGCCTTCTCGGAATTCTGGGCGCATTTTTCGAAATTTTCAAAGGGGTTAGCCTTCTCGGAATTCTGGGCGCATTTTTGAAATTTTGAAAGGGGTTAGCCATCTCGGAATTCTAGGCGAATTTTTCGAAATTTTCAAAGGGGTTAGCCTTCTCGGAATTTTGGGCCCATTTTTAGAAATTTTCAAAAGGGTTAGCCTTCTCGGAATTCTGGGCGCATTTTTCGAAATTTTCAAAGGGGTGAGCCTTCTCGGAATTCTGGGCGAATTTTTCGAAATTTTCAAAGGGGTTAGCCTTCTCGGAATTATGGGCGCATTTTTCGAAATTTTCAAAGGGATTAGCCTTCTCGGAATTCTGGGCGCATTTTTCGAAATTTTCAAAGGGGTTAGCCTTCTCGGAATTCTGGGCGCATTTTTCGAAATTTTCAAAGGGGTTAGCCTTCTCGGAATTCTGGGCGCATTTTTGAAATTTTGAAAGGGGTTAGCCTTCTCGGAATTCTAGGCGCATTTTTCGAAATTTTCAAAGGGGTTAGCCTTCTCGGAATTTTGGGCCCATTTTTAGAAATTTTCAAAAGGGTTAGACTTCTCGGAATTCTGGGCGCATTTTTCGAAATTTTCAAAGGGGTTAGCCTACTCGGAATTCTGGGCGCATTTTTCGAAATTTTCAAAGGGGTTAGCCTTCTCGGAATTATGGGCGCATTTTTCGAAATTTTCAAAGGGGTTAGCCTTCTCGGAATTGTGGGCGCATTTTTCGAAATTTTCAAAGGGGTTAGCCTTCTCGGAATTCTGGGCGCATTTTTCGAAATTTTCAAAGGGGTTAGCCTTCTCGGAATTCTGGGCGCATTCGAAATTTTCAAAGGGGTTAGCCTTCTCGGAATTCTGGGCGCATTTTTCGAAGTTTTCTAAGGGGTTAGCCTTCTCGGAATTCTGGGCGCATTTTTCGAAATTTTCAAAGGGGTTAGCCTTCTCGGAATTCTGGGCAAATTTTTCGAAATTTTCAAAGGGGTTAGCCTTCTCGGAATTCTGGGCGCATTTTTCGAAATTTTCAAAGGGGTTAGCCTTCTCTGAATTCTGGCCCCTTTTTTCGAAATTTTCAAAGGGGTTAGCCTTCTCGGAATTCTGGGCGCATTTTTCGAAATTTTCAAAGGGGTTAGCCTTCTCGGAATTCTGTGCGCATTTTTCGACATTTTCAAAGGGGTTAGCCTTCTCGGAATTCTGGGCGCATTTTTCGTAATTTTCAAAGTGGTTAGCCTTCTCGGAATTTTGGGCGCATTTTTCGAAATTTTCAAAGGGCTTAGCCTTCTCGGAATTATGGGCGCATTTTTCGAAATTTTGAAAGGGGTTATCCTCGGAATTCTGGGCGCATTTTTCGAAATTTTCAAAGGGGTTAGCCTTCTCGGAATTCTGGGCGCATTTTTCGAAATTTTCAAAGGGGTTAGCCTTCTCGGAATTCTGGGCGCATTTTTCGAAATTTTCAAAGGGGTTAGCCTTCTCGGAATTCTGGGCGCATTTTTCGAAATTTTCAAAGGGGTTAGCCTTCTCGGAATTCTGGGCGCATTTTTCGAAATTTTCAAAGGGGTTAGCCTTCTCGGAATTCTGGGCGCATTTTTGAAATTTTGAAAGGGGTTAGCCATCTCGGAATTCTAGGCGAATTTTTCGAAATTTTCAAAGGGGTTAGCCTTCTCGGAATTTTGGGCCCATTTTTAGAAATTTTCAAAAGGGTTAGCCTTCTCGGAATTCTGGGCGCATTTTTCGAAATTTTCAAAGGGGTGAGCCTTCTCGGAATTCTGGGCAAATTTTTCGAAATTTTCAAAGGGGTTAGCCTTCTCGGAATTATGGGCGCATTTTTCGAAATTTTCAAAGGGGTTAGCCTTCTCGGAATTCTGGGCGCATTTTTCGAAATTTTCAAAGGGGTTAGCCTTCTCGGAATTCTGGGCGCATTTTTCGAAATTTTCAAAGGGGTTAGCCTTCTCGGAATTCTGGGCGCATTTTTGAAATTTTGAAAGGGGTTAGCCTTCTCGGAATTCTAGGCGCATTTTTCGAAATTTTCAAAGGGGTTAGCCTTCTCGGAATTTTGGGCCCATTTTTAGAAATTTTCAAAAGGGTTAGCCTTCTCGGAATTCTGGGCGCATTTTTCGAAATTTTCAAAGGGGTTAGCCTACTCGGAATTCTGGGCGCATTTTTCGAAATTTTCAAAGGGGTTAGCCTTCTCGGAATTATGGGCGCATTTTTCGAAATTTTCAAAGGGGTTAGCCTTCTCGGAATTGTGGGCGCATTTTTCGAAATTTTCAAAGGGGTTAGCCTTCTCGGAATTCTGGGCGCATTTTTCGAAATTTTCAAAGGGGTTAGCCTTCTCGGAATTCTGGGCGCATTTTTCGAAGTTTTCTAAGGGGTTAGCCTTCTCGGAATTCTGGGCGCATTTTTCGAAATTTTCAAAGGGGTTAGCCTTCTCGGAATTCTGGGCAAATTTTTCGAAATTTTCAAAGGGGTTAGCCTTCTCGGAATTCTGGGCGCATTTTTCGAAATTTTCAAAGGGGTTAGCCTTCTCTGAATTCTGGGCGCATTTTTCGAAATTTTCAAAGGGGTTAGCCTTCTCGGAATTCTGGGCGCATTTTTCGAAATTTTCAAAGGGGTTAGCCTTCTCGGAATTCTGTGCGCATTTTTCGACATTTTCAAAGGGGTTAGCCTTCTCGGAATTCTGGGCGCATTTTTCGTAATTTTCAAAGTGGTTAGCCTTCTCGGAATTTTGGGCGCATTTTTCGAAATTTTCAAAGGGCTTAGCCTTCTCGGAATTATGGGCGCATTTTTCGAAATTTTGAAAGGGGTTATCCTCGGAATTCTGGGCGCATTTTTCGAAATTTTCAAAGGGGTTAGCCTTCTCGGAATTCTGGGCGCATTTTTCGAAATTTTCAAAGGGGTTAGCCTTCTCGGAATTCTGGGCGCATTTTTCGAAATTTTCAAAGGGGTTAGCCTTCTCGGAATTCTGGGCGCATTTTTCGAAATTTTCAAAGGGGTTAGCCTTCTCGGAATTCTGGGCGCATTTTTCGAAATTTTCAAAGGGGTTAGCCTTCTCGGAATTCTGGGCGCATTTTTGAAATTTTGAAAGGGGTTAGCCTTCTCGGAATTCTAGACGCATTTTTCGAAATTTTCATAGGGGTTAGCATTCTCGGAATTTTGGGCACATTTTTAGAAATTTTCAAAGGGGTTAGCCTTCTCGGAATTCTGGGCGCATTTTTCGAAATTTTCAAAGGGGTTGCCTTCTCGGAATTCTGGGCGCATTTTTCGAAATTTTCAAAGGTGTTAGCCTTCTCGGAATTCTGGGCGCATTTTTCGAAATTTTCAAAGGGGGTTAGCGTTCTCGGAATTGTGGGCGCATTTTTCCAAATTTTCAAAGGGGTTAGCCTTCTCGGAATTCTGGGCGCATTTTACGAAATTTTCAAAGGGGTTAGCCTTCTCGGAATTCTGGGCGCATTTTCGAAATTTTCAAAAAGGTTAGCCTTCTCGGAATTCTGGGCGCATTTTTCGAAATTTTCAAAGGGGTTAGCCTTCTCGGAATTTTGGGCGCATTTTTCGAAATTTTCAAAGGGCTTAGCCTTCTCGGAATTTTGGGTGCTTTTTTCGTAATTTTCAAAGGGGTTAGCCTTCTCGGAATTCTGGGCGCATTTTTCGAAATTTTCAAAGGGGTTAGCCTTCTCGGAATTCTGGGCGCATTTTTCGTAATTTTGAAAGGGGTTAGCCTTCTCGGAATTCTGTGCGCATTTTCGAAATTTTCAAAGGGGTTAGCCTTCTCGGATTTCTGGGCGCATTTTTCGAAATTTTCAAAGGGGTTAGCCTTCTCTGAATTCTGGGCGCATTTAATGAAATTTTGAAAGGGGTTAGCCTTCTCGGAATTCTAGGCGCATTTTTCGAAATTTTCAAAGGGGTTAGCCATCTCGGAATTTTGGGCCCATTTTTAGAAATTTTCAAAGGGGATAGCCTTCTTGGAATTCTGGGCGCATTTTTCGAAATTTTCAAAGGGGTTAGCCTTCTCGGAATTCTGGGCGCATTTTTCGAAATTTTCAAAGGGGGTTAGCGTTTTCGGAATTGTGGGCGTATTTTTCCAAATTTTCAAAGGGGTTAGCCTTCTCGGAATTCTGGGCGCATTTTTCGAAATTTTCAAAGGGGTTAGCCTTCTCGGAATTATGGGCGCATTTTTCGAAATTTTCAAAGGGGTTATCCTCGGATCTGGGCGCATTTTTCGAAATTTTCGAAGGGGTTAGCCTTCTCGGAATTCTGGGCGCATTTTTCGAAATTTTCAAAGGGGTTAGCCTTCTTGGAATTCTGGGCGCATTTTTCGAAATTTTCAAAGGGGTTAGCCTTCTCGGAATTATGGGCGCATTATTCGAAATTTTCAAAGGGGTTAGCCTTCTCGGAATTCTGGGCTCATTTTTCGAAATTTTCAAAGGGGTTACCCTTCTCGGAATTCTGGGCGCATTTTTCGAAATTTTCAAAGGGGTTAGCCTTCTCGGAATTCTGGGCGCATTTTTCGAAATTTTGAAAGGGGTTAGCCTTCTCGGAATTCTGGGCGCATTTTTCGAAATTTTCAAAGGGGTTAGGCTTCTCGGAATTCTGGGCGCGTTTTTCGAAATTTTGAAAGGGGTTAGCCTTCTCGGAATTCTGGGCGCCTTTTTTGAAATTTTCAAAAGGGTTAGCCTTCTCGGAATATTGGGCGCATTTTTAGAAATTTTCAAAGGGGTTAGCCTTCTCGGAATTCTGGGCGCATTTTTCGAAATTTTCAAAGGGGGTTAGCGTTTTCGGAATTGTGGGCGCATTTTTCCAAATTTTCAAAGGGGTTAGCCTTCTCGGAATTCTGGGCGCATTTTTCGAAATTTTCAAAGGGGTTAGCCTTCTCGGAATTATGGGCGCATTTTTCGAAATTTTCGAAGGGGTTAGCCTTCTCGGAATTCTGTGCGCATTTTTCGAAATTTTCAAAGGGGTTAGCCTTCTCGGAATTCTGGGCGCATTTTTCGAAATTTTCAAAGGGCTTAGCCTTCTCGGAATTTTGGGTGCATTTTTCGTAATTTTCAAAGGGGTTAGCCTTCTCGGAATTCTGGGCGCATTTTTCGAAATTTTCAAAGGGGTTAGGCTTCTCGGAATTCTGGGCGCGTTTTTCGAAATTTTGAAAGGTGTTAGCCTTCTCGGAATTCTGGGCGCCTTTTTTGAAATTTTCAAAAGGGTTAGCCTCGGAATTCTGGGCGCATTATTCGAAATTTTCAAAAGGGTTAGCCTTCTCGGAATTTTGGGCGCATTTTTAGAAATTTTCAAAGGGGTTAGCCTTCTCAGAATTCTGGGCGCATTTTTCGAAATTTTGAAAGGGGTTAGCCTTCTCGGAATTATGGGCGCATTTTTCGAAATTTTCAAAGGGGTTAGCCTTCTCGGAATTCTGGGCGCATTTTTCTAAATTTTCAAAGGGGTTAGCCTTCTAGGAATTCTAGGCGCATTTTTCGAAATTTTCAAAGGGGTTAGCCTTCTCGGAATTTTGGGCGCATTTTTCGAAATTTTCAAAGGGCTTAGCCTTCTCGGAATTTTGGGAGCATTTTTCGTAATTTTCAAAGGGGTTAGCCTTCTCGGAATTCTGGGCGCATTTTTCGAAATTTTCAAAGGGGTTAGCCTTCTCGGAATTCTGGGCGCATTTTTCGAAATTTTGAAAGGGGTTAGCCTTCTCGGAATTCTGGGCGCATTTTTCGAAATTTTCAAAGGGGTTAGGCTTCTCGGAATTCTGGGCGCGTTTTTCGAAATTTTGAAAGGGGTTAGCCTTCTCGGAATTCTGGGCGCCTTTTTTGAAATTTTTAAAAGGGTTAGCCTTCTCGGAATTTTGGGCGCATTTTTAGAAATTTTCAAAGGGGTTAGCCTTCTCGGAATTATGGGCGCATTTTTCGAAATTTTCAAAGGGGTTATCCTCGGAATTCTAGGCGCATTTTTCGAAATTTTCAAAGGGGTTAGCCTTCTCGGAATTCTGGGCGCATTTTTCGAAATTTTCAAAGGGCTTAGCCTTCTCGGAATTTTGGGTGCTTTTTTCGTAATTTTCAAAGGGGTTAGCCTTCTCGGAATTCTGGGCGCATTTTTCCAAATTTTGAAAGGGGTTAGCCTTCTCGGAATTCTGGGCGCATTTTTCTTAATTTTCAAAGTGGTTAGGCTTCTCGGAATTCTGGGCGCGTTTTTCGAAATTTTGAAAGGGGTTAGCCTTCTCGGAATTCTGGGCGCCTTTTTTGAAATATTCAAAAGGGTTAGCCTCTTCGGAATTCTGGGCGCATTATTCGAAATTTTCAAAGGGGTTAGCCTTCTCGGAATTTTGGGCGCATTTTTAGAAATTTTCAAAGGGGTTAGCCTTCTCAGAATTCTGGGCGCATTTTTCGAAATTTTGAAAGGGGTTAGCCTTCTCGGAATTATGGGCGCATTTTTCGAAATTTTCAAAGGGGTTATCCTCGGAATTCTGGGCGCATTTTTCGAATTTTTCAAAGGGGTTAGCCTTCTCGGAATTCTGGGCGCATTTTTCCAAATTTTCAAAGGGGTTAGCCTTGTCGGAATTCTGGGCGCATTTTTCGAAATTTTCAAAGGGGTTAGCCTTCTCGGAATTCTAGGCGCATTTTTCGAAGTTTTCTAAGGGGTTAGCCTTCTCGGAATTCTGGGCGCATTTTTCGAAATTTTCAAAGGGGTTAGCCTTCTCGGAATTCTGGGCACATTTTTCGAAATTTTCAAAGGGGTTAGCCTTCTCGGAATTCTGGGCGCATTTTTCGAAATTTTCAAAGGGCTTAGCCTTCTCGGAATTTTGGGTGCTTTTTTCGTAATTTTCAAAGGGGTTAGCCTTCTCGGAATTCTGGGCGCATTTTTCGAAATTTTCAAAGGGGTTAGCCTTCTCGGAATTCTGGGCGCATTTTTCGTAATTTTGAAAGGGGTTAGCCTTCTCGGAATTCTGTGCGCATTTTCGAAATTTTCAAAGGGGTTAGCCTTGTCGGAATTCTGGGCGCATTTATCGAAATTTTCAAAGGGGTTAGCCTTCTCGGAATTCTGGGCGCATCTTTCGAAGTTTTCTAAGGGGTTAGCCTTCTCGGAATTCTGGGCGCTTTTTTCGAAATTTTCAAAGGGGTTAGCCTTCTCGGAATTCTGGGCGCATTTTTCGAAATTTTCAAAGGGGTTAGCCTTCTCGGAATTTTGGGCGCATTTTTCGAAATTTTCAAAGGGCTTAGCCTTCTCGGAATTTTGGGTGCTTTTTTCGTAATTTTCAAAGGGGTTAGCCTTCTCGGAATTCTGGGCGCATTTTTCGAAATTTTCAAAGGGGTTAGCCTTCTCGGAATTCTGGGCGCAATTTTGAAAGGGGTTAGCCTTCTCGGAATTCTGTGCGCATTTTCGAAATTTTCAAAGGGGTTAGCCTTCTCGGAATTCTGCGCGCATTTTTCGAAATTTTCAAAGGGGTTAGCCTTCTCGGAATTCTGGGCGCATTTTTGAAATTTTGAAAGGGGTTAGCCTTCTCGGAATTCTAGGCGCATTTTTCGAAATTTTCAAAGGGGTTAGCCATCTCGGAATTTTGGGCATATTTTTAGAAATTTTCAAAGGGGATAGCCTTCTCGGAATTCTGGGCGCATTTTTCGAAATTTTCAAAGGGGTTAGCCTTCTCGGAATTCTGGGCGCATTTTTCGAAATTTTCAAAGGGGGTTAGCGTTTTCGGAATTTTGGGCGTATTTTTCCAAATTTTCAAAGGGGTTAGCCTTCTCGGAATTCTGGGCGCATTTTTCGAAATTTTCAAAGGGGTTATCCTCGGAATTCTGGGCGCATTTTTCGAAATTTTCAAAGGGGTTAGCCTTCTCGGAATTCTGGGGGCATTTTTCGAAATTTTCAAAGGGGTTAGCCTTCTCGGAATTCTGGGCGCATTTTTCGAAATTTTCAAAGGGGTTAGCCTTCTCGGAATTATGGGCGCATTATTCGAAATTTTCAAAGGGGTTAGCCTTCTCGGAATTCTGGGCTCATTTTTCGAAATTTTCAAAGGGGTTAGCCTTCTCGGAATTCTGGGCGCATTTTTCGAAATTTTGAAAGGGGTTAGCCTTCTCGGAATTCTGGGCGCATTTTTCGAAATTTTCAAAGGGGTTAGGCTTCTCGGAATTCTGGGCGCGTTTTTCGAAATTTTGAAAGGGGTTAGCCTTCTCGGAATTCTGGGCGCCTTTTTTGAAATTTTCAAAAGGGTTAGCCTTCCCGGAATTTTGGGCGCATTTTTAGAAATTTTCAAAGGGGTTAGCCTTCTCGGAATTATGGGCGCGTTTTTCGAAATTTTCAAAGGGGTTATCCTCGGAATTCTCGGCGCATTTTTCGAAATTTTCAAAGGGGTTAGCCTTCTCGGAATTCTGTGCGCATTTTTCGAAATTTTCAAAGGGGTTAGCCTCGGAATTCTGGGCGCATTTTTCGAAATTTTCAAAGGGGTTAGCCTTCTCGGAATTTTGGGCGCATTTTTCGAAATTTTCAAAGCGCTTAGCCTTCTCGGAATGTTGGGTGCATTTTTCGTAATTTTCAAAGGGGTTAGCCTTCTCGGAATTCTGGGCGCATTTTTCGAAATTTTCAAAGGGGTGTTAGCCTTCTCGGAATTCTGGTCCCATTTTTCGAAATTTTGAAAGGGGTTAGCCTTCTCGGAATTCTGGGCACATTTTTCGAAATTTTCAAAGGGGTTAGGCTTCTCGGAATTCTGGGCGCGTTTTTCGAAATTTTGAAAGGTGTTAGCCTTCTCGGAATTCTGGGCACCTTTTTCGAAATTTTCAAAGGGGTTAGCCTTCTCGGAATTCTGGGCGCATTATTCGAAATTTTCAAAAGGGTTAGCCTTCTCGGAATTTTGGGCGCATTTTTAGAAATTTTCAAAGGGGTTAGCCTTCTCAGAATTCTGGGCGCATTTTTCGAAATTTTGAAAGGGGTTAGCCTTCTCGGAATTATGGTCGCATTTTTCGAAATTTTCAAAGGGGTTATCCTCGGAATTCTGGGCGCATTTTTCGAAATTTTCAAAGGGGTTAGCCTTCTCGGAATTCTGGGCGCATTTTTCCAAATTTTCAAAGGGGTTAGCCTTCTCGGAATTCTGGGCGCGTTTTTCGAAATTTAGAAAGGGGTTAGCCTTCTCGGAATTCTGGGCGCTTTTTTGAAATTTTCAAAAGGGTTAGCCTCTTCGGAATTCTGGGCGCATTATTCGAAATTTTCAAAGGGGTTAGCCTTCTCGGAATTTTGGGCGCATTTTTAGAAATTTTCAAAGGGGTTAGCCTTCTCAGAATTCTGGGCGCATTTTTCGAAATTTAGAAAGGGGTTAGCCTTCTCGGAATTATGGGCGCATTTTTCGAAATTTTCAAAGGGGTTATCCTCGGAATTCTGGGCGCATTTTTCGAAATTTTCAAAGGGGTTAGCCTTCTCGGAATTCTGGGCGCATTTTTCCAAATTTTCAAAGGGGTTAGCCTTGTCGGAATTCTGGGCGCATTTTTCGAAATTTTCAAAGGGGTTAGCCTTCTCGGAATTCTGGGCGCATTTTTCGAAATTTTCAAAGGGGTTAGCCTTCTCGGAATTCTGGGCACATTTTTCGAAATTTTCAAAGGGGTTAGCCTTCTCGGAATTCTGGGCGCATTTTTCGAAATTTTCAAAGGGGGTTAGCCTTCTCTGAATTCTGGGCGCATTTTTCGAAATTTTCAAAGGGGTTAGCCTTCTCGGAATTCTGGGCGCATTTTTAGAAATTTTCAAAGGGGTTAGCCTTCTCGGAATTCTGTGCGCATTTTCGAAATTTTCAAAGGGGTTAGCCTTCTCGGAATTCTGGGCGCATTTTTCGAAATTTTCAAAGGGGTTAGCCTTCTCGGAATTCTGGGCGCATTTTTCGAAAATTTTGGGCGCATTTTTGAAATTTTCAAAGGGGTTAGCCTTCTCGGAATTCTAGGCGCATTTTTCGAAATGCGGAATTCTCGGAATTTTGGGCCCATTTTTAGAAAATTTCAAAGGGGTTAGCCTTCTCGGAATTCTGGGCGCATTTTTCGAAATTTTCAAAGGGGTTAGCCTTCTCGGAATTCTGGGCGCATTTTTCGAAATTTTCACAGGGGGTTAGCGTTTTCGGAATTGTGGGCGCATTTTTCCAAATTTTCAAAGGGGTTAGCCTTCTCGGAATTCTGGGCGCATTTTTCGAAATTTTCAAAGGGGTTAGCCTTCTCGGAATTCTGGGCGCATTTTTCGAAATTTTCAAAGGGGTTAGCCTTCTCGGAATTCTGGGCGCATTTTTGAAATTTTGAAAGGGGTTAGCCTTCTCGGAATTCTAGGCGCATTTTTCGAAATTTTCAAAGGGGTTAGCCTTCTCGGAATTTTGGGCACATTTTTAGAAATTTTCAAAGGGGTTAACCTCCTCGGAATTCTGGGCGCATTTTTCAAAATTTTCAAAGGGGTTAGCCTTCTCGGAATTCTGGGCGCATTTTTCGAAATTTTTAAAGGGGGTTAGCGTTTTCGGAATTGTGGGCGCATTTTTCCAAATTTTCAAAGGGGTTAGCCTTCTCGGAATTCTGGGCGCATTTTTCGAAATTTTCAAAGGGGTTAGCCTTCTCGGAATTCTGTGCGCATTTTTCGAAATTTTCAAAGGGGTTAGCCTTCTCAGAATTCTGGGCGCATTTTTCGAAATTTTCAAAGGGGTTAGCCTTCTCGGAATTATGGGCGCATTATTCGAAATTTTCAAAGGGGTTAGCCTTCTCCGAATTCTGGGCGAATTTTTGAAATTTTGAAAGGGGTTAGCCTTCTCGGAATTCTAGGCGCATTTTTCGAAATTTTCAAAGGGGTTAGCCTTCTCGGTATTCTGGGCGCATTTTTCGAAATTTTCAAAGGGGGTTAGCGTTCTCGGAATTGTGGGCGCATTTTTCCAAATTTTCAAAGGGGGTTAGCGTTCTCGGAATTGTGGGCGCATTTTTCCAAATTTTCAAAGGGGTTAGCCTTCTCGGAATTCTGGGCGCATTTTTCGAAATTTTCAAAGGGGTTAGCCTTCTCGGAATTCTGTGCGCATTTTCGAAATTTTCAAAGGGGTTAGCCTTCTCGGAATTCTAGGCGCATTTTTCGAAATTTTCAAAGGGGTTAGCCATCTCGGAATTTTGGTCCCATTTTTAGAAATTTTCAAAGGGGTTACCCTTCTCGGAATTATGGGCGCATTATTCGAAATTTTCAAAGGGGTTAGCCTTCTCGGAATTCTGGGCGCATTATTCGAAATTTTCAAAGGGGTTAGCCTTCTCGGAATTCTGGGCGAATTTTTGAAATTTTGAAAGGGGTTAGCCTTCTCGGAATTCTAGGCGCATTTTTCGAAATTTTCAAAGAGGTTAGCCTTCTCGGAATTCTGGGCGCATTTTTCGAAATTTTCAAAGGGGGTTAGCCTTCTCTGAATTCTGGGCGCATTTTTCGAAATTTTCAAAGGGGTTAGCCTTCTCGGAATTCTGGGCGCATTTTTAGAAATTTTCAAAGGGCTTAGCCTTCTCGGAATTTTGGGTGCTTTTTTCGTAATTTTCAAAGGGGTTAGCCTTCTCGGAATTCTGGGCGCATTTTTCGTAATTTTGAAAGGGGTTAGCCTTCTCGGAATTCTGTGCGCATTTTCGAAATTTTCAAAGGGGTTAGCCTTCTCGGAATTCTGGGCGCATTTTTCGAAATTTTGAAAGGGGTTAGCCTTCTCGGAATTCTGGGCGCATTTTTGAAATTTTGAAAGGGGTTAGCCTTCTCGGAATTCTAGGCGCATTTTTCGAAATTTTCAAAGGGGTTAGCCATTTCGGAATTTTGGGCCCATTTTTAGAAATTTTCAAAGGGGATAGCCTTCTCGGAATTCTGGGAGCATTTTTCGAAATTTTCAAAGGGGTTAGCCTTCTCGGAATTCTGGGCGCATTTTTCGAAATTTTCAAAGGGGGTTAGCGTTTTCGGAATTGTGGGCGTATTTTTCCAAATTTTCAAAGGGGTTAGCCTTCTCGGAATTCTGGGCGCATTTTTCGAAATTTTCAAAGGGGTTAGCCTTCTCGGAATTCTGTGCGCATTTTCGAAATTTTCAAAGGGGTTAGCCTTCTCGGAATTCTGGGCGCATTTTTCGAAATTTTGAAAGGGGTTAGCCTTCTCGGAATTCTGGGCGCATTTTTGAAATTTTGAAAGGGGTTAGCCTTCTCGGAATTCTAGGCGCATTTTTCGAAATTTTCAAAGGGGTTAGCCATTTCGGAATTCTGTGCGCATTTTTCGAAATTTTCAAAGGGGTTAGCCTTCTCGGAATTCTGGGCGCATTTTTCATAATTTTCAAAGGGGTTAGCCTTCTCGGAATTTTGGGCGCATTTTTCGAAATTTTCAAAGGGCTTAGCCTTCTCGGAATTATGGGCGCATTTTTCGAAATTCTGAAAGGGGTTATCCTCGGAATTCTGTGCGCATTTTTCGAAATTTTCAAAGGGGTTAGCCTTCTCGGAATTCTGGGCGCATTTTTCGAAATTTTCAAAGGGGTTAGCCTTCTCGGAATTCTGGGCGCATTTTTCGAAATTTTCAAAGGGGTTAGCCTTCTAGGAATTCTAGGCGCATTTTTCGAAATTTTCAAAGGGGTTAGCCTTCTCGGAATTTTGGGCGCATTTTTCGAAATTTTCAAAGGGCTTAGCCTTCTCGGAATTTTGGGAGCATTTTTCGTAATTTTCAAAGGGGTTAGCCTTCTCGGAATTCTGGGCGCATTTTTCGAAATTTTCAAAGGGGTTAGCCTTCTCGGAATTCTGGGCGCATTTTTCGAAATTTTGAAAGGGGTTAGCCTTCTCGGAATTCTGGGCGCATTTTTCGAAATTTTCAAAGGGGTTAGGCTTCTCGGAATTCTGGGCGCGTTTTTCGAAATTTTGAAAGGGGTTAGCCTTCTCGGAATTCTGGGCGCCTTTTTTGAAATTTTTAAAAGGGTTAGCCTTCTCGGAATTTTGGGCGCATTTTTAGAAATTTTCAAAGGGGTTAGCCTTCTCGGAATTATGGGCGCATTTTTCGAAATTTTCAAAGGGGTTATCCTCGGAATTCTGGGCGCATTTTTCGAAATTTTCAAAGGGGTTAGCCTTCTCGGAATTCTGGGCGCATTTTTCGAAATTTTCAAAGGGCTTAGCCTTCTCGGAATTTTGGGTGCTTTTTTCGTAATTTTCAAAGGGGTTAGCCTTCTCGGAATTCTGGGCGCATTTTTCGTAATTTTGAAAGGGGTTAGCCTTCTCGGAATTCTGTGCGCATTTTCGAAATTTTCAAAGGGGTTAGCCTTCTCGGAATTCTGGGCACATTTTTCGAAATTTTGAAAGGGGTTAGCCTTCTCGGAATTCTGGGCGCATTTTTGAAATTTTGAAAGGGGTTAGCCTTCTCTGAATTCTGGGCGCATTTTTCGAAATTTTCAAAGGGGTTAGCCTTCTCGGAATTCTGGGCGCATTTTTAGAAATTTTCAAAGGGGTTAGCCTTCTCGGAATTCTGTGCGCATTTTCGAAATTTTCAAAGGGGTTAGCCTTCTCGGAATTCTGGGCGCATTTTTCGAAATTTTCAAAGGGGTTAGCCTTCTCGGAATTCTGGGCGCATTTTTCGAAAATTTTGGGCGCATTTTTGAAATTTTCAAAGGGGTTAGCCTTCTCGGAATTCTAGGCGCATTTTTCGAAATGCGGAATTCTCGGAATTTTGGGCCCATTTTTAGAAAATTTCAAAGGGGTTAGCCTTCTCGGAATTCTGGGCGCATTTTTCGAAATTTTCAAAGGGGTTAGCCTTCTCGGAATTCTGGGCGCATTTTTCGAAATTTTCACAGGGGGTTAGCGTTTTCGGAATTGTGGGCGCATTTTTCCAAATTTTCAAAGGGGTTAGCCTTCTCGGAATTCTGGGCGCATTTTTCGAAATTTTCAAAGGGGTTAGCCTTCTCGGAATTCTGGGCGCATTTTTCGAAATTTTCAAAGGGGTTAGCCTTCTCGGAATTCTGGGCGCATTTTTGAAATTTTGAAAGGGGTTAGCCTTCTCGGAATTCTAGGCGCATTTTTCGAAATTTTCAAAGGGGTTAGCCTTCTCGGAATTTTGGGCACATTTTTAGAAATTTTCAAAGGGGTTAACCTCCTCGGAATTCTGGGCGCATTTTTCAAAATTTTCAAAGGGGTTAGCCTTCTCGGAATTCTGGGCGCATTTTTCGAAATTTTTAAAGGGGGTTAGCGTTTTCGGAATTGTGGGCGCATTTTTCCAAATTTTCAAAGGGGTTAGCCTTCTCGGAATTCTGGGCGCATTTTTCGAAATTTTCAAAGGGGTTAGCCTTCTCGGAATTCTGTGCGCATTTTTCGAAATTTTCAAAGGGGTTAGCCTTCTCAGAATTCTGGGCGCATTTTTCGAAATTTTCAAAGGGGTTAGCCTTCTCGGAATTATGGGCGCATTATTCGAAATTTTCAAAGGGGTTAGCCTTCTCCGAATTCTGGGCGAATTTTTGAAATTTTGAAAGGGGTTAGCCTTCTCGGAATTCTAGGCGCATTTTTCGAAATTTTCAAAGGGGTTAGCCTTCTCGGTATTCTGGGCGCATTTTTCGAAATTTTCAAAGGGGGTTAGCGTTCTCGGAATTGTGGGCGCATTTTTCCAAATTTTCAAAGGGGGTTAGCGTTCTCGGAATTGTGGGCGCATTTTTCCAAATTTTCAAAGGGGTTAGCCTTCTCGGAATTCTGGGCGCATTTTTCGAAATTTTCAAAGGGGTTAGCCTTCTCGGAATTCTGTGCGCATTTTCGAAATTTTCAAAGGGGTTAGCCTTCTCGGAATTCTAGGCGCATTTTTCGAAATTTTCAAAGGGGTTAGCCATCTCGGAATTTTGGTCCCATTTTTAGAAATTTTCAAAGGGGTTACCCTTCTCGGAATTATGGGCGCATTATTCGAAATTTTCAAAGGGGTTAGCCTTCTCGGAATTCTGGGCGCATTATTCGAAATTTTCAAAGGGGTTAGCCTTCTCGGAATTCTGGGCGAATTTTTGAAATTTTGAAAGGGGTTAGCCTTCTCGGAATTCTAGGCGCATTTTTCGAAATTTTCAAAGGGGTTAGCCTTCTCGGAATTCTGGGCGCATTTTTCGAAATTTTCAAAGGGGGTTAGCCTTCTCTGAATTCTGGGCGCATTTTTCGAAATTTTCAAAGGGGTTAGCCTTCTCGGAATTCTGGGCGCATTTTTCGAAATTTTCAAAGGGGGTTAGCCTTCTCTGAATTCTGGGCGCATTTTTCGAAATTTTCAAAGGGGTTAGCCTTCTCGGAATTCTGGGCGCATTTTTCGAAATTTTCAAAGGGCTTAGCCTTCTCGGAATTTTGGGTGCTTTTTTCGTAATTTTCAAAGGGGTTAGCCTTCTCGGAATTCTGGGCGCATTTTTCGTAATTTTGAAAGGGGTTAGCCTTCTCGGAATTCTGTGCGCATTTTCGAAATTTTCAAAGGGGTTAGCCTTCTCGGAATTCTGGGCGCATTTTTCGAAATTTTGAAAGGGGTTAGCCTTCTCGGAATTCTGGGCGCATTTTTGAAATTTTGAAAGGGGTTAGCCTTCTCGGAATTCTAGGCGCATTTTTCGAAATTTTCAAAGGGGTTAGCCATTTCGGAATTTTGGGCCCATTTTTAGAAATTTTCAAAGGGGATAGCCTTCTCGGAATTCTGGGCGCATTTTTCGAAATTTTCAAAGGGGTTAGCCTTCTCGGAATTCTGGGCGCATTTTTCGAAATTTTCAAAGGGGGTTAGCGTTTTCGGAATTGTGGGCGTATTTTTCCAAATTTTCAAAGGGGTTAGCCTTCTCGGAATTCTGGGCGCATTTTTCGAAATTTTCAAAGGGGTTAGCCTTCTCGGAATTATGGGCGCATTTTTCGAAATTTTCGAAGGGGTTAGCCTTCTCGGAATTCTGGGCGCATTTTTCGAAATTTTCAAAGGGGTTAGCCTTCTCGGAATTCTGGGCGCATTTTTCGAAATTTTCAAAGGGGTTAGCCTTCTCGGAATTCTGGGCGCATTATTCGAAATTTTCAAAGGGGTTAGCCTTCTCGGAATTCTGTGCGCATTTTTCGAAATTTTCAAAGGGGTTAGGCTTCTCGGAATTCTGGGCGCATTTTTCATAATTTTCAAAGGGGTTAGCCTTCTCGGAATTTTGGGCGCATTTTTCGAAATTTTCAAAGGGCTTAGCCTTCTCGGAATTATGGGCGCATTTTTCGAAATTCTGAAAGGGGTTATCCTCGGAATTCTGTGCGCATTTTTCGTAATTTTCAAAGGGGTTAGCCTTCTCGGAATTCTGGGCGCATTTTTCGAAATTTTCAAAGGGGTTAGCCTTCTCGGAATTCTGGGCGCATTTTTCTAAATTTTCAAAGGGGTTAGCCTTCTAGGAATTCTAGGCGCATTTTTCGAAATTTTCAAAGGGGTTAGCCTTCTCGGAATTTTGGGCGCATTTTTCGAAATTTTCAAAGGGCTTAGCCTTCTCGGAATTTTGGGAGCATTTTTCGTAATTTTCAAAGGGGTTAGCCTTCTCGGAATTCTGGGCGCATTTTTCGAAATTTTCAAAGGGGTTAGCCTTCTCGGAATTCTGGGCGCATTTTTCGAAATTTTGAAAGGGGTTAGCCTTCTCGGAATTCTGGGCGCATTTTTCGAAATTTTCAAAGGGGTTAGGCTTCTCGGAATTCTGGGCGCGTTTTTCGAAATTTTGAAAGGGGTTAGCCTTCTCGGAATTCTGGGCGCCTTTTTTGAAATTTTTAAAAGGGTTAGCCTTCTCGGAATTTTGGGCGCATTTTTAGAAATTTTCAAAGGGGTTAGCCTTCTCGGAATTATGGGCGCATTTTTCGAAATTTTCAAAGGGGTTATCCTCGGAATTCTAGGCGCATTTTTCGAAATTTTCAAAGGGGTTAGCCTTCTCGGAATTCTGGGCGCATTTTTCGAAATTTTCAAAGGGCTTAGCCTTCTCGGAATTTTGGGTGCTTTTTTCGTAATTTTCAAAGGGGTTAGCCTTCTCGGAATTCTGGGCGCATTTTTCGTAATTTTGAAAGGGGTTAGCCTTCTCGGAATTCTGTGCGCATTTTCGAAATTTTCAAAGGGGTTAGCCTTCTCGGAATTCTGGGCGCATTTTTCGAAATTTTGAAAGGGGTTAGCCTTCTCGGAATTCTGGGCGCATTTTTGAAATTTTGAAAGGGGTTAGCCTTCTCGGAATTCTAGGCGCATTTTTCGAAATTTTCAAAGGGGTTAGCCATTTCGGAATTTTGGGCCCATTTTTAAAAATTTTCAAAGGGGATAGCCTTCTCGGAATTCTGGGCGAATTTTTCGAAATTTTCAAAGGGGTTAGCCTTCTCGGAATTCTGGGCGCATTTTTCGAAATTTTCAAAGGGGGTTAGCGTTTTCGGAATTGTGGGCGTATTTTTCCAAATTTTCAAAGGGGTTAGCCTTCTCGGAATTCTGGGCGCATTTTTCGAAATTTTCAAAGGGGTTAGCCTTCTCGGAATTATGGGCGCATTTTTCGAAATTTTCGAAGGGGTTAGCCTTCTCGGAATTCTGGGCGCATTTTTCGAAATTTTCGAAGGGGTTAGCCTTCTCGGAATTCTGGGCGCATTTTTCGAAATTTTCAAAGGGGTTAGCCTTCTCGGAATTCTGGGCGCATTTTTCGAAATTTTCAAAGGGGTTAGCCTTCTCGGAATTCTGGGCGCATTATTCGAAATTTTCAAAGGGGTTAGCCTTCTCGGAATTCTGTGCGCATTTTTCGAAATTTTCAAAGGGGTTAGCCTTCTCGGAATTCTGGGCGCATTTTTCATAATTTTCAAAGGGTAACCCTTCTCGGAATTTTGGGCGCATTTTTCGAGATTTTCAAAGGGCTTAGCCTTCTCGGAATTATGGGCGCATTTTTCGAAATTCTGAAAGGGGTTATCCTCGGAATTCTGTGCGCATTTTTCGAAATTTTCAAAGGGGTTAGCCTTCTCGGAATTCTGGGCGCATTTTTCGAAATTTTCAAAGGGGTTAGCCTAATCGGAATTCTGGGCGCATTTTTCGAAATTTTCAAAGGGGTTAGCCTTCTCGGAATTCTGTGCGCATTTTCGAAATTTTCAAAGGGGTTAGCCTTCTCGGAATTCTGGGCGCATTTTTCGAAATTTTCAAAGGGGTTAGCCTTCTCGGAATTCTGGGCGCATTTTTCGAAAATTTTGGGCGCATTTTTGAAATTTTCAAAGCGGTTAGCCTTCTCGGAATTCTAGGCGCATTTTTCGAAATGCGGAATTCTCGGAATTTTGGGCCCATTTTTAGAAAATTTCAAAGGGGTTAGCCTTCTCGGAATTCTGGGCGCATTTTTCGAAATTTTCAAAGGGGTTAGCCTTCTCGGAATTCTGGGCGCATTTTTCGAAATTTTCACAGGGGGTTAGCGTTTTCGGAATTGTGGGCGCATTTTTCCAAATTTTCAAAGGGGTTAGCCTTCTCGGAATTCTGGGCGCATTTTTCGAAATTTTCAAAGGGGTTAGCCTTCTCGGAATTCTGGGCGCATTTTTCGAAATTTTCAAAGGGGTTAGCCTTCTCGGAATTCTGGGCGCATTTTTCGAAATTTTCAAAGGGGTTAGCCTTCTCGGAATTCTAGGCGCATTTTTCGAAATTTTCAAAGGGGTTAGCCTTCTCGGAATTTTGGGCACATTTTTAGAAATTTTCAAAGGGGTTAACCTCCTCGGAATTCTGGGCGCATTTTTCAAAATTTTCAAAGGGGTTAGCCTTCTCGGAATTCTGGGCGCATTTTTCGAAATTTTTAAAGGGGGTTAGCGTTTTCGGAATTGTGGGCGCATTTTTCCAAATTTTCAAAGGGGTTAGCCTTCTCGGAATTCTGGGCGCATTTTTCGAAATTTTCAAAGGGGTTAGCCTTCTCGGAATTCTGTGCGCATTTTTCGAAATTTTCAAAGGGGTTAGCCTTCTCAGAATTCTGGGCGCATTTTTCGAAATTTTCAAAGGGGTTAGCCTTCTCGGAATTATGGGCGCATTATTCGAAATTTTCAAAGGGGTTAGCCTTCTCCGAATTCTGGGCGAATTTTTGAAATTTTGAAAGGGGTTAGCCTTCTCGGAATTCTAGGCGCATTTTTCGAAATTTTCAAAGGGGTTAGCCTTCTCGGTATTCTGGGCGCATTTTTCGAAATTTTCAAAGGGGGTTAGCGTTCTCGGAATTGTGGGCGCATTTTTCCAAATTTTCAAAGGGGGTTAGCGTTCTCGGAATTGTGGGCGCATTTTTCCAAATTTTCAAAGGGGTTAGCCTTCTCGGAATTCTGGGCGCATTTTTCGAAATTTTCAAAGGGGTTAGCCTTCTCGGAATTCTGTGCGCATTTTCGAAATTTTCAAAGGGGTTAGTCTTCTCGGAATTCTAGGCGCATTTTTCGAAATTTTCAAAGGGGTTAGCCATCTCGGAATTTTGGTCCCATTTTTAGAAATTTTCAAAGGGGTTACCCTTCTCGGAATTATGGGCGCATTATTCGAAATTTTCAAAGGGGTTAGCCTTCTCGGAATTCTGGGCGCATTATTCGAAATTTTCAAAGGGGTTAGCCTTCTCGGAATTCTGGGCGAATTTTTGAAATTTTGAAAGGGGTTAGCCTTCTCGGAATTCTAGGCGCATTTTTCGAAATTTTCAAAGGGGTTAGCCTTCTCGGAATTCTGGGCGCATTTTTCGAAATTTTCAAAGGGGGTTAGCCTTCTCTGAATTCTGGGCGCATTTTTCGAAATTTTCAAAGGGGTTAGCCTTCTCGGAATTCTGGGCGCATTTTTCGAAATTTTCAAAGGGGGTTAGCCTTCTCTGAATTCTGGGCGCATTTTTCGAAATTTTCAAAGGGGTTAGCCTTCTCGGAATTCTGGGCGCATTTTTCGAAATTTTCAAAGGGCTTAGCCTTCTCGGAATTTTGGGTGCTTTTTTCGTAATTTTCAAAGGGGTTAGCCTTCTCGGAATTCTGGGCGCATTTTTCGTAATTTTGAAAGGGGTTAGCCTTCTCGGAATTCTGTGCGCATTTTCGAAATTTTCAAAGGGGTTAGCCTTCTCGGAATTCTGGGCGCATTTTTCGAAATTTTGAAAGGGGTTAGCCTTCTCGGAATTCTGGGCGCATTTTTGAAATTTTGAAAGGGGTTAGCCTTCTCGGAATTCTAGGCGCATTTTTCGAAATTTTCAAAGGGGTTAGCCATTTCGGAATTTTGGGCCCATTTTTAGAAATTTTCAAAGGGGATAGCCTTCTCGGAATTCTGGGCGCATTTTTCGAAATTTTCAAAGGGGTTAGCCTTCTCGGAATTCTGGGCGCATTTTTCGAAATTTTCAAAGGGGGTTAGCGTTTTCGGAATTGTGGGCGTATTTTTCCAAATTTTCAAAGGGGTTAGCCTTCTCGGAATTCTGGGCGCATTTTTCGAAATTTTCAAAGGGGTTAGCCTTCTCGGAATTATGGGCGCATTTTTCGAAATTTTCGAAGGGGTTAGCCTTCTCGGAATTCTGGGCGCATTTTTCGAAATTTTCAAAGGGGTTAGCCTTCTCGGAATTCTGGGCGCATTTTTCGAAATTTTCAAAGGGGTTAGCCTTCTCGGAATTCTGGGCGCATTATTCGAAATTTTCAAAGGGGTTAGCCTTCTCGGAATTCTGTGCGCATTTTTCGAAATTTTCAAAGGGGTTAGGCTTCTCGGAATTCTGGGCGCATTTTTCATAATTTTCAAAGGGGTTAGCCTTCTCGGAATTTTGGGCGCATTTTTCGAAATTTTCAAAGGGCTTAGCCTTCTCGGAATTATGGGCGCATTTTTCGAAATTCTGAAAGGGGTTATCCTCGGAATTCTGTGCGCATTTTTCGAAATTTTCAAAGGGGTTAGCCTTCTCGGAATTCTGGGCGCATTTTTCGAATTTTTCAAAGGGGTTAGCCTTCTCGGAATTCTGGGCGCATTTTTCTAAATTTTCAAAGGGGTTAGCCTTCTAGGAATTCTAGGCGCATTTTTCGAAATTTTCAAAGGGGTTAGCCTTCTCGGAATTTTGGGCGCATTTTTCGAAATTTTCAAAGGGCTTAGCCTTCTCGGAATTTTGGGAGCATTTTTCGTAATTTTCAAAGGGGTTAGCCTTCTCGGAATTCTGGGCGCATTTTTCGAAATTTTCAAAGGGGTTAGCCTTCTCGGAATTCTGGGCGCATTTTTCGAAATTTTGAAAGGGGTTAGCCTTCTCGGAATTCTGGGCGCATTTTTCGAAATTTTCAAAGGGGTTAGGCTTCTCGGAATTCTGGGCGCGTTTTTCGAAATTTTGAAAGGGGTTAGCCTTCTCGGAATTCTGGGCGCCTTTTTTGAAATTTTTAAAAGGGTTAGCCTTCTCGGAATTTTGGGCGCATTTTTAGAAATTTTCAAAGGGGTTAGCCTTCTCGGAATTATGGGCGCATTTTTCGAAATTTTCAAAGGGGTTATCCTCGGAATTCTGGGCGCATTTTTCGAAATTTTCAAAGGGGTTAGCCTTCTCGGAATTCTGGGCGCATTTTTCGAAATTTTCAAAGGGCTTAGCCTTCTCGGAATTTTGGGTGCTTTTTTCGTAATTTTCAAAGGGGTTAGCCTTCTCGGAATTCTGGGCGCATTTTTCGTAATTTTGAAAGGGGTTAGCCTTCTCGGAATTCTGTGCGCATTTTCGAAATTTTCAAAGGGGTTAGCCTTCTCGGAATTCTGGGCGCATTTTTCGAAATTTTGAAAGGGGTTAGCCTTCTCGGAATTCTGGGCGCATTTTTGAAATTTTGAAAGGGGTTAGCCTTCTCGGAATTCTAGGCGCATTTTTCGAAATTTTCAAAGGGGTTAGCCATTTCGGAATTTTGGGCCCATTTTTAGAAATTTTCAAAGGGGATAGCCTTCTCGGAATTCTGGGCGAATTTTTCGAAATTTTCAAAGGGGTTAGCTTTCTCGGAATTCTGGGCGCATTTTTCGAAATTTTCAAAGGGGGTTAGCGTTTTCGGAATTGTGGGCGTATTTTTCCAAATTTTCAAAGGGGTTAGCCTTCTCGGAATTCTGGGCGCATTTTTCGAAATTTTCAAAGGGGTTAGCCTTCTCGGAATTATGGGCGCATTTTTCGAAATTTTCGAAGGGGTTAGCCTTCTCGGAATTCTGGGCGCATTTTTCGAAATTTTCGAAGGGGTTAGCCTTCTCGGAATTCTGGGCGCATTTTTCGAAATTTTCAAAGGGGTTAGCCTTCTCGGAATTCTGGGCGCATTTTTCGAAATTTTCAAAGGGGTTAGCCTTCTCGGAATTCTGGGCGCATTATTCGAAATTTTCAAAGGGGTTAGCCTTCTCGGAATTCTGTGCGCATTTTTCGAAATTTTCATAGGGGTTAGCCTTCTCGGAATTCTGGGCGCATTTTTCATAATTTTCAAAGGGTAACCCTTCTCGGAATTTTGGGCGCATTTTTCGAAATTTTCAAAGGGCTTAGCCTTCTCGGAATTATGGGCGCATTTTTCGAAATTCTGAAAGGGGTTATCCTCGGAATTCTGTGCGCATTTTTCGAAATTTTCAAAGGGGTTAGCCTTCTCGGAATTCTGGGCGCATTTTTCGAAATTTTCAAAGGGGTTAGCCTTCTCGGAATTCTGGGCGCATTTTTCGAAATTTTCAAAGGGGTTAGCCTTCTAGGAATTCTAGGCGCATTTTTCGAAATTTTCAAAGGGGTTAGCCTTCTCGGAATTTTGGGCGCATTTTTCGAAATTTTCAAAGGGCTTAGCCTTCTCGGAATTTTGGGAGCATTTTTCGTAATTTTCAAAGGGGTTAGCCTTCTCGGAATTCTGGGCGCATTTTTCGAAATTTTCAAAGGGGTTAGCCTTCTCGGAATTCTGGGCGCATTTTTCGAAATTTTGAAAGGGGTTAGCCTTCTCGGAATTCTGGGCGCATTTTTCGAAATTTTCAAAGGGGTTAGGCTTCTCGGAATTCTGGGCGCATTTTTAGAAATTTTCAAAGGGGTTAGCCTTCTCGGAATTATGGGCGCATTTTTCGAAATTTTCAAAGGGGTTATCCTCGGAATTCTGGGCGCATTTTTCGAAATTTTCAAAGGAGTTAGCCTTCTCGGAATTCTGGGCGCATTTTTCGAAATTTTCAAAGGGGTTAGCCTTCTCGGAATTCTGTGCGCATTTTTCGAAATTTTCAGAGGGGTTAGCCTTCTCGGAATTCTGGGCGCATTTTTCGAAATTTTCAAAGGGGTTAGCCTTCTCGGAATTTTGGGCGCATTTTTCGAAATTTTCAAAGGGCTTAGCCTTCTCGGAATTTTGGGTGCATTTTTCGTAATTTTCAAAGGGGTTAGCCTTCTCGGAATTCTGGGCGCATTTTTCGAAATTTTCAAAGGGGTTAGCCTTCTCGGAATTCTGGGCCCATTTTTCGAAATTTTGAAAGGGGTTAGCCTTCTCGGAATTCTGGGCGCATTTTTCGAAATTTTCAAAGTGGTTAGGCTTCTCGGAATTCTGGGCGCGTTTTTCGAAATTTTGAAAGGGGTTAGCCTTCTCGGAATTCTGGGCGCCTTTTTTGAAATTTTCAAAAGGGTTAGCCTCTTCGGAATTCTGGGCGCATTATTCGAAATTTTCAACGGGTTAGCCTTCTCGGAATTTTGGGCGCATTTTTAGAAATTTTCAAAGGGGTTAGCCTTCTCAGAATTCTGGGCGCATTTTTCGAAATTTTGAAAGGGGTTAGCCTTCTCGGAATTATGGGCGCATTTTTCGAAATTTTCAAAGGGGTTATCCTCGGAATTCTGGGCGCATTTTTCGAAAAAATTTTCAAAGGGGTTAGCCTTCTCGGAATTCTGGGCGCATTTTTCCAAATTTTCAAAGGGGTTAGCCTTGTCGGAATTCTGGGCGCATTTTTCGAAATTTTCAAAGGGGTTAGCCTTCTGGGAATTCTGGGCGCATTTTTCGAAGTTTTGTAAAGGGTTAGCCTTCTCGGAATTATGGGCGTATTTTTCGAAATTTTCAAAGGGGTTAGCCTTCTCGGAATTCTGGGCACATTTTCGAAATTTTCAAAGGGGTTAGCCTTCTCGGAATTCTGGGCGCATTTTTCGAAATTTTCAAAGGGGTTAGCCTTCTAGGAATTCTAGGCGCATTTTTCGAAATTTTCAAAGGGGTTAGCCTTCTCGGAATTTTGGGCGCATTTTTCGAAATTTTCAAAGGGCTTAGCCTTCTCGGAATTTTGGGAGCATTTTTCGTAATTTTCAAAGGGGTTAGCCTTCTCGGAATTCTGGGCGCATTTTTCGAAATTTTCAAAGGGGTTAGCCTTCTCGGAATTTTGGTCCCATTTTTAGAAATTTTCAAAGGGGTTACCCTTCTCGGAATTATGGGCGCATTATTCGAAATTTTCAAAGGGGTTAGCCTTCTCGGAATTCTGGGCGCATTATTCGAAATTTCAAAGGGGTTAGCCTTCTCGGAATTCTGGGCGAATTTTTGAAATTTTGAAAGGGGTTAGCCTTCTCGGAATTCTAGGCGCATTTTTCGAAATTTTCAAAGGGGTTAGCCTTCTCGGAATTCTGGGCGCATTTTTCGAAATTTTCAAAGGGGGTTAGCCTTCTCTGAATTCTGGGCGCATTTTTCGAAATTTTCAAAGGGGTTAGTCTTCTCGGAATTCTGGGCGCATTTTTCGTAATTTCAAAGGGGTTAGCCTTCTCGGAATTCTGGGCGCATTTTTCGTAATTTTGAAAGGGGTTAGCCTTCTCGGAATTCTGTGCGCATTTTCGAAATTTTCAAAGGGGTTAGCCTTCTCGGAATTCTGGGCGCATTTTTCGAAATTTTGAAAGGGGTTAGCATTCTCGGAATTCTGGGCGCATTTTTGAAATTTTGAAAGGGGTTAGCCTTCTCGGAATTCTAGGCGCATTTTTCGAAATTTTCAAAGGGGTTAGCCATCTCGGAATTTTGGTCCCATTTTTAGAAATTTTCAAAGGGGTTACCCTTCTCGGAATTATGGGCGCATTATTCGAAATTTTCAAAGGGGTTAGCCTTCTCGGAATTCTGGGCGCATTATTCGAAATTTTCAAAGGGGTTAGCCTTCTCGGAATTCTGGGCGAATTTTTGAAATTTTGAAAGGGGTTAGCCTTCTCGGAATTCTAGGCGCATTTTTCGAAATTTTCAAAGGGGTTAGCCTTCTCGGAATTCTGGGCGCATTTTTCGAAATTTTCAAAGGGGGTTAGCCTTCTCTGAATTCTGGGCGCATTTTTCGAAATTTTCAAAGGGGTTAGCCTTCTCGGAATTCTGGGCGCATTTTTCGAAATTTTCAAAGGGCTTAGCCTTCTCGGAATTTTGGGTGCTTTTTTCGTAATTTTCAAAGGGGTTAGCCTTCTCGGAATTCTGGGCGCATTTTTCGTAATTTTGAAAGGGGTTAGCCTTCTCGGAATTCTGTGCGCATTTTCGAAATTTTCAAAGGGGTTAGCCTTCTCGGAATTCTGGGCGCATTTTTCGAAATTTTGAAAGGGGTTAGCCTTCTCGGAATTCTGGGCGCATTTTTGAAATTTTGAAAGGGGTTAGCCTTCTCGGAATTCTAGGCGCATTTTTCGAAATTTTCAAAGGGGTTAGCCATTTCGGAATTTTGGGCCCATTTTTAGAAATTTTCAAAGGGGATAGCCTTCTCGGAATTCTGGGAGCATTTTTCGAAATTTTCAAAGGGGTTAGCCTTCTCGGAATTCTGGGCGCATTTTTCGAAATTTTCAAAGGGGGTTAGCGTTTTCGGAATTGTGGGCGTATTTTTCCAAATTTTCAAAGGGGTTAGCCTTCTCGGAATTCTGGGCGCATTTTTCGAAATTTTCAAAGGGGTTAGCCTTCTCGGAATTATGGGCGCATTTTTCGAAATTTTCGAAGGGGTTAGCCTTCTCGGAATTCTGGGCGCATTTTTCGAAATTTTCAAAGGGGTTAGCCTTCTCGGAATTCTGGGCGCATTTTTCGAAATTTTCAAAGGGGTTAGCCTTCTCGGAATTCTGGGCGCATTATTCGAAATTTTCAAAGGGGTTAGCCTTCTCGGAATTCTGTGCGCATTTTTCGAAATTTTCAAAGGGGTTAGCCTTCTCGGAATTCTGGGCGCATTTTTCATAATTTTCAAAGGGGTTAGCCTTCTCGGAATTTTGGGCGCATTTTTCGAAATTTTCAAAGGGCTTAGCCTTCTCGGAATTATGGGCGCATTTTTCGAAATTCTGAAAGGGGTTATCCTCGGAATTCTGTGCGCATTTTTCGAAATTTTCAAAGGGGTTAGCCTTCTCGGAATTCTGGGCGCATTTTTCGAAATTTTCAAAGGGGTTAGCCTTCTCGGAATTCTGGGCGCATTTTTCGAAATTTTCAAAGGGGTTAGCCTTCTAGGAATTCTAGGCGCATTTTTCGAAATTTTCAAAGGGGTTAGCCTTCTCGGAATTTTGGGCGCATTTTTCGAAATTTTCAAAGGGCTTAGCCTTCTCGGAATTTTGGGAGCATTTTTCGTAATTTTCAAAGGGGTTAGCCTTCTCGGAATTCTGGGCGCATTTTTCGAAATTTTCAAAGGGGTTAGCCTTCTCGGAATTCTGGGCGCATTTTTCGAAATTTGAAAGGGGTTAGCCTTCTCGGAATTCTGGGCGCATTTTTCGAAATTTTCAAAGGGGTTAGGCTTCTCGGAATTCTGGGGCGCGTTTTTCGAAATTTTGAAAGGGGTTAGCCTTCTCGGAATTCTGGGCGCCTTTTTTGAAATTTTTAAAAGGTTAGCCTTCTCGGAATTTTGGGCGCATTTTTAGAAATTTTCAAAGGGGTTAGCCTTCTCGGAATTATGGGCGCATTTTTCGAAATTTTCAAAGGGGTTATCCTCGGAATTCTGGGCGCATTTTTCGAAATTTTCAAAGGGGTTAGCCTTCTCGGAATTCTGGGCGCATTTTTCGAAATTTTCAAAGGGCTTAGCCTTCTCGGAATTTTGGGTGCTTTTTTCGTAATTTTCAAAGGGGTTAGCCTTCTCGGAATTCTGGGCGCATTTTTCGTAATTTTGAAAGGGGTTAGCCTTCTCGGAATTCTGTGCGCATTTTCGAAATTTTCAAAGGGGTTAGCCTTCTCGGAATTCTGGGCACATTTTTCGAAATTTTGAAAGGGGTTAGCCTTCTCGGAATTCTGGGCGCATTTTTGAAATTTTGAAAGGGGTTAGCCTTCTCTGAATTCTGGGCGCATTTTTCGAAATTTTCAAAGGGGTTAGCCTTCTCGGAATTCTGGGCGCATTTTTCGAAATTTTCAAAGGGGTTAGCCTTCTCGGAATTCTGTGCGCATTTTCGAAATTTTCAAAGGGGTTAGCCTTCTCGGAATTCTGGGCGCATTTTTCGAAATTTTCAAAGGGGTTAGCCTTCTCGGAATTCTGGGCGCATTTTTCGAAAATTTTGGGCGCATTTTTGAAATTTTCAAAGGGGTTAGCCTTCTCGGAATTCTAGGCGCATTTTTCGAAATGCGGAATTCTCGGAATTTTGGGCCCATTTTTAGAAAATTTCAAAGGGGTTAGCCTTCTCGGAATTCTGGGCGCATTTTTCGAAATTTTCAAAGGGGTTAGCCTTCTCGGAATTCTGGGCGCATTTTTCGAAATTTTCACAGGGGGTTAGCGTTTTCGGAATTGTGGGCGCATTTTTCCAAATTTTCAAAGGGGTTAGCCTTCTCGGAATTCTGGGCGCATTTTTCGAAATTTTCAAAGGGGTTAGCCTTCTCGGAATTCTGGGCGCATTTTTCGAAATTTTCAAAGGGGTTAGCCTTCTCGGAATTCTGGGCGCATTTTTGAAATTTTGAAAGGGGTTAGCCTTCTCGGAATTCTAGGCGCATTTTTCGAAATTTTCAAAGGGGTTAGCCTTCTCGGAATTTTGGGCACATTTTTAGAAATTTTCAAAGGGGTTAACCTCCTCGGAATTCTGGGCGCATTTTTCAAAATTTTCAAAGGGGTTAGCCTTCTCGGAATTCTGGGCGCATTTTTCGAAATTTTTAAAGGGGGTTAGCGTTTTCGGAATTGTGGGCGCATTTTTCCAAATTTTCAAAGGGGTTAGCCTTCTCGGAATTCTGGGCGCATTTTTCGAAATTTTCAAAGGGGTTAGCCTTCTCGGAATTCTGTGCGCATTTTTCGAAATTTTCAAAGGGGTTAGCCTTCTCAGAATTCTGGGCGCATTTTTCGAAATTTTCAAAGGGGTTAGCCTTCTCGGAATTATGGGCGCATTATTCGAAATTTTCAAAGGGGTTAGCCTTCTCCGAATTCTGGGCGAATTTTTGAAATTTTGAAAGGGGTTAGCCTTCTCGGAATTCTAGGCGCATTTTTCGAAATTTTCAAAGGGGTTAGCCTTCTCGGTATTCTGGGCGCATTTTTCGAAATTTTCAAAGGGGGTTAGCGTTCTCGGAATTGTGGGCGCATTTTTCCAAATTTTCAAAGGGGGTTAGCGTTCTCGGAATTGTGGGCGCATTTTTCCAAATTTTCAAAGGGGTTAGCCTTCTCGGAATTCTGGGCGCATTTTTCGAAATTTTCAAAGGGGTTAGCCTTCTCGGAATTCTGTGCGCATTTTCGAAATTTTCAAAGGGGTTAGCCTTCTCGGAATTCTAGGCGCATTTTTCGAAATTTTCAAAGGGGTTAGCCATCTCGGAATTTTGGTCCCATTTTTAGAAATTTTCAAAGGGGTTACCCTTCTCGGAATTATGGGCGCATTATTCGAAATTTTCAAAGGGGTTAGCCTTCTCGGAATTCTGGGCGCATTATTCGAAATTTTCAAAGGGGTTAGCCTTCTCGGAATTCTGGGCGAATTTTTGAAATTTTGAAAGGGGTTAGCCTTCTCGGAATTCTAGGCGCATTTTTCGAAATTTTCAAAGGGGTTAGCCTTCTCGGAATTCTGGGCGCATTTTTCGAAATTTTCAAAGGGGGTTAGCCTTCTCTGAATTCTGGGCGCATTTTTCGAAATTTTCAAAGGGGTTAGCCTTCTCGGAATTCTGGGCGCATTTTTCGAAATTTTCAAAGGGGGTTAGCCTTCTCTGAATTCTGGGCGCATTTTTCGAAATTTTCAAAGGGGTTAGCCTTCTCGGAATTCTGGGCGCATTTTTCGAAATTTTCAAAGGGCTTAGCCTTCTCGGAATTTTGGGTGCTTTTTTCGTAATTTTCAAAGGGGTTAGCCTTCTCGGAATTCTGGGCGCATTTTTCGTAATTTTGAAAGGGGTTAGCCTTCTCGGAATTCTGTGCGCATTTTCGAAATTTTCAAAGGGGTTAGCCTTCTCGGAATTCTGGGCGCATTTTTCGAAATTTTGAAAGGGGTTAGCCTTCTCGGAATTCTGGGCGCATTTTTGAAATTTTGAAAGGGGTTAGCCTTCTCGGAATTCTAGGCGCATTTTTCGAAATTTTCAAAGGGGTTAGCCATTTCGGAATTTTGGGCCCATTTTTAGAAATTTTCAAAGGGGATAGCCTTCTCGGAATTCTGGGCGCATTTTTCGAAATTTTCAAAGGGGTTAGCCTTCTCGGAATTCTGGGCGCATTTTTCGAAATT
Organism: Ectobius pallidus; assembly: GCA_964059195.1. Lineage (NCBI taxonomy): Eukaryota > Metazoa > Arthropoda > Insecta > Blattodea > Ectobiidae > Ectobius > Ectobius pallidus. The sequence goes on along the minus strand of CAXKWD010000010.1, from coordinate 93,965,563 downwards.
TTCAAAGGGGGTTAGCGTTTTCGGAATTGTGGGCGTATTTTTCCAAATTTTCAAAGGGGTTAGCCTTCTCGGAATTCTGGGCGCATTTTTCGAAATTTTCAAAGGGGTTAGCCTTCTCGGAATTATGGGCGCATTTTTCGAAATTTTCGAAGGGGTTAGCCTTCTCGGAATTCTGGGCGCATTTTTCGAAATTTTCAAAGGGGTTAGCCTTCTCGGAATTCTGGGCGCATTTTTCGAAATTTTCAAAGGGGTTAGCCTTCTCGGAATTCTGGGCGCATTATTCGAAATTTTCAAAGGGGTTAGCCTTCTCGGAATTCTGTGCGCATTTTTCGAAATTTTCAAAGGGGTTAGGCTTCTCGGAATTCTGGGCGCATTTTTCATAATTTTCAAAGGGGTTAGCCTTCTCGGAATTTTGGGCGCATTTTTCGAAATTTTCAAAGGGCTTAGCCTTCTCGGAATTATGGGCGCATTTTTCGAAATTCTGAAAGGGGTTATCCTCGGAATTCTGTGCGCATTTTTCGTAATTTTCAAAGGGGTTAGCCTTCTCGGAATTCTGGGCGCATTTTTCGAAATTTTCAAAGGGGTTAGCCTTCTCGGAATTCTGGGCGCATTTTTCTAAATTTTCAAAGGGGTTAGCCTTCTAGGAATTCTAGGCGCATTTTTCGAAATTTTCAAAGGGGTTAGCCTTCTCGGAATTTTGGGCGCATTTTTCGAAATTTTCAAAGGGCTTAGCCTTCTCGGAATTTTGGGAGCATTTTTCGTAATTTTCAAAGGGGTTAGCCTTCTCGGAATTCTGGGCGCATTTTTCGAAATTTTCAAAGGGGTTAGCCTTCTCGGAATTCTGGGCGCATTTTTCGAAATTTTGAAAGGGGTTAGCCTTCTCGGAATTCTGGGCGCATTTTTCGAAATTTTCAAAGGGGTTAGGCTTCTCGGAATTCTGGGCGCGTTTTTCGAAATTTTGAAAGGGGTTAGCCTTCTCGGAATTCTGGGCGCCTTTTTTGAAATTTTTAAAAGGGTTAGCCTTCTCGGAATTTTGGGCGCATTTTTAGAAATTTTCAAAGGGGTTAGCCTTCTCGGAATTATGGGCGCATTTTTCGAAATTTTCAAAGGGGTTATCCTCGGAATTCTAGGCGCATTTTTCGAAATTTTCAAAGGGGTTAGCCTTCTCGGAATTCTGGGCGCATTTTTCGAAATTTTCAAAGGGCTTAGCCTTCTCGGAATTTTGGGTGCTTTTTTCGTAATTTTCAAAGGGGTTAGCCTTCTCGGAATTCTGGGCGCATTTTTCGTAATTTTGAAAGGGGTTAGCCTTCTCGGAATTCTGTGCGCATTTTCGAAATTTTCAAAGGGGTTAGCCTTCTCGGAATTCTGGGCGCATTTTTCGAAATTTTGAAAGGGGTTAGCCTTCTCGGAATTCTGGGCGCATTTTTGAAATTTTGAAAGGGGTTAGCCTTCTCGGAATTCTAGGCGCATTTTTCGAAATTTTCAAAGGGGTTAGCCATTTCGGAATTTTGGGCCCATTTTTAAAAATTTTCAAAGGGGATAGCCTTCTCGGAATTCTGGGCGAATTTTTCGAAATTTTCAAAGGGGTTAGCCTTCTCGGAATTCTGGGCGCATTTTTCGAAATTTTCAAAGGGGGTTAGCGTTTTCGGAATTGTGGGCGTATTTTTCCAAATTTTCAAAGGGGTTAGCCTTCTCGGAATTCTGGGCGCATTTTTCGAAATTTTCAAAGGGGTTAGCCTTCTCGGAATTATGGGCGCATTTTTCGAAATTTTCGAAGGGGTTAGCCTTCTCGGAATTCTGGGCGCATTTTTCGAAATTTTCGAAGGGGTTAGCCTTCTCGGAATTCTGGGCGCATTTTTCGAAATTTTCAAAGGGGTTAGCCTTCTCGGAATTCTGGGCGCATTTTTCGAAATTTTCAAAGGGGTTAGCCTTCTCGGAATTCTGGGCGCATTATTCGAAATTTTCAAAGGGGTTAGCCTTCTCGGAATTCTGTGCGCATTTTTCGAAATTTTCAAAGGGGTTAGCCTTCTCGGAATTCTGGGCGCATTTTTCATAATTTTCAAAGGGTAACCCTTCTCGGAATTTTGGGCGCATTTTTCGAAATTTTCAAAGGGCTTAGCCTTCTCGGAATTATGGGCGCATTTTTCGAAATTCTGAAAGGGGTTATCCTCGGAATTCTGTGCGCATTTTTCGAAATTTTCAAAGGGGTTAGCCTTCTCGGAATTCTGGGCGCATTTTTCGAAATTTTCAAAGGGGTTAGCCTTCTCGGAATTCTGGGCGCATTTTTCGAAATTTTCAAAGGGGTTAGCCTTCTCGGAATTCTGTGCGCATTTTCGAAATTTTCAAAGGGGTTAGCCTTCTCGGAATTCTGGGCGCATTTTTCGAAATTTTCAAAGGGGTTAGCCTTCTCGGAATTCTGGGCGCATTTTTCGAAAATTTTGGGCGCATTTTTGAAATTTTCAAAGCGGTTAGCCTTCTCGGAATTCTAGGCGCATTTTTCGAAATGCGGAATTCTCGGAATTTTGGGCCCATTTTTAGAAAATTTCAAAGGGGTTAGCCTTCTCGGAATTCTGGGCGCATTTTTCGAAATTTTCAAAGGGGTTAGCCTTCTCGGAATTCTGGGCGCATTTTTCGAAATTTTCACAGGGGGTTAGCGTTTTCGGAATTGTGGGCGCATTTTTCCAAATTTTCAAAGGGGTTAGCCTTCTCGGAATTCTGGGCGCATTTTTCGAAATTTTCAAAGGGGTTAGCCTTCTCGGAATTCTGGGCGCATTTTTCGAAATTTTCAAAGGGGTTAGCCTTCTCGGAATTCTGGGCGCATTTTTCGAAATTTTCAAAGGGGTTAGCCTTCTCGGAATTCTAGGCGCATTTTTCGAAATTTTCAAAGGGGTTAGCCTTCTCGGAATTTTGGGCACATTTTTAGAAATTTTCAAAGGGGTTAACCTCCTCGGAATTCTGGGCGCATTTTTCAAAATTTTCAAAGGGGTTAGCCTTCTCGGAATTCTGGGCGCATTTTTCGAAATTTTTAAAGGGGGTTAGCGTTTTCGGAATTGTGGGCGCATTTTTCCAAATTTTCAAAGGGGTTAGCCTTCTCGGAATTCTGGGCGCATTTTTCGAAATTTTCAAAGGGGTTAGCCTTCTCGGAATTCTGTGCGCATTTTTCGAAATTTTCAAAGGGGTTAGCCTTCTCAGAATTCTGGGCGCATTTTTCGAAATTTTCAAAGGGGTTAGCCTTCTCGGAATTATGGGCGCATTATTCGAAATTTTCAAAGGGGTTAGCCTTCTCCGAATTCTGGGCGAATTTTTGAAATTTTGAAAGGGGTTAGCCTTCTCGGAATTCTAGGCGCATTTTTCGAAATTTTCAAAGGGGTTAGCCTTCTCGGTATTCTGGGCGCATTTTTCGAAATTTTCAAAGGGGGTTAGCGTTCTCGGAATTGTGGGCGCATTTTTCCAAATTTTCAAAGGGGGTTAGCGTTCTCGGAATTGTGGGCGCATTTTTCCAAATTTTCAAAGGGGTTAGCCTTCTCGGAATTCTGGGCGCATTTTTCGAAATTTTCAAAGGGGTTAGCCTTCTCGGAATTCTGTGCGCATTTCCGAAATTTTCAAAGGGGTTAGTCTTCTCGGAATTCTAGGCGCATTTTTCGAAATTTTCAAAGGGGTTAGCCATCTCGGAATTTTGGTCCCATTTTTAGAAATTTTCAAAGGGGTTACCCTTCTCGGAATTATGGGCGCATTATTCGAAATTTTCAAAGGGGTTAGCCTTCTCGGAATTCTGGGCGCATTATTCGAAATTTTCAAAGGGGTTAGCCTTCTCGGAATTCTGGGCGAATTTTTGAAATTTTGAAAGGGGTTAGCCTTCTCGGAATTCTAGGCGCATTTTTCGAAATTTTCAAAGGGGTTAGCCTTCTCGGAATTCTGGGCGCATTTTTCGAAATTTTCAAAGGGGGTTAGCCTTCTCTGAATTCTGGGCGCATTTTTCGAAATTTTCAAAGGGGTTAGCCTTCTCGGAATTCTGGGCGCATTTTTCGAAATTTTCAAAGGGGGTTAGCCTTCTCTGAATTCTGGGCGCATTTTTCGAAATTTTCAAAGGGGTTAGCCTTCTCGGAATTCTGGGCGCATTTTTCGAAATTTTCAAAGGGCTTAGCCTTCTCGGAATTTTGGGTGCTTTTTTCGTAATTTTCAAAGGGGTTAGCCTTCTCGGAATTCTGGGCGCATTTTTCGTAATTTTGAAAGGGGTTAGCCTTCTCGGAATTCTGTGCGCATTTTCGAAATTTTCAAAGGGGTTAGCCTTCTCGGAATTCTGGGCGCATTTTTCGAAATTTTGAAAGGGGTTAGCCTTCTCGGAATTCTGGGCGCATTTTTGAAATTTTGAAAGGGGTTAGCCTTCTCGGAATTCTAGGCGCATTTTTCGAAATTTTCAAAGGGGTTAGCCATTTCGGAATTTTGGGCCCATTTTTAGAAATTTTCAAAGGGGATAGCCTTCTCGGAATTCTGGGCGCATTTTTCGAAATTTTCAAAGGGGTTAGCCTTCTCGGAATTCTGGGCGCATTTTTCGAAATTTTCAAAGGGGGTTAGCGTTTTCGGAATTGTGGGCGTATTTTTCCAAATTTTCAAAGGGGTTAGCCTTCTCGGAATTCTGGGCGCATTTTTCGAAATTTTCAAAGGGGTTAGCCTTCTCGGAATTATGGGCGCATTTTTCGAAATTTTCGAAGGGGTTAGCCTTCTCGGAATTCTGGGCGCATTTTTCGAAATTTTCAAAGGGGTTAGCCTTCTCGGAATTCTGGGCGCATTTTTCGAAATTTTCAAAGGGGTTAGCCTTCTCGGAATTCTGGGCGCATTATTCGAAATTTTCAAAGGGGTTAGCCTTCTCGGAATTCTGTGCGCATTTTTCGAAATTTTCAAAGGGGTTAGGCTTCTCGGAATTCTGGGCGCATTTTTCATAATTTTCAAAGGGGTTAGCCTTCTCGGAATTTTGGGCGCATTTTTCGAAATTTTCAAAGGGCTTAGCCTTCTCGGAATTATGGGCGCATTTTTCGAAATTCTGAAAGGGGTTATCCTCGGAATTCTGTGCGCATTTTTCGAAATTTTCAAAGGGGTTAGCCTTCTCGGAATTCTGGGCGCATTTTTCGAATTTTTCAAAGGGGTTAGCCTTCTCGGAATTCTGGGCGCATTTTTCTAAATTTTCAAAGGGGTTAGCCTTCTAGGAATTCTAGGCGCATTTTTCGAAATTTTCAAAGGGGTTAGCCTTCTCGGAATTTTGGGCGCATTTTTCGAAATTTTCAAAGGGCTTAGCCTTCTCGGAATTTTGGGAGCATTTTTCGTAATTTTCAAAGGGGTTAGCCTTCTCGGAATTCTGGGCGCATTTTTCGAAATTTTCAAAGGGGTTAGCCTTCTCGGAATTCTGGGCGCATTTTTCGAAATTTTGAAAGGGGTTAGCCTTCTCGGAATTCTGGGCGCATTTTTCGAAATTTTCAAAGGGGTTAGGCTTCTCGGAATTCTGGGCGCGTTTTTCGAAATTTTGAAAGGGGTTAGCCTTCTCGGAATTCTGGGCGCCTTTTTTGAAATTTTTAAAAGGGTTAGCCTTCTCGGAATTTTGGGCGCATTTTTAGAAATTTTCAAAGGGGTTAGCCTTCTCGGAATTATGGGCGCATTTTTCGAAATTTTCAAAGGGGTTATCCTCGGAATTCTGGGCGCATTTTTCGAAATTTTCAAAGGGGTTAGCCTTCTCGGAATTCTGGGCGCATTTTTCGAAATTTTCAAAGGGCTTAGCCTTCTCGGAATTTTGGGTGCTTTTTTCGTAATTTTCAAAGGGGTTAGCCTTCTCGGAATTCTGGGCGCATTTTTCGTAATTTTGAAAGGGGTTAGCCTTCTCGGAATTCTGTGCGCATTTTCGAAATTTTCAAAGGGGTTAGCCTTCTCGGAATTCTGGGCGCATTTTTCGAAATTTTGAAAGGGGTTAGCCTTCTCGGAATTCTGGGCGCATTTTTGAAATTTTGAAAGGGGTTAGCCTTCTCGGAATTCTAGGCGCATTTTTCGAAATTTTCAAAGGGGTTAGCCATTTCGGAATTTTGGGCCCATTTTTAGAAATTTTCAAAGGGGATAGCCTTCTCGGAATTCTGGGCGAATTTTTCGAAATTTTCAAAGGGGTTAGCTTTCTCGGAATTCTGGGCGCATTTTTCGAAATTTTCAAAGGGGGTTAGCGTTTTCGGAATTGTGGGCGTATTTTTCCAAATTTTCAAAGGGGTTAGCCTTCTCGGAATTCTGGGCGCATTTTTCGAAATTTTCAAAGGGGTTAGCCTTCTCGGAATTATGGGCGCATTTTTCGAAATTTTCGAAGGGGTTAGCCTTCTCGGAATTCTGGGCGCATTTTTCGAAATTTTCGAAGGGGTTAGCCTTCTCGGAATTCTGGGCGCATTTTTCGAAATTTTCAAAGGGGTTAGCCTTCTCGGAATTCTGGGCGCATTTTTCGAAATTTTCAAAGGGGTTAGCCTTCTCGGAATTCTGGGCGCATTATTCGAAATTTTCAAAGGGGTTAGCCTTCTCGGAATTCTGTGCGCATTTTTCGAAATTTTCAAAGGGGTTAGCCTTCTCGGAATTCTGGGCGCATTTTTCATAATTTTCAAAGGGTAACCCTTCTCGGAATTTTGGGCGCATTTTTCGAAATTTTCAAAGGGCTTAGCCTTCTCGGAATTATGGGCGCATTTTTCGAAATTCTGAAAGGGGTTATCCTCGGAATTCTGTGCGCATTTTTCGAAATTTTCAAAGGGGTTAGCCTTCTCGGAATTCTGGGCGCATTTTTCGAAATTTTCAAAGGGGTTAGCCTTCTCGGAATTCTGGGCGCATTTTTCGAAATTTTCAAAGGGGTTAGCCTTCTAGGAATTCTAGGCGCATTTTTCGAAATTTTCAAAGGGGTTAGCCTTCTCGGAATTTTGGGCGCATTTTTCGAAATTTTCAAAGGGCTTAGCCTTCTCGGAATTTTGGGAGCATTTTTCGTAATTTTCAAAGGGGTTAGCCTTCTCGGAATTCTGGGCGCATTTTTCGAAATTTTCAAAGGGGTTAGCCTTCTCGGAATTCTGGGCGCATTTTTCGAAATTTTGAAAGGGGTTAGCCTTCTCGGAATTCTGGGCGCATTTTTCGAAATTTTCAAAGGGGTTAGGCTTCTCGGAATTCTGGGCGCATTTTTAGAAATTTTCAAAGGGGTTAGCCTTCTCGGAATTATGGGCGCATTTTTCGAAATTTTCAAAGGGGTTATCCTCGGAATTCTGGGCGCATTTTTCGAAATTTTCAAAGGAGTTAGCCTTCTCGGAATTCTGGGCGCATTTTTCGAAATTTTCAAAGGGGTTAGCCTTCTCGGAATTCTGTGCGCATTTTTCGAAATTTTCAGAGGGGTTAGCCTTCTCGGAATTCTGGGCGCATTTTTCGAAATTTTCAAAGGGGTTAGCCTTCTCGGAATTTTGGGCGCATTTTTCGAAATTTTCAAAGGGCTTAGCCTTCTCGGAATTTTGGGTGCATTTTTCGTAATTTTCAAAGGGGTTAGCCTTCTCGGAATTCTGGGCGCATTTTTCGAAATTTTCAAAGGGGTTAGCCTTCTCGGAATTCTGGGCCCATTTTTCGAAATTTTGAAAGGGGTTAGCCTTCTCGGAATTCTGGGCGCATTTTTCGAAATTTTCAAAGTGGTTAGGCTTCTCGGAATTCTGGGCGCGTTTTTCGAAATTTTGAAAGGGGTTAGCCTTCTCGGAATTCTGGGCGCCTTTTTTGAAATTTTCAAAAGGGTTAGCCTCTTCGGAATTCTGGGCGCATTATTCGAAATTTTCAACGGGTTAGCCTTCTCGGAATTTTGGGCGCATTTTTAGAAATTTTCAAAGGGGTTAGCCTTCTCAGAATTCTGGGCGCATTTTTCGAAATTTTGAAAGGGGTTAGCCTTCTCGGAATTATGGGCGCATTTTTCGAAATTTTCAAAGGGGTTATCCTCGGAATTCTGGGCGCATTTTTCGAAATTTTCAAAGGGGTTAGCCTTCTCGGAATTCTGGGCGCATTTTTCCAAATTTTCAAAGGGGTTAGCCTTGTCGGAATTCTGGGCGCATTTTTCGAAATTTTCAAAGGGGTTAGCCTTCTGGGAATTCTGGGCGCATTTTTCGAAGTTTTCTAAAGGGTTAGCCTTCTCGGAATTATGGGCGTATTTTTCGAAATTTTCAAAGGGGTTAGCCTTCTCGGAATTCTGGGCACATTTTTCGAAATTTTCAAAGGGGTTAGCCTTCTCGGAATTCTGGGCGCATTTTTCGAAATTTTCAAAGGGGTTAGCCTTCTAGGAATTCTAGGCGCATTTTTCGAAATTTTCAAAGGGGTTAGCCTTCTCGGAATTTTGGGCGCATTTTTCGAAATTTTCAAAGGGCTTAGCCTTCTCGGAATTTTGGGAGCATTTTTCGTAATTTTCAAAGGGGTTAGCCTTCTCGGAATTCTGGGCGCATTTTTCGAAATTTTCAAAGGGGTTAGCCTTCTCGGAATTCTGGGCGCATTTTTCGAAATTTTGAAAGGGGTTAGCCTTCTCGGAATTCTGGGCGCATTTTTCGAAATTTTCAAAGGGGTTAGGCTTCTCGGAATTCTGGGCGCATTTTTAGAAATTTTCAAAGGGGTTAGCCTTCTCGGAATTATGGGCGCATTTTTCGAAATTTTCAAAGGGGTTATCCTCGGAATTCTGGGCGCATTTTTCGAAATTTTCAAAGGAGTTAGCCTTCTCGGAATTCTGGGCGCATTTTTCGAAATTTTCAAAGGGGTTAGCCTTCTCGGAATTCTGTGCGCATTTTTCGAAATTTTCAGAGGGGTTAGCCTTCTCGGAATTCTGGGCGCATTTTTCGAAATTTTCAAAGGGGTTAGCCTTCTCGGAATTTTGGGCGCATTTTTCGAAATTTTCAAAGGGCTTAGCCTTCTCGGAATTTTGGGTGCATTTTTCGTAATTTTCAAAGGGGTTAGCCTTCTCGGAATTCTGGGCGCATTTTTCGAAATTTTCAAAGGGGTTAGCCTTCTCGGAATTCTGGGCCCATTTTTCGAAATTTTGAAAGGGGTTAGCCTTCTCGGAATTCTGGGCGCATTTTTCGAAATTTTCAAAGTGGTTAGGCTTCTCGGAATTCTGGGCGCGTTTTTCGAAATTTTGAAAGGGGTTAGCCTTCTCGGAATTCTGGGCGCCTTTTTTGAAATTTTCAAAAGGGTTAGCCTCTTCGGAATTCTGGGCGCATTATTCGAAATTTTCAACGGGTTAGCCTTCTCGGAATTTTGGGCGCATTTTTAGAAATTTTCAAAGGGGTTAGCCTTCTCAGAATTCTGGGCGCATTTTTCGAAATTTTGAAAGGGGTTAGCCTTCTCGGAATTATGGGCGCATTTTTCGAAATTTTCAAAGGGGTTATCCTCGGAATTCTGGGCGCATTTTTCGAAATTTTCAAAGGGGTTAGCCTTCTCGGAATTCTGGGCGCATTTTTCCAAATTTTCAAAGGGGTTAGCCTTGTCGGAATTCTGGGCGCATTTTTCGAAATTTTCAAAGGGGTTAGCCTTCTGGGAATTCTGGGCGCATTTTTCGAAGTTTTCTAAAGGGTTAGCCTTCTCGGAATTATGGGCGTATTTTTCGAAATTTTCAAAGGGGTTAGCCTTCTCGGAATTCTGGGCACATTTTTCGAAATTTTCAAAGGGGTTAGCCTTCTCGGAATTCTGGGCGCATTTTTCGAAATTTTCAAAGGGGTTAGCCTTCTAGGAATTCTAGGCGCATTTTTCGAAATTTTCAAAGGGGTTAGCCTTCTCGGAATTTTGGGCGCATTTTTCGAAATTTTCAAAGGGCTTAGCCTTCTCGGAATTTTGGGAGCATTTTTCGTAATTTTCAAAGGGGTTAGCCTTCTCGGA